>CM067862.1:26232826-27684076 GCA_034642435.1 Megalocaria dilatata
CACCCGTTCAAAATTCCAACTTGACACTTTTCAAAATTTCAGCTCTTTGTCGAGCCACACGTGTTGATTTCAATGTCGGTGTTTTTCTCTGAAACTTTCCGTTCCTAAACTCATCTGAAGAAATATGTTTACGTTTCGTAAACTTTCGTAAACAATCAGCTCTTATGAACTTTTGACGTGACAACGTCTTATAAATTGGTTTGCCGGGTGACACTTCAAGAAACTGCGTTACGCTCCGCTCACGTTATGCGCTCACAATGAGAGCGAGTGAGAGGCACGCGTCCCTTCCACTCGGGCATGGTTAGCCCGCCTAAGAGCGAGAGAGACAGACATAAAAAGTGAAAGGCACGCGTCCCTTCCACTCGAGCACAGTTAGCCCGCCTAAGAGCAAGAGAGACAGAGCGAGAGAGAGAGAGAGAGTGAGAGAGATAGGCATACACACCGGTTCATGTCTTGCGCTTCTATTTCGCTTAGGCGCCTGCATACAAGTTTACACGTTGCAGTTAATTGTAAAACGATTGTGTAGTGATAATGTGAAGGTAGTTTCGTCCATCGCAACAATTCAAACAGCAAAGGTAAATAATTTCAGACTGATAATATAACATGATGAAATAAATGACTAAGACATAAGTGAATAGGTTATGTTGTAGTAATCACAATGTTGTGGTAGTTTTCAATCAAAAAAGTAGTAGAAATCGTTTCTCAACCAATAATAATTTGTTTAACTTGAAAAAATGAGCGCGACTTGCTATGTAAAAAATTGAAATAACAATGTTTAACCTCCAACCTGTTAAATCGAAACTTTCAAACATTCAAACCGAGACGACTAATCACTGCGCAAGGTCGTAAGCGCGCGATTTACAAATTCAAAGATCAAATGTGAATTAGTTTTCTCCTTTTAGAAAATACACTTTGAATTAAAATCGATTGATATTAACAATTAATGTGATTTAAATAAATGTTCTAACTTTTAAATTTAGTTTTTATATTTATAACAATGTAAAACAAGTTAAATTTATTAATAACTTATAACAACTGATTGATAAATAAAATTTTGTTAATATGAAATTCAGTGCGAGATTCTTTGTATAAATTAATGTTTTAAATATAATTCTTTGTATAAATAAATGTTTTAAATTGTTACTATTATTTCATCCTTCTTCCTACTATACGAATGAATATTCACATTAAAATTATTTTACCACTCAAAGTCGTTGTCACGTAAAACTTTCGCCCGTATACCGACTTTACAGGCAACAAATTTTTTTTAATCTGTAGTTTGTTATTTTAATATATAGATCAGAGTAAAAAAAGGCGGCAGAACCCTACTACCGTGGACTAGAGAACCGGCTTGGGCTCAGCAGTGATGCTATGTACCCAAAATCAGTATCAGACAGCAATTCAAATCAATGAAATTACATTAAAAGCTATTACTGTCAGGATTCCACTTAAAGAAGCAAGCAAAAGCAGTGGGGGAAAAGGCAACCACACATGAGGAAGAATACAATAAGACAGGGTGTCTTGCATGCTGACAAAACGCTCTCAAATCAGTAAACCACATATACATTAGTATACATATACACGTATACTTGTAAACGTAATTCTACCATCTCTGATCTGACACGCATTTAAGTAATCTATCAGAGCATCACTAGCAGTTATGTCACCTGAAAACAAGACCTCATAAACATTGATAGGAAATCCGAAATTCATCCTAGTCAGACTTTTATACAATAAAGTTGCATGTGGCTGAAATCTGCTACAACCAAAAAATAAATGGAACAAGTCCCAGCTCTCATTACAGTCACACAGTGGAGAGTCCAAGATCTTTAATCTATACAATGACCAGAACGCAACCTGCAGAGAGTTTATTTATACTTTCTGGGCCTGTCAACCTTACGAAACCAGTGGTCCGCTATATAGGGGTTACTATTGACCATGCAAGCGTTGTTTCTACCCTTATTCTCACTCGAATCCCTGAAGCCCCTACACAAGCAGCATCAATTTGCGGACTCCACTTGAATTTAGGATCCAAAATCACACCCAGGTATTTAACATTTGTTTTCCAAGGGATATCCACTGCGTTCAGCGATAGGGGTCTTTGATACTCCGGTACCCTGGACTTGGCTAGTATCATGGCCGTTGATTTATCCGGAGAAATGGGGAGGTTTCGCTTTCTCATCCATTGGGAGAGATTGTTTAGGGCAGAATTGAAAGTCGTTCTCATCCTAGGAATGTTTCTTCCATGACTCAGGATCACTATGTCATCTACAAAAACAATACAAATGACTTCAACTGGAAAAAGATATAGATTTGATTAATTTTTCAAATGATTTGGTCAGACAAGGAGCAAGAGAGATTCAGTCAATAACTGGTATGATCATTATTCAGGAGAGTCTAGGAATCCATGAGAGTCTTCTTCTTCCATTAGTTCTGCCCTTTCTCTGGCTTAAATTGAGCTTTTCGTGGTAATATTCTTTTGATTCTTTGGTTTAAATGAAAGATTTGCGCTGTGATTTACTTGAGCTGATGTTACCATCTTCTTAGGGGGTAGAGATTCGTAGATGAGAATTGTGGGGATTGAGAAGAAGCAAAGTTGCAAATATTGGGTCATTTTTGCCAGCGAAAACGCTACTGAAAATGGAAATTTGCCCATATATGGTCATTTTGAGATAATCCGAAAATGTCCATCAAATATTGGCATTTCAGGGTAGTGTTCAACAATTTGGCCGAGTATCAGGAGAATATAAAGTCGAGGAGGTATACGGAATTTACCAGGAGCAGCCGGATTTTCGCGCCATTTTTCTAAGCCACGCCCCCGAGATTTTTAGGAACAGGGCTGTCTCTAGCCCTTTATGTCAGTTTAGCGAGGATTTAGCAGGAGCAATTGGATACCTATACTCTAGGTGCATCTGTCCTTAAGAGGTTCTGGGCACAGGACCGTATTTAGCCCTATTTGCTATTATTATTAGTACTAGATATTTGGATTTTATTATCTCTTTATGCTGGCATGGTAATTTTAAGCATTCATTCGTTAGAAAAGGGTTCTACTGAAATATTGAAAGTGCTTTTGACTCCACTAGTTTTATGCAATATTACGTTTTATTTGAAAGTAATTTCTATTATTGAATAAATTAGGCATGTTGAGATCATATTAAACAATAAAGTTTTTATTATACATATTTAAACAGTTGTAAAAATAATATTACAAATGTATATATACATATATATAACATTAATCAAATATTGTTATGAAAATCTTCGAAGAATATATACAATATTTCCAGTTAATTGTCATTAGTACCCGCAATTTTCTTCAGTTTCTTGATTTCCACAGAAATGGCAACCAAATTCTCAATTTCCTTTGAATATCTGTAAAAAGAAAAGAAACAGTTAATTAAAATTGATGAGATTGTGGACATTACAATCATCATTAATTGTCAAATTTGATAAGAAAAAGAGTAAAGATTAAAACACTTTTAGATCTTAAGATTTCCCTCTTTCACCTCAATCTGCATGAAATTAGGAAAACTTATTAAAATGAGTTTAACTCGAAACATGAATAAATGGTGAAACGTAAGCCAACTGATTTTCTTTACACTTGGCTTAAAGTTTCACTATTTATTCATGTTGTTGACATATTCTTTAATCCGTTTTCAAAATCAGTTCTGAAAATGGATTAAAACCCGAAACATATGGCAATAACATGAATAAATGGTGAAATTTAAGTCATCTGTTTATAAAGGGTGTATATGAATAGTTGTCAAAAAATAGGATGTGTCTTTCATATAAACCTTAATTTTTTGAGCCCCACCCGCTAAGTTACAGCCCCCTAAAAATGGCGGCCGAAAAACAGTTTTTAATTTTTTTCTTAAAAGCGAAAAAACTAACACGAATAAAAACTGACCAACAAAAAATATCTTGGTGGTGTTCCTCTATGATTGCAAGGGGTAGAAAAAGCCAACCCTAAATATTTTTTGCCATATTACTCAATCGCGCCTGTCCAGTTGTACTCCTAATATTTTTTTCAAGAAGCAGTTGTCAACTGCAACAACAAGACATAATAATTTAAAGAGTTCTGGCATACAAAATTTTAAGTCAGTATTGTGAAAAAAGTCAACATTTGATAAGAGTTTGTTCAATTTTGTATTATATCGTTTCCGTATATAACAGTTAATTCACTTTTCATTTGATTTATATTGAAAATATTATATTGCGTTGTCAAGTCTTTCAAAAGCTCATGAGGAAATTCTTTTTCATAAATGGAGAATTTTTAATTATTTAACAGATCGAAGAAATGTAGTTTTTCAATGTCGCAAAACCTAACCTCTGTTTGAGTCGCTATAATGTATAGAATTTCAAAATAAATTTGTCTCAATTGTTGTGTTTTATCTGCCATTTCAACTCCCTTGCGACGTTTTGAGTGTAAATCTGCGATATCCAGTTTTTTATAAATTTTATCGAAGTAAGTACTGTTACTCCTAAATGCGCGTATTTTACTCAGTGTTGTCTGCAGTAAATTTCTCGCCTTCAGAATATCTATGTTTCTATTTTGTAAAATAGAAAGAGCAGTATCGGTTTGATTACAACTTAATACAAATGTTTCTAAAAAATGCATCCTGTAAAAAATTTTTTAAACCTTCTGGTTCTCTAAATGATTTTTGATCAAAATCGCGACTATTACTATTGATAATAAAATGAGTAATTTATCTTTATCATTAAAAACTGTCAGAACGGCTCGTGAAGTAAAATTCCAGCGAGTTGCTACATTTATAGGTATACGATTACCTACAATTTGATATAACACTTGGGCACGTTTTGTTGGTTTGGAAAAATATGGTAAAAATCCTGAAAGGGTTGAGAAAAAAATTTTAACCTGTTGAATTGAACCGCACGCATTACTTAAAATCAAATTGAATACGTGTGCATAGCTATGAATGAACATTGCTTGTGGTGCTATAGATTTGATTTTTACTACTCCCGACATAACACTAGCCCCATCGTATGTTTGAGCCACTAATTTTGAATGCAAGTCAAATTTTCCGAATTTGGCAGATAAAAATTGAAATAAATCTTCAGCACAACGCCCAGAACTTACATCATAAAATTCCATGAAACGCTCAACAAGTTGGTCATTTATTACATAACGGAAAATGACGGATAGTTGTGAATGACAGCTTATGTCGGTTGTTTCATCAACTTGCCAGGAAAAAACAAAGATTTTGAAATTTCGTCCTCAACTTTTTTATTCACAACAAAAGCAACCGAATCGATTAATTCATTTTATATGTGCCAGAAAAAACTAATCTACTGTTAATACAATTTTCTAAAAAGATTTTTAAATTAGTGTAAAATTTGCTAACAAGAATAACCAATTCTTTGAAATTCCCGCGGTTTAAAGATTCATTACATTCATCGTGCCCCCTAAAAGGTAACTCTTGCATACAGAGGTGCATCGTAATATCTATCAGACTTTTTAGAATTTGTCGATTTTCTTTGACTCAAGTAATAAATTTTTGAATTTTTATCTGACGCGCATTGTCTTTTACTGTGGCGATATTTTGTTTTTGTTTCCTCATAAGGGTACGCTTGCAATTCGATTAAATATGTTGAGCACTTTTATTGTGTAGCAATAGACCCCGAGACACATTTTTCAAATCGCTATAACCACTTTTTGACCAAACTCTGTAGGAATTTGTATTAGTTGCTGCGAAAAAAATGCACTTCCAACAAAATAATTTATTTGAAGTTATACTGCCAGTACTTTTCATACCATGTATTTTGAAACCCCTGATTTGATTTTCCGACCCCACTCATAGTCACAAGACATTTACTTAGATCTGGAACAGGTCGCTTTACTTCTTTAATTATGTATAATTTATCCTCATAGGAATTACTCGAAAAATGTTGCTGATTTATTAAAAAATCTAAGAAATCACAAGCACTTCGAATATTTTCAATTACCTTGGGAATTTGAGACGACCCACTCTGTTCCGCTAAATCCATTTCGCCTTCTGATAGTAATTAAGTCGATTAACAAAATTAAAAGTCTTTTCGAAAAAAGCTCGCACGAACGCGGAGACAAACTTACACGAAACAATCGAGACACAGCAAACGCTACCATCAATTCACAACAAAGCGAAATGTAACCCGATTTCGCGCTTTCCGATTAACCCAAATAGTGCAGAATAATTTCAGTTCGCTCTTCGATGAGACGACCGCGGATCGAGGCATGCCTCAAATCTATCTTTAGAAACCGCCTTGCCTTCAAAGGCGTAGGAATATTCTAGATTTCTCGTCGCGTCGATGTAGATAACGCGCTAGACAAGAAAGCGTGTGAGGCATGTCTGGAACCGTTTACTTCTTAAAGAGGAAGTGAGATGAATATACAAGAATCGTGAGATTGAGCACGGATAATATGGAACAGAGACCCAGTGCCGTACCGTATGATGTAAAATTGAGGATGAAATGGATTACTAAAATATTCGTTTAATACGTGTAATTTTTAGAATTTATTTGGTGAGGCATTACCTCACCTGCCTCATAGGACAAGTCGCCACTGTTTTCAGTACGTACCCATTTAAATAACAATACCACAGATTATGGATATTATTAATCTGTGAAAATATTTTCTGAATGTCAAAAAAATTAATATTTTATTACTCATGCGGGGAAAGTACTATCTTTGTACTTGCTTTTGGAGTCGAAAAGACGCTAACTGCCCACTTCACAATTACCACACGAGTTTTGAGTAAATTTAATGTCGATTTGAGTGCGACAAGTAAACTTCTCGCACGCAAATTGACAAAATTAAAATAAAGACAGCCGAACTGTCAATACTAAATAAGTAAGATTTGAATATCAAAACAGATTTAATCTGTCTTCTACAATTTTAATTTCAAAAAACTTTTAGAATTAAATTAATGTTTACAATAAACATAACTTAAGGATTTCTCAAAAAATATAATTTATTTGAAATATTTAAAAATTCAAATAAGTTAATTCAAAAATCTCTCAAAACATGTAATATATCTTCAAAAAACAATTAGAATACGGATAATCTCTTCATCGGCCCTAGATAACATTTAAATATCAAAATCAACTGAGCATCACTATATCATTCCTTAGAACTTAACACGTCATTTGTTCGGAAGAGACTAACTTTAAAAAAAAACCAGGTAGTCAGTTCGTCACAAAATCACAGAAAACTGTAAGGCATTCTATGGTCTTTTTCACACCATTGACATTCCATAATGAGAATTATTCAAGCCTAAATATAACCATACATTATGTATAAAATAAAATAGAAAAAGGCTTTTTACTTGATAGAAGATATAGAACAAAATTTGAATACCGAAACAGATGTAATCTGTTAGTCTTCTACAATTTTAATTTCGAAAAAATTTTTATTCTTGAATAATTCTCGTTATGGAATGTCAATGGTGTGAAAAAGACCATAGAATGGCATACAGTTTTCTATGATTTTGTGACGAACTGACTACCTGCTTTTTGTATTGAATTGTATCAGTCCTTACTTGGTGAAAATCCATATTAAATAATATTGAAATAAGGTTATTCTGATTTTCACAAATTTTTTATTGTTATATTCGGAAACAAGCTTAGTTATTCAAAATGTGATCTTGCCTGATGATGCTACTGTTGTGAATATAACAATAAAAAATTTGTGAAAATCAGAATAACCTTATTTCAATATTATTTACCTGCTTTTTTTTAAAGTTAATTAGATTAAATCTGTTTTGATATTTATATTGTATTTTGTACTTTATTTAATCTTGTTGAAATATTTTCCACTTTTTTATAGACTTCATTAATTTCTCATATTTATACCCTGTATTTCGTTGATAAACTTTTTTTTAAAGTTTTGTTTTAAAAATCCGAGTTTCCATTGAAAATTTGTTTCCAAATAAATTGAAAAAGCAGGGGCTCCAAAAATTGTACCGCCACAGTACGTATTATTACAGGTATAATATTAAGTGAGGTCTATGGTAATTCTAATATTAAGGTTTACTCGGAATTGAGTAAAATTTCAATTATATTGTCTGTATATTTCTGATGCTTCTAACAAAGTAAGGGTGAAACTTTTATTTTCAACATGCAAAAATTCAAAATTCTTCCGATATATGGTTTGAATGAGTGGAATTACCTTTTTTATCGAGAAAACTTTTTAAATGTTCTTGAATGGTTTTTTGAAAAGTTTACCCATGTCCTATGTAAACTTATAAACCGCTGATTTATCATCAATATAATATGTTTATTGTTTTTAATGGATTATATATGACTTATTGACAGACCGTCCTGACATCTACGGTATATGCATGCCTCTGTCAGTGGCGTGTACATAAAACATATCTAAATACATAACACTCTTGCCTACTTAAAGATCTAAATGTACAGGTGATTTAGCAGGACGAGCACTAAGTCTAAGTATAGGCTATATTTTAACAGTGTTAGAACCTGATTCAGAATTAGTTTCACAAACATTATCATTCTTTTAATTAGACTCAGGTTCCTTTAAAACAAGTGACGGTGGTCACTAGACCAAGGTCACTTGTTTCTTCAACTATGAAGTTATATTAGTACGTGACACAGGATACTGTATCTGTAAAGTACATTTTCGCATATGGTCTGCATATACATTCTGTCAAGAAAGTACCGGGAATTATCGATTTAAATCTGGCGGGGCAATGAGGCAGGTAAAAATTTTTTTTCCTAGGTTGGTACCACTGTCCTTAATTACTATGCCAAGCTTGAGCGGGATCTGTCAACTAGTGTGTTTTCAACAGCTGATTAAGTCAGTCGATGTCAGAGTGCGTGCCGATTTTTACTATGGGTGATTACGTTGAGCAAAGAATTTGTTAATAAAGTTTTGTGTTGCAAATGAATTTTCGTGTGCCGATGCATTGAAAATGTTGCAAAAGGCCTTTGGTGATAATGCTCTATCGAAAACTCGTGCATATCAGTGGTAGAGAGCCTTCAAGGACGGACGCCCATCGACGGCTTCGATCGAAGATAACGTCGATAAAATTAAGGAAAGGGTGCTGGAAAACCGTCGTACCAGCTTGAGAGATATAGCACATGATCTTAAGATATCCTACGAGTCCGCACGTACGATTTTGATTGATATTTTGGGCATGAGAAAGGTGGCCGCACGACTCGTACCGAAAGACCTGAATTTTCTTCAAAAACGTCATCGCGAACAGGTTGCTTCAGACATGCTGGATAGCTGTAATTCCGATTATACATTCATGGAACGCATTATAACTGGTGATGAGACCTGGGTCTACGAGTACGATATGCAAACAAGCCAGCAATCATCGGAATGGGTGGCAAAAAATGAGCCGAAACCGAAAAAACCACGCCAAAGCCGCTTGAAAATGAAGGTGATGCTCATTGTTTTCTTCGATATCCGTGGCGTGGTGCACTACGAATTCGTTCCAGAGGGTCAGACGGTAAACAAGGAGTATTACCTAGGCGTTATGAAACGTTTGCGTGAGCGTATCCGTAAGAAGCGGCCAAATTTGTGGGCGAACAACTCATGGATTTTGCATGACGATAACGCGCCTTCTCACCGAGCTACGATTGTGACTGACTTTCTCGCCAAACACTCAACAAACGTGCTTCAGCAACCACCGTATTCGCCGGATTTGGCTCCCTGCGACTTTTTCCTCTTCCCAAAACTAAAATTGCCCCTTCGTGGCACCCGTTTTGAGTCGATTGAAGCCATAAAACAAAATTCGGCGCGAGAGCTAAAGTCCATCCCGGAAAGCGCCTATAAAAAATCTTTCGATAATTGGAAGTGCCGTTGGCATAGATCTATTGGAGCAAATGGAGCCTATTTTGAAGGCGACCCAATAAATTTTGACGATTAAATGTAAAAATGTTGTTTTAATTGAAAATTCCCGGTACTTTCTTGACAGAGTAGTACAAATTTTATATTGTCGTTAACATTGACTAAATAATTATTAACACTTCTAACCTTTACAACTTCACATATGACCCATTTAATATACATAATATTTCTGTTTTTAATTAATACTTTTTCACCTACATTAAAAGTTAACATTTTAGAAACTACACATTTCATTGGTGGTTTAGAATTTCTTGTAGTTTGACTAAATAATGGTTTCAATAAATCTAGTCTAGTTCTTGGTTTAGTTTTGAAAATAATTTCAACAGGTGACAATCCTGTAACAGATGTAGGAGTGTTACGATATGTAAATAGAAAATGACTCAACTTTTGAGACATTGGTAACATATTTTTAAATCGACTTGTAACATTTTCCTCCTCAACAAACAAACGTAATGAAGACTTTTTCACAATTTACACTCCTCCTTCAGCCAATCCATTTGATTGTGGGTGATATGGTGGACTTTTCACTGAAGTGAATTCTTCAATTATGAAGAAGTGAATTCTTCATAATTGAATGTCATTTGAGAGTCCAAATATTGAAAAACATTGTTTTAATTTATCATTAGTCTGACTTGCATTGATGTATTCATAATTCTATGCATTTAGAAAAGCTATCCAAAATGATCAAAAAGGTGTAATTGTTTTTATAAAAAATATCGATGTGTATTCTTCCAAAATATTCATAATAAGTCTAAAATTTGTTCTCTAAGGCACAAAGGTATAACACAGTTACCCCAAATGAGACACCCAGACTCTACAGTCAATTCGTGACCTCTATTGAAGTATGGCTTAAAGTTGAAATCGTTTACAAAATTTGGCCAACCACTTATAGTTAGGTCCACTATATTTGTTAAGACTATATCTTGTTTAGTAGTTGTTTAAATGAATTAACATACAATACATTTAAATGTGGTGGTATTGACAAGGCATCAGCATTTACCATACATTTACCTTTCCTATAAACTATACTATAATTATAAGCAGAAAAGAATATTGCCCATCTCACTAGACTTGCAACTGACATAGATGGTATAGTTTTATTTGGATTGAATATCGTTTGTAATGGTTAATGACCATACAAGTACTTATGAAAACGTTTGATGGCAAAAATAATGACTAGTGCTACTCCTTCCAAATTAGAATAATTTTTCTCCGATGGAGACAAGGTACTGGATACAAACAATAATGGTTGATCTTCGTTATTGATTCTATGGATTAAAACAGCACCTATATCATATGCAGCTGCATCACAAGTAATCACAATTGGTTTAGATGGATCAAAATGCACAAACAATTGATTATTTAAAAGCAATTCTTTGCTTCGTTTGAAAGCTTCTTTACAATTTTCTGACCACACGAATGGTGCATTCTTTTCCTGTAATTTACATAAAGGTTTAATTTCAGATGACAACATAGGTAAAAATTTAGCAATCCTAAATATGGTCTCAGTTATGTAATATTAGTAGGTTCAGATGTGTTTACAATAGCCGCAACTTTTTCTGGAGGGATGTAATCCATCCTTATCTACTCTATGACCAAGATAATCTACTTCTGACTCAAAAAATCTACATTTTGAGAGGTTCACTTTCACATTAAACTTTGTTAATCTCTCAAGGACTTCGATAAACTTTTGTGACATGATTCTTAACTATCTTCTTTGATCAAGGTATCATTTAAGTAAAATACTAAATTATTCAAATTATTTAGAATTTTATCCATTATCAATTGAAACAGACAAGGGGCACTAGTGATTCCATAAGTTAACCTTGTGAATTTATACAATCCAATATGAGTATTGGTCAAATACTCCTGACACTGTTGGTCAACCAATAATTGCAAGTAAGCTCCTGATTAATATAAAACACAAAAGATTTGACCACCTGAAACATGACAATATATCGTTGATATTTGGAAGTGGGTAATAATAATAATCTGGCTTCAAAACTTTGTTCAAACTAACTTTGAATTCTACACAAATGGGTATATCTCCATTTTTCTCAGGGACAACAACTATAGGACTTGCCCAATCGCTTTGGATCACAGAAATTAAAATATTTGAATAAATTAATTCGGCTGATCTGTACCAAAAATCATTAATAAGGAGTATGAGCTATGGTAATAGAAAGTTCTAGAAATTGAGGCAGTGTAACATACATCTGAATAACAATTCTATACTCAAACTGGACAAGGTTTTTTTGCTGACAGAGGCAAATTTCAAACATGTGCACGTGTCAAACTGATAGGTCAGTGCAATGTATGCTAGACTCCAAATCTGTCAAGTATCTATATTCGCTATACACAGAGACACTAACGTATTATTAATACACTAGCGCCATCTAGAGTATGTAAAACACATAAGACATACCTTCGCGAGTTAATTCAAGTAAAGAATATATTATCGATATTTTCACGTTACTAACGCAGAAAAAACTTTCAACATGCTCAAATCAGACTATAATTTGCCGTAATAAAAAATATTTGACCTGACCATAGACTTGATTTTATTCTTTACAGTCCCTCTCAAAGCATATGGCAAAGAATATGGTTTATAAAAAATTGGAGTTTTACCTCAATTCTAAGTTTACACTATATTCCTTTTGCAGGAACCCTCATTTTGACTAAATACTGAAGAAAATTTGGATTTGACTTGCTCTTTGAACATTCATTCACTTAAAACCGGACTATTTCGAGTTAAAATAGTTCTGCGGCACTTGGGACACAGACTATCTAACCAGTCTCTACCCATTAATGATGTAAATTTTGTCAAACTTTGTATGACTAACAATTGCAACACAGTACAGCTTTTGTTGTGTTAAAATTAAAACAAGTTGTAGAAATTACTATGTTTTACTAAGAATAAATTGATATTTTACACATTTAATTGTGACTCGAGTTTCGGGAATTAACTATCCCATATTCAGACAACTGAAAACTTAACAAGCAGGACAGGGTATTTATGCATATACAGAGGTAGAAGAGGTGATAAAAACAGGTTAAAAAAGAGAGGATGCCTAACAACTATTAGAATGTCAGCACGCCAAAGAAGATTGGTAAACAGGTGTTACTTATTTGAATATCTCAAATATTTTGAATTTACATAGATCCATACAATCATTAATTTAATATTTTTACATTATTTTTATTGTGAACTAATTTGAAAATTTCAACAGAATCAAAATAATGAAGTTTCTTTCCTTTTGATAAGTGGCAAAAGTAGAAGTTTGTTTATTTTCATGAAATTCATTTTATGTTCGTTGAACCTCATCTTGAAGGAACGTGAGTTATCTTGTTTGACGTGTAGTAATAAATATATAGGACAGAGGGGACGTTCCTTCACGACGAGGTACAAAGAACATAAAATGAATTTTATGAAAAATAAACAGACTTCTGCTTTTGCCACTCATTGTTTAAAAAACGGCCATCCTTTTCTGGATGATCTTAAAATTTTACATGTAGAATCAACAGGAAAGAAACTTGATTATTTAGAATCTGTTGAAATTTTCAAATTAGTTTACAATAAAAATTATGTAAAAATAATTAATGAGTGTATGGATCTATGTAACATTTGAGATATTTATAAGTAACATCTGTTTACCGATCTTCTTTGGCGTGCTGACATTCTAATAGTTGTTAAGCATCCTCCCTTTTTTAACCTGTTTTTATCACCTATTCTACCTCTGTATATGCATAAATACCCTGTCATCCTTGTTAAGTCTTCAGTTGTCTGAAGATGAGATGAGATAGTTAATTCCCGAAACTTGAGTCACAATTAAATGTGTAAAATATCAATTTATTGGTAGTAAAGCATAGTAATTTCTACAACTTGTTTTGATTATGATCAACTACGAATTCAGTTCAGTATTTTATTGTATTCACATGACTTTCCCCTATTACTTTTACTGATTGCCCTGTAACAACACTACATTTGCAGGCAATATGGGAGCTTTTGGTAACATTTCTTCGAATTAACCCCTGAAATGACTGACCTAGCAGCACCACTATCAATTTCCATTTGCAAAAACTGCCCATTTACCGACATACCTGCTTTTTCAGATATATTCAACTTGTTGCAAGATAAATGTGCCAAAAATTCTTCTTTTCCCTGGTTATTTTCCTCTTGTGATTGATTTTCGACGTTATTCACTTTTCCTTTCTTCTTACAGACATTTGACGTATGGCCTTTCTTGTGACATGAAAAACAGATGCACTGTGCCGCAGGATTCTGATTTCTGCCACAACGAAACCATTTTTATCTGGCTTCTTCTGGTGATAATGTACTTTGTATATGCATGTCTCTGCCAGGGGCGTGTACATAAAACATATCTAAATACATAATACTTTGAAAATCAATATTTATATAAATGCTTTTATCAGAAACTGTTACCTAAAGTTTCAGTTTAAACTACCATTGAAATGATAATTATTTTGAAACGGTTAAAACTTATTCAAATCAACAAGAGAAAATATTTGAAAATTTTGTTTTCTGTATATAGTTAATCAGTGTGAAATTTTGTAAATCTTTTTATGACCTTTCAGTTTTTATCAACTTACCGAAATTCAAAATGCAACTCCTCAGTTTCTTCCGTGCTTTACCTTTCCATAAACATTTCCAGAAAAATATATCAAGGACACCCAATTAAATGTCAGTATATTGAATATTTTACGGTTCCTGCTCACAAATACAGGTAAGTTTTTTCCTTATTTTTTATTTCAAAATGCTTAAAACATAACAAGTTAATTAAGAGAATGAAAAATGCAATCAATACAGACACTAACTCTAAGCCTATCAAACAAAATAATTAATTATATGAAGAATAATGTGAAGTTTAAAAATAATCATCCACAGGAATATTCATTAAATGTACCGAATTTGAAGCATTAAAAATTTTAACCAAACAAATCTAGTTGAAATGCAGGAGTAAAGACAATGTGAAAACTAAAACAAAATATTCATTCTGAAGTTTTCTTCCAGAAATTATACATTCAATAAATAAACAAATTTTAGTGGGCAATGATGACGCAAAGTAACTAAAATTGTTAGAGATGGAATTTATTTCTAAAAATATTATACTCAATTCAAATTTAAATCAAATTCACCCTGGGCTCTGTATCATGCAGGTTTGATTCGAGATTTGAAAATTTACAATTTTCAACAATAAGGATATTTCACTTGCTAACTTTAAACATACCATATATAAAGATGAATGTGAAATCATCTTTGAAATGAAATGTATGTTTTTATTTAAAAATTAACTGCTCTCAGTACGTACTTATTTAAATAACAATCCCACCGATTATGAATATTAAGAGTCGGTGAAAATATGTCAAAAATTTCATATTTGAATCAGAAAATTCCTACATTACCTTATTGCTAGTTTAGTGCCATCTACACCATCTAGCTGTATTACCGTAAAATGGAAAATCAATACAAAGAAATCTGCTAGAAAATGACTTTTTTCAACACTGAATATAGACATTCATAAATAGATGACACTAGCGAAATACGTATGAATTACAGAAACACGCTATATATTGTGACCTCTGATAACTATTTACCACAACGAAGTTTTATATCAGTAGAATGCATAATGCAGATTTTAAAATCCTAAGAAAGTACAGCTTAGTGTTGTTAGATGTCAGGTAAAAATGATGCAAGATAATGTACGCCTTTGATTATACTATATTTTTTTTCAGGAATAGTGCTTCGTAACGACTTTTTTTATCAAAAATTCAATAAGTTCACCAGCAAATAGAAGTCATTTTATGAAAGTCCCGACAATTATCTCAGCTACTGCTCGAAATTAGTATGTTGTATTTTGTACTTGATTTACTCTTGTTGAAATATTTTCAACTTTGTTATTGATTTTCATTCATTTCTTATATTTTCTTTTAAAATACCCTACATGTTATTTCTTCTTTTTTTAAAGTTTTGTTCTGCAAAATCCGAGTTTCCATTTCACGTAGGGCTCCGGAAGTTGTACATCCGCCACTGCTTGTACTGTTGCAGGTATATTATTAAGTGAGGTCTATGGTAATTCTTCAATTAAGGTTTATTCGGAATTGAGTAAAGTTTTGATTATATTGTCTGTTTATTTCTAGTGCTCCTAACAAAATATGGTTGAAATTTTTTTTTCAACATGCAAAATTTCAAAATTCTGCTTGAAGTCATGCCTCGCTTCTGATAAATGGTTTGAATGAGTGGAATTAGTAATCTCACTAAGAAAACTGTTTAAATATTCTTGAATCCTTATTTGGAAAGTTCTACACCAATGTCCTATGTAAACTTATAAACCGTTGATTTATCATCCTTCGATATAATATCTTTATTGTTTTTAATGGGTTTACCGAAGTTTAAATTTGTTTTAAATGAGGTTTCTTAAATCATATTTATCCTCAAAATTTGTAACGCTCCTCTCGGTAATACCTTGTGTACATTTAGATGCAATATACTTTTTTTGGTTCACTGCTATGCCTATATTCAAAATGCAACTCTTCAAACTCTTCCATACTTTGGCATTCCATAAACATTTCCAGATAAATACATCAAGGACACTCAATTATCAGTATATTGAATACTTTCCAGTTCCCACTTACAAATATTCTTTCCTTATCGTTAATCTCAAAATGCTGAAAATAGAAGTTATTTGAGAAAGAAAAATTCAATCAATTTTTTGTCACAAATTCCAAACCCATCCAACAAATAACTATCAAAATAAGAGTAAAGTAAAGGAATATTATACCGAATTTAAAGCTTTAAAAATTTTAACCAAACAAATCTAGTTGAAATGCAGGAATAAAGAAATAGTAACTGAAATTGCTATTGAGATGGCATTTATTTCTAAAAATATTATATTGAATTCAAGTTTTAAATCAAATTTCCTCTGGGCTCTGTATCATGCAGGTTTGATTCGAGATTTGAAAATTTACCTTCAAAACTAATGGCATTTTTAATTTTAACCAATGATATTTTATAACTAACTTTATGCATCCTTCAAGTAAAGAATGAGAAAGTGAATTCATATTTGAAATGAACATAGATTAACAATAATATATAGTCTTGTTGGTCTACGGAAATGAAATGTTTATTTTGTTTATAAATGAACTTCTCTCGGTATGTAAACTAGATCTGTAACAGATAACAGATATTAAAAATTATCAGTATCTGTGATCAATGTTTATTGTTCTGAGGTTTGCACTTATTTAAATAACATACCATAGATACCACAGATTACGGATTAGTAATCTGTGAAACATACATAGACTTATTATCCTTATTACTTTATATGTCTATGCAAAAATACTTTTAAAATGTCAAAAACTTTATACTTCAATCATAAAATTCCTAAATTACCTTTTTGCTTAATTCGTGTGATTTACGCCCATCTAGCTGTATTATCTTGGAATTGTAGAATCAGTACAAAGAAATCTGCTAAGAAATGGTAGTCTCAACACTATAAATAGGAAATGGCTTATTAGATGGCGCAATCGAAATACATTTTTAGTTACAGAAACGCGCTTTATGGTTGTGGCCTCTGTTGACTATTTACCGGAACAAAGCTGTTTATCAGTAGAATTCATTATGCAGATTTTACAATCCTAAGTAAGTACAGCTTAGTGTCGGTAGATGACAGATAAATAGGATACAAGATATTGTACTTCTATACTATAGTTCATCTAGAAAGTATCCGGAAAAAACAAAGCTCAATTATATTTATTTAGTACATATTTTTAATTCTTGAACATACATAACAAAATATTCATCTTATTTACTTATACAACCTCCATTTAACTGTAAACACTTGACCAAACGTCCAGGTACACCCGAAACTAGATCACCTCTATAATTTTCTCTAATGGTAGTACAAGAGTGTAAAACTAACTGAATTAAATCATCTTTATTTCTTTTGTTTTTCTTAGTCATATTTAACTATTTACGATAATCGATGATTATGTATGCCTTGTCGATCGAATGTCGAATAACTATTTGATATTCTGTGATCGATGTACCACACCTACTAACCTATTTATCGCTGTCACATCTTTGACTTGACCTTGAAATTTAAAACGTCAAGAATTCAGGAAGTGAAATCATAAACTAAACAATGTAATCTGAGTTACCAGTTGATAAAATTAGTAAACAATAGTATTGAATATGCATAACATCCGGTATTTGTTCAAATAACTATATCAAGAAAGAACAATGGTGGCCATCCACTATGATTTTCAAAAAGATTCACCTTCCTTCATTGGGTAAGAGTTCTACAATAAATGAATTCATTGTACTGATGTTGTTTTTCAGAGAAATCAGAAAACCCAAACAGAACTATCTAATCCCGGTAGTATTCCTAATATCACTCACTGGCACCTTCGCTTTGATAGTACTATATTTATACCACAATGAGGAAATGCTAACACTGAGAATAAGAACTTCAAGTGTAGTTTCTAAACGCCTAATATGTTACTACAATTTCCCAAGTACAAACGATTTACAACCCAAAAATATTGATGCTTTTCTATGTAGTCATATCATTGTGGGGTTCTTAAATATAAACAGTACCTATGAACTTGGAGTTAATGAAGCCCAGGTTGAAGTTTTGAAGCAAGTTAATGATCTGAAAATTCGAAATCCTTACCTGAAGGTGTTAGTTTCTGTGGGGGGTGCGGGAAATACTAAAGGATGGTCAGAAATGGTTCTTAATCATATGAAAAGAAAACGGTTAGTATTATACAGCTAGTATGTACTGTAAAAATTATGTGACTTTCCTACATTTTTTTAGTCTTCTAAACAGTTACCCAAAGTCAGATGTTATTGTTACTTCCTAACTTAAAAGTTATATATTTTTTTACAACTATAACAAAATTGATTTTATTGAAGAATATTCATTTTAATTCAATTGATTAAAGTAATATTACTATATTGACCTTGCTAGATTAAATAGAAGTTTTCAATTCCATAGAACATGAAGTTTTCATTGCTGTATAGAATATGGAATTATATTGAACTTTCTCAGTGACCTATAAGTTTATGGGCAAATTATGCTACTTCAGGCAGTGACCATTTAATCCCAGCAAGCAAAAGTAGCCTTTAATCTTGGGCTGAATAAATTATTTGGGATTTTAAGAAAATACTGTTTTTACGTGATTATAAATAAATTTATGTGCCAATTTTTCAAGAGAAAAATTGCAGAAATATATTATTATAGTCATAGCATAATAGCAATCACTTTTCAAGAGACTGCTTAGAATTTGAGCTTAATAATTTATGCTGACTTGTGATTGAAAAAGCATATATCTTTCATGAAATGTTTCCCAGTTTTTTCCATGGATTTTATAATTATATTATAATCTGCTTTTCCAATAATGAAGTAATAATTCAAAACTCTATGTATGTGTAAACTTTAAAATTTTTTGGTAATAACACTAACTACTCAAATGAAGATTTTTATTATTATTATAAGGAAAGCATTGAAAGCAATTTCATTTTTATCCTCAATATTTTTCTCTTTAAAGGTTCATAAGGTCGACAAGAATTTTTCTGAAGAACCATGTACTGGATGGAATTGATCTTGACTGGGAATTCCCCAATGATATGGGTGTTAATGATAAGGAAAGAATCCACTTTACTCAATTATTGGAAGAATTCAGGGCCCACATCGACAGGAACTCTTACAAATTTCTTTTATCAGTAGCTGTACCATCTTCATCATTTCGAGTGGATATTTGTTACCAAGTCAATTATCTTAACCAGTAAGTATAGCAATTTAAAATTCTGATTTGAAATTGATTAATAATTATCAGCACAAATAACAGGATTAAAAAGAAACCTGGGTAATAATGCAACTTACAATATACACTGTTAATTTAAATGAATGATTATTGACTGTCAGGGCATAAAAAAAGACATGCATGTTCCAGGATTACAAAGTCTTCCTTTAATATTCATAATTATTTTTCATCATATACTTGCAGGCCAAATGATAAAATAAGGGAATTATTCATAATGCCCCCTCTGTATGTGGAATTGGATAAAGTCCAACTTCATCCATCATAGTGTCTAGGCATTATGATTATTGGTACATGATAGTTGGGTAACTTGATAATTTGAGCCTAAGTGGTGCAAGGTACAATAATATATACCAATTCAATGGCTTGCTTCAGAAAAAAGCTTGGTTTTATCTTAAAAACATGAAATATAAAGACGCTACAGTTGAAATGATTCTAGAGTATTCGAGAGATGAAAAAAAATCCGTCACTTTCATCATTAAAAAACTTAAAACAAATGACAATCATTTGTTGTTTAAATTGGGAGTTTCGTTTATTCCAAAAGAAAAACGGGATGATGAAAACTACTGGCCTAGATAAGCAGTATTGCTTATTTAATTACGTGAAAAAATGTTGAAATTGCCATTTTTTTAGGTTTACCGATTTTATCAATTTGATGTCCTTTGATTTCCACTTATTTTCAAACCTAACACCTTTTACTGGACTGAACGCGCCACTGGTTAGATCTTCGATGGACAATGACATTTTCGCATCCTTGAATATCAACGATACCGTCAATTATTATGAAAAGAAAGGAATGGATAGGAGCAAGATCAACGTTGGCCTACCCACTTATGCACACACCTTCACGTAAGTTTCATGAAATCTTTGTGAATCATCACATAAAAATAAATATTTTTGGGCTATTACGTATTCTAAAGTACCCATCATGTTTTGATGTTGTGTCTGTGAAATCTCAAGAGGTGCTTCATGTCGGTTGGTAGAAGACAAAAATACTTAAGCACGTAGTAGAGATGTTGTAAATCAGTTTTAGAAAACCTCTGATATACAATAAAATAATAAGAGGAGGTTTATTGCTTGATAGAAGGATTATTACAAAATTTAAATATCAAAACAGATTTATTCTATTAGCCTCCTATAAATTTTAATTTCAAAAAATTTTATTCAAAAACTTTTAGAACTAAATTAATGTCTTGTAAGCACTGTTTGAATTCAATAGACATATGAAATGAAACTTCATTAAAAAACATTATATATTGAAACTATATACAAAAACTATCAAATTTATATCCTTATATATAATCAATATAAAATATTTTTCAATGTCTCGGAAAAAACCTTTTTACGTCCCGACTTGAAATGTATTAAAAAAAACTATATAAGTATGTATATTAACATACAAATACAAGAAAATCCACTATTCCAAAATTATCTAAAATTGTCAAAATAAAAATAATTGAACAAGAACTCCAACATTTGATAGCTATTTCGGCCCATCTGACCTCATCAGAAATGTATTGAATTCAAATTCAAAGATATAACAAGATCAAAATTCAACTTGCTTAATTTAATAATGTTAATAATAATAATAATAATTTAAAGCTTACTTCAAGTTTATTCGTTCCATGTTTTATCTTATTTTGGTGAGTTGAATTTTGATCTTGTTATATATTCGAATTTGAATTCAATACATTCTTGATGAGTTCAGATAGGCCGAAATAGCTATCAAATGTTAGAGTTCTTGTTCAATTATTTTTATAATTTTAGATAATTTTGGAATAGTGGATTTTCTTGTATTTGTATGTATACATACTTATATAGTTTTTGTTGATACATTTGTATTAATACATTTCAAGTCTGGATGTAAAAAGGTTTTTTCCGAGACATTGAAAAATATTTTATATTGATTATATATAAGGATATCAATTTGATAGTTTTTGTATATAGTTTCAATATATATTGTAGAAGTTAGAATATATAATTCTGAATTTAAAGTCATCAAAACTCATTATATAATATCAAATGGAATAAAAAACAAATATTTATTTAGTAATTTTAATTGACAATTTATATTTCGTTGGGTTTTTTATTCCATTTGTTATTATATAATGAGTTTTAATTTTATATGTCTACTAAATTTAAGCAGTCCTTTTAAGACATTAACAGAATAAATCTGATTTGATATTTAAATTTTTTAACCTCTGATATCTTACGAATTGATCTTAAGCACTTCTGGTATCGCAACTGTGTTTTACGAATTGTTTTTTTCTTTTCAGTTCCCTTATTAATTTCTCATGAATGAATATTTGCCCAATATTCAATTGTTCTGTTTCTGAATATAGTTGTTCAGTGTCGTTACGTTTTTAAACTTATGAATAATTTTCAAAACAGTTTTATGAGTAGTTTTCAGTACTTTCAGACGACACTTAAAAGCACCAGCCCATATAGTGATTTCGTTCCGCAAAATATAAGGTTGTTCGGAAAGTAATGTCCTTTTTTCCTAACAGAGGATTTAATTCTTTTGAACCCAACTTTACACTTAAGCCGCATAATCATTGTATGTTTTGAGAGGTAAAAATACTGTTGACAGTACGCCTGTGCCAGAACTGGTTTGCAAAATTTTGATCCGGCAATTTTGATGTCGAACATGCACCATTGAAGCTGATTAAGACAAGATAATGGCATTAGTTGATGCAAATCGGCGAATAACAACACGTGTGATAGGTGAGAGGTTAAATTTATCGAATTCAACTGTTTATGACCACTCGAAAGACCTGGGTTTAAACTCGAAGCTCGATATATGGGTTCCCCATGTTCTCACGGAGATAAATTTGTCGTCGCGCGTTGACGTCTGTGATTCGCTTTTTAAACGTCACGAAAATGATCCATTTTTGAAGCGCATCATTACTAGGGACGGAAATTTGTATATAACAATGTCAAATGCAAGAGATAATGGAGCAAAAAAGATGAACCGGCTCAAAGCATTTCGAAAGCCAATATCCATAAAAAAAGGTGATGTCTGTTTGGTGGGATTTTAAAGTAATCGTCAAAATCTTTTAAAACTTAAATGGTATACACTGCCACACCCACCATATTCTCCAGATTTGGCGCCTTCAGAGTATTGACTTCATTGACAGATACCGCCGTATAAAGTACGCAGCGAAGTATTATGAAATATTTACGTTGCATATGTTTTGGTTGTCCCATCAAAGGATAGTTATGCGTACCATTTAATTGAAAAATATCAATAAAATTTTACTTATTAAAATGCTTTAAAAATCATTCTTTATTTTCAGTTTATTCAATCAGTATAACAATGGGCTGTACTCCCCAGCGAGAGGATATGGTTCTGTTGGAACCAAAGGCTTTGCAACCTACCCAGAAATATGCAAGTTTCTAAAGACCAACAAGGTTATCCCATACATCGATTCAGTTACCCAAAGTCCATATGCTAGCAAAGGTTTGGAATGGGTGTCTTATGATGACAATAATAGTTTAACATCAAAGGTAAGCAATTCGATGAAATAATGCTTTTATTCACTACGAATAAAGAGGTCGCCATCTATACATAAAATCGTAGAGTATTCTTGCACCCTTTAAGAAATTTCCCAAATTTGAAAATATACATTGTTTAGATATTCACATGAACGATTTTTTCAGGTTCAATTTCTCAAAGATAAGGGGTTTGGAGGTATAATGATGTACTCACTGAATGCAGATGATTTCAAAGGCGAGTTTGGAAACAGTTTTAGCCTCATTAAAACTGTGAAAAATATCCTTAAACAGTAATTAACTAGTTACCTGACCTGATATGTTTTTATTTTGCGCTGTGATTACCGATTTAATATTTGTTTTGAATATTGAATATATGTTTATATTTTATAGATGTGTGGTTATGTTTATTTCGGAATAATTATGGTTTAAATGAGTTACACTTTTTTAACCCTTTGAAAGGTGGGAAATCCTCGAATTTCCTATTTCGGGTTTTATCATTAGGTGAAGGTGGCAGACTTCCAAGACACGTTAAAACCTTACCCAAGGTAACCTTGTAATGGGTTAAAAAAGCTATTATTAACCATGGGTAAAAATGTATAATACCTTTCCGTAATACCAGATTTTATGCCTAAGATAAGGAACAAATATTGGGATCGTAAATTCCCAATAGATCGACAAGAGATATTATACCTCGAAAACCAATCACTTCGTATTGAGAAGGGAGAGGGTTTTGTCGCCGTTGCTGTTGCCGTATGGAAAATAATATAATATATTTATCTGCAAATGGCACCAATGGAGCCCAAGTTCGAAAAATAGAACAATGATTGCGACGCAACATAAAAAATTGTCAATTTCTGCTAACAAGTTGGCAATCAAATGAATAGAATCCATCAATTTACTCTTTTGAACCTTACATATTACAGGATGAAGCAGTGAAGACGGATTTTTTCATATTCATAAAATTGTCAATTTTCATTTAAAAAATTTTTTATGTATATTTTCGACTACGTTATTCCCAATATTTTCAAAACTACATATTCGATAAATTTGAAAATCATCATCACTATAACTTTCGAACAGAAAGAGGTAAGTAATTGAAACTCCCGGAGTAGGTTTGGGTTCTGAATATCTTTTGAGCTTGTTATTGGACAGAATCAGTCCAATATTTTAGTAGTTGTTCACATTTGAATTTTTATCTTATATTTATTAATCTTTCCAAACTGTGAATCCACTTGAACTGAAACTGAGGGCCTGGAAGGATAATGATAACGCACATATTTCTCCAAAATTTCATGGAGATCGCATGATAAGAAAATTCAAAACAAAGTCCCACGATCCAGTTTAAAGTAAGCATTTACATGTAAAATAACGACAAGAAGGCTAATAAAAAATTTCGTGAATTCACGTCAGTGCTTTTCACCTTTGTTGACCACTAAAAAATCATTGATGTAAGTTAGAAATTTTCAGCAATTTTGAACGAATTACTCAAACAAGTAACATAATTTTCATTATTCCGATAAGTATAAAATCTATGAGTTTGGAAGACCGTTTACAAATTATTTATGGGGCGGCTGCGTAGATAACTTGACAAGAATTGTGAACAGTTTTTGAAACTATACACTATGAGTGATTGCTCAAAAAAACATTGGAAGGTTTCGTTTATCTAAATGTTTTTGAAGTAACTTATTCAAATATATTAAATATTTAAAATAAGTAAGTTTTGGAAACGTTCTTAAAATTATGTTTTGCATTTTTGAAAAAAAATTGGTTTTCATAAATATAAGATCAGAAACAAAATTTTGTCTCTTTCAAGTATTTATTTAGTAATTTTAATTGATAATTGATATTTCGTTGTTTGTTTTCATTCCATTTGATATTATATAATATAATGAGTGTTGATTTTAAATGTCTACAAAATTGAAGTAGTGCTCATAAGACATTAATTTAATTCTAAAAGTTTTTGAATACAATTTTTTTGAAATTAAAATTTGTAGGAGCCTGACGGAATAAATCTGTTTTGATATTTAAATTTTCGTATGTCCTTTGAAAGCTCAAAAAATTACCCCACTCCTATTTATACAATCCTGTATATCTGTTACAATAAAAGTTTCAGTGAGGAATTTTAATTTTATAAAAAGTGACTACAAAAATAATGTTTTTGATAACTATGCATAAAAAGTGGACTACTTTTATTCGAATGATGATTAAAAATTTCGAATACGTCCCTGTGTAAATGCGCAGACGTTTCTTGAATTATTGCTTGGTATCAAAATCAATAAATAAGTAACCCATTTTTGACGGAAATAATTTTTCAGTGTGAGTACACTTACTGTTAATATGCTAGAATTAGATTCTAAATTTAATAATGTGAAATTTTGGCTTATTTTGCTATCGTCTCCCCATTACATTTGCTCAATTTATGACACTTGTCATATGTCACTTTTTAGGTATTATGTCATCCTTACAGATCATAATCCTAAAACCTCTGTTTTTATATATGCTAACTGACAAAGAAACTGTCTAACACCCAGAAGGATCTGTTTAAATTTTAAATTTTTTTTGTAAAACAGATAGTATAGCAAGGAGTAAATGATTGAAATCTGAAGAAAAAAACGAAGGGTTTACAATTTTTTTCAATAAATTTGTTAATAATGTGTTTGTCCACCGCGATTATCTATACACTCCCCAACACGTCTTGGCATTGATGCAATAAGATGGTCTATTTCTTCTTGAGGGATACTATCCCAAGCTACCTGTAGTTCATGTCTCAGAGCCGCCAAAGTACGGGTAAATTTCCAAGCCTTCTACCCATGATGTCCCAAACATGCTCTATGGGCTAAAGATCGGGGGATCTGGGCGGCCATGGCGAAAGATTCACATCGGTCGCTTCAAAACAGTTTAAACTAACTCTGGCAACATGAGGTCGAGCATTATCTTGTTGAAATATTGGAATCTCGAGCCGGTTAAGGTAATGGAGAACATATGGCTCCACTATTTCTTGAAGGTAACGTAGCGCTGTTATGTTACCTCGAATAAAGACTAAAGGTGACCTACTTGCATATGCAATAGCACCCCATACCATAACGCCTACTGTCCAGTGTACATGACGCTCAATATCAAACGGTTCACGTCTTTCTCCCCGACGTCGTCTAACCCTTCTTCAGCCATCATGTGCTCCTAAGAAGAATCGAGATTCATCAGAAAAGACGAAGAATGTGGATGCCATTCCAATGTTGACGTTCTCTGCACCAATGTGCTCGTTGCCGACGATGCTCAACCGTCAGAGGTAACACAAGATGGGGTCGATAATGCTGCAGTCCAAAAGACCTTATCCGACGGTCAACCGTTCGGACAGGATGGCCTTGTTCTCCTAACCACTCATCAGCCAAAGATTGAGTTGTCGCAAATCGGTCTCCGATAGCCATAAGTCTTAGACGTCGATCTTGAACTTCATTTGTGTCCCTTCGACGTCCGGTGCCTACTCTTCTTCTATAGATCAATAATTCGACCTCTTTCAAATTCACTTAGCTGGCGATAAATTCCGCGTACACGTGCTCTAGGCATTTCAACAACAACTAAACGTCGACTTTGGATCTCCTCGAACAGCTGGTTTGTTGTAAAATTCAAAAAATTTGCAAAAAACGATTACATATTTAAGTAACAAAAAATGTTTACATGAAAAGACCACGATTTTTTTCTCCAAATGTTAATCATTTACTCCTTGCTATACTATCTATGTTTTACCAAAAAAAATTCAAAATTTAAACAGTTCCTTCTGGGTGTTGCAGTTTCTTTGTCAGTTAGTATATCTCCTTATCATTACTTATTGAAGAATATACTACATTTATATATTACGGAATGATTTCATTTCGCGCTCAGAAGTAACAATGTTGAAATGTATATTTAAATATTAATTGATCTAATTCTAGTCAACAAACGTTCAACTGCTATCTTAATTACCACTTCCATGCTAGCTCATCAGATATTCTTTCAATTTGTTTATTTATAATTTCTGTAATAGTTCAATATTCAATGAGTATGTGAAGTGTTTTCCGCTTACGAAATTATTCATATACCTACTTAATAAGATAAATGGAATATCATTAATCAGATCGCAGATACGAATTGATGGATAAAGTATCGGTTTGAAGTAATTTCTGCCAATATTTGAAAAACCAAAAATATTATAAGACATTTATTTGTTTGGAAATGGTGCTGTGGAAGTTAAGAGGTGAAAGAGAAAGGTGAGTTTACATCTTCCAAGTATAAAGTAATAAATGGAAAAAACTGAGCAAAGTACAAAAATAATCATAAAATATTTGTTGAGAATTTCGGTTAAATTTTCTTTAAAGAATATAATATCCAAATAATATAAATGAAAATTGAATTGAATGTTTAGATACATAATGGACACCCGGGCTAATTATAATAAGAGTTATAAAGTTAAGAGTGTGAAAAGTTTATTATTCAACAAATTTTATAGAGAATTGTATGATCTACAACTTTTGTCTGACCTATTTTCACGATTAAACTTACCGTTTCAGAGAAAAATGGAGAAAATCTGAATTTTTCACTTATGTAATGTTTTATTCAACATCTATACTTATTTTCAGTTTTATGCGAATTTTGGCTAAGTTATAACTTTTTTTTTGCTGTTTTGGCTGGACTCAGGCACGTAACTAGGGGTAGGGGGCCCCGGGGGCCCAGCCCCCTCCCGAAAAAACCATATATTAAATGGAATAGTATCACTTCTTTCCCTTTCTGGCATCACTGGATTGTGACGCTAGAGTTTTTTTATTGTGAACCCCCCTCAAAAGAAAATCCTGGCTAGGTGTCTAGCTGGACTATGGGTAATGTTCACAACTTCTGGCAATTCTGGATAAAAACGTTCGGCATCACTACCACAGGACAATCATTACAAGTTAACTCATAAACTCTATAATGAATATCTGTGTTCTTCCGTTCTACAGTCATAAAAATTTGTTTTTCAGGAATATGTCAACCACTACAACTTCAATTTCACTCCAGTTTTTAAGTTTCCTCTTCATTGCATTATTTCATTTAATACTTCAGTCATCCTCAGTAATCATAAATGTACCATCAAGCCAATCGAAGAGAGTGGTTTGTTATTACACTTTTCCAACGCCTACTTATTCTTTGAAACCAGAGGATATCGACCCTAATCTTTGTACCCATATTCTTGTTGGTTTCGCCACTCTCAACAACTGTAAAATAGATGTATCGAAAGACCAGGAGGAAATTATCCGAGAGGTTGTTCTCCTGAAGAAGAAAAATTCGGATTTAAAAGTTATGTTGTCTATTGGTGGAGGTGGGGGCGATTTCGGGTTTCCAGAGATGGTTGGTAGTGCGAAAAACAGATCAAGGTGAGTGTGAAATTATTCAGTTTATATCGGATATACGGATTATATATGAATAGTTGCGAAAAAATGTAGAGGCTGATTCCTTGTCAAAAATAGGGTGGGTTTTTCTTATAAACTTAATTTTTTGATCCCCCCCCTGTTTAGTTATAGCTCCCTTAATATGGCGACCTAAAAACAGTTTTCTAATTTTTTCCTAAAAACCAAAAAACTCAAGAATAAAATCAAGCAGACATTTTATGCGGGCGAAAAGGCACCCAAAAAAATTTTTGGCGGTGTTCCTCTTTGATTGCAAAAGGTACAAAAAGCCACCCCTAAACCTTCTTTCACAAGAAATTTTTTTCCATATTCATATTTCACAATAAAAAAATTTTTTTTGATAGCTTGATCTATTCTTAACAAATAAGGTTTCTTGTAATTTCATGCTATAGTTTAAGGCTTTTGAGAAAAACAATAATTTATCAACATGAACTAGAATTTATCTAGTAAGGGGATGTCATTTTTTTAATGACAACTGACTTGTTTGGATTAACTTTGATTCAGTTGCAATTATTGTCAGTTTTTCGGTTTTTAATAAAGTTTATATGAAAGACCCACCCTATTTTTTGACAAGGGATCAACCCCCAAATTTCTCCAGTACATCTACAGATTTTAATCTAAATAAATCTCATGAAAACATTCAGAATTAAATTTTAAAACATGTCCTAGATACACTGTATCATTTTATAGACATATACAGGTTGTCCCAGAAGTCGACGTCAAGCCGGAATCAGGTAACATGTTAAGTCATAATAGTCATCAGAAAAATATAAAAGAAAATCCAAAGGCTTGTATTTTTCAAATTATATGGCACTTTCTTTTATTCAATAAAATGCGCACCCAGTGGTGATTTTTGATCTCCTGTTGCTACAATTTTTTTAAATTTTATTTTTCTTATGTTATCCCGAATAGTGCTTCTCTTACCTGAAATATTCAATTCTAAGCCAATTGCTGCAGCTTGGAAAATAATGCCACTTTTTGCCGAACCAAGTATTCAAAATTAAAATTTCGCCCAACTTCAATTGACTGTATTGAAAAAAAAATTGTAGTACATCAGTTTGGCAAGTTACTTCGAAAGTTAGCACATTTAATAAGGATTATAAAATGCTATAACACTAACTGCATTCCTTTTTAGATTGGAGAAAAAAAGGTTTTTCTTCAAGAAATTCAGTTTCGTTTTATAACAAGATTTAATAAATTAACAAAAAAAGTTCAAACTGCCCTCCTTCAGCCGCAATTAATGCACGAAATCTTTTCAAAAAAGATCGGGATATCAGACGGGCGAATCTTCAGTTAATGACGAATTACATTGCTTTCCTAATTCTCTCCCGAAGTTCAGCTACATTTTCAATTTGTTCTGAATAAATTTTTTCCTTCACTGCTCCCCAGTAAAAAAAAATCTAAGGGATTCAAATCAGGTGAACGGGCTGGCCACGAGATTGTACCAGATTGCCCTTTCCATATGCCAGGATATTCTTCATTTAGATATTCTGTAACTGAGAGGGCATAGTGCGCTGGGCAGCCATCTTGCTGAAAGCATATTTCTCTGAAAATACTAAGTTGCACGCCTTCAAGTAAATTTGGCAACTGATTTCGTAAAAAATCTAAAGAAATTTTAACATTTAAAACTTCTAGCAACTCAAAAGGTCCTATGACTCTTCCGTTCAAAATTCCAGTCCACGTGTTCACTTTAAAACGATATTCAGATCAATATTATCTCATTAAATTCGGATTTTCTACGTGCCACTCGGGTAAATTGTGTAACTTCATGTAACCATCTTTCTTTAATGTAGATTCATCCGACCACAACATTTTTTCTAATAATTGTGGGTCTTTCCGCTTCTTTTGTGGCGTGGTTTGGCAGAATGCAACCCGAGGTTCATAAGCCCGAGGTAACAGAGCTTGTACTTGTTGTACATGATATGGGTGTAGCTTATGTTTTTTCAATAGTCGGTGAGCTGGACTTTTGGGCACTCCTGTGCTTCCCTGAATTTCATCTAGCGTATTACGTGTATCTTCCTAAACTGCTTGAAGCACAATATCGTCGTAAGGTAAGGAAATTCTTCCTTCACCATGCACTTTGTTTGGAGTCGGCCCGCTGTGAAAAGTAGACGGTGTACATTCCTAAAAACTCGATGATCTGGATAATGATCAGCATTAGGGTATCTGTCGCGATACATTCTCGAAGCTGCACCAGCGTTACATCTGCATTCCCCATAAATGAGGTGCATGATGGCATATTCCTGTGTGGTATGCACAGACATGATGGCAATACACAATCTCCGGTTAGTCCAGATAAAATCAAAGTGCGTCGTAAAAAGATCCAAACTATCCAAATCCCAAGCAAACAAATCTAATAAACGAAGCCAAAAGTCGTAAGTACACAAATAACACGATCAAATACGAAAAGATGCGTAGTAGACCAAGGGGCGTAGCGTACTGATCTGTATTGCGTTGACGTGTGCCAATACCAAATAGTGGCGTCACTATCTATCTCACTCACACTTTATGGAAGGACTCACCCCATCTCATTCAAACCAGATTCTTAAAATATTTGATGCACTAGAATCATTTTTAGAAAGTTCGAAGAAATCGTTCGAAACTGTGTTTCTTTAAGAAATGCCGTTTTTTTTACCGATTTAAGAAATAATGTAGTAAATGTTGTACCATTTTAGTATCTCCGATAAATGCACTAACTTTTAAAGTAATTTGCCAAACTGATGTAATACAGTTTTTTTTTCAGTACAGTCAGTTAAAGCTGTGCGAAATATTAATTTTGAATACTTGGTTCGGCAAAGAGTGACATTATTCTCCAAGCTGGAGTGATCGGCTTAGAATTGAAGATCACAGGTTAGAGAAGCAGTATTCGGGATAACATAGGAAAAATAGAATTTGAATAAAGTAAAAAATTGTAGCAACAGAAGTCAAAAAACATCACAGGTGCGCATTTTCCTGAATAGTAAAAAATGCAATATAATTTGAAAAGTACACGACTTAGATTTTTTAAAATATTTTTCTGATGACAACTATGACTCAGCCTGCTACCCGATTCTGGCTAGACGTCGACTTCTGGGATACCTGTATATTATAATCACAAGTGGTGGAAATTAATTAATGAAGAATCAAAAAGAAATATAAAATAATGACCAAATTATTTAGACATCACCTTATACATATATGTTTCGATTAGATGTAAAAGAATCACAAGTTCCATCACCAAAAAATGTTCAACATATAATTCGAAAAGGCCTTTTTTATTTTCCCTTTTTAAAGAATATATAGCACATTATCCAGAGAAAGAACCTGATAAATTCGGTTATTTGAATAAACAAAATGATCATTTAAAAATATATAAAAATACCTTTTTGTCTACACATTTCTGCAACAACTAAACTAACCAATTTTTGGATAAGCATGGCCTATACGAAAATTAGGCTATATCACAGAAATATACAATGAAAGAAGATGAGACTTAGACTCTGCAGTAGATAACTGCCACGTGCATGTGATATTATACAAAGAAATTTCTCAATTTCTGAAATTACTCCCAGCTTTATCTGTGATAAAAAACTTCTATTGCTGTTTTTTGTTTGGTCCATTCAGTTGTGAGTTACAGGGTATTAAAAAATGCAAGCTAGGCGGCTGAAATTGTGAATGGTGTTTATGGTATGTAACAGCTTATTGCGTGCAATATTTCTTTCGTCGATTCCATTGATGCACCTCGCACAGGCAGAGTCGTCGTCTAAAATGTCGATTAAATCACAGAAATAAACGAAGTTGACCAGCATATTAGTATTCGTAGGATCGCCCAGGAGTTAATGATCGACCATAAAACAGTATTTGAACATGGTTGGGAAGTTTCAATGCATCCACCATACAGTCCGGACGCAAAACGAAGTAGATTGACGTAAGAGACGGTAAACCGGACTTAAAAAGTTAGAAAGACGAAGTACAAATGTAAAAGACGCAAAACGGAACGTGGAAGACGAAAAAGAATTTTTGAAAATCAGTAATTACACCACTAACTGAATTTGAGAGTTAAATCGTTTTGGGTGTACCTGTTACCCTGTTACCTGTGAATATACCAGTAAAGAATACATCAGGTGTATTTATTGATATCGGGTGTTTTTTTTTAGAGTGATAGAACTTTCGATAGGGATAACTATGATTTGACAGAAGCCATGTTGTTTTGACATTTCTGTTCAGTAAGCAAATTGACAAATTATCATGGAAAGACTCACGCCGCAACAACGTTTACAAATTGTTGAAATTTATTTTCAAAATCAGTGTTCTATTCACCAAACTTATGGAGCACTTCGTTAAATTTATGTTTTACATAATTGTCCATCAGAGCAGCTTATTCGTCGAACTATCGATAGATTTCGGACAACATTTCCTCTACTTGATGCAACAACAATAAGACGAAGAACTGTACATACAGAAGAAAAAAATCACTTCTGTAAGTCATAGTGTTAATGATGTTCACAACAAGTTGGACTCTGTGCATCCACTACATGGAAAATTTTGCGTAAAGATCTTGGTCTAAACCCAACTGGTTCAAGAACTAAAACCACTTGACCATAATAAGCCTCGTTTGTCTGCTGATTGGGCCCTAGAACAGCTTGAAGTTGATCCACTGTTTTATCGTAAAATTGTTTTTAGTGATGAAGCTTTCTGTTTGAACGGCTATGTAAACAAGCAACATTGGCGTATATGGAGTGAAAACAATCCTCAAGAAGTTCTGCAGGTTCCATTGCATCCTGAAAAATGCACTGTATGGTGGGCTTTACACGCTGGAGGCATCATCGGTTCATATTTCTTTAAAAACGATGCTGGAGCTAATGTTACAGTGAGTAGTGCTCGTTATAGATCGATGATCAATGATTATTTGTTTCAAAATTTGAATGGCATCGACCCAGAAGTATTTTGGTTCCAACAAGATGGTGCTACACCTCATGCTGCTACTGTAACAGTTGATATATTGAAAGAAAGATTTTGCGATAACATATTTCGAGAAATGGTCCAATTAATTGGCCTCCAAGATCACGCGACATAACTCCACTAGATTATTTTCTTTGGGGTTATGTCAAGTCATTGGTTTATGCTGATAAACCAGAAACAATAGACGCTTTGGAAGCCAACATAACTCGTGTTATTGATGAAATAAGGCCTGAATTACTCGAAAAAGTGGTCCAAAATTGGCCTGGTCGAATGCGGTTCCTCAGAGCTAGTCGTGGTTGACATATGCACGAAATTATTTTTAAAACATAAATGTGATAAAATTATCTTTCAAATAAAAAGAAATAGCTTCAATCTTGATTTAAATGTGTTTTATTTCAATTTTAAGTTCTATCACTCTAAAAAAAAACACTCACTTTTATACAAGCGAGAATTAAGAAGATGTGTTAGGCGTTTGAAAATCAATAAACCCCTAGACAATCGATAAAAAACCTACATAAGTCAATTTTTTATATGAGCATTTTCCTTCTCTGTCGGTCAGTATATTTAGAAATTCATATCAGTTACCCTGGTATTTTAATTATTAATTAAATTAATTAATTATATTAGTATTTTAATCGAGTAATTGGGAAGAAACTGTATCATCTTTCAGGTTCATACAATCCATAGAATACACGGTGGCAAATTTAGATCTGGATGGTATTGATTTAGACTGGGAATTTCCAAATAATCTTTTGAATAACGATAGAGGCAATCTAATAGACTTGTTGGATGATATCAGACAGAACATAAACAACTCTGTGAGGACATATTTGATATCAATTGCAGTTGCCGCTCCAATTACGATAGTGGAGGCATCTTATGACGTTCCAGAAATTAATAGGTAGGTTTTTCCGGATTTGACTTTATAAATGAAAATATGTTTCTATTTCTACTATGGTTTATTAGTACTTTTCGTCCACACTGCTGGACATCATCAGAGTACAAGATATACAGTGGACTGGGCCAAAAAAACGACTATTTTTTAAATGATACTGTGAAAATATCATTCACGATGATAAAAAAGAATTATCGTGAAAGTTTGAGCCCTTAATAATAGTATTAAGGGGTGTATCGTTACGACTCTTGGTTTTTCAACAGTAATCGCATTTTTTCACTCAAATCTCGTCAATTATTAAGCTGAGAAATTTGAGCGATGCGTATTTTCAAAGGAAATTAAATTCCCTACAAAAAAGCTCTCTTTGTAAATTAATGTAAAACAAGCCGTTCGCTTGTTATCGTGCCTTAAACATTGATTAATTTTTTCAATTTTGCGTTTCGATTTTGCATTTTTGTAACTGCCAGAAATATCAATATTTTTATGGTACAAAATACGTATTTTAAAGGAAATTTAACACTCTTCAAAAAAGTTTGTTAACATTTTTCATTAATTTCACTCCTTTCAAAGTTATTCGACGTTGAAGTTAAATTCAAAAGTAATTTATCGTTGTTTTCGCGTTACACATGATTTTTTCCAGTTGATTGAAAAATTTATCACTTAAATATTGAAAGTAACTTTTTTCTGTTGGATAATCATAATATATTTAATAAATATATTATGATTAAGGAACCAAATTTTTTGTATTATTAAAGTTAGTTAAATACATTAAAAATGATTTTATGTATATAACTAATCGTTAAAAAGATAAATAATACACTAATAAATTATGATTTTATAGAAAAAAGTTTAGTGGTCCAACAGAAAAAAGTTACTTTCAATATTTAAGTGATAAATTTTTCAATCAAGTGGAAAGAATTATGTGTAAAGCAAAAAAAACGATAAATTACTTTTGAATTTAACTTCAACGTCGAATAACTTTGGAAGGAGTGATATTAATGAAAAATGCTAAGGACCTTTTTTTGAAGAGTATTAAATTTCCTTCAAAATACGTATTTTGTACCATAAAAATACTGATATTTTTGATAATTACAAAAATGCAAAATCGAAAAAATTAACCAATATTTAAGGCACGATACAAGCAAACGGCTTGTTTTACATTAATTTACAAAGAGAGCTTTTTTGTAGGGAATTTAATTTCCTTTGAAAATACGCATCGTTCAAATTTTTCAGATTAATGATTGACGAGGTTTGATTGAAAAAATGCGATTACTGTTAAAAAACCAAGAGTCGTAACGATACACCCCTTAATACAATTATTAAGGGCTCAAACTTTCACGATATTTTTTTTTTATCATCATGAATGATATTTTCACAGTATCATTAAAAAAAATAGTCGTTTTTTTGTGGATACCTAAGTCATGTTACTGAGAATTTCAATCGATTTAATATGAATAGACGCATTATTCGGAGATTCACAGGTCCGTGTTTACTATAAATTGAAAATTCCTAATATTCAATGATTCATAAAATGATTATGCGAAGTGTGCCATTGATCCTAATAGGCTTGTTTGAAAGAGTATTTATTGTACATTCTGAAGAGAATGTCGCTTTTTGAAAATTGGATGTACAGGGTGTTTTACAAGATGTGGGATAAAGAATGTAATTTTCTCAGTCCTGACCTGTGCTATCGATGTTATTACGGGCAAATATTAGGCATTGGCCTATATTCATTCCTTCAATTTTTCATGAAGATCCGTGCAGGCACTCAATTGTTATGCCGATAGAAAGTTTTTGATCAAATACATAAAACATCCTGTATCTCTTAAACTAATATTTTTAGGACATATTTCGAGCACTGATTCAGACTCACCAAAATATCCTGCATCTGCCCTGAAAGCCTGTATAATCATTTGAATTGTATCAGTCCTTACTTTGTGAAAATCCATATTAAATAATATTGAAATAAGGTTATTCTGATTTTCACAAATTTTTATTGTTATATTCACAACAATTGTTTCGCTATTACAGTAGCATCATCAGGCAAGATCACATTTTGAATAACTTATTCAAATTGTGATCTTGCCTGATGATGCTACTGTGATAGCGAAACAATTGTGAATATAACAATAAAAATTTGTGAAAATCTGAATAACCTCATTTCAATATTGTACAATCATTCGTGAAACACCCTGTATAAAGATATCATTTTGATAGTTTTTATATATAGTTTCAAAATATATCATAGAAGTTAGAATATATAATTCTGAATTTAAAGTCATTTGAAATAATTTGTTTTGATGCAATTTTCAAGTAGAATCATTGAGAAATCAATACCATTAAAAGAAAATTGATAGCTCAGTACAATTCAGTTACTCACGGCCCTTTTTTTTTGTTAATAAAACATAAAAAATTTTAAAAACTTGTTTTAAAATAGAATCAGTGCGTTATTGAATTTTATTTTCGATTTCAAAATAACCACGATAAACTAGTCATGTTACAAACAAATACCCTTACTCAAAATCTGAAAGAGTTAAATGTATCTATTATATTTGCAGACTTGTTGATTTTGTAAACGTAATGAGCTATGATTACAATTTTTTCTCCATGTTGACCCCATGGACAGCAATGAATGCTCCTCTATATGCCAGATCCAATGATATTTTGTACTTTGCAACTCAGAATATAAATTATACGTCCAACTATTGGGTGAAGAAGGGGATGAGTAAAGAAAGACTCAACATTGGACTTCCAGTTTATGCTCATACTTACACGTGAGTATATAAAATAATTAATAACTTAATTGTACTTTCGAAATGCGTTGCGAAGGTGAACTCGACCATAAAACATAGTGAAACGAAAAGTATGTATTTATTTCTGTTTAAATTTATCCGTCTATGAAAACGAAGCAAGACATTTCACCAACGTTTTATAATCGAATTCTATTTCGCAAATCGTCTCGAATATCAACCGCAAACTCGAGATTTTTTGCGAAATTTCAACGAGGAAGATGTCAATTCTTTATACAACGAAAATTTGACCCCCCTATAACTCGGTAGTTTCCGAAGATTTTAGAAAACGTCAACCTCTGTTTTGAGGGGGACGAATTTCCATCATGAGTTTGTTCCGAAAAAATCATCCCCGTGAAGGTTGCATCAACATTTATTGAATAGGGAAGAGATGTCGAGTGTTGGTACCAAAAAAAACCCCAACATTTTTTGAATAGTTAATAGATGTTGGATGCGGTTTAGTTGAGAATTTTTTTCTGTTCTCTAAACATTGCAGTTGAAATTTTCAAATTTGTTTATTTAATGGCAGAACAATTTGAGGTTTTGAATGTTTTTACTTTAAGAACATTCTTTTTTTAAAACAGATTTAATCTGTTAGTCTTCTACAATTTTAATTTCAAAAGAATTTTCATTCAAAAAACTCAGAATTAAATTAATGTCTACAATAAGCACCGCTTATATTTAATAGACGTATATAATCAAAACTCAATATACAATGTCAAATGGAATAAATAAACCAACAAATATAAAAAAGGCAATTAAAATTAATAAATAAATATTTGAAGGAGACAAAATTTTGTTTCTGATCTTATCATAATGAACACCAATTCTTTTTCAAAAACATAAAGCACAACTTAAGGACTTCTTAAAAAATATAATTTATTTCAAATATTTAATATATTTAAATATTCAAATAAGTTAATTCAAAAATCTCTCAAAACATGCACTATATCCTCAAAAAACAATTAGAATTCCCATAATCTCTTCGTCGGCCCTAGATAATATTTAAAATATAAGCGGTGCTTATTGTAGACATTAATTTAATCCTAAAAACTTTTTTAAAATAATATATAAAAATTCTTTTGAAATTAAAATTGTAGAAGACTAACAGATTAAATCTGTTTTGATATTCAAATTTTGTTATATTTCTTGTATCAAGTAAAAAGCCTTTTCCTATTATATTAGGAACATTCGATTTTCTTATCGTTCATGATGGAAAAATGTGTGAAACGCATGAAATTCATTACAATGTACACTACTTTTGGAGATTCTTTCTCAAATCTGTTTAGTCTTTCGTTTCAGCATCATAATTGGGTTTAAGACTTACTTGCGTTGGCGAAAATGGTCTATTCTATGGAAGAAAGAATAGAAATTCTCAAATTATACTATCGGAATGACGAAAATCCTAGATTAATTGCAAGGTAAAAAAAGTTCATAAAAGCTGACTGTACAACACGTAAATATATTCCTTCAGATGAGTTAATGAACGGAAAGTTTCAGCGAAAACGCTGACGTCGGAATTAACACGTGTGGCTCGACAAAGAGCAGAAATTTTGAAAAGTGCTCAGTTGGAATTTTTAGCGGGGGAACAAACTAAAAATGTGGAAGAAGAAAACCGACTGGTACGAGGTATTAAAAGGGCGAAAAGAGAGTTTGTCGGGGGTCTTGATACGCCGGAAAAACTAGTAAGATCGTCGAGAAAAGATCGTGGTGCGAGGCTCGAATTGGTCTCAGAGTTTAGCATTATTATAATTATATTGAGTGATATTAGTAAAATTTTCTTTTTGAAGTTTAAGAATTGAATCAGAAGAATTAGAGATAGTGCTTAGTTCCGGAATCAAGGAATTAAGAGTACCGGTAGTTCTTCTTCATCGTTTATTGTTCGTGTTAAATAGGCCGTTTCTTGGAGAAAATCGCGTGTGCCCCGTTTTGTTTTGAATATACGGTCTTGGAGTCTAGGGGTTAGAAGAATCTAAAAATTTTGGTATATTATTCAGGTTGAAATTGTCTAATTAAAGTAGAATCAGAAATTAAGAAGTAGGTGGTAGGTTGACATATCTCTTCTTAATTATTATGTTTGAAGAATTTACGACAGAATTAAGAATTATATAAATGATTCGTAGTGCTTGAAGGATCTGCATCGCCCTCTCCTTAATTATTCAGTGTGTCATCTTTATTTAGATTTTATTAAGTTTAGGATTGATAAACTTTTGTATTTTGGCACACTTTATCATTATACTTCTTAAAATCCATAATTGAGTTTCATTACCCTTTTCATTATTACAGAGAAAATTTATTAACATCAGAGACCTTCCATTTTCGCGAAGGCCGTACCCTTCCTAGGACCGCTCGACTATGCTTTGTTCGCACCCCATTCGTAATTAAGTCAATCTAGTAATATTTTCCATCCAACCACCTCCCAGAAAGATGTGGCTTATTACATACTGACGACAATTGATGCGTTTGAACCGAGCATTGCGAGAAAAACAGGCGCAATACGCCAACAGACACGACAAAGTTATTGAAAATGCACGGCCACATGTTGCTTTGCACGTTAAAACGTACAAATGGGAAGTCCTACCCCACCCGCCGTACAGTCCAGGCATTGCTCCTTCCGATTATCATCTCTTCCGGTCACAATCTTTTCCGATCGATGAGCTGGCCTTTTTTGCGATGGGATCCGTCATTTGCCAGAAAAATGGGAAAAGGCAGTGGCTAGCGGCGGACAATACCTTGAACTTTAAATATATAACAAATTTTTCACAATAAAGTTTCAATTTTCGACAAAAAACCTCACGAACTTATTTATACTTCCAATGAAAAAATTTCAGTATGAGTAAGGATCTGGATACTTTAACTTAAGGATATACTACTTGCCATTGAACAAAATGTAAATGTATATTTTTCATCAGGTTAGCGAATCCTAATAAAACCTATTTAGGTGCACCAGCTAAGGGAGATGGAGTCTTAGGAGGTGGAGGATCAGCAAAATATGGAACAGTGTGTGAATTCATGCAGACTCAGAATCTCACACCAGTTTTCGATGAAGAGACTAAAAGTCCATACGTAACAAATGGAACTGAATGGGTTTCATTCGAAAACGAAGATAGTATTAGATATAAGGTTAGTTCTTACTCTTTGTCTGCTTTATTCTTCATGAGATATTTCATACAACTAAAATAAACACATCGACTGATAACTTCCCAGTTTTATGAAGAGAACACTTTTTTTCTGATCAAATTTGACTTTACTCTTCAACTCCTGCTTCAAGAGCATGTTTAGAGTTGAATCGTTTGCGCTGAATGAAAAAGATGATATTTTGTTTGCGGTTAGTGGCCAATATTGTTTCAAAATTGTATCAATATAGCCTCTAAAAAATATCTTTATTATTTAACGTGAATGATCTAAATTTATATAAACCGGGAATTTATGAGTTCAACTTTCAAAAGAAAATATATAGATCAGACAAGACGTTCACTGAAAGCTAGATTCAATGAATATGCACAGGGTGAATCATAACTATTGGGCTGAAAAGATGACGATTAGGCCAAATACGCCTCAATTAAATATTGCGTTGAATTTTTTTTCGTTTTTTTCTTATAATTCCATTGTTTCTTTGTCAATTGTTATCAAAATCGGCACAAGGGCATAACTTTAAGCCAGAAATATTACTTTATGTGAATCCTTCCTGTTGATAAAATTAAGTGGTATTTTTTTTAAAGAAACTTGATAGTGATCTTGAACAGAAAATACGATGTAAAAATCACATTTACGTAATATTGGTACTGTTACATACATAATTTTACTCGTTTTCGAGAGAAACGCAATTGCAGAGTTCACTGCCTCGAAAGGGGATTTCAAATATTATTTTATATTATATTTATTACCAAAACATTAAAACTCAAAATATAAAACCACAGAAAAGCTGCAAATTCAAATAATATAGACCCAGTCCCAGAGATAACTAATGGAGAGTATGAAGAAGCTTTACATGGAAAGAACACAGCACCTGGTTACGACAACATAACAAGGATTAAGTTTGGAAGTTGATGATAAAGTAATGAGAATTTACAACCACTGTCTGAATATGTATATTTCCCAACAGAGTGGCAAAAGGAACTATTAAAATAATCCACAAACACGGCACTATAACCAAGTGTCTTGCTATCGGTGCATCACTCTTTTACCAAATTTTGGAAAAATCGTGAAAATTCTTATGGAAAATTCAATTGGACAAAACATCCCTCTTCCACAATTTGGATGAAGAAAAATCACCATCCACTCATTAGTACTCTAATATTGAACGTACAAAACACAAGGAAAACAGGTCACAAGTCAGCAGCTATATTCATGGACACCAAGAAAGCATTTGATGTGGCACGAAGGTCTTTTACACAAAATGGGCACCCGCATAGAGACACTACAAATTTGTCCATAGACAAACATATATAGTCACCCCAGCGTATCTTCAAAATATTATAGTAAACTTCATAAGGGACAGAAGGATGAGGTTAAAATCAACAAGCATTTCTCCGCGTCGTTTTCTCCTCAACAGGGTGTACCTCAAGGCTATCCATCGTCATCACTTCTATACAATATACGCTGATGACACAGCAAGAAACTGATAGAGTCAATGGAAAAACTACGAAATCTATGTAACAAAATCATGACATGGATGAAAAAATAAGGAGTTCCACCAAACCTTGAGAAATCTAAATTAATAATATTTGGCCTTAAATTATTAAACAATTCACTAAACATCAGAATGCTGGAACATAATATAAAACCAGTCGAACATGCTAAATACTTAGGAGTCACAATGGATAGTAAGACCAATTTTAAAGAACATTCCAGTAATAAAAAGATAGAAATAATTGCTAGATCAAAACACTTTCGACCCATCGCCTTCTAAAACCGCGGCATAAACCACACTATAGCTTCAAGAATCTACCAAACTATATGCAGACCGATATTAGAACATGGGCATATAATATGTAATAATTGTAGAAGACTCATCTGTAATAATGTCGAAGTAGCAGAATGCAGTAGTTTAAGAACTTAAGAACTTGCAGTAAAATCCACTCCGTAACCCACTAAATGAAAAATGAAAATAGAACCGATTTTGAGTAGACTTCAAATCTTGAGAAAGAAATTTGTGAGTAGACGACACAATCTCCAAATCATCAAGCCTGTTGGTCTACAAGATCCGAGATGTATGAGAGCGAGGTTGCGCTTGACCTTGACTTTGACCTCTCTTCAGCTCTCATACATTCTTCAATCCTGTCCTTCCCTTTATTCATAAAATTAATGTTCCAGTGTACAAGCAAATGTAAATACAGCTGTCAATTGAGTGAATATACAGATAACATGGCAATATTAACATGTAACAAAGATCTTCGAGGTAGTTTAACAATAACCCTGTGGTCAGGATTTCTATCTAATTAGATCATTAAAATCTGAATGCATAATATCGTTGTTCAGAAATATCTTGTTGGCATTCTGAAGACATAGAGGTTGTGATGTCAGTTATTTAACTACCTATTCGTTATAATATTTATATCTATTTAATATAGTTGTTCAGGAATGCGGCATTCTGAAGACACAGAGGTTGTTGTGTGAGTTACTAAATTGTGCATCCACATTTCATCCACTATAACACTCTGAATTCTCAAACAAAGTATCATTATTAACCACCTCTAGATTCAAATAAATGAAATGAGGACAAAGACGCTTAGATGTATGAAATATGTTAAATGGTCAATTAAGATTAAAATAAGCAAGTCGTCTCCAACTGAAGCATCAATACAGTAAAATCCACCAATGAATAAAGAATACATAATATAAATAACACTCACGTTGACCTCAGGTAATTCGATACAGTAAAATAACTTTACATGTCAGAGCAGCTCAGTCGGCTTTCCTTTGTGTCGAACCTTCTTGTTAGAGCACCTCAGTTGACTTCCCTTAGTGTCTGTTCTTACTTTTAAATGAACAATGGCGTTCTATTTCTAACAAAGGAGAACAGGACGCTCTTTAGCCGGCGTTCAGTCTCCGAAGATAAATGAGACTTCAGAAATTCAGACAATTCAGTAATCTGTGGATCAACAACAACCATAAATAAGCGAGACTCTCATTAATCTATGACAACAACAATTTTTCGAGAGAACAGACGTTCCTCTTCGGGGTTAATTTTACACACACGCGAGGGCGCAGGTCTATGAAGCGACCATAGACTCTTACTCCTTGTATCGACAGTGATAATTAGGCATAAAATTCCCTAGGTAGATTTTTCCGCTCAATTCTCTGTTAAATAAATATGTGTTTCTCTTCACCAATCAAACCCCTAATAGATGCAATCAGAAACCTTTCCGCTAGAGGAGATATATAACACCGTAAACTTCACTCTTTGAATTTGTAATTTCTTCAAAAATTAAGTACACTTCCTTTAAAAAATCATGTATATAAAAAAGATTTATTTCATACTGACAGAAAAGCGCAAGGCATTATTAGCTAGACCCATAAATATTTTTTCTCTCTCACAAACCGTATCATTTCGAATTTTCTCATTCTTATCACAATAAATAATATTGAAATAAGGTTATTCTGATTTTCACAAATTTTTATTGTTATATTCACAACAATTGTTTCGCTATCACAGTAGCATCATCAGGCAGATTGTTGTGAATATAACAATAAAAATTTGTGAAAATCAGAATAACCATATTTCAATATTATTTAATATGGATTTTCACCAAGTAAGGACTGATACAATTCAATACTTATCACAATAATTTTTCAGACTAACCACATAATGGATAATGGTTTTGGAGGTGTTATGGTATTTTCACTGAGTTCTGATGACTTTGCTGGCAAGTGCAAGAATAATGAGAAATTTCCCAATACCAAATTGATACATAAAATTGTTACACAATAAAACTTTGTACTACTTGACTTGCGTTTATTGTGATTCTTTGAGTTTATTACTTTTAATTTTAATATTAATCACATATATAAAAGATTTTTTCATTATACCTGTTGTTCCTTAATTGAAGGTACACACGAAAAGGGGAAATTTCTTGCATAAATTTTAAGAAATAAAATTCCCATAAACATAGGACCGCAAACGTTTCGTTTTCGAGATAAAGCTAGAATTTTTTCGAGTTTTTCAAAGTGAAACTTTTATTAGATCGTCTCAAACTTTTTTTTTTGTCTGTGTATTGCATGTCGCGTGACGGTCGACCGCGGAGTAGGGATAGTGTCATAGATCAACAAGGCTAAATAGATGGGACACTGACTGTAAAAAGTATGAATCAAGTTTGTCGCTTTCATTATAGCGCTGGTGCGTGAAACAAATTCAACTAGAGAAAACTGTATTACGTTACCAACTCTCAAGAAAACTGCATTACCTCTGCTTTTAGAATACTGCATTATCGACACTTGGCGCGAACATTTGAATCTTCTTTCAGTTTTTCCTAGGGCTAAAATTAAACAAGTGTTCAGAAATTACTATGTTTTACTACCAAAATATTGAAATGCTTACATTCGCACAACTTTACAGCAAATACATTTCAATTTTTTGGTAGTAAAACATAGTAATTTCTGAACACTTGTTTTAATTTTAACCCTAGAAAAAACTGAAAAAAGATTCAAATATTCGTTTCAATCTTCAAACTCACTATATGAATAACAGATACAAGTTTGAGAACTATAATTATTTATTCATTATCAAAAATAGAAACTATTAAATAAAAAAAGGGGTGAAATTAACGTATGTATTTACAATATTTACATTTAATTTTTCTGTAGTATAACATAGTAATTTCCAAAAACTTGTTTCAATGTTCAAACTCTCTATTTGAATAACAGAATTATGTTTGAACAATAATTATTCATTGGTTATAAAAAATAAAAACTATTAAATAAAAAGAGATAAAATTAACATATTTAAAGTATTCCTAGGTGTTAAGACAAAAATTGAACCTTGAGAACATTAATTTATGAGATCTTTAAGATTCAAAATGTCTTTCAAGCTTAGTCCTTAATCGGGTCAATAAATTCCTTCTCTGAATTACTGAATAAAAATTTTGAATCATTTCTGGTTTATATTTTATTCACTTGCTTTCACCACCAAAATAAAGAACACCAGTCAAGCATAATATTTGATAAAGATTATGTGATGCACACTTCATAATTTAAAAATTTAAATTCTTCAACATGATATTTTCAAAACATTTTGATATTTTTCTTCTCTCACAAAGTCTTGGAATGAAATCAAAGAGATAATTAAAACACCGATTAAATAAAAAGTAAATATAGTGTCCCGGTTTCATCAAATTACCAAATTGATATTTCCTACACTCAATAAAATGTAAATCTTTCAATGACTCACTATGAACAAGTGAATTAATCCTGCAGATTACACAGTTTCTAATAGATAAATCGTTTGATATAATTTTACAAACTGCACCACTTAACCTGAATAAGTTCTTTTCCTATCAACATTTGGCACTGATCCAGAAACTGGCCGATACCATTTCAATATCTGTTACCTCAGGAAAATCACCTAGGGAAAAAATAATATTATTAGATCACCCAGAGAAATTTGTTGGTGTGTTACATAGCATTGATTTATATTTTAAACTAACCAACTAAACATAAAAATAGTCTAGACGACTACATAGTAAATGAAAATTAACCAACCTGAAGAAATTATATTCCTCTCAATATTTGATCATCTGATAATTTGTGCTAATCAGTTGGCTGTATAATTTCAATCCACTTCTTAAATAACTTGGGATCTCTCTTGGGAAAACGATGTCTAAGGCTGGTTAGATCTTGACACCCATGTACACAACATTTCTTAGTATATCCCACTTTCAAGTACTGTATTGAACTCAATATTTGAAAATACACTAGTTTAGATGCATTAAACTGTTTTGAACTTAGCTCTTACAAAATTTAATCAAAAAGAAATATGAGATGTAATCGAGGTTGGGCCATAACAAAACGTAAACAAAACCACTCATTTCGAAAAATATGACCATTATTGCAACAATGGCTAACGGCTGATGGTAGCGGTACCTAGCGGCGAAATCAAAAAGTAAAATTTGATTGTTAGCGTTAACTATTGACTGGTGCATCAAATAAAAACTTAGTTTTAGGTGGGGGTAGGGAAGTGTCCAATCTATATATTATTGTTTTGTTAATCTATGGATAGTGTGAAATGCGCTCGTCGCTTACGTAGCTCTTAGCCGCGTCACTGGTTTAAGCGGTCTTTACATCCTGTCAGAAAATGGCAACAAAAAATTTTATCACACTGGCTGTCGAGTTACTAAACAAACACAAGACTTGAGAATAGAATTAGAGCGACTTTCGTTGAATCCACTGATTACTATCACCGATGAAATCTCGAATTTCATTATGAGTCGACGGGGTTTTTCGATGATAGCATTCAATGTACAAGGCTTACGAACTCATTCGGAAGATATTTCTGCCAAAATCAATCAACACTCTTATTTTATATGAAACTAATTTGAGAAATAATGAGCAAATGAATATTCCCAATTTCCATTGTGTGAGTAGGCAGAAACATAGTACTTCTCGGTATGGTGGAGTAGCTATACTAAAAAACAATGATAATTCATTGAGGGTTCATTCAGAAATGCAAGCATACATCAATAACATGAGTATAAGTCTAGCAACTGCTTCCGAATCTGCTGTGGGAGATTTTTGTGCAGCTATTTGTCAACTTGATGAGAATGACTTTAAATTCAGAATTATATATTCTAACTTCCACATTATATATTGAAACTATATACAAAAACTATCAAATTGATATCCTTATATATAATCGATATAAAATATTTTTCAATGTCTCGGAAAAAACCTTTTTACATCCCGACTTGAAATGTATTAATACAAATGTATTAACAAAAACTTGAAGTAAGCTTTAAAGTATCCAAAATAAAACAGAAATCATCAACTTATTGTTACGTATAATCTATAACTATTTGTACTCGGAACACAGAAAAACAATAACAAAACTTATTCACCCCAAATAATGTCCCATGATAAGAAAAATAACCAGAATTTCAAAAATAATAAATAATTGAAGAATATATTGTGGATATAAAGACTCTATATGAAATTATTTCATAATTTAAAGAACCAATTTTAATGTGAGTCAATACTTGATAGTTTTGAAAATCTTAGATAATTTTGGAATAATGGATTTTCTTGTATTTGTATGTTAATATACATACTTATATAGTTTTTGTTAATACATTTGTATTAAAACATTTCAAGTCGGGATGTAAAAAGGTTTTTTCCGAGACATTGAAAAATTCTTCATATTGATTATATATAAGGATATCAATTTGATAGTTTTTGTATATAGTTTCAATATATAATGTAGAAGTTAGAATATATAATTCTGAATATAAAGTAATTTTAATTTTACTCCTATCAAGTATTGACTCACATTAAAATTGGTTTTTCAACTTGATGATGAACAGATAACTCGTAATTGCGTCAATATATATTAAAGTAAATCAAAAAATAAAGATGTAATGGATTTTCTAGGTTTTCATCTAGCTCCATATGCTACGTCATCGGCACAAATCTTCCGTTCTCGAGAAATATATTCAGGGATGCCTGTTATTTTGTCTGATAATTTTAATACAGACTTCAAGAAAGAAGAATCTGCTCAACTCATAGAATACTTGAGAGAAGTATTTAATCTTGAAATGATAAATGCCACGAGATATGGCACAACGATCGATGCAGTTTTTACTAGATACGTTGAAAAAATCGAATGTAAGTCACTGTTCACGTATTTTAGTTACCATAAAATATTGGTTACATTTATAAACTGTGAAACTCATGATGAAGATGAAATTGATATTAGAATGATTAAAAATAATTGAAAAACGGATCAAAATGACTCAACGATAATAAAATATTGTTTTCAGTTTTTTAATATGTGTAAATAATCTAAATAATTGTTGAGTATTATGTATATCGTACTCTAAGGCACAGAGTTCAATAAAAATATTAGTCTATTTTTATCATTTCCCATTATCATTCCAATTTTCTAAGTGTAAAATTAAGTTGATAAAGCGATTTTTATACCCTTAATGGAATATTATTCCAAAAATTTTTAGTTAAATATCTATAATGTGGAAAAAAGTTTCACTTTTACCGTGGTTTCATAAAACCACAAATCTTTTTTTTAAGAAGAAGAACTTAATTTTAAATAAATACGAGGTTTAAAGTTTTGAAGTAATTTACTTTATAATAAAAAGTGATTGTTAGAAACGACGAAGAATCTATTATTGCAAAAATTTTTTGTATTCTAAAATAATGGAATAACAATTACCATAACATATTGTTCTATGTTTCACTCTTCAAAGATGACGGTTGAGGACTCTGATTTATATCTTATTTGAAATTAGTATTGTTTCCTTGAAAGTTCTGTTTATTGCGTATATGTTATTATAATTAATGAAAAGTTCAAAAAATGGAACCCTTTGAAATACCTTCACATAAGAGTGAATTAGAAGTAGACAAAGATTTATCTAAAAGCGATGTTATAGGCTATCTTCAAGGTATTTGAGATTAAGGAATTCGTTACTAAATATCGTGATTGGAAATATGAGGCGATAAAAACCTATCCCTTTATATTAGTTTTTATTAAAATCATATGAAAAAGTTTAAATATTGCAAAAAATGTACTTTTTCTCTGTTGCAGAAGCTAGAAAAAGCTATAAAGATGGTACAGGATATATTATTGAAGAATGTAAAGCTTATTTCTCTGCCATATATCATTGTGATTTACTACCTATTGATAGAATACATTTTGCTTATGAGGACTTACACAGAGGTATACATAAAATCGAATGGTTGAGAACAATACTTTATATTCTTCTGATTTTATAGGAATGAGAAGGTTGAATGAAGAATTAGGCCCTATATTGTTGAATTGGGATGATGACGATGTTGACGAGGCTTTACGTCAACAATACTTAAATATAATAAAAATCCACCTATACTGTTATACTCAAATTATTATCATTTTTGAAACTAAAGAAGAAGAGAAAGATATGAAGAGTTTGAAATTTAAAAAGGAAAGAAAGAAAACTGATGGTTCTTATTGTATGGACAAAAAACAAATAATTGTGCAGCTTAACAGTTTAATTCAACATGACATTAAAAAATTTTGGAGTCCACCTATAGTTGAGGGAGCTTTTATCAATTTAATTTCAGAAGTTTGCTATAGGTTTCTACAAAATTCCAGTATAAAAAATGAAAAGAATGTTTTAACAGAAATATGGAGTTTTTTAGGTGAGTACATTCACTTAATTGTACGTGGTTTGCTAAAGAAGTCACTTTTATAATTAGGTACAATAATTAAGGAACATAATCATGGAAATTCGTTTGTAATAAGAATTGTGGAACTGATAAAACTGCACGAGCATCTTGTTCAATGCTTACCAGACGGTTTTAAATTTTTGGTTGAGAATTACAACTGTAAAAGTATGATAAGCAATGTTATACAAGAGGTGACTGAATGGCAAACTGATGAAAAATATCATGATGCTCAGGTTGGTTATGATGTGAATTCTGGAAAATTTTTTCTCAATGGTTCTATTTTAGGGTGCTCGTTATTGTTCCTCGCTCTTGGTTGAAATGGCTATACTTATGCCAGATCTCATGTTGCCAGAAGTGATGTACTTGACCAAATATTTATATTCTGATGTAAGTCATTCCGAATCACTATTTTCACAGTCTTTTTTGTTCAATTCTATTCTTGACTCCAAAATGAAAAAGAAAATACTTTGTTTACTATGCGTTTTTTTATTGAAAAGCTGTACAGTTCAGAAGTGGATTATCTTAATAATTTACACCTTAAAATTACTATGGAACTATAATCAAATAAATTTTCCCGGCATAATCTCAATTAAGAACATTTTCCATTGGCATATTACTGCATCAAAAAAGTATTGGAAATCAGTCAATGAGACAGGAAATATGTACTATTCATACAAATTTATTGAATCACCTTCAAAGTAGACCCCTTCCAAAATAATACACTCCAAGTGATAATCTATTCAACAAAACATTTTTTAAACATATGTTCAATAATCCACTCGCTGAGAATTTCATTTTTTCGTTTCTTTTATTAACTGATAATGGGTGACTCAAAGTGGTCACTTGAGTTTTGGAAAAAGAAAACGTCAGACAGCACCATATGAAAAACATTGAAAGTGTTTCCTTAAATTAATTTTACTCTTATAATTTTAGTCATATACCTTGAGAAATTGTGTATTATCAGTAATCACAGAAGTTATCTCGACAGTTTTGAAAAAGCACGATCTGACAGAAGAAGAAAAGGAATTTCGTGATGAATTTATAGCCATTCTGAAAGAACATATAGGAGATTCTTCACCTTTGGTTAGATCAAAGGTAATTTTCATGTTTTTCTGCTGAAAATAAATAGGTAAATTTTTTTCTTCATAGAATAAATAAATTTTTATATTTTGGACAAATTCGATATTAACTGAAGGATTATTAGACCAAAAATTTGAAGAAAATTAATAATTATTATCAGCTTTATTTGTTCCTAACGTAACAATATAAATGTCTCCTTATTTTTTATAATCAACAGTTGAATTAAATTTCATCATTGTTCAGATGTTCAGAATATTGTTATCCTTTTTTTCCAGTTTTTATTGAAAAATTTGTTTTTGTACCTTTCAATAAAATTTGTTTACTATTTCAATATTCTGAATATATTTAATCTGATTCTAGATTTATATATGGTAAATTTTGTGATGTTTAATATTTATTTAATTAAATTTTACAGTATTTCAGTTATACCTCATTAAGCCTTTGTGAATTTATAAATAATGAAAATTTCAATATTTTTATGTTCTTAAATAGTTTCTTTAATTGAATTTAATAAAGCTCAGATATTCTGGATATATTAAAATTTTTAATCACTGGATTTTCCCTGTTTTTGCCTTTTTGATATGTTCCTTGAATTTAAATTCTTACATAAATTTTTGTTTATTTTTTATCAATAAATTTTTGATATTCTTTATATTTCAGAAAATTTCAATTTAATTTCTTATTTTTAACTGTTTCGGCTGTTACTATTTTATATTTGAACATAACTAAAACAAATTCTTAGAAATTAGTATGTTTTGGTAGAGAAATTTACATTTCATTCACATTTTTTTTTTCAAGAGACTAAGATGAATATGACACCAGTCATTTCGATATCTGTAGGACCCTAAAATTCAAATATTTACGGATTTTTTTAATTACATTTGAAACTTCAGGGTAGATTTGTCGTCTAAACACTCAGTTAAGTTCGTTAATGGGTAAAGATTTCGCAGTTATTCACTTTTCATGAGGATCGTGGATAATTTAAGCAAGCTCACTAAAGGTCCTGATCTCACATCAGTGCTTTTCTAGAATTTTTTATATTTTACTAGATACCTGTTTACTATCAATTTAATTAGTTTTCCTTTTTTATTTTGTATGTGTTTTTCTTTAGGTTTTCCAACATTGGGCTCGTCTTCAGAAAGAAAACGCAATTCCCCTGAAAAATCAAAACGAAATTCTGGAGATGGCCATTGAACACCTGAGGGACAAGGGTTCCTTAGTTAGAAAATGTGCGGCTAATTTGGTTACCATATTTTTGTCTCACAATGCCTTTGGTTATGACGTATGTGAACTTTTTAAGATATTTATATTGGGATTACAAATTCATTCGGTCCGTTTTCTTAGCTCAAAAAATGTGTTTACTTCAAAAGATAATGAATTAACAAATTAATTAACCTGCTCACAAGAAAATAATCACCTTTCCGGATCTCAAACTGCTTGTTGGGTGACCCCAATCTAAGTGCAAACTTGTCTTGCATTAGACTCCGGTCTTCCTCTTATAATGTCTGTCATTCATTGTCTTCGAATTTTTTTTATCCTGTGTTATATCTTCACCCTTAAATCATGACTTTTGAAGGACCGAAACCATTCTCTACATGACTTGTCAGTTGGAGCCTGGTCATCATAAACTGCCACAAGCATACGATGAGCTTCAGCTTCACTTTTTTTCACAAAAAATCAAAGCTTCTCGGAAATGCTGTTTAGCTATTAGAAAATTTGACATTTTCAACAGAGTAACAAATAACGTTTTGTATGAAACTCAAAACAGTTCAAACTGGATGTTATTGGCAGATGACCAATGGCAGATGAATTTGTTTGAAACCGCGGCAATCAGCTGTACTATTTAAAAATTGTATTTTTTTAAAGCCATCTTTTGGAAACGGTTCGAATTAATTTGTACTTCCAATATTTAAGGAGATAATTAATTTAAAATAATAAAGAATAATAGATACATTATAATTATACATTTGATCTAAGTGCTATTGATAATGAATTTGTTGTCGCTTTCAGTTGAAACTTAGCGAACTTAAGCAAAGTTTGGAAAAAATAGAAACCGAAATAAAGGACTTGGAAGCTGAAATCCAGAAGGTTCTTCAGGATTCCAGGGCAGAAGTGGAAGAAAAATGGAACTGTATTAAAGAGGATGTGAGAAAAATTGTAGAAGAAGAATTTGAAAAAGGTGAATATTAATTGTTTCGAATGTAATACAGTGACCAGAGTCCCGCAATGTTACTACTTGTTCACACTTGAGATTTGTTGTTTATTTTCTTGAAAACTTTGAGAACTGGGAAATATTAGAGCAGGATAAGTGTCAAGTTTTTGCCTTCCGCTTTCAGATGTAGGATTTCGAGATTATCTGCAGACCGCAGCAGCATCTATTGGAAAATTCCAGTTTCATACTTAGTTTTTCTAAAATTAAAGACTCTTAGCAAAAACAGTAGCATGCTGTTCCCTAGAACAAACGCGCAATAAACAACTCTGGAAAAAATGTGGGTTTAATAATCCCATAATCATTTTTGATCATGGTGGCCCTATTAAACATTTTTTTAACAGGGGGAGAGGCAGGAAAGGTTCCTGAAGGCATAGAGGATGTCTCGGAATTCATTTATATGTATTTGGAGGAAAAGAACTACAACAGTGCTGTCAAATTGTGCCGATCTGCTGAAAATGTTGTACCTACTTGGAAGAACATCTTGTAAGTTTATAATAACTTCTTTATTTCGAATCTCATTAATTCAAAAAAGTTACATGCAGAAGGGTACTGTCACAAGGAAAAAAAATCAGTCAAATACATTTGAGTGTTTCCTCAAAAACAAATGTGGCTTGATCTATTGTGAATTTTTCCAATAATTTATTTCTGTTTGAATAATCATGTCTTAGATCTAGGAATATCCTTAAAGTAAATTATTTGTTCCAACCTGTATGTATTCTTACACACAAGCGGGGTTTGTCCTGCTTCGCAGGTATTTTTCAGTTTATATTATATCTGCTTTGCTTGGTTTTTTTTAATCCGTTTATATTCTATTATTCCTGCTCATTACATTAATCTTTCATGCTCATACTCGTCTACTTTTATCTAAACTTTTAAACCATATGTTGTGTTCTGGAGTGTTGGGTTGTTCTAATTTTTATATATTATTTTATATTGTCATAAGCCACTTATAGAATCAAATTGTTTATCACGCACAGCTGTATTTACAGCAAATAGTGATTGTCTCTGTTTATTCGTGGGATGGTGATATATATCTCCATATTTTTTTCCACTTTTGGTGTATCATTATTGCTGAGTAAAGATTATTATTGGTGTTATATTATTGTTATTATAGATATATATATATATATTTTTTTATTTTTTATATTATTTTTTTCATCACGCACAAGTTGCTCTTGCAACTTCTGTGATTATTCGTTTATACACAAATTGCGTTACTATGAAACTATCATGCATTGTCTGTATCTTTCTGACGTGAATAAACATTATTATTATTATTAAATACTTTTACCATTTTGTTTAAGAACAATATTTTCCTTCAGATGATTCCTTCTAAAAAATTTCATTTTCTCTTAAAAGCTTCCATAACTATTTGCTTATATAGGTTAGGTTAGGTTAACTTCCATAACTATTTGCTTATATAGGTTATAGGTAGGGTCAATTATTAATTTTAACCTGTTAAAAATTTTCAATTTTTCTAGAAATATTTCACGTATCAACGAGTTATTAATTTAATGATATCAATTACGGGTTTAAGACATGTTTATATGTGTTATTTCTTATTTGAAATTAAAATTATATCGGACCAAAGAGTACACTTGATCACAATGGATTCTTGAAGTGACTCAAGGCTTTAATTTTCACATGTCTTCATAGAGAACAACTGGCAGATTGCGACAAAGTGGATCTGACCATGGAACTGCTTAAAAGCACAGTCATTAAACATGGAAACAGCAAAACGGAGGAACTTTACGTCAAACTGGGAACGATGAACGGAAAGGCAGATTTTCTCAGAGATACTGTTACTTTTTTGACACTTATCGATTCGGCCATCGAATACATGGTTAAATTGTTAGAGACGCCCACGATCGGAGAACTACACGAAGCCGTAGAGTTCCTGACTACTGCTTGTCAGTTCAACATCGACAGGAGCTCGATGGGTATTGTAGGTGAGTAGTATATACTAAAAGGACATCTGTTCCATTGAAAACATGATTATTTACTATGCAATTTTTTTATTCTACCTTGTAAACAACGGCATGTCTGCCCAATATGTTGTACTTCAATAATTGTAATTTAATTGATAGATAGTTGATTCGGAAATATCCCCTGTTCATTATTGCCTTAAAAAGCTGAATTATTTCATCTTAGTACTTGTTATAACATAGAAAATCATTGTTTATTTTCCTCCTAATGATCATTTATATTGACATAAAAATGCATCAGAATCTTGTGCTGAGATTCCTATTCAATCATTTTATCTATAATTTCACTTCTATAGCCATTATTCACAGCTATAGTTGTGATTATGTTGATTCTTTTTTTGAAATTAACTTGACTTATCATTGTATTATAATTTAATTCGATCACCTGATTTATTCGGTTTTCCTCAGAGATGCTAAGGATCATGCAGAGAAACGAGCAAGAACGAAAAGATGCCATTGTGAAAGCATTCAAAACCATCTACTTGTAGACGGATGCAAAAAATATAACGTGAGTATTTATTGAATAACTTAAGGAATTAAGCAAGAATTATCTCAAAAACTATCACAGTAGCATCATCAGGCAGATTGTTGTGAATATAACAATAAAAATTTGTGAAAATCAGAATAACCATATTTCAATATTATTTAATATGGATTTTCACCAAGTAAGGACTGATACAATTCAATACTTATCACAATAATTTTTCAGACTAACCACATAATGGATAATGGTTTTGGAGGTGTTATGGTATTTTCACTGAGTTCTGATGACTTTGCTGGCAAGTGCAAGAATAATGAGAAATTTCCCAATACCAAATTGATACATAAAATTGTTACACAATAAAACTTTGTACTACTTGACTTCCGTTTATTGTGATTCTTTGAGTTTATTACTTTTAATTTTAATATTAATCACATATATAAAAGATTTTTTCATTATACCTGTTGTTCCTTAATTGAAGGTACACACGAAGAGGGGAAATTTCTTGCATAAATTTTAAGAAATAAAATTCCCATAAACATAGGACCGCAAACGTTTCGTTTTCGAGATAAAGCTAGAATTTTTTCGAGTTTTTCAAAGTGAAACTTTTATTAGATCGTCTCAAACTTTTTTTTTTGTCTGTGTGTTGCATGTCGCGTGACGGTCGACCGCGGAGTAGGGATAGTGTCATAGATCAACAAGGCTAAATAGATGGGACACTGACTGTAAAAAGTATGAATCAAGTTTGTCGCTTTCATTATAGCGCTGGTGCGTGAAACAAATTCAACTAGAGAAAACTGTATTACCAACTCTCAAGAAAACTGCATTACCTCTGCTTTTAGAATACTGCATTATCGACACTTGGCGCGAACATTTGAATCTTCTTTCAGTTTTTCCTAGGGCTAAAATTAAACAAGTGTTCAGAAATTACTATGTTTTACTACCAAAATATTGAAATGCTTACATTCGCACAACTTTACAGCAAATACATTTCAATTTTTTGGTAGTAAAACATAGTAATTTCTGAACACTTGTTTTAATTTTAACCCTAGAAAAAACTGAAAAAAGATTCAAATATTCGTTTCAATCTTCAAACTCACTATATGAATAACAGATACAAGTTTGAGAACTATAATTATTTATTCATTATCAAAAATAGAAACTATTAAATAAAAAAAGGGGTGAAATTAACGTATGTATTTACAATATTTACATTTAATTTTTCTGTAGTATAACATAGTAATTTCCAAAAACTTGTTTCAATGTTCAAACTCTCTATTTGAATAACAGAATTATGTTTGAACAATAATTATTCATTGGTTATAAAAAATAAAAACTATTAAATAAAAAGAGATAAAATTAACATATTTAAAGTATTCCTAGGTGTTAAGACAAAAATTGAACCTTGAGAACATTAATTTATGAGATCTTTAAGATTCAAAATGTCTTTCAAGCTTAGTCCTTAATCGGGTCAATAAATTCCTTCTCTGGATTACTGAATAAAAATTTTGAATCATTTCTGGTTTATATTTTATTCACTTGCTTTCACCACCAAAATAAAGAACACCAGTCAAGCATAATATTTGATAAAGATTATGTGATGCACACTTCATAATTTAAAAATTTAAATTCTTCAACATGATATTTTCAAAACATTTTGATATTTTTCTTCTCTCACAAAGTCTTGGAATGAAATCAAAGAGATAATTAAAACACCGATTAAATAAAAAGTAAATATAGTGTCCCGGTTTCATCAAATTACCAAATTGATATTTCCTACACTCAATAAAATGTAAATCTTTCAATGACTCACTATGAACAAGTGAATTAATCCTGCAGATTACACAGTTTCTAATAGATAAATCGTTTGATATAATTTTACAAACTGCACCACTTAACCTGAATAAGTTCTTTTCCTATCAACATTTGGCACTGATCCAGAAACTGGCCGATACCATTTCAATATCTGTTACCTCAGGAAAATCACCTAGGGAAAAAATAATATTATTAGATCACCCAGAGAAATTTGTTGGTGTGTTACATAGCATTGATTTATATTTTAAACTAACCAACTAAACATAAAAATAGTCTAGACGACTACATAGTAAATGAAAATTAACCAACCTGAAGAAATTATATTCCTCTCAATATTTGATCATCTGATAATTTGTGCTAATCAGTTGGCTGTATAATTTCAATCCACTTCTTAAATAACTTGGGATCTCTCTTGGGAAAACGATGTCTAAGGCTGGTTAGATCTTGACACCCATGTACACAACATTTCTTAGTATATCCCACTTTCAAGTACTGTATTGAACTCAATATTTGAAAATACACTAGTTTAGATGCATTAAACTGTTTTGAACTTAGCTCTTACAAAATTTAATCAAAAAGAAATATGAGATGTAATCGAGGTTGGGCCATAACAAAACGTAAACAAAACCACTCATTTCGAAAAATATGACCATTATTGCAACAATGGCTAACGGCTGATGGTAGCGGTACCTAGCGGCGAAATCAAAAAGTAAAATTTGATTGTTAGCGTTAACTATTGACTGGTGCATCAAATAAAAACTTAGTTTTAGGTGGGGGTAGGGAAGTGTCCAATCTATATATTATTGTTTTGTTAATCTATGGATAGTGTGAAATGCGCTCGTCGCTTACGTAGCTCTTAGCCGCGTCACTGGTTTAAGCGGTCTTTACATCCTGTCAGAAAATGGCAACAAAAAATTTTATCACACTGGCTGTCGAGTTACTAAACAAACACAAGACTTGAGAATAGAATTAGAGCGACTTTCGTTGAATCCACTGATTACTATCACCGATGAAATCTCGAATTTCATTATGAGTCGACGGGGTTTTTCGATGATAGCATTCAATGTACAAGGCTTACGAACTCATTCGGAAGATATTTCTGCCAAAATCAATCAACACTCTTATTTTATATGAAACTAATTTGAGAAATAATGAGCAAATGAATATTCCCAATTTCCATTGTGTGAGTAGGCAGAAACATAGTACTTCTCGGTATGGTGGAGTAGCTATACTAAAAAACAATGATAATTCATTGAGGGTTCATTCAGAAATGCAAGCATACATCAATAACATGAGTATAAGTCTAGCAACTGCTTCCGAATCTGCTGTGGGAGATTTTTGTGCAGCTATTTGTCAACTTGATGAGAATGACTTTAAATTCAGAATTATATATTCTAACTTCCACATTATATATTGAAACTATATACAAAAACTATCAAATTGATATCCTTATATATAATCGATATAAAATATTTTTCAATGTCTCGGAAAAAACCTTTTTACATCCCGACTTGAAATGTATTAATACAAATGTATTAACAAAAACTTGAAGTAAGCTTTAAAGTATCCAAAATAAAACAGAAATCATCAACTTATTGTTACGTATAATCTATAACTATTTGTACTCGGAACACAGAAAAACAATAACAAAACTTATTCACCCCAAATAATGTCCCATGATAAGAAAAATAACCAGAATTTCAAAAATAATAAATAATTGAAGAATATATTGTGGATATAAAGACTCTATATGAAATTATTTCATAATTTAAAGAACCAATTTTAATGTGAGTCAATACTTGATAGTTTTGAAAATCTTAGATAATTTTGGAATAATGGATTTTCTTGTATTTGTATGTTAATATACATACTTATATAGTTTTTGTTAATACATTTGTATTAAAACATTTCAAGTCGGGATGTAAAAAGGTTTTTTCCGAGACATTGAAAAATTCTTCATATTGATTATATATAAGGATATCAATTTGATAGTTTTTGTATATAGTTTCAATATATAATGTAGAAGTTAGAATATATAATTCTGAATATAAAGTAATTTTAATTTTACTCCTATCAAGTATTGACTCACATTAAAATTGGTTTTTCAACTTGATGATGAACAGATAACTCGTAATTGCGTCAATATATATTAAAGTAAATCAAAAAATAAAGATGTAATGGATTTTCTAGGTTTTCATCTAGCTCCATATGCTACGTCATCGGCACAAATCTTCCGTTCTCGAGAAATATATTCAGGGATGCCTGTTATTTTGTCTGATAATTTTAATACAGACTTCAAGAAAGAAGAATCTGCTCAACTCATAGAATACTTGAGAGAAGTATTTAATCTTGAAATGATAAATGCCACGAGATATGGCACAACGATCGATGCAGTTTTTACTAGATACGTTGAAAAAATCGAATGTAAGTCACTGTTCACGTATTTTAGTTACCATAAAATATTGGTTACATTTATAAACTGTGAAACTCATGATGAAGATGAAATTGATATTAGAATGATTAAAAATAATTGAAAAACGGATCAAAATGACTCAACGATAATAAAATATTGTTTTCAGTTTTTTAATATGTGTAAATAATCTAAATAATTGTTGAGTATTATGTATATCGTACTCTAAGGCACAGAGTTCAATAAAAATATTAGTCTATTTTTATCATTTCCCATTATCATTCCAATTTTCTAAGTGTAAAATTAAGTTGATAAAGCGATTTTTATACCCTTAATGGAATATTATTCCAAAAATTTTTAGTTAAATATCTATAATGTGGAAAAAAGTTTCACTTTTACCGTGGTTTCATAAAACCACAAATCTTTTTTTTAAGAAGAAGAACTTAATTTTAAATAAATACGAGGTTTAAAGTTTTGAAGTAATTTACTTTATAATAAAAAGTGATTGTTAGAAACGACGAAGAATCTATTATTGCAAAAATTTTTTGTATTCTAAAATAATGGAATAACAATTACCATAACATATTGTTCTATGTTTCACTCTTCAAAGATGACGGTTGAGGACTCTGATTTATATCTTATTTGAAATTAGTATTGTTTCCTTGAAAGTTCTGTTTATTGCGTATATGTTATTATAATTAATGAAAAGTTCAAAAAATGGAACCCTTTGAAATACCTTCACATAAGAGTGAATTAGAAGTAGACAAAGATTTATCTAAAAGCGATGTTATAGGCTATCTTCAAGGTATTTGAGATTAAGGAATTCGTTACTAAATATCGTGATTGGAAATATGAGGCGATAAAAACCTATCCCTTTATATTAGTTTTTATTAAAATCATATGAAAAAGTTTAAATATTGCAAAAAATGTACTTTTTCTCTGTTGCAGAAGCTAGAAAAAGCTATAAAGATGGTACAGGATATATTATTGAAGAATGTAAAGCTTATTTCTCTGCCATATATCATTGTGATTTACTACCTATTGATAGAATACATTTTGCTTATGAGGACTTACACAGAGGTATACATAAAATCGAATGGTTGAGAACAATACTTTATATTCTTCTGATTTTATAGGAATGAGAAGGTTGAATGAAGAATTAGGCCCTATATTGTTGAATTGGGATGATGACGATGTTGACGAGGCTTTACGTCAACAATACTTAAATATAATAAAAATCCACCTATACTGTTATACTCAAATTATTATCATTTTTGAAACTAAAGAAGAAGAGAAAGATATGAAGAGTTTGAAATTTAAAAAGGAAAGAAAGAAAACTGATGGTTCTTATTGTATGGACAAAAAACAAATAATTGTGCAGCTTAACAGTTTAATTCAACATGACATTAAAAAATTTTGGAGTCCACCTATAGTTGAGGGAGCTTTTATCAATTTAATTTCAGAAGTTTGCTATAGGTTTCTACAAAATTCCAGTATAAAAAATGAAAAGAATGTTTTAACAGAAATATGGAGTTTTTTAGGTGAGTACATTCACTTAATTGTACGTGGTTTGCTAAAGAAGTCACTTTTATAATTAGGTACAATAATTAAGGAACATAATCATGGAAATTCGTTTGTAATAAGAATTGTGGAACTGATAAAACTGCACGAGCATCTTGTTCAATGCTTACCAGACGGTTTTAAATTTTTGGTTGAGAATTACAACTGTAAAAGTATGATAAGCAATGTTATACAAGAGGTGACTGAATGGCAAACTGATGAAAAATATCATGATGCTCAGGTTGGTTATGATGTGAATTCTGGAAAATTTTTTCTCAATGGTTCTATTTTAGGGTGCTCGTTATTGTTCCTCGCTCTTGGTTGAAATGGCTATACTTATGCCAGATCTCATGTTGCCAGAAGTGATGTACTTGACCAAATATTTATATTCTGATGTAAGTCATTCCGAATCACTATTTTCACAGTCTTTTTTGTTCAATTCTATTCTTGACTCCAAAATGAATAAGAAAATACTTTGTTTACTATGCGTTTTTTTATTGAAAAGCTGTACAGTTCAGAAGTGGATTATCTTAATAATTTACACCTTAAAATTACTATGGAACTATAATCAAATAAATTTTCCCGGCATAATCTCAATTAAGAACATTTTCCATTGGCATATTACTGCATCAAAAAAGTATTGGAAATCAGTCAATGAGACAGGAAATATGTACTATTCATACAAATTTATTGAATCACCTTCAAAGTAGACCCCTTCCAAAATAATACACTCCAAGTGATAATCTATTCAACAAAACATTTTTTAAACATATGTTCAATAATCCACTCGCTGAGAATTTCATTTTTTCGTTTCTTTTATTAACTGATAATGGGTGACTCAAAGTGGTCACTTGAGTTTTGGAAAAAGAAAACGTCAGACAGCACCATATGAAAAACATTGAAAGTGTTTCCTTAAATTAATTTTACTCTTATAATTTTAGTCATATACCTTGAGAAATTGTGTATTATCAGTAATCACAGAAGTTATCTCGACAGTTTTGAAAAAGCACGATCTGACAGAAGAAGAAAAGGAATTTCGTGATGAATTTATAGCCATTCTGAAAGAACATATAGGAGATTCTTCACCTTTGGTTAGATCAAAGGTAATTTTCATGTTTTTCTGCTGAAAATAAATAGGTAAATTTTTTTCTTCATAGAATAAATAAATTTTTATATTTTGGACAAATTCGATATTAACTGAAGGATTATTAGACCAAAAATTTGAAGAAAATTAATAATTATTACCAGCTTTATTTGTTCCTAACGTAACAATATAAATGTCTCCTTATTTTTTATAATCAACAGTTGAATTAAATTTCATCATTGTTCAGATGTTCAGAATATTGTTATCCTTTTTTTCCAGTTTTTATTGAAAAATTTGTTTTTGTACCTTTCAATAAAATTTGTTTACTATTTCAATATTCTGAATATATTTAATCTGATTCTAGATTTATATATGGTAAATTTTGTGATGTTTAATATTTATTTAATTAAATTTTACAGTATTTCAGTTATACCTCATTAAGCCTTTGTGAATTTATAAATAATGAAAATTTCAATATTTTTATGTTCTTAAATAGTTTCTTTAATTGAATTTAATAAAGCTCAGATATTCTGGATATATTAAAATTTTTAATCACTGGATTTTCCCTGTTTTTGCCTTTTTGATATGTTCCTTGAATTTAAATTCTTACATAAATTTTTGTTTATTTTTTATCAATAAATTTTTGATATTCTTTATATTTCAGAAAATTTCAATTTAATTTCTTATTTTTAACTGTTTCGGCTGTTACTATTTTATATTTGAACATAACTAAAACAAATTCTTAGAAATTAGTATGTTTTGGTAGAGAAATTTACATTTCATTCACATTTTTTTTTCAAGAGACAAAGATGAATATGACACCAGTCATTTCGATATCTGTAGGACCCTAAAATTCAAATATTTACGGATTTTTTTAATTACATTTGAAACTTCAGGGTAGATTTGTCGTCTAAACACTCAGTTAAGTTCGTTAATGGGTAAAGATTTCGCAGTTATTCACTTTTCATGAGGATCGTGGATAATTTAAGCAAGCTCACTAAAGGTCCTGATCTCACATCAGTGCTTTTCTAGAATTTTTTATATTTTACTAGATACCTGTTTACTATCAATTTAATTAGTTTTCCTTTTTTATTTTGTATGTGTTTTTCTTTAGGTTTTCCAACATTGGGCTCGTCTTCAGAAAGAAAACGCAATTCCCCTGAAAAATCAAAACGAAATTCTGGAGATGGCCATTGAACACCTGAGGGACAAGGGTTCCTTAGTTAGAAAATGTGCGGCTAATTTGGTTACCATATTTTTGTCTCACAATGCCTTTGGTTATGACGTATGTGAACTTTTTAAGATATTTATATTGGGATTACAAATTCATTCGGTCCGTTTTCTTAGCTCAAAAAATGTGTTTACTTCAAAAGATAATGAATTAACAAATTAATTAACCTGCTCACAAGAAAATAATCACCTTTCCGGATCTCAAACTGCTTGTTGGGTGACCCCAATCTAAGTGCAAACTTGTCTTGCATTAGACTCCGGTCTTCCTCTTATAATGTCTGTCATTCATTGTCTTCGAATTTTTTTTATCCTGTGTTATATCTTCACCCTTAAATCATGACTTTTGAAGGACCGAAACCATTCTCTACATGACTTGTCAGTTGGAGCCTGGTCATCATAAACTGCCACAAGCATACAATGAGCTTCAGCTTCACTTTTTTTCACAAAAAATCAAAGCTTCTCGGAAATGCTGTTTAGCTATTAGAAAATTTGACATTTTCAACAGAGTAACAAATAACGTTTTGTATGAAACTCAAAACAGTTCAAACTGGATGTTATTGGCAGATGACCAATGGCAGATGAATTTGTTTGAAACCGCGGCAATCAGCTGTACTATTTAAAAATTGTATTTTTTTAAAGCCATCTTTTGGAAACGGTTCGAATTAATTTGTACTTCCAATATTTAAGGAGATAATTAATTTAAAATAATAAAGAATAATAGATACATTATACATTTGATCTAAGTGCTATTGATAATGAATTTGTTGTCGCTTTCAGTTGAAACTTAGCGAACTTAAGCAAAGTTTGGAAAAAATAGAAACCGAAATAAAGGACTTGGAAGCTAAAATCCAGAAGGTTCTTCAGGATTCCAGGGCAGAACTGGAAGAAAAATGGAACTGTATTAAAGAGGATGTGAGAAAAATTGTAGAAGAAGAATTTGAAAAAGGTGAATATTAATTGTTTCGAATGTAATACAGTGACCAGAGTCCCGCAATGTTACTACTTGTTCACACTTGAGATTTGTTGTTTATTTTCTTGAAAACATTGAGAACTGGGAAATATTAGAGCAGGATAAGTGTCAAGTTTTTGCCTTCCGCTTTCAGATGTAGGATTTCGAGATTATCTGCAGACCGCAGCAGCATCTATTGGAAAATTCCAGTTTCATACTTAGTTTTTCTAAAATTAAAGACTCTTAGCAAAAACAGTAGCATGCTGTTCCCTAGAACAAATGCGCAATAAACAACTCTGGAAAAAATGTGGGTTTAATAATCCCATAATCATTTTTGATCATGGTGGCCCTATTAAACATTTTTTTAACAGGGGGAGAGGCAGGAAAGGTTCCTGAAGGCATAGAGGATGTCTCGGAATGCATTTATATGTATTTGGAGGAAAAGAACTACAACAGTGCTGTCAAATTGTGCCGATCTGCTGAAAATGTTGTACCTACTTGGAAGAACATCTTGTAAGTTTATAATAACTTCTTTATTTCGAATCTCATTAATTCAAAAAAGTTACATGCAGAAGGGTACTGTCACAAGGAAAAAAAATCAGTCAAATACATTTGAGTGTTTCCTCAAAAACAAATGTGGCTTGATCTATTGTGAATTTTTCCAATAATTTATTTCTGTTTGAATAATCATGTCTTAGATCTAGGAATATCCCTAAAGTAAATTATTTGTTCCAACCTGTATGTATTCTTACACACAAGCGGGGTTTGTCCTGCTTCGCAGGTATTTTTCAGTTTATATTATATCTGCTTTGCTTGGTTTTTTTTAATCCGTTTATATTCTATTATTCCTGCTCATTACATTAATCTTTCATGCTCATACTCGTCTACTTTTATCTAAACTTTTATACCATATGTTGTGTTCTGGAGTGTTGGGTTGTTCTAATTTTTATATATTATTTTATATTGTCATAAGCCACTTATAGAATCAAATTGTTTATCAAGCACAGCTGTATTTACAGCAAATAGTGATTGTCTCTGTTTATTCGTGGGATGGTGATATATATCTCCATATTTTTTTCCACTTTTGGTGTATCATTATTGCTGAGTAAAGATTATTATTGGTGTTATATTATTGTTATTATAGATATATATATATTTTTTTTTATTTTTTATATTATTTTTTTCATCACGCACAAGTTGCTCTTGCAACTTCAGTGATTATTCGTTTATACACAAATTGCGTTACTATGAAACTATCATGCATTGTCTGTATCTTTCTGACGTGAATAAACATTATTATTATTATTAAATACTTTTACCATTTTGTTTAAGAACAATATTTTCCTTCAGATGATTCCTTCTAAAAAATTTCATTTTCTCTTAAAAGCTTCCATAACTATTTGCTTATATAGGTTAGGTTAGGTTAACTTCCATAACTATTTGCTTATATAGGTTATAGGTAGGGTCAATTATTAATTTTAACCTGTTAAAAATTTTCAATTTTTCTAGAAATATTTCACGTATCAGCGAGTTATTAATTTAATGATATCAATTACGGGTTTAAGACATGTTTATATGTGTTATTTCTTATTTGAAATTAAAATTATATCGGACCAAAGAGTACACTTGATCACAATGGATTCTTGAAGTGACTCAAGGCTTTAATTTTCACATGTCTTCATAGAGAACAACTGGCAGATTGCGACAAAGTGGATCTGACCATGGAACTGCTTAAAAGCACAGTCATTAAACATGGAAACAGCAAAACGGAGGAACTTTACGTCAAACTGGGAACGATGAACGGAAAGGCAGATTTTCTCAGAGATACTGTTACTTTTTTGACACTTATCGATTCGGCCATCGAATACATGGTTAAATTGTTAGAGACGCCCACGATCGGAGAACTACACGAAGCCGTAGAGTTCCTGACTACTGCTTGTCAGTTCAACATCGACAGGAGCTCGATGGGTATCGTAGGTGAGTAGTATATACTAAAAGGACATCTGTTCCATTGAAAACATGATTATTTACTATGCAATTTTTTTATTCTACCTTGTAAACAACGGCATGTCTGCCCAATATGTTGTACTTCAATAATTGTAATTTAATTGATAGATAGTTGATTCGGAAATATCCCCTGTTCATTATTGCCTTAAAAAGCTGAATTATTTCATCTTAGTACTTGTTATAACATAGAAAATCATTGTTTATTTTCCTCCTAATGATCATTTATATTGACATAAAAATGCATCAGAATCTTGTGCTGAGATTCCTATTCAATCATTTTATCTATAATTTCACTTCTATAGCCATTATTCACAGCTATAGTTGTGATTATGGTGATTCTTTTTTTGAAATTTACTTGACTTATCATTGTATTATAATTTAATTCGACCACCTGATTTATTCGGTTTTCCTCAGAGATGCTAAGGATCATGCAGAGAAACGAGCAAGAACGAAAAGATGCCATTGTGAAAGCATTCAAAACCATCTACTTGGAGACGGATGCAAAAAATATAACGTGAGTATTTATTGAATAACTTAAGGAATTAAGCAAGAATTATCCCAAAAACTAACTTGAAAAAATATAGAACACATCAATTAAAAATATGTGCAAATTTAATACAATGATTTATTATTTCTTGATAAGAAATAGGAAGATGATTTCATGAAAATCTGGAAATAAATTTTTGAGTTTTTTGGTTTGCTATTTTCTCAAATATTGATTCTTCATGATTGACAAAAAGAAATTTTAACCTCCTGTATATACAGGCTGTTTTCAAGGATGAGGCTTAACAGAAGGTGGAACTTAGCAAAATAAACTATTTCAACAAAAATCGCCTTTATACAATTTTTAAGAGGACAAACATATATCTTAATATATATAAATCTCGTGTCACAATGTTTGTCCTCAATGGACTCCTAAACCACTTAACCGATTATAATAAAATTCGCACACCATGTGCAGTTCGATCCAACTTGAGAGATAGGATAGTTTAAATCTCAAATTATAGTCGCAATTTTAATTTATTGCTAATTATTTGTCTGTTATTATTTGACAGTCACAATTTTCTGTTAACTCCAAATGATTCTAACAGATGTCGATACCTTTCGACTGGGTTGAGTAAGTAGTCAATAGATGGCGCTGCTATGCTAAATCTACGAACTTGTCATATAAGCTACATTTTAACAGCATAATTACCACGTGTTGTTGACGCTATAAAATTAATTAAATTTATTTTGTAGTGAACGAAATACTGTATAATTCAATTATTTCCACTTTTTAAATTTTTGGAACTTTAGCCACAGCAACGCGTGGCCGGGTCAGCTAGTTATATATAAATGTATAATTTGAATTCAATTCTGTACCATTCAAATCTGGTTCTGGCCGACAGCAGTAATGATTGAGGCTAGCATGTGTCAAATTTTTGCAATACTCAAACCGCAATATTTTTTCTAGAGAACATGCTACCATAATAGTGAACCGAATGATTTCTGTACTGAAGTATATTCCCTTGCACAATTTGGAGGATCTGCAAAACGTCCTGGCCGAATGGGCGAAGAAAGGTTTCATCGATAACGGTGTCATCGACATGTTGTGGCAATTTTTCACCAACAAAATACCTACTCCAGAAGAGGACAGGAGAGCTGCCTTGGAGTTACTCCGGATGGCTTCCATCAAAAGAGTTTCCATTATTCAGAAGAATATCAAATTGATTTCAGCGATTGTTCTCGAAAGTAATATTCTGTTGATAATAGCAACTTTGATTCAGATATATACAATGAACAGTATAGGTTCCAGAATGTCCCTTGGGAATATCAAATTAATCAAATTCCAATTGTTGAATTTTTTCAAATAGTGTTGTTGGAATTGTTTTCTTTCTGTTGTAGAAAAAGAAGAGAAAGTACAGGAAGACATGTTGCTTGTTGGAACAGCTTGTAAGGCTTTGGCTGTGGTGGGAAGGGAAAAAATTGATATGAACTCGAAAGAACCGGCCTTCAAGATAAATACAGACGATGAAGTTTTCAAATCTCTAGTGGAAATCATGTCGGTCAACTTTTTCAAAAACGTGCACTACTACAGCAGTGCTGTACCGAGTGTTATCACTTGTGTTTACAAAGTACGTATCTATTAGTTATACAGGGGATAATTTTTGAATTGCTCCGATCAACAATGGCAATATAAAATTGGGAACAAATATCATCATTTCTTGACATAGCTTGTGCAAGTTTAATCAGCGGTTATGAAGTACCATTTTATAGACTGTATTTCCCATTTCTGACACAAGTCAGTCCAATGGGATGAGGTAATCTGTTACTTTGTGATAGTTAATTTCAAATGAGAAAAAAAACTTCGTTTTACAATTATATATAGGTATAGGTATATCAGGTGTAGAAATATGAAATTGGAATTTCCTTATAGACCGTTTCTGCAACAATATAAAAAGATTTTCAACACACAACAACCATACACTGGTACATTTTTCTATAACCTTTAACATGTCTAGTTTTGTGCCTATGATCTATGACTTGTAGATAGCATTGCTTTTCTGTTATCATTTGAAGAAAACTGCTGCAGAATCGCATCAAATGCTTGTTGAAGCTTGTCAAACATGCTCTTGGCAAAATACAGTGTTTCAAGTTGATCAAAAAATTCCAAAGTTCACAAACAATGAATTGCAAGCTTCTTATTGGATGAATATGATAATTTTTACAAAAATGTCGGGTTTCATACTGTTATACCTTTGTAGTATTTAACTAGATAATCTTTGGTATTGAACATCAAATGCTGTATTAATGAAATTACACCAAAATTGTCACAAGTTGCACTTTAAAGGAAAACAAAATTTTTCTTTTTGTCTTGAATATTTTGTATTTCACCTTATTTTAAAACATATCGTCTTTATTATGGAACCCATTACAATCGAAAATATCTTCCAATAAGTCAAACCAACAATCAATGCCAAAATAAATAATAAATATATTCTAGGTCTGCTCTAAGCCGGAGACTGTTTGTGAGAATCTACTGAAAAACATAATTGCCACAATAATGAGCAAAAATGAAAAGCAACTATCTGAATTTCAATTAGTCAGATTCTGTCAAATTCTGGGATGCATAGCCGTCAGTCATCTTGATTACATGGACAACACCCTGTATAAGGAGTTGAAAAGAAGGAATAACATCAGGGAACAGAATGAGAAGACTAGGAAGAGCAGCAAACCAAAATCCAAAAATACTTCCAAGATGAATGATTCTGTATTGAATCAGACGAACGTATGTATCCATTTTCAATTTTTAATTCAACATCAACAGATATAGATATATAAAATTTTCATTCTTACTAAACACTTTTTTAGCCTCACGAAGAATCGACCCTTGAGGGAGCTCAAGCAGAAGATTCTGACGCTGAATTTATATTGAGCGTTTTAGAAAATGACACAGTCAACGGTTCTGGTTTATTGGGGAAACTCTCTTTCATAATCAAAAGCATCTGCCAGAGGCCCGATCTATATGTTAATTCTGTTACACAAGGCGCTGCAGTTATAGCTTTAATCAGGTAAATATTGTTTCCAATGTTTAAGAGATCTAAGATTCTTACTTTACGATGAAAAATAGGAACATTAACCAAATTAAAAAATTATGTAAAAAGGGACTGTGAAAAAAATTGTGAAACTACAAGCTCATGCTTTCCTATTCAATCATAAAATTCCTTACAGATTTATGTTAGTATCGAGCAGGTTCTGCGAGGAAAACATGCAGCTTCTATTCACCATCTTTGAGAAGACGTCGCACGCAGATCTCAAATGCACAATCTTGTACCACTGTTCGGACTTACTGACAAGATTTCCAAACATCGTGGAACCGTGGACCCCAAGAATTTACCAAAGGTAAGATCCAACTTATTAAGCCGTTTGTGAATGTTTACTGAAATATTCCGATGCAGTCTAGTGGACCCTTCTTCAGATATAAGAAAGGCCACTTTCTTCACTCTGTCCAATCTAATACTGAGGGATATGATAAGGATACAGGGACATATATCGACGATGGCAAAATGCATCATCGATCAAGACGTCGAACTGAACAAGATGAGCAGAACTTTCTTTGTTCAGTTGTCACGCAAAGAGAACAACCTGTACAATGTGCTGCCCGATATTTTTTCCCATCTTGTGGAAACGACAGAAACCGACGACCTCAGAGTTATAATGAAGTAAGTTTAACATTTTTTACATTATTGCAAGAACTTCAACAAGTAGTTTATCTGATGATTAAATAATTCTTCGAAAGTAAGGTTACAAAAATGTGAACTCATAATTAACACATATAAACATCTAAAGGTTTATGGTAAAAGACAATAATTTCTAAAAACTTGTTTTAATTACTTCAGTGTTCATCTAGACAGCTCGTACAACTTTATTCAAACTCAAAATTTTAATGTTGTAAAGGAAGGTGCAGACTCCCCATAATTTGGATATTGGTTGTTGCTAAGGACACATTACGATAACTAGTTGTATTAATATTATTAATTCCATGCATACTTTAGTCGAGTCAGGTAAATTATCAATTATGTCTTTGCATAGATTTTGTCACAAACTTCCCCAGAATAGAATCTAATTTCGATATTTGATTCTTGGCTAAAGCTACACTATGTTCACCAGTTTTTTTATATTGTCATTAATTTCAAAGCTATAGTCAGGTTAGGTAAACAATCTTCATATTTTTTTTTATGAACTTCCACAGATTCCTCCAGAATAGAATCTAGTTTCGATATTGGTCGTTGGCGAAGGCCGTACTAGAACGACCATTTTTTCAATATTATTAATTTCAAACCTTTCTATAGTCTCTCATAGATTTTCTTTCATCAACCAAAAATTTTTAGATTCATGTTCGATCTGATGGATAAGAAGAAATATATGGAGAACTTGGTCGAAAGATTCTGCTGCAAGTTTCAACTCACAGAGAATATGAATATCCATAGAAATATCATGTACTGTCTGACTTTGATCACGTACAATGAAAAGGCATTAAAGAAGTTACAGGAGAACTTTCCCCTCTACAAGCATTTGGTGCACGATGATGAGGTGTATATGCACGTTAAACAAATTCTTAACAACTGCAACAAACAGCAAATTGGAAAAACTGATTTGAAGGTGAGTTTCATGAATATTATAAAACTTCATTAGAAAGTCTGTGTGATAAAAAAATACAACACAATCTGCACTTCCTTCTTGTTGAGATTAGGGGGACAATTTCAATGTATGATATATTGATTTTTTACAGCCTATAATCACTGAAATCGAACAGACCATAGAAAGTGTCTTTGAAATAATGGAGGGAGATCAAAGGCCTCCTCCACGCCCAGTGATTAAGAAAAAAACTCAGAAAACGCCAGCACCTAAAAGGGGGAGAACGAAAAAGACCAAAAGGAAAAAGCAGAGCAGCGACGAGGAAGACAGTGAATGAAATATTTTTATATATAAATTTGTCATGGGTTTTTTGTTTGACCAAGTAATAAACAAAAGACATAAATGAGCATATTAATGCCAGAACTAGTTCTACAAATTGTGATACTTTACTTTCAGATTTACAGAGTATTAAAAGATACTATAAATTCAGTTGCATATGTAATATGCTGCTTATGTACAATGTTTCAACAATCTCATTGATTTAGAGCACGTTGGTCGACCTTGGTGGTAAAAGAAACCTAATTTTCCTTTTTGTCCTCTTTGTTTACATTGGTATTAAATTTTATGTTTTGATCGAAATTTTTGATAATAGATCTGAAGAATATTATATTTTTTTTTTTTTTTTTTCTCCTTTATTTATCAGCAATCAGAAATTTACAATTCTATGGGCTAATTTGATGGTTATAATTAGAGTGGAATATACATATGGAGCTTGAGGAGGCTTCCTCCACTGAGGAACTCTCGTAAAAAAAAAAAATCATATTAGATCAGCTGGCCACCGCCTTCGTAGTCTTCTTGGTTCGTGGATCTCCAGCAGGGGCTGTAGTAGATCATTTGGATGCCCTTCTAGCTTTGAAAGATGTTGTTGGGTTCTCCGCTTTATAACTTCTACAATGTATGGGACTGAGAGGTCATCGTGTAAGGTTTGGTTGGTGACATACCACGGAGCATTGGCTATTATCCTCAGTATTTTGGACTGGCATCTTTGTATCAGAGCAATATTGGATTTGCTTGCACAACCCCAAATTTCTATACCATATGTCCATATCGGGGTGATAATTGTTTTGTAAACAAGGATTTTGTTTTCCAAAGATAATTTTGACTTTCTACCTATCAGCCACAGTAGCTCTCTGGTTTTCAATTCCATTTGCTTCCTTTTTTTTATTATGTGTTCTTTCCAGGTAAGCTTGGAGTCCAAGTGGAATCCAAGATATTTTGCGCATGTAGTTTGGGGTATTGTTGTGTTGTTAAGTCGAATATTTGGACAACGTTCCTTCCTTAGTGTGAAGTCAACTTGCTTGGATTTGGTCTCATTTATTTTGATCTTCCATTTATTCATCCAGTGTTGTACTTTGTCCAGATGTTTCTGGACGAGTTCTGCGGCGATTGATGGATCTTCGTCTATGGCGAGAATAGCTGTATCATCTGCAAATGTTCCTAGTACAGTTTTGGTGGATGTGGGTAGATCTGATGTGTACAATAGATATAGTACAGGGCCCAGGACGCTACCTTGAGGAACTCCAGCTCGGATGGGGTAATTTTCAGAGATTTCTTGTCCAATTCTGATTCTGAATTTTCTATTCGTCAGATAGGATTTCAGAAGGTGGAAGTACTTTAGGGGGAGGATAATTTTTATTTTGTGAAGTAGTCCTGCGTGCCAAACTTTGTCGAAAGCTTGGCTCACATCAAGAAAGACTGAAGTACAGTATTTTTTCTCTTCAAAGGCTTGGTTGATGACTTGTGTGATTCTGTGAGTTTGCTGGACTGTTGAGTGTCCTTGTCTGAATCCAAACTGATGATTTGGAATCCATTGGTTGTTGGGGATGTCGGTGTCGATTCTTTTTAGGATAAGTCTTTCCAGTACTTTGGAGGTTATGGGAAGCAGGCTTATAGGTCGGTATGATGATGTGTAGTTAGGATTTTTTCCTGGTTTAAGAATCATTAGGATCTCTGCAGTTTTTAGTACTTCAGGCCAGTGTTTCAATCTTATTATGGCGTTGAAAATGTTGGTTAAGAAGACCACTCCTTTTCTAGATAGTTCTTTTACCATTCTTGGAGTTATACCATCAAATCCAGGAGCTTTTTTAGTATTCAGAAGGTTGATTTCCGCATATACCTCTTTTGGTGTTAAGAATTTTATGTTTGATGTATCTTGTGGTGTGTTGGAAATGCTCTCCTCTATGTTGTTGTCTACCGTTTGATCGTTTGGGGTGAATACTTCGGCAAGGTACTCTGCAAATAAGTTTGCCTTTTCTTGTTCGCTTCTGGCCCATTCAGCATTAGGTAATGTCGAGTTTTTGATTGGTGGGATTTGTTCTTTCGGTTTACTCTTGGATTTTATAGGCCTCCATATAGAATAATCAGATCTCTTCAATCCAGTTATGTATTCTTCAAAGGATTTGTCTTGTAGCTCCCTAAGTCTACTCTTGAGCCTATTAGTATGGTAGTTTAGGTTGGTTTTGTCAGAAGGTGCATGTGTGAGTTGCCATCTGGATTTAGCTTTTCGTTTTGCGGCTATCAACTGCTTGATCTCTATGGGTATAGATCTAGATTTATCTTCCTCTTTCCTAATCTTTGGAGTACTCTGAATAGCAGCCTGTTTCAAGATATTGGCGAAAGTTTCTACTGCTTCATAAACTTCTCTAGGTTCTTTCAATCTCATCGACAGGTTTACTTGTTGATCCAAAAGTCTACGATACTCGTCCCAATTGGTTCTGCTGTTGTGTAGTTTTTGTGGAATTTTTCTGTTGATTGCGTATGTGCTTATTGTTGCTATTATAGGGGAGTGGTCCGAAGACAGGTCATAGCTCATTGTCACATCCATATATGTGCCTGATATCCCATTTGTAATGAAGAAATCTAATAGGTCAGGTGTTTTCTTTGGATCGGTGGGCCAATATGTTGGGCTTCCAGTGGATAAGAACGTGTATTTTTTCTCTTGCAGTAGTTTAGCCAATTCTCTACCCTTAGTAGTAGTTAAACGGGAGCCCCAAAGTGTGTTTTTGCTGTTAAAGTCTCCACCTACAACAAATTTGCAACCCAATGTTTCGAAAAAATCTCTGTATTGATCCATTTTTAGATTATGCTTAGGAGGACAGTAAACTGCAGAAATTGTCAGATCGTATGACGTCATTTTTACCTTCAGGGTAGTGGCTTGAAGATGTTCTTCTTTATATTGGTGCATTTCAAGGTGACTTATTGTTTTTTTGATGAGTACAGCAGCTCCGGCATGTGCAGTGTTATCGGGATGGTTGGTGCAATAAGTTATGTAATCTGGGATTTTAAAATAGGATTTTTCAGTGAAGTGTGTTTCACTTATCAATAAGATGTCTATAGCATTGTGGCGAAGAAAAGTTTCTACTTCATTTTTGTGCTGTAGGAGGCCATTGGCATTCCATTGGGCTATTCTGATACATTTAGCGAATTTTGGTGATTAGCGTGGATAACATGTTTAGTATCATGTTGTTCTGTTGAACTAGTTGTTGGAACATTCCTTTAAACTCGAGCAAGAATGTACTCAAGGTAGTTGGGGAGTCTTCATTGTATTGTGTAGGCACGTTGTTTGATCCTCGTAAGGCATCTGAGTATCTTCGTTTATGTGGTTCCTGTTCTGGCAACTGAGGTCTAGTGTTCTGGTTGAGGGGACTTGGTACTGTTCTTTGTTGTAGGTTCAGTCTGTTGTTCGCGTTGTTGGGCTTCTTTATAAGGGTATGGTAGAATTCACAGCCTTTATAGTTGGCAGGATGGGGACCATTACATAATACGCACTTTGCAGGCGTGTTAGCGCTTTTTTTGCAGTCTTCTGTTTTATGTGCTTCGCCACATTTGACGCAGACATATGGCCTATTACAGTAGGCCTTAGTGTGTCCATACTGCTGGCATCTCATGCATTGGGAAATACCTCTTATTTTTTTTGGAGGTTCGATAATTACCACTCTGTTTTGTATACCTCTCAACTTGTATATCTCCTTATTGTTATCTGCTGGTTCAAGGTCGATAAAAAAAAGGTTAAGTGGCTCTTTTGTCAGGCGGCTTCTTCCATTATGAATGTTTCTCACATTGTGTCCTAATTTGTTGAGCTCTTCCTTTATTTCTGCAACAGGCGTTGAATAGTGTAGGTTTTTAATCACTACTCTGAATGCTCTCTCCTCCTTTGGTTGGTATGTATGATGTATAATCTTTGTGTTTTTCATGTGTTGGATTAATTTGCGATATTCTTCTGGTGTGTGGGTATTTATTTTTATTGTGTCGTCTGTTAGCGTTTTTGTTGTGAATTGGTCTATTTTTATGACCTGGTTCAAGTTGGTGATCATTTCTTTGTAATTTGTTACTCCGTATACATAAATTGGCGGCGGTTTCAGAGTTTTCATAGTGGCATCGGCTGCTCTGTTGGAGCTTTCATCTTTCTCTTCACTTAAGTGGCTGTACCTGTTGGTTATTACTATTTCATTCTCGTTGACATCATTGATTTTCCGTTTTTTTGTTGTTCGTTTTAAATTCTGCCAGCAATGGCAATTGTTGCCTTCGGGATCGTTGCTGAATCCTCGGAAATCTTCATCGCTTGTAGATGACGTTCTGTAAGATGTTGATAGTGGCCCACCCTGTATTTCAGTACTTGTTTGGTTCATGTTAATCTGTGGGAAATTCCCAGCTGGCAGTTTTTTTTGGGTCCGATATATATAAACACTTTTAAGATGTTATCACTGTTTCATATGTTTAGTATGATAAATACTGGGAACAATTGTTTTAATTTATGGATGATCCGATATTTCCGCGATTTCCGCGGAAATATTAGTAATGAAGGAATTTATTCCTTATGGAAGTTTTTGTAGAGTCTCTTTCTCAAATTGATTATAATTCACTATTTCTTTAATTTCTCTAGATACACATTGATTCAAAAATAACTCCCGATTCACTTTAGCATGTGCACTCTTCAGCGAATGTGGGTCAACTCAAGAATATTATATGAAGTTAAAACGATATTCCTAGAGGATGATATAATTTGACGTTTAACCCAATGTTTTCAATCTCAAGGAATCAGAGAGAGAGAGACAAATTAACTTTATTGATGGTTAAAATCAAATGGATGTTAACCTAAACCTTCTAGACTGTTATGAACAATTTTATTTTATAAAATTCAAAGTTATCTATAAAGAAGACGATATTCAAGAGACATAAGGTGTTAAGAGTGGATGTGCTGATAATTTTGCTTTGGTGGTTTCTCTATGGTAGTAGTATATGTGGATCCATAATATTTCTATTGTTTTAGTCCGTAATGAATTTTTTACTAAGTTTATGCAGTCTTTCCAATACTAGTTTTATTTTTGTTGCCTGATATAATAGTAGAAAATGGGCTGTTAAGATGTCTTAGTTTAGTAATTTTTTTAGGCAAGTTCCTTCTGCTATTTCATTAATAGTAGGGTTGTTTTTAGGGTATTCAGGAATACCATTTGCCCACGAACAAATGCCTGTATATCATTTTGAGGTGCAGCTTGCTATTTTGTTGGTGATTTTATTTGTGAGAGATTCAAAATGACTGGCCCAAGTTCTTTTTTTTTAATTTTATGTGTGCGCTGAAATTCATCTTGTTGTGCAGGAGCTTGCACCTATCAGGTGTTTTTTTAGAGTGATAGAACTTTCGATAGGAATAACTGTGTCTATTCGTCGACCTTCACAACAAGTTGGACTCTGTGCATCCACCACATGGAAAATTTTGCATACAGATCTTGGTCTACACCCATACAAGATCTAACTGAATCAAGAACTAAAGCGACTTCACCATAATAAGCGTCGTTTGTTTGCAGATTGGGCCCTAGAACAGCTTGAAGTTGATCCACTTTTTTATCATAAAATTGTGTTTAGTGATGAAGCTCATTTCTGGTTGAACAGCTATGTAAACAAGCAAAATTGCCATACATGGAGTGAAAACATTCCTCAAGAAGTTTTGCAGGTTCCATTGCATCCTGAAAAATGCACTGTATGGTGTGCTTTACACGCTGGAGGCATCATCGGTCCATATTTCTTTAAAAACGATGTCATAAAATTATCTTCCAAATAAAAAACAAATTTGGCTTCAATCTTAATTTAAATGTGTTTTATTTCAATTTAAAGTTCTGTCACTCTAAAAAACACCCGATATTTGTAAGTGTTTTTGTATAATTTCCAAGTTTAATATTTGGTCAGGTTGAGGTAGAGAATAAGACTCGATTCAAAAAAGGAAAAATTCATGTTTCCAACCATAAGGGCAACCAAAACTCACCGATCATATTCTTGGATAACATCGCTTTGAAACCAATGTGTAACAATCAGACTGTTTTAAGGTCTGCAATAAATAAATATTGAAAAAAAAAAGATGCCCCCACCTTGATAGACCTAAGAGTTACTGGAGTAGCCAATATTAGAATATCTACTTAACCTTCTTTAATAATAGGAATTTATTGCTTGGATTTTGCTAGGCCATCGACCCAAAATCCTTCAGCGCCCTACTTTAATATCACAGAATTTCTATTCTCATTGTACACACTGACTAACATATATAATTATAGTAAAATATAAATTGTACAAAGGTAGTAAGACCTTCATTATTGGCCCTTTTAAACAAAGTGAGGTTCTTTTTCCAATAAATTTATTTTTTCTTTCTCTATTTTATCACTTAATTTTTTGTTGAATATGGTAGATTTTGATGTGCTTGGTTAAATTCTTCAATGTCTCATCCATGCCAATAATATTAGGGCAGAACAAGTTATATAGTAGATGGAAGAGTGGTAGGTACATCAATTTTTTCGTATATCCATAAATATAGCAGCTGATTTGTTTCTATTCATTATAAGAAAAACAAATGTTAACTTCCGTTATTGGTTTTTCTTATATTGAAGATGAATTTCCGTCAAGTAAAGACCGAGACAATAAAAAAAAAGTTTCTATTCATGTTGCATTGGATGTTTGAAGTAAGATAAAAGAATGAGTGGAAGATATGTTCTTTTTAAATGAGAACAGACATATGGTGTTATTTTTTTATAGTATATTGTCATAGCCAAGTGTACTATTTTTTGTCATTATAAAATAAAACACTTGTTTACATTTTCTACTTTATTTTTGGTATTGACGTACGTTTCGTCTTTGCTAGAAAGACTTCATCAGAATACGAAGTAACAGTTGTTGTACAATGAATTTATAAGATTTTTTACAGAAGGTGTACATGTGTTTTTAATTGTTCGTCGGGTTGGTTTTCTCAAAGAATATTCCCTTCAGAATCGTGTTCACTCGATCCCTTGTAAATATTGAATAGAGGGGTGTAATAAAAATCTATTTGTTCATTTACTAGGTTATTGCTGTTTTTATGTTTATTTATTTCGTAAATTTCCCATAAGTTCAATTTTAGACCTCTATTTTCAACATGTAGAATTTCTATTTCTTTTGTGAAAGAATGGTTATTTTCAAGAAGGTGTTTAGCATAATGTGAATATTTTTTATTTTTATCGAAACTTCTTTTATGTTCTGTTAGGCGTGTACCGAAATTTCTACCTGTTCTACCAATATAAATCTTTGGGCAATCTGGGCAAGTGAGTTTGTATACACCTGATAATTGAAGTTTATCCATACTGTTTTTATTGTTTTTGATGTATTTGCTAATAGGATTGTTTGTCTTGAAAGAGACTTTAATATTTTCTTTTTTGAGTAGGTTTTTTAGTTGAATACTAATGTTTCCGAGATATGTGAGGCTAACGTATTTGTGTTCAGATAGATCAGATGTTACTGGATAAATTTCTTTTATTGTGTTTTTGTGTATACGTTGGTTAATTAAATTATCTATTAGAGATGTATTATATCCATTGTTGTAAGCTATTTGTTTAATTATACATTTTTCTTTTTGGAAATTGACTTGGTTTAGTGGAATGTTCAATAAACGGTATATCATACTATGGAGAGCTGCTAGTTTGTGTTGGAATGGATGAAAAGAATTACGGTGTATAATGGTATCTGTTTGTGATGGTTTATGATAAATTGCGAAGTTATGTTTATTGTTTTCTCTAGTTATCGTGAGGTCAAGAAAGTTGATGGATTCATTATGTTCTATTTCTGAAGTGAAAACTATTTTTGGGTGGAGATTATTTATAAAATTCTCAAATGTTGATATTTGTCTGTTAGTACCTACGAAACATGCAATTATATCATCCACATACCTATACCAATAAAGGATGTATTTTTTGAACGGATGTTTATGAATTTTGTGTTCTAGGAAATCCATGAAGATTTCCGCGAGTAAAGAGCTTAGTGGATTTCCCATGATTAAACCTTCTTCGCTAGTATATAAAGTATTGTTAAATTTAAAGAAATTTTGGTTTATACAAATATTTAATAAGTGTATTATTTCTGATTTTATGACGGGGTTTACTTTGTTATAATTTAAAAGTTCTTCTATCAGTTTTAATGTTTCCATTGGGGGGACACTAGGAAAAAGGTTTTTAACATCCCACGAAATCAATTTTGCATTGTTAGGTAAAGTTATATCTTTAATTTTTTTAGTTAGTTCTGCTGAGTTTTTTATGGAATATTTAGATGAAAATTTGGTGTGTTTTTTTATTATTTCAATGAGGTGTCTAGATAATTTGAAGGCCGGTGCTGTACAGTATGGAACTACGGGTCTGATGGGATAATTTTCTTTATGTAATTTAATGAAAGAGTATAATTCTGGTGGTTGGGGATTACTATTAATCAATCTATATTTTTCTCTATCTGTTATAATGACTTGTGTATCTTTTAATGCATTTTTTATGGCTTTTTGAAACTTTTGAGTTGGGTCTTTGTTTAAGATGTTATATTTGGCAGAATTAATAAAATTTTCGGTTTTCTCAATGTAATCTGTCTTGTTTATTGCAATGATTGAATTGCCTTTATCGGCTTTAGTGAAAATTAGAGAGTTTGTTTTGGTTTTTGTTTTGATTGATTTGAGTGTGGAAAGGTTTCTGTTTATAGGTGTTTGGGGATTGAAAGATTTTATTATATCAGTTGCGGCAAATTTTGTTTGATTATTACAGTTTTTTAAAGCTAATTCTGTTTCTATAATTAATGTGTCGATATTTTGTTTATTTTTAATTACCATATTATGTTTAAAGCCTTTATTTAGGAGTGATATTTCTTTTGTGTTAAACTGAGTTGTGGATAAATTTATGAAATTTTCAAAAAATACATGATCTGAAAATTTGAACTTGTGGGTGGTGTTGACTGAAGTTTTATCTGTTTTTTGTGTTTTGATAAGGTTTTTAAGTTTTTTACGTTGATTCAAATATTTTTTATGAATACGTTTATCTATTTTTTCCGTGTCTTCCTTCTGATATGGGTTATCTTCTCATTGACTGTCAGGTAAATCATTCATACTAGTTCTATCACATTTTGACATTTATATCTATAGTTTGATTCCTGAAGAATTATCAGCAAACATTTCACTAATGTGACAAATTAGTCCACTCAAGTGGACTTCATGCAAATAAAAAGAAGGATGTGTAAGAAAACGTTCCATTTGACCAACTATGATTTTTATTTTAAACAATACCATACTCAGTTTTTAAAATCCAAGGAAGAATCAAAAAATCTTCTGGTTCTAAAATTAAAAAGAGTACATAATATATATTTCCTATATCACTCCACAAAATTATTTTGACTAAGTTAGGCACTTTCCCGTAATTCATTCATCTATTCAGTTTTCCACATAGATATTTCCTGTGTAGGAAATGAAATTCCACTTTCTTGAAATATCTCGAGATGGTATGCAGACAAAGTTGTTCTTTTGTTCAATCAAAGTTGATAGTTGGTGATGATATTTGTTTAAATTCAAAATTTTTTCGCATGAAAGTTAATAAAGATAAATAGTCCTCAAAAACATTTCAAGAAAAATGGAAGAGATTCTCCAAAAAATTATATATTGATGCTATTTACATAAACAAAGAAAAATTTAATTTTTTCATTTTCAGTGAAGAACAATTTCTTCGTTATTTCAAAAATCATATCCAGATTATCATTAGTAATTTAAATTGAATCGACCAAACTACAATATCCAATGAATACTGAAAAACTCATATAACATCTTTTAAAATACCTGCAATAAAATAATTCTGCTACGTAATTTGATTTTTTACGACACATAAATTGATATCTGATAGGTGTTCAACAATAAAACAGAGTTTAGAGATAAGAAATTGTAGCTGGACTGAGTAACGAATAATATTCACATATTTGTTTTGTCAACAAACTTGCAAAGAACTTAAAAATCAACAATGACTCGATAAATCAGAAAAATTAATATATCAATAAATGATCATTATCACTTAAAATCGAGTTTTCTGTTTTATTTGGTTTTGTAGAACTATGAGAAAAAATTATCAACTTAAGACCAATGTACAAATATATACAGTAAAACAGTGTATTTAAATAATTTTTTTATTATTTTACAATAGTAACATCCTCTGTGTTGTTGGGAATGCAAACATAAATAAAATTTAACTTCATGATATTTCACACCGTTAATTTTTTTCAATGACATTGGAATATCTCACCTTTAAATAACCAAAATTAATGTGCTTGATTGAGGTTCCAGTTTGATTCAAATTTAATTGAGAATAACTCTTTTGATTTATCATATAGTGCCATTAACACTGATGCATTCAATAGTTTTTGGATCAGTCTTTTCAGCTACTATATACAGAGTGTTTTGTAAGCATAATTTTAAGAAGCCTAGCCTAAGCATATCCATGTAGGCTATTCTATACATATTTTTTTTTTACTTTATGAAAATCATATGAAATTAGAAATTGAAGTTTTTAAATGATTGAAAAAATATCAAAAGGATATATTCAATATATTTGGAGGTTTCTCCCTATAGGAACCATTACTTATTGAAAAAATGAGAATTTAAATAGATTTGTATTAAATTTAAGCAACAGCTTCATATTTTAATTATCTGTTTTGTACTCGCAATAGAGATATTTAGATGAGAATTTCAGAGAATTTTCAATTTTGGACAAACAACTGTTACTATAATATTCTTGTTTTGCAGATATTCAAGGGATTAGAAAAGATTTCAATTTATGATGGGAAAATTTATAACATGTCTTGATTTATTTATATTAATTCTTTATATATATTACCAGTGGATTTTCTCAATCTAGTGCTAGAGAATAGGCTGTAGATTAGTCTCCTTAAGTTTGTCAGTTTAATTAAACACCCTGTATTTATTCAATTAATGCACACAGGAGGCCAAAGGAAAATCAATCAAACACGATTACATCGTATTAATTAAGGCTTCAGGAGTGAAGAATATCTGTTAAGGCATAGTTTTACTTGGTCATTCAAGGTACACAAACACTGCATTCAGCTACTTCAGAATTAATTAATATTTTAAAAATAATAACAATTATATAAAACATTTTTTCAGTTTCTTCGGTTTTTTCTCTCTCATATTAATATTTCCAATTTCAACATAATTAACAGAAAACGACCAAAAATAAGAAAGAATTTCATTTTAGAAGGTTTTTCAATCATCGTATACTTCCCAAAAATTGGGAAAAAGTTCCAAAGGGTGAGGGAAACAAAATATTCACAAGTTTAACATTTTTTTAATAAAATATTCCATGAGGTTAGCATGTTATTTGTTTCATCCCAACATAACATAAATGAAAGACAATTGGTAAAAATTACCATATCGGCACAGAGGCTAAATCAATTGCAATCAATGAAATTAAAATAACATGGGCTTTGTAAATTCCTCTGTCCAATAGTCATTATTTTATCAGGAACAAGACCAATTGTCTTCTTTGTAATAAATAATGAATATACAAATCAGGTAAAATAAATAAATTTTCACTTTATAATCATGTCCAACATTCTCTTGATGGTTGAAGACTTTTGAATTTCCACATGGAACAACAAAGATTCAAGAATATTCTCAAAATATCACTTCAGAAATAAGACGACTTTCTGTTTGAGGACATTTATGAAAAACTGTCGGTTTTATGGCACTCTGCGTTAGGCTCGAAATTCAGTGGGGCAAAAATTAGAACCATGATCTGAACGACTTATTCAACTTAAAGCTTCCCTTCATAATTCTTTCCATACAGAATGGTGAAATATTATAGAAGAATTTTTGCGGGTGACTATAGAAAATATTTTGATAAAATGTTATCAAGTTCCTAGCACATCTCAAATTCAGTTTGCTGAGTCATCTTTAAACTTGAAGACAAGGTTTTCAAGGAAAAATTTCATATTGTGTCTCCAATAGATTAAAAAAATTAAGCATGAATTCAATTAAAAATTAAATTAGCCCAAATCTCACAGATAATTAACAAAAGTTATTTGAAGGCTGTAGTTAACAATTGATGAACAAATAGCTTTTAAAAGCTTCTATGAACTTTCAACAAACCTAGATATAAAAAAAATTGATTTTAATTCACCTTTGAAATACATTCAATATCATAAATTTACTTATTCGTCTGAATTTTTTAAAACTAACTGTTCCTATTGTAAATATTAATTTCTTTATGACACTACAGTGATTTAATTGATTCATCATAATATTAATAATAATTCAAAGAGAAAAATATTTTTTTTTCATCCTTTTCTTTTCAAGTGAAAAAAATTTAATTTGGTGAGGAGCATTTTCTATCATTCTAACAGCTATTAGCACCATTTTGAATATTTCCAAATGCTGTTTTAAATCTTCTCTTGAATTTTTTAAGACATTTTAGGAAAACCGAGATTTTTAATTTTTTTTTTTTTATATTATGGAGAATTACAGTAAAAATTTTCACAAACGTGATTTGTTTATATTCAAATAAAAATTGAATGAAGTTGTGGTTTACTTTTAGTATTCCTGGAAGTGTTTTAATTTTAAAAATATATTGCAATCAAAATCCGCAAAAATGATTTCGTATAAAATTTGATAATTTTAATCTCAGAGAAACATGTAGTTGAAGCTTTATGTGTTAATAAATAATAATAAATGTGTATGGTATATGGTAAACAAATTAGTGCAACACATCATTTTTAGACTATGTGATGCTTGAAATAATTCTAAACTAGAAGTATGGAAAAATTTGATGTGAATAGCATATTTAAGAAAAAAATTTGGAAATAATAGAAAGGCTTATTTATGGAAGAAAAACTGTGACATTTTCATTTGGAAAATATTAAAACTAGATTTACATATTCTTTTTTCAAGAAAAATTTTATAAGCCATCACATAATTTTTGCATGGATTTATTTTTTACACCATTTCAAAAAACAAGATTCCACCCTTAAAATTTAATGATAATTATAACATCCGTAGATACTACAATTTCCTAATTTGATCTCGTGAACACAAATCTTAGGTGGAAACTCTGTACTCAGTTTTAGCTTATAGGTTAAGGGCCCCGAAAGTTCTAAAAGTGTTTCATCCCCCAAGTCATTTAATTTTGAGTGTTTCTCCTGTAAAATATCCAATATCGATTAATTAAGAAATCGAAATCATAGAAGTTCACTCAATATATATGCATGCATATAAAAACGAAACCTAATAAGTTTGAATTTCCTCCGAGTAAATGATTGCTACTATTTAAAATAAATGGTGAGATTCATCAAGTGAAACTTTGGAGTTGATTTGTGAAGCGTAAGTGACTAGCTACATTTATGTCGGAAAAAGTAACACTTGTCGATTTGTGTTCCAGATATAATAATAAAAAATTCTAACCAAATTTTTAACAGGTGGTTTGTTATTTTGAAAATGATCAATAAGGGTTCTAATTTTTTTCTGAATATATCCATAAGTGAAATAGTTTCAATATTCCAGAGAAATCCAAAAACTCCAACCATCGACAATCAAACTCAACTCGCAAAAAGGAGACAAACAACATCATCTCTAACAGTTCATAACCGAAACTTGCATATGTCAAGCATCCAATTTGGTACAAGATCAATAATATAGAAAAAAAAACGAGTAAACAGAAACTGATCAATAATTAATATTTGTAATGGAGACTAGGTTCAATCTATGACAACATACGGTAGAATTTTCAATGTCTCACCGTTGTAGGAAGGCCTTTCTATGCACTGGTGCCATTCGGCGAAGCCCACAAACTCACTATCACCTGTCCGTTCGTCAACTGCTTCGCCCGGAGGCCCTCCTCCTTCTGAAATGCTATACTTTTTGTAGTTTTCTTTGGGCAGCTCGCCCTTCAATTTGCATTCGCTATATACATTAGGCACTACGTTGTCATAAAGACCGCTGTTGTCTTTATCAATTATTTCTTCGTCAGTTCTCGTTAACAGGTTGCCGTTCACGTTCGGAATAAATGTTTGGCTCAATTGTCGAACCCGAAACTCGTCCGCGTGAGCTTTGGCCGCGTAAAAAGTTTTAGCCGAACACTTGTCGTCTTCAGTGAATTCGAACCTACAGGGGGGCTGCAACTCTGTCTCCGGAGCGTCCTCCTCGACCGAGAAGTCCGTTTTGTTTTCCTTGAGTTCACAGGTACAGATCAGCCCGTCCTCCTCTTCATCCAAGACAGAATAATCAATGGGGGGTAGCTGGGCCAGTATCTCTTCCACTGTCAAAGGTGGAGGGCCCTGTGGTACTGGGGGTTCCTCTTTCACAGGCTCCTCCTACATAAAAACATGCAAATTAATCAACAATTATATATAGGTAGTTAGAATAAGTCATGGGTTTTTCCAACAGATGGCGTTATGAACTGGGTACAATCAATATTACAGGTAGTATGACAAATGAAAGACTTTCTGGAAGGAAAGTTTTAAACTATAAAAAATTCTTGTTGAGACAACAATTGTTAAAAAAACGCATAGATATTGGTTTAGATGTTTCAAAAGAAAATTATTTTCAATATCGTATACAATAAATGCTCTGAGAAATGGAAATAGTTTAAAAACGATAAACCGAGGATATTATTGCATAAAGACAGTAGCTGATAAGCAGATTTATTAGGAGCTCATCACACAAAGCCTTCCAAATGATTAAAAACTTGAAGCTAAAAGACATAGTGATCAGTTGCTTCTCCGTAAGAGAAGTAAAAGTTTTTCAAATATTTGATAGATTCGGTCTTTACTTGGTGGAAACTCATTTTATTTAAAAAAATGTATATAAGACAGTAATTTATTTCCACAAAAATGTTTGTACTAATACAACAATTGTTTCACCACGATGTGGCTTCTTCAGGTATTACATTGTACTGTCTGGACAGACAGTACAATGTAATACCTATATAATTATATTATAAAATGAATGTGACACATAAAGAATGTCTCCATTCTTTTGAAAGCTATGAGAAACATACAGAAAGTGGAAAAATGGGTTCCATGTGAACTGAATGGAAAGCAGCAAGAAAATCGAAAAACCACTTGGGAAATGCTGCATGATGGACACAGAAGAAAGTATGTTCTCTATCAAATCATGACAGGTGATGAAAAATTGATATTTTTAAGAATCCTAAGCGTCGTAAGTCATAGGTGAATCTAGGTGAACCATCAACATCTACCACAAGACCAAACCACTTTGGAATAATGTGTTTGGTGAAATCAGAAGGGTTTAATCTATTACAAACTGATGAAACCTGGTGAAATCGTTACCACTGATCGCTACCAACAGCAAATGATCGCTTTATATCAAGCATTTCGTGAAAAACGACCGGAATATGGAAAAAGGCAACGAAAGTCATTTTGCTCTATGATAACGCCCCATCATGTACAGCAAAACGGGTCAGGGGAATGATCGAGGTGTTCAGTTAGAAAATACCAGCGCATACGACTTATTTTCCAGACTTGGTTCTGTCCGCTTACCATCTAATAGCATCACTGGGACACACTCTCGCTGACAAGGCTTCAATTCGAATTTGAAAATATAGGAAAGTGGCTCGATGGCTGGTTCGCTTCAAAAGAACTGTAGTTTTTGGCGTGGCATTCGTAAACTACCGGAGGGGTGGGAAAAATGTATAAACAGCAATCAAGATTATTTTAAATAAAGTACCTTTTATCATTTTCAAACAGATGTGTAATTTTCACAATCCCAGGAGATCTAGGAGTATCTGTATAATATCAATAAAAATTTAAAAAAACTTGAAATTGAAGGAAGGAGTGAATAATATAATAAAATTAGGAGTAGTCTGCTACTTTGTTATGGTACATTTTAAAAATGGAATAAATAAGAAATTACTTGATTTTCTATCACTTATATTACTGGGGATACAGCGAGTTTGATAGTTATTATTTTCAAACTGGTGTATAACAAGTTGTATTTCAAAGGTTTTATATAATTATGGGAAGCTTCTGTTTGTGTAAAACTTCCAGAAGTGGGGAATACCACAGCGTCTTCTGCTCATTTAATAGTTTTATTGCGGGATCGCGATTATTCTTGAAAACCTAATGAAATCTTTGTCCTAATTTCTAAAATCTATACACGCAAGATTTAGGTACCGATATGTAGATGACATTTTGGTTCGCCTTGTGGAAGATATTCAGAACTAAAAAACATACTGATATATCTTAATGTCTTAATATTTTAAGGCCAAATTTACTATGGAACTACAATCTGATAATAAAATAGATTTCGTGGACATAGCTTCAATTTTTTTTTTTATTATTACTATCCTGATACTCTTAGATCTTCTGTGAAGATCACTCAGAAGATTTTCCAACTTGTGCGAGTTAGGAGTTCAGTTGTGTTCTGGGTAGGCTTTGTTACTGAGATCTTGCGCCACTTTAGGATTCAAATCCGGACCTTCCGGTCACGAGCCTGATGCTCTCCCACTGAGCTGTCCACACTCAATTGTGAATAATAAAGAGATTTTGTTAATATATTCAGAAAACACATGACAGATACAACCATCTCCAACTTTTCAACCATTCTAACTCATAAACTCTCTAATACATAAAGCATTTTCCATTCCCTTGAAAAATATTGCTTTAAAAAGAGAACTAAATGCAATAAAACAAATAGCCACAAATAATTATTCAAAACAAAAATTATAAATCCTCTCATAAACAAAAAAAAAGGTCAACTCATTATAAAACAAATATATTCCACTTCCAAAACAGAAAAATTTGTAAAACATATTTTGGCCCAATTTCACAAAAGATAGCTGAAGTAATTTCAAAAACTAACAAAAAAATAGCTTTCACACCCTCACTTAAAATTTCCAACTTATTTTTTAACGCTAAAGACAAAAACAACCAGCATAATAATTCAGAAGTTTATAAAGTTGTCACGAGTGGGGTTGTGGAAGGAAAACTTTCAAAAAATGTTCCAAGGAACATCAAGCATCATTTAAAAAAAGATACTCTAAATTTTGCAAAACATTTTTTTCGAAATGAATCATGTTTTCCCAAAATTAGATAATCTAAAATACTACATCTGGAAGGGAAAGCCAAGAAACTAAGTATCCTATAGAGTATCAATAGAGGTTTTCAAGTACAATCATGATTCTGCAATGAATCTATTAAGTAAGCAGACGGATGTTTGGTATTCCCCCTTTCTCAAAGTTTTACACAAACCGAAACCTTCCATAAATTTATTAACCTTTGAAATATAACTTGTTATTCAGTTTAAGAACGCAACTACGAAACTCGAGTCACTCTATCCTATGTAGTAAAAAAGTGATAGAAAATGAAGTAATTCCTTATTTTTTCCGTTTTTAATATAATAACAGTTTAACTCACTCACAGTATCGTCTATTGGCATACAACTGATCTGACACCAAAAACTAACCTTTTTCTCACTAGCATTAACATCATCCACAACGATGATCTCCTCCTCTTCCTCCTTTACCTTGGAACGTCCGGTCAGACTCTTGTCATTGATCACAGATCCGGATTCGATGACCCTGTCATTCTTCTCACCAACTGTAAGCCTTGAAGTGAATCTATTCTTCTGCTTGGATCTTGAGTTTGTGTATAACCTCTGATCAATCATGGACACCCGTTCTGTCAACTTGGCAGCACGCTCGCTCAGGTCTTCCTTTGGCTTCGAACCCAACGGTGGCAGATTCAGAATCGAAGAGTTAGCCTTGTTCTGCAGGCCAGCTATTAGCTCCTGTGTAGTCTTCACTTTCGAGTTTCCCCGGGACATGCAAAGACTACCAGGTGGTTTAGAAATTGCACTTTTTGAACATGTTAATGATCTGTCAAAAGTCAAGGTCAGTTTTGTCAAAATAAATCAGTTACATTTATTTGAAAGTAATTTTAAATTTTTTTTAAAAGTTGTTTAGAACTGCATTTTCTCTTTGTTAGACTAAAAAAACTGTTTAGAGTATGATGAAAATGAATTAATTAATTCATATAAAGTGAAGTAAATTAATGATTAAAACGCATGTTTCCTGTCACTTACTGTTACCACACTGCTTAGAATTCAAGTGGTCCGTAATCGTGTTTCTCTAACTATATATTTTGTTTAATTATGTAATTAATCTCAAGATATAGATGCACAATGGATCACTAAGTTGGCGCATCTGTCTCAGCCAATCAAATTTTCACGAATCCTTCGGCACAATTTTGAGATTCGAGTTGCTAATAAGTCTATGCGAACCTTCCCAATAAAAATTGAGAAAATGGATCTTCAGACTTACCTAGAAACAGCCAATTTGCTCGCCAAAGACGACTCTGCGTCATCCAACAAATTTCTGTGATTCTTTGATCCTTTTTTCCTGCCCCTCTTCTTGGGTAACTGCTGCTCCAAGGGGGGATCCTGCCTAAGAGCATCAGGTAGACTAGAATTAGAGTCCGAGTTGATCATGATAACGGTAGAATTCGACCTTAACTCATTTATTTTGTTTGTGTGGATTATGTCTTTGAAGCTGGAATTTGAGTTGTCTGAAAAATCGAATTCTGAAGTCTGGCCATTGACTTTCGTCCTCTTGATGTGAGGCATGTGTTCAGGAGGATCTCGGGCTGGCCTCTTTCTGCCCTTGTCTAAGTCTGCTCTCTCCGTTATCTGTCCAGCCTGAAATGTTGGTTTTACTTGGCCATTTGTGTCTGGTAATAACATGTTTTTCCATTTCTTGACCAATTCTTTTGCTCTCTTTGATAATGATTCATTGGAGGTTTTTTTTCTCAGTTCGTTAATATATTTCCCCAATCTGGTGGTCTGCAAGAAAATTCTCTGCTGAAGTACAAGTATATTGTTTTGTATTCGAAAAGTTCTACTTCGAACACTTTGAAATATAATAATATGTAATTATCTATCACTGAACTATTCAATTGTTTAAAAACTTTAAAATCTAATTCATGGACTAAAAGACATCAGTGACAAAAAAATACTCAATAAATTTAAATTAATCTCTTCAATAAACCTTTGAATCATCTTCATTTAAAGATTTTTGAGAGAACGGAGCATTTTCTTGGGACAAGGATATTCTATAATTAAATAATATGTTGAAAAACTATCAGTGACAAAAGATAATTCACTTGACAATGAACAGCTCTTTTTTTACTTCTCTTTTCATTATATTAATATACTCCGTTTCTGACAAAAAACCTAAATATCAATGAGTTTATTTTATGTTCTGATTAATTATAAATTATATAATTCAAAATATTGCATCTAGGTACATAGATTATTATCAATATAAGTAAACTCTTGAATGAAGCCAGTTTTTCCTCAAGGTATAAGCAAAAAAACTAGAAAAAAAGAGTCTATACTGCGTAAATAATTTATTTTTCACTCTAGATTTTAATAAATAAAATAGGAACAGTTCTATTTTCATACAATACTCCTTTCAACATCATTTTAATTCATGGAGATTTCATTTTGAAATTATCCTACTGGATATGAATAAATAGGGAGTTATTGACATTCTTAAGAATGTTCAATTTGAAAGTCATCTACAATTGAAACTACGATAAAATTAAAATAGCAAATCAGTCTCAAATCATGTAATTAAGAGATCTTGTTTCTTTGCAAAATACACAAGAAATCAAGATTAAAAACAAAATGAAAGATATAGAAATAATTGCAAACCATAATACCATATACAATTCAATTTGAAATAATTTATAAATGAAAAAATTAACCTCACCCTGGTGAACAATTAACCTCACCCTGGTGAAAGTACACAAAAAGTATCAAAAAAAAGAAAATAATCGAAATAAATCATCAAAATAAATAACGTAGAAACGAAAGCCAATATACATAACTGATAGTTTACTCATAACAGTTGACATTTAAAAATTATATATATATATATATACATACAGATGTATATAATTACATATCTAACCTACAATAATACACAAGCAAAAAGATATCTACTTAAGGATAATCAGTATATCTTACCTCCAATAACTCTTTAGTAATAGAGACATTTTCCAATATAGAAACAATTTCAATAACTGCTGGCATGTCGACGACCTTAAAAAATTAAAAATAATTACACAAATTAAGTAAAAACTGCCAGAAATTAAGATAACACACTGTGTATAAAATGGGTTATTAGTAACCCATAAGAACACACTTAATATTTCTATCGTAAAAATTATTAATTTCAGGCTTTTAACTATAGGAAACATGAAGGAACAACCAAAAAGTTTACTTTTTGGTTTATTAATGACTTTTCATATGCAAAGCTGTAAATTGACGAGCACTATTTGACGTTGCGAAACTAATAGTTGCATATCACTATATTTGGAACTCCTACTACAAAATACACAAGAATTTAGTGAAAATTCGTAGTAGCAATAAATTTTAAACACAGGACACACTGATTTTTCAGATAATGTTGAAATTTGAGCACATCACAATCCACCTGGTTCAGAAGCTTATAATGGTGAACATAAAATTCTTGATATTTGACAATTTAACAAGAATTCTTACATTATAATTATTATCCAGTGACCGTAGTAACCTCCCAGTTAATTCTATTACGTTATTCTGCATTTAAAGTCAATCTGTAACAAAAAAACCCAATAATATTTGGCAGGACCTTGCCTAGCTCTGTTCCACAGTAATGGCGCTGGTACATTGCGCTTTGTGCAGTTCTCGAATCTGCACTGTGAAAAGGGGAACATGGTGTACCCGAAAAGACTGAGTGGGGATTGGAAGAACGAATCCGTAGATGTACTAGTACGCATGTCTCAGACCAACTCCTTCGATCTGGGGAGATAAATTTCCCAAGTTTGATTTTTTTTCTTTCACATATCCGTCCTTATGTCATTGTTTGATATTTCCTATGGTTTAAGACTTAGATAACTTGACCATTTTGTTCATTCTACGAGTTCGTAGGTTTCTTTAACACTTATTGAGCTCTATAGAAAATTTACAATGACAAACAAGTGATTTTTGGATTGTAATTAAGCAAGCCTGTTTTGGCGGTAAATACAAATTCTAATATATAGAGTAACCTGCAATAAATCCCAATTCTGTTATGTATGTTTAATTTTATAGATACATATGAATTTGCTGAAAGCAATAATCTGATAGAAAATAATTTTATATCCATTATCATTATACTCAGTTTCAAAAAAAAATATTCAGGTGGAACTTAAATTATACATGATGAAAACTGATAGATCATATTCCAACAATAATGACTTAATTGAATATATTATATAGTCAATGGGAAATTGTACAATTAATAAATAATAATAAGAAGAAATAATATGAGTTAACCTATTATCTTGAACTCGTGGTTTGTTGTCTGTTTGATAAACGAGATTGTAATCATTCTCGTTTATGTATGGACTCTCTCTCTCTCTCTCTTTCAATCTCCTCTCTCTTTCTCTCTCTCTCTCTCTCTATTTCTCGCTCTCTCTCTCTCTCGAATGGCATTTATCACATGTTGGGCTCGGCTTATGCCATATACCCAGTATCACGTGGTAAATTTTACCTGCATCTATGATTAATTTTTAAAAACTTCTACTTAAGTTTCTTTAGATGACAGCACTATTGGATTGGATTGGAATCTTAGAAACATTGTTTAAATTAAAGAAAATATTAAACAATGTTAGGACATATCCATCCTCAGAGTAATAAACATAGTCCATTACAAATATCTCATAGGAATAATAGAAGGAAACTTGAGAATGTGTAAATAGAGATATTAGAACTATATCTCTAAGAATATTGCCTGTGTCTATAGGAAGAAGAGAAAAGCTTAAGAAAAAAAGAGACATGTTTTTATTCGTAGATAATCTCGCTTTTCTTGTATATAGATCATACCTGACTATCTACGATTTTATGTATAGTATCCATATTCAAATCAGGAATATAAATTCTTTATGCAAAAGTATCCATAAAGATATTATTATTCTAAAATCTGATATCATGGACATTGTAAAACGAGGAACGAGCAAACATGGTATCATTGTAGGTACTAGATGATTATTACTCTGAGGTGGCAATTCTGCTCGGAGGTATATAGTTAGACAATAACCTATACGTATTTTGTGTTTCTTGCCTAAATCCGGAAAGTTCGACTTTATCTCCAGCCAAATAAATAAATAATTGAAAGAAATAATACTTTGCTTTCAACTGATAATTCCTTAAAAAAAACCCTGCTGATTGTTGACGTAGTCAAGGCCCATTCGGAATCAACATTCGAAGATAGAGTTGCATCGATGGTAATAGCAACCAAGCACATATAAATGAGAGGAAGAAGAGGTATTCTGTGGTTAATAACATTTGACAGTTTGGAAGAATGTTTACTAATTTTTCCGTGAACATTGGTTATAAATTATCAAAGATTTGAATAGATATAGTATAATGGCCACATAAACCTAAATCATATATTTCCATAATTATTCAAAAAAAAAATGTTTGTCTTATAAGCAGCATGAATTAATAGAAGGTTAAGTATTAAAACAGTTGAATTAAAATGAAAAAGACTCCAAGTTCTCTTGAAGACATTTGTCTGGATACAATTGTGGAAAAGATTAATCTATATATAGAAGTAAACTACGATGCACCAATTCGACAGCCGGAATTCGAATATATATTCAAAGATAGAAATTTATTTCTTATTCAACCAATTTCCGAGAAGTTTATGAGCAAATTGCTTGAAAAGGACGTACTAACCAATTCCTACCTTTTTCTATTCAGTGAGAGAAATACAACATTAAGGAGTGTAAAACTTAGAGATGTCCAAGTAACCAAGCTTGGTATGTCGTTTTTGAAAAACCATAAAATTACCGAGTTGGAATGTGTTAATATGAAGACCATTAGTATTGTTGATATAATAGGTGGGTTCGTAGGCAACTTTACATCTACTTTATGATTAAGAATTTATTTTTAGATTGTTTAAATAGCTGGTCTGTGCAGAACATGCTTAGTATCAATTTTGCCAAATGCCAATTTATGGACATATCTAATTACTGTTACATGGTGAAAATTTTGGCATTCAAAAGATTACGAAGTTTGAGTTTGGCCTACACAGAACTGAATCAATTTTGTTTCAAGATGATTTGTACAGATCTCAAATTTTTAGAGAGTTTGGATGTATCTGGGACATTTATTACTTGTTTGGAACCTTTAACGAGCCTTAAACACCAACTTAAAAGCCTTAAAATAGCAGTAAGTATTGTATTAACAATATTGATTCTCACAAAAATATAAACATCTTCATTTTTGGTGGTAAAAGTTAATTTCCAAAAACCTATACTAAGTAACTATGAAATTAAATTAACATTTAGAATACTTCAATATGGTTTATATTTAATGTTTTTTTTAATATTACTAATCTTGTCTTGATGAGAACAGAAAATTATGTTACATTTCATTACATAATGTTTATAAAAAGAAAAAGATCTTACTCCAACCAATAGATCATACCCATTTGACAAGATATAAACTTACCAGTTTTCAGACACCTCGAGCCCTCAAAACAGCAGGATAAGTAAAATGTTTTAGGTTTCTTAGTGTTAGAATTAACAGGAGAACTATTCATCATCTTGCTTGTTTGCCATGTTATTATTTATTTAGATATAAAATTTTTTTGTTTAAATATTTTTTCCTTTTATTCCTTATATTTGTATATTAATTATGGACAAATAATATTTTATTATTATTATTTACAAAATGAAAAATAACTTAATTAAGACCAACATGATTTTAAAACTAAATATAAACTACTATATATTAACGGGAGGTGAAAGGTTGAGAAATAAATATTGAAAGACTACAAAGAACTAAAACGAAAGAATTGTCATTCAACAATAAAAAGTTTATTTATTACTAGTTGAACTAAAACTTTCTGGAAGATGCCAATTAATTTATTGTAAGGAAGAGAAGAAACTATAGAGTGTTCCTGAAAAACAACCAAAGATTTTGAAGCTGTGATTCCTAGGTATTTAGTGTGTTGGACTGGTTTTATGCTATGTTGTAGTATTCTGATGGTTGGTGAGCTGTTTGATAATTTGTTGCCAAATATTATTAATTTTGATTTGTTAGGGTTTGGTAGAATTCTCCATTTTTTCTTCCATTTCATGATTTTTGTAGTTTTTCTATTGTGTCTGTCAGATTCTTGCAGTATGTTATGAGCGCCGTGTCATCAATGTATTGGAGGATGTAACTTTTCAGTTCTTCTGTTTTTCTGTGGATATCGTGTATATAAACATTGTATAGAAATTGTGACAATGGAGAGCCTTGTGGTACACCTAGTTGCAGGGAAAATAATGAAGAGAAATGCTAGTTGAATTTAACCCTCATGCTTCTGTCCCTTAAGAAGTTTCCTATAATATTTTGTATGTAAACTGGGGTGTCCAATTGAACATACACTATCAAATGCTTTCTTGATGTCCATGAATATGACTGCTGACTTGTGTCCTTTTTTCATTGTAGTTTGTATGTTTGATATTAGAGCTACTAATGGGTACATAGTTGAATGATTTTTGTTGAATTCAAACTGTGAAAGAAGGAGTTTTTGCTCAATTCAATTTACAGGACGAATTTTCACGGCTCTTTGAAATGTTTTTCCTAAAATTGATAAAAGGGTGATGGGCCGATAGCTAGATAATTGATTATAGTTTGTGCTGTGTTTGTGGGTTGTTATAATAGTTCTCTTTTTCCACTCTGAAGGGAAGTATCCGGTATACAGGCAGTGGTTGTAAATCCTTCTTATTTTTTCGTGAACTCTGGAACTCGATTGGCACAGAATTTTACTTGTTACATTGTCCTAACCAGGTATTCTTTCCATGTAAAGCTTCTTCATACCCTACATCAGTTATCTCTGGGACCATTTTTTGACCAAGATGGATATTTCAAGTATCTGTTAACAACACAAATAACACACATTTGACATGTTCTGCTAATATTCACCATTAAAAATTTCAAATTTTACGATGACAGTGTTACATGTTTACATCAGGGTCGCCATATCTCAAAACTTAACTTGTTGATTGCATTAATAGAATATAATTGAACATTTTCTATAACTTTCAGGATTTACCCCAAGTCGATAATTTAGTTCCAGTTGTCCGTGAAATGTACCAACTACAACACCTAGATGTAAGTCTATTCAATGAAAAACTTGAAAGCCTCAATATAGAAGTTGGACAGGCTCACATTTCCCAATTGCTCCAGTTTAAAGACGATATGCCTAGTTTGACGTCTTTGGAGATATCAGGCTGGAAAGATCACATTTTGAAAGATGTTCTATGCAATTTCATTACGTCTCATCCTAAGTTGGAGTATCTAGGCATTGTCTTCAGCGATTTGATGTCCGAACCAGCATTCAGCGAGAAAAAGAACTCTGAATATCCACATCATTTGGAAATCGGAGGATTGGGAAATAAGGACCAGATAAAGGTGAGTTTATGTATTATTATGGTGTATGATTATGTTATTGGGGGTACAAATTAATTCGGTCCGTTTTTTTTTTTACCTCAAACAATGCATTTATTTCAAAAGATAATGAATTAATCAAAATATTGTCCATCACTGCTTACTACTTTTCTTCACTTCTCACGCAATTTCTGAATGCCTTCTCTTTGAGGCGATCCAGTTTTGAAGTCGATTTTCAATTACTTCGAAAGAAGTGAGGCGGTGACCTACCAAATCGTTTTGCATCTGTCGAAACAGCCAGTAGTCAGAAGGAGCAATGTCCAGAGAATACGGCAGGTGTAAGATATGCCACTGGACCTTTTCTAAATATTTTTTGAAAACTTTTGCGGCGAAGCGTTTTCATCATAACTTTATCATCTCTGTCAATAAATGGTTCAAACGAAGTAGTTGCAGTTTGTACCGATCATCCGTAATAGAATCACCAGATTTTAGCAGTAGTATACAACACCTTCTTGGTCCCACTAGATACACACAGCATAACTTTAGAACCATGAATTTTCAGTCTTGGTGTTGATGTTGAGGTCGACGCCAACAATTGGTATTTTAATGAACAAACATACCAAAACTTCTGACACCAATTAAATGTTTTCATAAATATTTAATTTGCAGGTTGCTCTAAAAAGGTACAAACACAAGGCCAGCTACATCCAGAAGGCACTCTATCATCTCTTTCAGCTTACCAACAGGACTACACCGGAATCTTTCTCAGAAATGTTTGAGCTGGTTCTTCCAGTGATGGCGACTCATTGTCTAGTTTTTGGCGTACAGATGGCAGCTACTGCATGTCTTTACAATCTAACCAAGGGCGATCTGTCGAAAAACATCCATCCCAACTTGCTCAGGGAGGGTATAAATCTAACCCTTGACGCGATGACCCACTTCCCTAGGGAGTTTCAACTCCAGAAGAATTCGCTGTTAACATTGTACAATGACAGGATTCTGTTAGAGGTCACTTTTGACAGATCGAAGTGTGCCATTTTGGTCTTGGACGCATTGTGCAAATTTACGGACGATAACATTAGTAGAATGGCCGCAGCCATTTGCAGCATTCTGGCGTCAAAGATTTCTTCTAAGGAAACTAACAAACTCAATTGCAAAGTGAAATATATGAATAAGCTGTTGCAAATGGTCAACACTAAGGTGGAAAACGGGGTGTCCGACATAACCTTAAAGTTCACGCTCAGCGCCCTCTGGAATTTAACAGATGACAGCCCGGATTGGTGTTCAGTGTTTGTGTTAAAAAAGGGACCGATTATCTTCTTGAAGGTACTCCAGAAGTTCAGGAACGACAGTACGGTAGAGGGGAAGGTCCTGGGACTCCTAAATAACATATCAGAGGTGACTGAACTCAGGAAGAATCTCATGCTAGACGATTTGATCAACGAAGTGTACAGTCTATTGAAATCTGAGAATATAGACGTGAGCTACTTTGCAGCCGGGATCGTAGCTAATCTTGCAGCGGATGGAGACGAACATTGGATTGCAACTGCTCGTACTAGAGATGAGATGTTAACTGAAATGGACGATGCCATCAATGCCTGGTATGTCCCGCAGGGTGAAATGGTGGCATATAGAAGTTTCAAACCTTTTATCCCTCTACTGGACAAAAATATGGACCAAAGGGTGCAGCTTTGGGCTTTATGGGCCATTCATCATGTTTGTTCTAAAATTCGTAAGTTGACTTCTTTAAAAATATTTAAAATAGAACCTTATATAAGAAGAATTAAAAAGGGCAAACTTAAAGGTAAATGTTCTATATGACTTTCAATGCTTTTTCTAATTCTTGTAATAAAAGACTTCCGGATGTCAAAGAAACCATTATTCTGTTTCCTTATAATTCTCCAGAGTTTGTCTCTTGAATTAATTTCATGGGCATAAAGTCTTTATATTTCCCCAAACATAAAATTCTTGCTGGCCATACAAATTCACTGCCTCTGCCAATCTTTTGATGGGAAATATGTCACTTAGATGATTTCTAACAATTAATGGGAAATGAGGTGGAGCTTTATCCAAGAGTGAAGTAATACATAAATATTCCTCGTCCAAAGTTATGCCTCTGTGCCAATTTTGATAACAATTGAGAAATAAACAGTGAAATTATTAGCAAAAAAAACAAAACAAATTCCACTTTAACGCCTTGTATATTTTTACACTGTAATATTTTATTGGGCCATATTTGGTCCAATCGCCATATTTTGGTCCAAATAACTTGTCCTTAGTCTATGTCCCATTAGTTGTGATTCACCCTTTTATATATTCATATATGTTCGGATAGGTTTCCGCGGCTAACCATAGCAGGAATATGAGGATTGGACCGAGTCTGGAATTTATAAGCATTCGACGTTTCGGCTCTGATTTTGGAGCCATTATCAATAACAAATGTTGGAAATTTGTGATTCAACGCTGGGGCCTCAGTCTGCCTATTCCCCAGGTTCCATCACAGTAGTCTTAGAGAGTGGAGTGTTTCTACTACATCGAGAGGGGTGATTTCCGAGACTACTGGTGATTGGACCTGAGGCCCCCAGCATTGAAACACAAATTTCAATATTTATTCTTGATAAAGCTCCAAAATTGGAACCGGAATGTCGAAAACTTATAAATTTTAGAAGCGGTCCAACCCGAGTATGTTACTAATCTGAATAGAAATGATAATTCAGTGTGGGTACCTATAAAGAACTTAAAAAGACCAATGAAACATATACCATCATTGAGCAACATAACAGGATAAAGGATGAAGTGGGCAAGGACCGAACAAGAAAAAGCACAAATATTTGCTGAGCATTTGGCTGAAGTATTCACTCCAAATATTGACATAATTGATAACGATCTGAAAAAAGAGCTGCTGGAAATTTCTGCAAGTACCGTACATATATTGAAAATCATCGTGAAGCAAGTGCAAAATGAAATAAAATACCTGAAAGCTGCTGGAAATGATAAAATAACACCAAAACCAAAACTTTTCCAAAGAAAAGAGTGTTAATAATTTCTTACATATTCAATGCCATCCTAAAACTGAACTACAGCCAGAACAAGTGAAAGCAACCGAGATTATAATTGTACTTAAACCAGGTCAAGATGCAAACACCATCACATCCTATCATCAAATCAGCTTGCTCCCAGTTCTATCAAAAATTCTAAACTTGTGCTTCAAAGAATAAAATCTGACCCAAGTACAGAAGAGTGGATACCACATTATCAGTTTGGATTACGGTCAAATCACTCCACACATCACTCTGGTCAAATCAATCCATGAAATTAATCACGAACTAAGTGAAGTGCTTGAACACATACAATACTGTACATCAGCATTCTTGGACCTTAGTCAAACCTTTGATAAAGTCAAAACCTATCTGCCTGGGTGTTATTATAAATTACTGAAATTGTATCTTAGTGAAAGACAATTCATAGTGAGAGTTTTTGGTGAGGAATCGAACTACTTCCCAATACAATCAGGAGTTCCTCAGGAAAGTGTCATTGGACAATTGCTGTACATGGCTGCCCTACTTACAAATCCTCATACCATATTAGGAACAAAATTTGAATATCAAAACAAATTAAATATAATATGTTGTCTTCTACAATTTTAATTTCAAAAAAATTTTATTCAAAAAACTTTTAGAATTAAATTAATGTCTAAAATAAGCACCGCTTACGTGTAATAGACGTATATTATAAAAACTCAATATATAATGTCAAATGGAATAAATAAACCAATAGATATACGAAAGTCATTAAAATTAATAAATAAATATTTAAAGGAGACAAAATTTTGTTTCTGGTCTTACCTTTAAGAACACCAATTGCCTTTTAAAAAACATGAACACACTTTAAGGACTTCTCAAAGAATATAATTTATTTGAAGTATTTAATATATAGTATATAATTTAAATATTCGAATAACTTAATTCAGAAATCTCTCAAAACATGCACTATATCTTCAAAAAACAAATATAATTCTAAGTAATTCCTTCATCGGTCCTAAATAATTTTCCAAATATCAATATAATATGTTGTCAACATATTATATTTAATTTGTTTTGATATTCAAATTTTGTTATATTTCTTCTATCAAGTAAAAAGCCTTTTTCTATTTTATTTCATATTAGGAACTTTCGCAGATTATACAGGCATTCCAGCTGTTGATGGAGATCCACTATATGCTAACAATAAATTGAAGAACCATTTGAACGAAATATAAAAATGACCCCACTAGTGGAAAATCTACGGAGAGGCCACTGTCCACCGGCATATATGAATAATATACAAAGAGAGGAAGTCTTGAGTGCAAAATACTTGGGGTGCATTTAGATAATAAACAGACATGGAAGGAATACATGATCAAGAAAAGGAAGAAAATAGACTTGAAAACACAGGAATTAAATTGATTTAATAAAATCTAAATTGGCAGTGGAGAACATGATACTCATCTATAAAAAACGCTAAAGCCTATATGGTTATATCGTATTAAGCTCTGGGGATGTACAAGCAAATCGAATATGTTAATAATTCAGAGAAGCCAATCAAAAATACTTGGAATAATAGCAAACACTCTATGGTACATCACAAATCAAATCCTATACTAAGATTTACGAATCCCTTATGTAAAGGATGTCATTAAAGAGAAGAGAGACGAGACATTATGCTAAACATACTAATAATCTATCACATTCATTCGTACTGCCTCAATATACAAGACTAAAAAAACGAAATGGCCAGCTGATTTCAGATAAAGTTGAAGGGGTGTTTTCAGTGGAAAAGGTCTTATAATATAATTATATAAATAAAGTAACTTATAGAATGTGTTTATTCTAAGAAGTTGTGTACTTACTTTTTCTTTTTATATTTCAGCGACACGTTACTGTTCCATGCTCAAGGAAGAACATTGTGACAAATTATTGTACCATTTGATCAGAAAGAAGGACTCTCGCGATGAAATCAGGAATCTTGCAATTGTTATATTGCAAACATTACAAAAACACTCAAGTTAACTTGGCAATTGCTAGGACTGATAAATTATTTTAAGTTGAAAGAAGCATGCTGAAGTGTAACTTTATATAATAGTATTTTATTAAACAAGGGTTGTCTTACTCCTAAGATTTTATTAAGTAAGAATGTTGCATTGAGATAAAATGCAGATGATTTCCCATATTTAAATGATCCATGATGTATTTATAGTTATAAATATTGCTTTATGAGAAAGATTATTTATGTGTATTTATTTATTGACTCTATTAAGACATTTTAAGTGTTCTATTACTTTGGCATGCTAAACATACTGAAATCGGTGCCAAAATAACTTCAGCTGACTTTAATTTTCTTCCTGCTTTCAGATCAAATTTAATTACTTTTATTTATATGTCTGACAATGTGGCTGCTAATTTTTGTTATGTTAGTATTTAATTTTATAGATAACTTATTTTATTGCAAAGAGTTATTATTGTATCTATAACATCTGCTGTTATATTGCTTACTAATATTAAAGAATACTGGTATATATTTAATGATTTTTTTATTGTACTGATTGTGATGTTGCCTGCTTCAAAATATATGATCAAATGAATTTTTTTTCAAAAACGACTAGGCGTGTTGAAAATATTTAAAATTTTTCAGGATGTTTTTCAAGATCAGTATATTATGTATAAAAAATGGTGAAAAGCATTAACCTCAAGTAGGAAGCTTCTTCAACTTTCCATTTCCTCTGAAAATTTAAAATCTATGAATTACTTCTTAAATAATCTATTATGATGAATAAAACACGGAACTCTGTTTTCCATCATCCCAATGTCAAAGAAATGTTATTTTGTGTACTTTTAGAATTGTTGTACTGAAGAAACGAAAAATCTCATGAAAATAAAAAGTACATGGTTAAAAGGCTCCATCTTTCGCCCTTCGAACTGCATGGTTACATACTGGCAATGAAGAATAGAACAAAAACTATTGAGGAAAACTTCTCTTAATTCATCTTTACGAAATTATGTGTGTGCCTTTTTTTTGCTATTTCGCATCTAAATACTAAATTTAAACTCGGTCCGATCTGCAATTTCGAAAATATTTGAAAAATAAAATTTCGAATGAGAATAATTCAGGAATCATTGAGCTGATTTTGTCCATTATAGAACAGAATCGATATATTCAGACTCAATACCTATCCTGAAAATTTCAACTCTGTATGTTTTTTTGTTTGGAAATTAACATTTTTACATTTAGTCAACTACCTGGACCCCTGGACGCTCGGTGCTCATGAAACTTGACATAAATATTCGTGATGTTATTTTGCATCTAAATACCAAATTTGGTTTCGATATGATCAGTAGTTTCGATACTATTCGAAAAATAAGAACAGGTGAATACATAAGTGAATTCCAAAGCAGACTAGCTGATCTAGTAAACAAACATACACAAAAACTCACTAGAAAATACCTTCTACACACATTACCACCACACATAATAAACCAAATCAAGAAGAAAAACAACTTTACAGAGAACTGAAAATTAACAATGACACAGACTTAGTTTTCACCTCGGATTATTCGTCAGGCTCAACATTCGAAACTTACAAACATTTGGACAAAATGATAGCACGCTGCTCCCTACAACAAGCGCGCAAAAAATTTGTATTGACCAGAAAAATCCTCTTATGTTCTTTTTTGATTTTTACAATTTATTTCATATCTTGAAACTAAACATCACATTTTCCTATGGGACATATTATTTGATAATTATTTTAATTGTGCTAAAAAAATTAATTTTAAATGTTTATTCCAAGATTTGAAAATTTTTGTCAGAAAAATTATGCTAGTATTAATCTTGAATATTTTAGTTCCTATATACTATTTTTAAGCATTTTAAAAAATATAGGATTAAAAAAAGTAGTCTGGTGTGTCTTTCTTCATGTTTAATTAATCTTAAATTCACTTTCATAGAATTCTTATTACTTATATTTAATCCCTTAACCTGAAACTTTTTCAAAAAATTAGCTATATAAAAATTGTGTCAATAACTAGTATTTAAGAATACTAACAACATCATGTAAAGTATTTACCTTTTAATAATATTATTAATTAACATTAAGGAAAAATCAAAGAATATAAAGATAAAATGGTGTTTTATTTATACTTCCATGAAAGCAAAACCGTAACAATTAGACTTCTTCTCCAAACAAGGCTTCAGTTTCAGGGCTAGGATTCACAGCTTCAATATTATAAAATGCCGCATGTAGCATGATCACCATGAAGGAAGCACCAAGAACCCAAAATATTGCTGAATGTACTCCAACTAAATATAATATTGGCATACTCAACACTCCAACCACTAGAAATCTTTGATTTTTAGAGATTTCCAATCCAAAAATTTTCAAGTTCTTATTTTCGTAACACTTATTTACATATCGGTTGATATAAAAACTGCCTGCAAGGGCAAGAAGGAGTAATGGTGAAGTAACTCTAAAAATATCATGTTAAAAATATATGTAACAATGAAACAATTAAACTCACAGGCAATAGATCACTAAACCTAGAGAAACAAATATATAGTTTCCATAAAAGTATTCGAGATTTTTTTTAATGCGTTTGGCTGTTCTCGGAATTGATGGTGCAGTTTTAAAGTTTCCAGTATTTATAAATTCCATCCATGGTCGAACTTTTTGACTAGATTGCTTTATTAACTCTTTAATATCTGGAATTTCAGTGGGTATATGGAAAAGCCTGGAAAATGATTGGTTTATCTTTCGTTCAGTGTTCGGATATGTTGATGACAAACCTTTGAAACTGCGAAGCTTTGGAATCGGCAGATGTTGGGGAGGCTTCTATATGTCCTGATAAATCTACAGCGGTTTCTCCCATTTTAAATTGTTTTAAAATAATTTTTGGAATGAATGATACATGAGAATGATATTATGGAGGATTTGACGTTTATCACATAAGTCTTAGATGCGTTCAATGGAAATAGAAAGATTTTAGTTTCCTTAATATTGCTGTATTTTTGTTTACATATACGTAGACTGACAGTTGAAACGGATGACGTGACAATTGGGAGACAGGTGTCAATTGTCAATAAAAAAGATGAATGTTCCATTTATATATAATTTTAATCAACATAACTGTTAAAATAAATTGATTTTTCAAGCAACAAAATAGACAGTCCGTGATATTTTCAAGGTTTGTGTAGTCAAGAAAAATTCTGAATTTAATTTGAGAATGTACTGTAAGTACTAAGCAGTCGTCGTAAGCAAATTTAACGTGCACCAATAGGATTGTGCCAAATATATTATGACGTATGTTGTCAAATATCCTAGAATTTGAAGGCGGCTAGAAAAGTACGAAAATATATCCGGAATCTCTAGCTATAATCAAAAGATTGAAAGAACATTCATTGAATTTTAACGTTAAGAAAGTAATTTCACACTATCTCTTACGATTTTGTGTTATGTTATTAGATTAATTCCAGTTCCGCTGAATTATTATAACCTTCCAAATTATTTTCAGGCAGACAAGCGAGTGAAAAATGAGGGTTTTGGAATTGTTCCTAACGTCGCTACTAGTTTGCATTGTTTCTGTTAGCAGTTTGAAACAAGGAGAATGCGAAGGTAATAAAATCCTTTACCTGGAATTTATCTTGAATAATTGATTAATAAGTTGAATAACATATTCAATTTAATATTTGATAGATTCGGTCTTTACTTGGTGGAAACTCATTTTAATTAAAAAAATGTATATGAGACAGTAATTTATTTCCACAAAAATGTTTGTACTACTACAACAATTGTTTTTTTGTCTCGTATACATTTTTTTAATATTCAATTTAAATTTCAGTTTGTGTGAAGACATTGACGAAATTCTCAAATACCCTATCAGATGAACAGAAAAAGGAACCAAAAAAGATAGAATCTGAATTCAAAAAGTTTTGCAAAACACTCAAGAACAAAGAAAATAGATTTGTAAGTAAATAGCGTTTTACACTCCTGAAACATATTAATTTGCAATTTTTGTTGTCTAGTGCTACTATCTAGGAGGGCTTGAAGAGAGTGCAACTGGCATCTTGGGAGAGATGTCCAAACCTTTGTCATGGTCTATGCCGGCCGATAAAGTGTGTGAGAAACTCAAGAAGAAAGATAACCAAATTTGCGAGCTGCGCTACGATCCTGAAATTGATCTCAGAACAGTGGACTTGAAAAAACTCAAAGTGAGGGATCTCAAGAAAATAATCAACGATTGGGGTGAAAATTGTGATGGATGTGTGGAAAAATCAGAATTCATCAAAAGAATCGAAGAACTCAAACCTCAACATACAGAATTATAAGGATATCAATCGATGTTTGAATTAAAGGAAGTTATATGTAATTTTGGGACAGTTTAAAATGGTTTAGAAGAGATATACAACATCCCGACAACTAGAAATGCAACAAATTGAATTGTTACAGTTGGAACAAAAGTTGAAATGTATTTTGAAGAATTTTACAAAGGATTGACTTTTGTTCCTCTTTTTTTAAGTTATCCAAAGATTTTTCTACAATAAACCAATCATTTTTTCATCATGTCCATAATTACTTTCTTAATTCTAGTATCTGTTTATTTCAATCTATAATTTATTTATTACGATTAAATTAATTGATTTTTATTCTTGGATTTATTCTGACATCCTAGTGAAACCTAACTAGATGTTTTTTGCACCTTAGTATACCTATGTAATAAATTTTATCTTAATTTTTCTAAATTTTGTGCAAAGCGACAAATTTTTTTGTAGCCAAATGTTTTAATGTGCTAGGGAATATAAAAAATGGGCAGGTCTGGGGGTGGAACAGCTATTCCGAACAGCGAAAACCAGGAAACAGTTTATCAACGTTATGGATATGGACAACGCTTGAAAACAAGCACGGCTCTGGATGAAGAAGACGAACCATAGATTAACAACATATTAATACTACTTTAAATTCAGAATTATATATTCTAACTTCTACATTATATATTGAAACTATATACAAAAACTATCAAATTGATAGCCTTATATATAATCAATATAAAATATTTTTCAATGTCTCGGAAAAAACCTTTTTACATCCCGACTCCAAATGTATTAACAAAAACTATATAAGTATGTATGTTAACATACAAATACAAGTAAATCCACTATTCTAAAATTATCAAAATAAAGGATCAAATAAAACTAATTGAACGAGAACTCGAACATTTGATAGCTATTTCGGCCTATATGGCCTCATCAGAAATGTATTGAGTTCAGATTCAAATATATAACAAGATCAAAATTCAACTTACCAAAATAAGATAAAACATGGAACGAATAAACTTGAAGTAAGCTTTAAAGTATCCAAAATAAAACAGAAATGATCAACGTATTGTTACGTATCTAATTTTGATCTTGTTATATATTTCAATCTGAACTCTATACATTTCTGATGAGGCCATATAGGCCGAAATAGCTATCAAATGTTCGAGTTCTCGTTCAATTATTTTTATTTGATCCTTTATTTCGATAATTTTAGATAATTTTGGAATAGTGGATTTTCTTGTATTTGTATGTTAATATACATACTTATATAGTTTTTGTTAATACATTTCAAGTCGGGATGTAAAAAGGTTTTTTCCGAGACATTGAAAAATATTTTATATTGATTATATATTTCATAGTTTTTGTATATAGTTTCAATATATAATGTAGAAGTTAGAATATATAATTCTGAATTTAAAGTCATTTAAATTTTATTTCTATTGAAGAGATCCGGATCCTCTAAGGATCATACGAGTCACAGAGTCCCTGATAGATTATATAAATTCCACCATTATGTCATTGTATTTACCTGTTATTTCTGTGTCAAAATACTCTGTGTTGCGGTAACTTGACAAGTAAGGGATTAGTGAGAATAACAAAGGAGAGCAATGTCCTTATAGCGTCCCCATTGTATTTGAATTCATTCGAGAGGAAGGTTCTTGGAAATAAACCTCCTGAGCAACTTAGTAACATATTCGAGATAATAGTAATTATAACAGTGTCCCTTGGTAACTCTTATTAAGTAAACTTCTTTTAAATGCTTCTGATTAATTGCATGCTTTACATTTTTAAATACCACCTTGGTGTTAATGTGAAATTAATGACTGCACGCTCGTTCATTGTACTTCGCTTTCCATTCTTGTATTTTTGCTTCGCTGTTATTTAATCCAACCGGAATGTTTTAACTAAATTGCCTTGCCTTTGTACATAACTAAAGCGACCCTCGCAAGTTGTATTGTATACTTTCTCTCGGTGCCTGATTGCTTTTTGCTGTATTTGTAAATAGTGGTGCTTTATCTGCGTAATACTTGCCAATAGGGATTTGTATTATCTTTTCTTACTAATTGCGGTGCTTGATATGTAACTGATTTGTATGTACTCTTGTGTGATCCCCCAGATACCCATTTCTTTGTTCTTATTGTACCGTCCATTAACACGCCTAGTCAGTTTGTGTTACCTATTTGTCATATGCATGTGCCCGCTTACTTTGAGAGATTGTATTCCATGTGAACCAGTGGCGTTCTTTAGGGTAAATTGCTGGGGAGTCCTGGTAGAGGACAACATATCGTATAGAGAAAGTAAATAACTCCAGATATCCTGATTGCTAGATAATTGTTCCGAGGTATTGTGATATCCCCAGGGATTAGTTTACGTGACCCTTCAGGTAGTGTTCGGTTCGTTCTTCAGTAATATCTCAGCCTTCCTGGGCCTTGTCACCCCGAGGAGGTCAGATACAGTTCCTTTGATAGTAACGGTCGACTCGAATTAGGTTAGATCCCCTCTTCAAGGAGATCTCCTGGGAATGCCACAATTACCCTTACCTTACTGTCCATTTAAACTTACCCCTTGTAATTGAGGTTCAGCACTGATTATCGGAAGTACAGTCGAAGGTGCGCATGCTGACTGTATCCCCCTTTTCCTGCATAACTTTACCCTTTCCACTGCGTAAGAATGATATCTGCTTTGAGCGAATACCGACCTAACAATATGTAGTAATAAGTCATTTAGACCCGGGGCGCTATTGGTTTCACAGGGCCGCTTTGCGAACCACTGCGTAGAGTAGATTTAACCACAGGCTGATGAATGTGTTTCCATTTATTGAGGGTTGTTGCTTTTGAACAATATTAATAAAAATATATTATACTGGTATTATTGTGTTTCGAATATTTGAACCTCCTGTCACTGTTTCCTTGCTCTCGTTAGTTGTAATTTGGGTTGCCTACACAACGTAACGCCCTATTCGCCCGCCACTAGACGATCACGATAAAAAGGTTAGCGCTCTTTAGATTACTTCGCATAATTCCAGATCTTTAAGAATACTCGGTAAAACCCCAGATCTTAGAGTACTTCGTAACACCCTAGATCTTTTAGAGTACCCTGTAATGTACGGGATAGCTCACTATCAAGTATTGACTCACATCAAAATTGGTTTTTTAACATATTAATAGTTTGTGTACTTCATCTCTTTATTCTATTTTATGATTGTAATATCTCTACTCCTAGTAAAGATCCCTCAGAAGCTTTTTCAGCTTGTGCGAGTTAGGAGTTGTGTTCTGGGTTGGCTTTGTTACTGCGATCTTGCGCCACTTTAGGTCAGAGCACTAATTTTTGACCCAACAATGAAATAGTGGCAGACACCCGTCTAACTAGAAAATTTCTCTTCCACCTGAACAGGAATCGAACCTGGAGCTCCCGGTCTCGAGCCCGATGCTCTCCAACTGAGCTGTCCACACTGTTTCTTTATATGTCAACCGATTTCAAGTTATGCATCTCTCGCAGTTGGAATGCCAGATCTGTATACCTTGATACTCTCTACGAATATGCTCTCTGAATATTTTCATCTGCTCGGATTGTGAAATCCAGCAGAAGACAGCTGTTTTGGTCTATGTCGAACAGAGCAATATCCGGTCTATTATGCGCAACTCCTCTGTCCGTGATAAGAGTAGCATCCCAGTACATTCTATATTTCTGGTTCTGCAGCAGCGATCTCGGTTCATATAGATGTTGTTGTACCTCATCAACGAGCAAGCTATATTTCAGGCTCATTTTTTGGTGGTATATTTTGGCCATCACGTTGTGCCGTCAACGTAATCCCGCGGAGCGAAATTTGGGCACGAAGATTGATTGGGGTGCCTGGGAGCACCGTCTGGATCGGTCAGTCGAGATATCTTGTTTGGCTATATGCTTCAGGTAAGTTCTCGTTGGCATAACCTGAACTTGTATCGCTATAAGCCGTCCTTCTGTTTCTGGAAACAGGTATCCATCACGCAGGTAAGTAAGCGATTCTTGCTTATCAACCTCCCTATCTTCCATGCAGGGCCTTCACTTTCCACTCTTCTGCTGATTCGTCCACCGAGCGTTCTGGTTAGCTTCAGGATGGCTCGAAAAAACGGTGAGGTCTTTCTCAGGAAATATTCTTTGAGGGCCAAAATATTCTGCCCATGGACAGTTTTCAGGTTCAGCAAGCCTTTACCCCCACAGATAGAGTCGAACGGTCGATGAGTGTGGATGATGCATCCCAAATTTTGTGAGCATAGTCCGATCAGTTTCAAGGAGCTCGGATGTCGACCATCATAGGATGCCAAATTATTACGCTATGCTAGGAACGGCCCAGATGTTGATAGCAGTAAAAAGGGACCTCGAGTTCAGTTTCGACTTCAGGAGTGACTTCACTCTGGTGTATAGCTTTTCCTTAAGCAGCTTGAAGAGATCCGGATCCTCTAAGGATCATACGAGTCACAGAGTCCCTGATAGATTATATAAATTCCACCATTATGTCATTGTATTTTCCCGCTTTAATTACGGTGTCAAAATACTCTGTGGCGCTGTAACTTGACACGTAAGTGATGAGTGAGAATAACAAAGGGGAACAATGTCCTTATAGCGTCCCCATTTGTATTTGAATTCATTCGAGAGGAAGGTTCTTGGAAATGAACCTCCTGAGCAACTTAGTAGTCTACTCGAGATAATAGTATTTATAACAGTGTCCCTTGGTAACTCTTAGTGAGTAAACTTCTTTTAAATGCTTCTGATTAATTGCATGCTTTACATTTTTAAATACCACATTTGTGTTAATGTGAAATTAATGACTGCACGTTCGTTCATTGTACTTCGCTTTCCATTCTTGTATTTTTGCTTTGCCGTTATTTGATCCCACCGGAATGTTTTAACTAAATTGCATTGCCTTTGTACATAACTTAAGCAACCCTCACAAGTTTTCTGTTTGTATTGTATACTTTCTCTCGGTGCCTGATTGCTTTTTGCTGTATTTGTAAATAGTGGTACTTTATCTGCGTAAAACTTGCCAATAGGGATTTGTATTATCTTTTCTTACTAATTGCGGTGCTTGATATGTAACTGATTTGTATTATGTACTCTTGTGTGATCCCCCGGATACCCATTTCTTTGTTCTTATTGTAACGTCCATTAACACGCCTGGGTAATGGGGTACTGTATCTATTTTATAATGTCCTGGTCAGTTTGTGTTACCTATTTGTCATATGCATGTGCCCGCTTACTTTGAGAGATTGTATTCCATGTGAACCAGTGGCGTTCTTTAGGGTAAATTGCTGGGGAGTCCTGGTAGAGGACAACATATCGTATAGAGAAAGTAAATAACTCCAGATATCCTGATTGCTAGATAATTGTTCCGAGGTATTGTGATATCCCCAGGGATTAGTTTACGTGACCCTTCAGGTAGTGTTCGGTTCGTTCTTCAGTAATATCTGAGCCTTCCTGGGCCCGAGGAGGTCAGATACAGTTCCTTTGATAGTAACTTCTCCGGTCGACTCGAATTAGGTTAGATCCCCTCTTCAAGGAGATCTCCTGGGAATGTCACAATTACCCTTACCTTACTGTCCATTTAACTTACCCCTTGTAGTTGAGGTTCAGCACTGATTACCGGAAGTACAGTCGAAGGTGCGCATGCTGGCTGTATCCCCCATTTCCTGCATAACTTTACCCTTTTCCGCTGCGCAAGAATGATATCTGATTTGAGCGAATACCGACCTAACAATATGTAGTAATAAGTCATTTAGACCCGGGGCGCTATTGGTTTCACAGGGCCGCTTTGCGAACCACTGCGTAGAGTAGATTTAACCACAGGCTGATGAATGTGTTTCTATTTATTGAGGGTTGTTGCTTTTGAACATTATTAATAAAAATATATTATTCTGGTATTATTGTGTTTCGAATATTTGAACCTCCCGTCACTGTTTCCTTGCTCTCGTTAGGTGTAATTTGGGTTGCCTACACAACGTAACGTCCTATTCGCCCGCCACTAGACAATCACGATAAAAAGGTTAACGCTCTTTAGATTACTTCGTATAATTCCAGATCTTTAAGAGTACTCCGTTAACCCCTAGATCTTTTAGAGTAATCCGTAAACCCCCAGATCTTAGAGTACTACGTAACATCCCGATCGTTTAGAGTACTCTGTAATGTACGGGATAGCGCAAGCTCCTTCATTTCAGATGCTTTTAATGTCCAGCGCTCGTTTTATTCCTAGATATTTGTAGGATTCGTTGGGACTCAATGTGGGTATAGTAATCGTGTTCATGAAGGTTGTGGTGTCTGCCGCGTCCTGTACTTTCTCTCGCTTTACATTGAGCACCGCGCGTTTATCTACTCTCATCCGCATGCCGATTGAGTCGCTGAACGCTGAAACTATTTCTAGTTGCCGTTTAAGTTGATCTACACTGGAAGCATATAATTTCAGGTCGTCCATATGTAGGTGGTGTGTTATTCCTACATTTCTCTGTTTGTTGATGACGTACCCATATCCAGTGTTGTTCAAAAGCATACTTAGGGGATTTAGAGCCATGTAAAACCAGATGGGACCTAGGTTATCACCCCGAAAAATACCCCGACGGATAAGAACTTGGGCGAATTTCTTCACACCGCCTCCCTTCCGCACCAGAAGAGAAGTTCTTCAGCTTCTCATGAGATACTCTAGGAAATCAACCACTTGTGTCGACACTCCATGGATTTTCATTACCTCGATGAGCCAGGAGTGGGGGACAAAATCGAAGGCCCTCTGATAGTCGACCCAGGCAACAAAATATTTCTGAGCTTCTTCCGGGCTTGTTTCGTCAGAACTTAATCAACGACCAGCAGTTCTTTGCAGCCTTTGTTTCTTGTTCGGCATCCGTTCTGCTCGTGGGTCATCAGGTCATTCTCCCGCAGATGTTTGGTTATACATCTGGTTAGTACAGCTGTGAGTATTTTGTAAATGGAAGGGAGGCATGTGATGAGCCGGTAAATTCTTGGCATTCTTACTATCACCTTCTTTTGGGATAAGATGTGTGATACCCAAGGTGAAGTATTCGGGTATGATGGTAGGGTCAGACAGGGCCTTCTGAAACAGCTGTTCCAGTTTTTCGTGCACACTACTGAAATATTTCCACCAGTAGTTTTGGATTCTGTCTGCGCCCGGTGTTGCCCAGATGTTACACCTTTTGAGAGCTTCCGCTATATCACCCGAAGTTATAGTAACGTCTTTCATCAGGCTAGTAGTGATTTTTGATTTGGCTTCGTCAAACCAATAAGCTGTTCTGTCATGCATCTCAGTTTTCGACCATACTGAAGAGATCCGGATCCTCTAAGGATCATAAGAGTCACAGAGTCCCAGATAGATTATATAAATTCCACCATTATGTCATTGTATTTACCCGTTATTTCTGTGTCAAAATACTCTGTGTTGCGGTAACTTGACAAGTAAGGGATTAGTGAGAATAACAAAGGAGAAAAATGTCCTTATAGCGTCCCCATTGTATTTGAATTCATTCAAGAGGAAGGTTCTTGGAAATAAACCTCCTGAGCAACTTAGTAACATATTCGAGATAATAGTAATTATAACAGTGTCCCTTGGTAACTCTTATTAAGTAAACTTCTTTTAAATGCTTCTGATTAATTGCATGCTTTACATTTTTAAATACCACCTTGGTGTTAATGTGAAATTAATGACTGCACGCTCGTTCATTGTACTTCGCTTTCCATTCTTGTATTTTTGCTTCGCTGTTATTTAATCCAACCGGAATGTTTTAACTAAATTGCCTTGCCTTTGTACATAACTAAAGCGACCCTCGCAAGTTTTCTGTTTGTATTGTATACTTTCTCTCGGTGCCTGATTGCTTTCTGCTGTATTTGTAAATAGTGGTGCTTTATCTGCGTAATACTTGCCAATAGGGATTTGTATTATCTTTTCTTACTAATTGCGGTGCTTGATATGTAACTGATTTGTATGTACTCTTGTGTGATCCCCCAGATACCCATTTCTTTGTTCTTATTGTACCGTCCATTAACACGCCTGGGTGATGGGGTACTGTATCTATTTTATAATGTCCTGGTCAGTTTGTGTTACCTATTTGTCATATGCATGTGCCCGCTTACTTTGAGAGATTGTATTCCATGTGAACCAGTGGCGTTCTTTAGGGTAAATTGCTGGGGAGTCCTGGTAGAGGACAACATATCGTATAGAGAAAGTAAATAACTCCAGATATCCTGATTGCTAGATAATTGTTCCGAGGTATTGTGATATCCCCAGGAATTAGTTTACGTGACCCTTCAGGTAGTGTTCGGTTCGTTCTTCAGTAATATCTGAGCCTTCCTGGGCCTTGACTACCCCGAGGAGGTCAGATACAGTTCCTTTGATAGTAACGGTCGACTCGAATTAGGTTAGATCCCCTCTTCAAGGAGATCTCCTGGGAATGCCACAATTACCCTTACCTTACTGTCCATTTAAACTTACCCCTTGTAATTGAGGTTCAGCACTGATTATCGGAAGTACAGTCGAAGGTGCGCATGCTGACTGTATCCCCCTTTTCCTGCATAACTTTACCCTTTCCACTGCGTAAGAATGATATCTGCTTTGAGCGAATACCGACTAACAATATGTAGTAATAAGTCATTTAGACCCGGGGCGCTATTGGTTTCACAGGGCCGCTTTGCGAACCACTGCGTAGAGTAGATTTAACCACAGGCTGATGAATGTGTTTCCATTTATTGAGGGTTGTTGCTTTTGAACATTATTAATAACAATCTATTATTCTGGTATTATTGTGTTTGAATATTTGAACCTCCCGTCACTGTTTTCTTGCTCTCGTTAGGTGTAATTTGGGTTGCCTATACAACGTTAAGTCCTATTCGCCCGCCACTAGACGATCACGATAAAAAGGTTAACGCTCTTTAGATTACTTCGCATAATTCCAGATCTTTAAGAGTACTCCGTAAACCCCAGATCTTAGAGTACTCCGTAACACCCTTGATTTTTTAGAGTACTCCGTAAAGTACGGAATAGCTCAATACGTCGCTTTAAAATTGATGGGCATCTCCAGAATCGAGCTGATCTTCCTCCTGGGTATTTTTTTCATCCATATGAGCTATCCCGTACATTACGGAGTACTCTAAAAGCTCTAGGTATGTTACAGAGTACTCTAAGATCTGGGGTTTTACGGAGTACTCTAAAAGATCTAAGTACTTCTTAAGTATATATATATATATATATATATATATATATATATATATATATATATATATATATATATATTAATAACAATTTGGTTATTTGAAAAAATAGCACAGTATAATGGCATACTTATTCTCCTTCTTCTCTTTTGTATGTGCCTGTTTGTGTATATATATATTACATTATATTATATATATATTATATATATTATATATATTATATATATTATATATATTATATATATTATATATATTATATATATTATATATATTATATATATATTATATATATATATATATATATATAGATATATACTTAAGAAGTACTTAGATCTTTTAGAGTACTCCGTAAAACCCCAGATCTTAGAGTACTCTGTAACATACCTAGAGCTTTTAGAGTACTCCGTAATGTACGGGATAGCTCATATGGATGAACAAAATACCCAGGAGGAAGATCAGCTCGATTCTGGAGATGCCCATCAGTTTTAAAGCGACGTATTGAGCTATTCCGTACTTTACGGAGTACTCTAAAAGATCAAGGGTGTTACGGAGTACTCTAAGATCTGGGGTTTTACGGAGTACTCTAAAAGATCTAAGTACTTCTTAAGTATATATATATATATATATATATATATATATATATATATATATATATATATATATATATATATATATAATATATATATAATATATATATAATATAATATATATATACACAAACAGGCACATACAAAAGAGAAGAAGGAGAATAAGTATGCCATTATTCTGTGCTATTTTTTCAAATAACCAAATTGTTGCAGAAGCATTGTATTGTTAAGGTTCATAATTTCTGTCCTAGCTCAGTTGTAAAGTTAAATATTTTAAATGGCGGTTTTGAATGAAAAGAAAATGATGGCACGTGAAATGCCTAAACCTAAGCAAAACAAAGAGGATAAGAAAAAAACAATTCTTATAGCTCAAGAATTGAAGATTGCCAGATCATTAGCTGGAAATGATGCAGTCTCCAGGGAAAGAGCTCTTAAAAGCCTTAAGAAATGGTTTAGAGGAAGATCTGAAAATTTGGGTATGTTTTAATTTAATTCCACTCAACTGGCTGAACTAATTTAATTTGTTTTGTAGCTTTTGCAGAGGAAGATTTTCTCAGGCTTTGGAAAGGCCTATTTTATTCAATGTGGATGTCTGATAAACCTCTAATCCAAGTAAGTATTTGTGATTCAAATGAAAAACAAAATCCTAAATTTATATTTACTAATTTTCAGGAAGAATGTGCTGAGAATATCTCCTGTTTACTCCATGAGTTACCATTGGATCATTCATTGATTCTTTTTAAATGTGGTTTGATAACTTTGTGCAAAGAATGGTTTGGCATTGATCAACTACGATTAGATAAATTTTTGATGGTAAGTTCCTTTAACTTAACCTTTCATCATGCAACTTTTCTGAATAATTTTTTTTTATAGTTTGTTAGAAGATTACTGAGACAAGCTTTAGTTGTTTTGAAGAAAAATGGGTTTAAGAAGAATAATATTATCTCATTTGGTGAGGTACTATCAGAAACAGTTTTAGATCCTGAAAAAAATGATATCCTGGGTCTCTTCATGCATTTAACTGAAATATTCCTTGAGGAATTGGCTAAGGTATGTATAATCATGATAGTTTATGTGAGTGTACTTAATCTAATTTTTTTTAGGTTAGTGAAAAAGAACTGAAACCTCATCTTGTGAATGAATTTTTGGTACCTTTCATGAAAGCATTCGCCGTATCTGATGATTCTAGAAAAATAAAACAGATCAGAAAGTATATTTTTATTCATTTAATGAGCCAGTCAGAAGTTGGGCTCGAATATCAAGAACGATATGATGCTTGGAAAAAGGCAAGTATTTTTTATATTTCCCATCACAATACATAAACTAACATTTTATTTTATATCATTACAGCAAGGATTCCCTGGTACGATTCATGGAATGCAAAAAATGGAAGCTGAAAATACAGATTCTGTAGTTGACAGCGAGGATGAAGTTGCTTTATCTGAAAATAAGCCCTTGGATCCAAGAGCTGGCAGAGTTGACGTTGAACTTCCTCAGATTGCGTTCAGTGCAAAATCCATTGCTGATTTACTGATTAAGTACAAATATGTGGACGGTAGCAAAGTACCTGCAAGAAAAGCTATGACATTGCTCTCAAAACAGTAAGTTTATGAAATCAAATTAATTTCAATTCTTTGTTTAGATATTGAAATGAGACCAACTTAATGATAATGTGATTCTAGACTAGAAAAGTTTTCCTAACAATAAGAATCATGCAATTTTGTGTGTGTCTTTTTCATCAGGTAATCTGATTAATTCTCAAGTTTTGGTTTATTATTAATTCAAATAAAGATAAGAGATGTTGAAGAAAATCCAAAACTTGAATTTGCATTCAATATATTCTGGAAATCTATTAATTTAAATACGGGGTTGTTCCCAGTTTTTTTCTCTCCTAATTCTGTTAAATATTGCTCCTTTATTTCATCAGGTTTTTTTGAGCTTTTACACCAAAAGATCAGCTTTCAGATAAGTGGATTATTGAAGAAATTTTTCATTTCAAATTAAAACTAAAAATTATGTTCAAATGAATTTGGGAAATGGTAAAATTTTTACACAAATCAAGTACCATAAATAAATCATAATTTAATCAGTTATATATGTATATTCTTGTGAAATTCACTGTTTATTTCTTTTTCAGATTCAGAAAATTATCGAATGGTGTATATCCATTGGGTGTAGTGGATTTGAGAATCCCAAAAGATGATATTAGTGACATGAACGTTAGGAAGGCTGTGAATCGATTGGTTAAGTTTGAAAAGAAAATAATGGGCGACAAGTCAAAAACGCGTAAAATAAAATCTGAAGATAGCAAAGATGAGCCACCTTCTAAAAAACAGAAGTTGCCAAATGTTGATAAACCTAAATCTGCAACCGCAAAAAAAGGAGACTCTGCAATGACAGAAAAAGATGACTCAGCAATAGCAGAAAAAGAAAATTCTGCAACGGCAGAAACAGAAGACTTTGGGGCCTATGTCCAAAGAACTATACATAACTGCAAGAGAAACGAGGAAGGTAAACCCATAATCGAAATTCCAAGAAGGTTCTTGAAACAAGGACTTACAATTTATGGAGACCCTGCTAAGTCAGCTGTGGCTTTTCCTAAATATTTGTTATCTGAAACCGGTGAAGTACCTCAACATTTGTTTGAGCATTCCTCAGGACTTTGGAGGGTCTATAAGGGCAGTCCTCTAGGCCCAGATACATCGTTGGAAAGTGTCAAAACTACAAAGCCCGAAGTTTCTAAGAAAAAATCTCTGGGAATAGTTAATGGTAAAAAAAGGGAGGACAAAATTATCTCGAAAGGAATTCAAAAGAAAAAGAATCTGAAGGCAAAAAATGTACTGAAGAAAGCTACAATAATGAAAGGTATTAAGTTAATTAAATAGTATATAATAATTAATTATATAATATATAATAATAAATAATAAATTTGTCCTTATCTAGAAATGTATTTCCTGTTCGCCTGAAGTCGTCAATTATTAGACCTATCCATAAAAAAGGGAAACTCGATCCTTTGAAAACTACTGACCAGTATGTATTGTGAATACTTTATCGAAAATTTTGGAGATAATAATATGATTAAAAATTCAAATAAAAAAGTCAGTGAATCTCAACAGTTTTGTTTTCGGTAAATCATCGGTCAGCAATCTTTGTTCGCCTGGATTCACTTCTGATTTAAAACACTTTTGTGAGCTTTCTTGCACGCATAAAATTTCTGCTTAATTTTATTGTCAGTTTTTTGGTTTTTAAGAAAAAAATTACGGTGCCATTTTTAGGGGGCTGTAACTAAGCAGTGGGGGCTCAAAAAATTAAAGTTTATATGAAAGACCCATCCAATTTTTTGACAATCCCCTAAATTCTTTCGCAAACTATTCCTATACACCCTTTATACATTACAGCAGTCGTTATTTTTAAAATACAACTGAATGGCCAGTATTTCAAACAGATTTTGGCAAACACATTTGTAAATGAAGTGTGTGAAAAAGAAACCACTCGAAACACTGTGTTTTACGAAAAGCATGTCCACCGTAAGCATTCAATGCGATTCTGCAGTAGTTTTCTTCAAATGATAACAGAATTCAGTCTGAAAATCGTGGAGTAGAAAAATATACCAGTATGTGGAACTTGATTTCTTGTGCGTTGAGAATCTTCGTCAGCTATTAGAACGAGATGATGGTGGTGCAGAAGCGGTCTTACTAAACTGATGGCTTGCACCATCTATAGAGAAGTTCGGGTATTATACTTCTACACCTACTAGAAAAAAAGTATAACGTCCTGGAATCAATTGCTTATATGCTTTATCAATTAGGATACCTGCTTGGTAGATTAAAGGTCTCAGGCTAGAACCCTGGGATCAAACTTTTTTATTTATCAATTTTACCGATAGCAAAATTCCAAGACAAGCCACTGATGTGACAGCAAACCATAGATGTTAATGAAATAGCGCTCTAAACCTTGATTTGTTAAGTATGCTTTTTAATTTTTTCGACTTATGTTTAGATGAAAATAAACTTAAACCTAAAGCTGTTTGCTACTTTGATGCCCTGTTATTCTATTAATTGTCGTTTGAAATGCAATTTAATATTTCCGAATATTTTTCAGACAAAGAAATCTTTCCAAAAAACGCTTGGGACGAACCCCTCAAGGAGGGGGAATACGAATTGCTAATGCCGGCAAAAGCTTATGTGGAAAAACTTAGAAGGATCTCAAAGAAATCGAACAGCAATCTTCAAAAGCTCATCGACGACAGTTTGGTCAAATTCAAACATCCCAACGAACTGAGAAAGGAGGCTCGGCGTTCAACCCCCGACAGAATGAAGAAGGTCAGAATTGATACGAGTCTGAATCAATCACAAGACTTCGAAGACTACCATTCTCAGGTGATGAGCTCTCCCATTGTTTTTGATGCTGAAAGGAAACCGGGAAAACCCCTGTTGAAAAATAGGAAAACGACTCCGAAAAATCCTTTCTATAGAAAACTGAAATGATGATTGAAAGGAAAGGATGAATTGAGAATGAATGATGATTTTCTAGGATTTAGTGATAAATATACAAAAACGTCATATGTAAATATTGTAGAAATAAAGTTATTATTATTGGCTAACTGAAAGTGTTCTTGTCTTCTCCACAGGTAAAGTACAACTTGGGAATTGATATTCAAGACAGGTTTTGTGGAGTCAAGTATGCTTCTTGCAATATCAATTCACGAAATTCGTACTATAGTGAATTGATCACCAATGCCAATGCTGTTGGTTTTTAATTCACATCGATAGTCATAAAAAAACGCAGTGTAAGCAAATTCTGTAAAAAGTGCAAAGCAAACAATAACCAAACAGCCTCTACGAAATTTTTTCTACTTGGTTGTTTAGAAGTTTTTTCAGGATTTTGGTGATGCATAGTGAGATTGCGATAAGCTTGAAGGAAGATCGGGCGACTTTCCTTTCTTCAAGAAGGGCAATATTAACATCTCCTTGAATGCTTCAGGGACTATCCCAGAGCTTAATATTTGGTTAAATGCTCGCAGTTAAATGAGTATGCTCAAACATGGTATATCTAATCCCAGTGCAGAACCTCTCCTATTTGACATAGTATATAGTTTATCTATACGAAATTGAACTACTAACTCACACAAGCTATATAAAGTTTCTGAGAGTTCTTCATAGAATATCCATGAGAGTATGAAAACAGGTTCCGAATTTCCTTTCATTTTGACCTCAAAGATATCTTCGAATCTTGGCTTATACCTTTTATCAAAATTATATTTACTTAATTCAATAATTCACATTTATATCGATTTCTATTTATTCTTATGAATTGCCCACATGACGCGTTTCGTTAGTAACTTTTTCAAATATTTATAAACAACTTTGTTTATAAGAATTATTAAAACGAAACGCGTCATGTAAGCAACTCTTAAAAATAAATATAAAACAAAGATGTGTATTTTTTAAATTAAGTATACAATGGGTTAATATCAAGTAAAGGTTAAAATGATTCGAAGTATGTAGTCTGGTAAAATTTGTTGCCTGTAAAGTCGGTATACGGGCGAAAGTTTTACGTGACAACGACTTTGAGTGGTAAAATAATTTTAATGTGAATATTCATTCGTATAGTAGGAAGAAGGATGAAATAATAGTAACAATTTAAAACATTTATTTATACAAAGAATTATATTTAAAACATTAATTTATACAAAGAATCTCGCACTGAATTTCATATTAACAAAATTTTATTTATCAATCAGTTGTTATAAGTTATTTATAAATTCAACATGTTTTACATTGTTATAAATATAAAAACTAAATTTAAAAGTTAGAACATTTATTTAAATCACATTAATTGTTAATATCAATCGATTTTAATTGAAAGTGTATTTTCTAAAAGGAGAAAACTAATTCACATTTGATCTTTGAATTTGTAAATCGCGCGCTAACGACCTTGCGCAGTGATTAGTCGTCTCGGTTTGAATGTTTGAAAGTTTCGATTTGACAGGTTGGAGGTTAAACATTGTTATTTCAATTTTTTACATAGCAAGTCGCGCTCATTTTTTCAAGTTAAACAAATTATTATTGGTTGAGAAACGATTTCTACTACTTTTTTGATTGAAAACTACCACAACATTGTGATTACTACAACATAACCTATTCACTTATGTCTTAGTCATTTATTTCATCATGTTATATTATCAGTCTGAAATTATTTACCTTTGCTGTTTGAATTGTTGCGATGGACGAAACTACCTTCACATTATCACTACACAATCGTTTTACAATTAACTGGCAACGTGTAAACTTGTATGCAGGCGCCTAAGCGAAATAGAAGCGCAAGACATGAACCGGTGTGTATGCCTATCTCTCTCACTCTCTCTCGCTCTGTCTCTCTTGCTCTTAGGCGGGCTAACTGTGCTCGAGTGGAAGGGACGCGTGCCTTTCACTTTTTATGTCTGTCTCTCTCGCTCTTAGGCGGGCTAACCATGCCCGAGTGGAAGGGACGCGTGCCTCTCACTCGCTCTCATTGTGAGCGCATAACGTGAGCGGAGCGTAACGCAGTTTCTTGAAGTGTCACCCGGCAAACCAATTTATAAGACGTTGTCACGTCAAAATATTTTTTGTTAATTATTTTTATTTTTTAAATATGAAGTAGGGTTGACGAGTTTTTCATTGTGAGATTTCTAAATTGCTTTTTGAAGATGTTCTGCATGTTTTAGGAATTTTTTTGAAGGAACTTATTTGAAGCAAGTTGTTTTTGAAGAAGTTCTTGAGGTTATGTTTTGCATTTTTGGAAAGAGATTTGGTTTTCATAATACAAGGTACGAATCAAAATTCTCTATCCTTCAAGTATTTATTTAGTAATTTCAATTAATAATTTATATTTCTTTGAATTCTTTTATTTTTTTTTGGTACTGTGTAATGAGTGTTAATTCTATATATCTACTAAATTGGAACAGTATTTTTCTGAGACATTTATTTGATTTAATTCTGAAAGTTTTTGAATAGAAAAATTTTTGAAATTAAAATTTGTAGGAGGTTAACAGAATAAATCTGTATGATAGTTTGTAGCGACCATCTTCTTCGCTCCTCGTCCAGAATCCTGCCTTGCTCTGTTGCAGCTTGACCGGCGTATCATATAGAGGACACGACTAGTCTAAAAATTCCTGAATGATCGTCCCGCCGAGTTCAAATAGGGCAAGGTACACGTGAATTCTACTAGGTTTTCGTATTGGCATGACGAGCATAGCTCTTTCACCAAGTGACTACTCAGCAGTCTCCACAGTCCACCCCTAGAGGTAGAAAGTGTGATAAGGATTACGCCATATCATCGCGCGAAGCGAGAACCCCTCCGAAGAGAACCCACCAACTTCCAGTTTGAGCCCCGACTCGAAAGCAAGAACCGTCTCACCGGTAGCAGCGAAGCATTATGCAACCTCTACTGGCTCTGAGGTCAGTACCCGAGTTGGTATGTGACGCAACTCACCCGCCGGAAGGAATTCTTATCCAAGCACCCGAACGCAGTCCCATGAACTATGATAATCTCAAGATTGTGACTGCTATTCCTGGAACGAGCACCGTCCACACGGTCTGTACGTCCTGACCCACCGAACCCATGTGAAGTCGTTTGATTGATCCTAGCGTCAAGCACTAACGGCTAAGCCATTTCGTCGAGATCCACAAACCCTAAATAATTACGCATTGATCCGGGGGCAGCACAAGGCCGGTCGAACCGTCAAGTCCCGATAAACCCCGAGTCATTTCATGAGAATATCCCGAACATGGGGGTCTGCGAACAGATAAATCAAATACCTCCCTAGTTCAGAATGCGGACTTTCAACCACGGCTCCCTCGAGTCCAACACCAATGGAGTGGCCGGGTGGTACAAGTAACACCTGAGGGCAATCCACCCCCTCGAGATAACGCAATCGGTAATTACACAGAATCCGGAGATTTATACTGCGATAGGGTAGAGTACGCCAGTTTTAAGGAAAAAGCCCTGTGCTGCGACTGACTCCCTGTCATTGAGTTAATCAACCGGCTCAGCCCTCCATTTCACCTGAACGGCAAAACTAGGGCCCCATTCGGAGATCTTCCACCATATAGGTCCAGTGACTGGCGCGAATGGCATTACGTTAGGCACCAAGACTTGATCCTCCATTTCGCCGGGACGAAACTAGGGTCCTAGTCAAGGCAAACACCCCCATCACGACAAGATCTAATGCCTGGGGGGCGAGGTCAAGGTACACAGTGTTCAACGTCCGTTCCAAAGTGGAACACATGGTTACTGGCGTCACAGAGAGTTTTCAGGTGCGCAAGTTCAGCACGAAACGCCGCCTCCCAAATAAAGAGGTAGAAACTCCCTCACAACACCGCATTTTCTTGAGAGTTTTATTGGTGACCCCGACGTGATGGAGAGTTTGCTTCAAGAGCGAACCACCCATTCACTTGGAGGTCCTAATTGCTCCTTATCCATCTTTCCGAGGCACCCTTTCCTTTCGTTCCACAGATCCCCGCTGGATGGCACCGCGACTGTCTCCTTGACTGATCCCAATGCCCTATTCCGTTACCTTATCAACGCTCACTGGAGAGGGAGTGTGTAGCGACCACCTTCTTCGCTCCTCGTCCAGAATCCTGCCTTGCTCTGTTGCAGCTTGACTGGCGCGTATCAAATAGAGAACACGACTAGTCTAAAAATTCCTGACTGTGATCCGTGTTTATTACGCCTACATATCTGGCTCTGCCAAATAATTTTTTCCAATGACACACCGCGGCATAGTGTGGACGCGCCTTAAAGTACCCCCTAGACGGTCGATCATTTGATCCAATGCTTGAGTCAAATGATTGAATCAAGCGTGATTGACCGTCTAGAAGTCCGCTTGATGCAATGATTGATAGAAATATTGATTGACTCAAGCGGTTGAAGAGAGCGCTTGATTATTTAGGGCGTTTTTCATCAAGTATTGCATTAGTCACCCTAAGGAAGCGATGGCGTGCACTACGTTATTCTAGAACGTTTACGTTGTGTAGACAACCCAAATTGCACCTTACGAGAGCAAGGAAATAGTGACGGGAGGTTCAAATATTCAAAACACAGTATCGCCAGAATAATATATTTCTATTAGTAATAATAATAAGCAACGACCCTCAATGAATGGAAACACATTTATCAGCATGTGGTTAAATTTACTCTACGCAGTGGTTCACAAAGCGCTTTGGTGAACCCAATGGCGCCCCGGGTCTAAATGACTTATTACTACATATTGTTAGGTCGGTAACTAGCTCAAATCGCATATCATTCTTATGCAGCGAAAGGGGTTAGAAGGGACAGGATACAATCAGCATGCGCACCTACAACTGCACTTCTGGCAACCAGTGCAGAATCTCCCGTTACAAGGAGTAAGTTTAAATAGGCAGAAAGGTGAGGGTTACTGTGGTATGCCTAGGAGATCTCCTTGAAGAGGGAATCTAACATAATTCGAGTCGACCGGAAAAGTTACTAGCAAAATGGACTTTATCTGGCCTCCTCGGTGTGACCAGGAAGACTCAGATATTACTGAAGAACCAACCGAACACCACCTGAAGGATCACGCAAACTAATCCCTGGGGATGTCACAATACCTCGGAACAATGATCTAGCAATCACTCACACATTCTCACAGTAGCGTTGGATATCCGGAGCTATTTACTGTCTCTATACGATATGTCGTCCTCTACCAGGACTACTCAGCGATTTACCCTAAAGAACGCCACTGGTTCACAAGGAATACAATATCTCAAAGCAAGCGGGCACGTGCATATGGAAAATATGTAACATAAACTCACTAGGACATTATAAAATAGATATAGTACTCCATCACCTAGGCGTGTTCATGAACGTTACAATAAAAACAAACAAAGAAATAGGTATCCGGGGGATCACACAAGAGTACATGCAAAGCAGTTATATATCAAACACCGCAATTAGAACAGATAATAAAAAATTCCTATTAGCAAGTATTACGCCGATAAAGAACCACTATTTACAAATACAGCAAAAAGCAACTAGGTACCGAAAGACAATATACAATACAAATAAATAATTCGTGAGGGTCGTGCCGCTTTAGTTATATACAAAGGCAATACATTTTAGTTAAAACATTCCGGTCGGATTGAATAACACTGAAGCAAAAATACATTGATGAAAAGAGATGAACGGAAGTACAATGAACGTATGTGCAATCCCTAATTTCACATTAACTCTAAGGTGGTATTCAAAACTGTAAAGCATGCAATTAATCAGAAGCATTTAAAAGAAGTTTACTTATTAAGAGTTACCAAGGTGAACTGTTATAAGTTCTATTATCTCGAGTATGCTACTAAGTTGCCCAGGAGGTTTATTTCCAAGAACCTTCCTCTCAGCTGCTTCAAAATACAATGGGAATGCCATAAGGTTATTGTTCTCCTTTGTTATTGTCACCAATCACATACGTGTCTTATTACAGTGCCACAGAGTATTTGACACTTAAATAACGCGGGTAACTACAATGACGTAATGGTGGAATTTTATACTCTATGAGGGATTCTGTGACTCCTATGATCCTTAGAGGATACGGATCTCTTCAGTCTCTACTGTGGAATTGCCTTTTGGTTTTTGAAGTTGTAGCATTTCTTGAGTGTCTTGTCTCCAGGATCTAGGTTCCACATCATCAGTATCAATGTTTTCCCTGCCAATCTCCTGTAGTGGCAAATAGTTGGCTCTGTTTTTTGTGCACAAGTAGTTGTGTAAATGGCAACATGCCATAATGATTTTTCTAGCTTTGTCTGGCTCAAACTTAATGGCATTCTGAAATGTTTTGAATCTCTTTGTTAATATTCCAAATGCATTCTCACCGACTCTTCTGGCCCGAGAAAGTCTATAGTTGAAAATCCTTTTCTCGTTGGTCAGATCAGATCTGTTGTAGGGCTTCATGAAATTAGGGAGAAGTTGAAAACCTTCATCTCCAACGAATACGTACAGATTTTTTTTATGAGGAGTGCCTGGTAACTCACGAGGATCAGCCATGTGAAGCTGGTTTTTAGACAACTTGCGCCAGAATAATGTTTTCTTTCTTGATCACGCCACCATCTGACACTCGGCCATTTGCTCCCACATTGACCATCATAAATTTGTAATTTGCATCAATAATAGCCATAAGCTCAATGCTGAAATAAACTTTGTAATTGTAATAGTAAGATCCAGAATTGTGAGGTTTTTTGATTGAAACGTGTTTGCAATCAGCGCTCCCTACTTAGTTGGGGAAATTCCATTGATCATCGAATTCCTGTGCAACCCCTTTCCAACCATCTTGCGGTTATGGAATCTAGATGAGAAACAAAAAACGAAAATTAACATAGATAAATATTTATGTTTGAATTTTATTAAATTAGTTTGCTCAAATCTCGTGAGATTTCGTTCTTTGTATTTTATTTTTATTACAGCCACCGATTTCTGATGGAGATTCGCAGTCGCGACGAGATTCTGAAGGTGTAGGGTCACCTAATCTAGTGGCAACCGACGTTCCGGCCCTAATTGCCCCATACTATTCCGTGGTAGCCTTCCTTTCGTTCCACAGTATCCCCGTGGAGATGGCACCACGACCAGCCCAGCGGTAGGCTGTTTCTTGCCACGTTCCAACGTGTAGCAACCAACTTCTTCGCTCGTCTTCCAGTATTCTGCTTTCTTCTATTCTTCCAAATCTATGCCAGATGCTAGGTACCTCAATGTGACAGATAGTCTCTGACAGGAATAGCTTCACGCATATTTGTATACTTCCTCTCGATTTCATGGCGCACTAACTCCACTAGACAATCAAAACTTTATTGATTCATTCTCAAAAAGATTCTGTAGTCCCTTGGTTCCTATCCACGTAGATAGTTGAGAAAATGTTCATGGGTGAAGCGGTTTCTCAGTTTGTATCACTCCTTTGAAGAGATCCGGATCCTCTAAGGATCATAAGAGTCACAGAGTCCCTGATAGATTATATAAATTCCACCATTATGTCATTGTATTTACCCGCGTTATTTCTGATTCAAAACACTCTGTGTTGCGGTAGCTTGACAAGTAAGGGATTAGTGAGGATAACAAAGGAGAACAATGTTCTTATAGCGTCCCCATTATATTTGAATTCATTTGAGAGGATGGTTCTTGGAAATAAACCTCCTGAGCAACTTAGTAGTCTACTCGAGATAATAGTATTTACAGTGTCCCTTGGTAACTCTAAGTAAGTAAACTTCATTATAAAATAAAACACTTGTTTACATTTTCTACTTTAAAGTAAACAAGTGTTTTATTTTATAATGACAATTACAACTGATTTCTACCAAGCAACGGCCCAATCTATCATAAATTTAATTGATGTTTTGATCAAAAGGTTGAGGTGCTGATTGATGTTGATAAAGCGAGCGTCAATCATTTGACTCAAACATTTGATCAAATGATTGACCGTCTAAGGGGTACTTAATAATAATCATGTCTTCTTAAGTAGAATACATAAGAGGAATCCTCCGCGAAAACAAGACTCAATTTACATTTTCATTAGTTATAATAATTAAGTCTTTCCTAAGAGTGAAATTTGACAGAAAAATAAAAAGGTCTGTTGGACATCCTGCACTTTTGGACACAGGGGATTTCTGAAATCCCACTCACGTAGAGTTAAATTATTTCTGTGGTCCGTTACATTAACCAAATTATCTAATTTATCAAGCAGTTTAGCAAAATTGAGTCATATTATCTCCTACATAATGAATGTTTTATTATATATATCATTTTTAATCACGGCAACTAACCAGTTTCCTCATATATTTGAGGATAACAAGAATACTTGTGAATTATATCTGCAATCTGAAAAAAAAACTAAACGTTATGTGGTACCTGCCTTGATAAATGCCGACAATGAAGAAGTCCGTATTAGCATTTCCCTTTGCTCCAAAAATCCCTACGTTCTTGGGGGACAAACGACATCTTCAAAAATTTCTCTATATAATAAATCTTCCAAAAATACGCAGATCAGTGAAGCACAGCCATACGAAGTTTTACAACAGAATGAAGTCGTTTTTATCAGTATAACAACCGATATTAAATGTGAAAATCTTTTAAACTACAAAATAGTGATAAATTTAGTTAACTCGAATTTGAAGGTAAGGATAAAAAGTTTTAGGTTAGGCGTTTTGGAAAATAATATTTAAATGAACTGACTTACTGTATACTTTGTAATAACTCTGGGAAAGTTTAAGAATCACCGGTTAAGAAAACTTAACGTTGAACGTTGTGAATATAAGTATTTTGTACACATCACATGAAAGTAAATAAAATTATTGAATTGAATTATCAATAAACCTGAACTACATTAAAATATTTTTGATTCTAATTTGAGTTGATGAGTCCTTCGCAGTAGAAACTAAAACAATGAACTGATTTGTGATTTGTACACAATACTGAAATGAATCAGCATAGATTATTCCATTGGATATTATCAAGCTATTGTTTGATTTCACATTTATCTCTTCATGAATCATATTGTTTAAAAAAAGTAGGATTTTAACACGTCATTTTCTTTATCATAATTCATTTATTAGCAATCAAAATACACACATTCTATAAGCTAATTAGCTAACTATGGAGCTTGAGGCTCTCACATGACATAAGCCCTTTACCAGTGAAAAAGCCTCTTCAACTCCAGTCAGCTGGCCATTTTCTTTTTAGTCTTCTATATTGAGGCAGTACTAATAGATGCAGTAGATGTTATGGCTTTCCAGTTTAGCATGATTGATGATGACCAGAATCCAAACTGATTATCCTTTCTATTTGGGTTGAAGTTTATTCTTTGAAGCACCAGTCTTTCTAAGATTTTTGATAGAACTGGAAGCTAGCTAATTGGACGATAGGATGTGATGGTGTTTGCATCTTTACCTGGTTTAGGGACAAGTATAATTTCTATGATTGTTTCGGTCTTTACTTGACAGAAATTCATCTTGAAAATATGAATAAAAACAATATTCTAATTTCCGCTAATATTTTATTAACACTACGATCGTTACGTCATACCATGACTTCTTCAGGTGAGTATTACAAGATACTGAGTATACCATGAACAAGAAATTCATTTTATAGTACATGGATATAACAAAAATAGAGGGGGTGAAGAGAATTTTACAATTCTTTTGGAAATCTGAAAAATTATTCAAAAAAGATTCAACAAAGGGGAGCTGCTTAATTCTGTTTGGTTATTTAATAATATTTTTATTTTATGATACCTATTAATTTCTAAAGTTTCTAACAAGTTTAATCTAAAACTTTTGTTTTCTGAGTGTAAAATTTCAAAGTTACTATTAAAACTATGTCCTGTGTCTAGAAGGTGCTCTGCGTAGGTTGAATTTCCCTTTTTGTTACAATAACATTTTTCATGTTCCCTAGGTCTCTTCCTGTCTGACCAACATATACAAAATGGCAAGTACCGCAAATTAACTTATAAATACCTGATTTCTTGTTCTTAGATGTTTTATCTTTATTATTTTTTATTAGTTTTCCTAGGGAGTTATTCGTTCTATAAGAAATTCTAAAATTGTTGTTCTTCTTTAAATATCTAGCTACCTTTTCTGTTTTTGGTCCCAAGTATGTCAACGAAATGTATTTAATTTCAATTGAATCATTATTTATGGGATATACTAATTTGCAAAGCCAGCTTTAATTGTATTTTTGTGAAAAGATCGTCAATAATCGGGACGTTGAAACCGTTGTTCAACCCAATCTGTTTGATAATGTTATATTCTTTGTCAAAATTCTCACGTGACATGGTTATGTTGGCTAATCTATATAACATACTATTGTATGCTGCTAATTTTTGTGAGTATGGGTGGTTTGATATGAAGTGAATTGTGCTATCTGTATGGGTTGATTTCCGGTATATTGAAAAAACGTGTTTATTATTAATTTTTGTGATAGTTAAGTTTAAAAAGTTTATACTATTGTTTTTTCCCATTCATAAGTGAATTGTATGGTTGGGGATAATTTGAAATCCACAAACAAAGAAAATTGTCTATCAGTGCCATTGAATAAACATAGAACGTCGTCAACATATCTGTACCAATAAATGAAACATTTAAAATAAGGGCTTTTTATTATGCTAGTTTCTAAGGAATCCATAAAAATTTCGGATAGTAACGGACTCAAAGGATTTCCCATAGTGAGGCCATCGGTATCTATGTAAATCTTGCCGTTGAACGTGAAATAATTTTGTTGCAAGCAAACTGTCAAAACATCCATTATTTCTTGTTTTATTACCGAATTGGTTCTTTTTCGGAGTAGGAGGTTATCTACTAATTTTATGGTTTCCTTGACTGGTATGGACCGAAATAAATTCTTTACATCAAACGATATAAGCTTTGCATTATCTGGAACACGTACATCGTTTATGTTATTCACCAAATGGTATGTATTCTTTATAGATAATTTTGCTACAAAATTTGTTTCCGAGAGTATGATTTTAATAAGTGCCTTAGATAATCTATATGATGGCGCTGTAAGAAATGACACAACTGGTCTGATGGGACCACTTTCTTTATGTACCTTGATTAAAGAATACATATTTGGTGGTTGAGGATTCATTAAAGTTAAATTAAATAATGGTTTAGTACCGAAAACGGCTGTAGCGTTTTTATGGCTATTTTTATTTCATTTTGACACAGGACATAGTTTTAATAGTAACTTTGAAATTTTACACTCAGAAAACAAAAGTTTTAGATTAAACTTGTTAGAAACTTTAGAAATTAATGGATATCATAAAAGAAAAATATTATTGAATAACCAAACAGAATTAAGTAGCTCCCCTTTGTTGAATCTTTTTTGAATAATTTTTCAGATTTCCAAAAGAATTGTAAAATTCTCTTCACCCCCTCTATTTTTGTTATATCCATGTACTATAAAATGAATTTCTTGTTCATGGTATACTCAGTATCTTGTAATACTCACCTGAAGAAGTCATGGTATGACGTAACGATCGTAGTGTTAATAAAATATTAGCGGAAATTAGAATATTGTTTTTATTCATATTTTCAATTATAATTTCTGCTGCTTTAAGTTGTTCTGGCCAGTAGTTCAGTTTTAGGATGGCATTGAATATGTAAGTGATTACTAACTATTCTTTTTTTGGTGTTATTTTATCAATTCCTGCAGCTTTTCTTATATTCAGGTATTTTATTTCGTTTTGAACTTGCTTCATAGTGATTTTCGATATAGGTGTGGCACTTGCAGGAACTTCTAGCAGCTTTGTTTCCAGATCGTCATGAATTAAATCATCATTTGGAGTGAATACTTTAGCAAATATTTGTGCCTTTTCTTGGTCGGTCCTTGCCTATTTGTTGGGTGTTCATTATGACATTAAAATTACTTTCTTTCAGAAACCTCGTTTAAATATAGATAATGACGAATGTGAAATAGAGATAGATATTTTAAATCCAGATTTTCATCCTCCTTGTAAGGTACATATCGATAGTAAATGGTTTATAGATCTTACAAGACTTAAAGGAAAAACTGTTTCTATGATTGAGAATGGAACTACATTCAATGTGTCTTTATGTGGACCAGCAGCTGGATGCAATAGGGATGCTGGTTGTAAAATCCAAGGAAATGAAAAAACTATTTTTGGTTCTTTAAACAAGCAACAAGTGCAATTCAATTATGGAACAAATGCAGTTTCTGTTGTTTCTTCCATGAAGGACGGAAGGGTAAGTATTAAGTTATAAATATAATATTTTATGCAAATGATGTTTGAAGGAGTTTCTTAAAATGAACTTTAGTTAACCAACATACGAGTGTTCCTTTTATGTGCTTATGAGATGATTGTTGTTTGGGATGGCTATACTATATTATGTCCAGTCTGTTGGGAACAACCGTGAGATTAAAGCACATAGTGTGATCGCAGCATTGTTTGTAGTTCTTATTTTCTAAGGTTGGTTCTGACAGGTATTTATAATATGGTATTGTTTTGGGATGTAGAATCTTAACCTATATTGTTGACTACTGATATAAACTTGATAAAATACCCATAGATGACACTAGTGTTTCATATGAATGACTTCTGTCAGCGTCAAAATGTTATAGTTATAATTTTCTTGTTACATGTGTCAGATGTCTATCTTTTTCAGAGTAAGAAAACTATGTTAATGAACTTGAAGTGTAACTGGAACGTACCAGATTTTTCTAAACCAAAATTGATAAACCAAGGAACTAATTTTAAATTCGAGGTCCAGTCATCTTTTGGCTGTGTAAAATTACCAAAGAGCTGTATTATAAAAGTTGAAAATCACCATTTAACTTACGATCTGAGAAGTTTGTTAAATAAAGATGGAACTATTGTCGCTAAGGCTCCTGCAGATATTCGAATCAATATTTGTGGGGACTTACAGATTAAAGGAAATAAGAATAACAGATGTCACAAACAAAAATCGCAAGTTTGTGAAATTCATGGAAATGACTTCGTAAATAGAGGTACGTAACTCATATGCATTCTTCATGTGATGAAAATCCATTATATATTGGAGAATAAACCAATATATTTTATAAAAATTTTCACAATTCATTCTCTGGGAATGTGATCCACGACACAATGTTAACACCATCTTCGAGATCTCAGTGAAGAAATTAATACACAAGGTGTATTATAATATCTCGAAGATGATGTTATGATATAAATGTATCACATTCATTTTTGGCATTTACAAACATACATTTGGATAAACAGGACAATTTTTTTCGTAGAAACTGTTGTTACCTCGTGAAGCTTATAAATAGTGCCAGATATGAACAGCATATATTAATTTACATAAGATCGCAGCTAATCTGAGAAAAGTTCATTTTGAGCATGTTCTTTAGCTTCTTTACGTTTTTAATTAAAAAAAATTAAATTTAAAATTAAAATTAAAAAAAAATTACAGAACCTCACATATTTATAAACATCTATGTTTATTACTTTGAGCATAACCCCTTGGATCTTGGATCTATTGAACTAGGGACCTAGTGGTTTTACCAAAAGTAATAAAACATTTTTATTGTACCCTTATCTCAAAACAGAAAATATTTATAAACAGTATGTTACCAAATTTCACACTAGTTGTTTTTAAGCATTTAAAGAAGTTATAATGAAACGTGTCATGTGAGCAACTCACGATAATAAATAGAAATCAACATATACTACTCTGTCAAGAAAGTACCAGGAATTTTCAATTAAAACAACATTTTTACATTTAATCGTCAAAATTTATTGGGTCGCTTTCAAAATAGGCTCCATTTGCTCCAATACATCTATGCCAACGGCACTTCCAATTATCGAAACATTTTTTATAGGCGCTTTCCGGGATGGACTTTAGCTCTCGCGCCGAATTTTGTTTTATGGCTTCAATCGACTCAAAACGGGTGCCACGAAGGGGCAATTTTAGTTTTGGGAAGAGGAAAAAGTCGCAGGGAGCCAAATCCGGCGAATACCGTGGTTGCTGAAGCACGTTTGTTGAGTTTTTGGCGAGAAAGTCAGTCACAATCGTAGCTCGGTGAGAAGGCGCGTTATCGTCCCATAGTAATCACCCATAGTAAAAATCGGCACGCACTCTGACATCGACTGATTTAATCAGCTGTTGCAAACACACTAGTTGACAGATCCCGCTCAAGCTTGGCATAGTAATTAAGGACAGTGGTACCAACCTAGGAAAAAAAAATTTTACCTGCCTCATTGCCCCGCCAGATTTAAATCGATAATTCCCGGTACTTTCTTGACAGAATGTATATGTGTATCATTTAACTGAAGTATACAATGGATTTCTATCAAGTAAAGGCCAACACAATACGAAATTAGTAGTAGAGTCGCTTCATCAGATTCTCTCTTGTTCTTCTAATGTCAGTGTTAATGAGTTTGGACTGCGATCCCAGGGAACTACATGATAGGGCCGGGCCGTTCTGTTTTTTATTGATGGTAACCGTAACGCTGCCAAATATCTAGAGCTGTTACAGAACTAAATTATTCCGGCAATTCGATAACTCCCGATCAATTTCGGTGATGTCTAGTTTCAACAGGATGGTTGTTCAAGTCATGACGCACGAGCAGTCACACAATATCTCAGAAACACTTTTTCAGATCGTGTCATTTCTATAAATGGCACGATGAAATGTCCACCAAGATTTATCTCCCAATGATTTTTTCTTTGAGGTGTCCAACTCCCACAAGGGCTACATCTGTGCGACGGAGAGATGAGCATTATTTTCGAGTTATACACTGGATTATTCATTATCATAACACTCATATCTTTCGATCATTCCAATGTTCGACTGGAAGGTCGAAGTTAAAACGAGATTTTGCAAACCTGTATATGTGTATCACTTAACTAGAGTCTACTTCATAATAGTGTGTGTTTTTATATCTTTATTAAAATTTATTTTTAAAGGAAGAAATCTGTAATTACAAATGCAGGTCCTTGGGGTCCCTGGCCTTTTGCTATGAGCAATAAATTCCTGTTATTACTATTATTGCAATAATAATTTTAATAATGTTAATTGAACATCTGGATTTATGGGGTATTTTAAAGAAAACATCGATTGCAAAGCAGCCAATAATTCAGAAATTTGTATTTAAAACGAAAAAGACAAAATAAATAAGGACGATAAATGTGGACTCCATAAGGTAACTTGTAATAATTCCCCTATGGCTCACGATGACCAAATTGGAGGATTGAAGGGAATGCATAAACACCAGAGGAGTCATTTATATGTCCAATAGTTCGCATTGAATCATTTGAAGAATTTGGATACAATTTCAATAATCCATAATTTCTCCATAATAAAAACAAAAGTTCCTGTTTTACATTCTTAGAATCACTTTAACAGGGACAATTCCTGGAAAATTCTTTTGAATGAACAAATGGATGTTAACAGATCTCCCTTGTTGAATATCTTCAGTTAATTTGGGAATCCCAGCGACAGGTTCCAATATACCATTTCTGTATATTGCGCCTCTTTTATACCATACTATTTAAGAACTAATGTGTACTTCATTCCTAATCAGTCCACAGCTTTTATTGTATTGTGCAATAAAATTATTTGTGGAAATGAAACTTTATCCATTATTTTCATTTTAAGATTGGTTTTATGGATGCCTTTGAGAAAATGGAAGACAATTTTCGTGTAATGAATGAATATTTTATTAAATTATATATTGGTCATTCTGGTCCAACACCCTTTGCCATCTTTCTGGTAGTAGCATGATTTCACGCTCATAAAATTTTTGGTCTTTGCTGGCAAAAAGCTGATCCTAGTGATTTTTGACTTTTTCATTTGAAGTAAAGGTTTTTACCGCCTAAAAAATTTTGCAATAACAGAAACAAATAATAATCCGAAAGCGCCAGATCTGGAAAATATGGTAGGTGTGGCAGTATATCCTATTCAAGCTATAAAAGCTTTTGGCGAGTGACCAAACTTGTATGAGGTCTGCCATTATCTTGGTGGAACACTACACCTTTTCTGTTGATTAATTCTGGCCTTTTCTGTTGATTAATTCTGGCCTTTTCTGTTGATTAATTCTGGACTTTTCTGTTGAAATGCATCATTCAGTTTGTCCAGCTGATGACAGTAGACTTTCGAATTAATTGTTGTGTTATCCAGTAAAAGCTAAAAAAAAAACCGATTCCTTTAAAATCCCACCAAACAGACAGCATCACCTTTTTTTTGATGGATATTAAGCTTTCGAAATGCTTTGGGCCGGTTCATCTTTTTTGATTCCTGATCTCTTGCATTTGACATTGTTATATACAACCCATTTTTCGTCCCCAGTCATGTTGCGCTTCAAAAATCATTTTCATGACGTTTGAGAAGCGAATCTCAGACGTCAACGCGACGACACAAATTTCTCTCCGTGAGAACATGGGGAACCTATATATCGAGCTTCGAGATTTACCCAGGCCTTTCAAGTGAACAGTTGAATTTGATAAATTTAACCTCTCACCGACCTCACGTGTTGTTATTCGCCGATTTGCCTCAATTAATGCCTTTATCATGTCCTTATCAGCTTCAACCGGCCTTCCGGAACATGGTGCATCTTCGACGTCAAAATTGCCGGATCGAAATTTTGCAAACCAGTTCTGGCACTGGCGTACTGTCAACACATCTTCTTCATACACATCGGTTAATTTCTTTCTCGCTTGAGCAGCGTTTTTACCTTTTCTGTAGTAAAAAAGTAAAATATGACAAAAATGCTGCTTATTACTTTCCGTATTTAAAAGGGCACCAACCAAAAACTACTGCGTAGAATTAATTGAAGTTCTTTACACACAAGCCTTGCTATATCAGCTCTCAAAACATATAATCATTATGCGGTTTAAGTGTGAAGTTGGGCCCGAAAAAATACAATTGAATCCTCCGTCGGGATAGAACGAATTTACTTTCCAAACAACCTTATATAATAAGAGTAATAAATATGTGGAATTCTTCATTATATAATTACTCTTATTTTTTATTATTTTCCTAGGAAGTATTCCAAATTTTGAAGTTATCAGTGGAAATATTAGAGCCTTGCTATATCAGCTCTCAAAACATATAATCATTATGCGGTTTAAGTGTGAAGTTGGGCCCGAAAAAATACAATTGAATCCTCCGTCGGGATAGAACGAATTTACTTTCCAAACAACCTTATATAATAAGAGTAATAAATATGTGGAATTCTTCATTATATAATTACTCTTATTTTTTATTATTTTCCTAGGAAGTATTCCAAATTTTGAAGTTATCAGTGGAAATATTAGAGCATCCTTCAGAGATGGCCAAGAGTGCAACGTTAATGAAACATATTCCACTATAGTGGATTTCAAATGCTCGACCAACGAAAAGGGTCCTGTATATGTCAAGCAAGAGAAGTGCTCTACAAAAATTTTATGGGAAACGTCAAAAGCATGTCCAATGTATCGAATAAACACAAAAAGCTGTTCTTTCCACTCAGCAAATGGTAATATAGATCTGAGTGGATTGTATAGAATCGATGGTTCAGCAGAAATACTTTCGCAAAATAAGAAATTATTTTACAACATTTGCGGTAAACTGAATTTCAATTGTTCTGCTTCAGACCAAGTGTCTGCCTGCCTCATCGATGGGAATAGGCAGAAAATAATAGGTTGGAATGAGCCGAATTTGTCTTATATCGATGGTAAACTGCAACTAATATACACAGGGGAAAGATGCGAGGCCAAAAACCAACCATACTCTCTCACTATAAATATGATGTGCAGTTTTACGGAAAATCAGACGAAAAAGGATTTCTCGAAAGTTAACGAATGTGATTATGAAATTACTTTGTCAAATTATTGGGGTTGCTTAAAACCTTGGGAGACAAAGGAATGTACTTTGGAGGAGGAGAATTTTAGATACGATTTGACTCCTTTGATCGCAAAAGAAACGAATTATGAAATTAAAGATGATAAAAATGGGGATCGTACATATTTCTTGAATTTGTGCGCTCCTGTTATACCCAAGGAAGGTTTATTGTCTACTTCCAATTCAATGATGACGATGCGCGATTCAGCTGTGGCACTCATAACAGAAAAGTGAGTATTATTGATGTATTTAATGTGAGTATTTCTGTTTTTTTTTTTTTGTTCAGATGACATGACTGGTGATATGAATTTGACAAATACTGAACACATAAAATGATATTCTGTGTGAAGTAATTATCAGTGTGTTTTGTTTTGAATGTTACTTTCACTGAGTTTCAAATTACTTATCTAGATTTCTGAAGAATAATCTGTTTTGATTGGTTTTTTGGGTGTCATGGACATTACCCCAATAAAAAAGGAAATCTAATCAGTTGCTGGTTTTTTGTTTTGTAATACTTTAGATAATTCCCTGCCTTTTGTTGTAATCAGTCGTGATCCCCATATCGTGTGTTTACTATTGTAGTCTCCACCTGCTATAAATTTTGGACCGAGTGTTAAAAAGAATTCCTCAAAGTTTTCTTTTTTCAAATTTTGTCTTGGAGGACAGTAGACTGCTGCTATGTTTAAGTCGTAAGGTAAGCACTGGACTTTTACGGATGTGATCTGTATATACTCTTTTTCGTAACCTGGTAGTACATAGTGTTTTATACTCTTTTTGATTAGTATCGCTGTGCCCCATGGGCTGTGCCATTGGGACGATCTGTGTGATATAGTATGAAGTTTGGTATTGAAAAATAGCTCTTATTTGTGAAGTGAGTTTCACTAATTAACAGAATATCAATTAGATTCATGTTCAAGAATATTTCTATTTCTTGTTTACGACTTGGAAGGCCATTGGCGTTCTATTGTGCAATTTTCAGAAACTTCTCCATTTTTTATTTCATTTTGCAGACATTTGTTGCAATTATCGAACTGTTCTGAAAAAACAGAAAATCTCATGGCTAAAAATTTCAAGTCTTCTCCCTTCGATCTGCATTGTTTTATACCGACCAGAGAGAGAATATACTGAACTGAACTTTATATTTCATACTTTTTGTCTTAATCGATTTGGTCAAATCGATTTCTCGAAACTTCTCTGTAATATTCAACATTAAGAAATCTGCAGAGTACCTATATTCGCCTCCCATAGCATAATATATAGATTTACGTTGAAATGGGTTCATTCAGTTCATGCAGAAAGGCAAACTTGCCTCATTCTTGTGAAATAATTTTCGAACAAAGCGATATTTCCGATTGTTTGTAACGTAACGAAGGCGAAAAATTTTACTCATCTTCAAGTAAGATTCTGTCAAGCAGTGAAACTGATTATTAGCTCAAATATATTCGATTTTATTTCATGTTTCGAATTAATATATCTTACCTCATGCTCAAGTCAGACACAGTCATTCCGTGATTACGATTTGGAGAAAAAAATTTTTTTTTTAATATAACTGTTAGGCAGATCTTTACCGTATATATCTATTTAAGAGTATAAGCTATTTTAATACATATTTCCATATGTCGGGTCATTTCAACAAACATCCTTATAAACATTTCGAGCAAAAAGTAGCCCGATTTGGTCAAATCGATTTCTCGAAACTTCTCTGTAATATTCAACATTAAGAAATCTGCAGCGTACCTATATTCGCCTCCCATAGCATAATATATAGATTTACGTTGAAATGGGTTCATTCAGTTCATGCAGAAAGGCAAACTTGCCTCATTCTTGTGAAATAATTTTCGAACAAAGCGATATTTCCGATTGTTTGTAACGTAACGAAGGCGAAAAATTTTACTCATCTTCAAGTAAGATTCTGTCAAGCAGTGAAACTGATTATTAGCTCAAATATATTCGATTTTATTTCATGTTTCGAATTAATATATCTTACCTCATGCTCAAGTCAGACACAGTCATTCCGTGATTACGATTTGGAGAAAAAAAAATTTTTTTTGAATATAACTGTTAGGCAGATCTTTACCGTATATATCTAATTAAGAGTATAAGCTATTTTAATACATATTTCCATATGTCGGGTCATTTCAACAAACATCCTTATAAACATTTCGAGCAAAAAGTAGCCCGATTTGGTCAAATCGATTTCTCGAAACTTCTCTGTAATATTCAACATTAAGAAATCTGCAGCGTACCTATATTCGCCTCCCATAGCATAATATATAGATTTACGTTGAAATGGGTTCATTCAGTTCATGCAGAAAGGCAAACTTGCCTCATTCTTGTGAAATAATTTTCGAACAAAGCAATATTTCCGATTGTTTGTAACGTAACGAAGGCGAAAAGTTTTACTAATCTTCAAGTAAGATTCTGTCAAGCAGTGAAACTGATTATTAGCTCAAATATATTCGATTTTATTTCATGTTTCGAATTAATATATCTTACCTCATGCTCAAGTCAGACACAGTCATTCCGTGATTACGATTTGGAGAAAAAAAAATTTTTTTTGAATATAACTGTTAGGCAGATCTTTACCGTATATATCTAATTAAGAGTATAAGCTATTTTAATACATATTTCCATATGTCGGGTCATTTCAACAAACATCCTTATAAACATTTCGAGCAAAAAGTAGCCCGATTTGGTCAAATCGATTTCTCGAAACTTCTCTGTAATATTCAACATTAAGAAATCTGCAGCGTACCTATATTCGCCTCCCATAGCATAATATATAGATTTACGTTGAAATGGGTTCATTCAGTTCATGCAGAAAGGCAAACTTGCCTCATTCTTGTGAAATAATTTTCGAACAAAGCGATATTTCCGATTGTTTGTAACGTAACGAAGGCGAAAAATTTTACTCATCTTCAAGTAAGATTCTGTCAAGCAGTGAAACTGATTATTAGCTCAAATATATTCGATTTTATTTCATGTTTCGAATTAATATATCTTACCTCATGCTCAAGTCAGACACAGTCATTCCGTGATTACGATTTGGAGAAAAAAAATTTTTTTTTGAATATAACTGTTAGGCAGATCTTTACCGTATATATCTATTTAAGAGTATAAGCTATTTTAATACATATTTCCATATGTCGGGTCATTTCAACAAACATCCTTATAAACATTTCGAGCAAAAAGTAGCCCGATTTGTCAAATCGATTTCTCGAAACTTCTCTGTAATATACAACATTAAGAAATCTGCAGAGTACCTATATTCGCCTCCCATAGCATAATATATAGATTTACGTTGAAATGGGTTCATTCAGTTCATGCAGAAAGGCAAACTTGCCTCATTCTTGTGAAATAATTTTCGAACAAAGCGATATTTCCGATTGTTTGTAACGTAACGAAGGCGAAAAATTTTACTCATCTTCAAGTAAGATTCTGTCAAGCAGTGAAACTGATTATTAGCTCAAATATATTCGATTTTATTTCATGTTTCGAATTAATATATCTTACCTCATGCTCAAGTCAGACACAGTCATTCCGTGATTACGATTTGGAGAAAAAAAAATTTTTTTTGAATATAACTGTTAGGCAGATCTTTACCGTATATATCTATTTAAGAGTATAAGCTATTTTAATACATATTTCCATATGTCGGGTCATTTCAACAAACATCCTTATAAACATTTCGAGCAAAAAGTAGCCCGATTTGGTCAAATCGATTTCTCGAAACTTCTCTGTAATATTCAACATTAAGAAATCTGCAGCGTACCTATATTCGCCTCCGATAGCATAATATATAGATTTACGTTGAAATGGGTTCATTCAGTTCATGCAGAAAGGCAAACTTGCCTCATTCTTGTGAAATAATTTTCGAACAAAGCGATATTTCCGATTGTTTGTAACGTAACGAAGGCGAAAAATTTTACTCATCTTCAAGTAAGATTCTGTCAAGCAGTGAAACTGATTATTAGCTCAAATATATTCGATTTTATTTCATGTTTCGAATTAACATATCTTACCTCATGCTCAAGTCAGACACAGTCATTCCGTGATTACGATTTGGAGAAAAAAATTTTTTTTTTGAATATAACTGTTAGGCAGATCTTTACCGTATATATCTATTTAAGAGTATAAGCTATTTTAATACATATTTCCATATGTCGGGTCATTTCAACAAACATCCTTATAAACATTTCGAGCAAAAAGTAGCCCGATTTGGTCAAATCGATTTCTCGAAACTTCTCTGTAATATACAACATTAAGAAATCTGCAGAGTACCTATATTCGCCTCCCATAGCATAATATATAGATTTACGTTGAAATGGGTTCATTCAGTTCATGCAGAAAGGCAAACTTGCCTCATTCTTGTGAAATAATTTTCGAACAAAGCGATATTTCCGATTGTTTGTAACGTAACGAAGGCGAAAAATTTTACTCATCTTCAAGTAAGATTCTGTCAAGCAGTGAAACTGATTATTAGCTCAAATATATTCGATTTTATTTCATGTTTCGAATTAATATATCTTACCTCATGCTCAAGTCAGACACAGTCATTCCGTGATTACGATTTGGAGAAAAAAAATTTTTTTTTGAATATAACTGTTAGGCAGATCTTTACCGTATATATCTATTTAAGAGTATAAGCTATTTTAATACATATTTCCATATGTCGGGTCATTTCAACAAACATCCTTATAAACATTTCGAGCAAAAAGTAGCCCGATTTGGTCAAATCGATTTCTCGAAACTTCTCTGTAATATACAACATTAAGAAATCTGCAGAGTACCTATATTCGCCTCCCATAGCATAATATATAGATTTACGTTGAAATGGGTTCATTCAGTTCATGCAGAAAGGCAAACTTGCCTCATTCTTGTGAAATAATTTTCGAACAAAGCAATATTTCCGATTGTTTGTAACGTAACGAAGGCGAAAAATTTTACTAATCTTCAAGTAAGATTCTGTCAAGCAGTGAAACTGATTATTAGCTCAAATATATTCGATTTTATTTCATGTTTCGAATTAATATATCTTACCTCATGCTCAAGTCAGACACAGTCATTCCGTGATTACGATTTGGAGAAAAAAAAATTTTTTTTGAATATAACTGTTAGGCAGATCTTTACCGTATATATCTAATTAAGAGTATAAGCTATTTTAATACATATTTCCATATGTCGGGTCATTTCAACAAACATCCTTATAAACATTTCGAGCAAAAAGTAGCCCGATTTGGTCAAATCGATTTCTCGAAACTTCTCTGTAATATTCAACATTAAGAAATCTGCAGCGTACCTATATTCGCCTCCCATAGCATAATATATAGATTTACGTTGAAATGGGTTAATTCAGTTCATGCAGAAAGGCAAACTTGCCTCATTCTTGTGAAATAATTTTCGAACAAAGCAATATTTCCGATTGTTTGTAACGTAACGAAGGCGAAAAATTTTACTAATCTTCAAGTAAGATTCTGTCAAGCAGTGAAACTGATTATTAGCTCATATATATATATATCACTGTGTTGTCACAAAGAAAATTCGATTTCTTCGAAAAGCGATATTTCCGATTGTTTGTAACGTAACGAAGGCGAAAAATTTTACTCATCTTCAAGTAAGATTCTGTCAAGCAGTGAAACTGATTATTAGCTCAAATATATTCGATTTTATTTCATGTTTCGAATTAATATATCTTACCTCATGCTCAAGTCAGACACAGTCATTCCGTGATTACGATTTGGAGAAAAAAAAATTTTTTTTGAATATAACTGTTAGGCAGATCTTTACCGTATATATCTATTTAAGAGTATAAGCTATTTTAATACATATTTCCATATGTCGGGTCATTTCAACAAACATCCTTATAAACATTTCGAGCAAAAAGTAGCCCGATTTGGTCAAATCGATTTCTCGAAACTTCTCTGTAATATACAACATTAAGAAATCTGCAGAGTACCTATATTCGCCTCCCATAGCATAATATATAGATTTACGTTGAAATGGGTTCATTCAGTTCATGCAGAAAGGCAAACTTGCCTCATTCTTGTGAAATAATTTTCGAACAAAGCGATATTTCCGATTGTTTGTAACGTAACGAAGGCGAAAAATTTTACTCATCTTCAAGTAAGATTCTGTCAAGCAGTGAAACTGATTATTAGCTCAAATATATTCGATTTTATTTCATGTTTCGAATTAATATATCTTACCTCATGCTCAAGTTAGACACAGTCATTCCGTGATTACGATTTGGAGAAAAAAAATTTTTTTTTGAATATAACTGTTAGGCAGATCTTTACCGTATATATCTATTTAAGAGTATAAGCTATTTTAATACATATTTCCATATGTCGGGTCATTTCAACAAACATCCTTATAAACATTTCGAGCAAAAAGTAGCCCGATTTGGTCAAATCGATTTCTCGAAGTTTCTCTGTAATATACAACATTAAGAAATCTGCAGAGTACCTATATTCGCCTCCCATAGCATAATATATAGATTTACGTTGAAATGGGTTCATTCAGTTCATGCAGAAAGGCAAACTTGCCTCATTCTTGTGAAATAATTTTCGAACAAAGCAATATTTCCGATTGTTTGTAACGTAACGAAGGCGAAAAATTTTACTAATCTTCAAGTGAGATTCTGTCAAGCAGTGAAACTGATTATTAGCTCAAATATATTCGATTTTATTTCATGTTTCGAATTAATATATCTTACCTCATGCTCAAGTCAGACACAGTCATTCCGTGATTACGATTTGGAGAAAAAAAAATTTTTTTTGAATATAACTGTTAGGCAGATCTTTACCGTATATATCTAATTAAGAGTATAAGCTATTTTAATACATATTTCCATATGTCGGGTCATTTCAACAAACATCCTTATAAACATTTCGAGCAAAAAGTAGCCCGATTTGGTCAAATCGATTTCTCGAAACTTCTCTGTAATATTCAACATTAAGAAATCTGCAGCGTACCTATATTCGCCTCCCATAGCATAATATATAGATTTACGTTGAAATGGGTTCATTCAGTTCATGCAGAAAGGCAAACTTGCCTCATTCTTGTGAAATAATTTTCGAACAAAGCAATATTTCCGATTGTTTGTAACGTAACGAAGGCGAAAAATTTTACTAATCTTCAAGTAAGATTCTGTCAAGCAGTGAAACTGATTATTAGCTCATATATATATATATATCACTGTGTTGTCACAAAGATGTCGTAATGCTTCTATAGTAACTGTCAGTTTTTGCTATCTGTGAAGATTGCCGTATTTTTGGCGTATATATTAATAAAAGTTTTTAGTTTTAGTGTCTAAATTCACTGCTATATTATTTAATCCTTCCTTGAAAATTTACAGGTTCAAAACTCTGGGTTTTGTAACGCAACCTTTTTTGGAAGAAGATAATGTAATAGTAAAACTAACGGGAAGTATGTGCACGCCAGGCGTGTTTTACTCAACCAAAATTCATTTCGAATGTTCAAATAATGAAGAATCTCCAGCTATTCTCCAAAGCAAAGGATGCAACTTAGAATTCATATGGAGAACGAGGCACGCTTGTCTCATTATGAAACAAGGTGGAAGATGTTTACTTAGCGACGGTAATTTTGACAATAAAAATAGCATTTATTTAGTTGTAGGATTTAAACTTGGATATTTTAAGACCTAAAAGTTGGAAACTTGTTCTATTTATGTTGTGAATTTAATGGTTTTTGTTCATTCGATATGTAGATGATGTATTAGGCCGGCGTTGTGATACACGGATGGTACAACGAATACAAAATAGATATGTTGTTAGAAAGTGCTAGATTTCAAAAGATAGCCATAAAAATTTCCCAACGAACTGATGTTTCATTCAAAAGTTTGTGATTTTGAAAGCAGTGGAAAAAAGTATTTCATGGATTGATAAAACATTTTTGATGGGAAAAAACGCAGTTGAAAAGAAAGCTTTGTGTTATTCGGATTCTGTACCAGTAAAATAAACAGTTATCGATTGTGTCAAATTCAAACATGATAATGCTCCACATTCAGGTTGCCCAAACGAGCTGGTTACACCAGAAAACATCAATAAAAGTCCACGATATTGTTCTGGTGCGATATCGTAATGTGAAGATGCAGGAGATACCGGACACACTAAATATATCAAAGAAATATATAGATTTTCTCTTGCATGAACATTTGTATATGAGAAAGCTGGTTTTGAAGTACGGGCCGTGTTAACTATTACCAAAAACGATGAATCAAAAAGATCGTTAGCTGAGTGGCAGCGGCTTAAAGCGGTCAGAAACATTACAGACTGGTAGTAAGGTTAGGGCATCTATATTTTAGGATGCCTACAGCATTTTGCTTTTCGACTATATAATAAAAGACAAAACAATCTGTACATGGTCCAACTGGATTGATCGAACCAAGAAATTTTGAAGAAACCCATATGGAAACAAAAAAGTCTTTCACCAAAACTATGCAGTGCGCCACGGGACTTTGGGGTACGATGGTAAAATTGCACATATTTCAGTTCGAATTGCTTCCACATCCACCCTAGTATCAAGATGGCCCGTAGTGACTTTAATCTGTTCACAGACCTAAAACAATGCTTGTCTGAAAAAGAGTTTGCTGAAATGAAATGGTGATAGCGGAAAGAATTTTGAGGCCAAAGATAAATAAATCGTTCCTCAAGAAAAGTATGGAAAGGTTTAGATAAGTACTGAAATTGGACTCTATTGATAAATAAAGTCTAATTTTATGATTTTTTCATTAATCCGGGAACTCATCAGCTGATATGTTATTCTCATTATTATATTCGTTATAACTTTGGTTTAAATTCTTTTGCATATCCTATTCCAACTCTTCTTCATCCTCACATTATTTACTGGATCAAGCAACCTGTGATATTTAGAAAATAATATATTTAAAAAAAATTTGTTTCAGTAAAAATACTGAATATTATTGTATAGATTATGGTAGTAATCTTTATTTTGCAGGAAACTCTACTGCGAAAGTACCAGGTGATCCTATTGAGGTAAAAATTGACAATCTCAACACGTATCACTTCAGCTTGTGCCTGGAACACTATCATTGGTGTAAGAGCAATGGGTCTTGCGTAACGAAGAAATTATTGTCCAAGACAATCAAAGCCCAAAATGACATATTTTACATACGGTTGAATATGGAGGATTCAGATCATTCACTAGTGAAAACTGTCAGCTTGACAGTAGAGTGTGATCCCTCCATATTTCTAAATTTTTCCAAAGGGCAGAGTAGGAATCCTGAACATCTTCAACTTTATGTGAAAACAAGAATCTCATGTGAAAAGTGTATGTGATGTTGATATCTTTTGTGTTAACCCTTTTTGGTGTCAGGTTCTTTGTTGCTTGTAACTATTTGTTTTATATGCTTGCTTATTTTATGCTTTTTCCTTAAGGTGCTCTATGAAAAAACACATTTTTAGTATGTTCACTGGAATCAAAAAGTTGTAAAGATTATGCAGATTTTATGTTACTCTAAATTTCTGCATTATATTTTTTAACCTATGATATGTTCATCATATTATAAATTAATTTGGCAGACTTCATTTGAATATTTGATTGCTTCAGTCTATACTTAATAATTAAACAGCAATTTTTTTCTCAATTACATTGTTACTTTTCAGGTAAGTATAGTAGTTAACTATTCCTTTTCATGTCGATTTCCTTAAATAGATGGATAAGAAAAGGTGATGAGATTTTGAGCATTTTTTTTGGAAATTGCAGAGCTTTGTTCAAAAAAGTTTCAGTGAAGAAGATCTGTATGTTTATTCCTTAAGCAAAATGGCTATTTATTTCTCCTGACTATTATATATGAATCGATATGAAAAAAATAAAAAAACAAGCACCTTAAAGAATAACATCACTCTTACAAGTAGAGTAGGAGAGATCGAACATAAATTCTCATAGCACGGACATAATCAAACTATTATTTACATTGACGACTTGCTGTGTATCGGATTTATATTTCTCTAATTTATTTTTTGTCGTTTCTAAACGAAGTGTTTTATAAAGTTAAATAAATAGGGCTGAAATGAAATATAGTCATTTGACTGCATTTCATCTTAAACCAACATGATTGTTATGTACATTTCTAGTAAAATTTATTTTGAATGTTCAAAAAGATTCACTTTTTTCAAACATCCATATCAATACTTGGTACGCAAATAGGGTAAGTTGCCCTCATTAAATAGTGCTACTATGCTAGACCTCTTAGGTTTACTTAGAGTTATTCTCAAGAAAGTGTTCTGTAATATTTGAATATTATTCAGAGCACTTTTGAACATTCCCTCTCAATCCATTACGCTTATGATCAGTCATAAAGAAAAACTTCGATTTTTTCATGTGCTCACTAAGAGCGCTACCCCAGCCTGCAATATTATACGATATTCTGGACTCCACCAGAGCATGATACACCATATTTAAGGTATCAATCTCAAAAGAGTTCCTCAAGTATCTGACTTTGTATAGCACACTCCCCAGGGTAGCTCAGACATTTACTATATGTAAATCCCACCTGAGATACTTAACAATATATTATGCATCTTTTGATTGGATTTGAGAGCATATTAATGGATATCAATTATGTCAGTTGGATTTTGTTTAAGAATTTATCAACAATCAGTGATTATTTAATGATCATTGACAAACTCTTAAACAATCTATATCAATATATCCTTAAACCCAACCAAAAGATGCAAATAAACATTTCCCTATTTTCACTGGCAAATAAAACATTTCACAAAAAATTGTCCATATGAAGCTTTAAAAGTGGCAAAGTTGAAAAATGTATCAATAAAATAGTTCCCAATACGATTCTTGACAGAAAATCGGGAATTATTTCAATTTACCTCTAAGGATAAATGCGCTAAAAAGATTTTGTTTGAAATGTTAATTGGCGGTTCGATCTTTGACTAGGAATCAAAATGATTGGCAAACGTGACCATCCGTATCTTCTAACTTTTATAAGGGCATTTTGTCTAAAATATTTATTCTGATGAGTTATATACATTGACGGAAAGTTTTCATCACAGAAAATAAAGGCAATAAGTTAAAGTTTCTAGGGACAACAGAAATAAATAGGCACCTTTTACTTGATGAATAAACAAAGAGATCCGTTTTATTAAACCTTTTCTAAATAAAACTCGAGAATTTTCATGAAAAGATAGAAATATCACCACCTTTTTAATCAATCTATTGAAGGAGACTGATAAGAAAAGTATAGTTAACCAAACTCACCTGAAATATAATTAATGTAACAATTATGTAATTTAATAAATATTAAACTGAATGCATCAATAAGGATCCATTGAACATATTTATTGTTGTTTGTACTTCATGCAAATAATTCAGTTTCTGGTGTCTGTTTATTTTATTCAGTTATTTCATGTTATTAATTGTACTCGTACAGTTATTTTTTTTATTATAATTGTAGCACATGTAAAGATACACACGCTTTGTCAGTTTTTATTTTGTAAGTTACAATAGACTAACTTTCTATGCCCTTCATCGAATGTCTCTTGATCTATTCACTTAGAGCTTCTCTCAACGTCATCGTGTGTATGATCCACCAATACATGCCTACTACTTCTACATAATATACCAGGTGTTAAAAAAATAATGTTTCAATATTTTGGAAGCTAATACTAGACCTCAAAATAAGTTAAAAAGTTTCATATAAACATGAGTCCGCCATTTTGTAGATATGAGCGATTTTCGGTTTTCAAAATATTAACTACTAGCGCAACCAAATACGATAAATTACAGAAAATATTCGATTTATTTTTGAATTCTAGTGTTTTACAGAAGATGACCACTGTCTATTTCAATGTAGGAAGTATACATAATCGTATGAAAGAATTACGTACTCTTTCGAAAAGACCTGGTTGTGTTCGGATCGTTTGACAGGATAGTTCAATCCGATGTTACAACTCTTCGATGTTATTCACTGACGTTGTATACACTAAACTTTTCAAATAACCCTAAGTGTACAAAAGTCCAAAGGATTCAAATCGGGAGATATAGCGAGCCATGGCAGTGGGCCTCTTAGTCCTGTCCATCTTCTGGAAAATGTTTGATTTAAATATTTCCTAACAGCAAGTTTATAATGTGGGGATGCTCCATCTTGCATAAACCAAATATTCATCCACATCGTTGGAAAAGTGAAAATGATATTAGAAGTAAAATGTGGATGTTCAGCAATCTTTGTTAAAACCCATTGACAGAAGGTCCTTCTGGCTTGACGATCAGGAGAATTAAGAGCTTGCATGCGTTGAATATGGGATGGATAGAGAAGTTGTTGAATCATAGTTCTCCAGACAAGGGGGCCACTTATTCCTAATGCAGCTAAAATTCTTCTTATACCAGGATTTTCAGTCACAATATTTAAAATTTGCTCTTCAATTTATGGAGTATTTACCTTATCTTGGATGTTCATTATGACGAGCGTTTTTTTTTTAAGGAACCAGGTTTCCTCAATCTACTAAAAACTTTATTGAACGTCACATAAGAAGGAAGTTGACGATCGGGATAAGCCTTTGCATAAAGAAGCCATATTTCAGGACCACTTCTGTTGGCACAGTCATACATAAAAATCATATCGCTCATTTCAATATTAGAATAAGGCATTTCAAATTCAGGAATAATGACTTTTTCTTTCTTAATAACAAGGTGAAAGAAAGTAAACAACTCGAATCGGATGCAAAATACTCAATAAAAGTACGTAAATGTCATATGAAAACCAAATGTTTGATGCCAGCTGTGGCTTTTTTCAATGAACCTATGAAAAACATTTTAATTGTAAGTTCAGTAAACAAGACATCTGAAAGATGAAAATAAATCGAATATCGTATTTGGTTGCGCTAGCAGTTAATTTGAAAACCGAAAATCGCTTATATCTCTAAAACGGATCGTTTGCGGACCAATGTTTATTGAAATTTTTTACTCATTTCGAGGTCTATAATCAGCTCCCAAATTATTGAAACTTTGCTTTTTAACACCTGGTATAATATATTTGGTTTTCAATGAAAAATTGGTTGATTATATTTGTGAAATGAACTTTTTATGTCCTTATTTTTATAGCATCAAGTAAACCTAATAGAGCCGCAGAGCAAGTTGAATCACACAAAGAGTACAAATATGAAGTAGAACATGTATCTGCGAATTATAACGAAAAAACTAAAAACAAAAATAATGATGAAATGGAAGATGATGATCACAAGGCTAAAGCAATCACTGATAAAACTGAACCAAAGAATAAATCACCTTCATATGTACTCAAACCGCTAGAGGAAAGTGAAGAAAATAAAACTTCGCATCTAAATGAAGAACCTAACGAACCTGAGGAAACAAAAGATGATACTCCATCTTATTCGCCTGAAAAAAATGGGGAAAAGAAACCATCTCATTTGTCTGAAAAAAATTCTGAAAAGGAAATCAAACCAACTGATAACTCTAGCTTTATTCCAAATGAAAGATGTAACATTATAACTGTTAATGGAAAAACTTTGAATATGAAGGATTGGCCATCCAAGGAGATTAAATTGCCTAATGCTTTGTACATACTGAACTTTGATGCTAATTCATCGAAATGTGGCGGTTTAATCTGTAAGAATGGTGGCAACATTTTGAATTTCATAGAAGACTGTCCTGATGTATCCTATGGGGAAGATTATATTGATCTGAATTATCATAACGCTCGAAGCAGTCACAGCAGTTATTCAGGTAATTTGTAATTCTCCATAATATACAGGACCTTTTTAAACAGCCAAAAAAAGCGAATGCCTGTGGATGTAGAATGATGTAGTTTATGTTCAAAAAATTTGTTCTGTTAAATGCAAATCTGGAAAAAAAACTTTTGGCTTGGCTAAAGGTTGACAAATGCTCCACATTTAGCATGATTTTTCCATCATTAAACAATTTCTCAACAATTGTATATAATTTACGAGGATGTATTAAAAAATCTTAACCTTCTATAGAAGCAAACAAAATAAATTTTTTTTTATTACCTTATTAGCAGTCAGAATACATTGATTCTATGGGCTAATGATGGCTTAGGAGCTGTGTGTTCCCAGATGATGTGGTGAGAACTTCTCCAGTGATTATTCCTCTTAAATCTTCTGATTAGACCAGTTGGCCAGTTCCTTTTCAGTCTTCAGTCAATTAGTGGTATTCTTGTGGTTATTTAATTTTTGTGGTGTTACATACTCTTTTTATTTGGTGATGTCCTTCACATACCGTGGAGTATTCACAAGCGTATGTATCTTTGACTGGCTTTTCTGTATGGTAGCCATGTTTGACTTGCTCACAATTCTATTTCATACACCCATATTGGTCTAACAGTTTTGTATGTTAAAAGTTTGCTTAACAGTGATAAATTACATTTTCGCCTAATATCCAGTATAGATCTTTGACTCTCATAACAGTTTGATTTCATTTTTTGCAAACATGTTCCAGGTAATTCTTCTATCCATATACATTCCCATGTATTTGGTCAATGGAGATTTTTGGGTCTGTATTTTATTTATGGACATTTATCGATATCTTGGCAGGATCTACTTTCACAAACTCAGTTTAGCTAATTTTGATTTTCCATTTCCGCAGCAATTATTCAATTTCCGATTACATACTAACGCTGGATATTTGTGCTTGGGCAAAAATAGCTTGTATCATCAGCAAATGTCCCTAGGATAGTGTGTCTGTTTGTACGCAGATCTAATGTATAAGATATAGGCATATAAAGTACCCAGTACCCTGAGGTACTCCGGATTTTATTAGGTATTTTCAGACATTTTGTCATTTTTCCTGGTCCTAACCTGTCACTCAGATACTATAGTCCGTCTAGAAAGTATCCGGAAAAAACAAAGCTCAATTGTTATTGTTTAGTATATATTTTTAATTCTTGATTTAGAAAATTATTACAAAATATTCGCCTTCTTTACTTATACAACCTCCATTTAATTGTAAACACTTGACTAAACGTTGAGGTTCACCCGAAACTAGATCACCTCCATATTTTTCGGTGATGGTAATCCAAGACTGTAGAACTGACTGAATTGAATCATCTTTATTTCGTGGCGCTGCTCGTTCAACTTCAATCTTCATTAATCCCCATATTTTTTCAATGTGACTAAGATCTAGTGATGCTGCTGGCCATGAAATGGTTGTCACTTGGTGTTCTTGCATCCAAGCTTGAGTGAAGGCCGAAGTATGGCATCTTGCAGTATCCTGCTGAAAACGCCACCCCCCTTGAAATAAAGCATGCGCCGTTTCAAGGAAAAAATCCCTGAGAATGCCACAATACTTTTCACCATTAATGTTACCATCAACTATACAGAAAGGCATAGCACCATGATGAGATATTGCTTCCCAAATAATTGTTTTGGTGGGAAATTTGAACGATAACAGGTTGTTTTGATAGGATTTTTAAGTGATTTCCACCAAGTTATAAACAACTTTCATCCGATATAAAGACATTATTAAAATTATCTTCTTGAAAGAGTTGACAAAATTCTATCCTTCGTTCTTTTTGTAAAGGTGTCATTATAGGGTTTTTTTTTTTTTGGTTTCCTTGATATGTAGCCTTGTCTTTTCAGTGACATACGGACGGTTTCCGGACATACTTTTATATTTCGTTGATTTCCAAATCTGTTAGCCAATTTGCGAAACCCCTGGCGCGGATCTTGTCGTCCTAAGGCCAATGAAGCGTTTAAATTGTTTCCTTCAATCTTACTCAGCCTTCCTGAAACTGGTCTATGCCTCATATCCAGCCATTTTTTATCCTCTTTATTGTCTCATATACAGCGCTTTTTGCCAGTTCAGTCAATTGAACTAATTTTTTAACGTTTCGAAAACCTTTTCTATACAAATATTCTGTTTTCTTTTTTCTAGTTGCGACATTATTTCATAAATTGTATGTATACTTGTTGATAATCAACAACTAGTGTCGCCATGCAACTTTGGCCATAGCCGACTATCTGCACAACCTATTTTATACATTACTTTTGCCTTAGAACTTAACAAAAAAGAAGTATATTAAAATAATGAAAAATAATAAATTCCACACCTTATCGAATGTTTGATGTCTAAGAATACAGATGAACAGTACTCTTTGTGTTCTTAGATTTGGCTGATTTGATGTGTTATTCGAAGGTTTTGCTGTAGGATCTCCAAAATCTCCAAATCAACGTGAACTATATTATTGGATATTACTTAATATTATTTTTTTCTCTATGATTGACACAGAAATGGTCTTCCTCTTCAATGAAATATCTACCTTTTTGAAGCAAGCATCAGTCTGTTTATCTTTACACCCATTCAAATACAAATACTTGATGATAGCTCTGTATTCCAATTTTTCGATTTTTACATTTTCAGTCGACATTTTTCTTGAGAGCTTCTTCCTGGGAGCAATGTGATATCGTTTTGCTCAAATTACTCTTATTTCTAATTTCGAGCCGAAAATGGCTCAAACGACTAGGTTGGACTTGAAGAATCTAAGATCAAAAGTAACTCTCTCTGGCAGTTCCGTAAACATTTAAACTTTATAACCAAAGTGCAAGAGACTTGAAATTTTATGGGTAGGTTTGGAGCCTGTTATGTTCGAAAATGGACTCGATTGCTCCTGTTTAAAATTTTAGGTTTAAAATATTTTCGAAATTGCAAATCGGATCAAGATCAAATTTAGTATTTAGATGTGCAATAAGGACATGAAGGCTCATGCATAATTTCCTGAAGATAAATTATGATAATTTTTTTCTTATATGATTTCGGCAAAAAGTATGAAATTTATGTGAAGTTTTGTCAATATAACTTGTTCCACTCTTTCTTGCCATTTTGTAATGATGCAGATCGAAGGCGGAAGGTTGGAGCTTATTAATCAAGTATTTTTCAGTTTAATATTTTCCGTTTCTTCGAGAAAACAGTTCTAATACTTCAAAAAATTACGTTTATTTGACTTACAGATGACGATAACACAAAATCCTGTGTTTTTATTCATTATATGTAACTTTTTTGAGAAGTAATTCACACATATCAAAATTTCAGGGGAAACAGACTATTGAACAAGCAAGCAAAAGCTTCTTTCTGACTTTACGTTAGTGCTTTTCACCATTTTTCTCCTACTTTATTGCATAACTCTAGTTTCACTTTTTAATGTAAAACTTTACACCGAAGCATCTTATGCTATTGTTCATTGTTATAGTATCTTAACATTTTCTTTACGCAAGGAACCGATTTAGGATAATATATCAATACATTCTTGTACAAGTAATCTTTTAATCCGAAAAAACATTTAAAAATTTTGGAATATCTGAAATTTTACTGAAAACATTGTTAAATTTAGCTCAGACTTTTGACTTTAAATTTCTGCTGAAAATATCACATTAAGTGAATTTAAACAACATATCTTCTGTCCACAGGCAGCTACTTTCATGAAAAGAAATACATATTCACAAAATCTTTAAAATTAATAGCATTTTTTTGAATTTAGCCCCACACTTGTATATGTTTTGTCTATCATTTTGGAGTTTGTCAGAAATTTGTATTTCACTGAGTAATTGAAGGAAATTTTATTCTTTTCTGAATCTTCATATTGAAATATGTTTTTTTTCAGCTAATTCCAGTGTGTCCTTTGTTGACAAGAGAATCGAATTACATTTAAGCTGTAACTATGATGCAATTACTGCAGAAGCATTTGAAATAAGCAGTAAAATAGCTTTTCACTATTCGTCACAAGAAATATGTGTTTATTTAGAATACTCTAAAAGTTTAACAATGATCTTCGTAATTTCTGGCCTTTTGATATTTTTGATTTTGTGCTCTGTTATTGGTTATGTATTATACACAAAAAATAGTTTTAAAAGATGCTACTATCAACCTGTTAGTGAAGATCTTTCTTTGGTAGTCCATAGCAAGATGCATTAATTAATACAAATAATGGTTTACCATTTTATATTCAGTATTATTTTTTTTTAACAAAGAGTGAGAGAAACAGAATGAACTTAATATTGCTTTTAAATATTTTTTGTTCATTCACTTTAGAATGTTTTTACTTTTTAATTTTTTTTTAATGTTCCTAGAAAAATCATAAAAACCTTTTATTTTTAATCATTGCTAATCTGTTAAATTAATTATTGGTTTTATTAATTTTATAAGTGATAATGTTTATTTAAATTAACAAGAGAAATAACCAATTCATTTTTGAATCTGGTTCCCACATCCTAAGTAGAATAAGAATTTTTTTGTATAATTCACCAAATATATATCTTTTTTTGTTAAATTATGAATTTTTCATTTTCCTATGTTGTAGTGTTTCCTTACAAGCACAATTTTAATATTGACTGCATGCGAAGTGTTTTAAAATATTTATGTGTATGAGGTGCTTTACGGAAGACAGTTTTCAACATAATTTCTCCAATTATACTTATTTTCATATTCATTTCATAATTACACCGAAGATAATAATTTCCCTAAAGTGAAGAGGACAAAGATTTCAACATTTGCCTATCTGACAAGACAACAGACAGATGTACGGGGCATTCTAAGGAGACATCTGATTCTTGCAAGGCGAGACGGTAGAAGCGAAGCTTGTATAAGAAATAACCATCTGATCATGAACGGTAGAGCTCATGAACCTGGAGAACTCGAGACTGCTTCAGAGCCAAATAGACCTGGGGACTCCTGTTTAGATCACGAGTATCTGAACGTGAGAACGTGACTTGTAAAAAAAAATAACTGTTGAATTGGCAACCGACATTACCCAAATCCCCATAATTCCTCAGAAAAGGAAGAATCACCGATTCCTGGAGAGGAGAACTCGAAAATATTCGAACAAGTAAGAGGTGGAGTTGGATAATTTGCTTAGGTATCCATTAATATAAGTTTTTTTTGTTATTATGGATCCTTATATTTTAGATAGTGAATATTCCCCACTTGACACACCATTACTGAACTTACCGGAATTTGATAGAGACGTTTCCCACCATAATCATGTCAACATAAGAAGTATCTTTAAAAATTTTGACCAACTCAATGCTGTCCTTTTCTCACTTAAAACCAAATTTGATGTGATCGTTCTCTCTGAAACTTTCTATATACCTGATTTGAGTGTGCACCATATTGACAAAGCTGCTTATTATGAGGGCTGAATAGAAACGATGGTTGTTGTCTTCATTAGGGATATGATTTTATTTGAATCAGCGGTTGAGAGTTTGGGTCGAGGCTTCGTTCGTTCATTTTGAACATCAATGACAAAGGCTCTCCAATCTATAGACTCTCCAAGATGAAGAGGATATATTTCTGAACAACTTGAAGGGGTTTCTTAATTGCATCTCAGGACACTGACTGCTCTATTTCTTAGGTGACTGCGGATCCTCCTTTGAAGATCTTTTATGATAAAATTGTGAAAATACTTGAACAAATATGACTAGGATGAATCACAAGCAGACAAAGATGAAGAATTGGATTAATAAAGCCATTCTAGTTTCTATTATAAAAAGGTATAAAATGTACAGAGTTTTGAGAAAAAATCTGGATGAATTGAAGAAGAAATTTAATTCCTACAAAGATCGTCTGAACAGTGTAATGAAAATGGCAAGAAACACTCTATTATGAGGATAAATTAGCTGAAGATCCAAAGAACAGTAAAAACATTTGGAGTATCATAAACCAGCTAGCTATTATTTTATAATTTAAATATAATGAGCAGGCGTCTGGCCACCTGTGAACCATGGGTGATATGAACACCTGAACAAGTGTGTAAAAGCTGCTGACTTCACATCAGTGTGACCATTTTGTTATTTTCTAATCTTTCAACCAGTTTATTTCAACATAAGTAAATGTTTCGTCTATTTTGGTTATAATATAGTTCTTTTAATTCTTTTGAACGTTTTGATGAAAGATACCATTTATGTGTTGAAAATTATATCCTTTTCAAATGTTACACCCCTTTAAATTCTTTTTTTCCCTCTATAAAAAATTTGAGGTTGAACAAAGTGAAGAATAAATACAGATGTATAATAAACAAAATTTAATGTGATATTTAAACATACTCTATATATTAAAATTGGAATAACTTATAATGGTATTGAAAATATAAAGGCATAATCGTGTAAAAAAATCTTAGGGCTATTATAATTCCTATATTACATTAAAATCTTTTCAGAAACTCTTCCGATACAATTCGAGCCCTCGCATTAACAGCCAACTTCATCTCTGATATTTCTTTGTCAATCTCTTCCATAAAATGAATAACAAAATCCACCAATTTGTGTTTATACATCTGTTCGGTATGGAAATTCGTGATTAAAAAACTTATGTCATAACCTTCTACAGGTTTTCTCCTCAAAATAATGAAATTCTCCGCCCTCATCATCATGAATCTCATGAACTTTTTGCATAGTATTTTCTCAATTTCGTCAGCTTGTTTAACAGCTATACTTATTCTAACCGAGTTGATAGATGACTCAATCAACACTTTTTCCTTGTCATTTCTTGAGATTACAACCGGAGTAAGAAGAAGCTCTTTGTTAGATCTGACCTCCACTTCAGGTTTGTTATGCCTTTCTACCCTTTGAGATGAAAAATCTTTCAGACACATAGCAGCAGTTAGGGTGTGTCTCACAGCGGTTAAGTAAGGTTTCAAAGTTGCAGACATGTTTGTATTTCAACAATTACTGGATTATAATACTGTACAATAAGCACCTATTTTGGCATAATTTTTTAAATAATTTTTTAAGAAAAATTTATTAGGAAGGTTATCTGAAACTGACTCAAAGACTGGTCTATAGAACAATATGAAATTTGTAAACGCCTTATGCTGATTGACACTTGCACAGAAAAAAAGGGTGTAAATAATTATGATGAGAAAAAATTAATGTTTGTTCAACTAATCGTTACAATTATCAGTTTTACATCTTTAAATTTTCTCATTAAATTGTTTCAGCAAGTTTCATTGAAAATTATTGTGGCAAGTATGGAACACAATATTGCAGTTCTATGATGTCGAGTGAAAGTGTCAAAAGGTTTATAGTTGCGGAAATTACACATAAAATGCAATAATGCAAATATGCAAACAGCTGTCAACTTGTGGTTAGTGAATTTAAAAACGTAAAACATTGAATAAATAAATCATTTTATATCCTGAGCTCTCGTTTTATATACTTTGGGTAAGTGGAAATTGTATTTACGAATACATTATAACATTACCACTACTGTGTTACACTTTTTTTCGAGTTCGTTTAAGAAAGTTTGTGTCTGCAAATCAGGCCAAATATTTGGAATTGTTCACATAATAAGGTCTAAGTTACTTCGTTACATTATTAATTGCATATCGATTTGATGCTAGTGAAGTGTTACACCATTACGAAGCTATTATAATGCTATTATTGTGATTGCGCTCAATATTTACTTTCTGATGTTCCTAAATACATTAGTGATATCAAAGCATATTTTGGCTATCAAAACTTTAAAAATTTTGAATTGAATGCAATCAATAACAGTTCCTATATTAATATAATAAAGTGTTTTATTTGTGCAATTAGCCTGAGGATACTAGTCATATATCATAAGTGGGTAATAAGCTTAAATTTTTTGACTTTATGTGATAGTAATATCTAGATAAAGTGATAGAGTTCGTTTGCAAGATTTGTGATAAAAAATCAGAATAATTAGTATGAGTTAGAAAACCAAGTTATGTTACTTATTTGCTAAGTTTTGAGATAACACAATTTATTTTTGCTTTTCTAATGACATTTAGAATGAGCAGTTGAAACGAATTTTTAAGTATTTGAAAAATGAATGTGCTACAAATTACACGCAGAAGTTCAAAATTTTCCCATGAAATCTGCATTCTTCAACTTTTTGTGTTACCTAACTTAAAAATTATTAACTGTGAAAAGTTTAAAATGTATCCATCGCTGGAAATCTGATAATATTCTAAATCTCTTAAATATTTTCCCAAAAATTTTTGTTCAAAAACTGTACCCAATATGAAACTCTTTGAGAAGACCCATTTGGTTGAAGAAACATTGAAAATTATGTAATGTTTTGGAGAAAACTGGCAGACTGAGATTGTTAAAGTTCGTTATTGTGAAGTAATTAACGAAAATCGAATAAATTTGGATAACGGGAATGATATACTGCAGTGCACATCTATTGCATCTTTTAGTGCTTCTGTTATTTCTAGTTCTCTTATTTTGTTGCTGTGAAGTAGTGTGTCTTCATTGCTGTAATTTTCGCGTTGTAGATTTTTATTTTTAATTCTTTTGACAGCTTGATTTTAGAGGGTAGAACTAATTTTTGATTTTCTTTGCTTTCTGTCCTGATTTATGTTCTGAAATTCAAGTTTTTGTCTGTTATTATTTCCAGATATTTCGTTATTTTGTTATTCTATTTCTTTGTTCTTTATTTTTTCTTTTGGCCTTTCTCTTCTTTCATTTTGTTTTTTTACCATTGTTTTCATTCAGTTCTATTCTCCATTTGTTATATCATTTCGTTAGCTTATTCATATAACTTTAAAGTGTACATATATGCAAAATTTCATTTCAGTATTATACCCGACAGCTGTTATTATTTACAAATACGTTATTATTAATATTTATATCATGTCCTTCAGGATAGAAGAGGGAATACACAATTCAAATGAAATTCTTAAACAACATAAATAGAGATTAGTTTTTGATAGAAGGTATATAAAATTATTTAAATATTTTAATATTAGCCTTCTTCAAAAAATTATATTTAATAATTATAACTTCTGAAAATAAATTAAAATAATGTCATATAAGTACCACTTATATCAAATGACATATAAAATAAACATTCATTATAAGACATCCAAATGGTATAACAAAATCCAATAAATAAAAATTGTTAACCCAAATCCTATAAATGAAATATTTTGAATAGACAAAATTTTGTTTCTGCTGATCAATCTTATGAAAACAAATATCTTTCAAAAATGTCTAACATAATCTTAAGAATTTCATCATAAAACTATCTTACTTAGAATATTCAATAATATTGGATATCTAACTAAGTTATATAAAAACTCAAGATTTGTAAAAACATTACTGAAAAACAAGTTTTAAGAGAGACTTTGCTTCGTCAGTATTCAAATAATTCATATTCAATAGCTGAGGATGCTACTGTAATAGCCAAACAATTCTTTTATAATAATAATAAACATTTGTGAAATTCAGAAGTAATTTCTTATTTATTCCAATTTTAAAATGAACTATCACAAAGTTACGGGCTACTGAATCAAAAATTTATGAAATGTAAGGTTAGGTAAAAGACTAAGACCCTTTTCATTTAATAAATACATCCGGTGTTTTAAATTTTGGACTCCTATTTTACAGCTAGGTAAAACCTTCATTTTGCCCCTAGATGTTTTATTACGTTTCTTACATTGTTACTCGTTTATCGGATTTTATATTACCCCCAGTATTATAATTTTGGAAAAACCTTTTGGTGTGGTGTTCCATAAATGGATAATGTTTTGTTTGTTGTATTCTGAAGGATTAGACCATTTGCGGCGAAAAAACTTTTTTAATCTCGTATAAAAAATCTAATAAAAAAAACTACCATACTATTATTCAATAACTTTATGTCAGTTGTCAGGAACCAATTTAATCATTCATGAACAAGACATTATCATAAATTTGAAATGTGTGGAACTCCCCATTTGTCGTGTGTCTACTTCGAAGAATTTAAGGACGGTCTTCTTTTCAACATGGGGTTTTATGACAACCTAAATACTCCTTTCGTTAGGAATAGGATCAAATGTTATTATAATGGTTTTACCGGTTTATTATATCAGAACCGGAAGATCCGTCAATAAGAGAATACTTGAACACCAAAGGAGTTATGTATACTGGGTGACCCACATAAAACAGTCCGACCGAATATTTCCGTTAAGAACGGGTTATACCATAAAATCCCAAACAGTTCATTTTTTGTTTTGGATTTGCAATCTTTTGATTGAAAATTCGTGGAGTATACAGTGATATGCCCCTAAGCGGGGTGGTAACCTGCTCAAGAATCTTGGGGTTGAGCTTTTGTAATTTTATTCATGGATATTCTAAAAAAATTCCGTTTGACCTATGAATTAGTTCCAATGTATTGTCAATTAACTTTCAACCCCAGTCTTCTGGATCCAATTTATTACCAATTCCACACTTGAACTTGATATTATACCCGGAATTTTACAGATTGTATGTATCGGGTGTTTTTTTAGAGTGATAGAACTTTGGATAGGGATAACTATGATTTGACAGAAGGTAGAAGCCATGTTGTTTTGACATTTCTGTTCAGTAAGCATTGACAAATTATCATGGAAAGACTCACGCCGCAACAAAGTTTACAAATTGTTGAAATTTATTTTCAAAATCAGTATTCTATTCGCCAAACTTATAGAGCACTTCGTGAAATATATGGTTTACATAATCGTCCATCAGAGCAGCTTATTCGTCGAACTATCGATAGATTTCGAACAACATTTTATCTACTCGATGCAACAACAACAACAAGACGAAGAACTGTACATGCAGAAGAAAATATCGTTGCTGTAAGTCATAGTGTTAATGATGATCCAGTTTTGTCTATTCGTCGACGTTCAGAACAAGTTTGACTCTGTACCTCCACCACATGGAAAATTTTGCGTAAAGATCTTGGTCTACACCCATACAAGATCCAACTGGTTGAAGAACTAAAGCCATTTGACTATAATAAGCGTCGTTTGTTTGCTGATTGGGTCCTAGAACAGTTTGAAGTTGATCCACTTTTTTATCGTAAAATTGTGTTTAGTGATGAAGCTCATTTCTGGTTGAACGGCTATGTAAACAAGCAAAATTGCCGTATATGGAGTGAAAACAATCCTAAAGAAGTTCTGCAGGTTCCATTGCATCCTGAAAAATGCACTGTATGGTATGCTTTACACGCTGGAGGCATCATAGATCCATATTTCTTTAAAAACGATGCTGGAGCTAATGTTACAGTGAATGGTGTTCGTTACAGATGGATGATCAATGATTATTTGTTTCAAAATTTGAATGGTACCGACCCAGAAGATGGTGCTACACCTCATGCTGCTACCGTAACAATTGATTTATTGAAAGAAAGATTTGGCGATAACATTATTTCGAGAAATGGTTCAATTAATTGGCCTCCAAGATCATGCGACATAACTCCACTGGATTATTTTCTTTGGGGTTATGTAAAGTGTGATAAACTAGCAACAATCGACCCTTTGGAAGCCAACATAACTCGTGTTATTGATGAAATAAGGCCTGAATTACTCGAAAAAGTGGTCCAAAATTGGTCTGGTCGAATGCGGTTCCTCAGAGCTAGTCGTGGTGGAAAATGCCGGAAATTATTTTTAAAACATAAATGTCATAAAATTATCTTTCAATTAAAAACAAATTTGGCTTCAATCTTAATTTAAATGTGTTTTATTTCAATTGAAAGTCCTATCACTCTAAAAAAACACCCGATATATAAAATATTCAAGAGGATCCAGATATAAGTCCTTAAAATCGATTTCGATGCCGTGAAATTTCAAGTCTGGTTCTGTTACTTCAAACTCTTAAGATGGTGCAGCACTTGGGAACAAAGTCCACTTGTCCACAATTCAATAATATTCAACACTAGTCGAGTATTTTGAGCTCAGTATTCACTCAAACATGTAATAACCACTTATTACATAATACAAAAGGGAATAAAAGAATTTAAAGGAATATAAATTGTCAATTAAAAATCATTGAATAAATAGTTGACGAGTATAAAATTTTGTTTCGTACCTTGTTTTATTAAAACAAAATTCCTTTTCAAAAATGCAAAACATAACCTCAAGAACTTCTTCAAAAACAACTTGCTCAAATTCTTGAGGTTATGTTTTGCATTTTTGGAAAGAAATTTTGTTTTAATAAAACAAGGTACGAAACAAAATTTTGTACTCTTCAAGTATTTATTTAATGATTTTTAATTGACAATTTATATTTGTTTGAATTCTTTTATTCTCTTTGGTATTATGTAATAAGTGATTATTCTATATGTCTACTAAATTGACTCGGTATGTTCTAAAGACATTCATTTAATTTAATTTTAAAAGTTTTTGGATGAAAATTTTTTGATATTAAAATTTTTAGGAGGTTAACAAAATAAATTCGTAGGATATTTAAAATTTTATATTGATATTGTAATATATTTTTAAATATATTTGGTGAAAGTTTTTAGTAAAATAGAAAGGCCTTTTACTTGATAGAAGAAATATAACAAAATTTGAATATTAAAACAAATTGAAATATGTTTATCTTCTACAATTTTAATTTCAAAAAAATTTTTATTCAAAAAACTTTTAGAAATAAATTTATGTCTAACAAGCACCGCTTATATTTAATATACGTATATAATCAAAACTCAATATATAATGTCAAATGAAATAAATAACCCAACAGATATACGAAAGTAATTAAAATTAATAAATAAATATTCAAAGGAGACAAAATTTTGTTTCTGGTTTTACCTTTAAAAAATACTACTTGCCTTATAAAAACATGAACACACTTAAAGGACTTAAGGGCTGAAGACGGGATTATCTAGAATTATATTTGTTTTTTGAAGATATAGTGCACATTTTTTAGGGATTTTTGAAATAATTTGTTCGAATATTTAAATATATTAAATATTTCAAATAAATTATATTCATTGAGAAGTCCTTTAAGTGTGTTCATGTTTTTATAAGGCAAGTAGTATTTTTTAAAGGTAAAACCAGAAACAAAATTTTGTCTCCTTTGAATATTTATTTATTAATTTTAATTACTTTCGTATATCTGTTGGGTTATTTATTTCATTTGACATTATATATTGAGTTTTGATTATATACGTCTATTAAATATAAGCGGTGCTTGTTAGACATACATTTGTTTCTAAAAGTTTTTTGAATAAAAATTTTTTTGAAATTAAAATTGTAGAAGATAAACATATTTCAATTTGAAAGTTTTTAGGATTTCTGATGTTAATTCATTACATTTAGCTAGATAACTGATAAATGAGGGATCTAAAAAAGGAAACCGCTAGAGATATTACGCCGATAATTACAAAATATGAATATGACGTTTATGGGAACACGCTACAAATTCAAAAGTTTAGTATTTTACAAGGAAAAATTGGATAAAATACTGATTTTTTTTTTATTTGCGACCTCTAATTTTTAACCCTTAGAGTTGATTTGGCTCAAAAGCTTGGAGAATCATTGTTGGAGTACACCTGATTTTTGTAATTTTTCCAAATTTCTGTCAAGTAATTTCGGAAAACGCTTAGGCTGTATGAATAGTCATTTTTTCGATTCGTTTCTAAAAATATTACTACACAACGTAAGTTATGAAATTTTCAAGGGGGCTTAATGACCTTATTTAAATATTATTTAATTTTTTTTATTTCAAGTTGACTATGAACGTTTATTATTTGAGGACAAAAATAACCAAAATTTGATAAAAAATGTGAATCACGAAATATGAATATTCTAGTTAACTTTAACATGAAGTATGCTTTACATAGGTATCAGTAAATTTTCCAAGCCATGAATGTCCCAACACGCTAAATCTGGTGACTAATATCAGCTTTCAACTTTTTTTGGTAGTGATTCAAACAATGTTTTAAGTTTAGTCCCTTTTTGTACTCCTTTGAAGATGAACGAAAGACTGAAACACGTGTCAGGATTCTGAATAAATTGTGAAACATAAAAACTGTGTGAATTATTTTAAATAAAATTGTTATAATGTTTCACTTAGTGCCAACCACATACTCCATTCATGTTATTAATAATTTTTTCAATAGAAATCCCCAATTTTCAACCTTTTGATTCATATTTGATCGCAAGGGTTTATTATTTGAGTGAGTAATAAACCAAAACTTAATGAAAGGAATCTATAATATAAATCTCAATTATTAGGGATCTGTAAACTTATAGATTCCTGATGATCATTTTATAGATTCTTGATTTAGGTTTATAGATTCCTGATGATCATTTTATAGATTCTTGATTTAGGTTTATAGATTCCTGATAATTGAAATTTTCATTCTTTTTCAAATAATAATGATGATACATCACACGTTAAAAATAGGTATCTGAAATTGAATTTTTAGAAAATATAGGAAGTAAAAGGACAAAAAAATAATAACCTTTTAAACGAACTATTAAAACTTTAACACCCGTCTTTTCAACATTTAAACGGATAAGTCTGAACGTGAAATTTTATAATACGTATTGGAGAAATTAAATAGGCACAATAAAATCGGAATATTGCTAATTGAACAAATAGATCTGAACAGTTTGGTTAGCCTGAATTTCCCAGAGAACCCTAATCTTGGAATTCCCATAGATCTTAGTTGAATGTACCTACAACAATATAGAATGGAAGTATTCCTGAAACAAGTTTAGCCATTCAGATTGTAAAATATCTGTGGCGCTACTGTGATGGCGAAACTACAGAGGGGTTGACCGATCGAAAAGTTTCTACCTGGATTTTCATTAGAATATAAAAGATAAAATAAATGCTGGAATCGCCATAAATTTAGCAAAACAATTTTTTTTGCTCTAGGGTAGGGTAGCTACCCTATCAGGAAATTTTGTAGTGAATCCTTATGAATTAATACATTTTTTGGTAGCTACTTGATTCCTGTTTACAACAATAAATAATTTTTAGGTTTGTACCCACTGCAATCCAAAAAATACCATTAAATTCTGGTTAGAGATGAGCGATATTTCACTACCTGCGATTTAATCACCGTGATTGAAGAATCACCGGTCACTGAGGTGATCGAATCATCAAAATCATTGGGAATATCGTGATTCTCATGGGATATAAGTATCGATCTAATCATCGTAAACGCTTTCACCCTTTAACGAAATGGTGATTCGATCACCGGGAACTGGAACTGGACCGTTTAGCTAAACGGTGAGTCGTGATTGGAACTGTTTAGCGAAACAGTGAGTCGCGATTCGATCACCGAAACTGATACTGTTTAGCCAAACGGTGAGTCGTGATAGAAGTGATTCGATCACCGGGAACTGGAACTGTTTAGCGAAACAGTGAGTCGTGATTCGATCACCGGAACTGATACTGTTTAGCCAAACGGTGAGTCGTGTTAGAAGTGATTCGATCACAGGTACGGAAACGGTGAAAATTCACTAATGAAGAATAAGGTGAGTCGTGATTGGATCACCGGGAGGGTTCTGGCCTAATGTGGTGATTAGATACTACTGATATTGGTCGATCATATAGGATCATAGCCAACATGTGATACTGGAATACTGCATACGATTTCCAACTGGTGGGTTACCAAGTTTGAGAGGATTCACCTTATCAAATTAAGTATATGAATATGAACTACTGAAAATTTATGTGGTTTATAGGGTTCATATACTGAATAAATATCATTATTTAAGGGAAAGAATACTCAGAGATATTGAACTTAAAAAGTGTTAGTTAGTTGAACAGTAAAATAAAATAACGATGAAAATATTTTTGCGGCTTTTTCGTTTCGACCAAATGTCTGTAATTTCGAATTTTGACCGGAAATGGTCTGGAACGAGTAGGCTAAACTCAGTGATGCAGAATCCGATGTAAAAATAATTCTGTCCGTCCGTAAACACTCTACATTGCGAACGAGCTAGAGACTAGAGAAATTTTGAGGGTGCTTTCAGGGCCTTAATATCTCGCCTAAGTTCTTCAATGGGCCAGTAGTTAGGTAGTTATTCAGATGAACTTCAGTTATGATTATATATTTTATATGATAGGTTCATCAGCAATGAAAAATTAACCACCTTATTTTCAGAGACAATTATACATTGAAACAAAATTTTTGTAATCAAATCAATTTCTGCTAATAAAATTCTAGATTTTCGATACACTTGCTACTTGACTTTATTCAATAATAAACAATTAATGGTAGCTGAATGATAAAACAGTTATCTCAATCATTGTTTATAATGATTGACGAATTACAATCACCGATAACCGATATTTAAAAATCACTGGATTGCTCATCTCTAATTCTGGTCACACGAAATGCAATTGAATGACAAAGCCCAGCTGTTAATAGAAAAAAAAGCATCAAAGGTTTTTCTTACCCTAATTAGGGACTATATGCCCGCAGTAAATTCCAGCAACTATGGCTAATGATTTGGGATTCCCAATGTTTACAAATTCGTCATAATACAATAAATTTGTAGGCATTCCCTTTGAAGTCTAGGTACCGCCGAAGGAATGTTTAGGGAGGGTGTAAAATGCAGAACAGTTCTACATATTTTTCATATTCAAGGAAATATTACAAGTGTTGATAGCAACGGACGAGTACAGTATATTTTTCGTTCTACTTGCATTTCATGTACCTCAAAAGTGTTGGTGTAATTGAACTTCTTCTATTTATGTTCTTGTTTGACTTCTAATCCGACATAATTTGTAGGCATTCCCTTTGAAGTCTAGGTACCGCCGAAGGAATGTTTAGGGAGGGTGTAAAATGCAGAACAGTTCTACATATTTTTCATATTCAAGGAAATATTACAAGTGTTGATAGCAACGGACGAGTACAGTATATTTTTCGTTCTACTTGCATTTCATGTACCTCAAAAGTGTTGGTGTAATTGAACTTCTTCTATTTATGTTCTTGTTTGACTTCTAATCCGACATATTCTCATTCAACGATAAAAGGTAAGCTTTACAGTTTCAATTTCATATTTTCGAAATAACATTCTTTTAACATTCCGGCATTAAGTAATGGTAGGACATACTGGTCAAATTAATTTTCTGTTTAAGGCACGCGAGATAATATTGTTTTAACCCCAAGAAATACAAAAAAAATATGATTCATAGATTCATAATGTTTGCTTGAATGACGAAATCGAAGGCAATAAATGAATGAGAAACGAAACAAATAAGTTTGATATTGATTTCTCGCGTATCACTTGGTGAAACGTTTTAAAATTAATAAAGTAAATGAAAACAACTTTGTTTATTTGATGTCTGTTGACGTATATGTTTCGGATTTTAAACCCATTTCAAAAACTGAAAAGAACAAAACTTAATATCCTATTTATAATGGTATGGTAGATAACTGATACAATTATTTAAATATTTTAATATTAGCCTTCTACATATTTAATTTCAAAAAATTATATTTAATAATTATAACTTCAGGAATTAAATTAAATTGATGTCATATAAGTACCACTTATATCAAACGCCATATAAAATTAACATTCATTATAAGACATCCAAATGATATAACAAAATCCAATAAATAAAAATTGTTTACCAAAATCCTATATATTAAATATTTTGAGTAGACAAAATTTTGTTTCTGCTGATCAATCTTATGAAAACGAATATCTTTCAGAAGTGTTTAACCTAATCTTAAGAATTTCATCATAAAACTATCTTAGAATATTCAATATTATTGGATATCTAAGTTACTTTCTATAAAATCTCAAGACATGTAAAAACATTACTGAAAAACAGATTTTAAGGGAGACTTTGCTTCGTCAGTACTCAAATAATTCATATTCAATAAAATATAACATCAATCAAAATTTAATATGAATTATTTGAGTACCGACGAAGCAGTCTCTCTTAAAACTTGTTTTTCAGTAATATTTTTACATATTTTGAGATTTTGTAGAAAGTAACTTAGTTAAATATCCAATAATATTGAATATTCTAAGATAGTTTTATGATAAAATTCTTAAGATTATGTTAAACATTTTTGAAAGATATTTGTTTTCATAAGATTGATCAGCAGAAACAAAATTTTGTCTATTCAAAATATTTAATTTATAGGATTTTGGTTAACAATTTTTATTTATTGGATTTTGTTATATCATTTGGATGTCTTATAATGAATGTTTATTTTATATGTCGTTTGATACAAATGGTACTTATATGACATTATTTTAATTTAATTCCTGAAGTTATAATTATTGAAAATAATTTTTTTAAATTAAATATGTAGAAGGCTAATATCAAAATATTTAAATAATTTTATATACCTTCTATCAAGTATTAACCTCTATTTATGTTATTAACTGGTACAATTTTGAAGACTGTAAAATATGGTGTTAGTTCGGTCCTAATCTTTTACAGATAAGAGCAATGGTGATGAATTAAATTGAAGTTGTTCATTTGTGATTGGTAGCTTCTTTCCGTGCGCTAAACAAATTTACAAACTTTCTTAAAGCTCCATTCTTCCGCTGTTATTACCTAGGTGTAAAATCTCAGTTGTACTGAAATCTATAAAATGGGTGTTAATTATACAATGTTCCAAAAAACCTGATGTTATTTTATTATGTAATATACTTTTTTATGTTCTTCTACCCTTATGTTTATACCTGCATGTAAAATGCAGGACATCCATTAAAATATAAGTTGTATATACCGCTTTTTTACGTTTCACGACAGTCTTTGCTATTGACATCCTTATTTCTTTTAACCGGTGGCAAATGGCTGGTTGAGTGACTCGTAGTGTTTTTGCGAGTTCCTCTTGCGTTTGTGATGGATCTTTTAAATCGGGCAACCATTTTTGACTACAGCTACAGCATGGTCTCCATAACCATCAACTAAAATACGATGACTTTCTGCAGCCTTTTTCTTAATTTTAATTTTAATTTTGTAACGAAGTAAAACTCTATGCCAAAACACATTATTCGGTACAAAAGTTGACGTTTTCAGAGCACACAGAAACTATCGGGTGTTTTTTTTAGAGTGATGAACTTTCGATAGGGATAACTGATTTGACAGAAGGTAGAAGCCATGTTGTTTTGACATTTCTGTTCAGTAAGCATTGACAAATTATCCTGGAAAGATACACGCCGCAACAATGTTTACAAATTGTTTAAATTCATTTTCAAAATCAGTGTTCTATTCGCCCAACTTATAAAGCACTTCGTGAGATTTATGGTTTACATAATCGTCCATCAGAGCAGCTTTACAGATAAGAGCAAAGGTGATAAATTAAATTGAAGTTGTTCATTTGTGATTGGTGGCTTCTTATCATGTGCTAAACAAATTTCCAAACTTTCTAAAAGGTCCATTCTTCTGCTTTTATTGCCTACGTGTAAAATCTCAGTTCTACTGAAATCTATGAAATGGTTGTTATTTATATAATGTTCCTAAAAACCAAACGTTATTTTATTATGTTATATACTTCTTTTATGTTCTTCCACCCTTATGTTTATAAATCGTCCTGTCTGGCCAATGTAAAATGCAAGGCATTAATTACAATATAATTTGTATATACCGCTTTTTTCATACGTTTCACGACAGTCTTTGCTACTGACTAAGAGTGAACCTAAGTTTTTTTTATTTGTACAAATAATATTAGGAGTACAAATAAGTTTCCGCCATTTTATTGTAGATGGCGCGGCACGGAGTTTCGGTTAGCTTTCGCAGATGATAACCGGCTTAAAAAATAGTTTGGACATTCAAGAACAACATAACCTATTAATATCATTGATTTTATATTGGTGAAATATAATTTTTATAAGTTGAAAATGTCAAAATTTGAGCCAAGTGAGCGTCATTTGCGGGAAATATTAGTTTACTTCTTTAATTTAAATAAATCTGCTGCTGAGGTGCATCAATTGCTCTTAGAAGCATATGGTGAGGGTGCTTTGAGTGAGAGAACGTGTCGAGAGTGGGTTCAAAAGTTTAAAAACGGTGATTTCGACGTAGAAGACAAAGATCGCAGTGGAAGGTCAAAAATTTACGAGGATGCAGAATTGGAGGAATTATTGGAGGAAGATTAATCTCAAACACAAAAAGAACTTGCTCTAACATTAGAAGTCACTCAGCAAGCAGTCTATTACCGTTCTTCTATAATAAATATTTAATTTGTGTTAAAAAACGGCAGAAACTAATATTGAAATTATTTCGTTTTATTCTATTTCAAATTTTGTTAGTAATTTGCGGTATGAAGTTTATGCTATGGAATTTATCTTTTTTTTTTGTCCTGAAGAATAGGAGAGAAGCTAGAGCTTTTTTATGCTGTTTCTCAAAAATTAATCTATTACCTTCGTCTATTACCCATTGTTCGACGCTAATGACTTCAAAACTTTAATTTCTTTGTTAAAGTTTTCTATTGAGAGTGGGTTTTATAGCAACCTATGTATAAAGGCGTGAAAAGGGGACATTTTTAGTTTATGAGGGTGGGAATAGCTATTATGTATTAATGAATCTGTGTACGTGAATTTTCTAAATATGTCAAATTCGAGGGAATAGTCTGAATATCTAAAAAATTCTTGTGATCTGAATGTCTAAAAAATTTATTGATTTTTGGGAATTTTCGTTTTCAGTAGTGAATTTGACAGAAAAATGAATATAACAAATTCAGAAACATTTCTAATTGTCTAATAGAGCCTAATTGAAAGCAAAATACATCATCCACATATCTTTTCCAATAAAGAACTTTCTTTATCAATTTATCTTGTGAAGGAACTATTTCTTTCAAGATGGGTCATGAAAATTTAGCTCAAAAGTGGTGATAAGTGAGAACCCATAGGGTCCCCGTCAAATTCACTATTGAAATCAAAAATTCCCAAAAAATCAATAAAATGCTTAGATATTCAGATCACAAGAAATGTTAATTCCCTTGAATTTGACATATTTAGAAAATCCAGATTCATTAATACACAATAATAGTTCCCAACTTGCTAAATTACTAGCAAGTGTTTACCATTTTAAAATCCTCATTACATGAGCCAACTTTTTAAGTTACTTGCCTAGCTAGCGTAGTGCATTTTTTTTATATATCATATCTTTCAATTTTTGTACAGGCATTTTTGTGAATTGAGTTCTTTTGAAATCAATTGTTTTTTTTTTCAGTTTTTTACTAATTATGGACAGAGAAAAAGAGAGGAACGAAGCCATAGCAAACATACGAGCTTGCCTTATTTCGGTTAAAGGAAGGGTTTCCCTACGTCAACTCGAAAGTAAGCATTAAATATTTTTACTTTTTAGTTTTATTTCTGGTTCCTTTTTTATCTGCTTCACAGTGTGCAAATCACTTCTTGAATAAAATTATTTGTGCCCTTATGTTTGGAAATTATAAGGGATACGTCAACTTTTAAATTAAATATGAAGCTTTTGAAACATCAATTTACAAGGTGCGCAAGGGCGCGAGCCCAACATAGTCCGTCCTCATTATTTTAAATGGTACCCCTGTATATCATTATATTTTTAAGGAGCTTTAGAATAATATGAAAATTCAAAATAAAGAGGACGGACTATGTTGGACTCGCGCGAATCACCCTGTATATTTAAATTTATGCTTAAAAAGCGCACCATTCAATTTGAAAGTTCCAGTGTTTTTTTTATAATTGTCTAACATAAGGACACAAAGAATTGTATTCCATAAGTGGTTTCCACACTGTATGTTCAGCAATAACTAGTTAATCGAACAATTAATCGTGAACTGAAACTTGCAGCATATTTCACACCTTTATTTTCCATAAATAATATGCACTTAATATTAATCTTTAACACTTACAATTTTTTTTCAATTTTCCTTTCTATTTATTCAATTTGTTGCAGTAGTTTTATCCCTCTCTTGCGAAAGAAAAAAACTGTGGCTTTTTTATAACCAAAATATAGAATGATTTGGAAAACAATCACTTTCAGTCCTTATAAAAAGTGACTACAGATGAATGGAATGTTTCTTTCATCAGTGATCTAGATCTGTTACAGTGAGGAAACAATATACATTAAAGAAATTGTATTAATTAGTTTTAAGTTAATGAGAAAAGAAAGTGGATTGAATGAATTGACACAGAATTACTTTGATATATATTTATGTATTAGCTGATGCCTGTGACTCAGTCTTATTAAAATAATATTATACGTTAGTTGCTTGAACTTAGGTTTAAATTTGCTGTTTGATTATTTAGTTAGTACTAATTTTTTTTGTATTTTGCTACTCTTCTTTGACTATTCCCTTTCAATTTTCATCAAATATGCTCAATGTCCAGACATTCCGATTATACTTTTCCATTATATATATTATATAGGGTAGTCAGCATAAAATAGTCCAACGGAATATTTCCGTAAGTATGAGTTTTTCCGGAAAACGCCGAAACATGTCAATTTTAATATAGAGTGGGAAATCTTTTGATTGCGAATTCGTTGGTTTACGATCATCCCCTTTAAGGGGGTAGCAACCCCCTCTAGAATCTTAAATGGCAATACGGGTCAAGTGACACATCATTTTAAGGGTTTTGCAATTTCATTTGTGAATATGCTAAAATATTTCTATTTGACGTACCAAAACTAATATACAAATTTTTTCAGCTGATTACAGAGTGATATGTGGGGAAAGAATTCCATATTCCCGATGGGGCTTCAAATCAATACAAGACTTTATAACATCTATACCTTCTCTGACACTCACCAGAACATCAAGTGGAGAATACTTTGTAGATGCTCAAGTTTCAGAAAAATCCATACATATAACGGATATGGTCAGTAAACAGAAGAACACCAAAAAGAAACCACCTTTTAGGTATGATGATTTCAGGCTTTTCAGATAAGAAATCTTATTGAAATATAACTTATTTCAACCAAAATTCTTTTTCCTTTGTTGTCAACGCTTTTCTCGAAAAAGGCTGTAAAATAATTAGATAGTATTTTCAATTTAAAATTGAATTTAATTGCAGTCAGTTTCAAAACATGGTTTTAATATGAAAGAGAAAAGTGTAAATGTTACCATAACATTATAAACATATTAAATTTTCAGTTTGTCAGATTAGGGCATTCTTCAAACACTTAAATAAAAAATAAAAGCGAATAGTCTTAAAAAAGTGATGAATTTATTATTCTATTGAAAAATAGTATTTTCTACATAAATACTGAAGATAAAAGAAATCTATTAATATATTTGGAACAAAAATATATCTTAAAGTATTTTCTATTCAATATATCATGTGTTATACTATTTATATAGATATCCTGATATTCTTTAAGCTAATGTTTACAATGAAAGCTTTGATTTAGTTCTTCCTTTCTACTGAAACTCACAGAAGTCTCTGTGCTATCTGAATCTGAATCATCTCTTTATCTCTTTATTGAAATTGTTCTCTTTTTACTTTTTTAGAAGTTGTTTCAAATGTATCGTTTTTTTTTTAATTTCTAGATCTCCACCTAAATCTGTACGATTCAATAAAAATATATCACCACCAAAGAATTGGAACACAATAACAACCAAATACAAACCAAAACCTTACAATGCGTCTCCTAGAACGGCTGCGGTATCACACAACCAGTTGGTGAACAGAAGTCCAGCAAAGACAAAATCAAACATTTCCAGATCCAAATCCTTCAATGCAGAACAACCTACATATAAGTAAGTTACTGTTTATTTATCCTTGGTTAGAAAACTGTCCAATAGGATTATCATGTCTATCAATAGCTTAGAGGTTAGAGCATTGGATTGGAAATCGAAAGATCTCCGGTTCGAATCCTGTTCAGATAGGAAAAAATTTTCTAGTTTGACGGGAATAAGTGAATGGAATAAGTAAATTACTTTGCTGTATTGTGGAGTGGTTTGTTCTAAATCTAAAATTGATGTTGAGGTATCTATTCTTGGGTATTAGGTTCTAACTTTATTCTCAAAAGCAGGATTTTCTCAAGGATCTTCGATATAATAGGCATCAAGCTGTTTAGTCCATATTAGGTTACAGCGCTTGGATCTTTCTTTACCTTGTTTTGATAAAAGGATTTTTTCAGCGATTTTTAGTTGCTCTGGCCAGTAATTTTGTCTTAGAATTGCATTGAATATATACATCATCAATAGTCCTTTCTTTGGCATCACCTTAATCATTTTTGGTGATCCATTCCGGCAGCTTTCCGTGGGTTCACATGTTTTATTTCATTTTGAATTTCTTTTATGTTGATTTTTTTTTATAGGGGTTGTATATATCTAATAGCTCTTTTTCAATTTCATTATCTGGTCCATCATCATTGGGTGTGAATACTTTAAGGTATTCAGCAAATGTTTGAGTTTTTGCTTCATTGGTCTTTGCCCATTGAAGAGTTTATCCATGTATTGGGTTGTTCGGTTTTTTTTTTGGGAAAATGAAAGTCAATTTTCGTATAATGAATAAATATTTCATTCAATTATATATTGGCCATTCTGGTCCAATACCTTTCTTTCTGGTAGTAGAATGATTCTACGCTCATAAAATTTTTTGTCTTTGCGGGCAAAAAACTGATCCAGGTGATTTGTGACCTCTTCATTTGAAGTAAAGATTTTACCGGCCAAAAAATTTTGCAATGACCGGAACAAATAATAGTTCGAAGGCACCAGATCTGGAGAATATGATGGGTGTGGCAGTTTTCAAGATGTAAAAGCTTTTGGCGAGGGATCAAACTTATATGAAGTCTCGCATTTTCCTGTTGGAACATTACACCTTTCCTGTTGTTTAATTCTGTCCTTTTCTGTTGAAGTGCATCATTCAGTTTGTCCAGCTGATGACAGTAGACTTTCAAATGAATTGTTGTGTTATCCGGTAAAAGCTCAAAAAATAAACTATTCCTTTAAAATCTCACCAAACAGACAGCATCACCTTTCTTTGATGGATATTGGCTTTCGGAATGCTTCGAGCTGGTTCATATTTTTTGTTCCATGATCTCTTGCGTTTGAAATTGTTATATAAAACCCATTTTTCCTATCCAATAATGATGCGCGTTAAAAATGGATTATTTTCGTGACGTTTGAGATGTGAATCGGGACGTCAACGCGACGACACAAATTTCTCTCCGTGAGAACATGGGAAACCCATATATCAAGCTTCGAGTTTAAACCCAGGCCTTTCAAGTGGTTATAAACAGTTGAATTCGATAAATTTAACAATTTCTGGCAATGGCGTACTGTCAACACATCTTCTCCATACACATCAGTTAATTTCTTTTTGGCTTGAACAGTATTTTTACCTTTTCTATTATATAATAAAAAAATAAAATGGTGCTTATTGCTCTCTATATTTAAAAGGGCACCAACCAAGAACGGCTGCATAGAATTAATTGAACTATTCCATAGAAGAGCCTTGCTATATCTGCTCTCAAAACAATTAATGATTATGTGGCTTAAGTGTGAAGTTTGGTTCGAAAAAATACAATTAAATCCTGTCGGGAAAAAACGAAATTACTTTCCGAAAAACCTTATATATTGTGTAAAGGAGGTATATGCATTCTGGGGTTTTTGAATTTTTCATCAGTTTCTGAACTGAATGATCATATCTGTTCAAATCTGAACCATAGTTATTGACTGATGATGCTTTGAATTCTTTCATTTTAAATCTCAATTGATCTGTTAGTCTGTTTGAAATGTTCTTATCAAAAGGAGAGTTTGTCTGATGCCATTTCATTCTAGCCTTTTCTGTGCTAGAAGTTTGTTACTTTCTTCTGGAATATTATATGTTATATTCTTCTCCTCAAAAATAGGTGTAGTTTCTTAAGCTGAATTTTTAAGAATAGCAAAAAATGATGATTCTTCATCAAAATTCAGTAAGATAAAATTTGTTTTTGATAGGTGTGACGTGGTAGGTTCGTTATAATAAATAGAGCCAATTAAAAAGGGAATATGTTGAATAATAAAATATTTCGACTTTTTTGTTAATTCTATAGTAGGCTGAGAATTTTTCAGTACTTCCTCCCAAATGATTCATATTAACCCTTTTTTTTGCTCTAGTATTGTTTTCATCTATTGTGAAAATTGTAGTGTGGAATTATTTTAATTTAGAAGGTCCGATTCTACTGAGGATGCCACATGGAAGTCCCCGCTAACACAGTCGCCTCCAGTACAGAAAATTCCAACACAGACGTATTTAACAAAGATATCGGAGCCTGTCAGCGGGGTGATGTTGAACACACCCATGAGAATAAACTACAGTTTACAAGGCATATCGTCGAGGCTTGCAAGACCCACCGGGCCGCAGAATTCAAATAGCAATACTAGACTTCGATCTTCGAACGTAACCGATCACAGAAGTCCGGAAGATCCTGAAACATTTTCTGTTTCTTTAGTGGAATCTTCGAAGAAAAGATTGAACAAGATGATGTCGGAGGTATCACTAGATAGGGACAGCGGCAACAGCAGTCCTACGAATGATGTTAAGGTCAGATATTTATTAATTCATTACAGACAAGGTTAACCAAAGACACAGCCTTCGTTAAAATTTCAAAATTGTTAAGTATTCTCCAAAAAACTATTTTTCTTTCATTATAAAAAAGTACACAAATATTTTAGTTTCATTCAAATGATTGTTATGACAAAGAGTCGCAAGGAATTTTTGATAATGTATATTTGTCTTGAATACGAAATATACTTTCAGATTACAGTCAACGAAATGTTGACTGGGAATGCTATAGAAGATTTAAGAAGCATCGTAGACTGGTATAAGCTGGGAAATATGGAGATTAATCACACCGTTATGCAACCAAAAAAAAAATTTGCAAAACCGCTTTATAACTGTAAGATAACGGTGAGTAGTTAAAATAAATCTCACTTTCGTATTTTAAAATTTGTGTTCTATCAGGTCGATGGTCAAACATATCTCAGTTATCCAGAAGAATTCTACGATTCTAATTCTGCAGAGATTTATTGTGCCCAAAAAGCACTCGATGAATTACTGCCCAAGTGTGCTAGAAAACGAAAATTATTGTTGGCTACCAATAAAGATATAAAGGAAAGAATTCCACCCATGTTGAAACAGTATGCTCAGGTAAGGAGAGAGAGAGAAAAGATATTTATTGCTCTAGAAAATGGATAGCAACTTGCGTGTTTCTGCCAGTGCAAAATAAATTTGGCTTTTTTTTTAAGAAAGGGTACATAATTATTGAAGAAAAAAATCAATACCAGAATGGTTGATTGGGTATTTCCTTTTGTCTTATTCTTGGTATGGATCTTGTAGAACAACAGACAAATTTATTTTCTAAGGTTTGAAGCCTACTTAGAATCCAGTCTATCTCCATTTTTTTATAGAGAAATTCATTTCGTGGGTATTGAAGTGGATTTCCTGGATGACATATTTTACTCATAGTTCCCAAACTACTGTGATATTATTACGGGTGGATCTTCTCCAGTTATATGTTAGATGTTCATCGATCTGCATATAGTTTGGCAGATTCTTGAAGTTGTTAAGTGGTTTATGTCGCTGTTTTTGTAGATGAGGGATCTAGAAATTGTTTAATCAAAACAAGTTGTAGAAGTTACCATGTTTTACTACCAAAAATTGATATGTTACACATTTGATTGTGACACGAGTTTCGGGAATTATTTATCCCATCTTCAGACAACTGAGGACTAAACAAGCAGGACAGGGTATATCATGAATATACAGAGGTAATAAAGATAGGTTAAAAAAGAGAGGACGTCTAACAACGTTTTTTACCGCTTGTATCTCTGTATATGCATAAATACCCTGTCCTGCTTGTTAAGTCTTCAGTTGTCTGAAGATGTGATAGTTAATTCCCAAAACTTGAGTCACAATTAAAAGTGTAAAATATCAATTTATTGTTAGTAAAATATGATAATTTCTACCACTTGTTTCAATTATGATCAAATACCAAATAGTAACAGCTGAAACAGTCCAGTATCTAGAAATTATTTATCTTTTTTTATCATATGATTATTATCCACTGTGATTCCTAGCTATTTGGCGTGTTGGACTGGTTTAATATTATATTGCAGCATTCTGATGGTTGGTTAGTTGTCTAATAATTTGAGACCAAGTATGATTAATTTAGATTTGTCAGGGTTAGATAGAATTCTTTATTTTTTCACCTATCTATTGCTTTGTAGATATCGTGTACGCAAATATTATATAGAAGTGGTGACAATGGAGGGCCTTGTGGTACACTTTGTTGAGGAGAATACGATGTGGAGAAATGTTTGTTAATTTTATCTCTCATGCTTCTGTCCTTTAAGAAGTTTTCTATAATATTTTGTAGGTAAACTGGGGTATCAATTTGCTGGAGTTTGTGTAGAAGATTTTCATGCCACACACTCTCAAATACTTTCTTAATGGCTATGAATATGGGTGCTGATTTTTTTCATTGTGATTTTTACGTTCGATGTAAGAGATGGTTGAATGATTTTTCTTGAATCCTAACTGTGAAGGGAGGATATTTTATCCAATTGTATTTTCAGGATTTTTTCAAATGTCTTTCCTAAAATTGGTAAAAGGGTGATGGCCGATAGCTAGACACTTTGTTATAGTCTGTGCCGTGTTTGTGGATTGTTATAATATTTTCCTTTTTCCACTCCGTTGGGAAGTATCCGGTATTCATACAGTGGTTTTCAATCTTCCTTATTTCATCATGAACTTCCAAACTGTATGTTTTCCAAATTAACATTTTTTTAATCACTTGTTCCCCAAAAGGATCGATCATCAATTAATCCGTGTTAAGAATAAATATGCAAATTTTTTCATTGGAATATATTTTTACATCGATATGCTACATGCCAAGTTTCTGCTACTTATTCAATGACTATTTGTAGTGTTTTTCAAGTTAGACTTTTTTCAGCTGTACCTTAATTTTGAATCGGCTTTTCTAGCTCATTTTTGCAGATAAAAACTTATATTGTTTCTTTCTCTGATATACCTCGTGGAGAAGTATGAAACTAGAAATTTTTCATAAAAATTACACGTCTCTTGTTTGAAAATGACAAAAATATTCTATTCAAAATAATCTCTATTGCTATTTATAGATTTTTCCCACCTCTTCGACAGTTTATGAATGCCATGGCAAAAGTTCTTCTTTTGAATCAAACCAGTCATTTATTCATTTTCCTGGGAATAGATGATAATTGGACAGACTGAAGTCGGAAGAATAAGCCGCATGCACTAGTATTTCCCAACAGAACTCTTTGATAGTTTCCCTGACCCATTTTGCTATGTGTGATGGGGCATTATCATGGAGAAAATTGACTTTGTGTATTTCCTTTTTCCATATTCTGGTCGTTTATCACGTGATGCTCGATTTAAATCGATAATTTGCTGTTCGTAGCAATCAGTGTTTTAGCAGCGCATAATAGACTCTTCTGATCCCTCCAAACTCAGAGCATTGTCTTGTTTCCATAGCAATTTGGTCTTGCAGTATATGTTGATGGTTCTCCTGGATTCACCCATGATTTGTTATGCTTGGGATTCTCAAAATATATCCAGGCTACACGTGGTAAATCCTTGTTGGGATCGAATGTTTTTTCTCAAGTAAAGTATGTTTGTTGGGGAACCGAAAGAAATCTTAGCAATTGTGTCATATAAGTAACCTTTTTCTGAATTCAGTGTATCGACATCGACGATAATGTCAACTTCCCTTAGCAATGCCATCTGTATACTTTTAACCTATTCTTGTTTATTGATAAGTTTGTATTTTGTCCTAATATTCAGAGCATTTTAATACTGTTCACATTTATGTAAATTTTAAGGGCATATGGAGTTCAAGAATAGAGGAAGATTATGCAGATCTATATTTGGAGCAACTGCCCATGAATTGGTTGGAAATAATAGACTCTTGTGATTGTGTGGCCGTGGAAAGGATTCAAGATGACAGATATGTCTTGAGATATTGCCTTCCAGGAATGGTAATGTATTCCTTCTCAATATTTTGTAGTTGTGATAAAATGTTGCTTGTTTAACATAGTTAAAATTTTCACCGCTGACTTCATATTAGTGTCATTCACTGCTGTAAATTAACAGGTTAGGGAAATCCTTTTGGTTTTTATCAGTGAAAATTAAATTTTTAGAGATAAAATTGGAAGAATTATTATTGTGTAAAAATGAAAAATATTCTTTATATATTTCACAATTTGGTTATATTTAGCAACCATCTTCAAAGCGTTATAAATAGTACCTAAATTAAACTAAGGTTTCTATTTCTATTTATCTATACTTTAAACACAATTTTTATGAGGTATGGATATATTAGCATCATATGGGCGTATTTCCGGAAAGTTTTCGTGAATTTGTTAGTTTCGCTCAAATGTCTGTAATTTTCGAATTTTGAGCTGAAAATGGACTAGATTGGACTCACTGATAAAGAAGAATCCGTTGTCTATCTGCCACATACTTAATGAGGCATGAAAATGGAAGAAGATTTTTATTGAAAAGGTTTCGAATTCAGGATGGAGATTAAAAAATATTTCTTGACAACCAATCGCAAACGTGAAACCTGGAATATATCTAAGGTTATAGTACATAACAAAATTTTTATTGAATTATTCAGTGGTTTGCATGTCGGAAAAAAGGAGGCGATGGAAATATTAGAAATTTTATTTATGTATAGGCGAATTGCATATTTTGATGAGGTTGCACTTTGATTACGTGTTACATTTGCAGTGTTTAGAATAGAAGCTCGATGTATTAATCTTTTGTATTTGATGTAGCATTAATATTGGATGATTTAGCCACTTTGGGTTCTCATATAACATACTTCTTCTTTTTTCGATCATGCACTTCCATTTCATTGAAGATGCCTGTCCCATTCAAAGCAGATGAGTGTATAATACTATAATATTTTTATCATTCATTGTCTTACTTAAATACTAATTTTTCTTTCTTTTTCATAATATCTGAAACATATTGTTGAAAGCTTTAATGGTGAGAATGATAGAACTTCATATATTCGTTAAGCATACCAAGTTTTAAATGATCCATTAACGGTAGGTTATATCACCCTGTGGGTTATCAAACGTTTCCATTATTTGAAATTTTTTATTCTTTTGTAATTGTTATCGTGGGCTACAGCATTACAGTATTATTACAATGGGACATTTGCATTATACAAAATGTTTATCAAAACGAGTTCCTTGAAATATTTGCTCCTTTGGAAAATTTCACTTGGTGCCTGCTTAACCTTACTGGATTTTTTCCTACGAAGCCATCTAAAGTCATTAGTTCTCACTACTCCAGTGAAAAATAAGGGCAGCTGTCAACTTGCTCCGACAGCAGTCGACGGTAACATCTTGCATCTAAGATCCCTTTAACGTTTCATCATGACCATTGTAAAAGCCGCTATATTCAATCAGAATACAAATTATACTTCTATCATTTCATCATTTTTGCATGTATTTCTTACTAATGCTAGTTGCTTTAGTGGTTTGCTTGAGGTGCATTAACACTTTACGAATTGTTCCCTAACAATATAGGCTTTACAGAAGGGAGAAAAATTTGGTTCGATACTTCCTCCAGATGTTTCAATTCCGTCTAGTACAGTTCTGTTCTCTGAAGACAACAAGTTGATAGCTCAGATCACCTGCATTATGTCGCTGAATGAGATATGGTGCCAACAGTTGGATACAATACAATTCGTAAGTATTTTGAATAGTTTATAGGGTAATCTTTTGTTCGAAAAATGATCGTTCTGAAATACTGTGAAATTTGAAATATCTTCCCCATAAATCAGAATTGATTTTCCAACAGGAAAACTACAACGAGATGATTACGAAAATGGAAAATTACTATAACCAAGAAGGTATAAAGCTAAAAGCCGAAGATATACAGGTAGGTTCTTATTACGTGGCTTTGTACGAGTCGAACTGGTACCGGATCAGGGCACTGGAACTTCAAGAACAACAAGTCAACTGTTTTCTGATCGATTTCGGAGACGAATTTCTGATGCAGAAAGATATGATTTGCAATATCAAGAGGGAGTTTGCAATGTCGCCAGCACAGGTCAGTTTAATCTTTAGATTCAAGATGTGGAGATAACCTTCGGTTCAATTTTTGGATAAAATTTGTTCTATATTTAAAATAATCGTAAATGATAAACATAAGAAGGGAAAATAATATATAATTTCCAATTTACACAATATGTGCAATATATTGCAGCTTTATGAAGCTAAGCTGACAATTGTTTCGACACATAGTGCCATCATCTGAACTACATTTAAACATCGCTACTTTAAATATTGGTTACAAGAGGATTCAAGGCGATTAACCAATTTTCAGAGAATATGTAGCTAGTGATCTTCTAGGAGCATTTTGGAGATCATTTTTGATTGGTGAATTATACAAATCTAGCTGATCGTTCAAAACTAGATTGTTACTGTTATTAAAAGTTTCTTAATCTGTAGTGATTCTAATATATTCAATTTCACACCTTTAGATTGAATGTGCTAAATTTGGGAATTTTGTGTGAATTTATGATTATGTTCTACAGGATGATTTCCGTAATTTAAGCATTGACTTCTCAAATGTTCCTTTAATCTCATAGAAACTGCAGCCAGTCTGTCCTATATATAAAGCATTTAAGTTTGTAAGCTCCAGACCATTTGAATTTGTTCCATACATACTTTGTTATTTATGAATGAATATAGCTTATTGTTTATTTTGAATGCAAAATTTGTATTTTGTTTCTAAAGGAAACGAGATATTTTGTTTGAATGGTTACCAAGATATCTTAGACATGCAAAGCAATCTCTGACTTATTTTAATTGAGGGTGTATTAAACTTAAGTCTTTCAGTTTAGTTTTTGTTTCAGTATTCCGTTAATGAAATATTGAATTGAATCAGTCCTTACTTGGTGAAAATCCATATTAAATAATATTTAATATTAATTATTCTGATTTTCATTTCAGAATAACCTTATTTGAATATTATTAAATGAAATATGTTTCCCATCCATTATTGTAATAACTATTTAAAGAAACAATGTTATAATGTAACTCTGTTTATAACTCGCTCAGATGATGACAATGTGTTTCGAAACATTTGTCAGCTTAGCTTCATAAAGCTGCATTAACATATGCAAATTAAAATTTATATTTTATTTTCTCTTCCATTATTATTTATGATGAATTTATATGTATTAAATGCAAGAACTATGGAATATTGAACATTATCTTTAAGAGAACATATGTTAGCGAGGTTACTAAATACTACTACAAATTTTTCCTTGAAAGTAAAAATAAAGTGTGATGTATTTAGAGGCAGATAACTTTAAATTGGCAACACTATTTTCTGTTATTAGCCAATTTTACAGTTTTTGGTTATTTGAGGTTCGATTGATTTAACAATTCATCATTTGTACATTGTTCCCTTTTGCATCTGATTACTGGTAAATTCTTTTCAACAATTTGACTATTTTCTTTGGGGTAGCATGTCTACGCTGATAAACCAGGGACAGTTGAGCACTTGAAGACCAATATTTGACTTGGTATTGCCGAAATACTTAACTGCGAAGAGCATGTGAAAATTAGATGGACAGATTAGGTCCACATACGTTGCACCAGGCGTGGCGGTCAATGTCCGGAATAATATTCAAACAAATGCCATAAAATTATTTTTTGAAATAAAATCAATCCCATGGATATTAAATACATTTTTTCGTGTTTTATTTCAACTTAAACATCTCCACCTCTAAAAAAACACCTAAGCAATATGGAACAATTTTATAGTTGTGAATAAAAACACCAGGTCATCTAGTTATGTATATCAGTTTTAAATATGTTTTTGGTACTGAGAAAATTCTTATTTTAGGCTTTTGTATGCCGACTAGCTGGATTAGAAGATTTGTACGATGCTAATATTCCGGTGGAAAAATTGATGTCCTACGTCGGTAAAGAAGTAATTTTAGCTGAAATACAAGATTCAGGTGAGCAATTGAAAACATATTCCTGGATACTGCAAAATACCTTTTTTTATTTTGAGTTGTTCCAGCAGTAAGTTATTTGATAGTTGACCATAAAAAAATTACGATGTTTTGCTATAATACCAAAATTGAGAAGTTTATAAGTACATATTTTTGTATGAATTAAGGGTTCATACTTTGTGTTAGTGCAGTTTAAAACTTTAGTTCAGGTAAAACAGTTTATGCAATGTACTGTATAAAAGAAAGATTATAAGAGCTACAAAATGTTGGTACAATGGTTTTCTTTTCATTATAATTCATTTATAAGCAGTCAGAATATATACATTCTATAAGCTTATGATGTTCATGAAAAACTGAAGTCAAATTGAAATTTTAATATCTCTGAAATCATCCACTTTTGGTGAGATAAATCAAGTTAGATCGTCATAGTTCACCCTTTCTAGTCATGTTTTAGAATTTTTCTCTCATCTTTTAGAGACACCTGTGCATTGTGGGTGCTTATTTTATGTCGCAAAAACTAAACTACACATCAACACAATACAAAAACATGTGGTGACAAATGAGGTTATGATAATCACAGTACTGCCAACCTCAAGTCACTAAATATCCCCATTAACACGTTATTTTTTAAAGTTCAGTATTATTTTAAAGAGGTCTTGTTTATCAAAATTCATTCTTATAATATTAAAATAAATATGGATCTTATTTCTTTAGGATAATATACTTCTTCAGCATGATACATTGAAGTATTATAATGGGAAAGTGGTAATTTTAGAAGTGAACTACTAGAAAATAATTTTTTCTATTCCAACTTTTAGAATTATTTATATTCATGTGTTATTACCATGTATTTTTATTGATTTTGTAGATTCCACAGAGGCAGATCAAACTATAGCTGTGGATATGTATGATATAAGCCAGGCATTATCAATAAACAAACAGTTGCTTGAATTTTTAACAATCGAAATTGCTATGCCTAGAATTAAGCAAGTGAGTTTTTTTTTGTTCAGTTTTGTTTTCGAAAACAATAGAAAATTTGTATACAATTATTATTCGGGATATTTTCAGAGGAGTCATTTTCAACAGGATGTAGAGCTTGACATTACTTTTCAATACTCGTGTATACCCGTCCATCAATTCAATGTTAGTTGAATTTATAAAGTGCTTTGTGCGCTCAGTAGTCTTTTTCATTTTATTATGTGTGAATCCAATGAGTAATATCTCGAAAATTGGAAAATACTAGTGGCAAAAAGTATGGGGAATAGGATTAATGAAACACAAAATATTTGTTTTTCACCCAAAATTAATTCACTGTAAAGCTTATGATACATTTCCACACATTAATTTCTATTTGGAATGATTCTTTGTTCAATATTTCTATAAACTGAAAAATTCGGAAAAGAGCTTGAGACGATCTGACAAAATGGAGCATTGTAAACAAACTAAATGACATGGACGCTCAAATTCCGCATGCTAACTTAGTGTTAAAGAGAATTTCCTAAGTGGACATTTTAAATGAATGTATTTTCCTGATATAATGTATTATAATAATAACTTTATTAGACACATGAATATGAATATGTATAGAACAAGACAATGTAGTGGTTTTAAACAAATAATAACAGAAAATTGGCAATATTAAATGCAAGATACGATACAAGGTATAAAAATTTTAAAATTTATTACATACATGGAAGTATCTACAAATATTCATCCCTCAGATATTCCTCAATTCTAAATGACGTATAAAAAGTAATAATAAGGAATTTTTTTCAATTCAAGTTCTTATAAAAAAGATATATACAATTCCTGGTACATAGAAGATGCTTCGAATTTCTTAGTTCTGTGATATGGTATAATAAGCATATTTGAGTGTCTCATATCATAGCTGTGATAAGTGAAGTTCTTACTGATCGAATCATGATTTTTTTTTATGTACATTAAGAGCTTGAAAATATAAATACATATTGTGATTCAAGAGATACACTTGCAAGACTTCCTGTAAGGAATATTAAACGTCGAGCATATGACTCTTCGGGACAATGAATGCTCATTCTATATTCACGGCTTACCAAAAGAGATGATATTATATGAGATAACGTCTAGAGTATACCAAGAAGATTTAAAGGTGACTATTTAAATTGAAATGGTTCTAAATATTTTATTGATTCGGACCTTACTTGATGGAAATATATTTTTATTTAAGAAACCACAGTGTTGACGAAACAATTGTTTATTAATAAATTCATGGAAATTATTATTCATTATTTTATTCAATTGAAAAAAGATTCGTCTTGAATGCTTTGGTAGGGCTTCATCTTCTACCTGAAATGTCATTTGAAAATTTCTTGAATTTATAAAAGAAATATTCATCTGATTTGCTCGAAATAGTCGATGAAAATTGCGTTAAGTTAAATCAGGGCTAGAGTAGGTGCAAGAATCTTGGTAATTTTTTTTCAAATTTGCTATTTTACAACATTTATATGTAAACTGGTTTAGTTTAACGAGTTCTACGTCCTTTTAAAAATAAAGGCTCCCTTTAAAGGCATATAAGATATAATAAAATTGCTATCAAAGTTTAATATTATCAATGGCTTTATTATGTTTTTTTTCAGAATACTATTGAAACAGTATACATCTCCCATCTAGCAGATGATGGAATGGTATACATCCAGATCCATTCCAAAGGTTTCATGAGTCTGCAATGCCTCATGCAACATATAGAGGGTGTCATAGACCGAACTCCATCTAGTGAATACATAGAAAGAGTGACGAGGGAGAAATGGGAAATGCATAAAAATAGGATTTATCTTTCGAAAGATCAAGAACATTGGCGTAGGAGCAAAATACTTGATATGTCTCCCGATGGGGAACATGCTCAAGTTTTTTTTATCGATATAGGAAACTACAAAATTGTTAAGGTAATTTCAGTTTTGTGGCACTTTTTTCAACTTACAATCTTCAACTAAATTCACTATTCACTAATTCACTGTTGTACTGTTCTAAGATGGATAAATATATTCGAGATATTTTGAGAACCTGAACTCAAGCATTACAACATTGGTGAGACAAAATGTATGTATTTATCTCTTGTCAACTTTATCTACCTGTAAGAATGAGCAAGGGATGAATAATCCAAGGGCTATCAGTCTAGCTTATTTTCAATGAATTTGATGAGGTTCAAATTGAAGTTCTCAAATTATATTGCGCACTTTTTCCAGGGAACCATTTTACCCAAATGCCAAATGTCTAACTTTCGAACAGAAAGAGCTAGAGATTAGGTTTGGGACCTATCCTGGTTAAACTTGTTAATGGGCAAACTTGGTCCAATGGTTTCGCAGTACAGTGACTTGAGTTCAGTTTGAAAATGTAGTTAGTAGACACTACGAAACTCGAGTCACTGTATATTAAATTTAAAAAAAGTGTTAAAAAACAAAGTAATCTCTTATTTAATTTTTTTTTTAATGTTTTCAGCAACTATTCACAATTAGGCACTCACACTATTCTAAATATCTCTGGTATGTTTTAGGTCACAGAGGAAGTTTTCTATCTCTTAGAAGAAATAAGCGAAGTGCTGTATCAGTTTCCACCTCAATCGGTGATGATTAAGATGGCCCTGGAAACTGTTCCCAAAAATTTTGCTGAACTCGCAAGAAAACTGTTAAAGGTGGAAACTTCCGTTCTATTAAAAGTGATAGGAACCGATGAGAAGGGCATCCCTATAGGCGAGTTTTACAGAAGATCGAATGATGACGGATTATTCTGCATCAATAAATCGATCACAATGGAAATGGAGATAAGGTGAGGATTGATGGAGCCCTAATTTTCACTGTTTCAACTGGGTTTTTTTTTAGCTTGAGAAACGAGAGCAACGCTTTGAAAGGTACAAAGAGCAAATTGGACAAATTGACTCAGAATGGGCGTAAGTACTTTTGGTTATCAATTATTTCTATATTGAATATTGTGTTCGAAAATTGAGTTGGTTTGGCTGAGTCTTAATCGTTTAGTGTGAGGGTCATGCTATGCAGTAGCGTGAGTTTCATACCTCTTATTAAGGATATTTAGTACAGATCAACCGAATTAATTTATTTGAAGAGTAAGTCTAGTTTGCGCTAGCTCTTTGAATTGGCAGCTCGTTCTTTGACAGTGATAGGGCTAAATGCGCATTCTTCTTAAAAGGCAAGATGAAAACCTAGGCTTTCCCATGCATCGACCCTAATCAGTGTGTAGGGGTGTTTGCTCTTCTTTTTATTGGGGCGTCTGCTTTCCTATTTCCCTCCAGTAGAGTATCCAGTTGATATCCTAAGTAGGGGTAGTTTGTTGGATTTTGCCAGTGATATGAGGGAGATTTTAGATCTCCAGATGGTTCTTGACTTTACAACCATCAGTTGCTTCAATGCCATCCGACTATCTGAGGCAATGCAAATTCTAGTTCTCTTGTATTGTGTGGACAGGCAGACTTGGACACACCTCTCTATAGCGAGAATTTCGGTTTGTATAATAATAATAATAATAATAAAGGACTTTTATTGAACTGATACAACATCACCATAGTAATTACAGCATAATGCTCTGGATCATTTGGAGCTTTCCTAAGGGCAGTGATTTCCTATACTTGGGACCATATATGCCTATGCCTGTTCATTGCTCCCTCGGGCAGACCCATCAGTATACCAGGTGAGATGGTTTTTTCAAAGTTGAATTGACCTTTCCATGCCATCTTAGTGGTCACCTATGATCGCTTCATGGTTTGCATCAACTGGCATAGAATCTCTCTGGAACAAAAGAAGTTCAGCCCTTAGTGACTCCAAAATTATCATTTGTCCCCTTCTAGGCCCTATATATTCCATTCTAAGGCACCCACCACACTATCTCTTTTCACATATATGTGTAGCAGGGTAAAATCCAATACAAGCAAATCTGAAGCTTGTACTTTACTCTATACATATCATATAAAGGATGAGCCATCTTGCATTTTGAAGTTGTGATTATTTCTGTCATTTGTGTTTTGAGAGAAAGTTAGTTTACTATTTGGCATTAAAACTGGGAAATATTAAAAATTCATTTTCAAAGTGTTGAATCTTCTATCCAAACTGTTACATGGAAAATTCAATAGAAATGAAATGCAATTTGAGGATCAATTTGTTCGTGAAAGCTTCAATTTTTGAGCAGTGTATATGAAATCATTATAAATGAAAGTAACAACAACTCAATAAACAAAGAAACAGAATTTGGTTACACCTTTCTTTTCAATATTTAAAGGGACATTTTTAACGTGATTCTGAAGGGTATATGTGAAAGTTTGTAGATCGATTAGTAAATCATCTGTATATATTTTTTTCAAGGATCCAAAATATCTTATACCCCTATGGATAAAATATCAATACTGATAAAATATAGTACAAATAGGAACATTTGTCTCATTTGTTTTCATTATTTGTCGTTCATTTGGTGATGTTAAAAATTGAATTTATGTTTAACAGCATTACTGGAGGAACCCTTCAAAGGTGAGCCGGAAAAAATATTCATATATTAAACATATGCATATATTTCAGCACCTCCCCTGCAAGTATATGATTTATTCATCCTTGCTTTCAGTTTTCTTTTTTCCTTCTTTCACCCTGTTAAACATATTGGCAGTTTGCCAGATTTCACATGTGAAAAGTTGTTTTTTTTTGGAAATAATGAACATGTAGAAAGTACATACAAAACTTACGTTTTGAATATATTTGGTAACTATCAAGAGTGCAGTTAAAACAAGTTTTGGAAATTACTATATTTTGCTAGAAATAATTCAGAAGTTTACACGGTGAGTGAAGTTTCGAAGTATTACTTCGATTATATGACCAGTAAATTGTCTGTATGGACTAAGAAAAAAATTATCAAAGTATCAGTCAAAGTTATCAGTATGTGATAGGATATTTATATTTAAACGACCAATTTTAAAACTGGAATATATTTGGAGAAAGTCTGCACATTCACTTCAACAGTAAAATGGGTTTCCATAGCTTCCTATACAAAAATTTCAAGGGTTGACCAAACAGGAAATATCACAAAGTTTGACTGATTTAATAAAAAAAAAAATGGCAGCTTTTGTCCTGAAAAAAATTCATGATATGCAGAACATACCACATCGAGTATAGACAAAATCAATACAATAGTATTCTAATTTTTTCTGCTCACATCCTGTTCGAAAACTTTAGTCACTTTCTGGTTATACCAGAAAAAATGGGTTGATTGTAAAGATTTGTCAACAATAAAGAAATTGAATATGTGTTTGATGGTTATTTTGAGGACCTCAATGATTCTTTGGAACAAATATGGAGATATAATGATGCAAAGAATTAAATATCATAATTTGGATCAACAAACCTATAAACCTGCTTTTGTACTTTTCTATTTGTCATTATTTCCCATAATTCTTAATGGTTGCAGTAACTTTTTCCTCTTTAATCTTGATCCCACATGCTTTTATTTTTGAGTTGGATTTCATTAAATATTTTTCTGATTATTCACTTATTTTCCTAATCGATTCCTTGCATTATTTTTTTTTTGCTTGTTTTTGTTCATTTTAGTGATTCTACTGTCTTTTATTGTCATTATATCAATAATGATATAATAGTAATAATTTTTTTCAGTATTTCTTCTGTTTTCTTCCTGCTCATTAAGCTTAGTTTTTGTTATTTTTGCTTCTAGTAGATATCATTAATTTCATCCAGATATTTGTATTTTGCTAGTTTTTAATCCAAAATGGTATCAAATGTTGAGTTTATTGATAGTTTATAGCATAGATATTGAAAACTTATAGTTCAATGTCAAGATTATTAATGATCATTTGATCATATATTCATATATGATTCATTAAAATTTTTTTTGCATTTTTCTCTTGAGTTCTGTTTTTAATTATAGCAAGCGTTGTATCAATAAATAGTGAAATTTATTGATCTACCATCATAGGAGCTTCATGACACATCAGTGCAATTGTAATTGTTATTGTATAATTTACATTAAATTCCTCCTTTCTCCAATCAGAATATTTTCATAAGTTTGCATGAAACTCAACAATTATGCAGATTTAGGTTAAGCTTTGATCTTGATTAAGTTTGCCTTGGTTTTAGAAAAGGAAAAAGTTCCTTCTGCTGGTTCATTAATGAGTCCGAAGCTTCCGGAGATGGGGGCCTACTTTGCAGTGAACATACCCTTCACAGTAAATCCTTGGAATTTTTTTGTAAGTTATGTTCGGGATTTTTAGTTGTTGACTCACTCAAGCATAATTAGAAAGCTGAATTGTAAAATATTGCATTCATTGATTTCTTTTTAGGTGCAACCTTACAATTCCAAAGATCAGCTGGATAGCATGATGGTAGCTCTGCAGGAAAAGTACAAGAATGTGACGAGCAGTCCACTCCTAATTAAAAATATTGTACCTGGTCAGATTTTCGCAGCCAAACACACTGATGGAATTTGGTATAGGTAAGGGGGAAACGACTTTTTCACGAAAATTGCGCAAATTTCCACAAAATAATATTATTGTTTCAGGACTAGTGTGTTGAAAGTCATACATTCTGGTTCGATATCGGTGTTCTATTGTGACTTTGGATATTATTCCAACTTGTCTGTGCACCAACTGATACCCCTGGATGCCGAGTTTACAAAATTGCCTTACCAAGCGTTAAAAGCCAAGCTGTCAGGTAATTTTTTTTTAATTTCTGTTTTTATATTTCAATTTTCCAATTTATACTTTGGAATACTCTACTGCTACTTTTGCTTATTTGAGGAAAAAACTAAACAAACTTTCATATGTTTTTGTTTCTAGGCATCAAACCAAAAAAGAACAAATGGTCGATGGAAGACTGCGAAGTCTTTTCCGAGCTTGTGAAAGGAAAAGCACTGATGTCAGTATTAATAGACATAGAGAAAGATGAGCTATATGAGTCCGACCCTGTATTAAAACTGACTCTCATCGATACTTCCACAGATGAAGATATTTTCATAGATCAAGAACTGATAAAAAGAAATATAGCAATCAAAGCTGACTGAATATGTTTTTATTTTACTAATTATTGTTCATATTTTATTATTTGACTACCATAATGTAGATATTTTACTGGTAACATAGAAGCTGGTTTATTTAATGGGTTTTTGATTAATTAACAAGTAAATTAATTAATCAGGTAATAATTCATTATTGAATAATATACATATATATTATTAATGTTATACGTTCATGTTGGAATATTTGTTTGTTTCAGATAGAAATGTTAAATATATTGATTTACATTTTAACAATATTTTGTTGTTGCTCATGAGAATGCTCTGCTTTATGTTAGGAGCTGATGTTGTTTTGTTTATGCCAAGTTATAATTTTCTATAATTTTGTAATAAACTATTAAAATGTCTTTTTTATTTCATATACCATTCAGACAAAAAATGAATATTTGAATGAATTAAATTTTATCTTTATTTCGTTTACTAATGAAAAATATTATATAAACATGCAGCCAGAAGTTGAAGATTAATTATTTGGACTATTCGTTAACCGAAAATCAGTGTATATGTATATTATAGTTTTTTGGCAAAAAACTATTTGTGGAAATACAAGAAGTAATAAGAAAAAACTGAAGCTTAGATATAAGACTAAAAAAGTTAACAGATTTCGATATGAATAGAGTAGCTCTGTTGTAGTTTATACAACACAACAGCCTTTTTAAACACAAGCGCGTAAAAGAAATGTCGCTTCAAACTCCTATCAACATATGTATCCAAGAATTTACTATTGTCAGCAGATGTTATTGAGAAGTTTGAATAATGTGATTCCAAGATGCCATGACAATTATTATTGAAACCAAAGTAAATGCAGATCGTTTTATTGACATTTACCAATAGCCCGTTTGTAATTTTATTTTGGCAACTGATTAAATATGTATGTATTCTATTGATAAATTGCTCTGCTGTTTTAAATAGTTAACAAAGCTGTTTTCATAGATCAACAAGACATATTATTTTTAATCTATGGCTATTTTACCATACAGCGTCTGTAACTGAAGTGTATTTCGATGGTGCCATCTATTTATAATGTTAGACAAAGCCATTTACTAGTAGACTTTTTCGTACGGATTTTAAAATTAAAGGTGATACGACTAGATGGCACCAAACAGACAATAAGATAATGCAGGAATATTATAATTCAAATATTAATTTTGATATTTCAAAAGTATTTTTCACAGATCACCATTACCCGTAAACTGTGGTATTGTTATATACTGATGACGAACAGTCTTAGTAATCTGTGATTGTTAACTACATACCACAGAATAATAAACAAACAAATTACTAATGATAACTACTATTTGCTATGTTTACATACTGAAAGAGGTTATTTTATTAATAAAAACAAACATTTCCAAAATCATTGGGATTGTTATTTGAATATGTAGGTACTGAGAGCGGTTCATTTTTAAATAAAAACAAACATTTCATCTCAAAGATGATTTCACATTCATCTTTATATAAGGTATGCATAAAGTTAGTTATAAAATATCCTTATTGGTTAAAATTGAATATTATGTTATTAATCTTCAAAGTAAATTTCCAACTCTAGAATGAAATCTGCATGATTTAAATTGGAATTTAATATCATATTTTTAGAACTTTTTGTATGTATTAAATGTATAATTTCTGAAAGCAAATTTCAGAACGTTCATTTGGTTTAAGTTTTCACATTGTCTTCAATCCTGCATTTCAACTAGCTTTATTAGATTGAATTTTCTAAAATTTCAAATTCAGTACATTTGATACTCATGTGGATGATTATTTTTAACTTCACATTGTTCCTGACGAGATAATTCATTATAAAACTTTATTCATATTTTGATAGAAATTTGTTGGATAGGTTTAGAAATTGTGACTGTAAAAATTGATTATATTTTTCAGTATCTAAATTGACTTATTGTTTTCAGCATTTTGAAATGAAGAATAAGGAAAAAACTTGATTGAAGAATTGCATTTTAAATATTGGTAAGTGGATAATGTTAAATATATAAAATATATTCTTTTCCAATCTGTCTTGCCAATATCTAACTATGCAGTTTGAAGGGAAAAGGTTGAAGCTTTTTCACCATGTACTTTTCCATTTTACGAGATTTTCCGTTTTTTTAAGTATAGTTCCAAAATTGAACTACAACTTTTTTTGTTATTGAATATTTTTAATTTGGTCTATAACTTTGAAACTATTTTCAATTGAATATTGAGCTTGAAATGTTGTTTTTATTTGAATGATTGAAATTGAAACCTTGCATAATTTTACTGTAGTAAGTAATGTAAGAAATTTTTTCTGTAAAAATGAAATTTGTCAAAATATCTCAAGTTGGAAATGATAACTACCTTTACCGATTGGAGATCGAGAACAGGTGTTTATTTCAAATTATTTATCAAGATTTTTTAGAGGTTCAAAGAGAAAATGGATTCAGGTACACTAAATTTTTTTTTGCAACTTTAAATGGAAATTCAGATCAAGCAAATTTAAAATTATTGGTTCTTGAAAGTTTTTATTAACATCATTTCCAAATTGGCGGAAGATTTTTATAGAATCATTTTTTGCTAATTTGTAATTTTTTGTTCTTAACCCTTGCTGGAAATAGGACATATTGAATTTGCCTTTATATTTTTCGTTTAAATATTAGAATATATTTTATTATTAACTAGCTGATGATCGGATATAATCTGAATATAAAATCAGAGAAGATAAACAAAATTTTTAATCTTCTCTGATTATTCGCTTTTTATTTCCTGCAAATATAGTCAGTGTATAGACATTCTTTCAATTTTTGTTTGAAGGAGGACATTTTTGGTTGCAAATTCCTGGGTTTATGATCATCCTCCTAGATAGGGTGTCAACCCCCTCAAGAATCCTAAATGGCAATGGGATCAAGTGACATAATTTTTTACAATTCTATTTATGAATATCCTAAAAGATGTCTGTTTGGATGAAGTGCATTAAGTAGAGAGTTTCTTAAGGAATTTTAATTAATAAGATGTTCAAATTGCCTAGAGTTCATTTCTGAACAATTATGGTATCTTTGTTCAACATTTTCTCTGGTGAAGAACTTCTAAGCGGCACCACTGAAGAAAATGTGAAAAAAGTGGAAAACCTAGTACTTGAAGATGCTAGAATAAAAATCAAGATGTTATCAGAAATGACAAACCTATCCGTCAGTCAACCTTTCCGGAAACTGTGTGTGTTGACATTACCATTAAGAAAAAATGAGTATTCATCAGAGAAGCATACAGAATAGAAAAAATTAGGATTATTATCAAGAATTCGATTATGAAAAACATCTTCTAGCAGTTGATAAGTTTGTTGTTATTGTTGATTCCATTATCACACTAAAGTGCTACAAAATCTTGATGATAACATGGAATAAGAATTTAATTACTTTCTGAAAGCGAATGATAAACAATTGCAATATCTCAACACTTGTTCCTTCAGAAATTTGAGCACTTAATACCCACTTCCTACAATTTTTTTTACACTGAAACGAACTCCAAATAGAAATTTCTTATCATATTCTTAAATAGGTTTGCAGAACCTTCAAAATGATATGACAGTCGACCCCTATTGCCATTTAAAATTCTTGAGGGGGATGACATCCCGCTCAAGAGGATTCCAGGAATTTGCAATCAAAAGATGTCGCTCTCCAAATGAAAACGAACCTGCCTCGGCGTTTTCCGGAAAAATCCATACTTACGGAAATATCCGGCTATACTGATAAAGATTGTAAATGTCAATACTTTTTATTCTTGAATGACTATATCTCTTTTTTTATGTAATCTTGTTTCGATTAAATATAGCCTAAATGTCGCTACAGGCTTTTCATTATCTAACTGTGAAAACCACATGAAAATCTGTTGAGAACTTTCGAAGATTAACCGTAACAAATAGATCGAAAAACGGACAAAAAATAATGTGTTTTATTTACAAAACAAAATGGGGCGATATTAATAAGAGACCCTTTGTTTGGGGACGTGAATTCTGGTGGTCAAAATATGGAAAAATCTTCACTTCGTTTGAACCTACATCTTAAAATGCACTATGACTCTCTTTGTTCCTTGTGATTTTATTGAATTTTTGATGGAATAATAAGATTGTCCAAACATTTAAAAAAAAAGTACTCTCAGTTGAAAGCGTTACGAAGTTTCATTTAGGCTTGTCGAAAAAATATCGATGCATCGATATATCGATATATTTTTTTCAATGTATCGATATTTTTGAGCGATATTTATTGTTTCGATATATCGAGGTATCGATATAATATTACAAGTGTTGAAAAGGTATAAAAATCGATATTTTTATGGTCAAAAAATCCTTTTTTATACTAACATTTTGAAACTTCTTTTTTGTTTATACTCGATTTCCTGCTTTTTAATTTAATATTAGTACTAAAGTTGGCTTTGAAGTTGGCAACTTTATCTGTCAAGTGTCAATGTCATTTCAGTATCAGTGTCTGTCATTCAATTCAACTGTCGTCTGTCAGTGTCAGTCAGTCTGTTATCCGTCCCGCGTATTATAACCTTATAACGATATATCGATATTTTTAAATAAAAATATAAATATCGATATCGATATATTCAAAAATTACCGATACAATATATATCGATACTTTATTCCATTTCCGACATCCCTAGTTTCATTCATAGATAAATAAGAATATTATATATATTCTTTTATCTATGGTTCCATTCTCAAGAAAAAATTAGTACTGTAGAATTCCTACATTATCTTATATGCTATTTATCCGACATCTACAAACACTAAGCTGTACTTGAATAGGATTATAAACTCTGCTCAAAGAATTCTATTGATATATAGCTTTGTTGCAGTAAATAGTCTACAGAGGTCACCTCTATATAGCGTCTCTGTAACTCGATGGTGCCATCTATCCATGAATGTCTATTTTTAGTGTTTACACTTTTACCAACAGATTTCTTTATGCTGATTTTACAATTCCATAGTAATACAGCAAAATGGGTGTAGATGGCATCAAACAAGCAATAGGTAATGTAGGCATCATATGATTTAAATACTAAATTTTTAACATTTATCAGATTAATAATATCCATAATCTGTGGTATTGTTATTCAAAAAATATGTGCATATTACGAGAGATTATTTTTTAAATAAAAACAAACATTTCATTTCAAAGATGATTTTACATTAATCTTTATATAAGGTATGCATAAAGTTAGTTATAAAATATCCTTATTGGTTAAAATTGAAAATATTGCCAAAATAAAAAGTGATAGAAAACAAAGTAATTTCTTATTTCATTCCATTAAAATGAACTATCACAAAGTAACGGACTACTCCATCCAATATTTGAAAATATTGCTATTAGTTTTAAAGGCAAATTTTCAAATCTTGAATCAAACCTGCATGATACAGAGCCCAGGGAGAATTTGATTTAAATTTGAATTTAACATAATATTTTTAGAAATAAATTCTATCTCAATAGCAATTTTTTGTTATTTGCATCATCATTCTCCATTCAATTATTTTTACTTATTGAATGTATAATTTCTGAAAGAAAATAAAATAGAAAGGCCTTTTACTTGATAGAAGAAATATAACAAAATTTGAATATTAAAACAAATTGAAATATGTTTATCTTCTACAATTTTAATTTCAAAAAAAATTTTTTATTCAAAAAACTTTTAGAATTAAATTAATGTCTAAAACAAGCACCGCTTACATTTAATAGACGTATATAGTCAAAACTAAATATATAATGTCAAATGGAATAAATAACCCAACAGACATACGAAAGTAATTAAAATTAATGAATAAATATTTAAAGGAGACAAAATATTTATTAATTTTAATTACTTTCGTATATCTGTTGGGTTATTTATTCCATTTGACATTATATATTGAGTTTTGATTATATACGTCTATTAAATGTAAGCGGTGCTTGTTTTAGACATAAATTTAATTCTAAAAGTTTTTTGAATAAAAAATTTTTTTTGAAATTAAAATTGTAGAAGATAAACATATTTCAATTTGTTTTAATATTCAAATTCTGAAAGAAAACTTCTTTACTCCTGAATTTCAACTAGATTTGTTCGGTTCAAATTTCTAAAGCTTCAATTTCGGTACATTTTATGAATAGTCCTTGCGGATGATTTTTTTGAAACTTCACATTATTCTTGATGGGATAATTATAAAATTTTACTGTTATTTTGATAGAAATTTATTGGATGGACTCAGAATATGTGACTGCAAAAATTGATTTCATTTTGAATTCTCTCAATAAACTTTTGTTTTCAGCATTTTGAAATGAAAAATAAGGAAAAAACTTACCATATTTGTGAGCGGGAACCAGAAAATATTTAATATACTGACAGATAATAATTGGGTGCCCTTCACGTATTTTCTGGAAATGTTTATGGAATGGTAAAGAATGGAATAATTTAACTGAAGACTTGCACTCTGAATATTGGTAAGTTGATTATGTTAAAAACTAAAATATAAAAAGATTTATTGAATTTCACACTGATTATCTACATGCAGAAAATAAAATTTTCAAATAATTTCTCTTGGCTGATGTTAATAAATTTTACCTGTTTCAAAATAATTATTATTTCAATAGTAGTTTAAGCTGCAAATTTAGGTAACAGTTTCTGATAAAATCATTTATATAAATATTGATTTTTAAAACAGATTTAAAAATATAAAATAATATCCCTTTTCCTATCCAGATTTGCGATTGTAAATGTTCAATTTCTATGAAAATACTTGTTAGATTTAAAGTGAAACATGCATGAAAATTTAAATTTAGAATTTGAGTCAAAATACTGCCCTTGTTTTTCCGTACTCGTTCTAGAATGCTTTCTATTTGTTTGCATTATTTTTATTTATCGAATTTTGATTTTGAAATGGTCTTGAATTCGAAGTGTGGAACAGATTGAAACATGATAATTTTATAAGAACAATCTAAAAACTTTATAATAATGATATAATAACAGAACAGAGTAATTTTATTGAAGCAGATGATATTCGAAAATTATTTCTAAATAATAACTTTTTGGATATAAAAATTGAGGAATAGCATTAAATATGTTACACCACTAGATAAATGAAAAATTTAAGTATATTTCATCTAAAAATACAAAAGGTTTTTCTGAGAAGAGTGCTACATATCTTGAGAATAAACATGATTGAAGTAACCTCATTTAAAACAAATTTAAACCTCAGTAAATCCATTAAAAACAATTAAGATATTATATCGAAGGATGATAAATCAGCGGTTTATGAGTTTACATAGGTACTGTCCTATTAAAAAAAGGATTCAAGGACATTTAAAAAATTTCTTCAGTGATAAAAATAATTCCACTTGTTCAAACTATTTATCAGAAGCACGACTTGACTCTATTCAGAATTTTGAAATTTTGCAGGTTGAAATGAAAGTTTTTTGTTAGAAATTTCAATCAATTCCAAGTACACCTAAATTTTAGAATTACCATTGACCTCACTTAATAATATACCTGTAATAGTGCAAAAAGTGGCGAATTTATAATTTCCCGGGACCTACCCTAGAAAACTTTGGAGCCCCTTCCCCTTCTTTTTCGAAACAGAACTTAAAGTTTATTACAATAGAAAAAAGTTAATGGACATAACCCAAACATAGACTAAACCGTAGACACGTGTTTCAGGCTTTCGGCCCTCATCAGTACGGTGAAAAAAGTGTGAATTATGGGCAACACTTGGTGGGAAAAAACCAACAAACGGAGTCAATAACAGAAGCCAGCCGTCAATTTGTGGTTTCAGTAAGGAGACCCTGTGATTACAAGACAACAACCAAACTTCGTACACGGAGGAAGCTGCGTGACATCCGAGTCCAGGAACATAATACAAAAAGGGAATAAGGAGGGAATTGCTTGAAACAATAGAAAGCCCGAAGCATGTTGAGTCTATGTGAGGGTTATGTCCATTAACTTTCTATTGTTCCAAGCAATTGCCTACTTATTCCTTTTTGTATTAAATTTTATTAGTAAAATGTAGGATATATCAAAACAAAATATTAAGAAATGTATCAAAATCAAGAGCAAAGTGGAAAATATTTCCACCGCCGTAAATCAGGTACAAAATACATAAAAAATTCTTTCTACAAAAAAAAACAAACTCTGTGATAAGGATGAAATAATATATAAAATTTTTGAAAATCCAAAACAGAATACAGAGAGACTGATTCATGAGAGAAAACATTTCTTTTTTATTTTCATATCTGCATATTCTTTTATTGCAGCATCATAATTTTAAAGATGAGAACAATCTTAGAGAAATACTTCTATCATTTCCTTATCTTATATTATCTTCAACATCTCTGAACAACTGGTGTTATAATCAGGTTTTAGGAGTTTCAGATATTCTTGGAATTGAGATGCTTCGCTAATAATTCCTTCACACTCTAAAAGTGTTTTGAAACTGTCCTTATCAATATCTTGCGAGATATCCCCTATATCGAAAATATACATTTGAATTTGACAAATATACCTCCATTGACAGAACTGTGACGGTCTAAGTTGCTGATCAAGAAATCCAACAGTCTATTTAATATCGGGTGTTTTTTTTATAGTGATAGAACTTTCAATAGAGATAACTGTGATTTGACAGAAGTCATGTTGTTTTGACATTTCTGTTCAGTAAGCATTGACAAATTATCATGGAAAGACTCAGGCCGCAACAACGCTTACAAATTGTTGAAATTTATTTTCAAAATCAGTGTTCTGTTCGCCAAACTTGTAGAGCACTTCGTGAAATATAGGGTTTACGTAATCGCCAAATAGAGCAGCTTATTCGTCGGATTATCGATAGATTTCGGACGACATTTTCTCTACTCGATACAACAACAACAACAAGACAAAGAACTGTATGTACAGAAGAAAATATCGTTGTTGTAGGTCATAGTGTTAATGATGATCCAGATTTGTCTATTCGTCGACGTTCACAACAAGTTGGACTCTGTGCATCCACCACATGGAAAATTTTGCGTAAAGATCTTGGTCTACACCCATACAAGATACAACTGGTTCAAGAACTAAAGCGACTTGACCATAATAAACGTCGGTTGTTTGCTGATTGGGCCCTAGAACAGCTTGAAGTTGATCCACTTTTTATCGTAAAATTGTGTTTAGCGATGAAGCTCATTTCTGGTTGAACAGCTATGTAAACAAGCAAAATTGCCGTATATGGAGTGAAAACAATCCTCCAGAAGTTCTGCAGGTTCCATTGCATCCTGAAAAATGCACTGTATGGTGTGCTTTACACGCTGGAGGCATCATCAGTCCATATTTTTTTAAAAACGATGCTGGAGCTAATGTTTTAGTGAATGGTGCTCGTTACAGATCGATGATCAATGATTATTTGTTTCAAAATTTGAATGGTATCGACCCTGAAGTCTTTTAGTTCCAACAAGATGGTGCTACACCTCATGTTGCTACCATAACATTTGATTTATTGAAAGGAAGATTTGGCAGTAACATTATTTCGAGAAATGATCCAATTAATTGGTCACCAAGATCATGCGACATAACTCCACTTGATTATTTTCTTTGGGGTTATGTCAAGTCATTGGTTTATGCTGATAAACCAGAAACAATTGACGCTTTGGAAGCCAACATAACTCGTGTTATTGATGAAATAAGGCCTGAATTACTCGAAAAAGTGGTCCAAAATTTGTCTGGTCGAATGCGGTTCCTCAGAGCTAGTCGTATTGGACATATGCCGTAAATTATTTTCAAAACATAAATGTCATAAAATTATCTTTCGAATAAAAACAAATTTGGCTTCAATCTTAATTTGAATGTGTTTTATTTCATTTTAAAATTCTATCACTCTAAGAAAAACAGCTGATACCTCAATCCTTAATTATCTTTTCCAAAAAATATTGGCATTTGAATTTCCGTGACCCCAAGCAATTTTTTCTTAAGTATTTATTCGAACCGACCCGCCTTGGGAATATTCTTGTTAAATATCTTCACTTAATTCTCTCGCTTGTGCCTCTATCTGGTCTGTTTGTGATTCAGTTTTTGTCCGAATTTCCCGTAAGAATGACTTTAAAGAGTGCAATAAATGGTATCCACCTTGTAGATCCAAATTAGGGGTTTGAAGTTTGGAAGAAACCCTATCAAAGTGTTCTAGAATTGTTTCCTAGATAAACTGTAAGCAAAGCGTATTCTAATTAGGTAAGCTCTTTGTATACATTTTTGGTATCATTTCTAGAATTTGTATTTTCTGTTTCATCCAAATGAATGTTCTTAAAAGCCTTTAAAATATCCTTATACCCAAACTTCAGTCCTTCAACAGCTTTATATTGAGCATACCATCTGGTAACCCTCAAAGATTTTAAGGTATATTTAAATTTGGCAATATTGATATTGCCAATCCATCTATGCTGTGATATAGAGAAAAACCATACAAAGACTACAGGATACCGTAATTATCTACAACTTCAGGAATCAACTTAACAGCTTCCGTGCTGTTATTTGAAATTTGCGAATCTGTTGATAGACTTAAGCCGAGTTAACTCCACTATATTGGCCACTCATATTGGCTGTGTTGTCGTAAAACGGTCCTTGAATATTTTCTAAGGGAAGATCAGTTTGACAAAAAAAAGAAGATATTTGTTCAAACAAATATTCAGAGGAATGTCTCACAATCGGAAGGAATGTCAGTTTTAGACAACTAGGAAATTGATTTTTTTGATTCAGATAATTCTTGAAGAAACGAATCAAATACTGAACTTAACTCGATAATTTCTCATGAAACTGCCATTGCTGGGAGAGCCCCATTTTTTTCATGACCTCTTAATGTTAAGCCTCTGATACAAAAATTTCAAAACTGCTACCACCTTTTGCAATACTTTATAAAAGTAGGCTACCTCTTGTTTCGTTTGCTGCTCGACATTGACTGTTTGTGGTTTTTTAGTTTCATGGTGCATATCTAATTATCCTGTAATATTTGTCCAATCGTTTATTCCGGTTTTAAACTTTGATATTTCTGAGGCGAACAATTTACAAGCAATGCAATATGCCATTCTACTACTTGATGAGTATAGGCCACTGCCTATATATCTTTTGTCCGCTTTTGAGGGTCTTATATATGTTAAAAAATGGACAGAATCGGCACAATGGTTCCCGAGTTATTCTCATTTGATAATTTATTATCAAATATTATTGAAAGTATGAATCTAATCAAGTTTAAATTTAGTATTTAGATGTGAAATAATGACACGAAGACTCGTACATAATTTCGTGAGGATAAATTGTGAGAATTTTTTGAAACTATTCTCTTGTCTGATTTCGACGCAAAGTCTGAAAAGTATATGAAGTTCTTCATTATGGTCTTTCTCTAGTCTTTCTTGTCAAAATGTAAGGATGCAGGTCGCCTTGTAACGATTTATTTTTTATTTTCATGAGATTTTTGCTTCTTCGGGGCAACAAGTTCTAATACTGGAAAATCGTCTATTTGACTTCCGGTGACAGAACATATAATTCTGGGTTTTTATTCTTCATACGAGGGACTTTCAATGTATTCTCGATATCAGGGGGATTTGCTTATAATGTGAGTAATCCAATTATTTCATTTACTAATGCCACTATCTGAGGGTATAAATATGAAATTTCACTAATTTACGATCATTACTTTTCTAGGCATCCTCAGAATGACTGACGCAACAATAATGAAGAAAATCGAGCATCGCGCCGTTATAAAGCTCCCCCCTAAGCAGGGAAAAAGTCAAAAGATCCTTCTTGAAGAGATGGTTGCTGTTTACCAAAACTGTACCCTGTCATTATCCACCATTCAAAAGTGGTCAAGTGAATTCAAAAGAGGCAGAGAAACCGTTGAAGGCGACTCTCGCTCGGGCGGACCCGTTAGCGGTTCCACTAAAGAAAATGTGAAAAAAGTAGAAAAGCTGGTACTTGAAGATGCCAGAATAAAAATCAAGATGACAAACCTATCTGTGTGTACAATACACGCTTTCCTTCATGAACATCTAAAGCTCTCAAAGGTCAGTGCAAGATGGGTACCGAGAATGCCCACGGCACCTTAGAAGCAAGTGCTGTAAGGAGTTTTTAGAGCTCTGTGCAGGAGATCCATTGACTATTTTCAACCGGCTGGTTACTGGGGATGGGACGTGGGTTCATCACTATGACCCTGAGAGTAAACAACATAGACTTTTGCATTGGGAATTCAAAGGGTGCAGAGCCTCCAAGGAAGTTTAAAGTCACCCCATCCGCTGGAAAAATATTGGCTATGGTCTTTTGTGATTTTAAAAGTATTTTATTGATAGAATATATTAAACCCACAGTAGGGGTGTTGCTGCTTCACGACAACGCGCCGGTTCACAAGGCCCACGTAGCAAAGTCTGCTGTGCGGGCATGTGGCTTCAAAGAAATTACTCATCCTCCGTACAGTCCAGACTTGATCCCCAGTAACTACTATCTATTCCCAAATGTGAAAAATATCCTCGTGGAAAGCGAATTTCCGACAATGAAGAACTGAAGGTAGCAATTAACACCTATTTTGAGGAGAAGCCGGAAGAATATTTTTCACAAGCTTTAGAGAAGCTTATTTTTCAATCTAACAATGTATTGAAGTTCTCTTTCATGCCTATACCGAGAATACATTGAACGCCCCTCGTATACAGCTTCTTCAAGAAGTAATTCACAGATTTTAATTTTTCCGGGGAAACTGACTGTTGAAGTTTCCGACTTCTCGTCGGTGCTTTTGGCTATTTTATTTGTTTTAAGCTTAAGCAGTAATGCTAGAATCATAAAGAAGACCGGGAGATGTCATTTCTTCGTCGATAGCATTCGAAATAGTCTCGGCCTTGCCATCAGGGATTTTTACTATGGCCTGAAACTTTTCAACCGGCACTTTATTTTCGACAACTCTGAACATTATTCTCAGTTCCATTTCATTCTTCAAAGAGGTGCTTTCATCCGCTAAAACGGAAAATATCTTATTTTTCAAGGAATACTTGAGTCGATTTCTAAAACTTCACCCATACATGTGAGCAATTCACAAGCTGTATCCTTACTTCTATAATTGGCTCTGTCACTCAGTTTCTCTGTTCATTAGTTGAAGTCCTCATTTAAATTCAGCAAAATATTTTCGATCAAGCTCTCATATTTTGTAGTATGAGCAATTTCTTCTTTTACTAAAAAGTACAATTCTCTTAGCAGCATTTTTAAGCACCTTCTATTCGAATCCTTTTCTCTATCGCTCTTTGACGGAATTTGGGCATGAAATAGTCTTTTTAATGCCCGTTTTCGGAGTTTTTCCATTTCAATACCAGTAGTGTGTTTTTCTAATCTGTCATTCTTTCCTAATGTCTTTTTGAAAGATGTGAAAGGAACAGATATAAATACTCCACCCGTCTTTTGAAAAATAATTTTTTCATATTAATTCGACATAATACTCCATCTTTTTGCTCATCGTACTCCAACCAACTATATTGTTTCTCCCATTTTTGACTTGAATATTATTTATGACTCGAATCGGCATTTGTAATGGTTTTTTATAATAGTTAAATCTGTCGGTTTTCCTCTAGACTAGACCCTAGAATACTTCCTCTTTCAGCATTTTGAATATGTGAATATTTTGTTCGTGAAGTAGAACGTCGTAACTGAATCTAGGCACTCTCAATTTTCCTCTGGGGGGGCACTGCTCCCCCGGCAATGTACCTGAAAGAAACACTGCTTCTAACTCGTAGATTATTTTGAATAGTAGTTCATGATGTCTAGATTCAACACCAATATTTTTATAAATACTGTCCAACATAGGTGATAACTCGACAGTGTTAGCACCACTAGTTGCAAATTCCACATCACAACACTTCTTAGTTTTACCTGCACAACCAGGACGGTAAACTTTCGCACTTGTAGTACATTTAATGAAATATTTCATTATAGTTCGCTTGCAACAACCGCATTCGGGAATCACAATTTGCAGAGACTCGCTCGCACCAACCTTCTTACTCAACGACATCTTGTAATATCAACAATTAATCCAAAAATTTAACTATTTCCAGATAATCAGCTCGATCAATCCAAGTTTTCAAACTTGAAGTCGGTGGCTGATTACTGTTTTCATTAAGAACGATTTTACTTGGAGAGTATTTTCGACACGACCTTACCGGTTGACCATCTGTTGAGTAATTATCTCTTAATATACAGGTATGGAGAAGACAGAAACATAGGAAATTCATTGTTAATTTATAGAATGACGAGGCTCCAGTGGAAGAATCAAAATCTCAGCGCAATGCGATGACGAATAAACGACTGTTCTCTCTCAATGGCAGTGGCTAGTGAGGGGAATGCTTCGATCGAAACGAGTCTCTGCACTCTCTTACAGCTATCAAAATCATTCGCACTTCAAATGTGAGTCCATATCGGTTGAAAATAAAGTAAATCGAAATGTTCAGTGTAAAAGAAAAAATTCAGATCATAAAATGGTACTTTGGTGGTCAATCAATTCAAGAGACAATAAATTCATTGTTGCCAATTCCTTCAAGTTAGGCTATTTCTAAAATAATTAAAAAATACGAGAAATGTGGGTGTTTACGAACATGCAGGCATTGCAAGATTGATAAACCACCAGAAACCATTAGTGAAAATCGTCTAAAAAAAGAAGTAGATGTGTGTGTTGCTGTTGAAACCAGTGCACCTTGATCGAGTAAACAAATTGCTGAAAAAATCGATATGAGAAGGAACTGAGTATTCATTTTCACAGAGGAAATTATTTGTGTCATTAATTGTGGCAAATAAATTCCTCTCATACAATGAAATAAGATTGTCGTATTTTCAACCGATATGGTCTAACGCATCCTTCGTTTGAAGTGCGTTAGATGATTGTGCGTGATTCTGATTGCTGAAAGTAGAGTGCAGAGCTTCGTTTCGACAGTCGTTTATTTGTCATCTCATCATGCTGGTTTTGATTCTTCCACTGCTCCACTGGACCCTGGTTATCCTCTAGATTAACATTGAATTTCCTATGCTTCCGACTGTCTTTTCCATACCGGTATGTTATATTCAAGCTAAGCACATTGAATAGAAGGTAAAGGGTTTTGCAATAAGAGGTTTCATTTTGATATTAAAAAAACGAGTATATTTTAAGAGAAATCAATGGATGTATATTTCATTCCAAAGAGGATGGTATACCATTAACAATGGAAAACGATATCGGTCGTCACGGCTACGTTTGCAGCATCATATCCTTTTCATGAAATTTTCCATGACCCATTCGCACATTATGTATTTCCTCAATAACTTCACGAATTCCATGTCCAAGGTCTTAAATCGATTGTGGAGCATTGGTATAAACCTAATCCTTCACGTGGCCCCAAATAAAAAAGTGTAAAGGTGTTAAGTCACAAGATTGCGGTGGCCAATTATGATCACCTCTTCGAGAAAGAAAACGGCCAGCGAAGATATGACGTTGCTTGGTGATCGATCGGCTTGAGGTCTTGTTAACTGGACTTTAAAATCCTTAATATCTAAGTCTTTATGTGAAATACGGTGTAATGTCGTTTGTGGAATGCCAAAGAATTCCAAAGATCGACGAGAAATCGACAAACCTGGGTTTTCATCCACACTACAGGTTACAGCAGCAATATTCTCAGTTATTCTTGCGCGAAGAACACGGTTTCGATTCGTCACAGCACTAACTGGTCCCAACAGCTCAAATTTTTCGACCAGTTCCACTATTGCCGACTGAATATGTGCTACACAACGACCATTTTTGTAGTGAATTTTAACAATTTCAATTCATTGTTGAAGCGTGTATTGTTCCATTTTTAGTAATGGCGTATTTTTTACTTGTTAACTGTCAAAAGAGACAGTTTCCCTAATAACGGGCTATTCAAAAAACGTCTTATTGGAAAACCCTTTAGTAGTGCTTTAAGACGGAAATTAAGATATATCATATGTGCAAATGATTGTTTCCGATAATTTTTTATTGTTTTTCTTTCAATGAAGATGTGTTATTTTATATTGACATAGTGTAATTGATAAATAATAATATTATAAAAGTTATATAAAGCGCATTTACCATTATAGGTGTTCACTGACAAAAGAAAATCCTAATTTTTATTGGAATGTACTCCCGACCTATTCCACAATATTTCAGCAAGGTCAAAAATATCCATTTAAAGTTCAGCCAACAGTTGTAATCTCTAAGATTTTACAATTTTATTTTGAAAAAACATTGGCGACTCGTTATTATACCATATAAATATTTTAAACTTAGAATTGTGTTGGCCTTGCCTCGGTAGAAATCCATTGTGTACTCAATTAAATAATACACATATATATGTTGATTTCTATTTATTTTTTAAGTATTGAACACGCGACGCGTTTCTTACATTGTAATTTTTTCAAAAAAGGAATCAAAAATTTCGTAACACAATATATAAATAAACATAATAAACACAATAAATACAATAATAAACCCAATAAAGATGATGTAGATAACTGGGTATGGTCATTCAATGAATTCCCAGAATTTCTCTAATCGATTATTTATAAACTTTCTAACAAGTTCAGCTTCAGGCCATTTTCCTTATGTAAAATCTCAAAACTCTCATCAAAATCAAGTTTCTCTCTTATTAAATGTTATATATACGTGGAATCCAATTTATTTTTGAGGAAAGATAGTCTATCGTCAATTATTCTAGTATTAAATGAACTTCTGGTTTGTCCAATATAAGTTTTTGGGCAGGTTTAGAGTAGAAAATAATTATTGGTTCTGAAGGATACGTTAAGGTCTATTATTGAGGAACTTCTTTATTTATATATAGAGATGGCTTAAGTTTCACTATTTATTCATGTTGTTGCCATATATTTCTGGTTGCAATCCATTTTTAGAACTTATTTTCAGTTTTGAAAACAGTTTAAAACATGTCAACAACATGAAGAAAAATTTAAGCAAGTGTAAAGAAAAACACTTGTCCTAAGGTTCACTATTTATTCATGTTGTTGTCATATGTTTCGAGTGAAACTGATTTTAAAAGGTTTTCCTAATTTCAGGCAGGTTGGTAAGGTGAAAAATGTTCAAGGGAAATCTTATAATCAAATATTACAAATAATATAATTTTCTGATGATTATAAGCAACAAATCAAATTAGCAGCTGATGAATATTATATTATGGAGATAAAACACTTTTAAGCATTTTCTAATAGCTTCATATTGAGTGAATCCAGTAAATGCACATTATTGTTTCCAAATTTCATCCGATTTTGACAGATATTACCTGATTCAGTTTGATGCAGTTGATATAATTAAAAAGTTCTAAGCGTTTTAATGTTTGTTTTTTTTTCATATCAAACATGACAATTAATGATTACTGTGGTATCCACAATCTCATCAATTTTTATTTACTGTTTATTTTCTGCTTACAGATATTCTAAGGAAATTGCTGGTACAAATGAGAAATTATTGGAAATATTGTATATAATCTTGGAAGATCTTCATAACAATATTTGATAAGTGTTGTATATATTTGCTATTTGTAATTTTATTTTGTCAACTGATTAAATATGTATAATAAAAACTTTACTGTTTAATCTGACCTCAAATTGCCTTATTCCTTCAATAATAGAAATTACTTACAAATGAACTCTTAATATTGCATAAAACTGGGAAGTCAAAAGCACTTTTGAGGTTCAGTAGAACCTTTTTCTAACGAATGAATTGAAATTATCGTTGCCAGCATGAAGAGCTAAATACGGTTCTGTTCCCAAATGGTGCGAAAGATTTTACTGCTAATAAAATCCAAATATCTCATACTACTAATAGCAAACAGGGCTAAATACGGTCCTGTGCCCAGTACCCAGGTGCACCTAGAATTTGGGCGTGGCTTATAAATTGGCGAAAAATTGCTCCTGATAATTCCTAAAACCTCCTCGCTAAACTGACAAAAAGGGCTAGAGACGGTCCTGTTCCTAAGAATCTCGGGGGCGTGGCTTAGAAAAATGGCGCGAAAATCCCGCTGCTCCTGGTAAATTCCGTATACCTCCTCGACTTTATATTCTCCTGATACTCGGCCAAATTGTTGAACACTACCCTGAAATGCCAATATTTGATGTACATTTTCAGATTATCACAAAATGACCATATATGGGCATATTTCCATTTTCAGTAGCGTTTTCGCTCCCAAAAATGAGATTATTGTGACGAAGTTCGCACTTTAATAGGAGCGAACTGGCATGAAGATCGACTCCAATGCAGAGTTTGTAATGTGTCTTGATGATTATCAGTATAAGTTGTGATAAGTATAAATCCAAAATTCCTTGAAATTACTGATAGTATCAGTGACAACATCCTCATTATGAATGTAAAAATATTGGTTATAGAAATTTATTTTACTTTGAAAATATAAATAAAAAGCCTTTTAAATTCGAAGTGGAGCAGTTAAAATTTTTCATGAATCGTTGCTGTATGAAAATTATACTTCCATTACATTGTTCAAGAAAAGAATTTAATATATTTTTCAAGAAAAGAATTGGAACAGGGCTGCCTTTATGTCGGCATAAGAAAACAGTTAAAAGGTATACGAAATGTATCAGGAGCAAACAGATATTTGGCGCCAATTTTCTAAGCCACGCCTACTGTACTTCAAGGACAGAACCGTCTTAAGCCCCTTACACTGGCACATCACGACAGCGAAGAAACGATTTTTCAAATTTTTTCCAATATTATCGAAAATACAGAATCGATCTGAAATTCAGTGTTTCGGCCACCATTTCACTGTTGGGTCGAAAATTAACAGTGCTGTGACGTAAAATAGCGTAAGGACGTAGCAAAAAAGCTTTATCAGAGCAAAACTGAACTCCTAACTCGCACAAGCTGGAAAAGCTTCTGAGGAATCTTCACAGAAGATCTAAGAGTATGAGGATAATAAAGGGTTTTCTAATAAGAGGTTTCATTTTAATATAAAAAAAACGGATATATTTTGTGGGAAATCAATGGATGATTACTTCATTGTGAAGAGATATGCCATGAATAATGGAAAACGATATCAGCCAAATGGCCGCCAAGCCAACGGTTGCAGCATCATATCATTTTCATGTAATTTTCCATGACCAATTCGCACATATGCGGCTGTATGTCCTTGATAACTTAACGAATTCCATTTTCGAGGTCTTGAATTGATTGTGGAGCATTGACATAGACCTTATCTTTCACGTGGCCCCAAAGAAAAAAATCTAAAGATCACAAGATCTCGGTGGTCCAATGTAATCAGCTCTTCGAGAAATAACACGGGCAGGAAACTTCTTTTACAAAATTGCGATTATTTCATGCCACACGTTGCTAGTGTGGCACGTAGCGCCGTCTTGTTGAAAATAAACGTCACCCACGTCAATATGTTTCAATTCCGGCATTAAAAAATTATTAGTCGTAGCTTGGTAGTGCAATCCATACACCGTAACAGTTGCACCAGCCTTATTATCGAATAAGCAAGATCCAAAAACCACCAGCCCAATAACCGCACCATAGAGTGATATGTTGAGGATGGAGAGGTTTTTCAACAATCATTCTTGGATTTTCCGAGCTCTAAACGAGACAATTCTGCTTATTAATTTAGATGATTTTTCGATGAAAATCCGGATCATTTTGATGCATTTCAAGAAACCAATCAGCGAAGGTATGACGTTGATGGTGATCGACCGGCTTGAGTTCTTGTGTAAGCTAATTTTTAAAGGCCTTAAGACTTGAGTTTTTATGCAAAATACGGTATAAGACAGTCTGTGGAATGCTTAATTCCATATATCGACGAGGAATCGACAAACCTGGATTTTCGTCAACACTACGGGCTACAGCAGCAATATTTACGGTTGTTTTTGAGCGACGCAAACGGTTTCGGTTCTTCACATTACTAACTTGTCCCAACAGTTCAAATTTTTCCAGCAGTTTCACTATTGCCGGCCGAGAAAGTGCTTCATGACGATCCAAAAGTGCTTTACTTTTGCGAACTGTGACTGCAAAATTTTCATCATTTTTGAGGTGAATTTCAACAATTTCAATGCCTTATTGAAGCGTGTATCGTTCCAGTTTTAGAAAAAAGGTAAGCAACCTTTCCAATAGCAACGAATTATAGATCAAAATGGTGTATATTTTGCCCATATCGGACAATCTGAACATGCTTAATAAAGTCTTGAAGTTCAAGCAAAAATAACGTATTTTTTATTCCAACCTATTATAAAATTATGAGTAACTGGAAATTTTAAATACTAAGTTGTCTTAAATTCAATTATGAAACTCCATATGAAGTACTTCTGAGAATCACCTTAAAATGGCTCATTTAACATTTTTAGTGAATGCCTTAAAGGATGAATATGATCTTGTTCTAAAAACAGGTGGATATCAGACTGCTCCTGATAAATTGCAAATACCTTCTCGTTGACAAAAATAGCTAAATACGGCCCCGTTCCGAATGGAGCTCAAGGTTAAATTTATTCGGAGATTTGTCGGGAAACATAAAATGCTCCTGATACATTTTGCGGACCTCTTCGCTGTTGTCCTATTGTGGCATAGGACAAGAGCAATATGAGCCGCACTCACCCTTAAAAAGTCTTAGAAAGTATATAAGATTGAGTAAATTTGGAACAGGGTTGCCTTTGTGTCGGCATAAGAAAACAGTTAAAAGGTATACGAAATGTATCAGGAGCAAACAGATATTTGGCGCTAATTCTCTAAGCCACGCCTACTGTAATTAAAGGACAGAACCGTCTTAAGCCCTTTACACCGGCACATCACGGAAAGTAATTTCGTATTTTCCCAACAGAGTATTTAATTGTACCCAACTTCAAACTTAAGCCGCATAATCATTATATGTTTTGAGAGCTGATATAGCAAGGCTTGGGTGTGAAAAAGTTTAATTAATTCTACGCAGTAGTTTTTGGTTGGTGCCCTTTTAAATATGTAGAGCAATAAGCAGCATGTACGTCATATTTTATCTTTTTACTATAGAAATAGTAAAAATGTTGTTCAAGCCAGAAATAAATTAAGCGATGTTTATGGAGAAGATGTGTTGACAGTACGCCAGTGCCAGAACTGGTTTGCAAAATTTCGAACCGTCAATTTTGATGTCGAATATGTACCACGTTCCAAAAGGCCGGTTGAAGCTGATAAAGACACGATGAAAGCATTAGTTGATGCAAATCGGTGAATAATAACACAAGAGCTCGGTGAGAGGTTAAATTTATCGAATTCGGCTGTTTATGACCACTTGAAATACCTGGGTTTAACCTCGAAGCCTCGATATATGGGTTCCCCATGTTCTCACGGAGAGATATTTGTGTCGTCGCGTTGACGTCTGTGATTCGCTTCTCAAACGTCACAACTATGATCCATTTTTGAAGCGCATCATTACTGGGGACGATAAATGGGGTGTATATAACAATGTCAAACGCAAGAGACCATGGAACAAAAAGGAAGAACCGGCTCAAGGCATTTCGAAAGCCAATATCCATGAAAAAAGGGGATGCTGTGTGTTTGGTGGGATTTTAAATGAATCGTTTTTTTTGAGGTTTTACCGAATAAACAACATTTGTTTCGGAAGTCTTCTGTCATCAGCTGGACAAACTGAATGATGCACTTCGACAGAAAAGGTCAGAAATAATCAACAGAAAAAGTGTAGTGTCCACCAAGATAATACGATACCTCAAACAAGTTTGGTCACTCGCCAAAAGTTTTTACAGCTTGAATGGGATCCACCATGTTCTCCAGATCTGGCGCCTTCGTAATATTATTTGTTCCGATCATTGCAAAATTTTTTGGACGGTAAAAACATTACTTCAAATGAGGAGGTCAAGATGGCAAAATGTGTTGGACCTGGATGGTCAATATATAGTTCAATAAAACATTTATTCCTTATACGAAAATTGTTTATCATTTTCCCAAAAAAAAACGAAATTACTTTCCGAACAACCCAATAACTTCATTTCGTCGTCTCTTATTATTGTCTGAATTGATCTTTCTATTTGAAAAACATATAAAAAATTGTAAATGACAAATATTAACCAATAAACTCCTGATTCCTTGGTTTTAGAAAATATGTCATATTTTTTTCGATAATTTAATCTAATGAAAAGTAATTGATAGCTCCCAGATAAATAATCGGGAATAATTATAGGCTTTCAGATTTAATGCTAAACCCACAATTTTTGAGATATAGCCTAAAACAATAACAGAATTTTAATTATTGAATTTGACCCATATCGGACAATCCGAACATGTTAAATAAAGTCTTGAAGTTCAAGCAAAAATAACGTATTTTTATCCGAACCTATCATAAAATTATGAGTTACTGGAAATTTTGAATACTAAGTTATCTTCAATCCAATGACGAAACTCCATATGAAGTACTTCTGATTGCCTTATTTCACATTATTAGTGGATGCCTTAAAGGATGAATACCGTCCTGTTTTAAGAACAGGTCGATAGCGACTGCTCCTGATAAACTGCAAATACCTCTTCGTTGACATAAAGAGCTAAATACGGCCCCGTTCCGAATGGAAATCAAGGTCAAATTTATTCGGAGATTTATAGGGAAACAAGATACTCCTGATACATTTCGCGTACCTCTTCGCTGTGGTCCTATTCTAGCATAGAACAAGAGCAATGTGAGCCACACTAAGTCTTAAAAAGTATATAACATTGGGTAAGTTTGGAACAGGGCTACCTTTATGTCGGCATAAGTAAACAGTTAAATGTTAGGTACACGAAATGTATCAGAAGCAGCCAGATATTTCGCGCCAATTTTTTAAGCCACACCTACTGTACTTAAAGGACAGAACCGTCTTTAGCCCTTTACACCGGCACAGTACGACATGGAAGAAACGATTTTTCATATTTTCCCTATATTATCGAAAAATACAGACACCAAATGATAACACACCGAATTTTTTATCGAATTCTTTCTGTATTATAATATAATATTTTTCTTTATTAATATTTGAAGATCTGGTGAAATTGTTCTTCGTAACGTGGACATGAATTATAAATAATATACTTACAGGGTGTCTACTCTTAAATGGGCCAAACTTCAAGGGGAGATCATACAAGTTATTTGCATAAAAAATGACATATAACACATAGTCCAAATGTTGATGGTTATTCTTCAATTTAACATTTCTGGATTTCACGAAATATTTCAAGTTTTTCCATACAATTATACTTCAGTTATCCTTGTAGCCTCATCAAATTTGACCACATATCTGGAAACGGCATTAAATTTGCTACAAGTTCTGTGTGCCAAAAATTTCTTATTGCAGGCGTGGTAAGGAGATGAAAATCACGATTCTGAAGTGAACAAAATCAGTCATATTTCTACAATGGTGAAATGTTGAATTGAAGAATAAACATCATTTCGAGCATGTGTTATATGACATTTTTTGTTGCAAATAACTTGTATGATCTCCCCTTGGAGTTTGGTCCTTCTAAAAGTAGAATGGTTTTATCGATGAAAAATTATTTATTATGAACATGTTTTCTTTTAAGCAAAAAATACCTCATTTAGTGTGCTTTCCAATGACATATCAACTTTTGTGCTAGCTACTTGTGCTCTGCCATATCATGGCTAAGAAGCTAAAAAAAAGTTGAAATATTCCAAACCTAAATTTGCTTTATCTTGATGCTCCTTGTGATTGAATATCAGAGTAAATATTGAATTTAAAATCCGGCAGTTTCTGCCGTTTAATAATTTTGGGTATCAGTACGTTTTCTTGAATCTAACGAATTAACTCAATTTATAATAAGTATTCACTTTTGAACGAATTTATATGAAAATAATAGAAAATATTCCAAAATTAAAATTTTTGAAATCTATATATGCCTCGACATCTATTGTCATTAATCTGTTATTTTCACTTGAAGATTTGTCTCCTCTTTCTGAATTAGAAGTACTTAGTAAATTAGTTCTTTATATGAAGTATTTAAGCTCGATAAAATTTATGATTATGTTCAGACCACAAGATATATCGGGTGTTTTTTTTAGAGTGATAGAACTTTAAATTGAAATAAAACAAATTTAAATTAAGATTGAAGCCAATTTTTTTTTTATTTGAAAGATAATTTTATGACATTTGTTTCAAAAATAATTTCGACCAGACCAAATTTGGAGCACTTTTTAGAGTAATTCAGGCCTTATTTCATCAATAACACGAGTTATGTTGACTTCCAAAGCGCTTATTGTTTCTGGTTTATAAGGATAAACCAATAACTTTACATCTTTCTTTCAATAAATCAATTGTTACCGTGGCAGCTTGAGGTGTAGCACCATATTATTGGAACCAAAAAACTTCTGGGTCGATAACGTTCAAATTTTGAAACAAATAATCATTGATCATCGATCTGTAACGAGCACAATTCACTGTAACATTAGCTCCAGCATCGTTTTTAAAGAAATACGAACCGATGATGCCTCCAGCGTGTAAAGCACACCATACAGTGCATTTTTCAGGATGCGGAACCTGCAGAACTTCTTGAGGATTGTTTTCACTCCATATACGGCCGTTTTGCTTGTTTACATAGCCGTTCAACCAGAAATCAGCATAATCACTAAACACAATTTTACAATAAAAAAGTGGATCAACTTCAAGTTGTTTTAGGGCCCAATCAGCAAACAACCGACCCTCATTATGGTCAAGTGACTTTAGTTCTTGACCCAGTTGGATCTTGTATGGAAATGTTGTCAGAAATCTATCGATAGTTCGACGAATAAGCTGTTCTGATGGACGATTATGTAAACCATAAATTTCACGAAGTGCTCTATAAGTTTGTCGAATAGAATACTGATTTTGAAAATAAATTTGCGGCGTGAGTCTTTCCATGATAATTTGTCAATGCTTACTGAACAGAAATGTCAAAACAACATGGCTTCTATCTTCTGTCAAATCACAGTTATCCCTTTCGAAAGTTCTGTCACTCTAAACAAAACACCCGATACTTGTACAGATTGAATTTGGTAGTGTTTTCATAAAACAAATATCATACTTTTGTCAGAAAGTTGTAAAAACGAAAAAGAAATACTGATGTTTCACTTATTGTTTCAAAAACTTTCACTTCGAACTAATACTTCAATATATTGAAGCGAGGGTTATAATATAAATTTTCTTTATTTGTTTGAAAGGTTTTTGCTTGTTAATTAAATAAAGTTCCCATAATTTTACTTTCAGACCATTGCGTAAAACACTTTGCTGACAATAATCATACTTTTTCAATCAATATTGGTATGAAAATAAAAAGTTTATACTTTGTAAAGGTTAACATTTAATTCTAAATATAAAAATAGACCATTTTGTAACTCTTATATTATTATTTAATTTAAAACAATTTTTATAAGACATTTTTAATGCAACTCCTTTTAAATCAACTAGTTAACCAAGAATAACAGAATGTACTTTTTCTATCTTTAAAATAATCTTGATATTTTTCGTACTGAAAACAGGGGTCTGAAATTGAACTTATATGAAATCAATAGACATAAAAATAACAATAACTTTTCAAACCAACAATAAGAATTTTATAACATCCCTATTTCAATATTTTGATAAAGAACACCACAGTGGACAAAACATATGTCAGTACCAATAAAATATAGTAGGAATAGCAACATGTGTTTCATTTGTAATGACAATTCCTACCTAGTATTGGCCGAATTAATTCAATAAGTCTCATGGCAAAAGGAGGATCATCGGTCCATATTTCTTTAAAAACAATGCTGGGGCTAATGTTACAGTGAATTATGCTCATTACAGATCGATGATCAATGATTATTTGTTTCAAAATTTGAATGGTATCGACCCAGAAGTGTTTTAGTTCCAACAAGATGGTGCTACACCTCACCCTGCTACCGTAACAATCGATTTATTCAAAGAAAGATTTGGCGATAACATTATTTCGAGAAATGGTCCAATTAATTGGCCTCCAAGATCATGCGACATAACTCCACTGGATTATTTTCTTTGGGATTATGTCAAGTGATTGGTTTATGCTGATAAACCAGAAACAATAGACTCTTTGGAAGCCAACATAACTCGTGTTATGGATGAAATAAGGCCTGAATTACTCGAAAAAGTGCTCCAAAATTGGTCAAATGCGTTTCCTCAGAGCTAGTCATGGACATATGCCCGAAATTATTTTTAAAACATAACCGATAAATGGATTGAATGAGTGGAATAACTTTTTTCATTGAGGAAACTTCTTAAATGTCCTTGAATCCTTTTTTGAAAAGTTCTACCTACGTCCTATGGAAACTTATAAACTGCTGATTTATCATCCTTTGACATAATATCTTTATTTTTTTAAATGGATTTACTGAGGTTTAAATTTGCTTCAAATGAGTATTCTTAAATCATATTTATTCTCAAGATATGTAGAACTATTAACAAAAATATCTTCTGCATGTTTATGAAATATACTTACATTTTTTTTATGTTGAGGTATAACATATTTAATGCTATTCTATAATATGATTTTATTTATCAACAACTTATTTATCAATATTGGTTTGTACTCATTATAATAGCTATTAATAATATTTAGTTCAGAAATGAAGTTTTCTCGATTCATTAACATTCCAATGAATCAAAGAGCCATTAACAATTACTACAATCCAATATAGATAGATTGCTGAGGAATAATAATTATAAAATTGTATTAAATCTTGTGTACCCCAATGTAAATCATAAATTTAAGTATATTCCTGATTCCATTAAATATCTACATTTAAAATGCGCAATTACTTTGTTGACACCTTATAATCAACTATTTTAATTTTTATATCCAAAAAAATTATTATTTAGAAATAATTTTTGAATATCATCTGCTTTAATAAAGTTACTTTGTTTTCAGTTGATGCAATAATACATATAAATTTTAAAGCTTTTCAGATTGTTCTTTTAAAGTTATTGTGTTTCAAACTGTTCCATAGTTCGAATTCGAACTTTTTTTCTTTGTCCAATGAAACCATTCAAGACCATTTTCAGTTCAAAATTCCGTAAATAAAAATAGAGCCACCAAATAGGAAGCATTCTAGAACGAGTACGGAAAACAAGGGCAGGGTTTTGACTCAAGTTGTAAGTTTCAATTCTTCATGGATTTTTGATTTTAAATCTCACAACTATTTTCATAGAAATTGAAAATTTACAATCGCATATCTGGCTGGGTAAAGAGAAATTATTTTATATTATTCAATCTGTTTGACAAATGAATACCATAAAAATCAGTATTTATATAAATCAGAATCTGTTACCTAAATTTTGAGCTAAAACTAGAGTTTAAATTGATTTTGAAACAGTTTAAATTTATTCAGATCAACCAAGAGAAAATATTTGAAAATTAAATTTTTTGCATGGTTATAAACAGTGTGAAATTAAGTAAATCTTCTTATGACCAACTATGTGGTTCCACAATGTTTGTGGAAATTGAATTTTATTTATTAATAGTTGAAAAGAATTTCCATCAAGTTTAGAACGCATCCATCAAATACTCCTTTTTATGACGTTTCAGTTTTTGACCTTATCAACTTACCGATATTCAAAATGCAACTCTTCAGTTAATTTCTTCCATTTTTTACCATTCCATAAACATTTTCAGAAAAATACACAAGGGCTCCCAATTATCTGTCAATATATTGGATACTTTCCATTTCGCGTCTACAAATATAGTAAGGTTTTTCCTTATTTTTCATTTCAAAATGCTGAAAACATAATTAGTTAATTGAGAGAATGAAAAATGTAATTAAGTTTTACGATCACAAATTTTAAGCTCATCCAAAAAATTTTCATCAAACTAAGAGAAAAGTTTTATAATTAGTTATCTCATCAAGAGTAATGCGAAGTTTAAAAATAATATCCTACAAAAAATATTCATAAATATACCCAATTTGAAGCTTCAGAAATTTTATCCAAACAAATCTAGTTGAAATGCAGAAGTGAAGACAATGTGAAAACTGAAAAAAAAGTTAATTCTGAAGCTTTCTTTCAGAAATTATACATTAAAAAATTTGAATGGAGTATGATGATGCAAAGTAGCTAAGATTGCTATCGAGATGGAATTTATTTCTAAAAATATTACATTTCCAAATTTCGATCAAATTCCCCCTGGGCATTGTATAATGCAGGTTTGATTTGAGATTTGAAAATTTACCTTGAAAACTAATGGCATCTTAAACAATAAAAATATTTTATAATTAACTTTATGCATAACTTATATGATGATTGTGAAATTATTTTTCGGATGAAATGTTTGTTTTTATTTAAGAATTAACCGCTTTCAGTACGTACATATTCAAATAACAATCCCACAAATTGTTGATATTGGGTATTATTAATCTGTGAAAATACATTTTAAATGTCAAAAACTTAATATTTGAATGACACAATTCCTACATTACCTTAGTGCTCGTTTGGTGCCATCTACACCCATCTAGCTGTATTAAATTACAATTGTAAAATCAATACAAGGAAATCTGCTAGTATATGGCTTTATCCAATACTGCATAAAGACATTCACAAATAGATTGCACTATCGAAATACGTTCGAGTTACAGAAATACGCGATATTGTGTGACCCCTGTTGACTATTTACCGCAACAAAGCTATAAATCAGTAGAGATCTTTGTGCACATTATGGAATACTAATCAAGTACAGCTTAGTGTTGGAAGATGTCAGATAAATAGGATACAAGATAATGTAGAACTTCTACAGTACTATATTTTTTCTCGAGAATGGAGCTTCGCAACGCTTTCAACCGAGAGTACTTTTTTAAAAGTTTGAACAATCTTATTCCATCAAAACTCCAACAAAATCACCATCAAATAGAAGTCTCTTGCTCTAAGGAACATATTATTGGAATTTGAAATTACTTTTAATCATATATTGCTTCTTCAAGAAACTATTCAGAGATTTGAAATTTTCAGGGGAAATGGACTCTCGAACAAGCGGACAAAGGTCTTTAACTTCACGTCAGTGCCTTTATAGATTTTTTATTATTACCATTTTACTTACCCAAAAACGCCCGCATACTGAATTTCAAATTTATCTGTAAGATTTTAAAAAAACAACCGCAAATATAGGGGTTATTGATGAAGGGTTTATTGGAGAATCTTTGAAGCGTCCTACCGATAAAAAAATTCAGAGTAGCTGAGGTCGAAAAAGAGATAAAATGCTTGAATATTCGAAATACGCCAGAAATGGATGGAGTAACTCCAAAAATGGTTGAAGAGATTCCGAAAAGGGGAGTAGTGATGCTGACATATATTATAAACCACTCTGAAAGAGAATTATTGGCCAAAGCCGCTGAAATCTGCAGAGATAATCGTTATTCCCAAACCAGGAAAAGATCATAGCAGGATCATTTCATATCTTCCTATCAGTCTAATTTCTGTTATCTCAAAAATCCTGGAGAGGCTTTTGATGCACAAATTGAATTCAGACTGTAACATAGAAGAATGGATACCACTGCACCAGTTCGGATTCAGAACAGAACATTCCACTATACAGCAAAACCATCGAATAACATATCAGATCAGCCAAGCCTTAGAACATAAAGAGTACTGCCATCTGAGTTCTTGGACGTTGCTCAGGCGTTCAATAAGGTATGGCATCCAGGATTGCTGTTCAAAATAAAAAAAATTTCTCCCTATTTCCAACTTCTGAAGTCTTACCTGAGTGAGAGAGAATTTAGGGCCAGGATAAATGACAAAGTGTCTGAAAAGTACCTGATAATATCTGGATTACCACAGGGCAGTGTGCTGGGTTCATTTCTCTATCTGCTTTATACAGCAGATCTGCCTACAAACAGGCACACCATGATATGGAGCATTACACGAAGACCTGAATGTGTCGTATGTGAAGGACATAATAAAAGAAAAAAGTATAAATCACCATGAAAAATTACATACTCACAATACTTCTCTCCAGCAATTACTTGATCCACAAGATGACAGAAGACTTAAAAGGAACTGGCCAGCAGATCTGATGGAGGATCGAAGACGACTACTCACTGGAGAAGCCCTCATCACATCATCACATTAGCCTATAAATGTATTCTGATTGCTAATAAAGTGTTGAATAAAAAGAATCAAAAAATGCCACCAAAACTTCAAAAGTCTGTGGCAATCAATGATTGGCAATTTGTCATTAATAGATTCGTCTGTGTGGAATGTGTTCAAATTGATTAATTGAAAAAATAAAGTCCCTGTCTCTTAAAAAAACATCCTTTACAAAGGTTAAAATGAACATTACAACAACATTAATTACAGTTGGTGAACATCAAAAATTACTCATCAAGATAAAATCTTAATCCTCTTTTGAACATTTTATTCAAGAAAGTCATTTTATAGATTTCAGTTAAACCAAAAATTTTCTGAGTTAGTAGTAAGTGATTTTTAGAAATCTTAGAAATATCAAGGCACAGAAAGAATTTAGCTCAAGCACTCGATCAATTACAATACTATTCATCTTCAGTTTTAGCATATGTTTAAATATATCAATTAGTATAATTTCTATTCAATTTTTTTTTCACTAAGAGTAAAATTTTACAACTTATTATGTTGATCAAAATGAATCATTTCAATAATGACAATAAAAAATATATAAATAAAAATGGAAATCATTCTAGAAAGCTTCTGCTCAATATATTCCTTGAAAATTCATATTTTGTGTGGTTCAGGATACTACTTAATATTCATAGTCATTCAAAATACCAATAAAATGTTAATAAAAACCACGATATATTTGAATAATATTACAGAGCTCAAATAAAACACAATCTCAATCATTCTTCACCATAAAGAATGATCAAACCCGATTTAGTCTTTATAATTAATCGTAATTCCGTCACTGCCTGGATATGGCTGGCAAAAATAGCTTGAAACACTTCGTTGCCACAATTATTCAAATTTAGACTTTCTAGCTCCGAAACAATGTCTGTCTGAGTCGACACCGTCGACCAAAGATGAAGAATGGTATCGAATTTTTTCGTAGCCGTTTTAAGCGTCTCCGCTAAATCAAGGACTGCTCGTTTCTCTTTCGTCTCTATCTGGTGGCTCTTTTTACCCTTTTTACTCTGCCTTGGTTTAACAAAATCGGTACACATATCATATATAATACAGGCAATGCACACAATCTAAAATAACAAAAATATGAAAATGTTTCTTTTTCAATTTGTTACAACCTATCATACTTACTTCAATATTATTTACAACATACTCCATGGTGGTCCTCAACTGTAAGAAATCCACAGTTTGTTTAATCATTGCATCTACATTTTCTATTAATTTATTTAGTTCAGTCTTTATAATGGTAAATAATTCTTCATATCTTTCCTTTTCTTCCATCACGATGGCTATGAGAAATTTGAATAAGTTACCCAGTATCGTCTGATAAGGACATTTTAGAGCGCAATGGATTCTTGAGGGCAACGGTAGTGTTAAACGATCCTGAAAATAATAATGAATGATTTTTTGAGGCAAAGACAAGTTGCACAAGACAGATATAAGGAAGTGTTGGGAGATATTTTCTGGAAAAGAAATTTGCTCAACTTGTATCAAGTTTTTTCTAAAAGTATACTCTCACTTATAGAACACCGAAGCCTATTGTAAATTTTATGGCTCGTATGATTAGAGCCTCGTTGAGTCTTCTTTAATCTTCCATAAGGAATACTACAGTTGCTTTTTCGCGTGTAATAATGATAGTTGGAATTTGGAATGAACTGGTTCTGTCTGTTATGCACGTAGTTGACCCAGGTAAGTATGATCACAAGATGTTATTGTCAGAATTCTCTCCATTTTGATATGTTTCTACAACTTTCAGTGCTCTTCATCTCGAATGGGTTCAATGGGTTTTATTCTTGTTCTCTGGTATAATAATTGATTAGGGGTGTTGTGCAGTATGTTATTTGTCACTGTTCTGAGGCATCATGTTTCAGCCACCTCCAGAATTTTTATCACAGCCTCTGCAATTCGCGCACAAGGGATATCCATACTTAATTATTGATCAACATATGGATTTGAAAATTATTGAAGCTGTTTTCGTGTTGATTCCTTGGTAAAACCTCCAAAGTGTTTCGTTCTGTTCCGTCGCATTAGAGACGGTCCTGTCGTTCGAAATTATTCTGTCATTCGATACTTAGATCTTTTATATTGATATGCAATCTAGCAGTTTTGAGGTTTGTTTTGAACTGTTTAGTTTTACTCGACACTTCAGATTATTGGTTTTCTAATTATTATATATGGCCTTAGAAAACATAGAAAGTTAATTTAGAGATTTGGATATATTTATGCTTGTTAATTTCACATGACACAGCATTCGAAACTCACTCTATCCTTCTTTACTTGCATTAATTTTATAATTTTTCTGTAACCAATAAGAAGATTTATTTCGTTCATTCAGTCCACCTTCAACTGGACCTTCCAATCATTTATGTTAATTTCCCTCTTTTTTTAGAAGGGATGCATCGAGCACCTCTAATGTTCAGTCTTTGGAAAGACTGTAAAATCATTATTATTCGAGTAATAGTCAAAGTTGTCGCATGCAGCCTTAGCTACATTATGTACTATCATTTGGATAGTCAAATTTTTTGTACGTAGTTTATGGCATTTCGGTCCAAGCTATCGCAGTTATTTTTGTTAATATAGTAATCCAGTCGATTGCCAAAGTATTGGCAAATGCATTACATTTGTTGTTAGTGTAATAATCATACCTTTGACTTGGTTTATATACAGTAAACCAAGAATTATAGTTCATTGTTATTATAGAGTATTACGAGTGTTTTACTTTATTGGATAAACAAAGCTAGTTCATCATCGAGATAACTACATCCAAGTGCCCTTGAAGTAAAACTCTTCGTCAACTACATAAAAAATACAGTCCACTTAAACCCTTCGAAATTAATCAACGAGATTAATTAATTTGCAATTGCCTGTTATTTGAAAATACTGAAATAATAGGCAAATACTGCGGTAAACTAACCGTGGTACGAAACACGCTCTATTGACCATTTTCTTTCTTTATGTTGTTAGCGTGCTGTTTCAGGCTGGCTTTGTTGTCTATTTGAATTACTAGGTATTTTATTGATGGACTTAGTTTCACTATTTTATTATTCATTGAAATAGTTGGGGATTGGTGATTAATGTTGTGGTTGAATACTATTAGTTCTAACTTTTTTGGATTAACCTTGTACTCCTGGCTTCGATCGAAGTATCAGTCAGCACTGCCTCTGAGAGAGAACATTGCTTAATTCGTCATTGCATCGTGCTGAGGTTTTGATTTTTCCATTGCTCCACTTCACTGTAACTAACATTGAATTTCCTGTGTTTCTGACTGTCTTTTCCATACCGGTATAAATTTGTGGAAATTGTTCTCTATTATTTTCCATTAAGTAAGAACCGAATCAATTAAATAACAATGAAAAAAATGAAAAAGACTCAAAACAATATGTGATAATATACAATCTGCATCTTAGAGAGTTAAAAAGTTTATTTATGTAGTGAGGGGTTGGATAACATAATTATATATATTTCCCTTACCTGACTAATAGGTTCATAATTCTTCTTCCTTATATCATCTTCTAATTCTTCCCATTCCTTCAAAACCCTCTCCAATTTCGCAATATGTTCCTCCTTATTCAGCAACTTGACCACATCTAACGCTGCAGCAGTAGCATAAACAATTTGAGCACGCAGCTTAAAAAAATCGACATCCTGAGCAAACAAATTCTTGATTTCTTCCGATTCCTCCAGTGGCCCCTCTACCCGTTCAGGATCCCAATTGGAGTACACATTGAAGTCGCTGTTATTCCTAAAAATTCGCAAGATCATTAAAGAGAAGATTCAACAAGTCGATCCTTTAATTTCACCTCAGCAAATTCCATTTGGGATTGAGATTGTTCCCGAGACTACTGCTTAAGGCTTCCAGGTCCAGGCAACACATGAAAGTCAACATTATCTTATCAATTGTTACTGCGGCATAGTGGAGACTGTTGTTCAGTCTTTCCCTGAAATCCATGAAGTCCTCAAACTTCGCAAATGAACCAAACTTGTAAGATGAGGCTAGGTGATCCGCACTCTACAATGGAACGTTTATATATTTGTTTCGATTTCTGTGAAGAACTTACATCCTTGTAATTCGAAGCGAAAAATTTCAACGTCGTGTCATAGTGTGAGGTTGCTATACCTATGAGGCCGGTAGTTGGTAATCTTGCGCAATGGATATAACCTAAAGAGTCTAATTGTAAATGTTTTATTTCCAGACTATCATACATATTTTGAGCACCAATTCCACCACCTGAAAATCAATAAAATAATATGCGGGATCTTATTTTGTTCCAAACTTTCGTCCTAAGTTCAGTACTTTTTGAATTTTGAATAAAAAATAATAAATATGCTGGGTGCCTAAGTTATCTCTAGACAAATTTCATAAGGTGATTCCACAGGAAATTTTGCAGCAAAAAAGTTTACATCAAGTATGGTCTAACTGCACTGGTCAACAAGATTTTTGTAACACAAAGCAGATCTTTATTTTTTTTATGGAAATACCATTTTAATAATAGGAAAAATATTCCTAGAGCCCTAACATGCACCACTTTCCAATAGCTCAATAAGACCATTTTACATTAGCAAGTAGTCAATTTTATGAGGGGACGGTTAAAATGGATGCATTTTATAACAGGAAAAGTACCTAAACTGTCTTGTCAGAGACTGAAGGTTATTCCAAAATGGGAAAGCACAAGATCGACTATCCAATTTTGCAGTCTGAAATACTTTCATATTTCAGATTTACCAGTGCCGAACGCACCTTTAGATCCGCAGAGTGCTGTTTTGGAAGATATTGGAGACACATCATCAGAGAGCTCTGAAAAACAGTGCACCGACCCTGCTTTCACTCCAGGTCTCAGTTCTGGCGAGCCACATTTAATTGTTCAAAGGGAGTTAAATGAAAGTACGTAATTTGGGGTTATCAAAGCAACGAAACGAAAATTACGAGTTTCAGAAAAAAAATGCTCCGTTTTCTGCATTCTACAGTATGGAAAATTCGTTGTGTGTGTGTGTACTGATATTGATGGTTTAATACAGGAACTTGATATAGAGCATTACCCCTCTGAGTGGCGTTTATTTATAGATTCGTCTAAATGCAGTTTAAAAGCCGTGTTATTGCATAATGGAAATTTAAAACCCTGTATAGCAGTTGCCCATTCAGTGATGATGAAAATAAACTACAACACGAATAAATGGCAGATATGTGGGGACTTAAAAATTATAGGAATTTTAGTGGGACTCAGGGAGGATTTACAAAATATTGCTGTTTTCTTTGTCTATGGGACAATCGTGCAGTGAATCAGCATTATATAACAAAAATTTTATCAGGAAAATGTGTATTACAACCAGGAACTCAAAATGTTGTTTAGACCTCTTGTAGACCACAAAAATATCCTTCTGCTTCCTCTTCACAATAAACTTGGGCCAATGAAAAACTTTTTGAGGGCTATGAATAAAGATGCTGATGGATTCAAATACTTAAAACTACTCTTGCCCAAATTAAGTTGTGCCAAATTATAGGAAGGCATTTTTATTGGACCACAAATCAGAAAATTGTTGGACAGCGTTAATTTTACAGACAAGCTTACCAGGCAGGAACTCATTTGATAGTGTACTAAGAGGATTTTTGGCAGCAATATAGATGCAAACAGTTAGTTAATGAACTATTAGATGCCTACAAATCGCTTGGTGCCCGAATGTCATCAAAAATTAATTTCCTCCATTCACATCTGTCATTTTTCCTGAAAATTTGGGAGCTGCCAGTGACGAGCAGGGTGAAAGATTCTACCAAGATATAGGGATATGGAAATTCACTATCAAGGACGAACGATGATGGCTGATGGATTTTGAAGAGAGAAGATTTGACTCCTCAATAAAGGAAGAAACAGAATTTAATCAGTATTTTAAATCTTTGTGCTTTTCTTAGAAGTAAGGTACAAAAAAGAGAACAATCTGTTTCTTTAAGAAATGATATCTTAGAACCACAGTTTCTATTTTTAGACAAATTGAGATAAAGAAATTGTTAGAAACTATGACTCACTTTTTTGGTCCGGACAATGTTGTTATGTTTGGAAAAATTTATGATTCACAAATATTGTAATATGGTGCACTTTGTTTTTGGGAGTACAAATTAATTTGGTCCGTTTCTTTAGCCAAAACATTGCATTTATTACAGAAAATAATGAATTTACAAATTAATCGAAATATTGTCCTTCACTGTTTACTACTTTTTCCCACTTCTCAGGCAATTTCCGGATCCCGTCTCAGAAACAGTTCTTGTGCTTTGAGGCGATCCAATTTTGAAACCAATTTTCAATTTCTTAGAAAGAAGTGAAGTGGTGCCAAATCGTGTTGCATCCGTCGAAACAGCCAGTAGTCAAAAGGAGCAAATATTGCGACGTGAGGCGTTGTTATGCAAAAGAATAACTTTATCATGTCTGTTCTTATATTCTGGTCGTTTTTCTCGTAATGTATGGTACAAAGAAAGTAACTGAAGTCTGTACTGATCATCTGTAATGGAATCACCAAGTTTTATCAGCTCACCCTCTTGGTCCCACCAGATACACAGCATAACTTCCGAACCATTAATGTTCAGCTTTGGTGTTTATGTTGAGGTCGATTGCAGTGATTGGCCAGGCAGAGTGTAGTATTTTTTTTCTTGGGATTGTCTTAGAAGATCCACTTTTCGTTACCAGTCACTACCTGGTATAAAAACCCTTTCTGTTTTGTCTTTGATGATCTCTTGGTTTCAGCTCATAAGGAATCCAATTGTCAGGCTTTTGAATCAGGCCCATAGATTTCAAGCTGCTTGTTGGGTCACCCCCAACGTAACTGCAAATTCCTCTTATGTTAGACTGGGATTTGCATAGAGTAATGTCTGTAAATTCACCGCCTTCGAATTTTTTGACTTTCTCAAGCGAGGTCTATCTTCAAGGCCGAAGTCAGCACTTTCGAAATGCCGAAACCATTCTCTACATTACTTGTCAGTTAAAGCATTACCACCATAACATTTCACAAGCATACGATGAACTTCAGCTGTCTTTTTTTCCAATCAAAACAAAAAATTTAAAACTTCTCACAAATGCTGTGTAGTTATCAAAAGATCCGACATTTTCAACAGTGTAACAAAAAACGTTTTGTATGAAACTCAAAACAGTTCAAACTGGATGTTATCGGCATATTTCCAATCTGTCTAAAAGCGCGGAATCAGCTTTTACTGTTCAGAAATTTAATGTTTTTTGAGCCAGCTCTTGAAAACGGACCAAATCAATTTGTTAATATATTAGCCTTTATCAAGTAAACGCTCAATAAATTTATTTTTAATTCCTTTTCAAAATATTGACTTTGAATCACCTCTTGAAGCTTGCTTACGGCAATTTTTGTGCACAGCTAATTTCGACAAGTTCTACATCCTCGCCTTTGAAAATACCCTGTATGGTTAATCCCTTTAAAACTTAGGACTCTTCTAATTAAATACAATTAAAAACTTAACCAAACACCCACCTACGGTATGGTACAACCTGACGCACAACAATTTTGCGTGAAAATTACTCGGACTTTTTTTGAGCAACCATTCCAGAAGAACGAGGGCCACGATTATGGGTTCTGCGCTTTTCTGCAACTGAGCCAAATCGTACATTACGTGAGCTGCCAATAGGGCGTAAGGATCGGAAGGCCCCAAGTCCGTCGGCAGCAACTGGCTTCCATATGACTGGTAACCATGTTGATAATGTAGGGAAAAAGCGGTAACCAAAGCTTTAAGATGGACATCTGGCAAACTACGATGGCTACCGCAAAGTCTCGACAACTGAAGGGCGCAGATGTGCCTCTGCATTTGTTGCTCCTGAAAAAATACAGTTGGTTTCTTCCATAACCACAAAACCTATTTCACAAAGAACGATTATTAGTAATGTTAGCAATTTAATCTTGTACAAATGTTAAACTGCTTAAGCAACCCTCAAGCATCAAAATGTCCAGAAAGACAGTAGGTTTCCGACTGTCTTCCAGAATACATTATCTCTACAATGGAAATACGTTATCTCTACAAAGAAATAGTAAATAAAATTCAATTTACACAAACATTTTACCGATAAACAATTCTTAATATACTGCGGAAAAAGGGGGGTTAATTGGGGTTTGTCTGTGGTATTCCAAACTATGCGAAGAAGAATAAATGAACACAAGGAGTGGATTATTTAAAATTTTCATTTTTGATCGGCTATAAATAAAAAACTAATGAATATTTTTCGAACTTATGAGTTTATTTGAAAAGTTGAACCTTGGCATTTACAAATGAAAAACAATATCATTCAAATAACTGCCACGATCAACCCAACTTCGATTCGTGTTTCAAGGCAACAATTGTTTCTAGATGCTTAGCGTAACACTTATTTTTAACGGACCTCCAGAAAAAATTGTCCTGAGGTGAAAATGAGCTTCATCTGTAAAGATGATTTTTTTGAAAAAATGCTCATCTTCTTAGTTGAACTTTGAAGCCTTCATACCAAGGTCAAAACTTGAACAGATTGTTTTATCAAAAAACGACACAGTTTTCATGAACAAATTGATGTGAGGGCATTTCATTTCTATTGAATTTTTCACGTAAATTTCTAACAGTTTTGGTAGAAGATTCGCCACTTTGGAAATAAGTTTTTAAAATGGATCTACTATAAGCAATTATTCCCTCACAATATACCTCTAACAGTGTGGTGTACTTGTGATGTTTTAAAACAAATTAGGGATCACGCAGGTTACTATAGTCTGTCTAGAAAGTATCCGGAATTTATTATTTTTCATAATTTTAATATACTTCTTTTTTGTAACATTCTAAGACAAAAGTAATGTACAGAATAGGTTGTGCAGATAGTCAGCTATGGCCAAAGTTGTATAGCAACACTATTTGTCAAATATTGTTGATTGTCAACAGGTATACAATTTATGAAATGTTGCAACTAGAAAAAAGAAAACAGGCAGAATATTTGTTTAGAAAAGGTTTTCGAAACGTTAAAAAATTAGTGCAATTGACTGAATTGGGAAAAAGGTGCTGTATATGAGACAATAAAGAGGATAAAAAATGGCATGGATATGAGGCCTAGACCAATATCTCAGTGTGGTGCTACACCTCTCTGTATAGTTGATGGTACAATGAAAAGTATTGTGGCATTCTAACCCATTTTCTCCTTGAAACGGCGCATGCTTTATATCCAGAGGGCTGGCGTTTTCAGCAGGATAATGCAAGATCCGATACTCAAGCTTGGATGCGAGAACACCTAGTGACAACCATTTCATGGCCAGCAGCTTCACCAGATCTTAGTCTCATTGAAAACAAATGGGGACTAATGAAGATTGAAGTTAAACAAGCAGCGCCATGAAATAAAGATGATTTAATTCAGTCAGTTTTACATTCCCGGACTACCAGCCATTAAATTATATACTAAATAATTACAATTGAGCTTCGTTTTCTCCGGATACTTTCAAGACGGACTATACATCGTCCCTATAATTACCCGACCATCATTCATTTTTCAACACTGAAAACAACCATATTCCATTTATGGTTCTTGCAACCCGTCAATCAGTTACACCAGTGTTCAGAAGCGAGGACGGTTGAAAACAGTTTAAAACGTTCTATATGTCTACTTAAAAAGTTAAAAACGTATTCTGCTACAAATGTTGGAGCCATGTTCTGCAAACCATCGGTTCCCATCTCTCTTGTGGAAGTGCTGCTGTTCCTCAAAGTCAAAAGTCCATCTTTATGCTCTGAGGTTCTAAAGGATGGTCCGTCTGAGAGTTTGCATTTTGAAATAGTAAAGGGTCTTTCAATGGGAATGACACATTTTTAAATTGACATTACTCACGCATGGCAGCCATTTTTTATTTGTGACATTGACAGTTGTTTTTGTCAATGTCTACCATTTAATCATGGAAAGGTACACACTTCAACAACGTTTAGAAATAATCTAAATTTATTATGAAAAATCGCGATCTGTTACTCCAAATATACGTGCTTTAACTCCAATTTTTGGTCGTTATAATCGTCCGGATGAAAGAACTGTTGAACTTTTAGTGAAGAAGTTTGAAACAAATTTTACACTTCTCGACGTTCACAAGAACTAGGCATCTCCCAGACGCCTTTGTGGCGAGTTTTACGAAAAGATCTTGGTTTTACATACATACAAAATTGTTTTAATCCAAGAACTCAAACCAACAGATCATTTAAAGCGTCGCGTATTCAGTAATTGGTGCTTAGAAAAATTCGGAAGTGATGGACTAATAAATTATCCGCCTCGTTCCTGCGATTCAACTCCATTGGAATTCTTTCTTTGGGAAACATTAAGTTAATGGTTTACTGCAATCATCCAGCAAATTTAGACCATTTACAGATCAATATTGAACGAGTAATTGCTACAAACGACCTGATTTGTGTGAGAGAGTTGCGAAAAATTGGGTTCAAGGACTTCATTCCTGCCGGTGTTCCCGTGATGAACATTTAAATGATGTGTTGTTTCATATCTAATGGTATCCATTGTTCTTCATAATGAAATAAAAATTTCAATAATTTTCAAATAAATAATGTATTTTATTTGCAAAACAAAATGGGGCGTTGTTAATGAAAGACCCTCTAGTTTTTCGAGTCCAGCAACATTATAACAAAACTGGAAAATATCAAAAACTCATTTCCAAAGTGGTGAATCTTCTATCCAAACTGTTAGAAATTTACGTGGAAAATTCAATAGAAATGAAATGCTCTCACGGCAATTTGTGGATCAATTTGTCATTTAAAAGCATTGCTGCTGTGGCCCAAAAGATGGCCAAACATCTATAAGCATCAACTTGTCATCGTGCTCAAGAACTGAACGTTTTCCGCACTTCCCTGAGGAGAACTTTGCATCAAGATCTTGGTATGAAGGCTTACAAAAGTTCAACTAGTGCAAGAAAAGAAGCCTCGTGGCCATCTGATGTGTATCCACTTCACTCAAAGATGAGCAGAATGTAAAAGTAAAGCAAATTTTTTGGATTTTGTCATTCTACATCAATAGCAGTATTTTAAAAGTTTCAGCTCCAAGCATGATCCAAAATATTTCTGCAAGCCATTAAAGCTTTTACTACATCTATAGCATACTTAATTTACAGAATTTTAATATATTGTGAGTACATATTAATTCGGTCCGTTTTCAAAAGGGGGCTCTAAAACGTTATATTTTTAAACAGTAAAAGTTGATTGCCGCGATGTTATAAGTTAGATATAACATCTAGTGTGAATTATTTCGAGTTTCATACAAAACGTTTTTTGTTACGCAGTGGAATGTCATATCTACTACTATTACTAACTAGTGGGCAGATTTAATTTTTTGTTTTAATTGGAAAAAAGTGCAGCTGAAGTTCATGGTATACTTTTAGAAGTTTATGGTGACAATGCTCCAACTGACAAGTTGGAGAGGATGGATCCAAGACTTCAAAAGTGGTGATAGACCTTGCTTGGGACAGCCAAGAAAATTCGAAGATGATGAATTACAGACATTACTCGATGAAGATCCAAGACAATATTGCACTTACTTTGGGGGTGACCTAATAAGCAGTGTCTGTATGTTTGAAATCTGTGGACCCGATTCAAAAACAAGGTAATAGGTTTCCTTTTGCATTGAAACCAAGAGATCTAGACAGGTGATTACTTTCTTGTGAGCAGCTGCTTGAAAGGCAAAAAAAGAGAGGGTTTTTTACTGGGTAGTGATTGGTGATAAAAAGTGGATCTTCTACAATAACCCCCTAAAAAAAAATTCTACGCTTTGCCTACTAAAACCTGGTGATTTCATTATGGGTGATCGGTACATACGGCATTACGACAAAACCGGTGTGCTTTTGTGGGAAGTTTTACTTCAATATGAAGAGAAAGGCTGCCGAAAGTCACCGTATTTTAGTGGATAATTATCGTGACCACGCTCTAGCTGAACAAAGGTGTCAGAAGTAGTTTGCACAATTTAAAACTAGCAATTTTGATTTGGAAGATAAAGAACAACCCGGAGCGCTACTAAAGTTTAAGGACGAAGAATTAGTTGCAAGACTCGATGAAGATCCATCACAAACGCAAGAAGAACTCACAATGGTGACAGTCATTTGACATCATTTAAAAGCAATAGGAACGATCCGAAAGGTAGGAAATTGAGTGCCATATGAAATGAAGCTAAGAGACGTCGAACTCAGTTTTTTCAGGTGTGAACAACTGCTCCACAAATGGGAAGTCCTACCCTACTTGTTGTACAGCCCAGACATTTTCCTTCTGATGACCATCTTTTCGATGGAACATGGCCTGGCATGGACAGTATTTTGATTAATTTGTTTATTATCGTTCGAAATAAATGCATTTTTTGAGCTAAAAAACGGAACAAATTAATTTGTACTCCGAATACAATTTTAAGTTATGATTATGATTAAATGATATTCAACCACCTATATAAATACTTACCGATTTGGGAATATTTGTAGCGCTTATGCCCACGTCTTTAAGGAGCCTAGCGCTCAAATCCGATTTTTTCTCACTGTCCAACAGTGTCAAATACGATCTGAGATCTGTGACGCAACAAGGCTTGTGTCCGAACTTTCTGAAATACTCCACGAAGAGCTCTATGGTCTCGCCGAGTAGTTCGAAGGTATCGATTCCCATTTTCACGAGTTTTGAGCACAGTTCAAACCTCGCCAGGTACGGACCCCTAAGCAAAAATCCTAGAAAATGGGAATAATATAACATATTGAAAGATGTGAGTTGTTCTTATTAACTACCATTATCTGCGCCATTTTCAACTAATCCGCAAATAAATTCATGAGCTTTTTCCGGTGTATCATCAACAGTCTCTAAATCGTCTTCCTTCGGTTCATGATTGTCTACATTGTTGATTAATTCATTTTTGGGCATCAGTTCCAGCACTGAATTCACATAATATTTCCAAACGTTCCATTTATCCACACTGAAATACAAATTATGATTGATTTTTCAAATGCCTAATTTGGAAAAACAGAACTTGTTATGTTGAATACTATCATTACATTTAAACATTTAAAAATTGAAAAAAATAAGAAATGAGTACGTTTTCTATTATTGAGGTAACATTGAGGTCTATTAGTGAGGTCACGAGTTTTTGCTACATTTTCAACTTGGTATTCAAGAAGTTGTATTTCGAAGGTTTTATACAGGATGGCCAAGTTATATCTGGCCAAATTTGGCACGATGATTATATAGGCACTTGCAATACAGAAATTCTTATTACGAAAATGAATAAGAAAAGTTGTAACACGTCAGGTTTACATTTATAGAACCACATTTAATGTTACATTATCTGATGTGTATTGAAAAATATGATTTAAGAATTTTTTAACTGTATATATTGACTTTATTCAGTTTTACACCTACTAAACGTGCCTTACATTTAATAAAAACACAAATATTAAAAACATTGACTTAAAATACTAATTAAATTCTATTTTTTTCCTTTTATGAGGGGCCATATCTTGCCTCTTCAAAAACCAGCAGTAATCCCCCCATGGCTGGTTCCCATCGCCCGTGATCGCGAATTTCCATTGTTCTAATATCTTGGTGGAGTCTTCCACCTTGCTCGTCACTGACAGATCTCAAATTTTCAGGAAAAAATGACAGATGTGAATAGAGGAAATGAATTTTTTATGACATTCGGACACCAAGAGCTAATAGTTCATTAACTGGTTGCATCCATATTGTTGCCCAGGTATACCACACAATGATGAATTTCTTCCATTAAAATAAACAATAGTTATAGGAATTTTATAAATTAATCTTCCTATATAAAGAATATCTTGGCAATTTCCTATTAGATGAATAAAATTTCCAGCACATATAAATAATAAAGCTTTAAATAAAGCATGAATTCATAAATAAAAAAAAGCTAATTCAAATCTACCTAATCCTAAAATTGTAATTATTAAACCTAATTGACTTAAAGTAGATAAAGCAATAATCTTTTTTAAATCATATTCAAAATTAGCGTTTAATTCAGATAATAGTTGGTAGTTTGCATCCATATTGTTGCCCAAAAATCCTCTTACTAGTCCATGCTCCAAGTTCCTGCCTGGTTAACTTCTCTATAAAATTAACGTCGGCCAGCAATTTTCTGATTTGTGGTCCAATAAAAATGCCTTCCTTTAAGTTTTCATCACTCAACTTGGGGAAGACTTGTTTCAAGTATTTGAATCCATCACCATCTTTATTCATATCCTTAGTTTTTCATCAGCCCAAGTTTAATGTGAAGAGAAAGCAGAAAGACAATTTTGGAGTCTGCAAGAGGTCTAAACTTAACATTTTGAGATTCTGGTTGAAATACAGTTCTTTCTGGCAAAATTTTTGTTATACAATGCTGGTTTACTGCACGACTATCCCATAGACAAATAAAACAACAATATTTTGTAAATACTTCCTGAAGTCTCACTAAAATTCCTATAACTTTTAAGTCGCCACATATCTGCCATTTGTACGTGTTGTAGTTTATTTTATCCAAAAGAGTGCGGATATTTCTTTCATCATCACTGAATGGGCAACTGGTATAGAGAGTTTTAAATTTCCATTATGCAAGAACACAGCTTTGAAACTGTATTTAGACGAATCTATAAATAAACGCCACTCAGAGGGGTAATGCTCAATATGAAGTTCCTGCATTAATCCATCAATATCAGTACACACACACAACGAATTTTCCGTACTGAGCATTTCTTTTTCTGAAATACGTAATTTTCGTTACGTTGCCAAATAAATTCAATTCCTTAAGATGGGAAGCAAGAAATACTTCAATTGTCTTTGGTAGACCTTGCCACAAGAAAGTTCAAGAAATATCAAACATCAAAAATATAACTTTAATTTTACGAAACATTTTTTCCAAACAAGTCATGTTCACCTAGAATTAGATAATCTTAAAATACAACATCTGGAAGCGAAAGGTAAGAAACTTGACATCTTGGAATCAACCAAAAATTACCACAATTCGTAGTAAAATTATTAAAGGAACAGACGAATCGTGGTACTCCCCTCTTCTCTAAGTTCTACACAAACTAAAGCCTTGCATAAATATATAAAACCTTTGAAATGCAACAATATTATACAGTTTGAAAATGAAAACTCAGGTGACTGTATCCTTTATAATAAAAAAGTGATAAAAAACGAAGTAATTCCTTGTTTATTTCATTTTTAAAATGAACTATAACAAAGTAACTTAGCACTCCATCCAATATTCTTTAACTTATATCTAGAAATTACTGAATCCACCTTAACGAAGAATATTTAAAAAAAATGAAATCTAAAAACTTCTTAAATATAAATATTTTTGTTCTTTACAACTGAGAGAATATCAATTACGATAATATTAAAAATATTATCTCAAAACTGTGATCGAACCCAACATAACTTACCTCTCGGCAAGAATTTTCTTACAAATTACATTAATATCACTCCATCTCCCGAGATTGATCAGATACGGTATCTTAGCCAGGGGAATATCGGTACAGGACAATTTCAGGCCCAGTGGCCCATCTATAACTTGCAGTATCTCTTTGTATTTTTTCTGCTGTTCAAGAATCATGATGTACAGTTGCACCTGTTGATCCGCGTCCATCTTGTTGTCTGCTATAAGTTTGTCCATCATTCTTTCTGCCAGACTCAACAGAAGACTTCTCTTCTTTGGATCGTTCTTATCTTGAAGAATTGATACGAGTAAAAATGGTCGTATGACATTAAAATGGTCTACATTAATAATTCTAATGACAGGTAAGTACATTGTTCAATGTTGTATTGAAAGGAACATAACATGCATCAGAATCGATTGGAAGCTAAACATTTTTTGGAAAATGGATGATACTTTTACCCCCTATAGATCATCTCCTCTAACAACTGACAAAGATTTTCAACACACAACAAACCAAATATCGATAGCTCAGTGGTTAAGTGCTTTGGGCTCTTAACCAAAAGGTCATGGGTTCAAATCCTATTCAGGTGGGAAAGAAATTTTCTAGTTGGACTGGTTTCGGCCACCATTTCACTGTTGGGTCAAAAATTAACAGTGCTGTGACCTAAAGTGGCGCAAGATTCCAGTAACAAAGCCTACCCAGAACACAACTGAACTCCTAACTCGCACAAGTTGAAAAAGCTTCTGAGGGATATTCACAGAAATTCTAGGAATATCAGGATAATAAAAATTCGGCTGGAAAATACTAGCACTGGCTTATTCTCCAGACTTGGCTGCGTCCAGTTATCATCTATTCTCCATCACTGGAATACACTTTCTCTGAACCCTTCAATTTGTAGAAAAATGTACGAATATGGCTCCATAACCGGATCCTTTCAAAAGAAGAACTATTTTTTTGGCTTGTCATTCATGAACTGTCAGAAAGACGGGAAAAATGTATAAATAGCAATGTTGATTATTTTGAGTACCAACCTTCAAAACACATCTGTATACATTTCCTGACCATCTGATGATTAGTTCGAATGTTACAGTGATTTTAGTGATTTTTAAAATGAAAAAATAAAAAGGATATTAACTGTTTCACCCATTGCTAGTTAGTGGATTATGATTAAAAAAAGTTTTTAGAAATCACTGTTTTACAACCAGAAAAATTCAGTTAACTTCCGATAACTGAAAACTTAAAAAAACTAATAAGTATTTGAAACAGATTCACATAGATCCATACGGATCACAGAATTTAAAATTTAATGAAATAATTTATAGTACATTTCTAGTGCTATGATCATCAAAAAATTTGTTATTAACATTCAAATCACTGCCTTGCATCTGATAGTATGTCAATGAAGTTGGAATGAGAAAAAAATTTTGGTATTCATATGTGTTAGGTTCCAAACATAACCTTTAAATGTCAAAGTCAATAAATTATTTATTCTCGAACTATTTGTTCACAAACAAGTATAGAGAATTGAAATTGTTCACAAAATTCTTGTTTTGGGTCTAAGTAAATATTTGAGGCCATTTAAAACTGTCCATATGAGAATTTTATTGTTGATTTAGAAATTCTGACTGAGTAGAAATGTATTTTAAATATAAGACAACTTACCTTCTCCTCTAGTTGCTTGTAAGAGGATGCTCATAACAGCCCAACAATAATATGGATTTTTGGGTTTGAACTTATACAGTGCCATAGCTGCTTTCTGTTGAGCTTTGAAATCAGAAATTCTAACATACGACATGAAGAGGTGTGTATGTAATTCTTCATTTGAAGGTTCCAATCTTACAGCTGTTTCATACAAGTTACAAATCTTTTCCACTAAAAAAAAAAAGATGTTTAATAAAGCAATTTTGTTCAAATAAATCTAGTACTGGGCTAAACATTTATGAATTAATATTAGGATATCACTGAAAGAACAATGGTAAAGTTATTTGTAACAAATAACCTAATGAATAATTATAAATTTTTCAAATTCATCTTTATATTTTCTCTATTTATAATTATAAATATGAATTCATGAATATAATGAGATACGAATACTACAATCTGATTAATTTATGTAGCTATGCCAAAAAGAAAAATTGTAATGAAATTATAATAACATGAATGTTTACCCTGTTGCAATTCTCGATAACACAAGGTCATAGCCTGCAGAGTGGCCTCATCTGTTGGGCATTCCATTAATATGTTTTCCAAAACTGCTATTGAATCGCTCTCTTTGCCAATACGAAGTAACGTTAAAGCTTTCAAAGCCTTAGCACATAATAAATTTGGGGTTTTCTTCAATATTTTATCACATACGTGTAAGGATTTTTTATTATTACCACTGTCCAACCATTCTGTAAGGGAAAATAGTGAATTGAAATATTTTCACAATTAATTCTGACAGGAATAACATTGAAATAAAACTTAGGGAAGAATGGTTAATGATCCTCCTCAAACCACCGTCAATATTATTTAAACATTTTCAAAACAATTCTCATATAAAAATCGCATTCAAAACAACGAAAATTGTTGCCTTACCATAAATTGGTCGAAGTCTTCGCTCGATAACTGAACTGTCATGTACGTGATTCTTCGACATTTTTAGGCTTATAATAAATAAACGTTTGAAATAGGGTATGGAATTGGTTTGTTTTATTCGGTTACCACTTTTAGAAAAATGTAAGATAGACAAAATATAAAATTTTTCCTTCAAATAAATTCTCCACAAGGCACCGCAACCGCCATGATTGAATTTCTAACCTATACAGTCATAGAAGGACCTATAGTTGTCATTCATTGGTGCTCTGTTAAGATAGGTGTACACGAACTCACTGTAACTTAGTCACTCTTCAGATAATGCCTTTATACGGTCCATTTTCTCAACGGTGGACAGGAAAGAAGAAGAACCTTTATCATTAGTCATAGAGAGACTATAGTTATCATAAATCAGTGCTCTGTTAATGATACTCTCTTTACCTTTGTCACTGTTCAAACAATGCGAATCGTAGAGGCTGGAATTAATTTCGATCTTAAATTTATCCATTAGGCGGACGTCAAGTTGACATTTTTGTCGAGAACTAGTACAAATATTAAATAAATGTAACAAAACAAACAAGGTACATAGGTAGAAGGTACACGCCAAAAGAAATATTCATCTGTAGCGAGCACCTTCTTCACTCCTGGTTCAGAATCCTGCCTTGCTCTGTTGCAACTTGAGCGGCGTATCATATAGAGGACACTACTAATCTTACAATACCCGAGTGACCGTCCCTGCTGACTTTAAGTAGGGCAAGACACACAGTGACACATAGTCACTGGCGTCACAGGCAGATATATTAACTGTTCAAAGTGACCACCTTCAGCCGTTACACAAGAGTTAAGACGTCGGCGCATAGATTGGGTTACCCGGTCAAAAAATCCGTGAGTATTTTGAATAACCCTACATGAAAGAACAATGCAGTTCCTCAAGTCTTCCATATCGTGGACAGGAATCTTGTAAACCAATGTTTTTAAATGGACCCAAAAAGTAAAATCCAGAGGATATAAATCTGGTGATCGGGCAGGCCAGAACTGAAGTCCACCTCGCTCTTGCGTGCCCGCACAGTACGTGGCGTGCCAGCTCCTCTCGAAGAATTCTACTCTGCTCTACTACAGCTTCCGATGTAGCATATGAGGGGGCGCGACAGCATACAATACCTCAAAGATCCGCGCTCACCGGGGTTAAGTAGGGCAGAGTACCAGTGTTTGATGACTAAAGTTCATGTTGATAATTTTTTTTTTCTTAAAAACCTTGTATTTTAGCAAGAAATTACAAGAGACCTCATTTGTAAAGAATGGATCAAGCTATCCAAAATTAATTTTTTTATTGTAAAATAGGAATATGGAAAAGAGTTCCTTGCAATCATAGAGGGACACCACCTAAAATTTTTTTGGGTACCTTTTCGCCCGCATAAAATGCCTGCTTGATTTTATTCTTGTCAGTTTTTTGATATTTGGAAGGCAGGTTGAAGGAGATAAAGACACGATAAAGGCTTTAGTTGATACAAATTGGCGAATAACAACACGTGATATCGGTGAGAGGTTATATTAATGTTTATGGCCACTTGAAAGGCCTGGGATTAACCTCGAAGCTCGATATATGGGTTTCCTATGTTCTCACGCAAGAAAACAAACATGGAGCAAAGAAGATGAAACGGCTCAAAGCATTTCGAGAGCCACTATCCATCAAAAAAAGGTGATGCCGTCTTTTTGGGGGGATTTTAAAGGAATCGTTTTTTTAAGTTTTTACGGGATAACACAACAATTAATTAAAAAGTCTACTGCCATCAATTGGACAAACTGAACGATGCACTTCAACAAAAAAGGCCAGAATTAATCAACAGAAGAAGTGTAGTGTTCCACCAATATAATGCGAGACCTCATACAAGTTAGATCACTCGCCAAAAGCTTTAACCACTTGAATGTGATATACTGCCACACCCACCATATTCTCCAGATCTGGCAACTTCGGATTATTATTTGTTTCGGTCATTGCAACATTTTTTGGACGGTAAAACCTTTACTTTAAATGAAGAGAGCAAAAATCAGTTTTTTGTCAGCAAAGACCAAAAATTTTATGAGCGTGGAAACATACTACCATCAGAAAGATGGCAAAAGGTGTTGGACCAGAATGGTCAATATTAAATTTATTAAAATATTTAATCATTATACGAAAATTTTCTTTCATTTTCCAAAAAAAATACATTTACTACGTTGGAACGTCTTATTTCCGATTTGACTGTTCTTAAAATCTCTCACCAACGTAAAACACTTCCATTCAATTTTCATGCTGTCTGTGGACTGAATAAATATTTCTAAGAAAACTATTATGATCGGAACACTTGTTATTAGGAAAAGGGCAGCCAAATGACCCCTTGAACATTAAACAAGATAACGAGAAAGCATCGTTGCTGTTGTTACCAATTATTCAATGAAGTTTGCATCTATCCATTGTGGAGGCAGATAATCGTGTTTTTTTTCGAAACGAAGTGATTTTTCGAATGGTGAACATTAATTTGATTTTTCGTTATGTTGTTTAAAGAGTGCACCTTGGTGTTTCTATTGTTTGCTTTTGTGAAGCTTTCTTCATGTGTAAGTCGCACTTATTGATGAAGTTTACAGAAGCCTGCATATGATATATTTATTCATCCAATTTTATTTGAACTCCATGAATATTCCAGCGTACATTCTATTCTTGGATTCACTTATTATAGTCAATTTTCGTCATTGCTTTCAAAACAGCCTGATACGTCCTTTTTTGGGCTTGAGTGACTCAAACAGGAAGTGTTTTTTCCAAACACTGAAAAGAAAAAGTCACATTGCGTCATATCTGGTCAATACGATATAAGAGAATTGTTTTATTCTTTAATTTAATTTATTTTTTACTAATGGCACCATATTATAGCAATGCAAAACTTCCAATTTTTTTCATGGAAAATGCCGTAGAAAACATAATTTTTGGTTTATCATTTTCAAATTACTTTGGTGATCGAATGAGAACAAGTTTCAAGGCATGCACATTACAGAAATCGAACGAAAACATTTATTTTACATACCTCAGAGCTTTGTGCCAAAACGGCTACATGGAAGTTCTTATTACAAAATTTGATTGATATTTGAGATGGTAGATCGTTTGACTAGAGCTCTTGGACTTGTCTGTAATGATAAGGATGTAGCTGCTGCTCTTTAAGAATCCTCCATGTCGTAAACCAACAAGGTTTAGAATTCATGAAAGGGCTGTAATGACACAGGGATTATTTCAGTGGACAAAAGCCAATTCAACGCGAGGATCAATGCCCCTGAATTAATTTGTTTATTCCAATCTCCAGACCAGTTAATGTTAAACTTAGGAATTCGTTTTCGAGGCACGCACGAACAGAAATTATTTTACTCTGACCTATATATTATGATAACAAACTGCAGATTAAAAAGTTCATAAGAGCTGATTGTACGAAACGTGAACATATTCCTTCAGATGAGTTTAGGAACGGAAACTTTCAGAGAAAAACGCTGACGTCGAAATTAACACGTGTGGCTCGACAAAGAGCTGAAATTGAAAGTGCTAAGTTGCAATTTTAAGCGAGTGAACGAATCAAAAATTTGGAAGGAGAAAACCGACGCGTACGAGGCGTCGCAAAAGAGAGTTTGTTGGAAGTCTTGACACGTAGGAAAAACTAGTAAGATCGTTGAGAAAATATCGCGGTGCGAGGCTCGAATTGGTCTCAGAATTTAGCATTATTATAATTATATTGAGTGGTATCAGTAATTTTTTTTCAAGTTTAAGAACTTAGTCAGAAGAATTAGAGAAATTGAATATAGTGCTAAGTTCCGGGACCAAGGAATTAAAGACTACCCGTTATCGTTCTTTATCGTTTATTGTTGGTGTTAAATAGGTCGTTTCTTGTAGAAAATCACGTGTGCCCAGTTTTGTTTTGAATCTATGGTCTTGGAGTCTAGGAGTAAGAAGTATCTAAAAATTTTGGTATATTATTCAGGTTGAAATTGTCTAATTAAAGTAGAGTCAGAAATTAAGAAGTATCTTAGTATCTTAGTATTTATTATGTTTGAAGAATTTAAACAGAATTAAGAATTATATAAATGATCCTTAGGCTAACTGTTGGATCTTGATCAACTAAATTTAAAATAATATTTTCTTTATAAATGGTTCTTGCTGTTCTTGGCCTACCAGAATTTATTTTTTGGTCTCACATTCACAGTGTTTCGACAACCTCCTTCAATGGCTCTATATGTATTTTTACTTAGTAAATATCTTCGAGGAAACTTTTCCGCATAACGCGTGACAGCTGCATTAGAGTTTTCTAAACACTCGCCTAGGATTAATAATATTTCGTTGTATTCAACATTTGAGTACATTTTGATCAACAATATCTAATTTTATAAATAACAAGGTTTCAAAATCTAATTATTGTTAGCTTATCGTCGTAACTTTCAATAAATGACAGTTTTCCATGGAAAACTCAGAGAAAATCAAGATATACCGACTAGAATGGATTTTTGTCACACGTTACAAGAAATGAAAGCCCCCAATCCGAATTTTTTAACATGTATCCGTTTTATCGATGATGTCTCATTTACGCGACAAAAAATTAAAAAAAAAATTGAATATCAAAACAGATTTAATCTATCAGTCTTCTACAATTTTAATAAAAAAAAATTTTATTCAAAAAACTTTTAGAATTGAAATAAACTCAGCTTATATTTAATAGACGTATAAAATCAAAACTCAATATACAATATCAAATGGAATAAATAAACCAACAAATATAAATTGTCCATTGAAATTAATAAATAAAGGGGGCAACATTTTGTTTCTGATCTTACAATTATGAAAACTAATTCCTCTTCAAAAATACAAAACATAATTTAAGGACTTCTCAGAAAATATAATTTATTTGAAATATTTAAATAAATTAATTCAAAAATCTCTCAAAACATGCATTATATCTTCAAAAAACATTTACAATTCCGTTAAGGTCTTCATTGGTCCTACTTCATTCACATAATGCATACTAATTAATAACTTTGTCATTATTTGATATCAGCATCTTATTACTTCATAATTTTCAAATCAAAATATGCCGAAAACGGTGCAAAGTATCGAGTTTTACCAAGAGTATCTTTTCGGTGTAAAATTGAATAATGTTTAAGTTCACTTGAAGTTTTGATTAATAAATCTAACCTTAAAAAAGTTATGTTCAATACTACTTGGTACGAAACGTGTGCTAGCGCCCTCTATTAGAGTCAGATATAAAAACAAATCCATGAGATGTATCAGCTTCTAAAACATATTCGTATGAAATTTCATGACAATGTTGCCAGTAGTTTCGACAAAATCGTAAAAAAATGTGCACAAAATTTTTTTCTTCAACGCCCTTTATTTTGAATACGGCCGACGTTACGAAATTTTTTTACTGAACAAACCCCAACTATTTTTCAGTTTTCTACCTGTCCTGGAGACGGTATCGCCTTTTTTTGAAACACAGCAACACCTTTTTATTGGAAATATTAACTGAACTCTTTGTGCGAGGTTAACTTACCTATTGACTATCCGTTTATAATGTTTCCCTACTCACAGCACTTTACAATATTCTTTTTTATAGGTGTACAACCCATCAGTAAATATTCCAAAAAAACCTCATCTCACGCCTGGAATCAAAACAACTGGTTGGAAGAACACGCCCATAGATAACGTACTTATACACCACAATTACAGCCATGTAAATTACCAAAATCCTAGTAAAGGTAATGCCCTTAGCCCAGAGCAAATAGTTGAGAGCACCACGAAAAGAATATATCCCGTGTATAAACCAGATGCAGATCAAGGCTTACTTGATGACACTGCTGGTGGAGAGAAAGATGAAACGCACCAAAAGGTGATCATCCGGGTGAAGAAGCAGCTTCAAACTTACGAGAAGTGTCCACCTGGAATGACTGGTCAACTCGTTTATTCTTTATCGTGCAACCAGTTCCTGAACTGTTGGAAAGGGAGGAGCTTTGTGCAGAATTGTTCGCCAGGTGAGTTATGGAGATAGCTAGTATCATTATAAACAGCCTCCAAGTAGCATAATTTAATTTTATCCCGCTACTTTGGTTTTCATTTATTACGACCGAGAAGGTCTAAGCTGAAGCTTTGTTTTCCAGGTACACTCTTTAATCCAGACACATTGAGCTGCGATTTTCCCGAAAAAGTACGCTGTATAACCGGACCAAGACGTACAATATATGAAGAAAGACCACCATCATTTTCTCACATATTAAATACTCGGCATATACAACAAAACTGCCCTGAAGACTTCTCTGGAAGGATACCAAACTATTACAACTGCTCAAGGTTCATTGTATGCATGCAAGGTAAACCAATGAACCAAGTATGTCCTCCTGGTACTTTATTCGACATAAATAGAAACGTCTGCGACTTTCCCAAAATATCAAAATGCTTCAATGGTGAAAACCAAGGTTCGCAAAATCAGAATATTGATTATTTCATTATGGAAGGTTCTAATAAGATTACTGGACAGTATCAACCCTCAAGACCTATTTATTATCAGACTCAATACGGTAATAGAGGCTCTTATACTAACTGTGGTGTTAATGGATGCTCGAGACCATTTGCTTCTCATCCACCGGATGAGGGTGAAACTGGTTTTCTTCAAGCTTCCAACAGACAACATACTATCAACTGCAATTCACCAAATTCAAATTGTAACCCATCTGGACCTTCTTACGCCAACACAAAAGGTAATAAGCCTTTATTTATTGAAACTGTGAATCAACCATCTTCTGGAGGAATAAACAATGGCGTCGTTCAGTCTCCGAATGGAAGAATTGATTTACCAGAAAATACTAGATGTAACCCTTCAGGTACAAACTGTGGAAAACTGGAATATCCTGAACTAAATAATGGTCTATATTATATGCAATCTCCGGGCTCACCAAATAGAAAAATATTGGTTGGATGTAGTTTGCACACCCTTGAATGTTTCACTCCAGCAACAACAACTCCTCAACAACAGCCTAGCTATAGGCCGAACTATGTTAGAGAGGGTAAGATAACAGGATCTTTTGGCACAAATTCAGACAGGCAAGGTGTAAAAATGATATACAACTGTGACCCGTTAAACTCAAACTGTGCAGATGGGGTACTTGGAAATTTACGACAAGGTCATCCTATCCCAACCAGATTGCAAACAACAACGAGAAGTTCACAGTTTAATCAAGGAGGTTACAACCGAAACAATCGAGAAAACCAAAATGCCCCCTTCAAGCCTAACTACAACCCAAATACTATTCCTTCAAGTCAATCTCGAGTGCAATGTCCGTCGGGCGCTACAGGAGTTCAGGCACATCCCTACAACTGTTCATTGTTCTTGAATTGCGCAAATGGTCAAACATTTATTATGTCTTGCGGCCCAGGCACCTTGTTCAATGACCAAATAATGAGTTGTGATCACGAGTATAACGTAGAATGTAATTATAAAGGTGTTACAGAACCTGATGGCAATGATATTCGACCTTATACTACACGAAGACCCATCCAAAGGACTACAAGCACAACAGAACAAAATGAAGAAATGACAACCAGTTTTACTCTTTTACATCCTGACATAAACTATGTCCAGAGAGGACATTATATTACGAGACCTCCAAAGTCTCAGAGCTTCCATAAGGTATCGGATTATGACGATTTAGGTCCAAGTAGTTATGGTTTTACAAGAAGAACACCAGTCACACCAAGCCAAAACCTGGACCAGAACATCATCAATGACAACAAAAGGGAAGTACCGAAAAACCCTATCAAAACCTGGCCCCCACCGTTTCCTGCGACCGACACCAATGCAGATTACGTGTTCGAATATTTAGATGCAACCATGGAATCAGAACTCGGAATCGAGAATGGTCAGAAAAATACTGAGAATGATTGCAAGAAGGATGGTTTCCTTTGTAGTCCTACGAAATGCATATCGAAGGATTTGGTCTGCAATGGTTTTCAGGTGATTAACAGCGTTATGGATTATTTGATTTTCACAAAGATATTTTCAGGATTGTCCCGATGGCAGAGATGAGAAAGGATGCATCGATTACTTGAACAAATTCGATGTCAGGAAGGACACAAGGTTAGCTGTTGTGGAGCAAGAAAGATGGGATAATACAACTGCTACATCTTGTGCCTATTTGTGCCTAGAATCGAAAAAGTTTGACTGCAGGTCTTTTAATTACAGGTAAATCATTCTCCTTTTCGAAATTTTGAATCATTTAAGCTATTTTTCTGGATGATTTAGAATATAAGGTACTAAATTTAAGCTCTATAAGGATTCAGAAGTATGATGAAGCTCATGATGTTTCAAAATGTGCACTATAGATTATGTTATGCCTTTATGAAGGTTTCCTGTTTCAGAAAAATAGATAACTGCTGTCTTCTTTCGGACAAAAATGAAGGAATGACCGGTCGTCTCATGTTATACCAACCAAATGACTACTACGAGCTGAAGAGTTCCAAACTGGACTGTAGTAACATGTTCAAATGCAACAATAATAAATGTATCCAGAAATCACAGATTTGTGATGGTCAGGACGATTGTGGTGATAGAGCGGACGAAAAAGATTGCCCTGCTGAGAAAATGGGCTACAGTATCAAATTGAATGGCGGCAAGAAACCTTGGGAAGGAAGAATTGAAGTATCCGGTGAGTAATTGTCTTCTATGAATTCATCCTTAATGAGTGAAGATCTTAAATCCTTACTAAATAGCATATATCTATTGAATTAATCAAAACCTCAAGTCGATATTCTCCGAAATTTTCAATTTCGGATCGATTGAGAAATTAAAGTCTCATGGAAATAAAGTCACTTGAATCAGATTCTGGAGGGTAGTATATTACCTAATTTTTGCAGCTTTTGGTCGAACAGGCTACGTTTGTGATGACAAATTCGACATAAGAGACGCTAATGTAGTCTGCAAAGAATTAGGGTATCACTTAGGTGCAGCAGAGATAAAAGGAAATTCCATTTTCGCCAAAGACATTCCCCCAGAGAAGGTTTTTTACATGATGGACGATATAACGTGCTTGGGAAATGAAACTTCTATCAAAGAGTGCGATTTCAACGGCTGGGGTTCTCACGATTGCACCAATCAAGAGGTATAATAGATGGTGGTTACTTGAGGGAAGTGATCAATAGTTTGTATTTTGTTTGACTTAACTTTCACTTCATGTTAATATTCATCTACTGATCACTTATCTCCAAGAGGCGATAGTCATACCGAGGAAGATTTCAAAGTAGATATTTTCAAGGTTGTTGGAGTCGTTTGCAATGGATTGCAAGATATGTGCCCAGAATCCTTCTGGAAATGCAAGGATACCAATGAGTGTGTCCCGATGGCCTTCGTCTGCGATGGCCTAGAGGATTGTTCTGACGGCTCAGAAGAGAACGAAGAAATATGTGCGGTATGTGTGTATATATAATTAATCTTGATACTCGAAGATGCCAAATTTTGTGAACGGAATGTTTTTCAGGCTCCCGTTGACATCCGACTAGCTAATGGTACCAACAGAGCTGAAGGAAGGGTAGAAGTGCTCTATCATGATGTCTGGGGTACAGTTTGTGACGACGACTTTAACGAAGATGCAGCAAAGGTAGTTTGTAAAAGTTTGGGGTACAAGGGAACAGTGACGGTGAAGAAGGAAGCCTATTTTGGAGAAGGTTCGTCCTACAGTTTTTATAAGGAGTATTTTAACCATGTAATATTGAAGAAGATAAAAAAGTGAAATATTAACACATATTTTACTCCAGGCAAGGGTCCAATATGGTTAGACCAAGTATCCTGCTTCGGTAATGAGTCTAGACTAGAGAAATGCACACATTGGAAATGGGGAGAACACAACTGTGACCACAGCGAAGACGTTGGTATCATCTGTAGCAATTCTGACACATCAGGAATAGAGAGGCATGTACAAAATCCCCAAGAAATGAATACTTCTGGAGCCGCTACAAATCCCTCTTATCCAATATACCCAGCTACATGTGGATTACGCAAAAACAGCATATTCACAGCAGACAGCAGCGTTCATTTTAGGGTTGTTCAGGGATCAAAGGCTAAGGTGGGGGATTATCCATGGCAGGTAAGTGTAGGTACGCTGTTGAGATCTGGTATAAATTACAATACTTAGAGTTGAATGTCGGTGGTGATTAGAACGTAGTTATCACATTTGTGAAAAGCATTTGCACAAATGAAACTAACTCTGTTAGACAGCGTACCAATGGCATTTGTATAGTTCGAGGACAATTTTCACAGGAAAAAATCAGCTTTTTGAAAATTACCATTTTCCTAGGTGAATAAAATTAAGATGGAACTTATTGGTCTTAGTACAAAACTATTACCTTGAGGTCAAAAAACATGCATAATATGATCTTGTATCAGAATATAGTGAAGTAACCAAGACATTTGAGGCAAGTTACTAATATTATTATGGTTCACAGGCTGCCATAAGGGTAAAAGGCAAGCTCCGCGTTGCTCACTGGTGCGGTGCAATCATAATATCCTCGAAATTTCTTTTGACAGCAGCTCACTGCCTTGTCGGATACCCTAAAGGAGCTTACGTTGTTGTTGCTGGTGATTATAACATAGGAGAAGATGAAGGAACAGAACAGTACGCTTACATAGAGGACTTCTATATCCATGAAGACTTCAGAAGGGGACACAAGATGAACAACGACATCGCCCTTGTTAAATTGAAAGGTCAAGGTTTTAGATTGAGTCAAGATGTTCAGGCCATTTGTCTTCCTGATGAGGACACTAATTATGACACTGATCTGAACTGTACCATTTCAGGATTTGGTTCTATTGAAAGTGGAGTCTCATGTGAGTACAAGGTTAACATCTACGAGATTCTTACGATATTATTGTATTTTCCAGTACTATATCATATTTTTCGTTTTTGTTCGCTTTTATGTCAGTCTTTTTTCAGCTTATTCTTTTTAGAACAGTGTAAATGAAAAATAAGAATGAATATTTTTCCTATAACGCTTTATATAATGAATTGGTGTTATTCGGAGTTCAGTTCAAAGTCCCATCATTTTACATGTTTCAGCGTTTTCAAACGAGCTGAGAGCTGGTCAAGTACCTCTTTTGGCAAAATCTGTCTGCAACATGCCTCATGTCTATGGAGACTCCTTGACAGAAGGCATGTTTTGTGCTGGTTATCTAGATGGGGGTACTGACGCCTGTGATGGAGACAGTGGTGGTCCCTTGGCCTGCTTAGACCATGGTAATATATTCTTTGATGAGATTGATCGGAGTTTTTTCAGAGGAATGTAGAAATAAGGATTTAACGATGGAAAATAATACAGTTTTCATTATATATTAAATACGAATCTGAATGGACAATTAATGGTATCGGGTGTTTTTTTAGAATGATAGAACTTTAAATTGAAATAAAACACATTTAAATTCAGATTGAAGCCAAAGTTTTTTTATTGAAAGATAATTTTATGACATTTATGTTTTAAAAAGTATAGCGGAAAACATCAATAGCACGTGACAAATTCCCACTAGGCCACAGAGATCAAGGTAGGCCTAGGAAAAGAGGGAGCGGCAACTTGAGCGCACAGTAGGCAAGGGGACGAAAAATGAACAGGCGATCTCGCCTAATATGGAGACGGAAGAAGAAGAAGAAGATGTTTTAAAAATAATTGTGTTCACCACGACTAGCTTTGAGGAACCGCATTCGACCAGACCAATTTTGGACCACTTTTTCGAGTAATTCAGGCCTTATTTCATCAACAACACGAGTTATGTTGGCTTCCAAAGCGTCTATTGTTTCTGGTTTATCAGCAAAAACCAATGACTTGACATAACCCCAAAGAAAATAATCCAGTGGAGTTATGTCGCATGATCTTGGAGGCCAATTGATTGGACCATTTCTCGAAATAATGTTATCGCCAAATCTTTCTTTCAATGAATCAATTGTTACGGTAGTAGCATGAGGTGTAGCACCATCTTGTTGGAACCAAAACACTTCAGGGTCGATACCATTCAAATTTTGAAACAAATAATCATTGATCATCGATCTGTAACGAGCATCATTCACTGTAACATTAGCTCCAGCATCGTTTTTAAAGAAATATGGACCGATGATGCCTCCAGTGTGTAACGCACACCATACAGTGCATTTTTCAGGATGCAATGGAACCTGCAGAACTTCTTGAGGATTGTTCTCACTCCATATACGGCAGTTTTGCTGGTTTACATAGCCGTTCAACCAGAAATGAGTTTCATCACAAAACACAATTTTACGATAAAAAAGTGAATCAACTTAAAGCTGTTCTAGGCCCCAATCAGCAAACAAACGACGTTTATTATGGTCAAGTGGCTTTAGTTCATGAACCAGTTGGATCTTATATGAGTGTAGACCAAGATCTTTTAAGCAAAATTTTCCATGTGGTGGATGCACAGAATCCAACTTGTTGTGAACGTCGATGATATGACAAATCTTGATCATCATTAACACTATGACTTAAAACAGCGATATTTTCTTCTGTATGTACAGTTCTTTGTCTTGTTGTTGTATCGAGTAGAGAAAGTGTTGTCCGAAATCTATCGATAATCCGACGAATAAACTGCTCTGTTTGGCGATTACGTAAACCCTAAATTTCACGAAGTGCTCTACAAGTTTGGCAAACAGAACACTGATTTTGAAAATAAATTTCAACAATTTGTAAACGTTTTTGCGACGTGACTCTTTCCATGATAATTTGTCAATGATCACTGAAAAGAAATGTCAAACAACATGGCTTCTACCTTCTGTCAAATCACAGTTATCCCTATCGAAAGTTCTATCACTCTTAAAAAAACCCCCGATACTACACAATTTTGACAACTGAAAATTTCTTTTTTATTATTTTAGTTTTTATCTTTTTTTTGGATACTGATATTTCTTTTAAAAAAAGGTCTCTACACATTATATGGTATCACATCGTGGGGCCACAGATGCGGTTACGCGAACAAACCAGGAGTTTACGTCAAAGTTGCACACTACAGGAAATGGATTAACGATATTATGAGAAAAAATATATAGACTTTGCGCTTTTGACGCTGAAAATGAACTTAAATAGAGAAGTAATTCTTGATTGAATATGTGAATAGCTTGATTGTGTAGTTTTAGATTAATTGTAATGTTTACATATAAGAAATAAATGAGGATTACAGCCTGAAAAACTTACCATTACATCAGCTCTTCTTACCACAAACAATTCCTAAAAATTTCTTGAAAAACACTGACGTTAAGACCGGTGGCTTTTTATATTATGCACTATCCTCAAGAAATTTTGCAATATCCTTCTTGTCGTTATTTCACATCTATAGTCCGTCTAGAACGTATCCGGCAAAAACAAAGCTCAATTGTAATGATTTAGTAAATATTTTTAATTCGTGAATTAGAATATTATAACAAAATATTCATTTTATTTACTTATACAATCTCCATTTAACTGCGAATCCTTGACTAAACGTCGAGGTACAGCCGAAACTAGATCACCTCCATAATTTTCGATAATGGTAGTTCAGTAAAACTGACTGAATTAAATCATCTTTATTTTGTAGCGGTGCTCATTCAACTTCAATCTTCATTAGTCCCCATATGTTTTCAATGGGACTAAGATCTGTTGAAGCTGCTGGCTATGAAATGGTTGTCACTTGGTGTTCTTGCATCCAAGCAAGATGGCATCTTGCATTATCTTGCTAAAAACGCCATCCCTATGGATATAAAGCATGCGCCGTTTCAAGGAGAAAATCGTTTAGAATGCCACAATACTTTTCACCATTAATTGTACCATCAACTTTACAAAGAGGCGTAGCACTAGGCTGAGATATTGCTCCCCAGACCATTATTTTGGTGAGAAATTTGGTAATTTGAACGGTAACAGGTTGTTTTGATAGGATTTTTAAGTGATTTTCACCAAGCTGGAAACAACTTTAATTAGATATAAAGACATTTTTACAATTATCTTGTTGAAAACTTTGACAAAATTCTATCCTTCGTTCCTTTCTTAGAGGTGTCATTATAGGGATTTTTTTTTGTTTCCTTGATATGTAGCCTTGTCTTTTCAGTGACATAAGGACGGTTTCTGGACATACTTTTTCCCAGTGCAGTCAATTGCACTAAATTTTCAATGTTTCCAAAAGTATTTCTATACAAATATTCTGCGTGCTTTCTTTTTTCTAGTTGCGACATTATTTCATGAATTGTATACCTGTGGACAATCAACAATATTTGACAAATATTCGAGAAGAAGAACAGAAGCTTGCATAAGGGTTGGGGGAGGACTTTTTCAAGAATTGCTGTACTTCAGTTCCTTTGTTGTTATTTAGTTTTTCGTTGCAATTAATTTTTGAGTCTTACGTTTGTCCATCGAATCTTTATGAATCATGGCTACAAATCAGGGAAATAACCATAAAAACTAATAATGAATTCATTCACAACAACTTACTAACTGGATTTTTATGACAATTTGGATTTTTCTGAGGATTTCAGGAGAATGGTTCAAAATTTTGACAAAAACTACAAGAGACCACAAAATTAAGCATAACAATAAAGCGATTTTTTACAATTTTTCAAACTAACAGTGACTTACCAGGAAAAGTTCTGGAGTAGAACAGGGGACAGTGTTCCAGAAAAAATATCACCCTGTAGATTTGCAATCGAAATTAGCATGTCACATAGTGTAAACTCTAAATTGTAATAACTATGCCAAGTTTCAGTTGAATATCTTGTGAAATGCAGATACTATGAGGAAAAAACTTGAAAAAAATTCAAACTTTAACACTCTGTATCTCGAAAACGAAACGAAAGTTTAAGATCATGTTTGTTTCAAAATTTTAAAATTAAGGACATTTGGACGAAACGATATCACGCTCTTGTCTACAACAAGTGATTAAAATTTGAATCTTGAAGTTTTCATGCTATATTAAATCCAAGTTCGCTTTTTTGTGTAACATTTGACAGATCTATCACGAATAGCACTACAAGTTACCTATGGCTATTTTTAATATTTAACGTCATTTTGACGACAAGTAAATTCATTCTGAATTCTTCCAAATTCGAAAATTATTGCTCTGCTTCAAAATATTGATCGTGCAAGATGTCCTCCAATAAACTATCTAAAAATCCCTTCTTCAACTTCATACGATCTTATAGTGGTAGACATTCAAATTGGCCCATCACGAAGATAGCTGTAGAAGGAGCAAAATTATGGCACGCCATGTGTCCTACAGACAGAGTTAGATTCGTCAAACAAGCAGAAATGGTGAAGAAGAACAAGCAAAAGGAAACCGGTTCCATACTCAAGAAAGGCAAGGGAAGACTAGGGAAGTCTGTGTGTTATGGATATGGTCGGGGACGTAGAGGAAGATCGAAGTCAAGGAGAAGAAGAAGTAGGAGTAGGAGAAGCAGAAGTAGAAGGAGCAGAAGTAGAAGAAGGCATTAGAGTAGATTTGTTTTTTGAAAATCATGTGTACTAGACATTTTGTTTGTTTAAATTGATGAGATGTGGGAAAATAAATTAATCAGATAAAATAATTGAGAATATCTTCTAATCGTTTATGGATTTCATTCTATTGTGGCGTGGCCGCTCCTCTCGCAAAATTCTACTCTGCTCTGCTGCAGCTTCCTGATGTAGCATTTAAGGGGCGCGATTGGTAGCAGACAATACTTTACTAATCCGTCTTCGCCGGTGTTGAGTAGAGCCGAGTACAAGCGTTCATAACTGAAGTTCCAACGTGAAACAGGGTCACTGGCGTCACAGGCAGATAAGCGCACCACGCCTGACCGAAGAGTTCAGATGCGAATGCTCGGAACGAAACATCGCCTCCCAAATTACAACACCGCATTTCTTCGAAAGCTTCATTGGTGACCCCGACGTGATTGGGAGGGGGGGGTTTGCTTCAAGAGCAAATCAACCTATTCATTTGGAGGCCCTAATTAATTAGTAATTCCGAGGCAACCTTTTCTTTTGTTCCAAAGATCCTCGCTGGAGGTGGCACGGCGACCAGACCAGCGGCGTACTGTCTCCTTGCCTGATTCCAACGACCTATTCCGTGACCTTATCGACGCTCACTGGAGGGGGAGTGTGTAGCGAGCTTCTCGTCCAGAATCCTGCCTTGCTCTGTTGCAGCGTGACCGGCGTATCATATAGAGGACACGACTAGACTTCAAGGTGAATGATAACTATTTGGACATAGGTTGAGGACAGGTTATTTGGACCAAAATATATAATGAAATATTGATATGGAAAAATATACTTTTTCGGAATTGTTGCCTAAAAAATTACTTAATAAAACTAGATTTAGTAATAAGGGACGCTTTCTTGTCTGAAGGAAAGAGAAATACTTGAATGTCTTGTAACTGAATGCCTCTTCATCAGAAGCTAACGCTAAGTGGGTTTGGATCATCAAATCATAAAAGGTAGGGACATATTATTCTTGAAGCCGTTTCAGTTACTGGAGTGCACTCTCACAAGATTGGCAAATATGGTTCTAATGTTTGTATTGAGCCATCTCGTACTATGAGGAGTACTCTAAAATATCGGGGATTTTACAGAGTACTCTAGGATATCTGAGATACTCTAACGAACGTTTACCTTTTTACCGTGGTTTTGTAGATAACCCAAGTTACACTTGAACGAGAACGAGGAAACAGTGGGGGAAGGTTCAGAATACAAGGTTAAGTAAAAATACAATATTTGTTTACGGAAGGCAGGGTTCCGCACCTGACTCGATGTATGAGAGCGAGGTGGTACTTTAGGACAAAAAAATCAGGGATAAAAACCTTGGCCTCCCTTCAGCTCCCATATATTCTTCAACCCTATCCTTCCCTTTATTCAGAAAATTAAGGTTGCAGAGATCGACAACCTTTCTAATATCCTAAACCATAGTAAGTGTGTAAGCAGAGGTAAATACACCAATCAATTGAGTCAACACATGGCAATAGGAATATGTAACAATGATCTTCTGGGTAGTTTAACAATAACCCATTGGTCAGGAATTCCCTGTTCACATACATACTATCTAATCAGATTATTATAATCTAGACGCATAACATCGTTCTTCAGGAATGTCTTGTTGCGAAGACAGAGATTGTGGTGTCTGTTATTTAACCACCTATTCATTATAATGTTTATATTACCTAATAATATAGTTGTTTAGGAATGCCTTGTTGCGGCATTCTGAAGACACAGAGGTTGTGATGTCTGTCATTTAACTACCTATTCATTTTAATATTTATATCTAATAATATAGTTGTTCAGGAATGCCTTGTTGCGGCATCCTGAAGACACAAGTTTGTTGTGTCAGTATCTAATTGTGGATCAACATTTCATTCACTCTAAACACTCTGAATTCTCAAACAAAGTACCATTGTTAACCACCTCTAGATTACAATAAATGAAATGAAGATAAAGGCGCTTACATTTATGAAATATGTTAAATGGTCAATTCAGATTAAAGTAAACATGTCGCCCCTAGCTGAAGCATCAATACAGTAAAATCCACCAATGAATAAAGAATACATGATAGAAATAACACTCACATTCACCTCAGGTAATTCAATACAATCAATAACTTTACATGTTAGGGCAGCTGAGGCGATTTCTCTTTGTGTCTATCCTTAACTTTTTATGAACAATGGCGTTCTATTTCTAACAAAGGAAAACTGAACTCTCTGAAGCCGGCGTTCAGTCGCCGTAGGTCACCACAACCATTCTGGAGAGAACAGACGCTGCTCTCTCGGGGTTATGTTTACATTTACACACGCGCGCGCAAGTCTACGAAGCGATCATAGACTCTTACTCCTGGCATCGACAGTGACAAGTAGGCATAAAATTCCCTAGGTGGTTCTTCCCGCCAAATCTTCCTTTATAAAAATATGTGGATCTCTTAAGTATGGTCAATTAAACGGCAATAATAAAACTAACGAGTATATACCTACCTATTGTAAGCATTTCTACAAGTCAGTTCTGCTGGAGAGTTTGTGCTACATCTGCTTTATGAAAGAAATAATGAATCTTGTTGTAACTTTATACGTTAGAGTTTCCTAGGAACTTTTTGGAATGCCGCAAATCTAGAAGATTCAGATGGAGTGCTTCTGCTCTTTGGTATTGTATATCCTTAATTTCCAATTTTTTCCACGTAAGTTTACATAACCTTAAAAAGTTTGGACCTCCAAATAGGTTGAAAACTCTCTTCTTGCTAACTTTTTTTCCTCTCAACTAATTTCTTAATATCAAGTAATCGAAGCCAAAGTTGCTCTCCCTCAGTTCTTTTTGTTAGTATGAAACTTATATTTTAACAGATTAGTGACTTTTAGGGTAGATCAAAGCCATATCTTTGACAGTTCTTTTGAGGATTTATATGTTAACATCTAAACAATCTACATCTTCATGATGGAATTCGAAATTGAATTTGTTTGCAATTTTGCCATTAGGACGGCTTAAGATACGTTTGTGGTGATTTGTTGCTCTCATTTGCAGAGATAAAATAGGTATTCGAAATGAGGGCTATAATGAAAAAAGAATTGGAAAAGGTGGAGGCGAAGTCGAGGATTTAGTCTTTAACAGGATCTGATACAATTTCAAATAAACACTGCTATTTATTAAGAGTTAAAGTATATCAAAAACAATACAGTTAAAATATCGACAAGTACTGAAATTTAAGTTTCACGTCGGCACAGGTTTCATCTATCCTCTTTTTCTTCTACGAGATTCTCTTCCTCCGCATGAAGAGTGCCTCCTTCGGTGCTTTCTACTCCTTCTTTTAACCTTGGGAGCAGACCTGGCCATATCTATATATTTCTTGCGATCGCAAGGGCTCATTTTACACCAACATTTGGCACCTTCAACAGCGATCTTCGTAATAGGCCAATCGCAATGTTTCACTCTAAACTCTCTGAGATAATTGAAGAAGGCATTTCTTGTCACTTTACCCGGCTTGCAACTCTTCGCCTTATGACCGCAGGTTTGCTTTGGCTGTGGCTTTGTCTGGCCGCAGCTCGCTTTCTTCGCAGGTTTGGACTCGCCGCAACTCTTTTTTTGGCCAGAAGAACACAGTCCGAACATTCTGTATCGTTTCTGACAATTTAGAAGTGTATATAGCTTCGCATTCTTAAAAAACTTTTGAACATTCGAAATTTGACAATGGCTCGGCGTGACAGTAAATGAGCAAATGACAAGTGGGGCAATCTTTGATATTATTTACAGGGGATAAGATAACCTTTTCGAAAAGTTCTTGTTTTATAGAATTGAAGTTAAGTTAATAATATTAAGTTGTAACTTATGGTATACGCTTTTAAGTGTTCAGAGAATGATCTTTGTTGACAGAAAGATCCTCGAATCAAGAGGATGCACCACATCTGTGTAATAATGTGGTAAACTGACAAGGTTTAGAATTCATGAAAGGGCTGTTATGATACAGGGATTAATTCATTGGACAAAAGCAAATTCAACGCGAGGTTCAATTTCCCCGAATTAATTTGTTTATACTAATCTCCAGATCACTTAATGTTAAACTTAGGAATTCGCTTTCTAGACACGCGGCTTCTAAAGAAAATGATTTTACTCTGACCTATATATTATAATAACAAACTACACGTTAAAAAGTTCATAACAGCTGATTGTACGAAACGTAAACATATTCCTTCAGATGAGTTTAGGAACGGAAATTTCCAAAGAAAAACACTGACGTCGAAAATTAACACGTGTGGCTCGACGAAGAGCCGAAATTTTGAAAAGTGCTAAGTTGCAATTTTGAGCGGGCGAACGGATCAAAAATTTGGAAGGAGAAAACAGACGCGTACGAGGTATTAAAAGGCCCAAATGAGAGATTGTAAGAGGGTCTGGACACGTCGGAAAAACTAGTAAGATCGTCGAGAAAGATCATGGTGCGAAGCTCGAATTGGTCTCAGAATTTAGCATTATTATAATTATATTGAGTGATATTAGTAATTTTTTCTTTTGTTTAAGAATTGAGTCAGAAGAATTAGAGAAATTGAATATAGTGCTAAGGAATTAAAAAGTACCGGTAATCGTTCTTCATCGTTTATTGTGTTAAATAGGCCGTTTCTTGTAGAAAATCGCGTGTGCTTAATTTTGTTTTGAATCTATGGTTTTGGAGTCTAGGAGTAAGAAATATCTGAAAATGTTGGTATATTATTCAGGTTGAAATTGACTAATTGCAGTAGAGTCAGAAATTAAGAAGAAGGTTGACATATCTCTTTGTAATTATTATGTTTGACCTTTCAAACGACTTGAGTAGACCAGCCAAGGAGTATATTGATCTAACCAGCGGCGGTTAAAATTTCTCTTCAAATTGAAGGCGCTGGCTGAGAATCAGGATTTTCGACCAACGAAACTACTGAACTAGAGTATAATATGTGGTCAAAATCATAATGCGAAATATGAAAAAATCTCGAATTTGATACTGTATTGTTTCAGCCGTTACTATTTGGTAGTTGATCATAATTAAAACAAATTGTAGAAATTACTATGTTCACCCAAAAATTAAATTCAAATCAGAAAAAGAATCGAAGAACAGTATTACATTTTTAGACCTCTCGATATCACACTCAAATAGAAAAATAGAATTCAACGTGTTAAGAAAATCCACATCCACTGATATATGTATTCCTATTGATTCCAATCACCCATTTTCACAAAAAATATCAGCGTATCAATCGATGATCCTTAGAGCCTTCGCATTACCCTTATCAAAAAATCACCGCGAAGCTGAAGTCCAAATTATAAAATCAATAGCCGCGAACAACGGTTTCAACCCCAATATAATAGATAAAATCTAATTCGACAGAAACTATCTAAAATAGCTATGAGCCAAATTTATCCCATCTAAAAAACTGAAGAAAATAAAAAATTCATTTCTCTATCGTACTTTGGTAGCATAAGTCAAAAAGTGGGCGATAGTTTTTCAAAATCAGATGTCAATATTGCCTTCAAAACGCAAAACAAGTTATCATCGGTATTATTTAACGCAAAGGACCCTACTCCAAACATACACAAATCAGGAGTTTATGAGTTATCTTGTTCTACGTGTAGTAATAAATATATAGGACAAACGGGACGTTCCTTCAAGACGAGGTTCAACGAACATAAAATGAGTTTCATTAAAAAATAAACAAAATTCTACTTTTGCCACTGATTGTCTAGAAAACGGACATTCATAAGATAATCTTAAAATTTTACATGTAGAATCAAAAGGAAAGAAACTCGATTATCTAGAATCTGTTGAAATTTTCAAATTAGTTCACAATAACAATGATGTAAAAATAATGAATGACTGTACGGAGCTATGCAAATATTTGAGATATTCAAAAAGTAACATCTGTTTAAAACCTTTTTCAACGAACATAAAATGAATTTAATAAAAAGTAAACAAAAATTTAACTTTTGCCACTCATTCTTTAGAAAACAGTAATTCCTTTCGACAAAAGAAAATCTTAAGAAAATTTTACATGTAGATTCAAATGAAAAGAAACTTGATTATTGAAATTTTCAAATTCGTTCACAATAAAAATAATTTAAAAAATAATGAGTGACTGTATGGAGCTATGTAAATCCAAATATTTGAGATGTACAACAAAATAACGTAAAAATAATGAATGACTGTACGGAGCTATGTAACCCCAAAAATTATTTGAGATATTTAAATGGGTACCATCTGTTTAACAACCTTCTTTGTCAATTGCCGACATTCCGATATCTGTTAGAAGGCCCCTCTTTTTTAACCGGGTTTTTATCACGTTCCGCTTGTAAACCTCTGTACCACTATTAGGTGTTAGAATCTATTGAAATATTCAAAATATTTATCTCTTTTGTTTAAATACCTCTGTACCACAGTTAGGTCTTCAGTTGTCTGATGATGGGATAGTTCATTTCCCGAAACTGGAGTCGCAAGAAAATGTGTAAAATATATTTTTATTGGTAGTAAAACATAGTAATTTCTACAATTTGTTTTAATTCGAATTTGATATCCTAAAAATAAATATCGAATATATCGAGGGTATTGATATTGAAAATATCGAATATCGATAGTATCAGAGTTGAAAATATCGACGATATTTATTGATTATTTTCTGAAAAAATATTGATAATTCGATATATAAGTAGTATTATTTTTCTGTTTTACTTTAGAAAATAACTGAGTACGATTGTACGATAATTTCGATCGACAAATAAAATAGTAAATTACCCCAATTTCATAATTTTCAATACTGTAAGTGATTTTTTTATAGAAGTATCGAAATCAGATACAGAGAACACCTAGCCGCCTTTAAATACAGGAGAGACAAGTCCAATTTTGCTAGCCACTTCTTTGAAATAAACCATACATTCCCTGAACTAGAAGATATGGAAATTCTACATCTTGCGACAAAAGGCAATAAAATGAATATTTTCGAAGCTCTAGAAATTCATCAAACACCAAAATGAACCGGCAATAAGTCTACTGAACGAGCAGACGGAACTGTAGAATTCCCCACTATTCAACGCCCTGTATTGACCAACATCTTGCCACAAAGGGCAATAAAATGAATATATTCGAGGTTCTAGAAATTCATAAACACAAAAATGACCCGGCAATAAATCTATTGAACGTGCAGACTATAACCTATAAAGAAAAAAATACGCAAATGAATCTTTCAGTTTGAAAATGTAGTAATACTACGAAACTCGAGTAACTGTAATTAAATGAAGCAAGTGATATTAAACAAAGTAATTTCGTTTTTCTAAATAAAATTAAGGAATTATTATCGAAGTGTAATCAATATATAGTTCATTTCAGTTTCATTGATTTATTCTTTCAATTTTACATTAAGTATCAATGCCAGAATTGTTGAAATATTCTCATTTTCTTCTTTATTGTTTCCCAGATTCTTTACTTTTCATTTCATCTGACTCTGAGCTGCTTGATGAATCCGAGGAGTCGCTGCACTTATCACTGGAATCACTAGAATCGCTCGAATCAGAAGAATCAGAAGAATGATTTTCAGCATGAGTCATAGATATATTCTGAAAAATTCAATACAAATAATTGAAATTCAACAATAAAAACTTATAATTCATTTAATGTTAAAATGTTATGAAGATTCCATTGAGCAGACCACGTGACATATTTATAATGATTGAGCTTTTAATCTTGCTATTGTGTTAAACTCTACATATTTTTATTATTAGTGGTAGACAAATATAAAAGTTCATTCAAAAGAACTACAATGAATAAACATTGAAGTAATTTCACCAAAAACATGGAAGTTTTGACATGTGTAACCCATCGCGTAAAAAATGCTCATTTTCAACCTATTTGATGTTAGTTGATTTTATTTTTTAAATATGAAGTAGGAGCGATGAAGACCTCATCCGAATTCTAATTGTCTTGGAGGATTTAATGCATGTTTTGAGAGATTTTTCAAATAACTGATTTAAATATATTGAATATTTCAAATAAATTATATCCTTAAATAATGTTTTGTATTTTTGAAAAGGAATTAGTTTCCATAATTGTAAGACAAGACAAAAATTTTGTCTCCTTCAAATTTTTATTTATTAATTTTGTTTTGAGAGATTTTTCAAATAACTGATTTAAATATATTGAATATTTCAAATAAATTATATCCTTAAATAATGTTTTGTATTTTTGAAAAGGAATTAGTTTCCATAATTGTAAGACAAGACAAAAATTTTGTCTCCTTCAAATTTTTATTTATTAATTTTAATTGACAATTGATATTTGTTGGTTTATTTATTCCATTTGATACTGTGTATTGAGTTTTGATTTTATACGTCTATTAAATATAAGTTGTGCTTATAAGACAATAAATTAATTCTAAAAGTTTTTTTAATATAAATTAAAATTGTAGAAGACTGACAGATTAATTCTGCTTTGATATTCAAATTTTAAATAACATCTGTTGATTATTTCGTTACAATGCTGATATTTTAAAACACTTGTATTCTTGTTATTCTTTTGTATTTGATACTGCATGAATACACTCTACTTTGTTGAGTTTCAGTTGTCCGATAATGAAGCGATTTTAATTATCACCAACAGTTCAAATTATTGATCACTGAGTCAACAATTTGAAACTGAATCCGCCAAGGAATTGTTACAAAGAAAATATGTACTTACATCCATGACAATAAACATAATAGCCGAAATAACAAAAATGGTTTTTAACGACAACATTTTACTTATTGATTCGATCTAAGGACCTGTTTGAACACCAAACTCTGAAACACTGAAATTATTTATATTTTCCACCCCAGTTTATTTAGATTTTAATTTTCTTGTGATACTGAATAATTGCACCGATGATTTATTATTGCAATAAAATTTCGAACAATTAAATTTAATCTTTGATGAATTTATGTGTTATTCTAGTATCGAAAGATATATTGTTCATGTTCATTATTTAGATGATATGTGAATATATGAGTTTTTTGCATGGTTTCATTATATACGAGTTTTTCATGGAAACTATCAATCAGTATCGAATATTGGTGATTAATAAAGTTCTACCGTACATTTAAAATAAAATGAATTTCTCAGAGCGTAGAACTCAAAAATCGAATAATTTAGAGAATAATAGCTGGAATTAATTCACCTGAAACTCTACAGATTTTAATCCGAATAAATCTCATGAAAACATTTAGAATTAAAGTTTAAAACATGTCCTAAATACTCTGTATCACTTCATCGACATATATATCATCATCACATGTGGTCTAAATTACCTAATAAAGAATCAAAATAAATATGAAATAATGAACAAATTATTTAGACATCACCGTATACATATATCGGGAGTTTTTTTAGAGTGATAGAACTTTAAATTGAAATAAAACACATTTAAATTAAGATTGAAGCCAAATTTTTTTTATTTGACAGATAATTTTATGACATTTATGTTTTGAGAATAATTTCCGGCATATGTTCACCACGACTAGTTCTGAGGAACCGCATTCGAACAGACAAATTTTGGACCACTTTTTCGAGTAATATAGGCCTTATTCAATCAATAACACGCGTTATGTTGACTTCCAAAGGGTCTATTGTTTCTGGTTTAGCAACATAAACCAATGACTTGACATAACCCCAAAGAAACAACAATATGGCTTCTACCTTCTGTGAAATCACAGTTATCCCTATCGAAAGTTTTATCACTCTGAAAAAAAACACCCAATATAAGTTTCGATTCGATGTTGGACGGTTTCTAGACATACTTTCATATTTCGTTGATTTCCAAATCTGTTAGCCAATTTATGAAATCCCAGGCGCGGATTGTGTCGTCCTAAGACCAATAAAGCGTTTTAATTGTTTCGTTTAATCTTACTCGATCTTCCTGAAACTGGGCTATTTTTATCCTCTTTATTGTCTTAATATACAGCACTTTTTCCCAGTTCAGTCAGTTGCACTAATTTTTTAAAATGGGCTAAAAATCCGAAACATATATGTCAATAGACATCAAATAAACAATGAAACTTAAGCCAAGTTGTTTTTATTTACTTCATTAATTTTTTATCGTTTCGAAAACCTTTGCTATAGAAATATTGATGATCACCATACTACTGATATTTATTATATTTTTGATAAACTGTTTTTACTGTTACTATTAGGAGTACAAATAAGTTTCCGCCGTTTTTTAACACAAATTAAATATTTATTATAGAGGAACGGTAACATAAATTTATTTAAAATATTGCCCATCACTTGCAACTACTTTTTCCCATCTCTCAGGCAGCATTCGAATCCCACGTCTGAAGAACTCCTTGTCTTTTGAGGCTATCCACGAATCAACCCAATTTTTGGTATCCTCATAAGATGTGAACCGCTGCGCCGTCAGAGCATGTGCCATGGATCGGAACAGGTGATAATCGGACGGTGCAATATCTGGTGAATACGGCGGGTGTTTCCAAGTACCTTTTCACGGGAGCCGCAACATGTGGACGAGCATTGTCATGCAGAAGAATAATTTTTTCGTGTCTAGAATAGTATTGAGGGCGTTCTTCCTTCAGAGCTCGGCTCAATCTCATCAATTGTGTTCGATAGAGGGCTCTAGTAATTGTTTCGCTCGGATTAAGTAACTCATAATACACTACACCTAGCTGATCCCACCAAATACACAGCATAAGTTTTTTTCCGTGAATATTCGGTTTTGCTGTTGATGTTGACGCGTGGCCAGGTAATCCCCATGATTTTTTTCTTTTTGGATTGTCATAATGTATCCACTTCTCATCACCAGTTACGATACGATTTAAAAAACCCTTTTTTATGTCTAGCTAGCAGCATTTCACTTAAGCATAATCGACGTTCAATATCTCTCGGCTTTAATTGGTAATTACCCAATTTCCTTGTTTACGAATCATTCCTAATAATTTTAAACGATGTGAGACTGCTTGCTGAGTGACTTCTAATGTTAGAGCAAGTTCTTTTTGTGTTTGAGATGAATCTTTCTCCAATAATTCCTCCAATTCTGCATCCTCGTAAATGTTTGGCCTTCCACTGCGATCTTTGTCTTCTACGTCGAAATCACCGTTTTTAAACTTTTGAAACAACTCTCGACGTTCTCTCACTCAAAGTACCCTCACCATATGCTTCTACGAGCAATTGATGCGCCTCAGCAGCAGATTTCTTTAAATTAAAGAAGTAAACTAATATTTCCCGCAAATGACGCTTACTTGGCTCAAATTTTGACATTTTCAACTTATAAAAATTATATTTTACCAATATGAAATCAATGATATTAATAGGTTATGTTGTTCTTGAATAACCAAACTATTTTTTAAGCCGGTTATCATCTGCGAAAGCTAACCGAAACTCCGTGCCGCGCCATCTACAATAAAACGGCGGAAACTTATTTGTACTCCTAATATTTGTTGGTTGTTCTTATTTGCAGTTCCTTAACTCATTGCGATTTTTCTAGTTATTTCTACATTATCGTAAATAAAAGACGTAATGACTATGAATATTTCTTGAATTAAAAAATTATAACAAAACATTCATCTTATTTACTTATACAACCTCCATTTAACTGTTAACACTTGACTAAACGTCGAGGTACACCCGAAACTAGATCACCCCCATAATTTTCGGTGATGGTGCTCAGGACTGTAAAACTGACTGAATTAAATCATCTTTATTTCGTGGAGCTGCTCGTTCAACTTCAATCTTCATTAGTTCCCATATGTTTTCAATGGGACTAAGGTCTGGTGAAGCTGCTGGTCATGAAATGGTTGTCACTTGGTGTTCTTGCATCCAAGCTTGAGTAAACGCCGAAGTATGGCATCTTGCAGTATCCTGCTGAAAACGCCACCCCTCTGGAAATAAAGCATGCACCGATTCAAGGAGAAAATCCCTTAGAATGCCACAATACTTTTCACCATTAATGTAACCATCAACTATACAGAGAGGCATAGTACCACACTGAGATATTGCCCCCAAAACCATTGTTTTGGTGGGAAATTTGAACGATAACAGGTTGTTTTGATAGGATTTTTTAAGTGATTTCCACCAAGTTATAAACAATTTTCATCCGATATAAAGACATTAAAATTATCTTCTTGAAAGAGTTGACAAAATTCTATCCTCGTTCCTTTTGTGTAAAGGTGTCATTATAGGGTTTTTTTTTTGGTTTCCTTGATATGTAGCCTTGTCGTTTCAGTGACATACGTGTTGAAATTAAATCTCAATTTATTGTACTTCAGCACCACCTATGTATTACTTCTGAAAGTACCCTTTAGTGTCTTTATTGTCCACTGCTTGTGAGGGCGCTATAAGGGTGTATCCATCTTTAGAAATAAAGGTTTAGTCTTAAGTTGTTATTCAACGAGTTCGTTTCATTTCCGGCCCTCGCCATCTTTCACTGTGTTATCAAGAGTCACCACGTGCAAGTGATAAATAATTTCAACAGGTTATGCGCCCAGTCATTTATTCAGTGAACAATTGGAAGAAATAGTGTTTTGTACGTGAGTTACGGAATAGTAAGAAACTGTAGGAACTTTTTATCGTTGTTTCTAAGACTCGAACATTTGTGCCACGTGTAGTGTTGTGTAAATCCAAAATGGCCGTTAACTATATTTCAAGCGTTCCCAGATTACTCGGTCGCGAGAATTTCGCGGAGTGGAGTTTCGCTACAGAGAACTTTTTCATTTTAGAAGGAATTTCCGAATGTTTAACCGGCAAACAAACGGACTCAGTGATGGTTGCTAAAGCCAAAGCGAAGTTAATTTTGACTATAGACCCGTCTTTATACGTGCATATCAGAAATAGGAACACGTGCAAGGAAGTTTGGGATACTCTGAAAAATATTTACGAGGACAATGGATTCACACGTAAGATCGGTTTACTTCGAACTCTTATTTCCCTACGACTCGAAAGTTGCAGTTCGATGGAAGCGTACGTAACCCAAGTAATCGAGACGGCAAGAAAGTTGGACAGGACAGGATTTCATATAAGTGAAGAATGGATCGGTTCCCTTCTTCTCGCAGGTTTACCGGAACGTTTCAGTCCAATGCTGATGGCTCTGGAGCACGCAGGTTTAGCGATTACTTCAGATCAAATTAAAACGAGATTACTGGATATGAGTGTAGAAGGCGACGCATGCGGCACGGTAGCGAATGCCAGCAGAACAAATAACCGAAGATATCCAAAAGGTGGCGGCACTAGTTATGAACAAAGTGCGAAAACAGAAAATGTTCGACCGAAACCAAATCGGAATGAAATAATTTGTTATGGATGTCGGCAACCGGGACACTTCAAGAACAAATGTCCTAATTCAAATGTCAAACTGAACCACAAGAAAAAGGAAATTTCAACAATACGGACGGTTTCTGGACATACTTTTTTTGATTTCCAAATCTGTCCTAAGGCCAATAAAGCGTTTAAATTGTTTCTTTTAACCTTACGCGGTCTTCCTAAAACTGGTCTATGCCTCATATTCATGCCATTCTCTATCATCTTTATTGTCCCATATACAGCACTTTTTCCCAGTTCAGTCAATTGTACTAATTTTTTAACGTTTCGAAAACCTTTCTATACAAATATTATACCTGTTTTATTTTTTCTAGTTGCGACATTATTTCTTAAATTGTATACCTGTTGACAATCAACAATATTTGACAAATAGTGTTGTCATGCAACCTTGGCCATAGCCGACTATCTGTTCAACCTATTTTATACATTACTTATGTCTTAGATGTTACTGAAAAGATGTATATTAAAATTATGAAAAAAATAAATTCCGGATACTTCCTAGACGGGCTGTATTTTCTATTTGTTTTTCATGCTTGTCTTAAAATGCTAGAGAATTATGGTTTATTTTATTAATATGTATTCAACATATTAGCTACTGCAAATGTGTTGTAGCGAACAACTTCTGCTGCAGAGTAATCGTACATTGTATATCGCATTCAGGCGCGAGCCTTTGCGATTAATGTTTATGCCTAATAAACTATTATTATTATTTGTATTAGGAGTAGAAATAAATTCGTGCGGTTTTGATAAAAGATGTCTCTACTATTTTACTATTCCATTGTTTCATCTGGCAATACCTTCATTTTGGAGTATTATTATTAGGCTTTCTTTTCAGTATCTGTCATTTCTCTAAAGTATAAACAACTCTGAAAATGTCAACTTTTGTACCGATCAATGTGTTTTAGCGGGGCATTTTACTTCATTATTTCAATATGAAGAAAAGGATGCCAAAAGTCATCGTATTTTAGTGGATGTTTATGGTGGTCTTGCTCTAGCTGCACGAACGTGCCACAAGTGGTTTGCTCGATTCAAAAGCGTCAATTCTGATTTGGAAAATGAAAGTTTGAGAATTAATAATTAGAATCAACGAAGACCCATGACAAACGCAAGAGAAATTGCAAAAACACTTGGAGTGACCATTAGCCATCGTTTAACAGCAATGGGAATTTTTCGAAAGGTAGGATATTCCCATATCATCTTAGGCATTATTTTAATATTATTATTTTATTATAATTGTATAACTGTTGTGAGGGTTTTAGAATTATTTTCAGTAAATTGTTTTTATGTTATATTATATTTATTCTATTTGTGAAATGATTACACTAAACTTTAAACTTTTGAACTAATTAAACTATTGTATAATTTTTCGATTTGTAAAGATTCCGAACGCAGCCTTGCTTTACCACGTAATTGTGCTTGTCACAAAATTTCAGGTATATACTTGATGTTTTGGTGTGGACTGAATTGATTTAATAAACTTTCTGAAGTAGTGTTATAGTATAGGTTTTCCACTATTTTACCTGTCATTTCGTTATCTATGGAAATTTAAAGGCGAAATTTTAGGATCAGATAGTACTCAATGAGATCTTCAAAATGTGATGTCGTAACACCCCTCATCCCTATTCAAAATCAAGGGGTTGTACTCACCCTTGTTAGGGGGTTGCAGTTACGGGGATGCGAAGAGCGGAAAAGATGTTCCCCCTCGAATCAGAAATTAACGGGTCCGAGCGATTTTCCACATTTTCATTTTAAAGCCGGAAAATCGAGGTGTTAAATTTTCGTTGGACCACACTATGTGATTTATAAAGGGTCTGGCATTAACAGCGCCCCATTTTGTTTCGTGAATAAAACATATTACTGATTTGAAAATTATCAAAATTTTTATTTTGTTATGAAGCACAATTGATACCATTAGTTATGAAATGAAATATCATTTAAATATCCATAACGGAAACGCTAGGAGAAATGAAGTCGTTGAACCCAATTTTCCAAGGCTCTCACACAAATCAGGTCATATGTTAGCAATTACTGGTTCAATATTGATCTGTAAATCGTCTTAATTTGCTGGATGATTCCTGTAAACAAACCAGTGACTTAATGTTACCCCAAAGAAAGAATTCCAATGGAGTGAAATCGCAGGAAAGAGGCGGATAATTTATCGGTCCCTTTTTTACTATTTTTTTAAGCACCAATTACTGAATATAAGACGCTTCAAATAATCTGTTGGTTCGACTTATTGGGTTAAAACAGTTTTGTATGGATTTAAACCACGGTTTTTTCGTAAAATTAGCCACAAAGACGTCTGGGATATGTCTACTTCTTGTGAACGTCGAGAAATCGATAAATTTTGGTCTTCACGGACACTTTCACGTACGACAGCAATATTCTCTTCATTTATTGCATTTCTTTATCTCACTAGCACTGTTATATCATGAAGTGTAAAATTTGTTTCAAACTTCCTCACTAAATGTTCAACTCTTGTTTTTCCGGACGATTATAACGACCAAAAATTGGAGTTGAAGCACGTGAAGTTAGAGTAACAGTTTGCTATTTTTCATAATAAATTTGGATTATTTGTAGACGTTGCTGAAGTGTGTACATTTCCACGATTAAATGGTAGACATTGACAAATACAAATATCAATGTCACTAATAAACAGTGGCAGCCATCTGTGAGTAATGTCAATTTAAAAATGGGGCGTTCCCATTGAGGGACCTTTTATTTTTCTCAATTTGTTTGCTGCATTTTTTTCTTGTTCAGAATCTTGAATGATAATTGAATTTTCTTCAATGTCTTCAAATAGAAACAGTGTTTTTTAAATATTACTTCATCATCACTAATGTTAATAATAATTTTTCTAAGGCTTCAGAATTGATTTGAAAAAATTTTATAATTAAACCTTCACCAAGTAAATACTCCATAAATTTATTTTACTTATATATGTTTCTCAAAAATAAATGAAAACTGTATAAATTCGGCTATTTCGAAGGGATTTTTAAATGTTCCTCGCAAGTATTATTGTAATGTGCTTTTTTCTTCTTTATTTCCATATTTAGTATATTATAAAATAACATTTTTTCAATATTATTTCTTCAATCTTCTTCGTTACCATCCTGCCTTCCTTCTGCATGGCTCTCCCCTGGGTTTCCTGTAACGTTTTCATCTAAATGACTCGTTTGTGAATCACCCGCACCGTCCTCAGCATTCCTTTTAACGATTTCAGAACCTTCCGTACTAGCATCAGTACTACTTTCAGTATAACCTCCAGTACTAGTCGAATCACTAATCACTCTTGCGTTGGCGATTTCCTGAAAATTAAAATGGATTAAGAAATGAGGATCTCTTATCACGACTAGATGTCTAAGGAGAAGCTCGAAAGACTTCCAAAATGAATAGTGATATCACAATTAATCACACATCGAACCATTCTATTAATCAGAAAATGGCAGCGTATCACAATATGATCCATAGATCACGAACCTACACACATCGTCAAAAGTCTTGGCCCCCTCCCCTATCAACTCGCAACTTGTTGAGTGTAACATGACATTTTTTTGTGTGTGGAATCTTCACTATCTTATCACTCAAATGAAAACAATAAACCACCAAAAAATGTTTCTCGTTCGGGAGAATACAGGTGTTTTTGAAGTTAATCAGTTGTCAGCGAATAACAAGAGTTGTAATATTGAGAATATTCCGTGGAAAATGCGGGACATCCAATTTCTCAGTTTGCACGTATGCAATTACTTAGGGAGAGCAATAACCAATCGCCAAAAACCCACTTTCAAATTCTCAGAAGTTGAGTTATCCTTCAGGAAGAATGAAATTAATCAAAAATAAATAATCGATATATTTTGATTTTTTCTCATTTTTCCTATTTTATCTCATCCTGTATAAAGCAAAGAGTAACAAACAAAGATTTTCCATCAAATATATTACAGTTGAAATACAGGAAAATATTCATCTCATTTCTAGAACATAGATTGTTTATTTCTTGAGAAACAAGGACAAGTTTTGACGATGTGTGTATATTTCACGATGACTTATGGAATTGAATATTATTAAACAAATTGCATGCAACAATGGCAATAGGTCAAATATTGAAAAAGAAAATTAAATAAAAACAAAAAGAATTCTTTGAAAATCCAGTTCATTTCGTTACAAAACCTTTGACTAAAAATACATTTCTATGCTCTATAAAATGAGAAATAGGAATATCGCATAATATTTCCAAGTATTCTAAAATTAAATTTGACTCGAATATAGCTTTTAGAACGGTTGTTATTCATATCAAAAAAATATTTCATTTGAAAAATACTAAAAATAAAACACATAAAAAAAAATCTGGACTCAATAAGTTGACTTTCAATGATTGCCCTATAGTGTATATTGGGCAATCAGGATGAGCCTATACGAAAATAATTCACACCATAAACACCAGCGAAGTTAACGTCCTTCATCTCGCACTCAACATATGGTAGGTATCGGGTGTTTTTTTTAAGAGGGATAGAACTTTCGATAGGGATAGGTGAATTCTACCAGAATAGTTATTGGCTATTTGAGGAAGGCCTCTTTTCCAAGTGACTGCCAAGCAGTCTCCACAGTACACCCCTAGAGGTAGAAAGTGTGATAAGGATTACGCCATATCATCGCGCGTGCCGAGAACCCCTCCGAAGAGATGAACCCACCAGCTTCCAGTTTGGGCCCCGACTCGAAAGCCAGAACCGTCTGACTGGTAGCAGCGAAGCACTATCCAACCTCTACTGGCTCAGCAGGTCAGTACCCGAGTTGGTTTGAGACGCAACTCACCCGCCGGAGGGAATTCTTATCCATCCACCCGAACGCAGTCCCATGAACTAAGATAAACTCAAGATTGGCCGGTCGAACCGTCAAGTCCCGTTAAACCCCGAGTCGTTTCATGAGAATATCCCGAGAATGGGGGTCTGCGAACAGATAAATGAAATACCCCCCTAGTCCAGCATGCGGACTTTCAACCACTGCCCCCTCGAGTCCAACACCAATTGGGGTGGCCAGGTGGTACAAGTAACACCTGTGGGCAAGACCACCCCCCGAGGTAACGCAGTATGCTACATAACGCACTCGGCCATTACACAGTTTTAAGGGAGAAGCCCTGTGCTGCGACAGACTCCCTTGTCACTGAGTTAATCAACCGGCTCAGCCCTCCATTTCATCTGAGTAAAACTAGGGCCGCATTCGGAGATCTTCCACCATACAGGTCCAGTGACTGGCGCGAAATGGCATTACGTTAGACACCAAGACTTAACCCTCCAATTCGCCGGGACGAATCTAGGGTCCTAGTCAAGAGGGCGCCCCCATCACGTCAAGATCTAATGCCTGGGGGGCGCTTTCGATAGGGATAAATGTGATTTGACAGAAGGAAGAAGCCATGTTGTTTTGACATTTCTGTTCAGTAAGCATTGACAAATTATCATGGAAAGACTCACGCCGCAACAACGTTTAAAAATTGTTGAAATTTCGTGAAATTTATGTTTTACATAATCGTCCATCAGAGCAGCTTATTCGTCGAACTATCGATAGATTTCGGAGGACATTTTCTCTATTAGATGCAACAACAAGACAATGAACTGTATGTACATAAGAAAATATCGCTGCTGTAAGTCATAGTGTTAATGATGATCCAGATTTGTTTATTCGTCGACGTTCACAACAAGTTGGATTCTGCGCACCCACCACATGGAAAATTTTGCGTAAAGATCTTGGTCTACATCCATACAAGATCCAACTGGTTCAAGAACTAAAGCCACTTGACCATAAATAAGCGTCGTTTGTTTGCTGATTGGGCCCTAGAACAGTTTAAAGTTGATCCACTTTTTTATCGTAAAATTGTGTTTAGTGATGAAACTCATTTTTGGTTGAACGGCTGTGTAAACAAGAAAATTGCCGTATATGGAGTGAATATCATCCTCAAGAAGTTCTGCAGGCTACATTACATACTGCAAAATGCACTGTATGATGTGCTTCACACGCTGGAGGCATCATAGGTCCATATTTCTTTAAAAACGATGCTGTAGCTAATGTTACAGTGAATTGTGCTCGTAACAGATCGATGATCAATGATTATTTGTGTCAAAATTTGAATGGTATCGATCCAGAAGTGTTTTGGTTCCCACAAGATGGTGCTACACCTCATGCTAATACAATTGATTTATTGAAAGAAGACTTGGCGATAACATTATTTCGAGAAATGGTCCAATTAATTGGCCTCCAAGATCATGCGACATAACTCCACTGTATTATTTGCTTTGGGGTTATGTCAAGTCATTGGTTTATGCTAATAAACCATAAACAATAGACGCTTTGGAAGCCAACATAACTCGTGTTATTGATGAAATAAGGCCTGAATTATTCGAAAAAGTGGTCCAAAATTGGTCTGGTCGAATGCGTTTCCTCAGACCTAGTCGTGGTGGACATATGCCGAAAATTATTTTTAAAACATAAATGTCATAAACTTATCTTTCAAATAAAAAAAAATTGGCTTCAATCTTAATTTAAATGTGTTTTATTTCAATTTAAAGTTCTATAACTCAAAAAAAAAAACACCCGAGAGAATAGTTACAGAATGGGTGGAGGTTTATTTTGAAGGAAAATGGATAAGAAGATTCTGACCGATCAGATAGCCTGTTTGAAGTCCCGACATTACACCCCTTTGGTGTGTTTTAAAATTAATGGTGTATATTACCACAATTCATACTTGTGACCAGCTTATCGAAAAAATACATAACAGCTGCAATATGCTAAGGCAACTAAGGCAATTTGAATATGTTTTATTTCAAATTAAAGTTCTATCACTCTAAAAGAAACACCCGATTGACCCGATATATAAAAGGCAACCGCATCATTTGAAAATTTCTTATATGAGACCTGAATCTCTCGATCTTAACATATTTTCAATAGTAATTTCTACAAAATTTCCAGAAACTACCGACATATTTGGCTATCTGCAAAATTATGTGATTTTTTTCATTTAATATGTACATATTTTCGTATTTTCCTGATCGTATGTGTGACTTCGTAAAAAAAATATAAAATAATCAATCGGGAATTCACGGAAAACTTGGTGCCGAAGTAGCATACTCACATTCAAGAAAATACACATTATGACGGAAATTGCAAAAATGGTTTTAAACGACAACATTCTTCTTAGGTCACAATGAAGGAGCGGGTTCAACACTCGATTATTGAATGCTTTAATCGACATGTTTTCCTATATTTATATTCACATTTTATTATTTATTTGGATGTTTTATCATTTTAAGTAGAGTTTAAACCTTTTAAGTTTATCTTTAAGTAATTATGTGTCATTAAAATATCGAACATTTTTCAAGTTTATTATTCAGATGATAAGAGAATTTTCAAGTTTTTTATGGTAACTGTATGTGTGGATATTTACTGATAATTGCTGTAAATCAATGACTTAATGTAACCCCAAAGATAGGACTCCAATGGAGTTAAATCGTATCACCCAATTTTGTCTTCAATAATGATCTGTTGGTTTGAGTTCTTGGGTTAAAACAATTTTGTATGGATCTAAACCAAGATCGTTTCGTAAAATTCGACACAAAGACTTCTGGGAGATGCCTAATTCTTGTGAACGTCGTGAAATCGATAAATTTTGGTCTTCACGAACACTTCCGCGTACGGCAGCATTATTCTCTTCATTTCTTGCATTCCTTTGTCTCACTGGCCTGTAACGTCATGAAGTGTGGAAATTGCTTCGAATTTCTCCCCCAACCGTTCAACGTAAAATAAGAGTAACAGATCGTGGTTTTTCATAATGAATTTGGATTATTTTTAAACCTTGTTGAAGTGTGTGCCTTTCTTAAATGGTAGACATTGACAAATACAATTGTCAATGTCACAAATGAACAATGGCTGCCAAGCGTGATTAATGTCAATTAAAAAAATAAGGCGTTCCCATTGAAAGACCCTTTATACAGTGTCGTCCAATGAAAACTCAACACCTCGATTTTCCTTTTCCGCTCTTCGCATCCCCGTAACTGCAACCCCCTAACAGGTTTGAGTACAACCCCTTGATTTTGAAGAGGGATGAGGGGTGTTGCGATACCTCATTTTGAAGATCTTATCGAGTACCTTCTGATCCTGAAATTTCGTCTCAAAATTTCCATCGATAACCAAATGACTGGTAAAATAATGGAAAAGTACTTACTTTTGTGATTAGTTTATTAAATGCTGGAAATGGGCACCATTCTCTTCCATGCAGTAATTTAAGTTTTGCTGAAAACAATAACTCAATAAGTCCCCTTCTTCCAATCTAGGGGTGAGAACAATTTTCATCTAAGAACTGACGCACCGGTTGAACGAAATGAGGTGGTACGCCATCTTGTTGGAAAATGATCGTTTGATGGTCTACTGCATTCTCCAATACTTGCACGAGGGCTGGATATATAGCGTTCTCCAATAGATCTAAATGAATTTGGCCAGTGAGATTACCGGGTATAAAAAGGGCCGATTATGTGATTTCCATAAATACCCGCCCGAACATTTAATTTTTGGGGACGTTGAGTATGCGCCTTACGAAATAATATTGGATTTTCATCTGACCAATACCGACAGTTATGCCGGTTGACAATGCCGTTAAGGTAAAATGAACACTCGTCTGAAAAACGGATATTGAACATGTAGTTTAGATATCCGTTAATCATTTCACTGACCACTTCACAGAACTGGAGTCGGCGATCAGGATCATCATTCAGTTCCTGAACCCATCGTATCTTATTAGGACGGAATTTATGTTATTTTAGGATTCTCATGATTGTTGTGCGTGAAACACCAGATACATCGGGCAATTTCCTAGTACTCAAGGTAGGATCCATTGCTATATGACCTAAGACAGCTACGTCCATCGCTTCGTCTCTTTCATGCATCCTCTTTTTATTTCCGACTGAAGCAGTAGAGTCTGATTTCGCAACTAGTTGCATAACGTAAGCAGCGGATACATTTTTTCCAGGATGTCGTTCGCTAAATAAAGCAGCTGTTGTTCGCGCAGAGTCGTTATTTATAAGAAATAATTTTATCATTTCCACCCTATCTTCTACGGAATACACCATTTTAAGTCTACTACAAATTTACAATCGCTTTGACACACTTGTAACGTTCTTAAAAATTCACCATAGACTAAGATAATTCAAAAACCTGGTCCGTCTACTTTTTTGGACAAGAAATTAATACTTTGGACTATTAACAACATAACTACTAAATAACTTTGAAATGTGTCGGATACGAATAATATTCTCGAGATAAATTCCACATTGCCTCTTTCATTATTTTCGCTGGTATTTCATTATCGATGGATATTTTGAAGCGAAATTTTAGGCTCTGATAGTACTCGATACGATCTTCAAAATTAGTTATCGAAACACCCTTCATCCTTATTTAAAATTAAGGGGTTGTGCTCACCCCCGTTATGGGATTGAAGTTACGGGAATGAAAAAAGCGGAGAAGTTCTTCCCCCTCGCAATTGACGGGTCCGAGCGATTTTCCACGTTTTCATTTTAAAGTCGGAAAATCGAGGAGTTTAGTTTTCGTTGAACCACCCTGTATGTGTTGGACACAATATTTCTTATAATTCAATTCACCTTCAGTAATATTCAAAATAAATTACAAAAAACTCACACGAAAAATCTATACTATAACACTACTATAGTTCATTAAATCAATTCGGTCCACACCAATACATCAAGTATATACCTGAAATTTTGTGACAAGTACAATTACATGGTGAACCAAGGCTGCGTTCAGAATCTTTACAAATCGAAAAATTATACAATAGTTTAATTAGCTCCAAAGATTAGAGTTTAGTGTAATCATTTCACAAATAGAATAAATATAATATAACATAAAAACAATTTATAGAAAATAATTATAAAACCCTCACAACAGTTATACAATTATAGTAAAACAATAATATTAAGATAATGCCTAAGATGATATGGGAATATCCTACCTTTCGGAAAATTCCCATTGCTGTTAAACGATGGCTAATGATCACTCCAAGTGTTTTTGCAGTTTGTTGGCGCAGAGTCGTTATTTATAAGAAATAATTTTATCATTTCCACCCTTTCTTCTACGGAATACACAATTTTAATTCTACTACAAATTTACAATCGCTTTGATACACTTGTTACGTTCTTAAAAATTCACGATAGACTAAGGTAAATCAAAAACATGGTCCGTCTACTTTTTTGGACAACAAATTAATACTTTTTTGGACAAAACATTAACGACATAACTACTAAATACCTTCGAAATGAGTAGGATACGAATAATATTCTCGAGATAAATTCCACATTGCCCCTTTCACTATTTTCGCTGTTATCTCATTATCGATGGATATTTTGAAACGAAATAGTACTCTATACGATCTTCAAAATTAGTTATCGCAACACCCCTCATCCCTATCCAAAATCAAGGGGTTGTGCTCACCCCCGTTATGGGGTTGAAGTTACAGGGATGAAAAAAGCGGAAAAGTTGTTCTCCCTCGAATCAGAAATAGATGGGTCCGAGCGATTTTCCATAATTTCATTTTAAAGTCGGAAAATCGAGGTGTTGAGTTTTCACTGGACTACCCTGTATGTATTGATTCAATACAGGTTTTATAAATTCTTAATTTTGCACCTTGCTCATATCTTTGTTGTTCCAGATTACGTCTGCTAAGCACCCTGAAATTCTATTTGCCTTGTTCGCTTGGTTCCTCACTTCTCTGGTTCTGTCTTGATCTGCGGATATCTCGACTTCTAGGTAAGTAAAGACCATAACCTGATCCATAGGTTTGTCGTCCACCACTAGCTTGCATCTTAAAGGCTCCTTGCTAATTACTATTGATATGGTCCATTCTGTGGATATTCTCGTGTTCAATTTTTTACTTATATTATGAAATGCATATAGGACTCTTTGTAGATCGTTTTCGTATTCTCATATAATAATAAAGGCATTATCTGCATAACGTATTATTTTGATTTCACCCATATTGACTTTGTAGCCGTGGGATGCTCTTTTAACGAATTCAATTATTTGATTCATTACTAGATTGAATAGTAATGGACTTAGAAAGTCCCCTTGTCGAACTCCAAACGCTAGCGGTACCTCTTTGGATAGTGAGCTATACCGTACTTTACAGAGTACTCTAAGATTTCCGGGATTTTGTGGAGTACTCTAAGCTATCTGGGATTATACGGAGTACTCCAAAGAACGCTAACCTGATGACGGGAGAATAGGACGTTTCATTCAAATTACATTTGAATGAGAACGAGGAAACAGTGACGGGAAATTCAGAATACAAGGTTAAGTAAAAATACAATATTTGTTTGAAGGCAGGGTTTCGCACCTGACTCTGTGTATGAGAGCGAGGTTCGACTTTAGGGAAAAAGAGTCAGGGAGAAAAACCGTACTTTCTCTTCAGCTTCCATGCATTCTTCAAGCCTGTCCTTCCCTTTATTAATAAAAATAAGGTTCCAGAGATGGACAACCTTTCTAATATCCTAAAACATATTTATTGTGTAAGCAAAGGTAAATACAGCAATCAATACACACAGATAACCTGGCAATAGGAACATGTAACAAAGATCTTTGAGGTAGTTTAGCAATAACCCTTCAGTCAGGAATTCCCCATTCACACACTCACTATCTGATTAGATTATTTTAATCTGGGCGCATAATATCGTTGTTCAGAAATGTCTTGTTGCGGTATTCTGAAGACACAGAGGTTGTGGTGTCTGTTATTTAACTACCTATTCATTATAATATTTATATCTTATAATAAAGTTGTTCAGGAAAGCCTTGTTGCGGTCTTCTAGAGACACAAAGTTGTTGTGTCAGTATCTAGTTGTGGATCCACATTTCATTCAGTTTAAACACTTTGAAGTCTCAAACAAAGTACCATTGTTAACCATCTCTAGATTCAGATAAATGAAATTAATATAAAGACGCTTACATTTATTAAATGTGTTAAATGGTCAATTCAGATTAAAGTAAACAGGGCACCCCTAGCTGGAGTATCAATACAGTGAAATCCACCAGTGAATAAAGAATACATGATATAAATAACACCCACGTTGAGCTCAGGTAATATCGGGTTTTTTTTTTTTAAGTAATAGAACTTCAAATTGAAATAAAACACATTTAAATTAAGTTTGAAGTCAAATTTTTTTTTATGTGAAAGATAATTTTATGACATTTATGCTTTGAAAATAATTTCCGGCATATGTTCACCTCGACTAGCTCTGAGGAATCGCAGAACCCCATTCGACCAGACCAATTTTGGATCACTTTTTCGAGTAATTCAGGCCTTATTTAATCAATAACACGAGTTATGTTGGCTTCCAAAGCGTCTATTGTTTCTGGTTTATCAGCATAAAACAATGACTTGACATAATCCCAAAGAAAATAATCCACTGGAGTTATGTCGCATGATCTTGGAGGCTAATTAATTGGACCTTTTCTCGAAATAATGTTATCGCCAAATCTTTCTTTCAATAAATCAATTGTTACGGTAGCAGCATGAGGTGTAGCACCATCTTGTTGAAACCAAAACACTTCTAGGTCGATTCCATTCATATTTTGAAATGAATGATCTTTGATCATCGATCTGTAACGAGCACCATTCATTGTAACATTAGCTCCAGCATGGTTTTTAAAGAAATATGGAGCGATAATGCCCTCAGCGTGTAAAACACACCATACAGAATGCAATGGAACCTGCAGAACTTCTTGAGGATTGTTTCCACTCCATAACGGTAGTTTTACTTGTTTACATCACTAAACACAATTTTACGATAAGAAAGTGGATCAACTTCAAACTGTTCTAGGGCCCAAACAGCAAACAAACGACGCTTATTATGGTCAAGTGGCTTCAGTCCTTGAACCAGTTGGATCTTGTTTGGGTGTAGATCAAGATATTTACGCAAAATTTTCCATGTGGTGGATGCATAGAGTCCAACTTGTTGTGAATGTCGAAGAATAGACAAATCTGGATCATTATTAACACTATGACTTACAGCAGCGATATTTTCTTCTTTACCTACAGTTCTTTGTCTTGTTGTTGTTGTTACATCAAGTAGAGAAAATGTTGTCCGAAATCTATCGATAGTTCGATAAATAAGCTGCTCTGATGGACGAATATTTAAATCATAAATTTTACGAAGTGCTCTATAAGTTTGGCGAATCGAACAAAGATATTGAAAATAAATTTCAACAATTTGTAAACGTTGTTGTGGCGTAAGTCTTTCCGTGATAATTTGTCAATGCTTACTGAACAGAAATGTCAAAACAACATGGCTTTTCCCTTCTTTCAAATCACAGTTATCCCTATCGAAAGTTCTATCACTCGATATTTTAACAATAACCCTTCACACACCTACTATCTAATTAGATTATTATAATCTGGGCGCATAATATCGTTGCTCAGAAATGTCTTGTTGCGGCATTTTGAAGAGTGGTGTCTGTTATTTAACTACCGATTCATTATATGGGTTAACATGTTTGGTATAAATATTGTTTTAATGTATTTTTAATTCTTTATTCTCACATCATATCATAAGACAAAATTGTATCACTATTTTCTTCTTTCATCCTCATTGTCAACGCCAAATCTTCAATTTCTGTTAACGTTTGAATGAGGGATTTCTGAATGACCTCTACCATCTTCAAATTCTCCTTTGACTTCTTCAGAACCTTCAGTACTAGCTTCAGTACTAGTATCAGTACTACTCTCAGTACTTCTATCAAAATAACTATCAGTGCTAGTACTATCAATACTACTGTAAGTACTACTATAAGTATTACTATAAGTACTACTATCAGTATAACTCTCACTACTTATGTCATCACTACTATCACTTCTACTACTATCAACAGTTTTATAAGTACTGCTGTCAGTACTGACTTCAGTAGTAGTTGAATCACTTATCACTCTAGCATTGCTGATTTCCTGAAAAATAAAACATATATAGGCTGAGTTGAGAGGTTTTTATACAAAATAAAATAATAAAAAGCGGTTTTTTACTTGATGAAAGGATTATTACAAATTATGAATTAAAACAATATTCTATTTCCGCTAATATTCTAATTCACTGAAATATCTAAGAACAAGAAATCAGGTGTTTATAAGCTATCTTGCGGTACTTGATATTTTGTATATGTTGGTCAAACAGGAAGACCTTTCCAGACGAGACTAGGGAACATGAAAATGTTATTGTATAACAACAAAAAAGAAATTCACCCTATGCAGAATACCTATTGGTTACAGGATATATTTTTAATAGTAATTTTGAAATTTTACACATACAAAATAAAAGTTTCAGATTAAATCTATCAGAAACATTAAAAATTAATAGATATAATAAAAAACATATATTAATAACAACCCAACAGAACTGAGTATCTCCCGCCTATTGAATCTTTTTCGAATTATTTTTTCGGAATTTACAAAGAATTGTAAAACTTTCTTCATCCCCTTTAATTTGTGTTATGAACCTGCACTATATATATATATATTAATTCTCGAACATTGTAAAATCAGTATTCAGTAGTACTCACCTGAAGAAGTCATGGTATGACGAAACGATTGTAGTGAATTGAAATATTAGCGGAAATAGCATATTGTTTTTATTTATAATTTCAAGATGAATTTCCGCCAAGTAAAGACCGAAACAATCATATATTATCACAAATTTTGAACATCAAAACAGATTCAATCTGTTAGTCTCCTACAATTTTGATTAAATTCATAGAAAATATGTTGCATACTCACATTCATAAAAACACACAATATGGCGGAAATGGCAAAAATAGTTTTGAGCGACATCTTTCCTAAGGTTCCAATAAAGGAGTTAGTCCAACACTCGATTTTAAAATGCTAAAATTGTCATGTCTTGTCATTTTATATTCATATTTTTTTTACTATTGAATAATTTGGATGAGTTATCTTTCTAATAAGAGTGTGAATTGTTTAATTTTATGTTTGGGAAATTTATGTGTCATTTTCATATCGGAAGAAATTTTTCAAGTTTATTATGCCTACGATAAAAGAATTTTCACTTTTTATGCTTACAACATGGAGTTTTTTTTGGAAATTGATATTCGATTGTATGAACATTCACTAAGAGAAAAAATTCGAGGAAGGCACTGACGTGAAGTCATAATAACTGCAAAATCATTGGACTGATTTTGCCTAGTAACAAACTCAATCGAGATATTCAGGCCCAAAACCTACCCCGATCGTTTCAAGTCTCTTCCTTTCCGTTCGGAAGTTACTGTTCAAAAAAGAACTCAACGCTGATCCGTTCAAAAAAAAATTTTTTTTTGAACTTCTGATCATACGTTTATCACGAAATTGCACATAAATATACGCGTTACTATTCTACCCCTAAATGTCGAAATTCAGATCGATTGATTCTGTAGTGTGGAAAATAATGGGAAAAATATTAAAACGTTCAAACGTGAAGAACTGAGAAACTATTGAACCGATTCAGCGTACTAACGAATTTAGCCTAGTTATTTGGACTTTCTGACATTTCTTGAAAGTTTCAAGGCTCTAGATTCTCCTGTTCGCAAGTTATCGTGTTTACAGACTACAAGCCGTCTTCATCAGTTAGTTCAATCCAGTCGTTTTGGACCACCTCTGAATTCGAAAATTACAGATATTTGGGCGAAACGTCAGCACGTTTTTACCTGGAACAAGCGCACAAAAACTGTATGTATGGGATTCTTACTTTAGTTGTTTCCTTTTCCTGAATTTGACTTATTTAAAAATTAAGGCAATCATTATACTCAATATTATAAACTTGAGTTAATTGACAATATTTATTGCCTTGAATGAATCTACAGTATAATATGATTCATAATGATTTACCCAAATTTTGAATTGGTCAAGTCAAACTAGTAACTCCCTTCAAGAGGGGAATATAAGAACACCTGGGAAGTTATACTGGGTGAATCATAACTTTTGGGACATGGGCTAAGAACTCATCAATGGATTGGCAGAGGTAGTGATTTTGAATGTTCAGCAAGAAGCCCTGGTTATAACCCTCTCGATTTTTATGTTTGAGGAAAATATTGGGGTATCATCAGCAAATCACAGTATTTCCCCATTGCTTTCCAAAGAGAACATTCCATTGATATATACTGTCTTTATATATGAATAGAATTGTTTCCAACTTGGTGGAAATCTTTTAAAATCGGAATGAAAGTAAAAATTACTTTGTTTTCTATCACTTTTATTAACCGATTATACAGTGACTCGAGTTTCGTAGTGATACTTTATTTTCAAACTATTTGAACAGTTTGAAAATGTAGCCTCATTACGAAACTCGGGTCACTGTATAATCAGTAAATAAAAGAGATAGAAAAGAAAGTGTTTTCTCATTTTATTCCATTTAAAATGAACTATCACAAGGTAACGGACTACTCCATCCAACACTTAAAAATCCCATCAAAACAACCTTTTAGCGTTCAAATTTCCCACCAAAATAATGGTTTGAGGAGCAATATCTCAGCGTGGTGCTACGCCTCTCTGTATAGTTGATGGTACCATTAATGGTGAAAAGTATTGTGGTATTCTAAATGATATCGTGTTTTCAGCAGGGTAATGCAATATGCCATACTTCGGCTTGTACTCAAGCTTGGATGCAAGAACGCCAAGTGACAACCACTTCATGGCCAGCAGCTTCACCAGATCTTAGGCCCATTGAAAACATATGGGGACTAATGAAGATTGAAGTTGAACGAGCAGCGCCATGAAATGAAGATGATTTAATTCAGTCAGTTTTACAGTTCTGGACTACCAGGAAAATTATGGAGGTGATCTACTTTCGGGTGTACCTCGACGTTTAGTCAAGTGTTTACAGTTAAATGGAGGTTATATAATATATATATATATATATATATATATATTATAGATATAAAAATATATATTAAATAATTACAATTGAGCTCTGTTTTTTCCGGATACTTTCCAGACGGACTACATTAAACTTACAACGACCTAGTGGCATTTCAAACTACGATAAAACTCTGATGGTTTTTGAACGGTTACCATTCGCATTTTATGTTCGTTCACAGAAAATACACAGAGTTTTCAAGACCCAGTTATATCCAAAAAAACCTTTTAACTCTTTTTGATACTGAGTGATGAGTGTTAATTCTATATATCTACTCAAGATGAAAGAGTAATTTGTAAGGCATTTATTCAATTTAATTTTTAAAAGTTTCAAGAAACTTTATGAAATTAAAATTTGTAGCGAGATATGACAGAATTACCCGGTTTGATATTTAATATATTGAAAAAGCCTTTTATCCGGTAAAAAATCGCCCCTTTACATTATTTTATTTTTTTTCCATTAGTTTGAAAGTCACAAAACCACTGCAACATTGGAACCGAAAATCAGATAGTCAGAAAATTTTTGAAGTTAAGTTTTGAAGGTTTATTCTTTCTACAATAACAAAAATATGAATTTTCTACTTGTGATCCATCTATTGAGGCCCAAAACCCCCGCTACTCTTTGTGATCTCATGCGCAGATCTTTTGCGCATTCACACTGTATAATATTTAAATATAATTGTGTAATGCATAATCTATATACCGTGGTTGCTGCCAAAAGAACTGAGTTGCTCTATTAAAGAAGAGTAACCACAGAAACCATTCATATTCATTTAATCCCTGACACCAGGTATATATGTATATTCTAATACAGTCCACTTATCTATAATCCGTGATATCAGGTATAATTCACATACAATCTACTATATTTACATAAGTTTATATCTAATAATAATAATAATAAGCCCTGACACCAGGTCTTCACACACAGACTATTTACATTGGTTATATCTTGAGGAATGCAATGCAACGTTGATTTCGAAATACAAAGAGGTCCATTTTGATATATTGGCAATATTTCTAACCAGCTCTCTAATCTCTAGGCAATTTCGATCTCATTGAAATTTCATTTGCAATAAACTTATTGAAAATTTACACTATCTGTGTATCACATTGAAAAATAAATAGCATAAATTCCATCGAAACAGAATAAAATGTATTATTTTAATGAGAATTTCTAAAAAAAATTTTTCATTTATCGAAAAAATCATTTTTGATATGATAGGAATTCTTATTGAATAAAAAAATTTTTCGGAAAATGCACTATATCGAATGAGTACTTAGATACATCATTAAAAAAAAACATTTCCTCTGGATAACCAATTGATCAATTTGTGCAGAAAAAATCGGGTTATTTGTGAAAAAACAGCAACATTCCCACATCCTTGTTAGGAAGGAAGGTTAGCAGTAATCTAAATCCAATATTTAAAAAAATTAAATTTATGGTTGAATAAATTCAAAACTCTACAACAAAGGGAAATACTTATTGCAAATTCCGGTTCTGCAAAAGCAACTAAGGAATGAATTCTATAAAAAAAATATTATCATGAAAATTTTCTGAGTCGACTGTAGAAGAAATTCTTAGATCTTAGAGAAAAAAAATGTGTATGAAATGTTAGTATGAATTCTTACTGAATCAGCGTCTTGAATATAAATTTGCCATAAAAAGTTTCATGAAAAAATTACTTAAAAAATTTGCTACGTTGAATATAGGCTCAGCTCAATCAGTTCAATTCTACCGAAAGTATCGAGTTAATCGTTAAAACAATCTCAACATTCTTACATCCATTTAAAAAATATATCAGTTAGAAATCTGATCCTGATCAAATATGAATTAAAACTGCACAAGTTAGAATATTTTGAGGAAATGGGTTAAAATGATTGATAGAAATATTGTTCTGATGTATTTTTCATTCTTTATTTTCACATCGTATTATAAATATAAATTGTATCACTGTTTTCTTCTTTCATTTTAGTTGTCACTTTCGAAGCTTCAATTTCTGTTTACGTTTGAATGTGGGATTTCTGAATTACCTCTACCACCTTCAAATTCAACTTTGACGATTTCAGTACTACCATAGGTACTACTCTCAGTACTTTTATCAACACTACTATCAGTACTACTATTATCAATACTACCATAAATACTACTGTTAGTACTACTTTCAGCAGTACTGTCAGTACTACTTTCAGTACTACTGGCAGTACTACTTTCAGTACTTCTATCAATAATACTATCAGTACTACTGCTATCAATACTACTATAAGTACTACTATAAATGCTACTATAAGTACTACTATAAGGACTACTATCAGTACTATCTTCAGCAGCACTTGATTCACTTATCACTCTTGCATTGGTGATTTCCTGAAAAATGAAACATAAACAGGTTGAGTTATGAGGTACTGTTATACGTTAATCAAATACAGATATCAACAGATAGTTGATTTGTTGATCTTTGGAAATAATTTTTTTGCTTCCAATTACTGAGCATCTATTTTGTTTGTCCATTCGTTATTTAGTACAAGTATTCAATTGAACAATAAAATTTTTGTCTATAGTATTTATCCTAACAGGTCATAAACTGTTTAATGACAATGAACAATTATATTTCCTTCTATTCTATATTTTCTCAACATTTAAATATTTGAAAAAAAAAATTTAGTTTCATAACATAAACATATACTCATGAAATAAAAAAAAATTGGAACTTTGAAATTTCAGTTTAGAGTATTCACAATGTTCAATTACAAAATGTTTGGAAACAAGAAACCCGAAACTAACATTTCAGAATTAACCAAATGAGAACTTAATTTTTCTACATCTTAACATTTTCAAGAGAAAATTCATACAGAAAGTCCAGAAACTGGCGAAATATTCACCATCTCGAAAATTATGTTTTCCAATTGTTTGAATTCAATATGTATATATGTATTTTTGCTGACCATATGTAAAAGTTTGTAGAGATAATAAAGAAAATCCATTTTGAATTCATGGAAAATATGTTGCCGAATTAACATACTCACATTCATAAAAATACACAACATGGCGGATATGGCAAAAATAGTTTTGAGCGACAACATTTTTCCTAAGATTTCTTTATGAGCCGGTTCAAAACTTGATTCGTGAATGCTAACATTTTCTTGTCTTTCCATTTTTATATTCATATTTTTTTTACTATCGAATAATTTGGATGAGTTATCTTTCTAATAAGAGCGTGCACTGTTTAATTTTATGTTTAAGAAATTTATGTACATCGTTGTTCATATGATAAAAGAATATACACTTTTTTATGCTTACATCATGAACGAGTTTTTCATGGAAATTGATATTCGATTGTGTGAACATTTACTGCGAGAAAAAATTCGAAAAAGGCACTGATTTTGCCCAATGGAGATCTTAATCGAGATAAGCAGGCACCAAACCTACCCCGAAAGTTTCAAGTCTATCTCTTTTCGTTCAAAAGTTATACTGTTTAAGAGAGCGCTTAACGCTGACCCGCCCAATTTTTTTTGTAACTTCTAATCATATGATTCTCACGAATATGCACGTTACTATTCTACTTGTAAATGCCAAATGTCAGATCGAACGAATGCGTAGTTTCCAAAATATTGGGAAAAATATGGAAGATGAATAACTGCGAAATTATTAAACTTGGCCTAAATAATCAGACCCCCAACTTCCTTGAATGTTTCTAGAGTCTAGCTCTTTCCGTTCAAAACTTAGCGTGTTTACACACGTCCAACCGGACAGACTGATTTTGACCTCAGATTCTTCATCAGTCCATGAGTCCAACCAAGTCGTTTTAGACCATTTCAGACTCTAAGTTATAAAATTATAGACATTTGGGCAAAACAATAGCACGCTGTTTCTTTGAGCAAGCGCGCAAAAAGTGTGAATGTAGGATTCTTTCTCTAGTTGTTTTGTCTTACTGAAGGATCTATCAAATTTTACTTATCTAAAAGTTAAGGCAATCATTATATCATGTGTTTTTTTAGAGTGATATAACTTTCGATAGGGATAACTGTGATTTGACAGAAGGTAGAAGCCATATTATTTTGACATTTCTGTTCAGTAGGCATTGACAAATTATCATGGAAAGACTCACGCCGCAACAACGTTTACAAATTGTTGAAATTTATTTTCAAAATCAGTGTTCTATTCGGCAAACTTATAGAGCATTTCGTGAAATTTATGGTTTACCATAAATCAGAGCAGCTTATTCGTCGAACTATCGATAGATTTCGGACAACATTTTCTCTACTCGATGGAACAACAACAAGACAAAAAACTGTGCGTGCAGAAGAAAATATCGCTGGGGTAAGTCATAGTTTTAATGATGATACAGATTTGTCTATTCGTCGACGTTCACAACAAGTTGGAACACGTGCATCCACCACACGGAAAATTTCGCGTAAAGATCTTCATCTACATGCATACAAGATCCCACTGGTTCAAGAACTAAAGCCACTTGATCATAATAAGCGTCGTTTGTTTGCTGATTGGGCCCTAGAACAGCTTGAAATTGATCCACTTTTTTATCGTGAAATTGTGTTTAGTGATGCAACTAATTTCTGGTTGAACGGCTTTGTAAACAAGCAAAATTGCCGTTTTTGGAGTGAAAACAATCCTCAAGAAGTTCTGCAGGTTCCATTGCATCCTGAAAAATGCAGTGTATGGTAAGCTTTACACACTGGAGGCATCATCGGTCCATATTTCTTTAAAAACGATGCTGGAGCTAAAGTTACAGTGAATGGTGCTCGTTACAGATCGATGATCAATGATTATTTGTTTCAAAATTTGAATGGTATCGACCCAGAAGTGTTTTGGTTTCAACAAGATGGTACTACACCTTATGCTGCTACCGTAACAAATGATTTATTGAAAGGAATATTTGGCGATAACATTATTTCGAGAAATGGTCCAATTAATTGGCCTCCAAGATCATGCGACATAACTCCATAGGATTATTTTTTTTGGGGTTATGTCAAGTCATTGGTTTATGCTGATAAACCAGAAACAAGAGAAGCTTTGGAAGCCAACATAACTCGTGTTATTGATGAAATAAGACATGAATCAATAGAAAAAGTGGTCCAAAATTGGTCTGGTCGAATGCGGTTCCTCAGAGCTAGTTGTGGTGGACATATGCCGGATATTATTTTCAAAACATAAATGTCATGAAATTATCTTTCAAATGAAAAAAATTGTCTTCAATCCTGATTCAAATGTGTTTTATTTCAATTTAAATTTCTATCACAGTAAAAAAAACACCCTATACTTAAAATTATAAAATACGTTTCATTGTTCATTTTTATTGTCTCGAATGAATCTAAAGTCAATTATATGATTCATGATGATTTCCCCATGTTTTAAATTGGTCCAGTCAAACTAGTAGCTCTCTTACAGAAGGCAATATAAGAACACTTGGAAATAATATATTATTGGGTTGTTTGGAAAATAATTCCTTTTTTTTGGAAAAATTAAAGACACTTTTCGTATAATAAATAAATATTTTATTAAATTATATATTGGCCTTTCTGATATAACGCCTTTTGACATCTTTCTGGTAGTAGCATGATTTCACGCTAATAAAATTTTTGGTCTTTGTGGCAAAAAAGGGATCTAGATGATTTTTTACTCCTTCTTTTGAAGTAAAGACATCCTCGAACCTATAGAAATCCATAACTTCAAAAAGCACGTACCGATAATAAAACTATTAAATGAGCAGACGGACCTGTGGCAAACTCCACTTTTCAAAGTTTTGCCGAAGCCTTCAACAAATATATATAATAGTTGAGAAATAATTTATTTATTAAGTTTGAAAATGTAGTGAACACTACGAAACTCGAGTCACTGTATATTAAGTGAATAAAAGTGATAGAAAACAAATTACTTCCCCATTTATTTCCAGTTAAAATGAACTATCACAAAGTAACGAACTACTTCATCCAATATTTAAAGGTTTTACCGTTCAAAAAATTTTGCATTGACCGAATCAAATAATAATCCGAAGGCGCCAGATCTGGAGAATATGGTGGATGTGGCAGTGTATCCCATTCAAGGTGTAAAAGCTTTTGGCGAGTTATCAAACTTGCATTAACTTGGTGGAACATTACACCTTTTCCGCTGATTAATTCTGGTGATATTCAGTTAGTCCACGGTCAGTCATGAATTGTTAGACTAGTCGTGTCCTCTATATAATGCGTCGGCAAGCTCCAGTAGAGCAAAGTAGAATTCTTGACGAGGAGCTCAGAAGATGGTTGCTACACACCCCCTCTCCAGTGAGTGTCGATAGGGTCACGGAATATGCCGTTGAGATCAGGCAAGGAAACAGTCCGCCGGAGGAAAGCGGTGTTGTGAGGAAGCTTCTACCTCTTAATTTGGGAGGCGGCGTTTCGTTCCGAGCATGCGCACCTGAACTCTCAGATAGGCGTGGTGCGCAAGTCTGCCTAGGATGCCAGTGACCTTGTTCCACGTCGGAACGGTCGTTGTCGGAACATTTTCACTCTGCTCTATTTGAACCGGGCGAGAACAGTGAGTTCGGCATTCAGAAATCGGTAGCGTCCTCTATACGCTACGCCAGGAAGCTGCAGCAGAGCAAAGTATAATTCTGTAGGGAGTAGGAGCAAGGGCTCTCAAAGCTTTCTAGCGTAGGGTTCCGGAAATTGTAAGTCCGCCACTGGTTTTTAGGATTATTTTCATGTTTAATGAAATTTGTTTTGTCAAATAACTGTATAATTCTTTTGAAATGTCAATTTACAAGACAATATTTTTTACACTGTTCAACATTGTACCTATTGCCCTCCATTACTTTCACTAGCACCACCACTGGCACCGCCTCCAGCTTTTCCGCCAACTCCAGCACCTACTCCCATGCTGAAACCACCACCCAAGCCACCTTCAACACCTCCACCTCCTCCTGCACCACCTTGACCTCCCATTTCTGATGGTTTTGGAGGTGCCATAGGAACTTGAGCATACACGTTGCCCTGCAAGAGAGGGAAATAATAAATAAAAATTCAATCAAAAATATAAAATGTGAAAAATGCCATGTCTTTCAACGCAGTCCTTTCACCGCAAAATATTTTGAGATTTCATATCAAATAATAAATTTTGATCTAATGAAGTCTATTAAATGAAATTCGAAGACTCGAGGATCATAGCCGATAAGTGGCGTTAATAATTGAAGTTGAAAGTTACCATAAACAAAGGGCGAGAATTTTAAAGCAACAATGTATCAATCCATAGATTGATTCGTTTAAATTTACCTCAGGAGAACATGGGAACGCTCAGGACATCTCGGAAACAGAAGATCACGATTATGATTTTAGTGCAGACGACAAAAAGGAAAACCTTCGAGGCTAAGATTGGGAATTCTCAGTAAAGTCGAGATAAGAAATCGACAATTGAAAAGACCTGGATGGTCTAGAAGTGTGAAGAAGCGATGGGAACTTCGGAAAAGTCAACGTAGGAAAATTTTGAGTTGCAGGAAAGAAACCAACGTTTTGGAAGTTAGGAAAATTTAAAGGGAGTCGTTGAGCTCTAGTGAGAAACAGTCACTAATCGTTTCGTGGTGGGTATACACACATCATCAAAAGTCTTGCCCCCCCCCCCCATCAACTCTGAACTTGTTGAATGTAACATGACAATTTTTTGTGTGCGGAATCTTCACTATCTGATCACTTAAATGAAAACAATAAACAAGCACAAAATGTTTCTTGTTCGGGTGTATTCGAAGTTTATCAGTTTTCAAATAACGAGAGTTGTAATATTGAGAATTTTCCGTGGAAAATGCCGGGACATTCAATTCCTCAGTTTAACCGGGCTAGAATAGTAGTCTTACATCAAGTAGATTTGTCGAACCACTATATTGTGCAACGTTTGAATATTCCACGGACTTCAGTAAGACGCATAGTGGCCCTTTTTCTGGAAACCGGCAGCGTTGCCTGGAGACGGGTCCCTGGTCGACTCAGAGTAACATCTGCAAGGGAAGACCATTATATTGCAAATTTTACTCGAAGGAATCGAACGGTATCTGAAGCAACCCTTCGAAGTCATTTTTTGAGGACCTATAGACGGGTAGTCTCAACCAGTACCATAAGCAGACGGTTACATTCCTTAAATGTAAGAGCAAGAAGACCTTTAAGAGTACCTCGGCTATCATCTGGACATAGAGCTACCCGTTGGCAATGGGCTGAACACCACCAAAACTGTCTTTTACTACAATGGCGCAACGTACTTCTTTCGGACGAGTCACAATACGGTTTATGAAGTGATAGTAGGCGAGAAAGGTTTTGGAGAGGTCCAGGCTGACTAGAGCGACTCAATTTCGCCCGGGAAGTTGTGCCCTTTCAAGACCGATCAATAATGTGCTGGGGGGTATAATGTTCGGTCGCCGTACCCCTCTTATTATCCTTGAACGAACAATGACTGGTGCCATCTACGTAGAAAATATCATTGATCCAAACAATGTCTCTCTGCGCAACGAATTTGGGGATAATTTAATTGATGAGAATGATAACGCCCCACCACACCGTACACGAAGGGTTCAAAACATTCTTCAAAGGAAAGATTATCCAGCGAATGAACTGGCCAGCAAACTTACCAGACATGAATCCAATTGAGCACGTATGGGATTACTTAGGGAGAGCAATATCCAATCGCCAAAACCCACCTTCAACTTTTCAGGAATTGAGTTTAGCCCTTCAAGAAGAATGATATGCCTGAAAATTTCATGAATGACTTGATTCGTGGGATTCCTAGGCGTATTGGGTAGTTGGTTGGAAGAAGAGGTGGTAATACGGACTATTGAATTTGGATTCAATTGTGGAATAACTATAATTAATCAAAAAAAAGCGATAAATATAGATTTTTTTCTCATTTTTCATATTTTGTCTCATCCTACATAAAGCGAAGAGTAACAAAGATTTTCTATCACATATATTGCAGTTGAAATAGAGGAAAATATTCATCTTATTTTCAGAACATAGGTTGTTTATATCTTAAGAAACATAGGGGAGCCAAGACTTTTGACGTTGTTTGTGTTGTTAAGATTAATAACGTTGGATAATTAGAGATTTAGAAATACAGTGCTTGTTTTTGAAAGGGTGTTGTGCCTTCGGTCTGAAGCCAACACCCCCCTGTAGAGGGTTAAGCTATTGAACATGGTATCTGGTTTTGTAGGGGTGTCCCGAAAAAGGTAGGATTTTTTTTTTCGTAACTTCACTAACATCTTTTATTGGCTTTAAATGGAAATTATTTATAAGTAAGAACGACAATATGACTTATTGAAATTAACTAAATTAATTAAGGTCCAGGGTACTGTAGTCTTCCAAAAATTGATGTAATAATAACTACGATTTGATTTTAACATATCGGTTTACGTTAATTGATTTTCAAAATATTGTGAATAATTATTAATATTGAAATTTATATCGACTGGAATTGAATAATTTATGTGAGGGTTCACAGAATGCTATATTTTCATATTCATAATTTATGATGCATAAATATAGTAAAAGATGGTAATTGCCAAAAAACAGATGTTTAAATTATACTTTAGCTATTGACAGTGTATAATATTCATATCTTGTTAAAGAGTTGTGCTTGAAAAAACTTACCAACGTTAACAGAAGAACGCAAAAAAAAGCACTGAGTCCACGTTTCATCTTAGTAAGTTACCACAAATTATGACTCTTCAGGTTTTTATACACCTAGGAACTTGGTTATTTAATCAATTATTTGAATTAATCTCAGTAATTTGAATTTTTTAATTCGATTATGACAAGGCGACAATGATTAAGTGTGCGATTATTCCGAACAACACCTAGAAAATTAGGGCTATTTCACATGTTGTTGTCTCGATTGGGTGGAGATGAAGATTGGTTTGATACTTATTTTATTTGTGGGACAATTGAAGTTGCCTTTTTTGAATTATTTATTCGATTTTTGTCAAACCTATAATTTTAGCTAACTACGCTCAAACTCCATCAGAATATGAGTGCCGATACTTCAGTGGGTAGAATACAGGACTTGAAACAGAAAAGTCCTGGTTTTATACTCCGTCTGGGTCGAAGAGAGATTCTAGTAAGACGATTTCTGCGGTTATTTCACTATTGGGTCACAATTTATCAGTGCTGTGCTTAAGGTGGCGTAAGGACGTAGTCACGAGACATAACTAGAACACAATTGAATTCCTAACTCACACAAGCTATACAGAATTGGAAAATCATCTTTATTGGATACCCTTATTTCTAAATAGGAAATATTTATATACTACATTGCATTACAAAAGTAATAGAAATATTTTATTGTACCGTAATCTCTTAAAAGGAAATATTTATATTCTTTACGTTACAAAATTTCAGACAAGTTGTTTGTAAGTATCTGAAAAAGTTAACTATGTTAACGAAACGCTTGATGTGAACAACTCAAGATAATAAATTGAAATCTACATATACATATGTTTCATTTAACTAAAGTAAAGTTCCATATACCGGTTATCGTACGTTTTTGACACTGTAGTATTAATATAATGCTAATATTTATCAACTAATTTAGATATTTTGAGAATGAGATTCAAAGATTGTTTGTTAACCATATAAAAGTGTGACATGAAGATTGTTTTTATGGTGGTGGAAAAAGTGACTTGACGGTGAGGAATTCTTGAATTTTTGTGGCCCGTTACTTCCAAACTAAGATGGAGTTTTGATTTATATTAAGAAGATTAATTAGTTTCGTACGATATCTGGTGGATAACTTTAAATTCAGAATTATATATTCTAACTTCTACAATATATATTGAAACTATATACAAAAACTATCAAAATGATATCCTTATATATAACCAATATGAAATATTTTTCAATGTCTCGTAAAAAACCTTTTGACATCTTGACATGAAACGTATTAATACAAATGTATTAACAAAAACTATATAAGTATGTATATTAATATACAAATACAAGAAAATCCACTATTCCAAAATTATCTAAAATTCTCAAAATAAAGGATCAAATAAAAATTATTGAACGGGAATTCCAACATTTGATAGCTTTGAGAGGTCTAGAGACTTAAATAGCTATCAAATTTTGGACTTCTCGTTCAATTGTTTTTATTTGATTCGTTATCTTCAGAATTTTAGATTATTTTGGAATAGTGGATTTTCTTGTTTTTGTATAATAATAATATACATACTTATATAGTTTTTGTTGATACATATAAATTAATTTTTCATGTCGGAATGTTAAAAAGGTTTTTCACGAGACATTGAAAAATATTTTATATTGATTATATATAAGGATATCATTTTGATATAATAGTTTTTGTATAATATAAAGTTTCAATATATATTGCAGAAGTTATAATATATAATTCTGAATTTAAAGTATTTAAATTCTACTTCTATTAAGTATTGATTCACATTCAAATTGGTATCTGGTGGGCTTTGAAATGAAGGTATTCATATATTTGCTTCACAGATACTTCTGCAGCTATAAACGTGAAAACGTCGAACTGTCGTAATGGTGCCTAGAACTTGTCGCAAATATAGGAGGGAATTAGCAATGAGTATTTGGAACATATTACGTGAAGATGATCCAACAAAGTTTATTGTCCAAAGATATATCAATTCAAAATAAGTTGCATTCAAATTGAAATACCCAGATTGTTAAGTTTGAAAACAAATCTGTCGATTACAAAATCAAGTTCCCAACAATGAAACGCTACAATAAAAACCAATATCAAACCTAAATAATCTTTTAAGAAACAACAACATCGGTTCAAACAACCTCCTTCAATGGAAGTTAATCAGCTTCAGATGCTACTGTAAGAGCTTAAACCAAAAATTCCATTGATTCTCTCAGCAACTTCGGCATTTTCAACGATGGTGATGTGATCTCCCTCGAAAACCTCAACTTCGACATCGTTAGTACAGAGATCCCCGAGCTTATAGTCTTCTGCGATGTTCTGCACGCTCAAAGTTGAAGGTTTGAAAAGTTTAACTATCGACCCTATCTTCGGATAATCTGGAGAATAAGTCCTCAGTTCCCGGAAGCGAGTATAGAATGACATAGCTGCCTTCTTCAGGTATTGTGGAGAGTGCTTTGAGTCTTCGAAGGCAATTAATTGAGCAACATCAAGACGTTCTTCAAAGCTATTACATTTGTATATTTTCTCCTGAGACAAAAAAATAAAATTACCCATAAATCAATATATCTACAGTATTACTTACCCTATTTTTTAAAATTATTTCATAAGACGTATACAGAGCCATCAAATGGCAGAGTAAAACAGTTTCAAACTGAGCTTCAGAAGCACTAATTATTTGTTTTTCACACATTCCCTGAATCATTATAGGAGCACCGTCCAAGCATATCAGTGTACCCTTATGACCTTTCTTTTCCAGTATTGCTATCGTCTCCAAAGCGATAATGGAACCCCATGAGTATGCAACAATGTTAAGAGCTTCATTTGGTTTGAGAATATTTTCAATTTGCTGTAAAATTAAATTAATTTTGATCCCTAACTGAACTCTGGTGAATCCAGATGATACTTACTGCTACAGCTTCCAATGCTAAATCACTGTAGCTATTTGTTGGGTTATTGCAGCAAAATTGAACGCCAATGACTTCAGCCCACAATTTAGCAGCAAGTGGATTTAATGTAGCAGCAAATCCCTCAATTCCAGGAAAGCAGAATATATGTTGGGCATCTGAGTTTTTCTCGACCAAGCTTGGTAGTTTTATAACAGGGACTGTGGATGTTGCTTCATCTCCGAGATACCTCATGATAAGCTGGATTCCAGTAGAAAGCTTCTTGTGAACACTACCAACTTCGCGGTTCGATTCTTTTGATTTTTGGATCTCTTGTAATCTGATTTGAAAAGAAAAGAAATTGAAACTGGCCAACTGAAATATACTGTTTATTTACCTTGCAAACGTCATGCTTTGAATATCTTGAGCCGTCAAAAAGACCTCAAACTCCCGTTCTAGTATTTGTTTAATTTCTACAGCTATCATAGAATCCATACCAAGCTTTGCTAGAGTTGTAGTTGGTGGTACTACCTCTGTTTTTATATCTAGATAGAAATTATTTTGGTGATAACAGCCCTTACATGAATAAAATCTGAAGTGAATGAAAAACTGAAGAGAAACTCACCTAATATATTAGCTAAAGCACTAATAATATTACCAACACCACTAGTACTGCTTCCTTTGTCTGCTACCACTATACTAGATACGATTGACGCTCTTGTTTGAGTTAAGAAGGTATCCAAAGCTTGCAAACAACTAGTTATTTTTTGAAGTAACATACCCCCTACCACCATCTCAGTATAGTTTTCAGTCAAAGCAGCCAGTAGACCAACCTAAAAACCAACCGAATTTAATTAGAATATTATAACACCTAGTTTCTACAGAATATAGAGGGGTCGCTCATTTGAAAGAATTTTAAGGGATTTGTACCCATTTTTGAATATCAAAACAGATTTAATCTGTTGCCTTCTACAATTTTAATTTCAAAAAATTCTTTGAAGAAACTTTAAGAATTAAATTAATGTCTTTATAAGCACTGCTCATATTTAATAGACGTATAAAGTCAAAATTCATCATACAATATCAAATGGAATTAAGAAAAACCAACGAATATAAACTGTCAACTGAAATTAAAATATAAATAAGCAAACATTTTTTGTTTCGTTCCAGGCATACGTAATGAACTCTTCAGACAAACTTACGAAGCCCTGTTTGTTACAAAATGTATTGTTTTCTGATCCCACATTAATGAAAAATAACTCCTTCTCAAACATATAAAACACAATTTCAAGAACTTCTCAAAAACTAATTTATTTGAAATATTCAATATATTTAAATAAATTACTTCAAAAAATCTGAAAACATGTAGCACATCCTCAAGAAATAATTAAAGTTACGATAAGATCAGTTCAACTTTACATATAAAAAAATATAATAAAATCAATTAAACAATGTATAGACTTACCAAGCGCCATTGCGCTTGATTGATCCTCAACTTTGTTGAGGATCATGCATTTCCAAAATGGCGCTTGGTAAGTCTATACATTGTTTAATTGATTTTATTATATTTTTTTATATGTAAAGTTGAACTGATCTTATCGTAACTTTAATTATTTCTTGAGGATGTGCTACATGTTTTGAGATTTTTTGAAGTAATTTATTTAAATATATTGAATATTTCAAATACCTACTTTGTTGAGGATCATGCATTTCCAAAATGGCGCTTGGTAAGTCTATACATTGTTTAATTGATTTTATTATATTTTTTTATATGTAAAGTTGAACTGATCTTATCGTAACTTTAATTATTTCTTGAGGATGTGCTACATGTTTTGAGATTTTTTGAAGTAATTTATTTAAATATATTGAATATTTCAAATAAATTAGTTTTTGAGAAGTTCTTGAAATTGTGTTTTATATGTTTGAGAAGGAGTTATTTTTCATTAATGTGGGATCAGAAAACAATACATTTTGTAACAAACAGGATTTGTACCCGTTAAACTCAAGTAAATCTGAGCTCATTCATATAAAAAAATTTGTAGAATCATGACTCTGCACTCTAATCAGAATGCATAGTCTCGTTTCGATTGAAGTATCCCCCACTAGGCACTGCCACTGAGAGAGAACAGTCCTTTATTCGTAATCGCATCGCGCGGAGGTTTTGATTCTTCCACTGGATCCAGCTCATTGTCTAGATTAATATTGAATTTCCTATGTTTCCTACTGTCTTTTCCATACGTGTATAATTATACTGGATGGAGTTAGTTATTGTGCAAAATCATTTCAATAATTTCGCAGTTATAAACATTTGAAATTTTCTCTTATTTTTGTTGATATTTTCCAAACTACAGAACCGATTGATCTTAAAATTGGGTTTGATAGCGAACACGTTTCTAGAAAATTCCAGGAGCATTGTATCATTAGAAGATTCAAAACAAAGACGATGTGATGTTACTTTTTAAGTGTAAGTTCCAAATGTAAACCTGAAGAAGCCATATTGTTGGCAAAACAATTGTTGTTTATTTGAACAATTTATGGGAATTATTCTTCATTATTTCATTTAAGTTTTAGGTAATTTACGTACATCTCCAATAGTCCCCCATTCAATAGCCAAAGCTGGGTAACCATCCAGTCTTCTTTTTTCGCAAATTCTTTCCATTATAGAGTTGGCTAAAGCGTAATTTGTTAGTCCAATTGTACCTCTGCCACAGGATGCAGACGAGAAAACTACGAAATGCCTGTAAAAGTCTTTTTCATCAGAAAATATATCAAATCGTGAAGTTATTTGAATATTTGGAAAAATCCATGAATTGACTAGTAATCTTGAAGTAAAATTTCAACCATTCAGATAAAATAATTATCTGTGTATTCACGGATATTAGATTGATAAATCTTCTGGATATTGGCTAGTGATGACGAAACATGCAAACTTTTATAGATTCAAAAAATTAAGACATATGTGATTAAACTTTGTACCTCAGATTTATACATCTGGTTCTAGTTATTTCATCAAGGTATTTGGTAGCAGCTGCCTTTGGTCCTAGAGTAATCCTAAAGCTTTCTGGACTGTGATTCCCAAAAAGTAAATCTTTAAGAACAACAGCCAAATTGAAGATGCTCTCGATAGGTCCAAGCTCTTGAGCTTCTGAGATAAGTTGATGACAACCTTCCTTGGTTGTAATGATGGCAGATGAGATCTTGATGACAACACCGTAAGATTTCCAAATGCTGTCAAAAATGTACACAATAAAAATACACATATTTTTTCTTACCATCTTGAACTGACCTAATTCGATAAGACTGGTAACCTGTTCGAATGCCACTTCTAGAACACAAGACTAAATTTTTTGCTCCCCTCAATACCAGCCAATCTACTAACTCCAAACCAAAACCTCCAAGTCCTCCAATTATGATGTGAGATGTCTCATTGCCACAATAAAATCTGAAAGGCAAGAATTGAGTATCGTGGTCTCGGAAATTTCATCATTCTGGGAAAAGACAAGAGATACCAGAAATGATTTTTTTTATTCCAAACAATTATTAAAAACAAGTCATATCCTCAATCATAATTTCGAAATTTTGCTTATTGAAAATGGAAGTTAAATTTTGAGTTTCTTAGAGTCCCTAGAGATAAAATGGCATAATGAATTCTAATCTTACTTAACGATCAAACAGATATTAATAATTTACCCCGTTTGGTATTTTTTTAGACCGTTGTAAAATGTATTAATTCAGCAGAAATTCCTTTAGACCCTTGTTTGATTGTATACCTAAACCAATTTAATAAAGATAATGTTTTGTAACACAAATTTAGTTTTTCAAAATATAATATCTCAAGAAACATGTGGAATTTTTAATAATATTATTTAATGTATCGTTTAAGGGCTGGATTGTTTACCTTGGATAAGCCTTGTTTAAAATAACTGGTGGTATGGTTCTTTTTAAAGGCTCTTCTTCACGAATTTTCAACATTACTTTTCCCATATATGCCTCAGTTGCTATAAAACGGAAAGCTTGCTCGATTTCATCCATCTTGAATACATTCGTGTTGAGTGGTCTGATGTAGCCATCTGTGATTCCTGCCACAAGACAATGAAGTAAAAATGCACCATTCACCAATCTTACTTGAGTTTAGGGCTCACCTCTAGTAATCAGTTCCCAAATTTGCCTTTTCTTAGACGTTTCAGCGTTCAAAAATTCATCCAACAAGATTGCATGGAAAGAACATCGTCTGAAAAGGAGCTGCAAATCCAAACAATTTTTGCTGGCCAAATCAATCTTTTCAATTTGCAAAAATCTTCCTCCTTCTGCCAAACATCGGATGGAAGCAAGGAGCTTTTTCTCATCTACTAAGGTATTTAAGACTAGATCAACACCACGTCCTTTTGTGCTTTGCATGATCAGCTTCACGAAACTTGTGTCTTGAGAATTGCCAATGTGGTCATCTGTTTGATAAAAATTATTTCAAGTCATCAATCGTGAATGGAAGGAGAAAGGATGAAATTTATCATCTTACATTACCTGTGAGTTCAGGAAAATTCTTTTTAATACACATTCTTTCCTCCTGTGTATTTACTGTAGTATAAACAGTACATCCATAAGCTAAAGCTATGCTTATAGCAGCTTGTCCAACTCCTCCAATACTTGAATGGATTAGAACGGAGTAGCCTCTTTTGATTTTTCCAATCTATAAATATACAGTTATAAATCTTTCGTTTTATTATCCTTCTTCTTTCAATTACTGACCACAACAAAAGCGTATAATACTTTTGCATAAACAACTGGGACCGTAGAAGCTTGCTCCATAGTCCAGCTATCGGGAATATCCCAGAGTAAAAAACTATCAGCTGAAACAAGAGTTGAAAGGGCTCCAAAGCTCACCATTCCCATCACTCTACGACCACTGTGAAAAATTTGAATTATATTTTTCTTGGTCTTTTTATTATGGGGGTGGCAAATGAAGCAGATTTGCAACGTATGAATAAAGAAAGAGAGATTCTAAACACCATAAAGAAAACTGAAGTATTTTGCCTACGTGATGATAAACCCTAAATATGAGCTTCTACATAAAATTGCTCAGAGAAAAATACAGGGTGAGCGTGGTCCTGGTCGCCGAGAGACATCTTGGCTGAAAAAAATACACCATTGGTATGGAGGGAGCACCACGATCCTATTTCGGTCCGCTGTGGACTAAGTGAAGATCATGCAACTGATCGCCAATGTTCTGGGAGGGCGTGACACTTAGAGAAAAAAAAGAATAAAATATTTTCAGAACTTACTCATTTGTTCTTCCTGAGAATTCTAATCCTTGAACACACTCTTGATGAGCTCTGTCCAAGGTGACGACCTCAGCGTTTATATGATCTGAAGCAATCATAATATCTCTGAAGTTTATGGATGCATAGTATATCTGAAATATTCCAATATTTAATAAACCAAAATTAATTAATTGTACTTACCTGAACAATTTCTCTATCGACAGAAAGGATACTTTTAGAGCTGAGAATACCTTCGACCCATTTCAAACTGGAAAAGTCACCTCTAGCTAGGGAGTGTACATAACAATGTTCAGTTTCCACTTGTTCGATCTTATCCAGAAGGAAATGCCTGTAAGTACCCCATTGACCATTTTTATAGACGTTTACCGATAAGTTTCTCTTCATTTGAACCGAATAGAAAGGATGGTTTGGATCAAACTGTGGTGCGTTGTCACCGAAAATAAAGAAACACCTGACATTCATACCTAAAATTTTCAGATTAAAGCTTACTAATTTCCACTTAATAGAAGAACTCACCTCCGGGTTCTCTTCGAATGCAATTGAAAAGTCCAAGGATGCCATTGCAATCTTCGTTCTGGGAATATATAATGACATGGCTGTCATTATTTAGAGCTGCCTGTAGAATAGGAAGCCAACTGAATTCAATATCAGTTTCAGAAATATTGATTATTTGGTATTCCTTTGACTCAATCGCTTTCCTGAAGTACACGAACTTTTCAGTGCCGATATCATGAACTGTGAGTATATCGACAGCTGCGAGATCTTTTTCAGTCAAGAGAGAAATATTAAAGTCTGCCTCTTCTCTAGATAAGATGAAACCACTATCTTTTAAAGCTCCGAAAGCTTGTTCTAATACCTACACAAATTGATGTTCAAAATCTGATAACACTCAACTTATAAAAGCTTACCATCGGTCTTTGAAATATTTTGGTAAGAACAATCAAGTTGCAGTCGTTTTCTGCCACCAACTTCTTGTCCTCAACACTTACATTTGGAAACTCTAGATTATCTTTACTCAACACGATTATATTGGTTTGAATAAGAGGTTGATCACTAAAAACTTGATGAATCAAAGGAGCTAAAGGTCCTCTTTCTTTCATTGTAGCATCATCGATGACTTCCACGACTTTGGTCTGCGCAAAAAACAGGATAAATATTGATTGTGATTGGCATTTCGGACATTTGAACATACTTTAACTGCATAAAGATTTTCAAGGCTTATCTGGATGTTCACACGCAGAGATTGTTCGATAGAAAGCTTTACGTTATTAGGAACAAATTCATACTTTTCCAGAATGGGCTGAACTGGTTGCTCCCTTTTGGGTATTGAACTGATCAACACACCTTTCATTTCAACGCCTCCACACCTAGATAATTATTCAGGTAATTACCAATCATTTGAATTCCTGATTAAAAATTTTAAGCAAATCTTAAATCTCTGTATGTAAGGTATATATTACCTGATAATGTCAGTCTCTTTATTGACATATACTGGAAGGATAGGATTCTCACCAAACGACGATACATATTGAAGATGCTTCTTTGCATCAATTATCAACTTTTTAATGCATGTTGTAATATACAAAAGCCTCGTGTCGAGTTGGAGTATTTTCATTTGAATCATGCTTTCTAAGAAAGCAACCCAATTGCCGTTCCATTTAAGCCAACCGATTGTACCTTCTTGATTGCATCTCTGAAGACCTCTGAATTCTCCTCTAAGGATAAAAGTATCGTTATCAATATTCATATGATGTTTTTACCTATATCAGTAATATGATTAAACTTTATCAATCTTGACTATTTGTTTTGATTCAGTATCACATGTATGAAGCTACTACTCAAAAGTTTTTAAATTCTAATTATATCATAAACATTTAATTTTCAGTTTCTATCCACGAGCCACTAGCAAAATATCTTCATGGGTTCCATAGCAGGTGTAATAAACTGACGACCAAGCTTCTGTAAAGAAGTAAGAATTGCACTACATATGTCTCTGGAAAAACTTGCTCCTTTCGGTAGCAGCCCTGTTAAAGAAACATTGTTAATAGAAAGTGGTCCTTGCAGTGTTAATTTTGACACTAAAAGGGTAAGACTGATCAGCGAGCCTATTAGTATAAGATTTTTTATTTCCTTGGAGCATCTGCCATGAAAATATCTTTACAATAAAGTCAGATCAGCAACTCTTCTTCCATTTCAAGTGCGTGGAGAGTATCTCTGATCAAATGGTATTTTTCTTATATGTAATGTAAGAGACCAAGATAATGCTGTGGTGTTGAACCTCAAATGTGCAATTACTAGTCAGTGGGTCAGGAGTACAAGACTTTCTAGCTCACCACAGAAAACTCAGCCTTTGGCTGCTGATTTTCCGATGTTGGTAACATGTTATTTGACCTCGTCACTCAAAATTGAGATGGAAGGATTTTATTCAAAGATATTTCTGGACATTGTGATGGAATGATTCGAGAAATTGGTTTTTTCCGTTCAGTTTGATGACCGTAGGAAGATCATTTGCCTAACAAATGCAAATAAAAAGTTAACTCACTTGTAGTCGTAACCTCTAAGACGGAATTCTTTGTAGATATCTTCCTTGCTCATAAATAGGGATGCCGTATCATTAGAAGATTCAGGAAGACACAATTCTGTCATTTGCTCATCTAACGCAGAGTAGGCCCTCCCGGTTACAATTGTAGATCCCCCTTCTATAACCTGGAAGTCCATCATAATTAATAAAACGTCAAATTCAAAACAATAGGGAACTCACCTCAAAGTAAGCGCTGTTCCTTTGAAACATTATGGTTAAATCCGTAACCTCCTCGCTTATCATTGTGGATCTCCTGAAACAGCAGTTTTCGAAGACCAAGATCATCTCGTTTTCCAACATATGGTGAGTAAGAGCTATGGTATCCCAAACCATGTGTAAATAACCAGATACGGGAAAAATATTACGTCCTGCGAAATAAATACAGTTGAAGAAACTCAAACCAAAAACAATTCAGAAAGTTTCACCATCAATGATATACCCTGCAACATAATGCCATTCTTCTTTTTTCAGGGACACATCCACTACTCTCTCACCACACTTTAGTGAATCAGTTTCTCTGAAGTACATAACATGCCAGTCTTTAGAGTGATTCCATTGGATCTTCGGGGAGATCATTGGCGTTCCTCTGCTCACTGGATAAGAAACTCTTGGATACAAGTTTTGGATTTGCGGATTGAAACCACACTCATATAGACTGAAAATTTGAGGTAATCACTTTATAATTTTATGCTACATGAAATTAATTCCATTAAGAGATATACTTCTCTAATATTTTACCTTCCAAGAACCTCTAAAAACGTAAATGTGCCTGGTTTGTTAGTATTAACTTCAAACTTAATAACTTCAGCAGTATTTTCAACGAAATTATTCAATAATTCGGCGAAAGCTCCGAGTCCAACTTCCAAAATTACTTGATTGCCTTCAGTATAACTTGAGAGATCTTCGAAATGAATGTGATTTAGTAAAACCTCAATAAAATATTGAGGAGTTGCTGCTTTCTGTGTTGAAGCTGATAGCCATTTATTACTTCTCTGTTTTGGTTTTTGGATAATCTGCTCGAGTCTATGTAAAAGTTTCGATTCTGAAGTTAATATGATAAGTAATAACAGCAATTTGTATATGAATTAATTATTTACCAAGTTTTGTTTCTTCAAGGTTGGAAGAATGAGCATTAGAAGCTTTCATAGCATTAACATGATCAGCAATTTCGAATGCAGTCAACATAGTTTGTTCAAGAGATAAACTGCCGTCGTAATACGCACACCCAAGTTCTCCAAGGGCATAACCTATGACAATGTTTGGTACCAATTCCAAATCTTCCAAAATATCTACTATTCCTATATAGAGTACTACATTCCCTATAATATTCTTGACAAGGATATCGATTTCAGAGCCTTGATTTTCGATGATTTCATTTATGTTAATCCCAGTGTTTGCATCCCATAAAATATTTTGGATCCTGAAACACGGTCTCAAGAGTGTACGAACATTTATTTGAAGAAAACCAAGTTACCTTTGAATAGTAGCAGCAAAAACTGGGAAAGCAAAGAGCGATTGAGCTAAGGACTGCCAAGACTCTTTGAAACTTCCGAAGGCTAGAACTAAGGGTGGTTTGACACCTGGGAAGATCCTCACAGAAGATTTAATTTTCCCTTTTTTCGAAGCTATGATGATACCACGATAAAGATGAGTTTCAATGTCTTTTCTACAAGTAAACTGAGTTTACATATTTCTTAAAATTTTCATCATAAAAATCAGTCACTTACTTGAATACTTCGTGAAGCAGTTGGATGTATTCTGCATCCAGTTTTCTAGAACTTACATCTTCAATTAGAGAGGATATAGCCTGTGGAGTTCTTCCACTTATGCATAAAAGACGTGGAAGGTCATCTTCTGGTTGTCCCCTTTTAATTTTGACCTTCGTGTTCCATCTTAGAAGCACATGGCAATTGGCCCCACCTAAACCAGTACTATTGACACCTGTATTTACAAAAAAAAATCATACATTTTAAATCGACTCATCTTGAATAAAATTCTACCTATGAGTCCTTTATTGTCTTTGAATGGCATTCTCTCTGAAACCACTTCGATTCGTCCTTCTTTTAAAGCAGAAATATCTTTTCTGGGACTAGAGTAATGGATATTGGGTGGAATATAACCTTCTTCAAAGGTAATTATGCACTGAAAAAAGGAACGAGAAAATTTTCTTCATTATAAAAAAATCAGGTATTTTTACTTTTACTATACTACATAAACCAGCATCAGACTCAGAATGTCCCATATTAGACTTTACTGATCCAATGAGAAGAGGTTTTTCCCTTCTTTTACAATATACTTCGGTTATAGCCCTACATTCTTCGGGATCTCCAACTTTGGTACCTGAAATTAGCAAGTCATTGCAGCAAAAAGTCTTATTATTAATGGAAAAAAGTATATATATTTTCTTGTGAGCCCTATCCAGAATTGAAAACCCAGTTATATCGGAACACACCTGTACCGTGCGCCTCTACAAAACTGACAGACCGTGGATCAATTCTGCATTCGCTGTAAAACTCCCGAATAAGTTTTTCCTGATCTTTTCCTGAAGGATAAGTGAAACTTTGTTCCTTGTAACCGTCAGAGTTTGTCTTCGCATGCAAAATCTGAAGCGATTTAAAGAGATCAGTAACTAGTTTAAAGGACGATACTGAGTTAAATTACCGAAGCGTACATCCTTCTAGAATCTTTCACCTTTTGCAAAAGCATACAGGTTAGAGCTTCTGCTCTAACGTATCCATTTCCACAATCATCAAAGCTCTTGCAATAACCATCATCACTGAGTACACCCATCCTAGAAGAAAACTGATAAACCTAATCTTTATAGTTATTATGGAGTATTTCCTTTCAACTCATCTTCTGTTATTACCTGGCTAATTGAAGATATAAATAAGGATGAAGCATTACATGTGACCCTCCAACTATAGCCATGTCGCATTGTCCAGTTCTGATGGCCTTGTAAGCATTTTCAACAGCGTGCATAGAGCTACTGCAAGATGTATCTATGGAGGTTGAAGGTCCCTTCAATTTCAGGAAGTAACTGATACGGTTTGGTAACATCGATGTCAAAGAACTGAAAATTTATTTATGTATATACATAAAAGATTCTGGTGTGAAATGTTTAAAAGTGTTTCAAGGATACTGATAAGAAAGGATTGTTTTGACCGTTTCAGTGAACTGACCTCGTGTATTCAAACTGTTGACGTTTCGATTTATCGTAAGACCAATCTTTCTCGCTCTCCGTAAAGTTAATTCCAAGAAAAACGCCAGTGTTACTTCCCTCCAGTTCTGAAGGATGAAGTCCGGCGTCAAAAATAGCCTCTACGGATTTTTCCAAAAGAATCCTCAACCTGGGATCCATAACGTTGGCCTGTCTGTGATGGATGCCTATAAATATTAATTTTTCTTATAGACTCAAATTCATAAGAAATTGAAATCCGTATACTTACCGAAAAATCCCGCGTCAAACTTTTTGATATCAGGGATTTTTCCCGCCCTGTTTGGAATTTCCGGGTAGTAATGTTCCCATCTGCTAAAATCGCTTTGTACCATATCAGTTTTATTCATTAAATTATCTCTAAATTCTTGAATATTTCGGCATTTTGGAAATACCCCAGAAATACCTGAAGAAGATGTGTGGTTAAATCTCGATAATGAAGATGATTTTATAGTTTTCGAGGCTGCGCAGATGAAAAATCATACTGCTTCTACCTATTGAGCTTATGTAGAAAAGAGATGAAAAGCTTTGTCAAAAGTCTCTTGGTAATTATTTGATCTGCCTATAACAACCCTCTAAACCGAATTTCTGGCTATAGAGATAATAATATAAATATCTCTGTCCAGGCAGTACAAGGGAATTACGAGTAGAATTTGCATGGTTTCAGATAGTCAGATGACACTGAAGCAACTAGTAGCCGTTGAGAGTAAGTTGAGTAAGTCAAGAACTATCTGGTGTTGAAAAAAATCCCTCATATCATTGAAGAAACGCAACAAACTTGTCTTAGTTTGTGTACAAACATTGAGGGAAATAATTTCAGCAGACCGGTACTCTCGTGTGAGACTGATTAGGGCTGAGTTAGATGAATGGAAAAAAGAGGGAGGATCTCTCACTGGATTAACACTCTAGGATAACAACAAGCATCACGCTTGTTGTTATGCCCAATTAGCCCTATCGCTGTCAAAGAACGAGCTACGTCTGCTTACTGGGCTTCTCACTGGCCACTGTTTCCCCCCTTGTTTCCGGACCTTGTTACGGTGGGGCCAACTATCATGACTAAGGTCCTAGTTTCACCCAGATAAAATGGAAAACTAAGTTCTGATGTCTAGAGCAAAGGCGTGGATGGTTATTTCAGCAGTGGATTTCCACCCTAAAAAACCAGCGTGACTCTACTCAAATGCAGATTTATCTGCCTGATGGGCGATCTACTCTAGCTTTAAGGAGAGGAAGATTACGACGTGTTGGATTCCTAGAATTCGTAGTTTCTAGAGTTGTACTCTTGGCGACCGTCAATGGTTCCATAAGGCTACCTACGGAGGGTAGATGCTCTCAGGAACATTCGTACTTCTGACCACCCAGTTGGTGTTCGACTCAAGGGGACAGTAGTAGACAGCCTACATGCTAGGTTAGAAGGATATTTTACTCATCGAGCCAGTATCAATTGGAGAATCAATTCTTGACGATTTCTGGGTCTTGAATTTGCTGCTGGGTCGTGGAAACTAGTACCTTCAGCGTGTGAGTTGCGTTAGGCACAACTCGGATACCGACCTGCAAAGTGTACTCTGCCAACGCAAAGCGATGGTGTAGACCAGACTCTACTAGAAACATGACCCTCAAGCTAACCGAGATAACCTTCTTGGAAAAAACTTCGTGGTGTGATAAAGCACAAAAGACTGTATTGGTCGCTGTGCAAAAAATCTGTTACTGAGACAAACGACCACAATTAATCTAATCTGATTACCTGATATGCAAACTTCTTCTCCAGGTGCTGGATTTGCCAACATCCTTCCAAATAGGATCGAAGGATCATTATCGTCAGAATCTTGAATATGTTCGTCAGAATCTTGAATATGCTCGTCAACATGAAAAGACGTCATGTCTCAAGTATATAAAATCTGTATCAAAATTCATTTATATCAATTGATATTCACCATACTTATGAATATAGGTTAAGAAGAAGTTAAGAGAAATTAAATAACATAATGAAGATATTGAACTAACATAAATTTGATCATAAAAAAAGGAATTTTAACCCTTTGCGTGGAAGAACATTAGTTTCAATAAAATGAAAATTTTTATACGCTGAAATTTTTATGCCCTTTCTCCAAAAAAAATTTCTAAAATCCACATATGGTGATCGTCGGGCATAAACAGTAGGCATGCATGTTTCATAACTTTTTGGCTAATCTTCAGTGCAATGCTATAAATGGAATTATTGCTTGGCAAAACAGGGCGAATATAGATTCGTGGCTGAGATGCATTTCGCATTACAGCATTGCACTGAATATTAGCCAAAAAGCTTTGAAACATGTACGTCTGATTCTTATTTCCGACGATCAACAAAACATATTCAGCTGTATTTGAGTTTTAAACCGTAAACACAGATGAAAGTTGCACTGTCCTGATTCGACAAACTTTCTATTTACCATAGTTCATATCTCTTATCATATTTAGGAATAAATATCAGCCGATGAATTAATTAAAACTTGTTATACACTAGTTTGAAAATGTAGTAAAAAATACGAAACTAGGGTCACTATATCCTCAGTAATGAAAAAGTGATAAAAAACGAAGTAATTTCTAATTTATTCAAAATTTAAATATCAAAACAGATTTATTCTGTTAGCCTCCTACAAAGTTTAATCAAAAAATTTTATTCCAAAACTTTTAGAATTAAATTAATTTCTCATAAGCACTGCTTAAATTTAGTAGACATTTGAAATCAAAACTCATTATATATAATATAATAATATCAAATGAAATAAAAAAACTCAACGAAATATAAATTGTCAATTGAAATTACTAAATAAATACTTGAAGGAGACAAGATATTGTTTCTAATCTTATATTTATGAAAACCAAATCTTTTTCAAAAATGCAAAACATTATTTTAAAATTTGAATATCAAAACAAATTAAATATGTTGTCTACTACAATTTTAATTTCAAACAAATTTTAGTCAAAAAACTTTTAGAATCAAATTAATGTCTAAAATAAGCACCGCTTACGTTTAATAGACGTATATAATCAAAACTCAATATATAATGTCAAATAGATTAAATAAACCAACAGATATACGAAAGTCATTAAAATTAATAAATAAATATTTAAAGGAGACAAACTTTTGTTTCTGGTCTTACCTTTAAGAACACCAATTACCTTTCAAGAACATGAACACACTTTAAGGACTTCTCAAAGAATATAATTTATTTGAAATATTTAATATATTTAAATATTCGAATAAGTTAATTCAGAAATCTCTCAAAACATGCACTATATCTTCAAAAAACAAATATAATTTCAAGTAATCCCTTCATCGGTCCTAATCCTAATATTCCAAATATCAAAATCAAAAAACTAACCTATATCATAACGCACACGTGTTAAGATTGAATGCATCGAAAACAATTTCTGAATTAACTTATTCGAATATTTATATATATTAAATATTTCAAATAAATTATATTCTTTGAGAGGTCCTTAAGGTGTGTTCATGTTCTTAAAAGGCAATTGGTGTTCTTAAAGGTAAGATCAGAAACAAAATTTTGTCTCCTTTAAATATTTATTTATTAATTTTAATGACTTCCGTATATCTGTTGGTTTATTTAATCCATTTGATTATATATTGAGTTTTGATTATATACGTCTATTAAATGTAAGCGGTGCTTATTTTAGACATTAATTTAATTCTAAAAGTTTTTTGAATAAAATTTTTTTGAACCTAAAATTGTAGAAGACAACATATTTAATTTGTTTTGATATTCAAATTTTATTATATTCCTTCTATCAAGTAAAAAGCCTTTTTCCATTTTACATTATTTTAAGAACTTCTCCAAAACTAATTTATTTTAAATATTCAATATATTTTAATATTTAATGTATTTAAATATTTGAATAAGTTACTTCAAAAATCTTTCAAAACATGTAGTACATCCTCAAAATATATTACAAGCTTTGTGTGATTTTTGTGATGAACACACAAAACGTAGGATTTTTAAAGTTCTTTAATCTTAGTGTTTGTTCAACAAGGATACCAGGTCTGTCTGGTAAGAAAATTTTTGTTAATTGATTTCATTTTTTGAATGTGAAGTAGGACTGATGAAGATCTTTAATTTCAAATTGTTTTTTGAGGATGTACTACAAGTTTTGAAAAGTTTTTGAAGTAACTTATTAAAATATTTAAATATATTAAATATTTAAAATAAATCAGTTTTGGGGAAGTTCTTTAAATTATGTTTTGCATTTTTTTAAAAATTTGGTTTTCATAAATAGAAGATTTGAAATAAATATTTGTCTCCTTTTAGAATTTATTTAGTAATTTTAATTGATAATTTATATTTCATTGGGTTTTTTTTATCCTTAAAAACTTTGTTTTCTTATTGACATTGAAGATTATAGGATTCAACTGTAATATGAAAAATTTGATTCAAGAAAATCTAAAGAGCAAAGGAATTCAGATTTAAGTCGTTGGAAGCCATCAAACAAAATGCGACGAAAGAACTAGAGGTAATTTTTTGGGAGTAATCAAAACAAGTTGTAGAAATTACTATTTTTCTCTAACAATAAATTAATATTTTACACATTTAATTGTGACTCGAGTTTCGAGAATTAACAAATATCACCACAGTTGAAGATGGGATAATTAATTACCGAAACTCACACAATTAAATGTTTAAAATATCAAATTTTTGTATATGAAATACAATAATAAGAAGAGATATAATAAAATTTGAATATCAAAACAGTGTTAATCTGTTAGTCTTCTACAATTTTAATTTCAAAAAAACACTTTTCTGTGATTTTGTTAAGAACATAGACTATCTTGAATTTTAAAGTTAGTCTGTTTAAAGCAATTTATCCTGTTAAACACGTGTAAGTGAGATATAGTAATAGTTATTTGATTTTGATATTTGGAATATTATTTAGGGCCGATGAAGAGATTATCAGAATTCTAATTGTTTTTTGAAGATATAGTGCATGTTTTGAGAGATTTTTGATTAACTTATTTGAATATTTAAATATATTAAATATTTCAAATAAATTATATTTTTTGAGAAGTCCTTAAGTTGTGTTAATGTTTTCGAAAGGCAATTGGTGTTCTTAATGGTAAGATCAGAAACAAAATTCTGTCTCCTTTAAATATTTATTTATTAATTTTAATGACTTTTTTTATATCTGTTGGTTCATTTATTCCATTTGACATTATATATTGAGTTTTGATTATATACGTCTATCAAATATAAGCGGTGCTTTTTGTAGACATTAATTTAATTCTAAAAGTTTTTTGAATAAAAATTTTTTTGAAATTAAAATTTTAGAAGACAAACAGATTAAATCTGTTTTGATATTCAAATTTTGTTATATTTCTTCTAACAAGTAAAAAGCCTTTTTGTATTTTAGAGATATAACATATAATTATATTCAGGTTCAAAAAAAAATCTCATTATGTATATATATATATATATCAAGAGGTTTAAATAAGACCATATAATACCTTACAAGCTTCGTGTGATTTTTGTGATGAACATAGAATACTTTTGAAATTAGTTTGTCCAAGCGAGGATACCAAGAGGTCTTGGAGGTGAGTTATTTGTTGTTAATTGATTTTATTTATAAAATATGAAGTAGGACCAATGAAGACCTGTTCTGAATTCTAATTGCTTTTTGAGTATGTGAGACATGTTTTGAGAGACTTTTGAAGTAAATTATTTAAATATAAAAAATATTTCAATTAAATTATTTTTTGAGAAGTTTTCAAAATTGTCCCTTATTTGTATTTTTAAAAGGGATTTAGTTTTCATAATTGTAAGGCCTGAAACATAATTTTGTCTCCTTCAAATATTTATTTATTAATTTTAATTGACAATTTATGTTTGTTGGGTATTTATTCCATTTAATATTATATATTGAGTTTTGATTCTATAGGTCTATCAAATATAAGCTGTGCTTATAAGACATTAATTTAATTCTAAAAGTTTTTGAATAAAAATTTTTTGGAATTAAAATTATAGGAGACTAATATAATAGATTAAATCTGTTTTGATCTTCAAATCAATTTATTGCTAGTAAAAGTTTTAATTATGATCAACTACCAAGTAGTAACGGCTGAAACAGTTCAGTATTCTTTGGGTGGTTTAGAATAAATGCATGGGGAGCTCTAACCTTCTAGGGGTGCATTTTGGGACGTGGGTTGATATAAGTTTTTTTCTATATTTTGAATACCTGAAATATATCAACGTTAAATCCGGATACTCTGTATATGATACCCATGATTTATATTTGTGCAAAATTCACAAAATTTTCGCCTTTTGAGATTTGAGGTCTATTGCAAACTTATAACTTACTCATAACTTTGGGAAATGTTACAAAAGTCTTACATTTGCTCTATTGTAAAAATATATTATTCGGAAAAAAAAATGGAAAGTCTTATGTTAAATAAATGAAGAACTGGAAACAACACTCACCATCGATCGTGGAAAAACAGAATGACAATGAAAATAAAGTTATTCTAGGTTGTGAATTATATGAATAATCCCTTATAAAAATATTTCCCATTTGCAAACAATGAGAAACTTTATATGAGTACATACATCAATTTAAATGTATTCATGCAACGCTGAAGATTTGCAGAGGTGCAGACAAATTCTGTTGAGGCATTCGAAACGCACTAAGTTTGTTTTTATGCTTCGAAAATTTGGTCAAACACAAGTAATTTTGCAACGAAATAACCTACATTCTATATAGGTCAAATTTTATTTTTAGAAATATTAACTTGACAAACATGAAACATTCTTCACGATAATATCAACAATCTTTTCAAAATTATGTTGAAGAAAACCATTTTAACGATTTCAGTAGAACTGAAGTTTTGCACTCGGGTAATAAAACAATTTGTCAATATTCTATATATTTCTTGCATTCTTGTTACCTCCTTTTGATACTGTTACGATGTTTATTACTTCAATATGTCTACTGAAAAAAAAAACAGTATTTCTGAGACATTTTATTTCATTTAATTTTCTGTAAATTGTTACCGAGTTTATTGTATTTGTCTTCTTAGATTTCGCTAAATTCCAATTATGATTTTGTGACTCAAATTATCAAATTCATTATTCTAAAAAATACACACATCGTAAAAAGTCTTGTCCCCTATAGGTTTCTCAAGAAAAAAACAATTTATGTTCTGGAAATGAGGTGCAAATTTTTCCTCTATTTCAAATGCAATATATTTGATAAAAAATCTTTGTTTGTTACTTTTTGCTTTATGTAGGATGAGACAAATTAGAAAAAATGAGGAAAAATCTAAATTTATCGATTATTTATTTTTGATTAATTATAGTTATTCCACAACTGAATCCAAATTCAATGGTATGTATTACCACCTCTTCTTTCAATCAACTGTCCAATACGCCTAGGCATCCCACGAATCAAGTCATTAGTGAAATATTCAGGTAGATCATTCCATTTTTCCTGAATGGCTAAACTGAAATTCCTGAAAAGTTGAAGGTCGGTTTTGGCGATTGGATATTGCTCTCCCTAATTAATCCGATACGTGGTCAATTGGATTCATGTCTGGTGAGTTTGGTGGCCAGTTCATTCTCTGGATATTGTTCTCTAGAAGAATGTTTTTAACCCTTCGTGTGTGGTGTGGTGGGGCGTTATCATCCTGATAAATGAAATTATCCCCTAATTCGTTGCGCAGAGGAACAACGATAATAAGAGGGGTACGGCGACCGAACATTACACCCCCCCCCAGCACATTATTGATCAGCCTTGAAAGGGCACAACTTCCCGAGCGAAATTGAGTCACTCTAGTCTGCCCGGACCTCTCCAAACCCTTTCTCCTCGACTATAACTTTGTAAACCGAATCGTGACTCGTCCGAAAAAAGTACGTTGCGCCATTGTGGTAAAAGCCAGTTTTGGTGGTGCTCTGCCCATTGCCGACGGATAGCTCTATGTCCAGGTGATAGCCTAGGTACTCTTAAGGGTCTTCTTGCACTTAAATTTGAGGAATGCAACCGTCTCCTTGTGGTACTGGTTTAGACTACCCGTCTATAGTTCTTCAAGAAATGACTTCGAAAGGCTGTTACAGATACCGTTCGATTTCTTCGAGTAAAATTTGCAATATAATGGTCTTTCCTTGCAGATGTTGCTCTGGATCGACCAGGCACCGGTCTCTGGGCAACGCTGCCGGTTTCCGGGAAAAGAGTTACAATGCGCCTTACTTGCAGTCCGTGGAATATTCAAACGTTGCACAATATGGTGGTTCGACAAAGCTTCTTGATGTAGGGCTACTATTCTAGCCCAGTCAAACTGAGAGATTGGGTGTTCCGGCATTTTCCACGGAATTTTCTCAATATAACAACTGTCGTTATCACCTGACAACTGATTAACTTCGATAACTTCGAATACACCTGTATTCTCCCGAACAAGAAACATTTTTTGCTGGTTTATTGTTTTCATTTAAGTGATAAGATAGTGAAGATTCAACACACAAAAAATGTCATGTTACATTCAAAAAGTTGCGAGTTGATACGGGGGGCCAAAACTCTTGACGATGTGTATATGTTTCAGATCATCTTGAACTTATTTTGAATGTAACTTAATTTTATCACGTTTCAAATAGTACTTTATTTAATTCTGGCTCAAAACGGGTGCCACGAAGGGGCAATTTTAGTTTTGGGAAGAGGAAAAAGTCGCAGGGAGCCAAATCCGGCGAATACGGTGGTTGCTGAAGCACATTTGTTGAGTTTTTGGCGAGAAAGTCAGTCACAATCGTAGCTCGGTGAGAAGGCGCGTTATCGTCATGCAAAATCCATGAGTTGTTCGCCCACAAATTTGGCCGCTTCTTACGGATACGCTCACGTTTCATAACGCCTAGGTAATACTCCTTGTTTACCGTCTGACCCTCTGGAACGAATTCATAGTGCACCACGCCACGGATATCGAAGAAAACAATGAGCATCACCTTCATTTTCGAGCGGCTTTGGCGTGGTTTTTTCGGTTTCGGCTCATTTTTTGCCACCCATTTCGATGATTGCTGGCTTGTTTGCATATCGTACTCGTAGACCCAGGTCTCATCACCAGTTATAATGTGTTCCATGAATGTAGAATCGGAATTACAGCGATCCAGCATGTCTGAAGCAACCTGTTCGCGATGACGTTTTTGAAAAAAATTCAGGTCTTTCGGTACGAGTCGTGCGGTATCAATCAAAATCGTACGTGCGGACTCGTGGGATATCTTAAGATCATGTGCTATCTCTCTCAAGCTGGTACGACGGCTTTCCAGCACCCTTTCCTTAATTTTATCGACGTTATCTTCGATCGAAGCCGTCGATGGGCGACCACTTCACGACCGTCCTTGAAGGCTCTGTACCACTGATATGCACGAGTTTTCGACAGAGCATTATCAGCAAAGGCCTTTTGCAACATTTTCAATGCATCGGCACACGAAAATTCATTTGCAACACAAAACTTTAAACACATTCTTAGCTCATCGTAATCACCCATAGTAAAAATCGGCACGCACTCTGACATCGACTGACTTAATCAGCTGTTGCAAACACACTAGTTGACAGATCCCGCTCAAGCTTGGCATAGTAATTAAGGACGGTGGTAAAAAAAATTTTACCTGCCTCATTGCCCCGCCAGATTTAAATCGATAATTCCCGCTACTTTCTTGACAGAATGTATATGGTTGTACTTTGTATGTAGTTGAGTTTATGACATCGAATTTGAATTTTATATAATTGGGTTTATTTTTCATTTGACCTACGTGAAACTATCAGTTTAAAGATACTCCCTTACAAAGAGTGGGCCATCTAGAGTTTGCATTTTCAAGTAGTACTTATTTCGAGTCTGACAACACTTCTGTTACCCGTGTTTTGACAGAAAGTTACTTTAATATTTCATATTAAGGCAATGGTTCGATTTTACGCTTGAACAAAGATGAGAAATATTGAAAACTTATTTCCGACAGAGTGAGTCGTCTCAAATTCCCAAGGTAAATGATTGTATTCAAAGTACTTGTGATTTTGTAAATTTTTCATTGAATCAGCAACATTTTTCGACTCATTCCTATGAGGATAAATTATACATAATTAAAGAAGTGAAGTGACCTGTTCTAGATCTAAAAAAAAATTTCTTGTGACTATGGTTGGGCTCAGACAATCAAATCGGGGGTTTCAAAATTTGGTATGAAAAGTACGACTGGCTGTACAATAAAAGTGCTCAACATATTTCATCAAATTGTAAGCCAACCCTTATGAGAAAACAAAAACAAAATACCGCCACAGCAATAGACAATGCGCGTAAAATAGAAATTCAAAATTTCAATGCTAGAGTCAAAGAAAATCGACAAATTCTAAAAATTCTGATAGATATTACGATGCACCTCTGTATGCAAGATTTACGGTTTAGGGGGCACGGTTAATCTAATGAATCTTCAAATTGCGAGAATTTCAGAGAATTGGATATTCTTGTTAGTAAATTTGACACTAATTCAAAAACCTTTTCAGATAATGATATTAACGGTAGATCAGTTTTTTCCTGGCTTATCTAAAACCACACAGAATGAATAAATCAATTCGGTTGCTTTTGTTGTGAAGAAAAAAATTGAGGACGAAATTTCGAAATCTTTGTTTTTTCCTGGAAAGTTGATGAAACAACTTACATAATTAAATAATTTTATTCGGCTGATTTGTACCGAAAATCATTAATAAGGAGTATGAGCTATGGTAATAGAAAGTTCTAGAAATCGAGACAGTGTAACAACATAAGAATATAAGTATAAGAATTCTATAGTCGAACAAACTCGACAAGGTTTGTCGATCACAGAGGCAAATTGCAGACATGCGCACGTTTCGAACTGATTGGTTTTCATCAGTATGCTAGTGACTCCAAATACGTTAAGTATCCATATTCGCTATACACAGAGACGCTAAGACTCTAGATGGTGCTAGTGTATTGTCAATACCTAAGTCTCTCTATGTATAGCGAATATAGATACTTGACGGATCTGGAGCCACAAGCATACATTGCACGAAATCCAATCAGTTTGAAACGTGCGCATGTATGCAATTTGCTTCTGTGATCAACAAAATCTTGTTGAGTTTGTTTGAGTATAGAATTGTTATACAGATGTATGTTACACAGTCTCGATTTCTAGAACTTTCCATTACCATAGCTCATACTCCTTATTAACAAATGACATAAGCTGCCATTCACAATTATCCAACATTTTCCGTTATGTAGTAAATGACCAACTTGTTGAGCGATTCATGGGATTTTATGATGTGAGTTCTGGGCGTTCTGCTGAAGATTTATTTCAATTTTTATCTGCCGAATTCGGAAAATTTGACGTGCATTCAAAATTAGTTCAAACATACGATGTAATGTCGGGGGATGTAAATGGCTTACAGGCAAAAATCAAATTTATCGCACCACCAGCAAAGTTTACTCATTGCTATGCACACATATTCAAAAAAATTAGAACAAGTTGTAGAAATTACTATGATTTACTACCAATAAATTGATATTTTACACAGTTGTCTGAAGATAGGACAGTTAATTCCCAAAACTCGAGTCACAATTTAATGTGTAAAATATCAATTTATTGGTAGTAAAACAACTTGTTTCAATTATGATCAACTACCAAATAGTATAGACTGAAACCGTTCAGCACACGTATTCAATTTGGTTTTAAGTAATGCGTAATTATATTTCAGAACTCAACATAATTAAACAAATAGCTATTAATAATGACTATGATCCTAAGTTGATAGACAAATTGTTGATGAATAAAAATAATAAAATAGCTTTAAATATGGTGTTTCCTAATATAAAATAAAATTTTAAATACATTTCCTTAAAATACGCTAAAGGTATTTCTGAGAAAATTGCTACATACCTTAAAAATAAATATAATTTAAGAACTTTATTTAAAACTTGAGTAAATTTATTACAAATAATAAAGACTGTACACATAAAGATGATAAATCGGGGGTTTATAAGTTAACCTGCGGTGATTGCCCTAAAGTTTACATAGGACAGACTGGAAGAACTTTCCGACATAGAATTTGTGAACATTTGAAGAGTTACCTCAATAATAAAAGTAATTCTACATATTCCAACCATTTGTTAGAAACAGGACATACTTTCAACCATAACTTTGAAATTCTACATATAGAAAGTAAAAGTTATGCCTTAAATCTGTTAGAATCCCTAGAGATAAATAAACATAATAAAATTGGAATATAACTTAACGAACAAATAGATTTAAATAACTCTGTTAAATATATTCAGATAAGCTGGAATTTGCAGAGACCGTTTTTGGGCTTTTAGTGCTCAATAAAAATTTATTGTACTTACTGTAATATAAAAAGCAACGGATTTCGGAAACAAGCTTAGTTATTCAAAATCTAATCTTGCCTGATGATGCTACTGTGATCTGTTAAATAATTCAAAGTTCTCCATTTATGAAGAAGAATTTCATCGTGAGTTTTTGAAAGACTAGATAACGCAATATGATATTTGATATAAATCAACTAAAAAGTGAATTAACTGTTCTATACGGAAACGATATAATGAAAAATTGCACAAACCCTTATAAAATGTTAACTTTTTTTCACTATACTGACTTCAAATTTTGTATGCCAGAACTCTAAATCAGTAAATCTTGTTGTTGTTTTGCCAGTGACAATTGCTTCTATACAGAAAGAAATTTCTCCGCGCTGAAAAGATTCGAAACTATAAAAAATTCTGATTTTCAAAACCCACAATTTCAGTTAATAATTAATTTTTGTACAACTTTCAGAATATAGTTATTTAAATATTTTCATATTTGCCGATATATTCTGTTAGCCTTCTACATATTTAATTTCAAAAATTATATTTAATATTACAACTTCAGGAATTAAATTAATGTCATATAAGCACAGATTATATAAAACGACATATAAAATAAACATTCATTATAAGACATCCAAATGAGATAATAATATAAATTGTTAACAAAACTCCTATAAATTTAATATTTTGAGTAGACAAAATTTTGTTTATGCTCATCCCTCTTATCAAAACAGATATCTTTCAAAAATGTTTAACATAATCCTAATAATTTTATCATAAAACTATTATATCTATCTTAGAATATTCAATATTATTGAACATCTAACTAGGTTACTTCTAAGAAAATCTCAAGATATGTAAAAACATTACTAAAAAACAAGTTTTAAGAGAGACTTTGCTCGTCAGTACTCACATCTAATAAAATATAATATCAATCAACAAAACATATTTACTGACCTTTAACAATATAGCAAGCACCTTGGCAGATGAATACTGAACATTTAAATGGTATCTAAAGTAAACTCAAATAAAAAGTTCTGTGGTTTACCATAGATCTTAAAGATTGAAAGGCAATTTAACTGCCTCTGTTATAGCACAAGAACATCTATATAAAAAATGATAAGGAAACCAAATAATTATATATTATGAATAAAATAAAATAAATGGAGGTTCATAGTTCATAGAAGGTATATAAAATTATTTAAATAATTTTTAATACCTTCTATCAAGTATAATTTGATTATTGTTTTTTTTTCAGAATATATCCTATATTAAAATAAAATAGGAAAAGGCTTTTTACTTGATAAATTTTTATTCAAAAAACTTTTAGAATTAAATTAATGTCTACAATAAGCACCGCTCATATTTAATAGACGTATATATTCAAAACTCAATATACAATGTCAAATGGAATAAATAAACCAACAAATATAAAAAAGGCAATTAAAATTAATGAATAAATATTCGAAGGAGACAAAATTTTGTTTCTGATCTTACCATAATGAAACCAATTTCTTTTCAAAAACAGAAAACACAACTTATATTTAAGTATTCAAATAAGTTAATCCAAAAATCTCTCAAACCATGCACTATATCTTCAAAAAACAATTAGAATTCGGATAATCTCTTCATCGACCTCAGAGTGTAACCAGCAATTGTTTAAAACAGACTAACTTTAAAAATCCAGGTAGTCAGTTCGTCACAAAATCACAGAAAACTGTAAGGTATTATAAGGTCTCCTTCAAAAATTGTGGAAGACTAACAGATTAAATCTGTTTTGAAATTCAATTTTCATTCAAAAAATTCAAATATCCTATATTATATCGTGTAAGGTATTATAAGGTCTTCTTTAAACCACATGATATTTCATAATGAGATTTTTATTCAAGCGTAAATATAATTATATATAATGTATAGAATAAAATAATATGAAGAGGCTTGAATAAAAATCTCATTATGAAATATCATGTGGTTTAAAAAAGACCTTATTATACCTTACAGCTTTCTGTGATTTTTGTGACAAACATAGAATATTCCAGGTGGACTTTAAGGTGAGTTACATTTGTTGTTCGTTGATTTTATTTTTTTTAAATATAAAGTTACCGATGACTTTATCGGAATTCTAACCGTTTTTTTAAAATATAATACATGTTTTGAGAGATTTTTGATATTAAATATTTCAAATAAATTATGTTTTGTATTTTCGAAAAGGAATTAGTTTTCATAATTGTGAGATCAGAAACAAATTTTTGTCTCCTTCAAATATTCATTTATTGATTTTAATTGACAATTTATATTTGTTGATTTATTTATTCCATTTGATATTGTATATTGAGTTTTGTTTTTATACGTCTATTAAATATAAGCTGTACTTATAAGAAATTAATTTAATTCTAGAAGTTTTTTCAAATTAAAATTGTAGAAGACTGACAGATTGAATCTGTTTTGATATTCAAATTTTGTCATATTCTTTCTATCAAGTAAAAGGCCTCCTCCTATTATTTTAAAATTTTTTCTGTTGTGTCTCACCATCTTATATTGTGATGAGCAGCCACTGCACAACCACTGGAAGAATCATCTTTAGCGATGAAGCACATTTTCACCTGGAAGGACTATTTTTGTAGGGATGAGTGAAAGATAAGTGTTACGCTAACAATCCAGAAACGAGTGATGCCTTGAAACACAAAATCAAAGTTGCCATTCATGAGATTGAGCCCTAAACAATCGACAATATACTGAAAAATTGGATTGATAGGATGTGGTGCTGTAGCCACTCTTTGCGGCCATTTCAATGATATTGTTTTTCCTTCTTGGATGTCAAGGTTTAACCTTTCTAATTTATTTTATACAAATCCATTGTATATTTGAGATTCAAAAAATTCTTTTATCTTATTTAATAAATTATAGTATTTAATTCTCCCATATACATGGATTTCCATAAAATGATTCAGTCATCAATATTCTTTGAAAAAGAAGTGATTGTTCGAAAGAAATAATATTACCATTATGTAAAATATTTTATTGTCTAAGTATATCAATTTGATATAAGTGTCATTCAACTTGAAACATTCAGATTGTTTTGTTCATATAAAAAATTTGTCGATTACAGAAACAAGTTTTCAACAATGAAAAGCAACAATAAAAACCAATATTAAACCTAAACTGTCTAGTAAAAAAATAAACTAAACCCATTCTTAAATGTTTGCATGAAGCACACTATTTTCTTCAGATCTGTTTCACTTCTATCACCTCTCTTGGCACAACAATATCGGTTTGACCTTCTTTAACGTAGGTTTCTGTCGATTCAACCTTAGATAGCACTGCAGGCGCCCTTAAACCTAAAACTCCGTTGATCGCCTCGGCAACTTCAGCATTTTCGACGATGGTGATGTGATTTCCTTCGAAAACCTTAACTTCCACAACGTTAGCACAAAGATCCCCGAGCTTATAGTCTTCTGCGATGTTCTGCACGCTCAATGTTGAAGGTTTGAAGAGTTTCACTATCGACTGTATCTTCGGATAATCTGGAGAATAGGTCCTCAGCTCCCTCAAACGAGTGTAGAATGCCCTTGCTACCTTCCTCTGATATTGCGGAGAGTGCGTTGAGTCTTTGGAAGCAATTACTTGAGCAACATCGAGACGTTCTTCAAAACTATTACATTTGTATAATTTTTCCTATGACGAAAAATGAAAATTACATTCAAGTCATCATATTTATTATATAACTTACCCTATTTTTCAAAATGATTTCATAAGACAGATACAAAGCCATCAAATGGCAGAGTAAAACAGTTTCAAACTCAGCATCTGAAGCACTCTTTATCTCTTGTTCACACATTCCCTGAAGCATGATGGGAGCACCATCCAAACATATCAGTGTGCCTTTATGGCCTTTCCTTTCCAGTATTGCTATTGTCTCCAAAGCGATAATTGAACCCCATGAGTATGCAATAATGTTGAGAGGTTCATTTGGTTTAAGAACATTTTCAATTTGCTGTAAAATTAAAAAAAAAGGTTAATTTTGATTATTTGAAGTAACCAGATGATACTTACTGCTACAGCTTCCATCGCCAAATCATTGTAACTATTTGTTGGGTTCTTGTAGCAGAATTGTACGCCAATAACTTTAGCCCTCAAATTAGCAGCAAGTGGTTTCAGTGTAGTAGCAAATCCCTCAATTCCAGGGAAGCAGAAGATGTGTGGGGCATCTGAGTCTTCCTCGACTAAGCTTGGTAATTTAATTATAGGAACTGTGGATGTTGCTTCATCTCCAAGATACCTTAAGATGAGTTCGATTCCGGTAGGAAGTCTCTGGTGGACAATACCAGCCTCACGGTCTGATTCCTTTGACTGTTGGATCTCTTCTAATCTGATTCGAGAAAAGATTATATTGGAAACTGACAAATTAAAATCAACTATGAATTTACCTAGCAAATGTCATGCTTCGGATATCCTGAGCAGTCAAAAAGACCTCAAACTCTCTTTCTAGTGTTTGTTTAATTTCTACAGCTGTCATAGAATCCATACCAAGTTCTGCTAGAGTTGCATGAGGTGACACAGTCTGTTTTTTGATACCTGGAAAGAATTAAGCATTCATAGTGGCGTCACTTGCATTAATATAACTGAAGAAATACAAAAATATTATTGAAACTCACCTAATATGTTAGCAACAGCATCCACAATATTATCGGCACCTCCAGCACCGCTTCTTTTCTGCGCTACCACCATACTAGAAACGATTGCCGCTTCTTTTTGCCTAAGGAAGGTGTCCATTACATGTAAACAACTGGTTATCCTTTGTTGTAACGTACCACCAATCTCCATTTCAGTATGTTCTTCCATCATTTCAGCTACCAAACCAACCTACGAAAAAATATCATATAATCTCACAACTTGTAGATAAAAGAGCAAATTAATTTGAAATATCTTATAATGAAGATACTTACATCACCAATAGCTCCCCATTCGATAGCTAATGCTGGGTATCCATCTAATCTCCTCTTTTCACAAATTCTCTCCATTATAGAGTTAGACATTCCATAATTGGTTTGACCTGCGTTACCTCTACCACAGGACACAGACGAAAAAATAACGAAGTCCCTGCATAAAACAAAATTATATTAACTCATTCTGCAGAACATCGGTTATTAAATAAATCTATGTGAAAAATAAATTTAAAAAGTTGTCTCCCATTACTTTGTTTTTTTGTTCAAAAAATCCGCATTTTTTAATACAAAAATATCAAAATTATCTACCTCAATTCTGGACAGTTGACTCTAGTAATTTCATCCAAATATCTGGTAGCAACAGCCTTTGGTCCCAAAGAAATTCTAAAGCTTTCTGGACTCTGGTTCTCCAGGAGGGAATCTTTAAGTACAACAGCCAAATTAAAGATGCTCTCGATTTGACCTAGCTCTTGTGCTTCTGTAATCAGTTGAAGACAACCCTCCTTGGTTGTGATGTCTGCTGTTGATATTTTAATGGTAATACCATATGATTTCCAAACACTGTGAAGAGGCACAAGATAAAAATTTGAAATCTTTTCTAGCTATTTTCAACTCACTTTACTCTATAAGATTGGTAACCTGTTTGAATGCCACTTCTAGAAGTCAATACTAAATTTTTTGCTCCTCTCAAAATCAGCCAGTCTGCCAACTCCAAACCAAAGCCTCCAAGACCTCCGGTTATGATGTGGGATTTATTATCACTACAGGTAAACCTTAAGAACAAGAAAAATTTATAGAGGATATAAAGGAGAGGATATTATTTTGATAATGAACCAGTTATTCACCTTGGATACGACTTGTTTAAGACAACTGGGGGTATGGCTATTTTTACAGGCTCTTCCTTACGAACTTGTATAGTAACTTTTCCCATATGTTTTCCAGTAGCCATGAAACGGAAAGCTTGTTCGATTTCATCCATCTTGAATACGTTTGCGTTGAGTGGTTTGATATAGCCATCTCTGATTCCTTAAAAAAATTGTGTAAGCAGAGAAAAGAAAGGTCGAGTGCGCAACTTACCTTCAGCCATCATTACACTGATTTTCTTTTTCGTCGCCGGTTCAGAGTCGAATAGTTTATCCAACATAATTCCATGGAAAGAACATCCCTTGGAGAGGAGCAGCATTCCCAAACTGTTGTTATTGGCTAAGTCGAATTTTCCTATTTCCAAGAATCTTCCCCCTCTTGCCAAGCATCTAACGGAAGCAAGAAGCTTTTCTTCTGCCAAGGAATTTAAGACTAGATCAACACCACGTCCCTTAGTTTCCTGCTTGATCAATTTCTCGAAAGTTGTATCTCTGGAATTACCAATGTGACGGTCTGAAGAAAAGAAGAAAAATATTATTAATAACTCGTAGACTCAATTTTAACAAAGTTTATAAAGGCTATGACCAAAGAAAAAAAAATGAAAAAGGCACTTTGGATGGTACGCAAATTGAAAATTTATTTGACATTTCATCCTTGGCAAGAGCTCAGAAGTTTGAAGCGTCTTATAAAACCTATGGTCTTTGTTTTCTTGTTCCAAGGAATAAAACAAAAAAATTATTTTCTCAAACAGAAAAAACATTCATTATTGAAATGATATAAGCTTTATTCTACAACAAGGACATTTTTTCCTTATACGAAAAAGGAAAATATAGGAAGTTTGTTTTATGCTATATGGAAGCATTTACATTCTGTCAAGAAAGTACCGGGAATTATCGATTTAAATCTGGCGGGGCAATGAGGCAGGTAAAAAATTTTTTTCCTAGGTTGGTACCACTGTCCTTAATTACTATGCCAAGCTGGATCTGTCAACTAGTGTATTTGCAACAGCTGATTAAGTCAGTCGATGTCAGAGTGCGTGCCGATTTTTACTATGGGTGATTACTATGGGACGATAACGCGCCTTCTCACCGAGCTACGATTGTGACTGACTTTCTCGCCAAAAACTCAACAAACGTGCTTCAGTAACCACCGTATTGGCCGGATTTGGCTCCCTGCGACTTTTTCCTCTTTCCAAACTAAAATTGCCCCTTCGTGGCACCCGTTTTGAGTCGATTGAAGCCATAAAACAAAATTCGGCGCGAGAGCTAAAGTCCATCCCGGAAAGCGCCTACAAAAAATGTTTCGATAATTGGAAGTGCCGTTGGCATAGATGTATTGGAGCAAATGGAGCCTATTTTGAAGGCGACCCAATAAATTTGGACGATTAAATGTAAAAATGTTGTTTTAATTGAAAATTCCCGGTACTTTCTTGACAGAGTAGTATAATGTCATACCTGTTAGCTGAGGGAATAGTTTCTTGATATGATCTCTTTTCTCCTGTGTACCCACTGTGGTATAAACAGTACATCCATAGGCTAAAGCTATGCTTATAGCAGCTTGTCCAACTCCTCCAGTACCTGAGTGGATTAGAACGGAGTAGCCTCTCTTGATTTTTCCAATCTATAAATTTACAGTTATAAATAATTTGCTTTAATATATTTCTTCATTTACGCACCATAACAAAAGCGTATAGCACTGTTCCATAAACAACGGGAACAGTAGCAGCCTGCTCCATAGTCCAATTATCTGGGATATCCCAGAGTAAATAGGTATCAGCTGAAAGAAGAGTTGAAAGGGCTCCAAAGCTCACCATTCCCATGACTTTTCGTCCACTGTGGGAGAGCATAAGAAATTTCGCGTTAATACATATTTTTATGTGCTCTCATCTATTGTTTTTGGAACAGAAAGGTTTTCTAGCATAATGAACAAAGAGAGAGTTTAAAGTTGAATTTTTTTTAACTCACCCGGCTGTTCTTCCTGAATATTCGAACCCTTGAATGCATTCCTGTTGGGTCCTATCCATGGTGATGACATCAGCATTTATACGTCCTGAAGCGGTCATGATATCTCTGAAGTTTATTGAGGCATAGTATATCTGAAATATACCCATAACAAATGAGATACTCTAGATTATGAGGTTTATTTCACATACCTGAACAAGTGTTCTCTCAGGAGGAACGATACTCTTAGAATTGAGCGTACCTTCCACCCATTTCAAACTAGACAAGTCACCTCTAAGAAGAGGGTTGACAAAGCAATGCTCAGTTTCCACTTTTTCGATCTCATCCAAAAGCAAATGTCTGTAAGTACCCCACTGGCCGTTTTTATAGATGTTGACCGATAAGTTTCTTTTCATTTGGGTCGCATAGAAAGGATGATTTGGATCAAATTGTGGTGTATTGGCATCAAAGATCAGGAAACACCTGACATTCATACCTGAAATTTTCGGATTAGAGTCTATAAATTTTCATCTATCTCAGGAAGTTACCTCCAGGTTCCCTTCGAATACAATTGAAAAGACCAAGAATGCCACTGTATTCTTCGTTCTGGGAATATATAATGACATGGCTGTCATTCTTCAGAGCTGTTTGTAGAATAGGTAACCAGCTGAATTCCTCATCAGTTTCGGAAATATTGATTATTTGGTATTCTTTTGGTTCAATCGCTTTCCTGAAGTAGACGAGCTTTTCAGTGCCAATATCATGAACTGTGAGTATATCGATGGCTGCGAGATCTTCTTCTGTCAAAAGAGAAATGTCAAAATCTACCCCTTCTCTAGATAAAATGAAACCCTTATCTTTCAATGCGCTGAAAGCTTGTTGCAATACCTACAAAAATTTGAGTTCGAAATCTGATAATACTATTCTACTTATGAAAGCGTACCATAGCTCTTTGAAGTATTTTGGTGCCAACAATCAAATTGCAATCATTTTCGGATACCAATTTTTTGTCTTCAACGGTCACATTAGGTAAGTCTAGATTCTCTTTACTCAAAACGACAATATTGGTTTGAATAAGGGGTTGATCGCTGAAAACTTGGTGAACCAAGGGTCCTAAAGCTTCATTTCCATCTACTGTCGCTTCATCAATTACTTCTACAACCTTAATCTACAACAAACAAAAAGTAATGTTTGAGATTCACAATATAACATACTAACATACCTTAATTGCGTAAAGATTTTCAAGACCTATCTGCATGTTGACACGCAGAGACTGTTCAATAGAAAGTTTAAGATCGTTGGGAACAAATTCGTATTTCTCCAGAACAGGCTGACCTAACTGTTTCCTTCTAGGTATTGAACTGGCCATGATACCTTTAATTTCTACACCACCACACCTATAAAATTAATAATATGAATGATTATTTTAAATACCCGATGAAATATATGTTACCTTATGATGTCAGCGTCTGTGTAGACATAAACTGGAAGTACTGGGTTTTCACCAAAGGACTCTACATATTGAAGATGTTTTTTTGCATCAATTGTCAACTTTTTGATACTCGTAGGAACGTACAATAGCCTCGTGTCTATCTGGAGAATTTTAATTTGGAGCATACTATCCATAAACGATACCCAGTTACCTTCCCATTTCAACCAAGCAACTGTAGCTTCCTGATTGCACTCTTGAAGACCTCTAAATGTGCCCCTTAGGAAGTAAATGATGTTTTAATGTCAAATTGATTCAAACATTATTTGAATTTTAAGTGGAGGAAAAATTGCTTACTTGTAATTGTAGCCTCTCAGACGTAATTCTTTGTAGATATCTTTACTCTTCATGGGGAGGGCACCTGGTTTACTGACAACGGACGGTTTAACAAGGTCCGGCTGTTCTAGCTGATCATCAGTCAAAGAATAAATTCTACCACTTACTACATCTGTACCTCCTTCGATCACCTGAAAGTTTGTTATTGTAGCATCGATTGGAACCAATTGAAGGGTGAGATACTCACCTCAAAATTACCACTGTTTCTTTGAATCATGATAGTAAATTCTGTTACATCTTTGCTAACTGTGGTAGCTCTGTTAAAACGGCAATTTTCGAAGACCAACACCATCTCCTGTTCCAACATGTTATGAATAAGAGCATGAGTATTCCAAACAGCATGCAAATAACCAGTTGCAGGGAAAAGATTGCGTCCTGAGCAAAAAATACAATTGAAGAAAGTCAAAGTTGAAATTATTTAGAAAGCTTTACCATCAATTACATGTCCAGCAACATATTGCCATTCTTCTTGCTTCAGAGACACACCCACTACTCTCTCGCCACTCTTTAATGAATCAGTTTCTCTATAGAACATAACGTACCAGTCTTTAGAATGATCCCATTTTATCTTTGGAGAGATCATTGGTGTTCCTCTACTGACTGGATAAGCAACTTTTGGATATAAGTTTTGAATCTGTGGATTGAAACCACACTCGTACAGACTGAAAGTATGAAGGTTATAAGTTCAATTGAAAGATATATTCCTCGAATACTTTACCTTCCAAAGATCTCCAAGAGCGTAACAGTACCTTGTTTCTTAGGATCAACATCAAATTTAATAACTTCAGCACCATTATCAATAGTACTTTTCAATAATTCGGCAAAAGCACCAAGCCCTAGTTCCAGAATAACTTGGTTTTCTTCGATGTAACTGGAGAGATCTTGGAAATATATTTGGGAAAGTAAAGCCTTAATGAAATATTCTGGGGATGCTACTTTCTCTGTTGAGGCTGATAGCCATTTACCACTCCTTTGTTTGGGCTTTGATATGATCTGCTTCAGTTTGGATAAAAGCGTAGTTTCTGCAAATATGTTTATTTAAGGAAAAATATGAATTTAATAGATTCACTTACCAATTTTTGAAATTTTTCTTGTGAGCCACGTCACTTCTACAGAACTAATATGTTTCACTTCGACTCCTATCTTCTTAAGAGATTCGACAAAGTTTTGAGTTACTTTATGAGCCCCAGATATAGTCACAGTAGTTTCACTGTTCTTCCATATTATTTCGATGCTAGGTGGGAGCAACTTTCTGACCTTGAAGAAGAATAATTTGAGATGTAAGAGTTGTTGTATTTTTCATTGATATTCTCATTTAACTTGAAATGTATCTTACCTGCGTTTCTCCAAGATGAATCAGATAAGTTGTAGAAGGTTCATTTATAACTTTGACGTGATTGGCGATTTCGAATGCAGTCAGCACAGCTTGTTCAAGAGATAAACTGCCATCGTAGTACGCACATCCAAGTTCTCCAATAGCGTATCCCATCAGAAGATCTGGTACTATTTCCAAATCTTTTAAAACATCTACTATTCCAATATGAAGTGCTACATTTCCTAAAATATTCTTAGCAACGGGATCAACTTCAGGGCCCTGATTTTCGATGATTTCAGTTATGTTAATCCCAGTATTTGCATTGCATAAAATATTGTGGATTCTGAAACGGGGTCTTAAGAGTATACGAAAATTTCTTTCATGGAAACTAAGTTACCTTTGAATCGCAGCAGCAAAAACTGGGAAAGCAAAGAAGGATTGAGCCAAGGTCTGCCAAGAGTTTTCGAAACTTCCAAAGGCTAAAACCAAGGGTGGTTTAACACCTGGGAAGTTTCTCACTGAAGTCTTGATTTCCCCATCTTTAGAAGCTATAGTGTAACCACGATGATTATGAGCTTCAATGTCTTTCCTATAAGTAAATGTGATAATATATTCGCTTAAATTATTACTTTGAAAATCAGTTACTCACTTGAAGATTTCATGCAGCAGTTGGATGTGTTCAGCGTCCAATTTTCTTGAATTCACGTCTTCAGTTAACGAAGTTATAGCCTCTGTAGTTCTACCGCTTACGCACAAGAGACGAGGAAGTTCATCTTTAGGCTGACCTCCATCGACTTTGCTTTTCGGATTCCACTTGAGAAGAACATGACAGTTTCCACCCCCGAAGCCAAAACTGTTGATGCCTAAAATATTTTGTTCATTTATAACGTTTTCTAAGACTGTTTTTCTTTAGAATATTTTGGAATGATTGAATCTTCACCTATAAGTCCTCTATCGTCTTGGAAAGGCATCCTTTCTGATACCACTTTGATTCGTCCTTCTTCCAAGGCAGGAACACCCTCTCTTGGCTTAGAATAGTTCAGATTTGGTGGAATATATCCTTCTTCCAAACCAATAATACACTGAAAAGTAGAGACTATAAAATTAGCACATATTTTGACAATTTTAAGATTTAAATACCTTAGCAATTGAACAAAGACCAGAAGCTGGTTCTGAATGACCTATATTTGACTTGACTGATCCAATTAGAAGAGCATCTTCTCTTCCTTTACAAAAAACTTCGTCTATGGCTGAGCATTCTTCAGGATCACCCACTTTGGTACCTGAAAATATTTCATTTTCAATCATAGCTCAATAATTGAATTTTTAGAGATATTTAATAGGGAACACTTCTTTCGATTGCATGAAAAATTGTACATTAATCCAACCTACCTGTACCATGAGCCTCTAGAAAACTGAGAGACCTTGGATCAACATTGCATTCACTGTAGAAATCTTGAAGAAGTTTTTTCTGGGCTTCTCCGGAAGGATATGTGATACCTTGTTCCTTATAACCGTCACAGTTCGTCTTGGCATGCAATATCTGAAGAGAGATAAGATTAGTTACTCGTTTGGATAAATAGAATCGACAAGAATTACCGTAGCATATACTCTTCTAGAATCTTTCGCTTTCTGTAGAAGTACACAGCTAATAGCCTCTGATCTAGCGTAACCATTTCCGGTGGCATCGAAGGACTTGCAGCAACCATCATCGCTAAGTACGCCCAATCTGGAAGAATAGATTCATCAAACTGTTCTTTTTAGTTGTTTATGATATTAATAAATGCAAGGGTGTACTGATATCGTGATATACCGTTTCCATGGCTTGCAGTATTATAGCAGCGAACAAAAACTTATTAAATGTCAGTGTGAAGTTTCACGTCAAAAAATCAAACCAGAGGTGTACAATAAAATTAGAAAAAGAAAGAATGTTGACCAAAATTCTAAAAATTGGAGTATCCTTTCATCATCAAGGCCTTTATTTCAAGAGAAATCACAAATTAATTCAATATCCTTAATTTTTGACTAGCAGTTCATTGTTTGCTTCTATAGTACACTATGAATTTTTAATTCATCCTCGTTAATTATTTTTTCTTATTATTTGAAGTGTTTCAATGATTTTGTTGCTGTTCTCACCTGGCAAACTGAAGAGATACGAAAGGATGAAGTGTTAAATTAGCTCCTCCTGCTATGGCCATATCACATTGTCCTGTTCTGATGGCTCTGTAAGCATTTTCAACGGCGTACAAGGAGCTACTGCAGGCTGTATCTGTTATGATTGAAGGTCCTTTCAACTTCAGGTAGTAACTGATTCTATTTGCAAACATGGATCTCATGCATCTGAAAAAAGTTTGGGATTTAAAGACAATAAAAATTGTATATCGTCATATAACTTGAAGATACACGGAGAATAAAGTATGAAGGAGTGAAAATTTTAGATATTTTGAATTCATAATACTATGTTAAAAATACTTGAGTTCAGATTGAAATAGTTTTTGAAGATAAGTTTGATTAGTTCTGTTTTTTCCAATGTTGTATATTAATGTTTCACCTTTGATTTTTTTTTTGTGCTTGAAGTTCTAAATTGTGGAAGTTTGCTTTATATGGTACCCATTTTTTGGTCGTCATTTGTTAATAAGGGTTTTCTTTATCTTAAAAACTTTTGACTAAGCTGATCATTCTTGAAAAACTTGTGATAAGTAGTAGTAGTCTGTTTTCTTTACAATTTTTCGTAAAATCTGTATTATTAAAATTTAGTTTATTCGTTTGAATTCTTTTGATTCGACAGATAACATGATTTCCATGAGAATAACTTTAATATTCAATCATGAAGAGCTTCTATCAGGTGTTATTTTTAGAGTGATAGAACTTTCGATAGGGATAACTATGATTTGACAGAAGGTAGAAGGCATGTTGTTTTGATATTTCTGTTCAGTAAGCATTGATAAATTATCATGGAAAGACTCACGCCGCAACAACGTTTACGAATTGTTGAAATTTATTTTCAAAATCAGTGTTCTATTCGCCAAACTTAAGTTGGACTCTGTGCATCCACCACATGGAAAATTTTGCGTAAAGATCTTAGTCTACACCCATACAAGATCCAACTGGTTCAAGAACTGAACCACTTGAACATAATAAGCATCGTTTGTTTGCTGATTGGGCCCTAGAACAGTTTGAAGTTGATCCACTTTTGTATCGTGAAATTGTGTTTAGTGATGCAACTAATTTCTGGTTGAACGGCTATGTAGACAAGCAAAATTGCCGTATATGGAATGAAAACAATCCTCAAGAAGTTCTGCATGTTCCATTGCATCATGAAAAATGCACTGTAAGGTGTGCTTTATACGCTGGAGGCATCATCGGTCCATATTTCTTTAAAAACGATGCTGTAGCTAATGTTACAGTGAATGGTGTTCGTTACAGATCGATGATCAATGATTATTTGTTTCAAAATTTGAATGGTATCGACCCAGAAGTGTTTTGGTTCCAACAAGATGGTACTACACCTCATGCTGCTACCGTAATAATTGATTTATTGAAAGAAAGATTTGGCGATAACATTATTTCGAGAAATGATTCAATTAATTGGCCTCCAAGATCATGCGACATAACTCCACTGGATTATTTTCGTTGGGGTTATGTCATTGGTTTATGCTGATAAACCAGAAACAATAGACGCTTTGGAAGCCAACATACCTCGTGTTATTGATGAAATAAGGCCTGAATTACTCGAAAAAGTGGTCCAAATTTGGTCTGGTCGAATGCGGTTCCTCAGAGCTAGTCGTGGTGGACATTTGCCGGAAATTATTTTTAAAACATAAATGTTATAAAATCATCTTTCAAATAAAAAAAAAATTGACTTCAATCTTGATTTAAATGTTTTTTATTTCAATTTAAAGTTCTACCACTCTAAAAAAACACCCGATAGATAGATCAAATTTAGGTTTGGACGTTTCGTTGTTATCTTTTTAGCCATGATTTATGGCAGTTGACAGGCAACTAGCACAAAAATTGATATGACATTCGAAAGCACACTAAATGAGGTAGTTTTTGCTGAAAAGAAAACATGTCCATAAATAATAATTTTTTATCGATTAAACCACTGGAAAAATATGACTGATTTTGTTGAATTCAGAATCGTGATATTCACGCCTGCCATAAGAATTTTTTGGTATTTTTTCAGTATATCGTTTATTTAATTTTTTTGAATTTTTCTTATAACAACTCACTTAGCCCATCACTAGCTTCTGGCTTGACTTCGACTTCTGGGACACCTATATATGAAATTTGCAGTGTTTTTTCATTCAATTTCAATGTTCACTTTCTTTGCATCTTGAAGACTAATGTAAAAATTTTGAATAGTTTTGAGAACATTTTTCAGATTCTTATTATATTATTTTCGAGGTTAACTGAATTAATCCAAGAAATTACTGAAAGTTTATCGTAAATAAAAACAGTAGTGAGGAAATTATGTGGCCACACGGAATTTCCTATATTTAAAAGAAGTGACAAATTCAAGATACCGACCCTGTGATTCCAAACTGCTGAGGTTCCAAATTTTCGAAAAACCAATCTTTCTCGCTCTCGGAGAAACAGGTTCCAAAGAACACCCCTGTGTTGGTTCCCTCTAGTTCTGAAGGGTGAAGTCCGGCGTCAAAAATAGCCTCTATAGATTTCTCCAGGAAAATTCTGACAGAAGGATCTATGGCATTGGATTGTCTATGATGAAGTCCTAAGGAAAAATCGGGAATTTTAATGCAGGTGGCAAATCAAAAACATCGAAATAATATAGACCGTTTAGAAAGTATCCGGAAAAAACAAAGCTCAATTGTTATAGTTTGGTATATATTTTTAATTCTTCATTTAGAAAATTGTAACAAAATATTCTTTTTATTTACTTGTACAACCTCCATTTTAGTGTAAACAGTTGACTAAATGTGGAGGTACACCCGAAACTACATCACCTCCATGATTTTCGGTGATGGTAGTTCAGGACTGTAAAACTGACTGAATTAGATCATCTTTATTTCGTATCGCTGCTCGCTCAACTTCAATCTTCATTAGTCCCCATATTTTTTCAATGGGACTAAGATCTGATGAAGCTGCTGGCCTTGAAATGGTTGTCACTTGCATCCAAGCTATAGCATAGTCCGAAGTATGAAATCTTGCATTATCCTGCTGAAAACGCCACCCCTCTGGATATAAAGAGAGTTTCAAGTAGAAAATAATTTAGAATGTCACAATACTTTTCACTATTAATGGTACCATCAACTGTACAGAGAGGCGTAGCACCCCTAACCATTATTTTGATGGGAAATTTGAACGGTAACAGGTTGTTTTGATAGAATTTTTAAGTGATTTCGACCAAGTTGGAAACAACATTCATCAGATATAAAGACATTATTAAAATCATCTTCTTGAAAACGTTGACAATATAAAGCGTTTAAATTATTTCCTTTAATCTTACGCTGTCTTCCTGAAACTGGTCTTTGCCTCATATCTATGTCATTTATTATCCTCTTTATTGTCTCATATATAGCACTTTTCCCAGTTCAGTCAAATGCACACATTTTTTAACGTTTCGAAAACCTTTTCTACAGAAATATTCTACCTATTTTCTTTTTTCCAGTTGCGACATTATTTCATAATTTTATATCTGTTGACAATCAACAATATTTGACAAATAGTGTTGCCATGCAACTTTGGCCATAGCCTACTATATGCACCACTTATTTTATACATTAGTTTGGTCTTAGAATGTTACAAAGAAGAAGTATATTAAAATTGCAAAAAATAATAAATTTCGGATAATAACTAGACAGACTATATCTTATCTGAAAAATATTACGTTTATTTCATCTGTAAGATATTAAATCTATCTTTTCTGCAATATAATAATTTTATCCAATATCTCTTACATTCCCCTTGAGTTGGTTTCGTATGTTTAGCATAAATTGTATTATAAAGGGCATTTGAAACTAGGTTAAAAACCGAAATATGTGTCAACACGAATAAACAATCAAACTTAAGTGAAGTGTACTTTATTAACTTTAAAAATGTTTCACCAAGTGATTTTTTAGATATCATATTTCATTTAAATTTACTTGTGTTTATGTAATTCTTATTTATTGTTTTTCGCGTATTTTTTATATAAAGTTTTTTATTATACTTAAGATGGTTCAGTATTTTTTGCGCTTTTCTATATTAGGAGTACAAATAAGTTTCCGCTGTTTTTTAACACAAATCAAATATTTATTATAGAAGAACGGCAATATAAATTTATTTAAAATATTGCCCATCACTTGCAACCACTTTTTCCCATCTCTCAGGCAGCATTCGAATCCCACGTCTGAAGAACTTCTTGTCTTTTGAGGCTATCCACGAATAAACCCAATTTTTGGTATCCTCATAAAATGTGAACCGCTGCGCCGTCAGAGCATGTGCCATGGACCGGAACAGGTGATAATCGGGCGGTGCAATGTCTGGTGAATACGGCGGGTGGGGTAACACTTCCCAATCAAGTGTTTCCAAGTACTTTTTCATGGGAGCCGCAACATGTGGACGAGCATTGTTCAATATTTCTTGGCTTTAATTCGTACGGAACCCAATTTCCTTGTTTATGAATCATTCCTAATGATTTTAAACGATGTGAGACTGCTTGCTGAGTGACTTCTAATGTTAGAGCAAGTTCTTTTTGTGTTTGAGATGAATCTTCCTCCAATAATTCCTCCAATTCTGCATCCTCGTAAATTTTTGGCCTTCCACTGCGATCTTTGTCTTCTACGTCGAAATCACCGTTTTTAAACTTTTGAAACCACTCTCGACACGTTCTCTCACTCAAATCACCCTCACCATATGCTTCTACGAGCAATTGATGCGCCTCAGCAGCAGATTTCTTCAAATTAAAGAAGTAAACTAATATTTCCCGCAAATGACGCTTACTTGGCTCAAATTTTGACATTTTCAACTTATAAAAATTATATTTTACCAATACAAAATCAATCATACTAATAGGTTATGTTGTTCTTGAATGTCCAAACTATTTTTTAAGCCGGTTATCATCTGCGAAAGCTAACCGAAACTCCGTGCCGCGCCATCTACAATAAAACGGCGGAAACTTATTTGTACTCCTAATAATATAAACAAAGACACAACAAGATAAGGTTAAAAACAATGTAAATACAAATTTTCTTTCATTCATGCGAGATGTGAAATTGACACGACATAAATTTTCTCAAAATACTCACCAAAAAATCCTGCGTCGAACTTCTCGATATCATAGATTTTTCCAGTTCTTTGTGGAATTTCCTGATGGATATGTTCCCATCTTCTGCTGTCTCCATCGACCATATCAATTTTGTTCATCAAGTTATCCCTAAATTCGTGGACATCTCGGGAATTTGGAAATACTCCGGAAAGACCTAGAGATACAAGAAATATGAAGAAAAGTCGAAAAATTGTGAAAAAAGGAAGAGTAATATCGAAGTTTTCCCATTTATAGAGCGTATTTTTCGTGAATATTTTCTCCCTGAGAGTTACCTGTTATGCAAACTTCTTCTCCAGGTGCAGGATCTGCAATAACCTTTCCATTTAGGATTGAAGGATCATAGCAAATATTTTCTGGCAATTGTGCAGTATCTGTAGTATTTGGAGCCATATTAAAAGCGTTTAAGAAATCTGAAATTAAATCACAAAATAAAAATAATAAATGTTTTATTGAAGTCAAGAATTGAAATAAAAAACAGTAAAATATTATGAACAAAATATTTTCAAATTAACTGTGGCAAAATAAAATATCATTCAATCACTTGAGAATCTTCCAATTTACGAAATTCCTTCTTTTTCATCAAGCAGACCTTTTTCTGACATTATTTGTATTCAATGAAGATTGTTCTAGTCCATAAACTTCTAAAAAAGATTTTATACGTCTATTAAATATAAGCAGTGCTTATAAGACATTAATTTAATTTAAAAAAAAAATTTTTTGGAATTAAAATTATAGGAGACTAACAGATTAAATCTGTTTTGATATTAAAATTTTGTAATATTCCTTCTATAAAGTAAACAACCTTTTTTTATTATTTTATTTTATATATAATATATAATTGTACTTTGTTTTGAATAAATTTCATTATAAAATATCAAGTGGTTTAAAGAAAACAATATAGTACCTTACAGCTTTCTGTGATTTTTGTGACGAACATAGAATATCTTGGATTTTAAAGTTATTGTGTTCAAAACTAGGATATCACTAGGTCTGTTATGAGGTGAGTTATATTTGTTATTAATTAATTTTATTTTTTAAATGTGAAGTCGGACCGATGAAAACCTCATCGGAATTCTAATTGTTTTTTGAAGATATAATATATGTTTTGAGAGATTTTTGAAGTAACTCATTCAAATATTCAAATATATTAAATATTTCAAATAAATTATATTTTCTGAGAAGTCCTTAAAATTCAGTTTTGTATTTTTGAAAAGAAATTGGTTTTCATAATTGTAGGATCAGAAACAAAATTTTGTCTCCTTCAAATTTTTATTTATTAATTTTAATCGATAATTTATATTTTTTGGGTTATTTATTCCATTTGATATTGTAAATTGAGTTTTGATTTTATACGTCTATTAAATATAAGCTTATAAGACATTAATTTAATTCTAAAAATTTTTTAATAAAATACTTTGAAATTAAATTATAGGAGACCAACAGATTAAATATGTTTTGATATTCAAATTTTCTTCTGAAAAAGATTATAATTTATGTAACCACAACCTTATTGAGATTTTTAATAAATTTGAAATTCATAATGTTCTGGAAACGTTTGTGAAATCTTAATTAAATATTATATTATATTAATGTTCATTGAGTATTAGTAATTTTATGGGATTTTTAGAGGGTTTTAAGTTTAAACATTAAATTTTTTCACTTAAAATTCTCAATTCAATTTGAATATCGAAGTAAATGATTGTATACTTCATTAATTTTCAGAGTATTTGTTCTTTCACATGTAACTATTGGTGTCTTTTCTCAGACTCTTCTTATATTATTGTTGCTTATTTAATAATATTTTCAAAACCAACTCCCGAATGAATTGGATCAATTTTTTCCATAATAAAGATTTCAGTCGTCTTCCTTTGTGATTTGAAAATTTTGGAGTATAAAGTAATAATATTCGAATGAATATTTGTTACAATGTATATCAAATTTTCATAGAATAGAAACAAAGGTACTTTGTTGCATAATGTATGTAAAATTTTATAGTTTTGACCTAGCATAATTTCTATCGAAATATATTCAGCGGAAGTTCCAAAATGCATCGAATCTATTGTTTTATAATCAAGCTTAATTAATGCGTAATATTCTTCATTGATTATTTCGTTATTCATTATAAAGAAATTCCTATTTGATCGATTCGTCTCTTATTTCATGGAAATTTATTTTGAAATAAAATAATGCTAAACTGTTCATTCTCTTCTTCCAGTTTGGCTAACATAAATAATTATAAGTCAACTTGGACAGCAGATTCATTGTCTTCTTCATTTTATCGATTTTGTTTTTGTAGTAATAGTGGCAATTTTTTCGATTTTGAAAAAATCGAGGGGTTATAATCTTCCTTGCCATTCGAAAACACCTTCTTATATCTAGTGATAATTCGTCGGGAATATCAATTAAACCTTTTGCAACAAAAAAATAAATAAGAATCTCCATTTAAATTTGCATGAAGAACATATGACCCTAGTAGTTGATCGCCTATAATGCAACACCAAATATTACATTTGAACTCGTTTTGAAAATATGCGTGTTTATTCTGCCCAGTAATGACTATTTCTTCAATTAAATACCCCACGTCTTGTGAAAGTCGCTTCATCATGAACATAATATTCTCAATAAAATATCGGTCATCACTATGCTCATTGAGAAAATGTTGGCAGATCTGTAACCGTCGTGACAGATCTGTTGGAAGCAAATTTTGAACAAAGAAATGATGAGGGCGAGCTTTTCTTTTTCTAGAATTCGAATACTTGACGACCGACTTACTCCTGTTGCTGGTGCCAGTTGACGTGATTTCACTTCAAGATTTTCATCTACTCGAACCAAAATTTCATCTTCTTCGTTAGGTATTATTTCTTTCAGACGACTACCCAGATTTTTACTACAAAATGACCCTGTTTCACTCAAGCTAATAAGACTTGGGAAAGCTTTATGATTTTTTTCGCCTCCTGCCTGAATATAAAGATTCTTCTAGATGCAGAGTAACCGCAATTTTCTTGTGCATGTACCCATATCATGTCCTCCATTTTTTTCATTCGTAAAATGATATGACGAGGCATTTCAAGCACAAAGCAGACTTTTCACAAATGAAATAATATTTAAAAAAATGTATACGAGACAGTAATCTATTTCCACAAAAATGTTCGTACTACTACAACAATTGTTTCACCACGATGTGGCTTCTTCGGGTATTACATTGTACTGTCTAAGTAGACAGTTAATTAAACTTCTATTCTATTCCTGGTCCAAAGTTATGACTCTGTGGCGAATTTGATAACAATTACGAAGCAAACGTTGAAAATAGCAAAACACGAAAAAAACTTCAGCTTTATTTATTTTCCACGCAAAATTTTATTAAAGAATATCAGTTCCAATCGCCATATTTTGGTCCAAGTAACCTGTCCTAAATCTATATCCCAGTAGTAATGATTCACCCTGTGTATGAAAAATAAAATTGGAAATAATATAAAGCTTTGTTGTAACGTGAGTTACAGATTTTCTTGATTTCTTTGAAATGCCTATATTTTTAGCCTCGATACATTCATTTATTTCTCCTAAAACTTCAAGACGTGGCCTATCACCCACTTCTGACTTATCGCTGACTTCTGAGACAATATGTATAAAAAGTGATGTTACTTATTAAGAGTTAGTTCGAAATGTTAACCTGACGAAGTTACAGTGTTGACGAACCAATTGTATTGGGTGTTTTTTTAGAGTAATAGAACTTTCGATAGGAAAAACTGTGATTTGACAGCAGGTAGAAGCCCTGTTGTTTTGACATTTCTGTTGAGTAAGCATTGACAAATTATCATGGAAAGACTTACGCCGCAACAACGTTTACAAATTGTTGAAATTTATTTTCAAAATCAGTATTCTATTCGCCAAACTTATAGAGCACTTCGTGAAATTTATGGCTTACATAATCGTCTATCAGCTCATTCGTCGAACTATAGATAGATTTCGAATAATATTTTCTCTACTCGATGCAACAACAACCAGACAAAGAACTGTAGGTACAGAAGAAAATATCGCTGCTGTAAGTCAAAGTGTTAAAGATGATCCAGATTTGACTATTCCTTGGACTCTGTGCATCCATCACATGGAAAATTTTGCGTGAACATCTTGGTCTACACCCATGCAAGATCCAACTGGTTCAAGAACTAAAGCCACTTGACCATAATAAGCGTCGTTTGTTTGCTGATTGGGCCCTAGAACAGCTTGAAGTTGATCCACTTTTTTATCGTAAAATTGCGTTTAGTGATGAAGCTCATTTCTGGTTGAATAGCTATGTAAACAAGCCAAATGGCCGTATATGGAGTGAAAACAATCCTCAATAAGTTCTGCAGGTTCCATTGCATCCTGAAAAATGCACTGTATGGTGTGCTTTATACGCTGGAGGCATTATCGCTTCATATTTCATTAAAAACGACGCTGGAGCTGAAGTTACAGTGAATGGTGCTCGTTATAGATCGATGATCAATGATTATTTGTTTCAAAATTTGAATGGTATCGACCCAGAAGTGTTTTGGTTCCAACAAGAAGGTGCTACACCTCATGCTGCTAGCGTAACAATTGATTTATTGAAAGAAACATTTGGCGATAACATTATTTCGAGAAATGGTCCAATTAATTGGCCTCCAAGATCATGCGATATAACTCCACTGGATTATTTTGTTTGAAGTTATGTCGAGTCATTGATTTATGCTGATAAACCAGAAACAATAGACCCTTTGGAAGCCAACATAAGTTATGTTATTGATGAAATAAGGTTTGAATTACTCAAAAAAGTGGTCCAAAATTGTTCTGGTCGAATGCGGTTCCTCAGAGCTAGTCGTGGTGGACATATGCCGGAAATTATTTTTGAAACATAATTGTCATAAAATTATCTTTCAAATAAAAAAAATGTGGCTTCAGTCTTAATTTAAATGTGTTTTATTTCAGTTCAAAGTTCTATCACTCTAAGAAAAACACCCGATAGTTCATAAGAAGCGGTTCAATTAAATTATTTCATCATTATTTCTATTTGAAGAAAATCGTTCCTGAAAATGTTCTTATTTGTCTAGAACTAAAGATGATATATTTCAAAATGGGAAAAGTGGGGGCAATTGTACTTTTGAACTTTGTTCAATCTGTTAAATTATTGTTCCTTCTCAAACAAAAAAAATGTTTTAATTAAGAGAATAGTAATATGCTGAAAATATATGAAATCAAAATAAAAATTATCAATACTGATAAAAATTTCAACAATTAAATAGCATTCGAGTTTTTTATTAAACCCAAAAATATCATGGTCAAACTCACCTTAAAAATTAAACCACCCAATCCGTAACCAGGCAAGATGAAAAATGTAGTAACCGACCACAACCGTTAACTTAAAAAACAACTAAACCACACCAATTAAACTAAACGAAAGGTAGAAAAAAACACTATCCTGAGTTGAATCAAAACTTGGAATCTCCGTTAATTTTGAAGGGTGGACATTTATAGATTTTTTTTTTCGGCACTAGATACTAATTTGAATACAATGAAGTTCAGAAGTAATCCCAGGTTATTGGAAGGAACCAATAAGAATTAAATTATATTTCCTGGCGGATAATGAACCCAAAAAATACCTTTCGTGTATGGTTTTTTCGGTCGAGAACTCTTCTTTTAATTGGAAATAGGCAGTGATATGGGGTTGTTGGATTTTAATATAGATATAGCACTGTGCGAGAATATTTTCAAAATTGACATCTCATGATATTTTTTCAGTTTATTCTTTCATTATTATAAACATCGAACGAGTAATAATTATTATTTCCATATTATATTATTTTTGAACGAATTAACATTATAACATTACTTTTATTGAAAAAGTTTATTACTTCATAGTATTTTTATTTCAATATCAAATTCTCAAGAAACTTTCTCAAAAATTTAATTGAATAAAATGAGTCAGAAGCACTGTTTTTTTTTTAGTGGTCATATAGAATTATCGAACATTTTTCAGTATCAAAAAGCGACAAAATGATCCACAGAAAATATAGAACTTTGACCGAAATTACCTAGCAAATTGTAGTCGATACATATTTGTTTTTTTTTAGAGTGATAGACTTTAAATTGAAATAAAACACATTTAAATTAAGATTGAAGCCAATTTTTTTCTTTAATTTGAAGATAATTTTATGAAATTTATGTTTTAAATATAATTTCCGGCATATGTCCACCACGACTAGCTCTGAGGAACTACATTCGACCAGACCAATTTTGGACCACTTTTCGAGTAATTCAGGCCTTATTTTATCAATAACACGAGTTATGTTGGCTTCCAGAGCCTCTATTCTTTCTGGTTTATCAGCATAAACCAATGACTTGACATAACCTCAAAGAAAATATTCAGTGAAATTATGTCGTATGATTTTGGAGGCCAATTAATTGGACCATTTCTCGAAATAATGTTATCGTCCAATTAATTGGCCTCCAAGACCCCAAAAATAAATATGATTCAAGAACTTCATTCAAAACTTATTCAAACCTCAGTAAATTCATTAAAAATAATAAAGATATTACACACAAAGATGATATATCGGGAGTTCATAAGTTAACTTGCAGTGATTGCACAAAAGTTTACATAGCACAGACTGGAAGAACTTTCTGACATAGAATTTGTGAACATTTGAATAGTTTCCTCAATAATAAAAGTAATTCTACATATTTGAACCATTTGTTAGAAACAGGGCATACTTTCAACCATAATTCTGAAATTTTACATATATAAGGTTGAAAAAAAATTATTTTCGTTAACTGTTTATGTAAAATTTCGAAATTATGGTTGAAATTTTACATATAGAAAGTACAATAAATTGATCTACAAATTGCCGTGAGGGCTTTTCATTTCTATGGAATTTTTCACGTGAATTTCTAACCGTTTGGAAATAATTTTTCCATATTTCCGAGTTTTTCAAGCCTAAATCTACCCATTTCGTTAATGCCAAATAATGAATTAACTTTCTGCCGATATACAAATGACCGAAGTGTTGCAAGACACGAAATAACTACTTCTTAAAAATGCAAAATCTACCTGGCCCATTCTTTTAGTTTTTTTAATATACTTCTTTTTTGTAACATTCTAAGATAAAAGTAATGTATAAAATAGGTTGTACACATTGTCGGCTATGACCAAAGTTTCATGGCAACACTAGTTATCAAATATTGTTGATTGTCAACAGGTATGAAATTCATGAAATAATGTCGCAACTAGAAAAAAGAAAACAGGTAGAATATTTGTATGGAAAAGGTTTTCGAAACGTTAAAAGATTAGTGCAGTTGACTGAACTGGGAAGAAGTGCTGTACATGAGACAAAAAAGAGGATAAAAAATGACATGAATATGAGGCATAGACCAGTTTCAAGAAGACCGCGTAAGATTAAAGGCTTTATTGGCCTCAGGACGACACAATCCGCGCCTGGGGTTCCTCAATTTGGCTAACAGATTTGGAAATCAACGAAATATAAAAGTATTTCCAGAAACCGTTCGTATGTCACTAAAAAGACATGGCTACATATCAAGGAAACCGAAAAAAATCCCTATAATAACACCTTCACAAAAGGAACGAAGGATAGATTTTGTGAACTTTTTCAAGAAGTATACATTGATTCGTGCAGGTACCAAATTCTTCAATAGGATACATAAATGGCTACAGAATTGACCCTAAATGTTGAAAAAAACAACCATATAGTTTTCAGTACTAACAGAAGTAATAAAAGCAAACCAACCAGCATTACTTTAGAAAATAGGGTTATAATTTTGGTAGACAGTACTAAATTTCTGGGTGTATTCATGGACTCATTCATGAATTTTAGAGCACTTGTGGAACATTTAAGTCAGAAATTGATTCAGATTAATTTTGCAATTAGAATATCTAGAAAATACCTGTATGATAAATCATTGAAAATTTAATATTATCCAAATTTTGAATCTAGACTTAGATATGGGATAATTTTTTGGGGAACTAAAAGAAATTTAAAAGAAAAGTTTAAAATACAAAAAAGAACAATAAGGGTAACCTTCAAGCTGAAATATAATGAAACTTATAGAATTGTTTGAGCAAAATAACATTTTCACAATTTAAAGTTTGTAAATTTACGAATATGCTGTATTCTTACATAAGAACAAAGAAAAATTCATTCAATATAATCACAGTAATAGTTACAACACAAGAACACAAAATTTAAATTTTCCAATTCATAGATTGACTTTAAGCGAAAAACACCCAACATATAGTTGTATCAGAATATTTAATCATTTTCCAAATAACATTAAGAACATAAATAATTTAAGAATCTTCAAAAACAGGGTAAAATCTTTGATTATAAAACTTGAGCCGTATGAGCTAGGAGATTTTTTTAATGTTACATTATAGAGCTAACCAATTAATTTTATTTAGACACTATTTCACTTCAGGTGAGCATCTTATCTGTAAACCTCATTTGAAATAAAGAAGTATTATAATTAAAACAAATTGTAGAAATTACTATGTTTTACTACCAATAAAAATATATTTTATACATTTTCTTGTGACTCGAGTTTCAGGAAATGAACTATCCCATCATCAGACAAATCTTGTTGTCTGAGGACTGAAGACGGGATTGTCTAGAATTATATTTGTTTTTTGAAGATATAGTGCACATTTTTTTAGAGATTTTTGAAATAATTCATTCGAATATTTAAATATATTAAATATTTCAAATAAATTATATTCTTTGAGGAGTCCTTTAAGTGTGTTCATGTTTTTAAAAGGCAATTGGTGTTCTTAAAGGTAAGACCAGAAACAAAATTTTGTCTCCTTTAAATATTTATTTATTAATTTTAATTACTTTCGTATATCTGTAGGGTTATTTATTCCATTTGACATTATATATTGAGTTTTGATTATATACGTCTATTAAATGTAAGCGGTGCTTGTTAGACATAAATTTATTTCTAAAAGTTTTTTGAATAAAATTTTTTTGAAATTAAAATTGTAGAAGATAAACATATTTCAATTTGTTTTAATATTCAAATTTTGTTATATTTCTTTTATCAAGTAAAAGGCCTTCCTATTTTATTTTATATATAATTATATTTTGGCTTCAATAAATCTCATTATAGAATGTCAATGAATTTAAATAAACCTTAAAATAACTCACACTGTTCTTCGATTTTGTTAGAACATAGATCAATCTTGAATTGTATAGTTGATCTGTATTTCGAAGCTTAAGTCTTTTAACACGTGAGTGATATAGGTTAAGTTTTTGATTTTGATATTTGGAATATTAAAAGAGGACTGAAGACGGGATTGTCTAGAATTATATTTGTTTTTTGAAGATATAGTGCACATTTTTTTAGAGATTTTTGAAATAATTTATTCGAATATTTAAATATATTAAATATTTCAAATAAATTATATTCTTTGAGGAGTCCTTTAAGTGTGTTCATGTTTTTAAAAGGCAATTGGTGTTCTTAAAGGTAAGACCAGAAACAAAATTTTGTCTCCTTTAAATATTTATTTATTAATTTTAATTACTTTCGTATATCTGTTGGGTTATTTATTCCATTTGACATTATATATTGATTTTTGATTATATACGTCTATTAAATGTAAGCGGTGCTTGTTAGACATAAATTTATTTCTAAAAGTTTTTTGAATAAAATTTTTTTGAAATTAAAATTGTAGAAGATAAACATATTTCAATTTGTATTAATATTCAAATTTTGTTATATTTCTTCTATCAAGTAAAAGGCCTTTCTATTTTATAAAACATAGTAATTTCTACAATTTGTTTTAATTATGATCAACTACCAAATATTATAGTAACGGCTGAAACAATTCAGTACCTAAGGAAGTATTATTATTATTACAATGACACGATAATCCCGAAATTCCTTTGTACAGAAATCATCTCATATTTATTGGTTCTTCTGGGAATTTGACATCTGAGTCAGGAAATAAGTTGAAAAATATTCATGCATTTATAGTAGTTTCAAAATCAAGTTCAGGTAGATACACAGACAAAAAGTCCCTTCGCCCTTGAAAAAGTTTGTCGGACGGGTCATTATGAATGAAAAAATTGAATACAATGGACGAATTTACAATGTTTTCAACTTCTGATGGTGACACAGGACACAAGTCGAGTTGAACGCATTTATAAATGAAGAAAATGTAATCGAGCATTTTCGAATTGAAGCGGAGAGAAATCACGAACTACCGGAAATTCATTCTTATTTGTTTTCTCTCAGACCAGGGCGCATTTTAAGATAAAAATAGCCTCAGAGGATTATGCACAGTCCCTGTCCATTTATTGGACTCACTGCGATTTTTCTTTCATTACTTCATGTTAAACATCATACAGAATTATTCTGTTAACCTCCTATAAATTTTAATTTCAAAATATTTGGATCCAAAACTTTTAGAAATAAATTAATTGAATTTCTTTAGAACACACTGTCAATTTAGTAGACATATAGTAGGGAAGGAAGAACAAAATATTGACTTTATACTCTCTTTATATTTACGAAGTGATCATTTATTTGTTTACAAATTTAGGCGATTATAAACTATGTAGTTCAATGAATATCTATAACACTCGAAACCAGAATGTTCAATAAACTCCCTGAAAATTGGAAGAAGTGTACAAGTGTTGAAATTTTCAAGAAAAACTTGAAAGAGATACTAACAAACATATAACCCTATTCTATCAATGATTATTTGGATAGATGGAATGTCATGTGTCTAAACTTTTGCTTTTGATGTTTCATTTAGTGTATGCTTACAATAGTTGTATCAGGAATTTTTTTAGAGTGATAAAACTTTAAATTGAAATAAAACACATTTAAATTAAGATTAACGCAATTTTTTTTTATTTGAAAGATAATTTTATGACATTTATGTATTGAAAATAATTTCCGGCATATGTCCACAACGAACCGAATTCGACCAGACCAATTTTGGACCACTTTTTCGAGTAATTCAGGCCTTATTTCATCAATAACACGAGTTATGTTGGCTTCCAAAGCGCCTATTGTTTCTGGTTTATCCGCATAAACCAATGACTTGACATAACCCCAAAGAAAATAATTCAGTGGAGTTATGTCGCATGATCTTGGAGGCCAATTAATTGGACCATTCTCGAAATAATGTTATCGCCAAATCTTTCTTTCAGTAAATCAATTGTTACGGTAGCAGCATGAGGTTTAGCACCATCTTGTTGGAACCAAAATACTTCTGGATCGATACCATTCAAATTTTGAAACAAATAATCATTGATCGTCGATCTGTAACGAACACTATTCACTGTAACATAAGCTAACAAATAACAAATCTAGATCAGTTCTTTGTCTTGTTGTTGTTGCATCGAGTAGAGAAAATGTTGTCCGAAATCTATCGATAACTTGACGAATAAGCTGCTCTGATGGACGATTATGTAAACCATAAATTTCACTAAGTACTCTATAAGTTTGGCAATAGTACACTGATTTTTAAAATAAATTTCAACATTTGTAAACGTTGTTGCAGCGTGAGTCTTTCCATGATAATGTGTCAATGCTTATTGAACAGAAATGTCAAAACAACATGGCTTTTACCTTCTGTCAAATCACAGTTATCCCTACGGAAAGTTCTATCTCTCTAAAAAAACACCCGATATATCCAGAAACTTGCTTAACTACTAGCAAGTGTTAGACGATTTTTAAATCCTTATAGAATGCACCAGCTTTTAAAGTTACGTGCTAAGCTATCGTGACACAATATTTTTCAGTACGGATGATCAAAATTGGCCGATGCATTAATTTTTAATACTTAGATGGGCGAAAAATGTGATATTTTCTTCGAAGCAGGGACAGTTGGCTTAAATTATTAAGCATCAATTTACATAAGCATTATTCAGGATTACATGATGAAATCAAAAAACAAATTTTTATCTTCATAAATTTTTCATTGAAAAAAATATTCTATATTTAATGCACTCAAGACGATATCTTTCTTTAATTTCCGAGGGTCATATGTTGATATCCTAATTTCGACATACAAATGTCGCAACACTCTGTATAAATGAATGAGTCAGTACGTCTAGAGCTCTCTAACAGTTATCTAAATAGAAACAATAAACATTATGTAAAATCTGAACATGTTTAATTTCTTTCTATGGGAGGAAACAAAGGTCAACGACTTCTGATTTGATTTCCCCCAACTTTATAAGACATTATAATAAAACAATAGCTATACAATTCACTCATTTAACAATCACCTGTATGTTATGAAATATTAATTCACAAAAAAAGACAACTAATGATAATATTATGCTTACTGGTAGTACACCAAAAACAAGTATCAATTTGTCTATGCCAAGTTTGAAGACCAAGAGAATGGAGACCATTCTGGTAGGATTCTCGAGGTGACATGTCATGATAGAATCGATGACGTGCAGAATTGGTATCCGTTAATATCCAAGTACTTAGTGAAGATCTTGAATGAAGCTTCTTGTTCACTTTCCAAAGCAAAAATGTTCTTATTTAACGTAGTCCTCTCTACACCGTAATAGTTCTTCAGCATTTTCCTGGACAATTTTCTATTAAATCTGGTGATCTTTTAGGATGTACAACTAAGTTTAGATTGGAAGATTGGAATAGGAAATGTCTTGCAAACTATTGATGGTTATATGAGAAAGTGAAGAAGTTTTTGAATAGATTTCCATTAAAAATTCCCATAATTACCAAATGAAGAATGAATATACAGGTATGGAAAAGACAGTCGGAAACATAGAAAATTCAATGTTAATCTAGAGTCCAGTGGAGCAGTGGAAGAATCAAAACTTCAGCGCGATGTGATGACGAATAATCGCATCACGCTGAGGTTTTAATTCTTCCACTGCTCCACTGGACTCTAGATTAACATTGAATTTTCTATGTTTCCGACTGTCTTTTCCATACCTGTATAAGCAGCTAAACCAACTCAGTGTTTAGAATTATCCTTTCCTCCACTAATATTATCCTGAAGACTATTTAATAGGGTGGATAAATCCAAAAACAAGCAAACAACAGTTGCTTTGAAGCTCTACAGATTCAAAACCGATTGAAGAATATCTCCAGCATGAATATGCAAGCTAAAACTTTATCAAATTTTGCAAGCAGCATATTTCATGACTTTATGTCACATGTTTGAATTCCACGTTATGTCAGGTATATGTGCAAGATAGAAATATGCCATTCATTGCTATGTCTGTTCTTTTATCGACAATATCTTCTAAGCTTTCAGTAGAGCAACCATCAGGGAAAAAATGAATCTTTGGATACCTTGAAGGTTTATGTCTCAATACTCGCATAAGCTATATAAAGATTCTGAAGGATCCTCACAGAAGATCTAGAAGTATCAGGATAATATCAAACATGAATATCAATAATGGCCCTGAAGTTGAAGTTTTTAGTCGAGTGACCAAGAGTACATCCATCAACACCTCCAACGTTATAGAAATATTAGAGAATGTCATACTAGGTGTAGATGTGGAGAAAGATGTTTGAAAACTTGGGTTGGGTACCTATAAATTAAATTCACCCTCATTGAAATATTTTTATGGTTCTCAAAGTATTCATAGTGAACGTTGGATTCTTCAGAATATCTTCGAGATAGAACCAGTTCATTGTAGCTGCCATCGTGTATATCAAGAGTACCTCACACTTAAAACTATAGCTATACAATTCACTCATTTGACAATTTTATGAAATATTAATTCACCAATTAAGGTAACTGCTGATAACAATATGCCTACCAGGAGTACAACAAAAACAAGTATCAACTTATCCATACCAAGTCTGAGACTCACATCTCCTACTATACTTTGATTTCTAGGTGGTATAACCAAAGAAGTCAGCCACTTCCCACTAAGACCGCTCTCTTCAAACATAGAGAACCACGTGTTGAAAACTAATAGGAATGGAGACCCTTCAGGTAGGATTCTTGAGGTGAAATGTGTCATGATACAATCGTCAACAACATGCAGAAGTGGTGCACCGTTAGAATCCAAGTACTTGGTGAAGATCTTGAATGAAGCTTCTTGTTCACGTTCCAAAGCAACGATGTTTTTATGAAACGCAGCCCTCTCTATAGCCGGACTAGATCCGTGATAGTTCTTCAGCACCTTCCTGGATAGTTTTCTGATCAAATCTGATTCTGCTTGGTGACCTTGTAAAATGTCCAAGGTAGTTTCAATTGGAAGATCGGAATCGGCTAAATCCTGCAAACTATTGATATCAGGGTAATATGAAACTGTGGAGAAGTTTTTGAATAGATTTCCATTGAAGATTCCTGCAATTACCACATGAAAAATGAATAGATAAGAAGCTAAAACAATCCGGTACTTAAAATTGTTCCTTTCTTTCACTGATATCGTCCTGAAGAACATGTAATATAGACCTCCTGAATATCTTTGGGAGAAAAAATCCAAAAACAGGCATACCACAGCAGCGATGAAGGCTATACAGGTCCAAGACCAAATGGAGAATATCCTCAGAATGGATACCCAAGCTGGTATTTTCCCAGATTTCGGAACCACGGGGCATATTTTATAACTTTGGGTCACCTGGCTGAATTCCACGTTAAATCGGGCATATTTGTAATCTAAAAATATTCCATTCATCGCTATGTCTGTTCTCCTATTGACAACTTCTCCTAAGCTTCCAGTGAAGCTACCATTGGGTAAGATGTGACCGAATCTTGTGATACCTTGACGTTTTATATCATCAATTTTGGCATGGAAGTTGAGGTGTTTTGCTAGGTGGCCAAGAGTACAGCCATCAACACCTCCAATGTTATGGGAATATTCGAGAACGTCGTAGCAAGTGCTGACATGAGGTGAAAGGGGTTTGAAGACTTTCATCGCAGTTGGGTACCGGTAAAACAAATTCACCCTCAATGAGATATTATTCAATGTTTTCAACGTATTCAAGGTGATAGTTGGATTTTTCAGGATATCTTCGAGGTAATACCAGTCCATTTCACCATAAGTGCATTGAAGTAAATTAAGCGGGCGATATATATGGAATTTATGAGAAAAACTGCATATAGTTTGAACGACTATATTCAGGAGTCCGTGATTTTTCCATGCTGCTTTCAGAAGTTGATATATTTCAGTTTGCATGCATTTGTTTTTGCAATCTGCGTCTGTTATTACGACTAAGGATACGTCTCGTTGGTAGAAAATCCTCAATTTTTTCCTTTTCTGAAAATAATTGAGTGCTAAATTGACAGAGGAAGCTGTCAGGACAAACCCTCGGTTAAAATCTGCATACATTCTAAGTTTTCGAGTACTTTCTTGGGTATTTCGAAATTTCCCATAGAAAATTCGGGAAATATTGGTTCCTTCACAAGGAATATTGTGTCTTTTCGAATCCTCCATAAAAAACTTGTAAATTCTAATAATTCTTCGATGGATACCTAAAGATATTATGAGATTATCTAGGTCGGGATTAAGGATCACTCTATTCCTATTTTTCCCAATCAAATTCACGAAATGTAAGGTTCTTACTGTAGAAAAGTACCAATCATAAAATTTCCTGCTGGAACCATATGAAATTGTGTGTTTAACTTCAATTTTTTCTCGCAAATCATCTGCTTTTAGGAATGCAAAAATTTTGATAATAACTAGCAATGCTAAAATAATTTTTGACGTAAATTTCATCCTGAACAACGTTATAATGTGATGAAGCTTCACTGAGTTGTTTGCAAGTTTATTAGAGTACAAGAACAAATACTGGAGCGGGAAATTGTTTGCGTTTTCACTAAATCACTCACAGGATGAAAGCAGGAGTGTTCTTGAGTTTGAATTGCCTGTATGTAGCGTTAATTTTGTAGACTCGATTAGATTTTCATTGATATGTATAAATTATACCTGCGTCATCACGAAAACCTGAAATAATATCGATTGAATTGAATATTTCATATTTGAAGTTCCAAGGAAGGAGAATCGAAAATTCTTTCATCTGAATATAGACATTAACGAAATGAATTCTTTCATTCTTTTCATTTTATTATACAACAATTGTTTCGCTACATGATAGCTTTGTCGAGTTATATTCTTAACTGATTACAAATTGAATACATATCGATTCTTCAGTGGTATTGTAATATTCCGTACTCTAAGGAGTTTCTGAAAACCCTTACCTTTTCATTGTGTTTATCTAATAAAGGACGCTACGTCGTGTAAACAATCTAAACGAGGGCAATGAAACAGTGACGGAAAGTTCAAATATCCAAAGCACAGTAAAAGTCAAAAAATAGATTCATTCTGGTAACAATCAGACCCTCAATGAAATGAGACAAACATTTATCAACCTCCCAGTACATGTTACTCTACGTCAAATGGTTCGTTAAAACACAGAGTGAACCTAATAACACCCCAGATATAAATATCTTTTGTTCCGTCTCATTAGAGACGGCCCCGTATACGCTAAATATAATTCATCTTTTCTTATCGATACTAGGTCTTTTCATATTGATATTTCGATCTATCAGCTTTTCAGCTGTTTCATACACATCGTTCAAGTGTTATTCGACACTTCAGCTTATTTGTTTTCTAATGATTATATATGGTCTAATCTACTAGCATTGATATCATTATTTTTCCATAACCAATAAGGTTTATTTCGTTCATTTAGTCCTCCTATAAATGAGCCTCCCAATCAGTTGCCCTCCTTATGTTAGAAGGGATGCATTGAGCACCTCTAACATTCAGTCGTTGTAAAGACTGTAAAATCATTATTATCTCGGTAGTCAAACTTGTCGTATGTAGCTTCTGCTACATAATGAAATATCATCTCGGCAATAGAACTTGTCGTATGTAGCTTTTGGTACGTTATATACTGTCTTCGGATAGTCAAACTCGTCGCTTCAGACATTTCGGTCCAGGATATCACGTTTATTATTCTTAATATAGTAATCCATATATTGTCGATTACCAAAGTATTGTCAAATTCATTACATTTGTATTCAGTGAAATAATCATACCTTTTCACTTGGTTCATACAATGTGGTCCAACGAAAACTTAACACCTCGATATTCCGGCTTTAAAATGAAAATGTGGATGAGGGATGTTGCGATAACTCATTTTGAAGATCCTATCGAGTACTATCTGATCCTGAAATTTCGCTACAAAATTTCCGTCGATAACGAAATGACAGGTAAAATAGTGGAAGAGTTCTTACTTTTGTGATTAGTTTATTAAATAGAGTAATGTAAGTTTGCTTAAAACACGTATGTTAATCAGGAGTTCTGGTGTAATTTAACGGTAATCATTAATGATGCGAGTTCGCAAATCATCCAGTGACTCAAGCGTAAATTTTGGATTTCAGGTGACCGTATAGAAAAAAGATCAAGTGATCTGGGTGACTACTCAATATGTCTCCTTCTTTCAATCCAGGCGTGAGGAAAATTTTCATCTAAGTACTGACGCAACAGTTGAACGAAATGTGGTGGTGCGCCATCTTGTTGAAAAATGATCGTTTGATAGTCTTCTGCATTCTCCAATACTTGTATGAAGGCTGAATAAATAGTGTTCTCCGATATATCTAAATAAATTTGTCAAGTGAGATTACCGGGTATAAAAAAGGACCGATTATGTGATTTCCATAAATACCCAACCAAACCTTTAATTTTTGGAGACGCTGACTATGCACCTCACGAAATAATCTTGGATTTTCATCTGACCAATACCCACAGTTATGCCGGTTTACAATGCCGTTAAGGTAAAATGAACACTCTTCCGATAAACAGATATCGAACATGTAGTTTTGATTACCGTTAATCATTTCACTGACCGCTTCACATAACTGACGTCGGCGATCGGGATCATCCTCATTCAGTTCCTGAACCAATCGTATCTTATAAGGATGGAATTTATGTGGTTTCAGGATTCTCATGCTCGTTGTGCGTGAAACACCAGATACATCGGACAATTTCCTAGTACTCAAGGTCGGATTCATTGCTACATGACCTAAGATAGCCACGTCCCTCGCTTAGTCCCTTTCACCCTCTTTTTGTTTCCGACTGAACTAGTAGAGTCTAATTTGGCAACCAGTTGCACAACGTAAGCAGCTGATACATTTTTTCAAGGATACCGTTCGTTAGATGAAGGCGCAGAGTCGTAATTTCTAAGAAATAATTTCATCATTTCCACCTTTCTTCTATGGAATACACCATTTTAATTATACTACAAATTTACAATCACTTTGACACACTTGTAACTTTAACACACTTGTCTACTTTTTTGGACAAAAAATTAATACTTTTTTGAATTCTGAATTGTTTTTTAAAGATGTTCTACATGTTTTAGGATTTTTTTTAAAGGAACTCATTTTGAGCAAGTTGTTTTTGAAGAAGTTCTTGAGGTTATGTTTTGTATTTTTTGAAAGGAATTTAGTTTTCATGAAGCAAGGAACGAAACAAAATTTTGTACTCTTCAAGGATTTATTCAATAATTTTTAGTTGACAATTTATATTTCTTTGAATTTCTTTCATTCCCTCTGGTACTGTGTAATAAGTATTAATTCTATATGTCTTCTAAATTGACACAGTGTGTTCTAAAGACATTTATTTAATTTAATTCTTAAAGCATTTGAATAAATTTTTTTTTAATTAAAATTTGTAGGTTAACAAAATAAATTTGTACGATATTTAAAAATTTTGTAATTATCCTTCTATCAAGAAAAAACCTCACTTATTATGATATTATTATATTAGTTCGTTGTTGTAATAAGCGTTCAAGTTTTTTTACTTCAATTCCTTATCATCTTCGTTGGTTTATCTTATTAGATAAACAAAGCTAGTTCATCATCCAGATAACTACATACAAGTGCACTTGAAGCTAAATTTTTCGTTACACTTCGTTAAATACAGACCGCTAAACATATCGTAATAAATTTTGCAATTTTCTGTTGTTTCAAAATACTGAAATAATAGGCACTTACTGCGGTAAACTAACCGTGGTACGATACAACTATCTTATTTACACATATTGATAGGTTGGTAAATATCTCATATAGTATCATTCTTATATAGAGGAGGGAATCTCACAGCCAGTGCTCAACCTAAAACCATTACTTCTTTTAGCCAGCGTGACAACATACAACCAAAAGAAGGGGATCTGGATAAAACCCTTCATTCCTTTTATCTTTGTTGTTTTCAATGTAAATTACCGAATTATTGATGGTTTTCAAGTTATTCCGCAATTCAACTTAAAAATGCCTGGCAATATCTTCAAATATTTCATTAATCAGTTGATGAAATGTGTGAAATACATTTAAAACCCTAAAAAATTAACTAGATCATTTAAATATTTTAATATTAGCCATATTTGATTTCAAAAAATTATATTTAATGATTATAACTTCTGAAAATAAATTAAAATAATTATTATAATTTTTGGAGTTAAATATGTAGAAGGCTAATATTAAAATATTTAAATAATTTTATATACCTTCTATCAAAAATTAACCTGTATTTATGTTATTTTATTCATAATATATAATTATTTGGTTTCCTCAACAATCTTTATACATATAGTCCTTGTGCTATAATAGAGGCCGTTAAATTGTCTTTAAATCTTTTAGATCAAGGGTAAACCACAGAAATATTTATATGTAGTGAACCGTCATACTACATTTAAAGATTTTTCAGTCTGCCAGAAGTCTTTCTAAACGGTTGAAGGGTAGGTGAATATTTGTTGTTGATTGATGTTATATTTATTGAATATGAATTATTTGAATACTGACGAAGCAAAGTCCCTCTTAAAACTTGTTTTTCAGTAATGTTTTACATATCTTGAGTTTTTATATAAAGTAACTTAGTTAGATATCCAATAATATTGAATAGTCTAAGTAAGATAGTTTTATGATGAAATTCTTAAGATTATGTTAGATTTTTTTGAAAGATATTGGTTTTCATAAGATTGATTAGCAGAAACAAAATTTTGTCTATTCAAAATATTTAATTTATAAGATTTTGGTTAATAATTTTTATTTATTGGATTTTATTATACCATTCGGATGTCTTATAATGAATGTTTATTTTATATGTCAATTTATATAAGTGGTACTTATATGACATTATTTTAATTTATTTTCAGAAGTTATAATCATTAAATATAACTTTTTGAAATTAAATATGTAGAAGGCTAATATTAAAATATTTAAATAATTTTATATACCTTCTATGGAGAATTAACCTCTATTTATATTATTTCATTCATAATTAACTAGATCATTACAAATGATTTAGTGCTTCTTGTATAATCAAACGAACAACAAAGTAGCAATTCGAAAAGATTAAGTAATTCGTAACTTTTCCAAAGATGTCAAGCCAAAAACTATGCTGTGGGTTACAAAGGATGCAAGGAGAATGAAGATAAATTTCGTATATTGGGCAGTGTTTTATTTGATCGATAACACAATAAAATCTTCAACTTATATATATAAAATTCTATCTGTCTCTTACGTAGACACATAAAAACCAAGTTTACCTCTCAAAATAGTTTTCAATTTCACTAAAATTCCTGCCGAGAGTTTCAGGCAAGAAGAAATATATAAACATCACACTAATTAAATTAAAAATTGCCACCACGCAAAATATGGAATGGATGTCTATGGAATCCAAGATGGCGGGGAAGATTTTCACGAACGAAAACATCAGCACGTACGCTAGAGACACCAACAAACCTCCGATAATACCTCTAACCTTCACGGGTAAAAGTTCACCGATTAAAGTCCACGGTATCACCAAGAAACCAAGAGATCCAAAGGCTACATAGCCCAACACGAATATAAAGGCTATATTGTAGGTGTGATCACTGGTGGTTAAGTTCATAGCTTCTATTTGTTCATTAGATAATACTGTGAAGTAAATGTACACCCCTGCGATAAGGCTGCAAAAGGCCATGCCCACCCCTGAGATCATCAAGATGGTCCTTCTGCCGAAACTCTTGGATACTACAACTGATACTGCTGACGAAATGAATCTGATAATGCCTAAGAGCACCAAAGAGGCCATTTCAGACATACCCTGGCCCTGGTTTTGTCCGTCGAGCTTCCTGAAGATGTCGGTAGCATAGAAGATGATGACGTAACCTCCGGTTATCTGCTGGGCAAAGAAGATCAACAGAAGAATGATGGCAGGCTTGTAGACGGTCTTTTCTCTGAAGAGTTTGATTTCACCCAGTAATTTCTGTAACCTGGTTCCGTCATCATCGGAACTATTTCTGTTTTTCCTCTTTACAAGAAGAAGGTGATGGTACTGACTGTCATAGACCTGTAAAATTAATGTCAGACATATTTTAGTATATATATTATACACATTCTCAAAAAGTTTCGAGGATCAGTCAATGAAACACATAAAACAAGGTCAAATTGACTATGGAGATTAACAATGGGGCACAAAGACCCCATCAATTATACAACTGATAAAATGTAGCATAGTAACCAAAATAAAAGACACATAACGCTCAAATTCCTCCTAAGTATAGTAGACAGTTATACCAACTTAGCAACAACAAAATTTCTACGAACTTTTTCAGCGAACTTTTTAAATGATCAATTCCCGTTACGTTCTTAACTCAGTTCAGAGAGATTCTACCTACCTGTTGATTCTTGTACAAAGACCTAAAAGCCTTCTGCGCGCCACCATAGTCGTTTCTGAATATGATACACCAATAGGGGCTTTCTGGTAGGAACATCATCCCAAGACCTGAGCAAATCGAACCAGCGCACAATAAAATGGCTGTCATTTTCCAACGCAGCAAGGTACCGAACAGATATGTCAAGAGAACACCAAGGGACACAAACACACTGTTAAGAGACAACAGGGCTTGCCGCAATGTTGGGTGGGTTATTTCGGATACGTACACTATGGAAGCTGTTGTAAGACCTACAAAAAATAAAACTTATTAGAGGAACAGTTTGTAATTATATACACAGTCGAGCATCTCGTTATTTGCATTTTCTTAGAAACCTTCTCTCTTTCGGATATTTTTAGTTAAAAATTTTATTCAATATGCTTTTTAGGAAAAACCATACCAAAGACCACAACAAAAATGGAAAAATCTATTGAAAACCAAAACACCCTTATATAGCCTCCTCTAATAAAAGAACACTGAGAACCATCCAGAAGAGTTAGAGTAAGAACTTGGCAAGATCAAATGGGCCCTATCTATGAAACAACGTTGCCTAGGTAGCGGTGCACTACCTTGCAGTTAGGTCATACGTTTTACCAGAAAAATTCAGTTCAAATGAGCCATACGCGCCAAAAAATAGGACAGAAGAAGACGAGGCCAAAAATTTCCAGGATAATCCTGGATAAATTCTGTCAGATAAAAAAAAAACACATTTCTTAGTGATCATGGTAAATGCAAATATAGGACAATAAGAACAAGGAGATGTGTTTATTGGAAATTTTGGACTAGATAAGCGAAACTACCTCGATAAAGAAAGTTTATAATGCCTGAACACATTCTTCAAGACATCAAAATCACGCAAATTGACTTGGAGAAGCCCAGACAATCAAACAAAGAATGAAATAGATTATATTCTTTCCAACAACAAAACAATATGCAAAGATATATTGGTGCTTAACAGATTTGATACCGGTAGTGATCACAGAATGGGGAGGTCGAAATTCGTAATTAACATCAAAGGCGAGAGAAGGAAGCTTCTAAAGAGACAACGCTATCCAACCTATGACATCATATAAAAAATATCAAAGGTCGATGCTGAGCAGCTAAGGATAGTCAAATCAGCAGATGGTGGACGTTGGAACATCGATAAAGAAGGTATGTTCGAAGACACGGGATATAAAGGGTTCGCTACACTAAGATTGTTAGAATGGAGACGCAATAAAGCCGATAAAAACAACCTATGAATATAGGATGATAAATAAGCAAGGTGAAAGAGAAAATAATGCAAAGCTTATAGAACGAACCATACAGGACAACTGCAGAATGAAGGTTCTGCGAAGGAAACTGTCAAAAGGAACAACATGGGGCAACGGGCAGAATATTATAGTAAAGGATGAAGATAACATAGTTCGTGCGATCGAGTTCTTCTACACCAAATCAGAATACTCTTGAATAAATGCATGTATGCCAGCGTTGTTTGGTGTAGCTCAAAAGTTGTGCTTCTATCAAGAAGTACAGATATAGAAAACCATAGCGCAGTAAATCTCCGGATTTTTCTGTCCAATGGCCGAGTGCGTTATGAAGCATCCACCCAATTGGTGTTGGACTCGAGGAACCAGTGGTTGAAAGTCCGTATGCTGGACTAGAAGAGTATTCCTTCTATCTGTTCGCAGAAACTCATGTTCAGGAAATCTCGAGAAATGCTTCAGTGTTAAGCGGGACTTGACGATTCGACCGGCCTCGTCCTGAACCATCGAGGGTCGATTGCGAGACGTTTCTGGGGTTTGTGGATTTTGAGGATACGGCTAGACCGTTGGTGCTTGAAGCCACGCTCAATTGAAAGACTTTACAAGGGTTCAGGGGTCTTAACGTACAGGCCTGATTGACGGTGCTCGTACCAGGATCAATTGAGGCCTTAAATCTTGAGACTATCTTGGTTCATGGGACTGCATTCGGCGAGTGAGTTGTGTCACAAAACGATTCGGCTACTGATATTGCAGAGCCAGTAGAGGTTGGATAGTGCTTCGCTGCTGCCAGGGACGGTGTAGGCTCGCGGACTGAAGCCGAAACTGGAAGCTTGGTGGGTTCAGCTCTTCGGAGTGATTCTCGCTAATGCGCGATGATGAGGCGTAACTCTTATCGCACTTTCTGCTTCCTGGGCAGATTGTGGAGACTGCTGAGTAGTCACCTGGTGAAAGATTTTTATCAACCTCCAGAACAGGCAGGATTCGAAATGAGCTACAGCAGAATCCATCATCTTGATACGGTTCGTATCCTCATAGAAAAGGAGGCGTTTGACACTATCGAAATCAGTGATATATATATTTTTTTCGTTGTGATTAATGACATCAACTGATGTGGTCATTAGTCATACCCCACCACCTTAAGTACACAAATACACCCATGGGCGCAGAGGGACTCGAATCTGCAACCCCTAGCACAGTAGCCAGCATCTATGCTCACTATGTCACCCTTCAGATGTGCTCTGAAATCGAGCTTCTAGTTGAATGCTTGTAATTAAAGCAAAATCTTACAACTAGAGGTGAGTTTGAAGCTCTAAAACTAGAATTTAGGCACATCTGGAAACGCTCCGGAATGAAAAATCACTATTTCTTAAGTTCATAATACGAGGGCAGAATTCTTGGAAACAGTGGTGAAGAACCTAGTTTTATGCTCGATAGTCAAGAAGATAAAGAAAACGATTAATAGAGTCCGCTCAAAAAAACTGTCGAAATCCTTTGTGTCGCTAAGTTTTGGTTATTAAATGTCCTTTATACTCTCGCGGAAATTAAGCGTTACCTGCCATTTAATTTGTTTACAGTGATACATTTTGTCAATTCAAATTTTGGATCATCTCACAAGATGTGCGATAATTAAAAAAAAAACAACAAACAAATTTTATCGAACAAGCATCGTATTCCTTTGATATGGCTTCAACAGACTTTTTTCTTTCTGATACTCAAAAGACGGGCCACTTCAAAGCACTCGTTTTCAATCAAGTATTTTGTTTGATTTTAGCAGAAGGTCGATTTTTTCGTAATATTCTTGAAAATAAACAAATTTAAATATGCCATATCCTCTATTGGGAAACTATTCACTCACCTCCTGTAAATCCTGAGATAATCCTAGCAATGTAAATGTGCCACAACTGGCTGGCATATATCTGGAATGTCCAAGCGATAGCAAATGGTACTGCAATCAAAATACAAACTTTTTTTCTGCCATAAGTATCCATAATAGGTCCTATGATAAGTGCTCCTAAAGGTAGAGCAATGGCTACAATACTGGCTGAAAAAGAGAAATTATAATCATAATAAACGTGCAGACAACTCAAATGCAAAAATTTTCTGAGCTTCCATCTTTTTCCCAACAAAATGTATATATTCTTACCTATCCAAGAAGCCTCTGACCTCGTGATATGAATAGGACTGTCCTTTTCCGCCAATTGTGGTACTAAAATTGAACTAAAAGACATATTAGCTCCAACTTGTATCACAATTGAGAAGGATATGCAAGCAGCAATGATCTGAAACAAGTTATTATATACAGCAGATTAAAACTAACGGGTTATCATTTTCGTGGTCCGGATTTCATAGCCATGTTTCAATGACATACGTCGAACGAAACTGTGATCCGAAGCCTCATATGCTTTGTTGAAAGTTAGCCATTTAACAATATGCATCGTTTATCTGTTGATGAACGTATGAAAATTGTGAAAACTTACTACAAAAACAATGGTTCTGTGGTAAGGACGGTTCGTCGTTAAGGCCCATACATCATCGAAATTCACGCTAGACCGAAAATATTTCTACTGTAAGTGAAAGTGTTGAAGAAGATCCAAATTTATCAATTCATCGGCGCGCACAACATTTGGGCATCTCTTACGGCGTATTTTTCATCTGGATTTGGATCTCCATCCTTATAAGGTTCAGTTGACACAAGTACTAAAGCCAGCTGACCATTGAATGCGTAGAACATATACCGATTGGGTGCTTGGACAACAGCGTTTGGATGAGGATTTTTCGCATCGAATTTTCTTCAGCTCGGTGGCTATATAAACAAGCGAAATTGTTCCATCTGGGGCAGCGAAGTTAAAAGAAAAAAGTTTGCCCGAGGTTTGTATTGCCTCAGAAATATGGTTCCAGTAAGATGGAACAACAAGCCACGCAACACGACACGTTTTGGTTTCATTGCAAGAAAAATTCCCAGGACGCGTAATTTCTCGTTTCGGCGATGTGAATTGGCTACCAAGTTCATGTGATTTATCGCCTTTGAATTATTTTTTGTAGGGTGGTGTTTGTGCCGATAATCCTCAGACCATTGACGATCTAAAAACCAACATCCATCAAGTTATTGATGAGATATTGCCTAAAGTGTGCAGGCGAGTCATCGAACATTACCCCAAAGAATCGAGTCCTGTAAGAGATCACGCGAAGGACATTTAAATGTTTGATTGTATCGGTCTCTACTTGTCGGAAATACATCTTAGTGATTAAAGTAAAACAACTTATCAGATACTGAATTGTTACTATTTGGTAGTTGATCATAATTAAAACAAATTGTAGAAATTACTGTGTTTTACTACAAATAAAAAGATCCCATCATCAGAAAACATCAGACAACAGTTGTCTTGTACACAAGAAAATGTGTAATATATCTTTTTATTGGTAGTAAAACATAGTCATTTCTACAATTTGTTTTAATTTAAACAACTTAATTTCCGCTAGCGGAAATTGTTGTTTACTTTAATCATCGACATTTAAATGATGTATGCCACACATAATTAAAACAACTTAATTTCCGCTAGCGGAAATTAAGTTGTTTTACTTTAATCATCGACATTTAAATTATGTATGCCACACATAATGGCAAGGTCCAATCAATATAATGAAAAAAAATTTAAACGATGTTCTAAATGAAAGAGTCTTTTATTCACGTTTGCTTTCGGAAGCACAAAATGGATAACCCTGTAGTAATAAAGACTAAATCCATCAAAAATCAGATTAAGAAATTCTGAAAACCCTTCAAGAATAATGAATAATTAATTAAGTAATCTAGTAAAAGATAAAAGGATTGCAAATAATCTATGTCAAGCCATGATATGCTGATAACTTTGTTGAAATCGATGAACCGAGTTTGTGGGGATTATTATATTATGTATGAGACGGTTCATAAAAAATTCAGAAATTAGGTAAGTTAAAGACTCTAGTTATTGTTAAATCCATATTATTTAAATGTTTGATTGTATCGGTCTTTACTTGTCGGAAATACATCTTGATGATAAGTAAAACAACTTAATTTCCGCTAATTTATTTAATTACTTATAATAATTACTCACCTGACGAAGTCATGTTGTCATGAAGTAACAATTGTTGGGAAATTAAATAAATTAACGGAAATTAAGTTGTTTTACTTTTAACCATCCATTTTATTTAAGTAGTCACCAATTTCTACCTCCATTTTGAACTCAATACTTTTATGTAATGAATTTAGGTAATACCGGGTGTTTTTTTTAGGGTGATAGAACTTTGAATTGAAATAAAACACATTTATGTTTTGAAAATAATTTCCGGCGTATATCCACCACGACTAGCTCTGAGGAGTCGCATTCGACCAGACCAATTTTGGACCACATTTTCGAGTAATTTAGTCCTTATTTCATCAATAACACGAGTTATGTTGGCTTCCAAAGCGTATGTTGTTTCTGGTTTATCAGCATAAACCAATGACTTGACATAACCCCAAAAAAAATAATCCAGTGGAGTTATGTCGCATGATCTTGGAGGCCAATTAATTGGACCATTTCTCGAAGTAATGTTTTCGCCAAATCTTTCTTTTAATAAATCAATTGTTACGGTAGCAGCATGAGGTGTAGCACCATCTTGTTGGAACCAAAACACTTCTGGGTCGATACCATTCAAATTTTGAAACAAATAATCAGCGATCATCGATCTGTAACGAGCACTATTCACTATAACATTAGCTCCAGCATCGTTTTTAAAGAAATATGGACTGATGATTCCTCCAGCGTGTAAAGCACACCATACAGTGCATTTTTCAGGATGCAATGGAACATGCAGAACTTCTTGAGGATTCTGAATTGTTTCAGCCGTTACTATTTGGTAGTTGATCATAATTAAAACAAATTGTAGAAATTACTATGTTTTACTACCAATACAAATTTTATTGGTAGTAAAACATAATAATTTCTACAATTTGTTTTAATTCTTGAGGGTTGTTTTCACTCCATATATATATATATATATATATTGCTTGTTTACATAGCCGTTCAACCAGAAATGAGCTTCATCACTAAACACAATTTTACGGTAAAAAAGTGGACCAACTTCAAGCTGTTCTAGGGCCCAATCAGCAAATAAACAACGTTTATTATGGTCAAGCGGCTTTAGGTCTTGAACTAGTTGATCTTGTATGGGTGTAGACCAATAAATTTACGCAAAATTTTCCATGTGGTGGATGCACAGAGTCCAACTTGTTGTGAACGTTTATGAATAGACAAATCTGGATCACCATTAACGCTATGACCTACAGCAGCGATATTTTCTTCTGTACGTACAGTTCTTCGTCTTGTTGTTGTTGTTGCATCCAGTAGAGAAAATGTTGTCCGAAATCTATCGATAGTTCGACGAATAAGCTGCTCTGATAGACGATTACGTAAACCATAAATTTCACGAAGTTCTCTATAAGTTTGGCGAATAGATCACTGATTTTGGAAATAAATTTCAGCAATTTGTAAACGTTGTTGCGGCGTGAGTCTTTCCATGATAATTTGTCAATGCTTACTGAACAGAAATGTGAAATCAACATAGCTTCTACCTTCTGTCAAATCACAGTTATCTCTATCGAAAGTTCTATCACTCTAAAAAAACACCCGATATATTTGTGTCTTTACACTGAATACACTGAATTGATGGCCTTCAAATGTAGGCTCCCAAATGAATGAAATTTAATATGCAGTTAACTTAACAATATTTCAATGAAATTTTAGAAGCACTTTGTTTCAATAATTTTCCAGGAATTGGTCATTTCCCAAAGGGATTGTCGAATTTCTTTTTGTCCATACAAACGCGGAATTTGAACGTTGTAGGTCATTAGTTCGTTTAGAGTGCTCAATTGTCTCAGTCTCTCTCAAGTTGAAGTTTTTACAATGGATAAAAATATTGAACAAAGATTTCGAGGGCAGAAAATGTATAATACAGATTCAAAACAAATCAAAAATTTTGTGAGTATAGCAGCGTTGAACGAATGAGTTCACTATGAAAACGATACAATAAATTTGAATAAATAATACATATGTTATACCTACTAAATTGACCGTACCTTTTTGTAGGTGGGCACTCAACAATAAAGAGAAAGTAATATTTGTCTTTACCTGTCTTATAGAATCTTTCCATGATATTGCAACTTCTTTCTCATGACTTTGTATAACTACTGGTTCTTTTTCCTCTGAAAGATACTCCTCTAGGTTTTCATTCATCTAAAACAAATTATAAAACATAAAAGTTAGTCCTCAGGGTTTCGTGTATTATTTTATACAAATTCAAAACTTATTTCTAGCAACTTATACTCGTACTACAATCGTTGTGCAAACATAAACTACGTATAGTTTTAATACAGTGCTTTAATACATCTGGAAACAAAAGGAACCAATTTACCCATTCTTGTAAATCCAAAAAGAAACAGATCTTGAGTATGGACAATAAGGCGAGAAATTTTTTCGAGGCAAACTTAAACACGGGTCAGAAGTTTTTACTATAACTAATCCATTGAAAAATTTAATACGTACAAGACTCCCATACATTATTGAGCTGTTTTGAGAACTCTTCGATTGCAGTCGTAGTAAATATAAACACTAAATGATAAGAAACGATGCAGAAACTGATTCATTCGGTTTCCTAAGTCGCGAACATCAAAGGTTCAGCTGTTTTGAAAATTTGATAACGTTTGTCAAAATTTTCAAACGACTTTTCTGCCGCTTGGAGCCTTGTTAATCGATATAAAAATAAAAGCGATGTAAACAATTGAATTGATTATATTACCGTATTGTTTCGTACTGCAACCCCCTTTGAAAAGAGTTTGTTTGCTGATGGAGAAAGAATTATTGTTTACGTTTATTTTATCACCAAACTGAAGAACTTCTCCGAAGTTTATTTACCTGAACGGGTCCCTTTCTCTTTTATGAATCATAAATAGGTCGGTTTTGTGAAAATGATCGATAGGTACGAGGGTACTCAAAGAGAAACTTAATAGCGAAATGCCGAAAATGAACTTCATACAGTGTGTTTTATAGTAGCGTGCAAACGCCTCTGTGTTGACAACTCCTAACACAACACTTCATAATATCGGGTGTTTTTTTTTTAGAGTGATAGAAGTTTCGATAGGGATAAGTGTGATTTGACAGAAGGTAGAAGCCATGTTGTTTTGACATTTCTGTTCAGTAACCATTGACAAATTATCATGGAAAGATTCACGCCGCAACAACGTTTATAAATTGTTTGAATTTATTTTCACAATCAGTGTTCTATTCGCCAAACTTATAGAGCACTTCGTGAAATTTATGGTTTCCATAATCGTCCATCAGAGCAGCTTATTCGTCGAACTATCGATAGATTTCTGACAACATTTTCTCTACTCGATGCAACAACAACTAATGCCATTTGACCATAATAAGCGTCGTTTGTTTGCTGATTGGGCCCTATAACAGCTTGAAGTTGATCCACTTTTTTATCGTAAAATTGCGTTTAGTGATGAAGCTCATTTCTGGTTGAACGGCTATGTAAACAAGCCAAATGGCCGTATATGGAGTGAAAACAATACTGAAGAAGTTCTGCAGGTTCCATTGCATCCTGAAAAATGCACTGTATGGTATGGTTTACACGCTGGAGACATAATCGGTTCATATTTCTTTAAAAACTATGCTGGAGCTAATGTTACAGTGAATGGTGCTCATTACAGATCGATGATCAATGATTATTTGTTTCAAAATTTGAATGGTATCGACCCAGAAGTGTTTTGGTTCCAACAAGATGGTGCTTCACCTCATGCTGCTACCGTAACAATTGATTTATTGAAAGAAAGATTTGGCGATAACATTATTTCGAGAAATGGTCAAATTAATTGGCCTCCAAGACCATGCAACATAACTCCACTGGATTATTTTCTTTGTGGTTATGTCAAGTCATTGGTTTATGCTGATAAACCAGAAATAATGGACGCTTTGAAAGCCAACATAACTCGTGTTATTGATGAAAAAAGGCCTGAATTACTTGAAAAAGTGGTCCAAAATTGGTCTGATCGAATGCTAGTCGTGTTGGACATACGCCGGAAATTATTTTTAAAACATAAATGTAATAAAATTATCTTTCAAATAAAAAAAAATTGGCGTCAATCTTGATTTAAATGTGTTTTATTTCAATTTAAAGTTCTATCACTCTAAAAATAAACACCCGATATATTGGAGTGGGTACGTTCAATATTACATTATTTCGTGAATAATGAACCGATTTTAAAAATTTTAACTGGGTTTTGTACACAACATAAATAACTTTCAAACTAACCAACACATACATGTATTCCCTTTTCAAAAAATGTTGGGAGTTGATGCCACCTTCATTGGGGTGTTTTTTTTCGGAACAAACTCACGATAGAAATTCCTCCCTCTCAAAATAGAAGTTGACCAATTTTTCTAAAATCTTCGAAAATTCTTCGTTTCAGAGTTCTGGGGGGTCAAATTTTTATCGGGACAGTATACATACCATCAATCATCAAATATTCTGTTCAAAGGAAAAATTTTGAGAACATATTTGGGTAACATGCAAAAATTAGGCCATTTCACAGAAATAAGTCAAAAAGAAGATACTACTTAGATTCTATATTTGAAAACTACCACGCGCGTGTATGTTAATACAAAATATGCAAAAATTCAAACAATACATGTTAAAAATTTACTACGAAGAGGTTTTTTGAATATAACAGATAATAGGTGGATTAATTCTCCAAAACCTCTACAGCTTTAATATGAGAAAAAAAAGACCTTTTTGAATTCCACGTGGAACATTTTTTGTTGATTGAATCTGTTATTCCTTAATATTCAATCGAAACAAATTTGTCTTGGGTGATGGATTTAGATAATTTGGCTCAATAATTTATGTTTTCTTTCAATTCTTTATTGATTAGTTGCCGCTCACACGTGTTGATAATCTATAGGTCTATAAAGTCAAACAGTGTTTGATTTTATGAGATTTTTTAGATTAAATCTGGAGAGGTTTTGGAGAAGTGATCCAGCTATTACCTGTAATATTCAAAAAACTGTTCGTGGTAAATTTTCAATATATAAATGCAGTTTATTCATTGATAAAGAATTAGTTCAAAATGTGGAGTCACTGTGTGGATAAATAATTGTTGTTTTTTCATAAATAAGTTTGTGGAAATTTGAGTTCTCATTCTACTACATATTGCAATTTCTTAGTTGTTAGCAGTTTGAGATTTTCATAGCCTATATGTCACTTAAATAGGCAAGATTGTCAATCTATGGTAACCTTTAGACATCACGCGGCCTTCAAAATCCAAGCACCAGGTCTGTTCTTACATTGCCTTCTCACTATTTGAACTATCAACGATAACTTGATAACAGAATCATACTTCGGTATCGTGATAAGGAATTAATTATGTGTTAAACTTACTTTTTTGTGTATTTTCGATACTAAGGGATTTCTGGACACAGTAATGGTTCTTTTCAACTTTTCATCTCTTCTCCTCTCGCATCTTACGTAATAAATATCTGGTGTTTTGGATCAGATAATGCTAATAATAAAAATTATCACCGTCTGAGGAAGGTTTGGCATAAAAACTAATCAGGTAATACATAGATAATTTTGTTCAAACAGTCTGACGTTGACGGACGAGCGGCTACTGTTCTGGAAAATGATCTTTCCTGATTCTTGGGGGTAATGACCAGAATTTAGTTCATCAGGATATGAGTGGGAAAAAATAAATTCAATTTTTATCCTGTGATAAATACCGAAAAACGGAAAAACGGTCTCTGTATTGTATCACTATAGTTGATAAATGAAAAGATTTTTAATCAAAAATACTTTTTCCACACGTAGGCCCCGGAGGGATTCGAACCCTCGATCTCCTGTTTACTAGACAGGCGCTTTAACCAACTAAGCCACGGCGCCTCCACAGTTTTCTATTTTCTGTCATGAATATCATTATGTATATGTTAATATCCCAAAAATATTTATATTAATTTAGATTCTTAACATAAATTTCAAACTTTCAGCCATGCTGCTAATGTCACTCCTAGTAATAACTTGTCACAGCCAAGTGATCTGATAATTTAATAAATGCTCAAAATGAATTATTTATTAGAAACAGCAGGACCAGATCTAATTCTCATATTGTACAACAAATGGAACATGAAAAAAATAGCTTTATAATAGTCCACAAGCAGTAACAGTTGTAGCTCTAATATCACAATTTTAAGGTTATGAGCGGCCGGTTATAAATTGACATTTATGTCATAAAATTCTGATTGAAAATTTAAAGAGATTTCCTAGCGCAGCAAAGGAGCTTTATCAATTTTTAATATGAGTTGGTAGGAGTAAAAGCGTTTATTAGACTATTTAATAGTAGTAGTTCCTTATCACTGATTCAACAGTTCAAATCCTTAGGCCAATAAACTATACTATGCAATACTCATTTTTGGATACTTATTGCAGAACCAGTAATTAATAACTTGAAATTATGGGACAGCATAACTCCAGAACTGACTTTGAATGGGTTTACACAGAGGAACCCCATGCAAGCAGGAGGAAATTAATTCTAGGTATGTTTTTACGAAGCAAAAATGATATATTTTGAGATTATTGACCATTACTTCTTAGCCTACCAGGCTATAATTTCATGACTAATAGTAAATCCAGCACTAATAATTTCATTGTATTTTGGGGATATTTCAAAATATGCTTAATATTTGATACTTTTATAAACAAAGCTAAATATCCTTTTTCCTCATTGAGAAATAATTCATTTAGAACAGACTGTAAACTTGTATGATTTTGTACCAAAAAATTAAACACGAACCAGTTTAGAATCTGTATCTTTTTCATTGTTATTTACATTTTTACAGAATATTAATTAAAATAAAATGAAGCAATGCCTCTAGTATATAATATATTCGGTGTATTTTAATTTCAAAATGAATTTTGACACATAATAATAAATATTGGATGAAGTAGTCCGTTATTTTTAAATGGAATGAAATAAGAAATTACTTAGTTTTATTATTTTTGGTATTACAGCTGACATTTTTGTTGGATTTGAAGGCGACTTTAATATTTTCCTTTGTAGTGCTTTTGGAAAGTGAGGTAAAACTAAGTAATTTCTTATTTCATTCCATTCATAAATAATAATAAAGACAATCAAATGTTTATCGAGCGCATCCACCATATTTGTTAGTGCCTTCCAGCATTGGCTAACAGAAACCGGCTGTAAACTTTTAAAATTGTTTAAGAAAGCAACAAAATTTAAAGCTGAATAATTTTTAAAAATTGTCCAAAAAATTTGATAGATCATTCATGTTCAAAGTAGAAAAAGTATTTTATCTATCATTTAATTGTTTGTGACGACAGTTAGTCTATTGATTTTTTTGATAAGTCATTGATGAAATTCATAGCCTATCATCATTTCCTTGATGATTTTATTATCTCTTGACCTTGAAAAGTGTTGCTTCAATTCTCAACACCTAATAGTCATTATTTCTAATTATTTAGCGATAGTTAAACTGAAAGCCGATTTTATTAGCCATTGAAATACTTATGATCTCATTTATTATATCGTGAATGTTGATTAAATTTTTTTGCAAAAGTCATTAATTCTCTACTTAGGAATATAATATTGGATTTCACAATATTTAGTCTAGCATATTCGATGTAATAAAGGGGCTAACAAAAATTACCTAAACTGAACTTCCTATATCTTACTATTAAGAATAATCGAGTATTTTAGCTAAAAAGAATAAATGTAATCTACCACTTGACTCGATGAGTTTGTTGGATCATATAAAATCTCATTTTATTTATCTGAAAAACAAATTTTTGAAAGTATGGTCAGTTGAATCAATGAAGTTATTCAAGAGAATAAAAGGAATGAGAATTATATTCAATAGGCGTCAAACATAAAGAATAGAAGTATGTAATATAATGGAAATGTATGATTGATTTATTAATGAAAGGCGTGTTACTATTTTCACTTTATTTTAATGGTACTAACGAATCTTTCAGACTAATCTCTGAAAATATTAAACAAAGGGAGTGTAATGGAAGTCGGTCTGGTTGTTATCTTTATGTTTATTTATTTGGAGTACAAATTAATTCGATCCCTTTTCTAAAAACATTAAATTTTTAAATACTAACAGCTAATTATGTTTTGAAGACGACTTTAATATTTTCCTTCAAAAATGGTGTTTTTAAATGTACACAGATATTTCCTAAATGAAGTTATACTAACGTATTCATTTTTTGATAAATCACAACTGAATTGATAAATTTCTCTTAAGGCATTCTTTATTTCAATAAATAATGAAACAACGTGACATAGAGAATACCATAAGACATATTTATCCATTCCATCATGGCTTATCAAAAAATAAATATCTTAATCTAACTTATTCAGGAAATATCAGTATACAATTGAAACACTAGTTTCAAAAGAAAATATTGAAGTCGCCCTCAAAATCAACAACAACAATATTAGCTGATTCATTAAATATAATAAAACAGAAATGGATAAATTTCAATTAGCAGATTAGCAGAACTCAATTGCTTAGATTGTTCAAAATCTATATTGTTGATCAAACAACAATTTTAAATCAGTTTATCTAAATACAAAAGAAGTTTTGATTAAGATAGAAAAGACACACATTATGTGAGGCACCTTTCATAATTATTCGTTTTCAATTGAGTTTGATATTTTACATTTTGAAAACGGTGGTCTGAAATTGAATTTATGGGAAATATACTAAATAAATAGGCATAAAGATAAGAACATCCTTGTAAAAGATCCGACTAACTTTTATGATACACCCCTTTTTGACGTGACAACGTCTTATAAATTGGTTTGCCGGGTGACACTTCAAGAAACTGCGTTACGCTCCGCTCACGTTATGCGCTCACAATGAGAGCGAGTGAGAGGCACGCGTCCCTTCCACTCGGGCATGGTTAGCCCGCCTAAGAGCGAGAGAGACAGACATAAAAAGTGAAAGGCACGCGTCCCTTCCACTCGAGCACAGTTAGCCCGCCTAAGAGCAAGAGAGACAGAGCGAGAGAGAGAGAGAGAGAGAGTGAGAGAGATAGGCATACACACCGGTTCATGTCTTGCGCTTCTATTTCGCTTAGGCGCCTGCATACAAGTTTACACGTTGCCACTACACTACACTACACGATTGTGTAGTGATAATGTGAAGGTAGTTTCGTCCATCGCAACAATTCAAACAGCAAAGGTAAATAATTTCAGACTGATAATATAACATGATGAAATAAATGACTAAGACATAAGTGAATAGGTTATGTTGTAGTAATCACAATGTTGTGGTAGTTTTCAATCAAAAAAGTAGTAGAAATCGTTTCTCAACCAATAATAATTTGTTTAACTTGAAAAAATGAGCGCGACTTGCTATGTAAAAAATTGAAATAACAATGTTTAACCTCCAACCTGTCAAATCGAAACTTTCAAACATTCAAACCGAGACGACTAATCACTGCGCAAGGTCGTAAGCGCGCGATTTACAAATTCAAAGATCAAATGTGAATTAGTTTTCTCCTTTTAGAAAATACACTTTGAATTAAAATCGATTGATATTAACAATTAATGTGATTTAAATAAATGTTCTAACTTTTAAATTTAGTTTTTATATTTATAACAATGTAAAACAAGTTAAATTTATTAATAACTTATAACAACTGATTGATAAATAAAATTTTGTTAATATGAAATTCAGTGCGAGATTCTTTGTATAAATTAATGTTTTAAATATAATTCTTTGTATAAATAAATGTTTTAAATTGTTACTATTATTTCATCCTTCTTCCTACTATACGAATGAATATTCACATTAAAATTATTTTACCACTCAAAGTCGTTGTCACGTAAAACTTTCGCCCGTATACCGACTTTACAGGCAACAAATTTTTTTTTTTAAGGGATTAGTCTGATACGAGATTCTGAATGGAATACCTTTCTTTTATAAAACTGAATAAAACTAATTATATCTCAACGATTATAGATATTCTTTGAAGGCTTCGTCTTGTACAAAACTTCGAAAAGTTAGGTGCACCAAAACATCTGCTCACTTAGTAGTTTTATTTCGAAAACGTGAAATAAGAAACTACTTAGTTTCATTATTTTTGGTGAAACAGCTGACATTGTTGTTAGATTTAAAGGCGACTTGAATATTTTCCTTTGAGAGTAGTGCTTATAAAACTAAGTAAGAGTTTATTTCATTCCATTCATAAATAATATAGATAATCAAATGTTTATCGAGCGCATTCACCATATTTATTAGTGCCTTGCAATAGTGCTTGCGCTTAATTATTTCTATGGATTCCAGGATGTCTAGTTTTTTTCGCTTCCAGTTGTAATATTTCAAGATTGTCCAATTCTGGAAAGGTATGATTGGTTTCGAAAAAATATTTCTCAAAATTAGAGTTAACTTTCCGATTCTTAAATGAAGTTTGTTGTTCTTTGATTTTTTTTGGAAAAATCTCCTGGTTGGTCCTATATATATGCTACTGTTGACAACTTAATTTATAAACTTCAGAATTCTTCAGCCCATTGTTTTTGCCTTTAGCATCAAAAAAGGGGTTGGAAATTTTTTGTGAGGGTATGGAAGCTGTTTTCATGTTAGTTTTTGAAAATACTTGAGCTACTTTTTGCGAGGTTGGTCCAAAATATGTTAGTTTTACTAATTTTTTGTTATTGTTTTCAGTTTTGGAAGTGGGGTATTTTTGTTTCAGAATGAATTGTTTTCCATTTTTGTTTATGAGAGAATTTATGGTTTTTGTTTCGAATTGATTGTTTGCGGCTATTTGATTATATTCGGTTTTCTTTTCAACGTAATATTATTTAAGGGAATTGAAAATGCTTAATGTATCATTGATCTGTGAGTACACTAAAAGCTGCATAGTTAAGCTCTTGCAGATATATTTTGTCACTTGTTATAACTGTATTTCTTGTAGAGCGAAATGTATCAATTTTCATTTCGATTATTTTCAGAGAAATATCCCCAAATAAAAAAGTTGTTCGGCTATGACCCCAACTTCAAATGGGTGGTAATGAGCATGGTTTTTATTCAATTCCTGATGCTTTTTGTGATGAAAGATAGATCATGGCCAGTAATAATCCTAGTCGCTTATTGTTTTGGGGGAGTCGTCAATCATTCCCTTATGTTAGGTGAGTATCCATTATATTTTTGTTTCCTCAAATTTATAAAATGAAAATTATAAATACTTTCGAAATTTCATCTGGTATTATTCATAATAAACCATACAGGATGTAGATCGTTGAAATCAGGTTATCAAGGAGCTTCAAAAAATAAAAAATATATATATATATATATATATATATATATATATATATATATATATATATATATATATATATATATATATACAGTCGACTCTCGTTAATTCAAACCTGCGATAATTCGAACCTCTCTATAATTCAAAGTTATCACGAGTTCCCTACTAAATCTCTTTATATTTCGAACTAAATCAATACATTTTCATACACGTGCTAATTCGAACGCAAAAAATTATTGCTATTTAACAAAACGACGCGTTAATTCGAACTCATCAGCGTCCAACACTCGACAATTCAAAGTTGCAGAGAGAAGAGGCGGAAAGATTGTAAGTACAGTTTGCGACAAATTCATACTTGTATCAAGATACACGAGCCTTTGTTTTTGTTATGATTAGTTTAACTATTTGACGCACATACTTCTTACGAATTGGTTTGTTTAGTTATTCAGTTACTGTTACTCTTTCGTTGGTATGCAGATTAAAAGTTAGTGTTAGTTATGAGCCCTAGAAAGTATAGATGTTTGACGATTGCTGAAAAGAAAAAGTTAATCGAAAAAGTAGAAGAAGGTGAGAAGAAGAGTGATGTTGCAAAAGAATTTAAGATTCCTCTGAGTACTCTCTCAACAATAATAAAGCACAAGGAGAAAATTAATGCTGCTCAAACTGCTGGAGTACGGAAAAGAACTACTAAAGGTGAATTTCCTCGTCTGGAAGAAAGCCTGGTCATTTGGCTAAGACAGTGTAGAGGACAAAAAGTGTCTATTAGCGGGAACTTGTTGAAGGAAAAAGCAAAAGAGTTCGCGTCTACTCTAAGCATCAAAAACTTTGCGGCAAGTGAAGGGTGGCTTACAAATTTCAAAAAGAGAAATGGAGTTGTTTTTAAAAAAGTTTGTGGGGAAAGTGGAAGTGTTGATGATGCAGTTTATTTAGATTGGCACGGTAAATTGAAGACCTTGATTGAAAACTATGATGCCCGAGACATTTTTAATACTGATGAAACTGGCCTATTTTTTAAATGTTTACCCGACACGACGCTTACTTTTAAAGATGAAAAATGTCACGGAGGAAAACATAGTAAAGAGAGATTGACAGTTTTACTTGCAGTAAATATGGATGGATCGGAAAAACTTAAACCCTTAGTGATAGGAAAAGCAATGAAACCGCGATGTTTCAAAGGAGTGAAATCGTTTCCAACTGATTATCGTGCTAACAAAAAAGCTCGGATGACGACAGAACCTTTTAACAATTGGCTTTTAACAGTTAATGGGGACATGAAACGACAAAAGCGGAAAATTTTACTATTTTTAGACAACTGCACTGTCCACAACAGTCCTCCTACATTGTCTAACGTGGAACTCTACTTCTTTCCGCCAAATACAACTTCCAAATTGCAACCATTGGACCAAGGGATTATCCATAATTTTAAGACGTTCTATCGTAAAGAAATTGTTAAGATCGTTTTAGAATCTCTCGACAAACAGCTAACTGCAAATATCACGGTTCTGACAGCTATTTTACTAATTGACAAAGCATGGAGAGCTGTAACACCCCTAACGATTCTCAACTGCTTCAAAAAATCCGGTTTCTTAAAAGAAAATCAAGAAAATCTTCCAGTACTTATAGATGATGAAGAACCAGCAATAGAACCATTAGTTGACATTAGCGGTGTGAGTTTTTCTGATTTTGTTCAAGTGGATGAAAATGTTGCTGTCTCAGGTTCACTAACCGATGGCGAAATTTTATCTGCGACAGATACGCAAAGTAACGATGAAGATGAGGACGATACATCGGAACCTTTGGCAGAGGTGTCAGTTAAGGAAGCAAGATCCTCATTTGATACCTTACAAAACTTCTGTCTACAAAACGAAAGTGATGAAAAAGCATTTTAGGCACTTTTTCTCTTAAAAAAAGTTATTGAGCAGTGTGAGCAGCAGAATTGTGCTTTAAAGCAAACCAGTATAACAAAGTTCTTTCGAAAGATTAATTAATTCACATTACGAATACATGTATGTACACGAATGTACCTCTTAATTCTTGTCATTTTTATATTAATAAATAAAAATTAACCGACACTTAATAATTCGAAGTTTTATTTATTTTCTCTCACAAATTTCAAACCATTTGATATTTCAAACGCTCGATAATTCGTAATATTTCAAGAGTCCCTCGAGTTTCGAATTAACGAGAGTCGATTGTATATATATATATATATATATATATATATATATAACAGGATGTTCCATTTAAAATAAAGAGGATGGTCTATGCTGAACGTGTGCAAATCACAATGTGTATTTAAATTTATGTTTAAAAAGCGCACTATTCAATTTAAAAGTTGACATGCCAAACAATTTTATTCCATAACTGGTTTACACACTGTATATTGCTCATATATTTTTCAAGTTAATTATCAACATCATTTCCAGCCATACATGAACTGTCGCATAATCTAGCCTTTGGACATGGAAGACCAATGCATAATAGAATATTTGGTTTCTTCGCCAATCTACCTATTGGTATACCTATTTCTGTCAGTTTCAAAAAGTACCACCTGGAACATCACAGGGTAAATATTTGAATTCCCATTTATCAATTTCGAAAAGAATTAATTTTTTTAACTCTTCACCAGTATCAAGGGGATGACACAAAGGACACAGACATTCCTACTTACATAGAGGCAAAACTTTTCTGTAATACCTTCGGGAAATTCTGTTGGGTATGTTTTCAGCCACTGTTTTACGCCTTCAGACCTTTGGTGACCTATCCTAAACCTCCCACGATGTTGGAATTTGTTAATCTGGTTATCCAGCTTATTTTCGATGCTGGAGTTGTATATGTCTTTGGTAAGCAATGAGTTCATCAAATTTTATTTTATAGGTCCTACTTAGTGAAAGTAGTTAATGAATAAAGTACCTTCGAAATTGTCGAAATTCTTTTTATCACTAATTTAGCACTACAATTCGCTATACTCGCTCGGAGTTTGTTATTTAGTTTGTTTGTAGTGCTTCGTTTTGTTAGTCTAACTTAAAAACTTTAGTTATTCAATGAAATTATGATAATTGATAGTCCTATTGATGTATGCTAATTCAATTAATTGAACGTTGCATATTTCGAGATGAGATCCTATAATATTGGGAGTACAAATTAAATCGGTCCGTTTTTTAACTCAAAAAATGCATTTTTTCAAAAGATAATGAATTAACAAATTAATCAAAATATTTTCAGGTCATTTCACGAATGTCCTCAAAATCAATGATGAGTCCATGAATAAGTTTGCCACAGTATTATGAGAATTCAGGAGACAATTAATTCAAGCTGCTACTCGATTCAGTAGTTATCATAGTTTGGCATCAGGAGACAGATTATTCCAGAAATTCGTCAACTTTTTTCGAATTTGAAGAATATATCATGAATTCTCTCGATAACAATAATTTGTTATTGAATAATCGATCAATTCAATGTACTATTCGATTTGAGAGTACTCATAGTTTTGCATCAGAAGACTCTCAGGCAATTTACGAATCCTGTCTCAGAAAAACTTCTTGTCTTTTGAAGCGATCAAATTTTGAAGGCAATTTTCGATTTCTTCAAAAGAATTGAAGCGGTAACCTGCCAAATCGTGTTGCATCCGTTGAAACAGCCAGTAGTCAAAAGGAGCAATGTCCCGAGAATAAGGAGGGCGTGGTAAGACATCCCATTTGATTGTTTCTCAATATTTTTCGACAACTTTTGGAACGTGAGGCCGAACGTTGTAATTCAAAAGAATAACTTCATCATGTCTGTCTTTATATTTCGACTGTTTTTCTCGTAATGCATGGTTCCAGCGAAATAATTGCAGTCTGTACCGATCACCCATAATGGAATCATCAGGTTTTAGTCGCTCAAAATCGAAACAGTATAACATACATCTGTATAAAAATTCTATACTCAAACAAACACGATAAAATTTTGTTCGAATTTGTTGGTTCTCGTCAGTGCAATGAATGTATATTACGCACCGAGGGAGAAAAGTAGGACATTCACGCCCGCGAATGGTTGTCACCCGAGCGAAGGCGAGGATGACAATCGCGTATACAATTTTTTTCTTAACCGGGATGAAAAGTTTATATGTGTATTCTTTTATATTAACGGGTCCAGGGGCGAAGCACCGGTGGGGTCCAGGGTATTTGTCGGTATTCACTGAAATAATTAACCTTTTTTTGACTCAGCTGCCATCAACTTGAGATATAAACACGCGGTTGCTAGGTAACCGGGAGATAAAGTAAAGTACGCGCAGCCATCTCACCGGGAGAGAATCGGGTACTTTTGTCCCGTGTGACAGGGACTAAAAGTGAACTTTTCATCCCGGTTAAGAAAAAAGAAATGTATTCTCGATATTTTCACGTTACAAACGCAGAAAAAACTTTCCTCATGCTCAAGTCAGACAGTAATATGTCTTAATGCTCATACAATGAGCTTCAATTGCACTTGTTTCCAATTAAAACAAAAAATTAAAAGTTCCTGGAAATGCTTGTTTAGTTCTAAAAAAATCTGACATTTTCAATAGCATAACAAAATAATTCAAACTGGATGTTATAGGCAGATGTCCAATCTGTCTAATATCACGACAATCAGCTGTTACTATTTAAAAATATTATGTTTAGAGCCATCTTTTCAAAACGAACCGAATTAATTTATACTCCCATTATATTGGATGTATAATATCCTTCCAAAATCTCCTTTCTTAGTGTATTTAAGGTGTAAGTAAGCTTTCTTTAGCAATTTGCTAGTGATACAATTACATCTACACTTAATACTTAAATTTAATGATTGCGTAACTAATTAAAGAATTTCTTAGAAAAACACCCAGGTTCGGCACACTCTTAATGCTATCTGATAATTCATTAAAATTTTGAACTTCATCATAAAAAGGAGTTCTTTGTAATAATAAAGTTGATTTCACCATTGGAATATGAAAATGCTATCCAGATTTTACATCATAATCATGAAAAACTGACCAAATTTCTAAATAAGCACTCAAATACTCCAGATTGAATTTTCAAAAATTCTTATTTTCAGGAGGCAAAGTATTAGGTTACCTGATAATCGGTTCCATGCTCGCTATGGGTCTTCATCCCGTCGCTGGTCATTTCGTATCGGAGCATTATATGTTCAAGAAAGGCTACGAAACTTACAGTTATTATGGACCACTGAACTGGATAACGTTCAACGTTGGTTATCACAATGAGCATCACGACTTTCCTGCTGTTCCAGGTTCCAGATTACCAGAGGTAAATGGGATGTTTTCTGCTCTATATATATTTTTCATATTTTCATTGCATAATCATTATACTAGGGTGGTGGTTTAAAATCCTCCTCTATGTCCTATTTACGCGTTTGTTCTAGAGCGTGTTATCGTTTTGCCCAAATGTCTTAATTTTATAATTATGAGCCAAACACCGATAACAAATCCAAGGTCAAAAGTCCACCCGTAAACACTCTAACGTTCAAACGAAAGGTGAAAGAGACTTGAAACTTTCAGGGTAGATTTGTGGCCAAATATAAATATTGAGTTCGTTAAGGAGGAAAATGGTTCCTCAGTTAATCACATTTGAATATTTTCTAAACCAAGAATCGATCTGAAATTTGGTATTTAATAGGGGGGACCAGAAAGTAATGCGTATGTCATATTGATTGTCATTTTTACTTCGAGGTCGTGTCAAAGACATTTTCAGGTTATTATTAATATTAGACTCTTTTTTGCAATTTAGGGTGAAATGGCCAGCCAAATACCAGAAGAGCATATCCGGCATACATTCTGTCAAGAAAGTACCGGGAATTATCGATTTAAATCTGGCGGGGCAATGAGGCAGGTAAACATTTTTTTTCCTAGGTTGGTACCACTGTCCTTAATTACTATGCCAAGCTTGAGCGGGATCTGTCAACTAGTGTGTTTGCAACAGCTGATTAAGTCAGTCGATGTCAGAGTGCGTGCCGATTTTTATTATGGGTGATTACGTTGAGCAAATAATTTGTTTAAAGTTTTGTGTTGCAAATGAATTTTCGTGTGCCGATGCATTGAAAATGTTGCAAAAGGCCTTTGGTGATAATGCTCTATCGAAAACTCGTGCATATCAGTGGTACAGAGCCTTCAAGGACGGTCGTGAAGTGGTCGAAGACTTGCCTAATAAAATTAAGGAAAGGGTGCTGGAAAACCGTCGTACCAGCTTGAGAGAGATAGCACATGATCTTAAGATATCCCACGAGTCCGCACATACGATTTTGATTGATATTTTGGGCATGAGAAAGGTGGCCGCACGACTCGTACCGAAAGACCTGAATTTTCTTCAAAAACGTCATCGCGAACAGGTTGCTTCAGACATGCTGGATCGCTGTAATTCCGATTCTACATTCATGGAACGCATTATAACTGGTGATGAGACCTGGGTCTACGAGTACGATATGCAAACAAGCCAGCAATCATCGGAATGGGTGGCAAAAAATGAGCCGAAACCGAAAAAACCACGCCAAAGCCGCTCGAAAATGAAGGTGATGCTCATTGTTTTCTTCGATATCCGTGGCGTGGTGCACTACGAATTCGTTCCAGAGGGTCAGACGGTAAACAAGGAGTATTACCTAGGCGTTATGAAACGTTTGCGTGAGCGTATCCGTAAGAAGCGGCCAAATTTGTGGGCGAACAACTCATGGATTTTGCATGACGATAACGCGCCTTCTCACCGAGCTACGATTGTGACTGACTTTTTCGCCAAAAACTCAACAAACGTGCTTCAGCAACCACCGTATTCGCCGGATTTGGCTCCCTGCGACTTTTTCCTCTTCCCAAAACTAAAATTGCCCCTTCGTGGCACCCGTTTTGAGTCGATTGAAGCCATAAAACAAAATTCGGCGCGAGAGCTAAAGTCCATCCCGGAAAGCGCCTATAAAAAATGTTTCGATAATTGGAAGTGTCGTTGGCATAGATGTATTGGAGCAAATGGAGCCTATTTTGAAGGCGACCTAATAAATTTTGACGATTAAATGTAAAAATGTTGTTTTAATTGAAAATTCCCGGTACTTTCTTGACAGAGTAGTATATGCCTTTTGTGTTTCGCAAGGGTAGTAAGGCGACCAAAAACATTTGCCATGTTTATCGAAGTGCGTTAGACGTTTGTAAATGCCAAAGATGCTTCTCTAGGTTCAGATCTGGTAATTTTGATCATCCCAAAAAGGCGCTTCTGTGTGTTTGGTGGAGTATACGCGGAATTGTTCATTTTGTAGTGCTGAAACCTGGACAAACTGTTAATTCCGATCTTTATTGTGAATAATTGAATCGTGTGAACCAGTCTTTAATCGAAAAGTATCCGGCAATTGTTAACAGAAAAGGCGTAATTCTGCAACATGTTATTTATTCCAATCGCTACATCATCCTGGTGGCAAAAAATTTGAAAATTTTGATGATGTCCAAAATGCCACGTCGAGATATTTCATTCAAAAACCAATTGATTTTAATCAGTCCAGCATTGTAAATTTGCACACTAGATGGCAAAAGGTTGTTGATAACGAAGGTGATTACTCTTCCACACCCGTGAGTATATTGATATCGATATATTATCCTAATACTCCTAGATGTTCTGTGAGATCCCTCAGAAGCTTTTCAGCTTGTGCGAGTTAGGAGTTCAGTTGTGTTCTGGTTAGGCTTTGTTACTGGATCTTACGCCACATTAGGCTACGGCACAGTTAATTTTCGACCCAATAGTGAAATGGTGGCCGAAATCCGTCCAAACTAGAAAATTTCTTTGAACAAGATTTGAACTCGGGATCTTCAGCACTTCCATTCGATTGCGATTCCACGCTCCACTAACTATACTTTGTGAATTCCAGAGACGGTTAGCAATTTCTTCTTGAGTTAGATCTTTGTTTAACCAATACACTACTTGTTCAAGTTGGACGGCTTCTAAACTCATGTTAGACTTGTGACAATCCACAATTGATACTACATACAACTGATACGGACCACAAAAAAAGAAGATGAGGATCATATTTTGTATCCATAAATGGACATATTTATTAGAACGAACCTGCAACACTTCTAGACTTATCAAAAAACATTTTTATCTTGCTGTGCAAACCAGGCTTTATTACAAGAAAATTTAGATCCTTTTAAACTTTTGTTCAGTTGAGAAAAGGGATGATAATCAGACGAAGCCAGATCGGGATAATCAGGATAATAAAGGGGTGTTAAAGTAATTGTAACCCTAAATCAGGAATTGTTTACTTGGCAACATGCAATTTGTGTTCAGAAGCGTTTTCCCAAAACAGCCTTGGATAACTTTTCGCCACTTTTCTCCATAATGAGTTCTTGCAGATTGGTTATTAACATTAAATAGTAATTCCCTATTATTGTTCTACTCTTATGCACATAAGAGACATTCAGACATTTTGTAAAAATGTTTAAAGTTAATATGTAGAATTAAATACTTCAGATATATGTTTTAGCCAATTCGATAGTCTGATGTAATCACATCACCAAGTATAAAATTATCTAGAGTTTTAATTTCTATTATTCAAACCGAAACAAACTTTTTAGCTAAATACGCTATTAAAAATAGCACCCAACTTATAGACAATATTAAATCCATCCAATTACCCAAAAATTGTAAATTAATTTCTTTTGATGTACAAAATTTATTCCCTAGTATACCTCCAATTGAAACAGTACAAATTGTAAAAAAACTATTAATTAAAAATAATACCAATCCCATCAAAATGAATGATATACTTAATTGCCTGGAAATATGTCTCGAACAAAACTACTTTCAATTTAACGGAACCGTCTATATTTCTGACAATGGTTTAATAATGGGAAATCCACTCAGTTCAATTTTAGCTGAAATATTCATGGATGATCTGGAATCAAAAATACACCTGAATCCTATAAGCAAATATTTTCTTTATTGGTACAGATATGTAGATGACATTTTTTGTTGTTTCAAAGGTACCGACCGACAACTACATATCTTCACGAATTTCATTAAAAAACTCCACCCAAAAATCAAATTCCCAATCGAAGAAGAAAAGAATCAAAGATTAAATAATTTACATGATTTTAGTATTTTTCACAAACCAACACATACAGACATCACAATACATAAAACTTCAAACCACCCCATCAACCAAAAGATGTCAGCATATAATAGTTTTTTTCATAAATTATTGAATATCCCTTTAAATTCAGAAAACTTTATGAAAGAATTAAATATTATTAAACAAATAGCGTCAAACAACGGTTACAATCCCTTTCTTATAGACAAAATGGTATCCAATAAACAAAAGAAAATGGCATTAAATCTCGTGTACCCAATCATAAAAGAGGACAATACACAGAAATATTTTTCGTTGTCTTATGTCAATGGATTATCTGAAAATATTGCTAAATATTTCAAAAGTTGTTTCAATTATAACGCGGCTTTTAAGACAATTAATAACCTTAGTACCTACATAAAAAACAATAAAGATCGTACAAATAAAGAAAATAAATCCGGAGTCTACAAGTTAACTTGCAAAGATTGCCCTTTAGTATACGTTGGCCAGACTGGTAGACCATTCAAGAAACGTATCCAAGAACACCAAAGGGGTTATATATACAATTCTGTACATTCGACATATGCTATTCATCTTAAGGAATTCGGGCATAATTTCAACAATAATTATGAAATTATCCACGTTGAAAGCAAAACTTCTAGATTAACACTTTTAGAATTTCTTGAAATCAACAGGTATAATGCCCGTAAAATCCTTTTGAACGAACAAGCAGATGTCGATCATTCTCCATTACTAAATATTTTTCCTTAATGGCATTTTTAGCGGCAAACTCCAATAAACACCTAGAGTTTTTATGACTTGTGCTTCTATTATTTGGTCACGTACCTAAAAATGTATATAAACTCAGTTACACTCAATACCATCAGACAGTACAATGTAATACCTGAAGAAGCCACATCGTTGTGAAACAATTGTTGTATTAGTACAAACATTTTTGTGGAAATAAATTACTGTCCTATATACATTTTTTTAATTAAAATGAGTTTCCACCAAGTAAAGACCGAATCTATCAAATACTTACTTTACCAATTAGCCTTCATCTTTAATGGAAAATTTACCCATTTCAAAGCTTGCAATCCAATATTTCTCAGTTGTATACAAAGGATGTTGACCGCTAATAATAGTAAGCATATCTTCATAAATCTGTTTATTTTTATCTCCTTCAAATACAAGTACTTGATGATAGCTCTTTGCCCTCATTTTGCAATTTTCACAGTTTTATTTAAGATGAAATAAAGCCGCGAAAACTTAATTTTCTTATCTTGCCCTTTTAAAGTATTGAATTAGAAAAATTTTCAGGTCAAAAGGATAGCCTCAGAGTTTTATGATGACCTACCACAGCACGATTCCTGGTCTGCGGTGCTATATGACTTTATAATGGATCCTGAAGTGGGACCATATGCGAGAATCAAGAGGAAATCGAAAGGTTTATCGACATAATACCTCAAAATTTAACGTCGATTTGTTGTGCTATAGCTTGTGACTGATAGTTTACACTGTTTATTTCTCTGGCAAAGCTGTGAAAGAAATCCAAAGATGAAGGAAATCATATTTTTCTTTGTATTTTACTCATTACTATATTACATATATTATAATATATATTCTATTTTTTCGCAATCTCCTTTTAATACTCAGGGCAATAACAACAATAGAATTTATTGTACAATTGCGTTCTTCAATTATTATTACTTCATAGTATTTTTTAGTATTGATTTTTGTGCCAATAATTTTTTTTTGCTAGTTGGTTATACTCTTCATTTGATATAGATCTGATCCACAGTAATGATCACTCTTTTAAATGTAAGGTTATTTGGTATATCACTGCTGGTTCTTGATATATTCATATTTTTGTAAATTATTTTAACAATAAAGTGCTATAGAAATTGTTTGAATTTTTATATTGCTCCTTGAAAAATAGAATTATTTAATGTCAGCAAATTTTCTATTTGTAGTCTATTTAATTTAATTTATATTGATATTTAGTTAGCTTAGATGGATCCATTGGATAAAGAGGATACTGCCATACCATATCAACGAAGAATACAACGTTAAAAGTGTCTGTTTAAAGTTTCACCTCATGAAATCAAATGAGAACTGCGTAAGACATTGAAAAAAATAGTATGTTGACTGAATGGAAAAAGGAGAATATTGAGTCGTCATTAAGCACCTGATCTTGAAGGAGTTCAAAGGTGAGCACATGTACAGAGATATGCATCATTAAGCATCCACATCTGAAGGAGTTCAAAGGTGAGTACATTTACAAAGATATGCTTAATAACCTTTACAATGAGTGTCCTTGAAAAATTGGATTGCAAGCTTCAAAAGGGTAAATATTCCATTGAAGATGAAGACTGATCAAGAAGGCTATGGTTTTGTACCATTCCCCAAAAATATTGTCTCAGTTCATAATAGGATTTTATCAGACCGTCGAATTAGACTAAAATGAATTTTTGAAGCACAAAATATTTTATAAGAACATATCAATCATATAGTTCGATGTGTGCTCGATTTGGAAGAGATACAGACTTTCTGAAACATCTTGTTAATATAGATGCAACTTGGGTACTAAAACCCAAAAATGAAGCAGCAATCGATGGAATGGTGAAATTCTTAATTGTTATATTAGTTCAATAATAACAGTGCCAGGAATTTTACACTTGTAAATCAAATTTTATTTCATATTTTTCTAGATCACAATTCCTTCAAAACAATGCTCTGAATAATCTTGAATATGTTAGGAAGACATCAGTTAACAATATCTAATTTTATATTCAATAAATATCTTTTCTTACAGTTTTAGCATCTTCGACATTCTACACAAGCTAATTTATCATTGAAATATATAATATTTACATAAAAGATTACTTTCAGTCGTTATGTTAAATTAATACTAGGCTATTTGCCATATCAACCTCGCACGGGTTCAATATTGAAATTATTAACTTTGTTTGCTTTTCCTCTGCTGAGGAATTGGAGGGTGTAATGTTCTTAGTTTTGCCACAGGTTTACTTTTGTCCGTACAGTGATAAGTTCCAAATTTGGTGTTTTTGTAACTTGAACAGTTGGAGTCCGCAATACTTCTTCCATCTCCTTCGTCTCGTCTGGCTATCTCTGTGAATGCAGGGGGTATTTTGGGGTCATTCTCATCTTTCTGCTTGAGCTCAGTCCTAAAAAAATCAATAACATACACTGAAGTTTTCCATTGCCCCTTTAGGATTCGAAAAATGCTTTACATTTCTTATTGAATAGGTCCTTACTTGATGGAAGATCGTTTAAACGAATATACACTTGCTAAAAATTTAAGGATATTTATTAAAAAGTTGGGAATTAACAGTTTTAATTTGAGATACAATTGTGCAGTGTTTTATACACAGGATATCCCAGAAGTCAACGTCAAGTTAGAAGCGGATGATAGGCCAAGTCATAATAGTTATAGCAAAAATATTAAAGGAATCTTAGTTGCACTTTTTCAGGCATTTCAGAAACGAGGAATTCTTCACCCTGTGATGGTGTTTTCACCTCTTGTTACTATAAATCTTTATTTTATTTGTATTGTATAATCCTTACTAATGCCTCTGAAAATGTAGCTGAGCTACTGTAAAAAATTATTAAATTATTCTTGTTTAAAAAATGTCCTTCCATTCTACCCCATCCTGTATTATTTGATTCTTGTATTTACCTATAGTTTGGAAAATAACTGCCCTATTTTTGATATATTTACATTTTGAGCTCATGTGTTTTTGTTTAAATCATAAATGGTATAAAATTTTGAATTTTGTTGTTCTTATTATGAAATCGGATTGGCATTTGGAAACGTTAACTGCAAATTTCGATGGTGGTTAAATCTTTTATTTGTTCCATCCCAAAATTTCATTATTTGAGAACATGATAAGCAATAGCAATAGCATTACCTAAGTCCTTTCTTATTCTTGACCTCCCTCTCCAAAATATCTGCTGTCGTCAAGTCTGAACTCTGTATTTGCTGTAGGGCACTTGCATTTTCAGTCAGCCAGGGTTTACTCGGCCCCTTGTTGCAGCCGCAAGCATCTATTTTACATCTACCGCAAGAAACTCCTTTAGCAGAATCCTCCAGCCCAGTCTCCAAAATACCAAGAGTTATCTTGTCCAGAGCAGAGTCGCTAATCTCTTTGGAAGCGTTGGAGGAAGGGTTTAGCAGAAGTTTGGCAAGTGGTGGAGCTAGCCCTAACCCTATGTTCCTTTCATGGTACACTTCGGAGATGGTCGGTGTGAGTTCTCTGTTGATGTGCCTCAGCTGCGTGGCCAAGATGGTGTCGTGGATACTTGTGGAGTTTGGTCTAGATTCAGTCTTTTTGGGGAACTCTTGTACATGATCATCTTCCGCCTTTTTGTGGACCTGAAACAGGAACATTATAGTCTGAATAGTCAAGATGTCTCCAGTTTTTCTGAAGCTGTTATTGTGAGGATTTCAAATAATATCTCTAAATATATCCAACATACCTTAGAAGCGGCATCCTTATCGTTCGGTGAGAAATACAACAGCCTCTCATTACTGGGCAGTGTCTCTTCACTTGGCAAAGTGATAGTCTTTCTGGGATTCTGAGGAAGTGCGGTTTGTCCAGAACTCAACTCCGAGCGACACCTTAACCTATCCAGCGTCGAGATAATGTTCCTGCACTTCTTGTACGCCATTTTGCTCCTAGTATTAAACAGTTTAGCCTCCATCTTTTCCAATTCGCTGTCTGAACTGTTTTCGAAGATACCGGTTCCTAGATTCGCGAACATGGCCAAGTCCACCAAGGGTTTGGTTCTGGTTACGTTCATCTGTGACATGTTGCCTTGGTTATGGCTCTGGTTCTGTCGTCTTAGAACCGTGTTGAGACCACTATCCCAGTCGGTTATTGAACTGGCACTGCTAGAACTGTCTGGCCTATGGTCCGCCTTGGCTTCATTCTGAGAATACAAGTTTCTTATTCTACTTTGATGGGCCAAAGACATTGCCATTGCGCTGTTTTCTGACTGTAGCACAACAGGTGGACTGGGTGTGAACGCCTGGTCAGATACGTTTCCACCCGGTCTGGTTAAGACGTTAGTTTTCTTTGGCTTAGAATCAACAGTTGCAGCTTTTGTGCTTTCATTTGTCGAAGTTTTACCGTCTGGTTCTCCTCTCCTTCTTACATAACTCGTGAAAGCCCCTCCAAGTCGTTTGTTTGACAGAAGTGATCTTGAAATGAGAGGTGGAATCCTGGACGGCTTCTTATTTGGCGAAGGTGACGTGGAACAAAGGTTCATCTCGTTGTCCGAATGGGAAAAGTCGTTATCAATTGAAGCTAAGGACTCCAGGCTGCTTGAAGAATCAATTGTTAAACTCTTGGGGGCCTCTTGGGTATCTGTAAGTAATAAGGAAGATATGTTACACAGTCTGATTACACAACTTCTTTCAGTTTTTCATGTTACCAAACAATGCCAGCAAAGCTTGATGCGTAAATTGTATGTTCCTCCTGTTCGACTGCTTTCCAGTCCTCAGAGTAACTTTATCTTGACCGACGTCGCATAAATCAAAGCCTAATGATGCGAGAAGCTCGTGACAACCAGGTACCCTCCACAGTCTTACGTTGAGAGCGACCTCTACGGTCTCGTGTTCCACGCCTTTAGAGGAGTATTGGGAGAGGGCAGATTGGATAACTGCAATAATGTCATCGGCAACGTCTGAAGTTGCGGTCAGTTTAGAGAGAGCTTGTATCGAGGTGCTAGTCAGGGCAAGAAGAGCTTGGAGACTTGCAGAACATTGGGTAAGTCGTTCGTCAGGGTCTGATTGCGGGAAAAAGACGCTACTCGGAATTCCATTGGATGCAGGTTCGAAACGAAATCCGACTGACATTAACAATTCTCTCCAACCATTTATAAGCCCCACCTAAGAAAAAGAATTCAGTATATATAATGAAAATCTATTTTTGGAAATTTATTGTCCAAACTCTAAGAATTGATTTAATTTGAAACCATACGAAGTCATACAGATTCAGCCGAATATTATCATTAGAGGCACTGAATTTTACACTTACCTTATTTTCAATGGATTTCTGTGTGGTATACATGGCATTTTTCTGTCCACGATGTATCCTCTGCAAACTCTTCTCTACTAAATGGAGAGAAACTCTTAGAGCATCTCTACATTTATCTGGGGCTTGGAGTAACTCACAAAGAGCTTGTCCCATCAAAGCAACCTGTAAAAAAATTTAATTCGCCCTTGAATTAATTGAAGATCAAAGAACATTCACTTGAACTTTACCTTATTGGACAGTCTCACATTTCCTCCAACCAAGAAGAATCCAGCCCAATTGGCAGGATGTGCAAAATGTTTGGTATGTTGGACTGTCTGCATAGCCTCTGCCAGCGCTCTAGCGGCCCTGGTTCCTTGTAGAAGCGCCGAATAGAACGCTCTAAGAAGTATTTTAGTGGCGGTGTCTGGTACAGGCCATAGGGATACCAGAACAGCTTGAGCTCCAGCTGCCAGGAAAGCCCGAACAAGTGCTACCAAGCCATCCGAAGTTGCCCACCCTTGTTGGTCTCTTGTATGGGAGGAACTCACCTATAAAATCAATAACGTTGGAACGTTGGGAATCAAAAACACTTGAAATCTTACCACAACCAATTTTGCTGATAATTTCAATGATAAAATGTCTGCTGCACTCAATAAAAACTCCGACAAAGGTGGTATTTCTGCACTTGTGGAAAGTTCACTTCCTTCCTCATCTTCGGTATTATCTGATATATAAAGCCTTTTAGACTGTGTTTGATCCAGAACCTAAAAGAGTTGTTCAAAAGTAAGAAATGTCGGAAAATAATTCATATGACAGTATTTCTCCTACCTCTCCTGGACTCAATACCAAGGATGACAATTTCCAAGACACGTGAGTAGAGAAATGCATACATTCAGCTTCCTCCATCTGAACTAGAACCTGTTCCTTTGTAGCCATACTTCCTAGAAGCACTTGGCTCTGCAGAAGTTCAGCAACCATTGTTGCCTCTTGTTCGGATTGAGGTATTTCTTTCCAGCCATAATGGTTCACTATAGCCGATGGCAATTTTGGATTACCAACTATCAAGCTTCTCACATTCTGCTCTGGATCTTTTTTCTTTAATCTGGTGGATCTGAGAGTCGTAAGGTTGGGTATGACCAACAGAGAAAATCTTTCGCAGAGATATTCTGAACTGTCTGATCCTGATCGAAGAACTGGGAAAGGCACAAGGAATAAGTCCCCTTCTAGAACCAATATCAGCTCTCTACGATTCGTGTCATCCTTGCCAGATGTTGCTTGAAAAAGAAAAAACATTGAAGGGTGAAATTGAAGAAACGAAATAGTCAGGATTTTTTGCATGAAGGACAAAGTGAACAACCTACTTTTATTCGGCAAAAATTCCTCAAATGGTTGAATTAGTAGTTGGTAAAGTGCATGAAGGCATGATGGCCCCTTCCAGCTCTGTCTTTTGTTAACTCTAGTGGATCCTTGAGCGCTCGCTGAAGACCTCGTGGAACCTTGTAATGAAGCCACTGAACCACCTACACTGCCCAAGGAAAATAAAGAACTCAAAGAATAGTTACTAGAGTTCATCAGATGTTGTCTGTTGACCATCCTCAAGAACCCAGTTCTTTCAGATAGGGTGTCATCGTTGTATTGATCTTCAGCAATGGTGGTACAAGGGGACATTTCAACACCCAAGCTGTCTCGTACAGAAGATACAAGCTTCTCTAGACTTCCACTACCAGTTGGGATGGGATCAGAGTTTTTCACCAAGTCTTCACTCGACTCAAGAAGAGAGGATGAATGGAATTTGACAATACCTATTTTGAAATGGAAAACGAACAAATCATTTTATATTATGTTTTACTGAAATCAAATAATTTACTGACCTTTATTCGGGACAATTAACCAGGCATAAAGATAGCCAGCAGCTAAACTGTAATAAAGCACTGAGGCTTTCTGTCGATTGACAATATCTTGAATTTGTTCTATCGAATTAACATATTCATCCATTCTACCGTTCTTAAGTTTATTCCTACTTTCAGAAAGCCCCTGTCGTTCCAACAAAAGATCTACAAAAGCTCTATTTCGTCCTCTCTCAGCCACCACCAGAGCCTCTTCCTCACGTTTGAGATCTATAAAGTAGAGAATTATACAGAATCTGACCAGTTTGAAGCCAAACAAGATTTTTACCTATTAAAACCCTCTCTAAAACTTGGTAGCTGGAAGACTGAAGTTCGAAGAGGGATAATTTATAGTCTTTCACAATTTTAGATTCTCTTCTGATATTTTCTAGTAAGTGTGTAGTGGCTTCTAATTGTTTTTGGGAACCTTCTAAATCATCGTTAGCCCACAAGGCCAGTCCAAGTCTATGTCTTATTTTTGCCTGGAAATGACAGGAAAATTTTTTCAATTTCAATATTACTTTTTGTGTCGAATCTTCAAATAGATTGAAATCTTACCTCTTCATCCCTTCTGCCTAGAGCTTCAGCAATGCACAGACCTTGAGATAAATAGGCAACAGCTTGACTGCGGTTACCCAGAAGTTGGTGAACTCTGCCTAACGAACTGTAAGCTAAAGTTTTCGCAAGTTGATCATTGGTACTAGCAGCAATCTGCAGGTGCTGTTCCTGATATTGAACAGCTTGTTCTAAGTTTCCCATGCTCTCATAAACAGCTCCTAAAGGAATCATCACAATATTACCCCATTATTCAATATTGCAAAATATCAACAATTATTGGAATATTCAATGATTTTACCTATGTTTCCACAAGCTCTACACTGCAAAGAGGCTATCTCCAGCTGTTCTGCAATCTCCAGATCGTTCTGGTGGTACCTAAGAGCTGTCATATACTCTCCCATCTGCTGATAAACATATCCCAAACCAGAAATAGAATCCGCCTCCATGATTTTGTCATCTGAAATATTGTTGTTTATTACTAATCCTTCAGATATTTATTAGTAATAATTACTTAATTCCCTCGCTATATTTTTCTGGTGATCAAGACAAGATACGGCTTGTTCCAAATTGCCAAGTGTTGCATGTAGTTGACCGAGTTCTCCATAAGCAGCTGCCTTAGCCTCTGGAACACCTAACTCATGAGCTACCACTAGTCGCTTCTCCAGACATACCAAGGCTTGTTGCAAGTTACCAAGAGATCTTTGCGAGTGACCTGAAATCAATAAATGTACTTTTAATTATGTTCTTCTCGATCAAATGACAACTTGATGTAATAATAAATGAAAGATAGTCGTACCTAGACCTCTATAAGCTCTTTCTTGGTCTTTGGCACTGATTAATTTTAGTGCAATGGCCAAATACTGTTCGTGGCACTTTGATGCCTCCTCAGGATCTCCTAGAGCTTCGTAGCAATCCCCCAGGCTCCCAAAGGCTCTTCCTTTATCCAGCTGAGCCGTAGGAGTACTTAGTCTTTCCAGAGTAGCTAACTGTTGCTCAAGATATCCTATGGCATCTTCGTAATGTCCCATATTAAGTCTGCAAAATTTATTACTCAATAAGATATGAAGGAATTACAACAATTTTGATGGACTGTTACCTTGTAATTCCTAAATTGCCATAGGCTTGCGCTTCCAAGGCACAGTCTTGTAGTTCCTGAGATCTTTGGAGTTGCTCTTGATAACACTGAACAGCATGCGTATAGTTGCCTAGAGCCATATGTACAGAACCTAGGTGTCCATGTGTTCGGCATTCCCCTTGTAAATCTGACATTTCTTGCCTCAATGCTAATTCTTGGGTGTGATAACCTGAAAGGTAAAAAAAATAATAATGTTTTTCCCATTTTACTTGAAATAGATATTACCTAAGGCCTTGTCAAATCTTTTGATCATTCTGTGAGCCATTCCTAAAGCGCCACATGCACCTGCCTCCATTTCTCTATCTCTGACACTTCGTGCTAAGGAAAGTTGTCGATGATACATCTTTATAGCTTCTTCTAACTCGTTCATTTTGATCAAAACATCTCCGATGTTACCAAGAGCTCTAAATTTACCTGAAGAGTTGTTAGTCATATGTGCTATAGCTAAAAAGTATTTTTGGCATTCCAATGCTGTATCTAGTTGACCAAGGGCGAGGTGTGCTAGACCTAAATTGCAGTATGCTCGCCCCATGTTCATTTTGTCTTGCAAATCTTTGGCTAAAGCCAGGTCCTGATCATAGTACCTCACGGCTTCTCTATAATTTCCTATACAATAATGTGCATAACCTAAAAAGTGGCAAGCTTTGGCTTCTCCTTCAACATCTGCTAATTCCTGCGACAACATCAAATATTGCTCGTAATATGGAATGGCTTCAGAAAACTCGGAGCGAGAACTAAGGCAGTTAGCCAAGTTCAGCAAAGCACAGGCTTCACCAGCGGCATCCTTCAACTCTCTTGCTATACCTAGAAAAAGTACATATTAAACATCTTATCACTTAACTTTATTCATTCTTTTTACCTAAGTGGGCTCTATAATGCAGCAGAGCCATATCATGAGCTCCCAAAGCTTGGTAAGCCACAGCCAAATTTCCATGCGTACTCGCTTCAGAACTTCTATCGTGCACCTCTTTGCTGATGGTCAATTCCTGCTTGTGATATTTAATCGCAGACTCGTAAAAGCCAGCAGCAGAGTAGGCATTTCCTATGTTGCCGTAAGCTCTACCCATGCCAGCTCTATCCTGAAGACTTCTGGCAATATTCAAATGTGCCTGGTGTAGTTTCAAAGCTGCATCATATTCTCCTATATGGAGAAAAATGATTTAATGACATGATAATCTCAAAGATATAGAATATGAAAAGCTAGTCATTGGGGCAATAGTTTCACTAATAGAAAACCAATAAATAATAATCACATGTACCTAATAGCTGATACACTATTCCTAAGTTTGAGCAAGCTCTTCCCTCTCCCACTTTATCTCGGGTAGAAAGAGCAACATCCAACTGTCTCTCGTGCCATTGTTTGGCTTGAACAAAGTCTGAAGCGCATCTAGAAGCATGACCTAGGCCTGCATAAGCTCTGGACTCTACGGATCTGGAATTAAATATGAACAAGAATGTAGATTATAAAACTGAAAATAAATTTTGCACTCACTTGTCTCCAATAGCTTGGGCCAACCTTAAAACTTTCTCATGGTAAACTATGGCCTGTGAAAAGTTTCGTTTATAATGATGGCTTGATCCCAAATTACTGTAGGCTCTAGCTTCTTCAACCTGTAAATGAAAATGATTTGAGTTGAAAATATCCTCATTGTCTGCTCAAAATTAATTAACACTTTTCATTCATAAAAATTCAGAATGAGGGAACCTTACCTGATTGCCTAACCTCTTTGCTATCTTCAGATGTTGTGTATGACAATCGACAGCTGAATCGAAGTCACCCATTGCCAAATAAACAGCTCCTACATTTCCAATTTCTCTGGCTTCTTGTAATTTGTCACCCATTTGCTTCACTAACTGAACACACTGTTTGTGAGAGGCTAAAGCATTTGGATAATCACCAATCGCCGTATAGACATGTCCTAAAGATGTCAATGCAGAAGCAGCAGCTTGTGTATCCTACAAATTGAAGAATAAATTACGTTTTCGATTAGACGAAGTAACTAATGATTAAAATATAATATAGATGATTGGTTCTTACCTTACACTTCATTGCTAAAACTAGTTGATAACGATGGGAAGTTAGAGCTTCTTTGTATGAACCCTGACTAAAATAAGCTGAACCCAAATTACCATGAGCTCTGCACTCGCCTGATGTGTCACCTAAGCTTTTAGCTATTGCTAAGTCTTGTTGCATGTAGCTGTAAAGAAAAAATCTGAATAAAGTGGCACCATTCTTCTCCAGAGATGTTGAACTCACCCTATGGCCTTGTCCAGCTGATTCAAAGCCCAATGGGCCGAACTCAAAGCACTAAAAACTGAACCTCGCAGTTTCAAAGAACAGGAACCTATCCTTAGAGCTGACTCTAAGACTGCAACAGCTGAATTATATAAGCCATGCGCTAGAAGTTCTTGTCCCACGACTGATATTAAAACGAAAGGACTACGATCCAGTTTCATAACTTCCAATTGCTGGAATGTAGGTTCTAAGGTGTGCCTCAATGGTGACTTGATGGAAGCTTCGATTAGTCCAGCCAAGAGTTGTTGCGAGGTGGGATCTTGTCCTAAGCCTTGACTGAAAGTTGCCAAGGCTTCACCATGCCGACCCATGCACTGTAAAGCGACACCCTGCCTGCAAAAGAGTAATTGACCTTGACATCATGGAAGATATAGGTTTTAATTCGTGCAGATAGATTTTTACACGTACCTGTAGTATGCTTTCGGCCAAGTAGGACAGAGATCTCTGGCGGCTATAGCATCTTGCAGGGCTTGGGCAAACAAGCCCATCTTCAATCTGGCTGCAGATCGATTGGAGTAGAGTATGTGGTTAGTTGGATCCAACTGCAAGGCGTCCGTATATAGGGCAACGGCTGTCGAAAAGTCGCCATTCTGGCAGGCGGCATTGGATTGGCGGACTTTTTCAAGGAAAAGAGAGCGATTTGCAGCTGAGAGTTGAGTTGTGCCTTCTGGTTCCACCTGAGAAAATGCCACATGGAAACTATGAGTGCAAAATTTCATGCCCATTAAAAGTATTTGCATCATATTCTTTTAAAATCAACATATTCTTTAGTTTAAATGATACACCTATATATGTTGATTTCTATTTATTATTGTGAGTTTTTTACCTGACGCGTTTCGTTTTACTTAGTAACTTCTTCAAATGCTTATAAAAAACTAGTCCGAAATTTGGTAACATCTCTATTTAAGTATTTTCTATTTTAAGATAAGGGTACAATAAAAAGTTTTTATTACTTTGGTAAAACCACTGGGTCCTTAGTTGAATAGATCCAATAAAGGTAGGTGAACTGGATAACTCTGGTCATTCAAAAGATTACCCGAATTGTAGCATTTCAAAATGAAGACTTTGCCAGATGAAACACTGGAATAGTAAACTGAAGCATCTTTCAATGGGAACGCCCCATTTTTAAATAGACATTACTCACGCATGGCGGCCATTGTTTATTTGTGACATTGACAGTTGTATTTGTCAATGTCTACCACCATTTAAACGTCCGGATAAACACAGTTGAATGTTTAGTGAAGAAGTTGGAAACAAATTTTACACTTCATGATGTTACGGTGAGCTAGTGAGACAAAGAAATGCAAAAAGAGGAGATAATATTGCTGCCGTACGTGAAAGTGTTCGTGAAGACCAAAATTTATTGTTTTCTCGACGTTCACAAGAACTAGGCATCTACCAGATGTCTTTATGACGAATTTTAAGGAAAGACCTTGTTTTACTTCCATTTAACCCAAGAACGCAAAGCAACAGATCATTAATTCGGTATTCGGTGATTAGATTATTTCAAGAAATGGACCGATAAATTATCCGCCTAGTTCCTGCGATTTAACTCCATTGGACCTCTTTCTTTGGGATTACATTGATTTACGGCAATCATCCAGCAAATTTAGACGTTTTACAGATCAATATTGAACGAGTAATTGCTAACATATGACCTGATTTTTGTGAGAGAGTCTTGGATTCAACGACTTCATTCCTGCCAGCGTTTCATAAGGCAGCTTGTTGAAAGCTCACATATGCAGGACATTTCTCTGTTAATGTTAAGCTACGTGCAGAGAAGCACATTTACTTTAAACGCTGAAATAAATAAAGACCAAAAACGGTAAAAATGTTTTTGCTTTTAAATTTTCCCTTACAATATACTCTAAAACTTAATTTAAAAATAATTCGAATAACCCATTTCTGTTTCAAAAAAATTCTATTTATATTTTCAGTATCTCCCAAAACAGTTATCAACCCATGGAGATATAAAAGTATCATAATCTTTCTGATATTGAAATACTGTGGAAGCTTGCTATGTATGGGGTGTTTTTTTTTAGAGTGATAGAACTTTCGATAGGGATAACTGTGATTTGACAGAAGGTAGAAGCCATGTAGTTTTGACATTTCTGTTGAGTAAGCTTTAACAAATTATCAGGGAAAGACTCACGTCGCAACAACGTTTACAAATTGTTGAAATTTATTTTCAAAATCAGTGTTCTATTCGCCAAACTTATAGAGCACTTCGTGAAATTTATGGTTTACATAAGCGTCCATCAGATCAGCTTATTCGTCGAACTGTCGATATATTTCGGACAACATTTTCTCTACTCGATGTAACAACAACAAGACAAAGAACTGTACGTACAGAAGAAAACATCGCTGCTATAAGTCATAGTGTTAATGATGATCCAGATTTGTCTATTCGTCGACGTTCACAAGTTGGACTCTGTGCATCCACCACATGAAAAATTTTGCGTAAAGATCTTGGTCTACACCCATACAAGATCTAACTGGTAGAAGAACTTAAGCCACTTGACCATAATAAGCGTTGTTTGTTTGCTGATTGAGCCCTAGAACAGCTTGAAGTTGATCCAATTTTTTATCGTAAAATGTGTTTAGTGATGAAGCTCATTTCTGGTTGAACGGCTATGTAAACAAGCAAAATTGGCGTATATGGAGTGAAAACAATCCTCAAGAAGTTCTGCAGGTTCCATTGCATCCTAAAAATGCACTGTATGGTGTGCTTTACACGCTGGAGGCATCATCGGTCCATATTTCTTTAAAAATGATGCCAGAGGTAATGTACAGTGAATGGTGCTCGTTACAGATCGATTATCAATGATTATTTGTTTCAAAATTCGAATGGTACCGACCCAGAAGTGTTTTGGTTTCAACAAAATGGTGCTACACCTTGGGCTGCTACCGTAACAATTGATTTATTGAAAGAAAGATTTGGCGATAATATTATCCAATAAATTGGCCTCCAAGATCATGCGACATAACTCCACTGGATTATTTCCTTTGGGATTATGCTGATAAACCAGAAACAATAGACGCTTTGGAAGCAAACATAACTCGTGTTATTGATGAAATAAGGCCTGAATTATTGGAAAAAAGTGGTCCAAATTTGGTGTGGTCGAATGCGATTCCTCAGAGCTAGTCTTGGTGGAGATATGCCGGAAATTATTTCAAAAACGTAAATGTCATAAAATTATCTTTCAAATAAAAAGAATGGCATCAATCTTAGTTTAAATGTGTTTTATTTCAATTTAAAGTTCTATCACTCTAAAAAAACACCCGATACTTTATAATGAAATAATTATTTCAATAATTTTCAAATGAATAATGTGTTTTATTTACAAAACAAAATGGGGCGCTGTTAATGAACCCCTTTAGTAGTGACAGGTGAATTCTACCAGAATAGTTATTGGCTATTTGAGGCATGGCCTCTTTTCCAAGTGACTACCAAGCAGTCTCCACAGTCCACCCAGAGGTAGAAAGTGTGATAAGGATTACGCCATATCATCGCGCGTGGCGAGAACCCCTCCAAAGAGATGAACCCACCAGCTTCCAGTTTGGGCCCCGACTCGAAAGCCAGAACCGTCTGACTGGTAGCAGCGAAAGCACTATCCAACCTCTACTGGCTCTGCAGGTCAGTACCCGAGTTGTTTGAGACGCAACTCACCCGCCGGAGGGAATTCTTATCCATCCACCCGAACGCAGTCCCAAGAACTAAGATAAACTCAAGATTGACGACTACAATTGATCCTGGTACGAGCACCGTCTAGCGGACTATACGTCCTGACCCACCGAACCCATGTGAAGTCATTTGATTGATCCTGGCGTCAAGCACTAATGGCGGAGCCATTTCGTCGAGATCCACAAACCCTAAATAGTTACGCACAGATCCAGGGGCCAGGACAGGCCGGTCGAACCGTCAAGTCCCGTTAAACCCCGAGTCGTTTCATGAGAATATCCCGAAAATGGGGGTCTGCGAACAGATAAATGAAATACCCCCCTAGTCCAGCATGCGGACTTTCAACCACTGCCCCCTCGAGTCCAACACCAAGTGGGGTGGCCAGGTGGTACAAGTAACACCTGAGGGCAAGTCCACCCCCCCGAGGTAACGCAGTATGCTACATAACGCACTCGGCCATTACACAGAATCCGGAGATTTATACTGCGATAGGGTAGAGTACGCCAGTTTTAAGGGAGAAGCCCTGTGCTGCGACAGACTCCCTTGTCACTGAGTTAATCAACCGGCTCAGCCCTCCATTTCACCTGAGTAAAACTAGGGCCCCATTCGGAGATCTTCCACCATACAGGTCCAGTGACTGGCGCGAAGTGGCATTACGTTAGACACCAAGACTTAACCCTCCAATTCGCCGGGACGAATTTAGGGTCCTAGTCAGGAGAGCGCCCCCATCACGTCAAGATCTAATGCCTGGGGGGCGCTTTAGTAGTGACATCTGTTATCAGAACCACACGTACTTATTTCTACTCCTAATATGGATATTATCAAGGTCCATGTTCCACGCTCATGCCAGCTGCCGCCAGATTCGCACGCGGTATTAGGGCTGCAAAACGAGCTCATCCCTATGAATTAACAACCCCCAGAACTTCTGTTTATCCTTCTTCAATCGAACTGAGCAGTTGTAAACCACATCCTCGTAATGAATAATATTCCTTTCAGCATGGTTCATTTGTTCAAGAAGGATTCCCATAAAGCGAATTCATCATTCAAGATTGACATGTCACTCGGCCGACAATAATGAGATCGACTCCAGACGAAATAAAAAAGCTTTTGATCGAAGTTCTGCGGTCGCTTTACCTGTCGAAAAACCAAAATTGCCTCTCGAAAAAGATCGCCATTCCGATCCTCCTTTTTTCACAGCGCCATCGCTGATCTTGCGGTCGTTCCCGAATACAAAGGAGGCCCTTGTTTATCCTCTGAGAATTCTCAGGCCAATATCCGAAAAACTCGATGAAAATCGTGTGGAGATTGTCTGTTTCCGGTCACCATCTTTCAAGGCCTGTAATTAGATGGTACATCCGTCAAGATAACCAAACCGCAAGAACAATATCAATCGAGAAAACAATTACCTGCCACCTTAGGAGCAGGTAAAAAAAAATTCATTAGCTGGTGCGTCCATTCAAATGGAAATAGTCGTAATTCTGCCCTGGAAAAAATAAATGAGGGACCAAACGTGGTTGTATCTTGAATCTCTAGTTGGTTTTTCGGGATGTTACGATTTGAACTTGAAAACGATGAAGCATATTTTCGTTCTAATATGAAGGGTCTTTCAATGGAAACGCCCCGTTTTTAAATTGACTTTACGCACGCATGACAGCCATTTTTTATTTGTGACATTGACAGTTGTATTTGTCAATGTCTACCATTTAATCATGGAAAGGTACACACTCCAACAACGTTTACAAGTAATCCAAAATTATTATGAAAAATCGCGATCTTTTACTCTAACATTACGTGCTTTAACTCCAATATTTGGTCGTTATAATCGTTCGGATAAAAAAACAGCTGAACGTTTAGTGAAGAAGTTTGAAACAAATTTTATACTTCATAATGTTTAAGTGCCAGTGAGACAAGGAAATACAAGAAATGAAGAGAATATTGCTGCCGTACGTGAAAGTGTTCGTGAAGACCAAAATTTATCGATTTCTCGACGTTCACAAGAACTAGACATCTCCCAGACGTCTTTGTGGCGAATTTTACGAAAAGACCTTGGTTTACATCCATACAAAATTGTTTCAAGCCAAGAACTCAAACCAACAGATCATTTAAAGCGTCGTGTATTCAGTAATTGGTTTATTAGATTATTGCCAGAAATGGATTGATAAAGTATCCGCCTCGTTCCTGCTATTTAACTCCATTGGACTTCTTTCTTTGGGGTTACATTAAATCATTGGTTTACAGCAATCATCCAACAAATTTAGACGATTTACAGATCATTATGGAACGAGTAATTCCTAACATACGACCTGGTTTGTGTGAGAGAGTAACAAGGACATCATTCCTGGCAGCGTTTCCGTGGTGGACATTCAAATGATGTACAATGAAATTGCCCCTCATGGACACCCCCTTTAAACGGATACCTTCCTTGAAGGGACAGTTTTTCATAGTCCGACTGACTCCCATATAATTTACATTGTGTAAGTTGTCTCTTGAACGGACGCGGACACTAAGGTATGTTCTATTAAGCGGACAAAACCAAAATAAAAAATATCGGTTCTGTTTCAATTCTCTGTAGAAATTGTCGCTGTAAGTTCATTGCGTCAAATGGGACGTAATGGGAAAGAAGAAGAGGTTTCTGTGTCTCGCGCCAACATTAGTACCAGTCTTCACTGAGGGACTTCCCCGAGTGAATCGGGGATTTATCGATCTCATTGAAAAAATTTTTTTTCAGGTCCGTTAATAAGCTGCAAAGCAAAAGAAATCGCCTTGTCCTTAGGACATTCAGCATTCAGTGCTTCTTCTGGTTGGCTTAATAAATTCAGAAAACGCCATAACAAAAGTTTCAAAACAATTTAAAGGGAAGAAGCCTCCTTAATTGCTGAAAGTGTCTCATCATTCTGCGAGAAATGCCCTTCTCTTATCAAAGAATATTCACCCAGGAACATCTTTAATGCTGATGAAACAGGTCTCTATTTCAGAGCTCTGCCTAACAAAACGCTAACATTAAAAAAAGAAAAATATGTTGGTGATAAATATCCCAAAGAGAAACAACTTAATAACTGCTAATTTATTAAATTTCACAATAATTTTTTCGTCATGACAACATGACTTCGTCAGGTGAGTATGGTACTAACTACATAATTGAGATTGAGTTCTTTAAATATTCAAATTGTACAGAAAGAAGGTAGTGGGAATTTACAGTACTTTGTTTTTTTATTATTACACAAAGTTTCAGAAAAGGTTAAGTAAGGGGGATTTATTGAGGTCCGTCTGGTCGTTTAGGAGAATCTGTTTTTTATTGTATCTGTTGATTTCGAGGGCTTCTAGGTAAAATATATATATTCCGAATAATGCTAAACTCATTTCTTTCGACGTGCAAAATTTTTTCCCTTGCATACCAGTTAAAGGTTTAAAAAATCTGACAGAAATGCTATTAGTAAAAAATAGAACTAATCCGGTTATAAAACAAGAGTTTATCGAAATCTTAAAGGTTTGTTTGGGCCAAAACTATTTTTTATTTAATGGAATATTTTACGAAGCTAATGATGGTCTCACTATGGGAAGCCCACTTAGCCCGATATTATCCGAAATTTATGGACTTCCTAAAAACCAAAATCCAAGAGAGCCCCTTCTTTAAATATTTCATTTATTGTTATCGTTACGTGGATGATATTTTATCTCTATTCACCGGTACCAGTAGACAACTTGCGATGTTTTTAGAATTTATAAATACATTATCTCCTACAATAAAATTCACCAATGAAATAGAACAAAATAACAGCATCAATTTTCTTGATTTAAAAATTTCAAAAATTAACAATGAACATGACTTTTCAATTTTCCGGAAACCCACTCATACAGATAATACGATCCACTCAAATTCTAATCACCCACATTCTCAAAAACTAGCAGCTTATAATAGCATGATATTCAGATTAATCAACATACCTATGACACAAGAGAATTTTGATAGAAAGCTGAATATAATAAAACAGATTGCATTTAACAATGGTTTCAATCCATTATAAGTAAAATATTGAAACGAATGCAATTTAAAAGGTCAATATCACTTGTATATCCAACTATAGCTATTGATGCAAAATATATTTCTTTAACGTACATAAACAAAAAGTCCGAAAAAATAGCAAGATATTTAAAGAAAAAGAGTAACTGCAACATTTCATTCAAAACAAGAAACACGTTAGGAAATTTAATAAAAAATAATAAAGATTTGATCCATAAAAACAAAAAGTCTGGAGTCTATAGGTTAAACTGCGGTACTTGCCCATCTGTAATAATAATAATAATAATATTTCTTTATTTCAAATAAGGTTCATCAAGATGACAATCTGAAATGAAATAGTGTCTTAAAATTAAACATAATCAACTGAATTTAGCATTGAAAAAATCTCCCAGTTCATAAGGTTGAAGATTTATTATCCATGATTTCATTCTATTTTTAAAAATTTTTGGGCTACTTATATTCTTTAAACTATTAGGTAACTGATTGAAAATTCTTGTACAGCTATATGCAGGATGTTTTTCACTCAAAGTTAATCTGTTTATTGGAAAGTTTAAATTTTGTGCTCTTGTATTATACTTATTACTACTGTTATATCCAATGAACTTATCTTTTTTCCTATGAAGAAATACAGTACATTCATAAATATATAAACCGTAAATTGTGAATATATTGTTTTGTTTGAACAAATTCCTACATGTCTCCCTAAACTTTAAATTATAAAGTGTTCGAAGAGTTCTCTTCTGTAGTAAAAACATTTCTTTCAAATTTTGATTAGTACCCCAGAAAATTATAACATATCGGAGTCTAAATTCGAAATTCGCATGATACAATATTTTCAATGATTTCTCATTCAAATATTTTTTAGATAATCTGATGGCAAAGTTAATTTGACTCAGTTTTTGACTTAAGTATTCTGCATGCGTTCTGAAGGACAGAAAAGAGTCTACAAAAATCCCCAGGAATTTTGTATTACTTGTTACAAGGATTTCCTCATTTCCCAATGATATGCTGTATATGTGGGTCAGACAGGTAGACCTTTCGGCACTAGGATATGTGAGCACGAGAAAGCTTATCTTGGAAAAAACGGAAATTCAACATATGCTGACCATCTTTTGGAGACAGGACATGATTTTGACAATAACTTCAAAATCTTACACCTAGAAAAAAAGAACTTCAGGTTGAACTACCTAGAAGCCCTCGAAATCAACAGATACAATAAAAAACAGATTCTCCTAAACGACCAGACGGACCTCAATAAATCCCCCTTACTTAACCTTTTCTGAAAGTTTGTGTAATAATAAAAAAACAAATTACTGTAAATTCCCACTACCTTCTTTTCTGTACAATTTGAATATTTAAAGAACTCAATCTCAATTATGTAGTTAGTACCATACTCACCTGACGAAGTCATGTTGCCATGACGAAACAATTGTTGTGAAATTAAATAAATTAGCGGAAATTAAGTTGTTTTACTTTAATCATCGAGATGTATTTCCGACAAGTAGAGACCGACACAATCAAACAACACAAAGAGAGATTTAAAATTTTGCATTGTGCAAATGTGGCAGGGGAAAAAGAAAAACTTTTAGTCTTTGGTAAAGCAGCTAAACCCAGAGCATTCAAAAATATAAACATAAACAAATTGCCTGTAACTTGGAAGTGGAATAAGAATGCTTGGATGACCAGACAAATCATGACAGAGTGGTTGCATGACCAAGATTGGAAAATAGCAAAAGAAAAAAGGAAGATTTTGTTGTTTTAGGATCTCATCCAAAAGAAATTCACCTGAAAAATATAAAACTTTTGTTTTTACCCTCTAATTGTGAATCAGCTTGTCAACCACTTGATGAAAATATGCAAGGACCAATCAAGTCAGACTGTTACATATGATCCTGAAGATGACTTGCTACTGAGTGTTATTGCAGAGATTCTCAGAAATAAGAAGTTTTTGGATATCAGTTTCAATGAAAACCTAAACGAATTTTTGAACCTTGATGATAATTTATATTTGGAGATCCTGATTCTGAGCATGAAATTGGGAATTCACGTGACATTCAAAAACTTTCCGGAGATTCTGATAACGGTGAAATGCCAGGGCAAACAGATGCTGTCCAAAATTATTGGGAAGCTATGACTTTAACCAAGCAGCCAAAAAGTTTTGCCCAGAATCACGGAGATTCAGGGACTTTAGAGATTCTCTCCAAATTAGAATTGAGATTTCTTGATTGCATATTGAGGAAAAAGATGAGACAAACAAAAATTTTGGAATTTTTTCGTAATTAAAGTGTCTCCTTTTTAACAAAATTTTTGTTTATCCGAATGATTGCTCACCTTGAATTTTCAGTTATTGTTTACTTTGAAAAATTTTTACATTCCTATACCTACATATATTGATTTTTTAAGTCCAATATTATACAATTATTATTTCCATTAATTTTTTTTCTTGTACATATGTATTTCTTTTAAGCGGACATCCCTCTTGAACCGCCCATGGGAGATTTCACTGTATATGTATATTGTTAAAAAATGGGCTGGGTCTTTTATATAAACTCTATTTCTTTGAGCCCTCCTGCTTAGTTACAGCCCCCTAAAGATGGCGCCCGAAAAACAGTTTATAATTTTTTTCTTGAAAACCAACAAACGGACAATAATTATAACTGAATCAAAGTTAATTAAAACTAGTCAGATGTTTTAACAAAATGACATCCGCTTACTAGATAAATTCTATTTCGAAAATAATTCCAGCCTCTACGATTCACGCTATCATGTTGATAAATTATTTTTTTCTCAAAAACCTTGAATTTTAGCAAGAAATAACAAGAAACCGTATTTGTTAAGAATGAATCAAGCTATCCGATATTATTTTTTTTTATTGTAAGATAGGAATATGGAGAAAAGTTTCTTGCGAAAGAAAGTTTAAGGGTGGCTTTTTCTACCCCTTGCAACCATAGAGGAACACCACCAAAAAATTTTTGAGTGCCTTCTCGCTTGCATAAAATGTCTGCTTGATTTTACTCTTCTCAGTTTTTTGGTTTTCAAGAAAAGAATTAAAAACTGTTTTTAGGGCGCCATATTTAGGGGGCTGTAACTAAGCAGGGGAGCTCAAAAAAATAAAGACCCACCCTATTCTCTGAAAAGGAATCACCCCCTACATTTTTCCGCAACTATTCATATACACCCTGTATATTGAAAATTAAATGATGTTCTGTTTCATAACTAATGTTATCCATTATACTTAATAATTAGATAAAAATTTCAATAATTTTCAAATAACAAATGTGTTTTATTTACAAAACAAAATGAGGCTCTATTGGGTATTGGCCTTTATTTGATAGAAATTCATTGTACACTTTAATTAAATATTTCACATACAGTGTGGAAACCACTTTTGGAATAAAATTCTTTGGGTCCTTATTTTAGGAAATTTTGAAAAATACTGGGACGCGTCAACTCTCGAATTCAATGGTGCGCTTTTCAATCATGAATTTGAATATACAGGATGATTCACGCAAGTCCAGCACACTCTTTATTTTAAATGGAACATATAAATATACAGGGTATATTTATATAAGTATAAGCTCCTTAACAACCTGATTTCAACTGATGCATTATCTATTATTGATAATACCGGGTGAAATAATGATATTAATAATTTATCACACGTTAAATAATGATATTTTTTAATTAACCTATATACAAGCTTATGAAATTTCTGAATTATCGGGTGTTTTTTAAGAGTGATAGAACTTTAGATAGGGATAACTGTGGTTTGACAGAAGGTAGAAGGCATGTTGTTTTGACATTTCTGTTCAGTAAGCATTGACAAATTATCATGGAAAGATTCACTCCGCAACAACGTTTACAAATTGTTGAAATTTATTTTCAAAATCAGTGTTCTATTCGCCAAACTTATAGACAACATTTTCTCTACTCGATGCAACAACAAGACAAAGAACTGTACGAACAGAAGAAAATATCGCTGCGGTAAGTCATAGTGTTAATGATGATCCAGGATTTGTCTATTCGTCGACGTTCACAACAAGTTGGACTCTGTGCATCCACCACATGGAAAAATTTGCGTAAAGATCTTAGTCTACACCCATACAAGATCCAACTGGTTCAAGAACTAAAGCCACTTGACCATAATAAGCGTCGTTTGTTTGCTGATTGGGCCCTAGAACAGCTTGAAGTTGATCCACTTTTTTATCGTAAAATTGTGTTTAGTAATTAAGCTCATTTCTGGTTGAACGGCAAAATTGCCGTATATGGAGTAAAAACAATCCTCAAGAAGTTCTGAAGGTTCCATTGCATCCTGAAAAATGCACTGTATGGTGTGCTTTACACTCTAGAGGAATCATCGGTCCATATTTCTTTAAAAACGATGCTGGATCTTATATTACAGTGAATGGTGCTCGTTACAGATCGATGATCAATGATTATTTGTTATAAAATTTGAATGGTATCGACCCAGAATGGTTTGGGCCCAACAAGATGGTGCTACACTTCATGCTGCTACCGTAACAATTGATTTATCGAAAGAAAGATTTGGCGATAACATTATTTCGAAAATGGTCCAATTAATTGGCCTCCAAGATCATGCGACATAACTCCACTGGATTCTTTTCATTGGGGTTATGTCAAGTTTATGCTGATAAAACAGAAACAATAGACGGTTTGGAAGCCAACATAACCCGTGTTATTGATTAAATAAGGCCTGAATTACTCGAAAAAGTGGTCCAAAATTGGTCTGGTCGAATGTAGTTCCTCAGAGCTAGTCGTGGTGGACATATGCCGGAAATTATTTTCAAAACATAAATGTCATAAAATTATCTTTCAAATAAAAAAAAATTTGGCTTCAATCTTAATTTAAATGTGTTTTATTTCAATTTAAAGTTCTATCACTCTAAAAAAAACACCCGATACTTCTGCGATATCGTTACTTCATGGTCAAATTCCAGCGCACGCCCGCTCGAACTCACAAAGCCAATTCCGTAAGTTCTCAGTTTCATAGATCCCTAATAGTCGACTCATGAATAATTGATGGCCATTTAACACCGGCACAGTCAATCTTGATTATGTCGATGGCCCGTCCCTAAATCTTTCGTGAGAATAATTGGATTTCGCTTTTGGAGATTGCATCGTCCCCTTTCGAGATAAAAGTCCGTCCGTCGGTCTCATACGGCGATAAGTCGTGACGTAAGTGGGTCGATCCCCATCTCCGTACGGCTTGTAATAACAATAATCCGAGCAGGCTGAGCTTAATTACTTTTCGAAGCTAATTAAAACTGTAGGAAAGGAATTTGTGAGACTCTGCGAGATAGATAACCGCGATAGAACGTTCAATTTCCTCGACGAAATTATTGGGATGGACCGAGAATAGGACCATGGGGAAGCTCGAAGGTTCGTCGCCCTGTCGACCGTTGAAGTCTCAAGAGAAATCCGTTTCCTCTCTTGAAAAACTGTTCTTATTAGGAAAAAACGCATTTCGTAGTTAATATTTTCAAGTCATACCTAAAATTGATATCGGGTGTTTTTTTAGAGGGATAGAACTTTCGATAGGGATAACTGTAGTTTGACAGAAGGTAGAAGCCATGTTGTTCTGACATTTCTGTTCAGTAAGCATTGACAAATTATCATGGAAAGACTGACGTCGCAACAACGTTTACAAATTGTTGAAATTTATTTTCAAAATCAGTGTTCTATCGCCAAACTTATAGAGCACTTCGTGAAATTTATGGTTTACATAATCGTTCATCAGAGCAGCTTATCCGTCGAACTATCGATAGATTTCGGACAACATTTTCTCTACACGATGCAAAAACAACAAGACAGAAGAAAATGTTGCTGCTGTTAGTCATAGTGTTAATGATGATCTAGGATTTGTCTATTCGTCGACGTTCGCAACAAGTTGGACGTTTTGCGTAAAGATCTTGGTCTACGCCCAGACAAGATCCAACTGGTTCAAGACCTAAAGCCACTTACACAAAATAAGCGTCGTTTGTTTGCTGATTGGGCCCTAGAACAGCTTGAGGTTTTTTATCGTAAATTTGTGTTTAGTGATGAAGCTCATTTCTGGTTGAACGGCTATGTAAACAAGCAAAATTGCCATATATGGAGTGAAAGCAATCCTCAAGAAGTTCTGCAGGTTCCATTGCATCCTGAAAAATGCACTTAATGGTGGGCTTTACACGCTGGATGCATCATCGGTCCATATTTCTTTAAAAACGATGCTGGAGCTAATGTTACAGTTAATGATTTGAAGTAAAACACTTTATTTCCGCTTATTTTTATTTTTCAACGACAATTGTTTCGTCAATTACATATTGACTTCGTCAGGTGAGTATGGTAAGTGTTTTACTTCGAATCATTTACGATGAATTTCCGTCAAGTAGAGACCGAAACAATCAAGAATGTTACAGTTAATGGTGCTCGTTACAGATCGATGATCAATGGTTATTTGTTTCAAAATTTGAATGGTATCGACCAAGGGAAATGGTCCAAATATTTGGCCTCCAAGATTATGCGACATAACTCCACTGGATTATTTTCTTTGGGGTTATTGCAAGTCATTGGTTTATGCTGATAAACCAGAAACAAAAGACGCTTTGGAAGCCAACACAACTCGTGTTATTGATGAAATAAGGCCTGAATTACTCGAAAAAGTTATCCAAATTTGATCTGGTCGAATGCGGTTCCTCAGAGCTAGTCGTCGTGGACATAAAATTATCTTTCAAATAAAAAAAAGATTTGGCTTCAATCTTAATTTAAATGTGTTTTATTTCAATTTAAAGTTATGTCACGCTAAAAAAACACCCGATACAAGTATTGAATAAAATATTGGGTTGTTTTGAAAGTAATTGCTTTTTATTTTCTAAAATGAAGGACAATTTTCGTATAATGAATAAATATTTTATTATTATATACTGGCCATTCTGATCCAACACCTTTTGCTATAAAATGTTTAGTCTTTGCTAGCAAAAAACTGCTCCTGGTGATTTTTGACCTCTTCATTTGAAGTAAAGGTTTTACTGTCCAAAAAATTTTGCAATAACCCGAACAAATAATAATCCGAAGGCGCCAGATCTGGAGAATATGATGGGTGTGGGTTTGGCTGTGTATCTAATTCAAGCTGCTAAAGCTTTTGGCAAGTGACCAAACTTGTATAATGTCTCGCTTTATCTGCGTGGAACACTAAACCTTTTCTGTTCTATTAATTGTTTCATTCACTAATCATGTCTTAAATAATATTATACTTTAGGATTTCATTATTTTTTGACACTTTTTATGTTTGAGAAAGAAAATTAATGAAGATAAGAAAATTTCAAATTTTATTGCAGAAATAAAGCTCTTTCTTTCAGAAATTTCTATATATTTGTTCGTTCCACTAAAATAATTGCAAATATTATTTACCTCGTTTTTAAATAAATATGGACCAATGATGCCTCCAGGGTGTAAAGTACAACATACAGTGCATTTTTCAGGTTGCAATGGAACCTGCAGAACTTCTTGAGGATTGTTTTCACTCCATATACAGCAATTTTGTTGTTTACATAGCCATTCAACCAGAAATGAGCTTCATCACTAAACACAATTTTAGGATAATAAAGTGGAAAATTTTGAGCAAAGGTCTTGGTCTACACCCATACAAAATCCAGCTAGTTCAAGAACTAAAGTCACTTGACCATAATGAGCGCCGTTTGTTTGTTGATTGGGCCCTAGAACAGCTTGAAGTTGATCCATTTTTTCATCGTAAAATTGTGTTTTGTGATAAAGCTCATTTCTGGTTGAACGGCTATGTAAACAAGCAAAATTGCCGTATATGGAAAACAATCCTCAAGAATGAAATGAGAAATTACTTTGTTTTTCTATCACTTTTTATTATAACTGATATACAGTGACTTGAGTTTCGTAGTGTTTACTACATTTTCAAACTGAATGAACAAATTAGATCTCAACTATTATATATGCTGATTGTAGGCTTCGGCAGAGCTTCGAAGAGAGGGGTTTTCCAAAGTTCCGTCTGTTCGTTAAGTAGGTTTATTATTGGTACGTGCCTCTTATATTTTTCAATTTCTATGGATTCCAGGATGTCAAGTTTTTTCCCTTTCGCTTCGACTTGCAAGATAACAAGGTTGTTAAATTCTGGGAACGTGTGATCTGTATTGAAGAAATGGTTCGCAAAATTGGAATTATTCTTCCGGTTCCTAAAAGCAGATTGATGCTCTTTGTACCTTTTATGAAAAGGTCGGCCCGTTTGTCCTATATACACACTATTACACTCTTGACAATTTAATTTATAGACTCCAGAATTATTCAGTCGGTTCTCTTTGTCTTTCGGATTAAAAAAGAGATTAGAAATTTTATGGGAGGGTGTGAAAGCTGTTACTATGTTAATTTTTGACAAAATTTGAGCTATTTTTTGTGAAATTGTTCCAAAATATGTTAGTTTTATGAATTTATTGTTATTATGATCTGATTTGGAGATGGGGTAAATTTGTTTACGAATTAGTTGCTTTTGTTTTTTGTTTATGATGGAATTTATAGTTTTGGTTTCGAACTGATTTTTTGTGGCTATTTGTCTGATTGCTTTCAATTCCCTCTTTAACGTAATATTATCTAAAGGAATTGAAAATGCTCTATGTACCATTGATCTATAAGCAGCTAGTTTATGATTGATCGGATGGTTTGAAAAATTTGGTATTGTTGTATCAGTTGATGTGGGTTTTCTATATATATATCAAAGGAAATTTCATTATTAGTGTTAATTAAAGTTATGTCCAGAAAATTTATTTTATTATCAAATTGTGTTTCCATCGTGAATTTGACCTTATTGTGCAAACTATTAAGATATTCTAATGTTTCATTTAATTCTGAATGTGTTCCGCAGAAGCAAGCCAATATATCGTCTACATACCTGTACCAAAAAGTGATATGCTTTGCGTGTGTGGATTTTAGAATTTTTCTTTCAAAACAGGACATAAAGATTTCAGCGAGTAATGGGCTGAGAGGTGAACCCATGGCAAGTCCATCTTTCTGTTTGTAGAATTTACTATTGTATTGAAAGTAGCAAAGTTCGAAAAGGGTTAAAATTTCGTTTTTTATCACAGGATTGATGTTATTTTTTGTTAGGAAAATTTTCTGGACATAACTTTAATTAACAGTAATAATGAAATTTCCTTTGATATATATATAGAAAAACCACATCAACTGATACAACAATACCAAATTTTTCAAACCATCCGATCAATCATAAACTAGCTGCTTATAGATCAATGGTACATAGAGCATTTTCAATTCCTTTAGATAATATTACGTTAAAGAGGGAATTGAAAGCAATCAGACAAATAGCCACAAAAAATCAGTTCGAAACCAAAACTATAAATTCCATCATAAACAAAAAACAAAAGCAACTAATTCGTAAACAAATTTACCCCATCTCCAAATCAGATCATAATAACAATAAATTCATAAAACTAACATATTTTGGAACAATTTCACAAAAAATAGCTCAAATTTTGTCAAAAATTAACATAGTAACAGCTTTCACACCCTCCCATAAAATTTCTAATCCCTTTTTTAATCCGAAAGACAAAGAGAACCGACTGAATAATTCTGGAGTCTATAAATTAAATTGTCAAGAGTGTAATAGTGTGTATATAGGACAAACGGGCCGACCTTTTCATAAAAGGTACAAAGAGCATCAATCTGCTTTTAGGAACCGGAAGAATAATTCCAATTTTGCGAACCATTTCTTCAATACAGATCACACGTTCCCAGAATTGAACAACCTTGTTATCTTGCACGTCGAAGCGAAAGGGAAAAAACTTGACATCCTGGAATCCATAGAAATTGAAAAATATAAGAGGCACGTACCAATAATAAACCTACTTAACGAACAGACGGAACTTTGGAAAACCCCTCTCTTCGAAGCTCTGCCGAAGCCTACAATCAGCATATATAATAGTTGCGATCTAATTTCTTCATTCAGTTTGAAAATGTAGTAAACACTATGAAACTCGAGTCACAGTATATCAGTTATAATAAAAAGTGATAGAAAAACAAAGTAATTTCTAATTTCATTCCATTAAAATGAACTATCACAAAGTAACGGACTACTCCATCCAATCCTCAAGAAGTTCTGCAGGTTCCATTGTATCCTGAAAAGTGCACTGTCTGGTGTGCTTTACACGTTGGAGGCATCATCGGTCCATATTTCTTTAAAAACGATGATGGAGCTAATGTTACAGTGAATGATGCTGGTTACAGATCGATGGTCAATGATCATTGGTTTCAAAATTTGAATAGTATCGACCCAGAGAAATGGTCCAATTATTTGGCCTCCAAGATCATGCGACATAACTCCACTGGATTATTTTCTTTGGGGTTATGTCAAGTCATTGGTTTATGCTGATAAACCAGAAACAAAAGACGCTTTGAAAGCCAACATAACTGGTGTTATTAATAAAATAAGACCTGAATTACTCGGAAAAGTGGTCCAAAATTGGTCTGGTCGAATGCGCTTCCTCAGAACTAGTCGTGATGGACATATGCCGGAAATTATTTTTAAAACATAAATGTCATCAAATTATCTTTCAAATAAAAAAAAAATTTGCCTTCAATCCTAATTTAAATGTGTTTTATTTCAATTTAAAGTTCTATCCCTCTAAAAAAAAACACCCGATACTTTCATTTAAATTCTCATTTAGTAGTTATAACTGCATTATTAAACGTACGAACATAAGCGAAATTAAGAAGCTGGAAGTCTAGGAAGGAGTTTTAAAAAGTTTCTCTTCTATTATCATATTGCGAAATACTGTGTTTTGTTGTTGACGATTTCAAAACTTTCGCCTGCTTAAACTGCTCTTCAGATATCCTACTCTCAGATTTAATATTCGGATACTCTAATTTATGTGTTAGTCAGAAATTTTCGATAATCATATTTTTCAAATTTGAGTCTTTCACCATTTAATTAAGAGCATTCAGATATGCGCATTTTTATCGAAAAGATATTATTCAAAACAAAAATTGAAGTAAATTGGCCTCTTCAATTTTTTCTTCTCAATCAGATATTTTCCAGGCATTCAGTAGATTGAATACAATATAGTTCCCACCATTACATTATGTTTTGATTTATGGGAATTACTTTATACTGAACCTGTTATTAACAGCTATTATTAGAATCGTATTAAAACGATTATATACAATGAAAGATTCTCATTTTGCGGTACTTAGTGAGGTTTTCAGAACGGAATCATTCTTATCCAGTTAAAAAAATTGCTAAATCCGTATAATGACATCGTTTATTTAGTTTTATAAGAAATTTTTAATTGACCTATAAAACTTGTAGCTCTCTTAATTTATATTATATACAATTTTAAACTTATAGAAAATTCATCGGAATCCCTTCGATGACTTTTGTTAGTAATATAATTCTAAGTTGGTTTCAAAAGTTTTGAACCATTTCAACAGTAGTTTATAGTTATATTGATATATTTTTAAAGCAGAACTCATGGTTAGGTAGATAAGTTCCCTGCTTTGTTAAACCGTATCATCTTTCTTTGTTCAATTTTTTCCTTTTCTCAGGTCCTTGAAATGGAGGTTAATTTCAGTATTTGTGGATCCTTAAGTAGGTGAACTCAGGTAAAAAGGGTACCTGAACCATGTTTTTTCTTACAAAAACTCAGGATATGTCTCTGTTCTCACTTAAACCATTTCAAAAAGGTTACTTTATGCAATTTTTTTATAATGCTTAAACCATAATTGAAGTCTACCTAGCATATTTTTGGTTGATTTCACCTTGGGGAATATTTAATTTTCCAATACTTGAAACAAAAGTAGTACCTCCAAACTTGAATTTACAAATCAAAATAATTTGTCGAATTAGACAACAGATTTTACCTGAGAATATTTAGGAAGAACTATACTTATTTGACGTAATTTGAATAAGAGAAGTAGTTAAAAAATCACGGAGATAACTATTTAAAATTATCGGAGTCACTACTGTTCAGCTTTATTCGATTTAGCTTGAGGAATATTTAATTTTCTTTAAATCGAGAATTAAATTCAAGTAATTTTCATAATTAAATTTTCCAGTTAATTCAAACCTATAATTATACCGAAAAGATTTGTTGAACCCTATGAAGGAATTCAAAGAGGTTCAAATGAAAATATTTAGGAAAAACTACATATTCGACGCAACTTGAACAAAAAAAAATATCTTGAAAACTCGACGATTATTATTTCAAATTATTGAAATCATTGAGGCCGGCTTTGTTTGATTTAATCTCGAGGAATTTTAAATTTTCTAGTTGATTCGAACTTAATTCAGCTTTCAATTGAAAAGATTTCTTGAATCAGATGAATAATTATTAAAGAAAAACTACATATTTGAGTATTAACGCGAAGGCATTATTTCAAATTAATCCCGATGGGTCCTTTTTTCAACTCACTATTGGGCCTCTAATATTTTTTCTATGTTAACTTCGTGAAACACGTTTATGCAATTGAAGAAATATTGTGGTCTTGAATACATTCTACAGGAATAAATAGTTTTACACGTTTCTGAAATATTTCTCCATTCATTTTTGGTTTTTGTCTTAACGCACTGTTGAGGTCTACGAAAATTCTTTACAGCTTTAACTGTACTCTGGACCTAAAAAGTTTTTACGGGTTTTAGTTATAATATACTTTGTTGAAAACTCAGGTTGTGTAGCTTTTAAAAAGCAAATCTTCTGAGTCCAAAACTTAGGATAATAATTATTTTCAGTACAATCGTCTTTTCAATTTGTTTCTTACCCAACCATTTGGTTTGCGAGTCTTCGATTATTGAAGCTTTAAATCTCGAAATATCACAACACGAAGATAACTATTTCAAATTATTGATGTGATTCAAGTGGAGTCTTGATTGATTCCACTTTGAGAAATATTCAATTTTCTGACCAAAAGTAAAACTTTCAAACTTTATTGACATTTTACGGAAATGATTTGTTAAATGAAATATTGTTGAAAGAAAGATTCATAAGAGGTTCAACTGAAAATACTTGGCGTTTCAGTTTTATTTAGTTTTACCTTGATATATATTTATTTTTTTAAGTGATTCAAACTTCTCTTTGGTGAATCAGATGAAAAATTGGAACAGAAATAGAAATATCAAGGATAAAATACATATTTAACGATATTTGAAATAAAAAATATCTAAAACAGGGATATAAGTCATTTATGTACAGCTTTATTTGTTTTAACCTCGAGAAATAATTAGTTTTCTAATAGTTAAATCAAAAGTAAAACCTTTAAACCACTATTTTCATACCTAGCTTTTTGTTAAATTTGATGAAGGAGTTTAATAGGTTTTTATTGAAAATATTGAGGAAAACTACATAATTGACGCATTTTGAATTAAATAAGCATCTAAAAAACATGGATATGATTTTTTCAAATTATTGAAGTCATTTAAATCCAGCTTTGTTTGAGTTCATCTTGAAGAATATTCAATTTTCTGAAAGTTGAATCAAATGTTGAACCGTTAAACTGTCATTTAAAAGCCTAGCATTTTGTTGAATTAGATGAAAGAGTCTGAAAGTATTTTCACTTAAAATATTGAGGAAAATCTACATATTTGACGCAATTCGTATTAGAAAATAATTTATCTAACAAATTAATCCTGGGATCTTTTCTAAACCCATTATTGCATCTCTGATATTTTTTCGATGTTAACTTTGTGAAATATTTTTTTGCCATTGAAGAAATATTATGGCCTTGAGTACATGTTCAGAACCTTACGTTCTTCAGGGATAAATAGTTTTACACGTTCCTAAAATATTTCTCCATTCATTTTTGGTTTCTGTCTTAACGCACTGTTGGGGTCTCCGAAAATTCTTTACTCGTATAACTGTATTATGGCATCAAAAACTTTTTACGGGTTTTAATTATAATATACGTAGGTGAAAAGTCAGATAGTGTAGCTTTTAAAAAGGAAACCTCCGGTGTCGGAAACTCGTGATAACTTATTATTTTCGGTTTTGTTTTGTCAATTTATTTCTTAACCAACCTTTTGGTTTGCGAGTCTTCCACTGAGAATTGAAGCTTTAAATTTCGAAATATTCCAACATGAAGATAATTATTTCAAATTATTGATGTGATTTAAGTCCAGTCTTGCTCGATTCCACCTTGAGTAATATTTAATTTTTCATCAAAAGTTAAACTTCCAAACTTCCTTTAGAAACCTAGCATTTCGCCGAAATGATTGGTTAATTCAAATGAAGGATTCATAATAGAGTTCAATCGAAAATACTATACATATTCGACGCAATTCGTATTAGAAAAGTATCTATAACATAACGGAATATATTGAAGTCATTTAATTTCAGCTTTGTTTAACCTTGATGTATATTCAATTCTTTATTGATTCAATTTTCCCTTTGATGAATCCATGTGAAGGAATTTGAAGAGATTTTAACTAGAACTATTAAGGATATAATAAAGTCCAGCTTTGTTTTAACTTCGAGAAATAAATATTTTTCTGATAGTTGAATCAAAAGTAAAATCTTCATACTTTTATTTACAGACCTAGCAATTTGTTGGACTATATGAAGCAATCTGAAGAGATTTTAACTAAAAATATTGAGGAAAAACTACTTATTGGACGAAATTTGAATCAGAAAAGTATTTGAAAAAACACAGAGACACTATTTCAAATTACTAGAGTTCGAAATTTTATTAGTAAGGTTTCTTTCTCAACGTATTTTTAGGGTCTCTGATATTTCTTCGATTTTAACTTTATGAAATAATTTTGTTATTGAATATATATATTGTGGCCTTGATTGCATGTTCAGAACCTTTTATTCTTGAGGAACAAACAGTTTTACACGTTCCTACAAAATTTCGTTATTCATTTTTGGTTTCTGTCTTAACGCACTGTTGGGGTCTCCGGAAATTTTTTACTGTTGACTGTGTTTGGCATTCACAAATTCTTCACTGGTTGTAACTGTGAGATATGTTGGAGAAAATTAAAGTACTATCGTGCTTTAAAGAGAAAATCTTTCGTGTCGAAAACTTTAGATAACTAGTTATTTTCAGTAACATTCTTCTCAATTTGTTTCTGAACCAACCTTTTGGTTTGCTAGTCTTCAACTAAGAATTGAAGTTTTGAATCTCGAAATAACACAACCCGAAGATAACTATTTCAAATTATTAATGTAATTTAGTACAGTCTTGTTTGCTTCCACTTATAAGAAATATTCAGTTTTCTAACCAAAAGTTGAACCTTCAAACTTTATTTAAAAACCTTTCATTTCACGGAAATGAATTGTTAAATTAGATGAAGCATTTAGAAGAGAGTTCAACTGAAATGACTTTAGATATCCGAAGCAATTAGTATCAGAAAAGTATCTATAACATTACAGAATTTATTTAAAGTCATTTAATTTCAGCTTTGCTCGATTTTATCTTGATGTATATTTAATTCTTCAATTGATTCAAACTTCGCTTTAGTGAATCTGATGAAAGAATTTGAAGGGATTCTAACTAGAACTATTGAGGAAAAACTACATATTTAACAATATTTGAAATAAAAAATATCTAAAATACTGAGATAAGTGTTTCAAACTATTTAAGTCCAGCTTTGTTTCTTTTAACCTTGAATAATATTAGTTGAATCAAAAGTAAAATCTTCAAACCGTTATTCACAAACCAAGCTTTTTGTTAAATTAGTTGAAGGAGTTTAAGAGATTTTTATGGAAAATATTGAGGAAAAGCTATATAATTGACGCATTTCGAATCAAATTAGCATCTAAAAAACATGGATATGTTTTTTTCGAATTATTGAAGTCATTCAAGTCCACCTTAGCTTGATTTCATCTTGAAGAATATTGAATTTTTTTAATAGTTGAATCAAAATTTAAACCTTCAAATTGTCATTCACAAACCTAGCATTTTGTTGAATAAGATTAAAGAGTCTTAAAGTATTTTAACTTAAAAAATTGTTAAAAAAAAATGTATATCAGACAGTAATTTATTTCCACAAAAATGTTTATACTACTACAACAATTGTTTCACCACGATGTGGCTTTTTCGGGTATTACATTGTACTGTCTGATGGTATTCAGTGTAACCGAGTTTAAATACATTTTTAGGTACGTGAGCAAATAATGGAAGCACAAGTCATAAAATCTCTAGGTGTTTATTGGAGTTTGCCGCTAAAAATGCCATTAAGGAAAAATATTCAGTGATGGAGAATGATCAACATCTGTTTGTTCGTTCAAAAGGATTTTACAGGCATTATACCTGTTGATTTTAAGAAATTCTAAAAGTGTTAATCTAGAACTTTTGCTTTCAACGTGGATAATTTCATAATTATTGTTGGAATTATGCCTGAATTCCTTAAGATGATTAGCATATGTCGAATGTACAGAATTGGATATATAACCCCTTTGGTGTTCTTGGACACGTTTCTTGAATGATCTACCAGTCTGGCCAATGTATACTAAAGAGCAATCTTTGCAAGTCAACTTGTAGACTCCGGATTTATTTTCTTTATTTGTACGATCTTTATTGTTTTTTATGTAGGTACTAAGGTTATAAATTGTCTTAAAAGCCCCGTTATAATTGAAACAACTTTTGAAATATTTGGCAATATTTTCAGATAATCCATTGACATAAGATAACGAAAAATATTTCTGTGTATTGTCCTCTGTTATTACGAGATTTAATGCCATTTTCTTTTGTTTATTGGATACCATTTTGTCTATAAGAAAGGGATTGTAACCGTTGTTTGACGCTATTTGTTTAATAATATTTAATTCTTTCATAAAGTTTTCTGAATTTAAAGAGACATTCAATAATCTATGAATAAAAAAACTATTATATGCTGACATCTTTTGGTTGGTGGGGTGGTTTGAAGTTTTATGTATTGTGATGTCTGTATGTGTTGGTTTGTGAAAAATACTAAAATCATGTAAATTATTTAATCTTGTTATAGTGAGGTCAAATAATCTATCAAATATTAAAAAATTGTGGATATTTATCTAACGCGAAGACATTATTTTAAATAAATCCCGATGGATTCTTTCCTCAACTCACTCTTGAGACTCTTATATTTTTTCTGCAATTGATGAAATAGTGTGACCTTGAATGCATGTTCAGAACCTTACATTCTTCAGAAATAAATAGTTTTACACGTTCCTAAAATATTTCTTCATACGTTTTTTTGTTTCTGTCTTAACGCACTGTTGAGGTCTCCAAAAATTCTTTACTGGTTCACCTGTGTTGTGGTATCGAATGGTTTTTACCGGTTTTAATTATAATATATTATACGTAGGTGAAAAGTCAGATAGTGTAGCTTTTAAAAGGTAAACCTTTGGAGTGGAAAACTCGGGAAACTTATTATTTTCGGTAATTCGAAGAGATTTTAACTAGAAATATTAAGTATATATATATATAAGTCCAGCTTTGTTTGTTTTATCCTCGAGGTGATAATTAGTTTTCTAATAGTTGAATCAAAACCTTCAACATTTTATTCACATATCTAGCATTTTGCTGCATTATATGAAGCATTCCGAAGAGATTTTCACATCAAATATTGTGGATGAACTACATATTTGACGCAAATTGAATCAGAAAAGTATTTAAAAGACACGGAGACACTATTTCAAATTACCAGAGTTCGTAATTAATTTCGTAAGGTTTTAACTTTATGAAATACCTTTTGTGTTTCTGTCTTAACGCACAGTTGGTGTCTCCAACAATTTTTTGCTGGCTTTGACCAAAAATTCTTCACTGGTTATAACTGTAAGATGTGTTGGAGAAAAGTAAAGTACTGTAGCGCTTTAAAAAGCAAATATTTCGTGTCGAAAACTCGGGATAACTAGTTATTTTCAGGAATATTCGTTTTTCCTATTTTGTTTCTTAACCAATCGTTTGGGTCTCCGAGTCTTCGACTAAGAATCGAAGCTTCCGAGCTCGAAATATCGCAATTCAACCAGTTCACTTCGAATTCTTTACGTTTTTTCCGTTTCCCGAATGCAAATCGATACTGTATCGCTACCTAAACAAAGGGAGACACCTTCAAACTCACCATCATCAAATTCCTTCTTATCCCCTAAGTCAACTCACCTCCGTAAAATCTCTATGGGACATCTCGTCTATAAATCACATTCACACCACTCATTTTCCCAGAAAAACGTCGATTCGACCGAGAGGAAACCCGAAAAATTTCGCACCGAAGTGGCGATCACTGAGTATGCACGTTTCACAGAAAATGATGCATCGACGGTGGAAGCTGGCAATTTCTGCGGTTCACCGGAAAATCGTCTGAGGTGAATGATATAAAGGGAAACAAGTGCAGAGTGCATTCTCATTGCGAACAGTTATTCACACATTCTTGAAGACGCCATGTTGGAATGCAACTGGTGAGGCTGTGTACGAGGGCGATCTGCGGCATCGAAGACGGCGTGTGTTTCCACCACGGTCAGGTGGCAGTCGACAGGTAGATCTGAGGGGACGCGGTCATTCCACCGAAATCGGAATTGTTTAGCTGAATCCGCCAAGAACGAACTTTAGAGGATTTGGGTTAGGGTTACTGATATTTTTTAAAATATCGGATTCCCAATATATAGATATTTTTAAATATATCAACATCGGAGTATGATATATCGAAAAAAATATCGATATATCGAAAAAATATCGATATTTTTTTCTATTGTATTTTATTCTCTTTGTTTTGAAAAACAGTCGTAATTCGGCTCGAAAATGATTTATAAAGCTTATAATTCAGTATATCAAAAATTAAATAAGTTAAATTATAAATATATGAAAATGTTAGGTTCTCAGTAATTATGGTTTAAAAATCAATTTAAATGTGAGTCAATACTTGATAGAAGTAAAATTTAAATGACTTTGAATTCAGAATTATATATTCCAACTACTACAATATATATTGAAACTATATACAAAAACTATCAAATTGATATCCTTATATGTAAAAACAGATTTAATCTGTTAGTCTTCTACAATTTTAATTTCAAAAAAATTTTTATTCAAAAAACTTTTAGAATTAAATTAATGTCTACAATAAGCACATATACTGATTGTTAGTTGATTTTGATATTTTAAATATTATCTAGGGCCGATGAAGAGATTATCCGAACCAGTTTTTTGAAGAGTGTATGTTTTGAGAGATTTTTGAATTAACTTATTTGAATATTTGAATATGTTAAATATTTCGAATAAATTATATTTTTCGAGAAATCCTTAAGTTGTGTTTTATGTTTTTGAAAAGGAATTGGATTCATTATGGTAAGATCAGAAACAAAATTTTGTCTCCTTCAAATATTTATTTATCGATTTTAAATGACTTTTTTATATTTGTTGGTTTATTTATTATTTTTGATATTGTATATTGGGTTTTGATTATATACGTCTATTAAATAAGCGGTGCTTATTGTAGACATTAATTTTATTCTAAAAGTTTTTTTAATAAAATTTTTTTTGAAATTAAAATTGTAGAAGACTAACAGATTAAACCTGTTTTGATATTCAAATTTTGTTATATTTCTTCTATCAAGTAAAAAACCTTTTCCTATTTTATTTTATACATAGTAAATAATTACATTTAGGCTTGAATAAATCTCATTATGGAATGTCAATGGTTTAAAGAAAACCTTATAATACCTCACAGTTTTCTGTGATTTTGTGACGAACATAGACTATGTGGATTTTTAAAGTTAGTCTGTTTTAAACAAGCTCCGGTTATACTCTAAGGTATGATATACTGATTGCTAGCTGATTTTGATATTCTAAATATTATCTAGGGCCGATGAAGAGATTATCCGAATTCTAATTAGTTTTTGAAGATATAGTGCATGTTTTGAGAGATTTTTGAATGAACTTATTTTAATATTTAAATATATTAAATATTTCAAATAAATTATATTTTTTGAGAAATCCTTAAGTTGTGTTTTATGTTTTTGAAAAGGAATTGGTTTTATTATGGTAAGATCAGAAACAAAATTTTGTCTCCTTCAAATATTTATTTATTGATTTTAAATGACTTTTTTCATATTTCTTGGTTTATTTATTCTTTTTGACATTGTATATTGAGTTTTGATTATATACTTCTATTGAATATAAGCGGTGCTTATTGTAGACTTTAATTCAATTCTAAGTTTTTTCAATAAAAATTTTTTTGAAATTAAAATTGTAGAAGACTAACAGATTAAACCTGTTTTGATTTTCAAATTTTGTTATATTTCTTCCAGAATTTCAAAAATAATAAATAACTAGGGAATATATTGTGGATATAAAGACTCTATATAAATTTATTTCATAATTCAAAAATCAATTTGAATGTGAGTCCCATCATGGGACATTATTTGGGGTGAATAAGTTTTGTTATTGTTTTTCTGTATTCCGAGTACAAATAGTTATAGGTTATACGTAACAACACGTTGATCATTTCTGTTTTATTTTGGATACTTTAAAGCTTACTTCAAGTTTATTCATTCCAAGTTTTATCTTATTTTGGTAAGTTAAATTTTGATCTTGTTATATATTTGAATCTGAATTCAATACATTCCTGATGAGGTCAGATAGGCCGAAATAGCAAATGTTCGAGTTCTCGTTCAATTATTTATATTTGATCCTGTTTGATTTCGAATTTCGAGATAAGGACTTGAGAGGATTTGCGGCAATATTTCCATCTCTTCCGGATTCCTTCTTTTCCTCACCCCTCCACCTTCTTACCACACTTGGTCTTCGCATCTCGAGAAGAACACACAATTTTAACGGCTCATCGCTTTCTCACGCGGAAAATTCGCACGATATTCATCGAAAACTCCACAAAAGACTTTCAAGTTCTGTACAAGAAACTTTAGTATTTAGGTTTAAGTTAAGTGTTAGTTTTAAGTAGAAGAAGACAATTCAGTTGGCGAATTCTCAAATATCACCATTGCCCATGTGGTGTAAAACCCAGAAGACAGTGAAACCAGGTGAGTCCCTTTCCTTCACATCTTTCTTTACTTGTTTCACTTATTTTCCATCCCCAGCATTTTCTCTCAAGTCTCGGGTATTTGATACTTATTTATTGTGTGGAGGTTTAGTCCAAATTTCGCCCTTTAAATAAATACAGTCCACTAAAAAAAGATCTATAGTTAACAGCAAGAAATTGAAATTTGGTTTAATCCCCTACATAAATGGTCCAGCGGGCCGAATATAAAAAATTCGGAGTTTCAAAATTCACATTAGGTTTATTTCATACATTTTTTCAGAAATAATCAGTCAGCGCCATATGCAAATTTTTAGTTTTATTTACGCATTGCACATAAGGGTATCTGCGCGTTAGATATTAACCTCGCACAGATTATTGGTTTCTTTGTTATTCTGCATAAAATATTTAAATTTTCAGGGGAATTTCGGTGTTATAATAATCGATATTTAAAATTCATTTCGGTGTACTGTTAGATCGCATCTGCAAGTTGATGATTAGTGGTTTAATCATCCTAATTAAAAGGGTAATACTTTCTCCAATTCTATAATATTTTCTTGTTATTTTGAGTTTCCTTTTGAAAATGGGAAATGAAACGGATCCGTCTAAAGCTAAGGCTCCCAGTGCGGATGATTTGCGTGCAATCACTAAGATGAAGGGTAAAGCAGATAGGTTGTGGTTAAAGCTTCAGCAAGCTTATGATCTCATTGAAAGTATTCCTTCATCGTTGAATTCTTTTATGATTCGGTCTGCTCAAGTTGAAAAGATAGCAGAGGAATACGAGGTGGTGCTCTCTGAATTGGATGTTTTGGGGTCACGGAATAAAGAGTTAAGTTTAGATACTATGAAATTAGCGAGTGCATTTAATGACTTATTCTATAAAATTCTAGAGGTCAGAGAACAACATAAATCGAAAGTTAACGATAGGTCAGCAGAATCAGTTGGCAGTTTAGATTCGTTCAAATCATCTCTTGGTTTTATGCCACATATTCAAATACCAAGATTTAGTGGCGATCTGGAAGGATTTCCAGGATTTATAGCTTTGTACGACAAAGTAATTCATAATAATTCTAGACTTTCAGATGTTGAGAAATTCGCTTATTTACTTTCATACTTAGATGGTAGGGCTTTGAATCTTGCGCAAACAGTAGCTTTTGATCCCAACAATTATGAGACAGTATATGAATTACTCAAAAATGAATTCTCTAATGTTCGGGTAGTGGCATCTCATTATCTGAATCAAATTTTTTCGTTGAATCAAATAAAAGCGAATAATAGAAATGCACTGAAGGAACTATGTGACTCACTGCAGGCAAATGTAAATTGTCTGAATAAACTCGACATCCCTGATTTGGGACAATTCATTCTTTTGTTTTGGAGTTCGAAACTTTTGGATCACCACACACGTCGAGATTTCGAAACGAAGTTTTTGAAAAAAGATTTTCCTGATTTTTCTGATTTGATTAATTTCCTTCGAGATCGTTGTGCCATAAACGAATTGAGTGCAAGTGCTTCTACTAGTAGATCTACCGAGCAAATCATCAGTCATACGCAGGGCCAGATTTCAAGAATACCGTTCAATAAAAAGGTGCTTGTTACGACTAGGGATGATTCTGCGGTTCTGATGAAGGAAAAACTCGAGGTATTGTGTCAATGTTGCAAAGGTTCACATAAATTCTCGCGGTGTCCACGGTTCCTTAATTCTTCGATTGATGAAAGGAAAAGACTAGTACAAACTCACAAACAGTGTTACTCATGCTTAGGACGGCATTCAATTGCCTCTTGTCAGTCAAATAATCGTTGTCGTAAATGTGGTAGTAAAAAGCATAACACTTTAATTTGCTATACACAAAGGGAATCTAGTGGATCCTCTTTTTCTGATAGTGTTGCACAGGAAAGTGGTTCACCACAGAAGGATGCTTCCTCTAAAAAGGAGGTTAAGATAGTTAACACTTGTTCACTTCTCTCTTCGGATGTTACCTGTATTTTAGGAACAGCTTGTGCTAAAATTCGAGATTTTAAGGGGGTTTGGCATAATTGCAGACTTGTATTAGATCCTGGCAGTCAAGTAAATTTCATTACTGCACAATTTGCATCACGTCTGGGCATACCTAGAAGAAAATATGGAATTGCAATCTCGGGTGTTGGAAGTACTCAGCTTTCCTCTGTGAAGGGAAAAATATCCTGTTCTCTAACTTCGTCATCGGATGGGGACATCTTTCATTTGGATGCGGCTATTGTGGATAAGATAACTTCAGATTTGCCTACCATAAATTTACCGCCGGCTTTACGAAAAAGATTTTCAATGCTTTCGCTCGCTGATCCTAATTTTGATCGGGCTTCATCAATTGATATGTTACTTGGGGTACAGTCCTACCTGGACCTTTTACCGGACAATCCACAACACATTAAGGGTCAACCATCTGCTATTTTAACCAGACTGGGATGGGTGATCATGGGTACGGTTCCTTCGAAGGAATCTCAGGTTATCGGATCTCTTTTCACTATTGTAGAGGCGGAATCACTCAACGACACATTAAAAAAGTTTTGGGAGGTAGAGGAAGTGATACTTCCGCTGGAGAGACGATCTCCTGACGAAATTTTCTGTGAAGAATATTTTTCGTCAACGACTTCACGGGATTTGACCGGAAGGTATATCACTAGATTACCTTTCAGGGATAATTCTCGTCCTGATTTGGGTTCGAATCGTCAAAGATCCCTGAATCGTCTTTATAAGTTGGAGGCCAGATTTAGACGTGATCCCCAATATCATGAACTTTATGTGGAAAATTTGAAGGATTATTTGGAGAAAGGCCATATGATTCCTGCTCCTCAACAAGCGGATTATATAATGACTCATCACGGAGTTCTGAAAACTAATTCGGAACAGAGCAAATTGAGAGTGGTGTTTTCGCCCGCTGAAAAGGGTTCTTCGGGAAAAAGTCTTAATGAAACACTGTTAGTGGGACCTAAATTGCAGAGTGATATTGGTATCGTGGTCACACAGTTTCGGTTATTTCCAGTCGCGGTTACCTGTGATATTAAACAGATGTATCGAGCTATAATTCTTCATCCGGAGGATTGTAAGTATCAGCATATATTTTGGCGGTTTTCAATGGATGATCCCGTCTTGGAGTGGGAATTGAGAACCGTAACTTTTGGCGTTTCAAGCAGTCCGTATTTGGCGCAAAGAACAATTAAACAACTCATTTTGGATGAGGGTGACAGATATCCAAGAGCAGCTGAGATTTTGAGCTCTAATTGTTTTATGGACGATCTGTTGTTTGGTGCTTTCAGTGAAATCGAGGCATCGGAGTTGTGTAAGGAGTTGGTAGCTCTGCTTCGGTTGGGAGGCTTTGAGCTGGGTAAGTGGGCGAGTTCTCATCCTTCCGTTTCGGAAGACTGTTCACTTGAACCTAAAGAATTTGGTTTCTCGGATTCTTCGGCTGTAAAGGTGTTGGGATTGATATGGGATCCTTCCGAGGACGATTTTAGATTTGTTGTAGATACAACGCCCACTGTTCTCACAAAAAGGGGCATTTTGTCTCGTGTGGCGCGCATTTACGATTATAATGGTTACTTAAGTCCGGTTACTTTCGCGATGAAGGTTATTCTCCAGCGCCTTTGGTTGCTCAGAATTGACTGGGATGAGCCGTTGCCATCAGAGATAATGGAATTATGGAACCCCTTAGAGGAGGAATTCCAAATATTGAAGAATATTGCTATTCCACGTTGCATAATCCCTAGTACTCCGTCTAAAATTCAACTTGTTGGGTTTTGCGATGCAAGTATTCTGGGTATGGCTGCAGTCGTATACTTACGTATTGAGTGTGAGGATGATATTGTTTGTAATTTACTTTGTTCAAAGACGAAGGTCGCTCCTCTGAAAGGTTGGACTGTCAATCGCTTGGAGTTGGGCTCTGCAGTTCTGTTGAGCAAACTTGTCCGTTCTCTGCTTCCAATTGTTAGTGTTCTTCGAGATTTCAAAATTTTGTGCTTTTCTGATTCAAGTACTACTCTTGCTTGGATCAGAACACCTGTCTACAAGCTCAAGACTTTCGTAGCCAATCGTGTTACACAGATTTTGGAGGCGTGTCCTGAGGCAATCTGGAATTATATACCGGGTGAGCAAAATATCGCTGATCCGGCTAGTCGCGGTCTTAAGCCATCACAACTGTGGCGTAACGAATGTTGGTGGACCGGTCCTGATTTTTTGAATAATCCATACTGTGAGTGGCCTCGATGGTCATTTCCTTTCAATGGAGAAATACCTGAAACAAAGGTCATACCCCAAGTTAGTTATGTGGTTTCCGTCGAACCTAATTTCTTTATGGCCATTATGGAACGCTTCTCCTCATTGAGTAGAGCACAACGGGTATTTTCTTATATATTTCGTTTTTTTAAGCGCTCTTAAATCGAAGATTCGTCAGGATTCTTCCTGTTCTGTTACTTCAGGCCCCATTTCGGTAAAGGAATATCGAGAGGCTATGAAGTTTTTCATTCGAATTACTCAGAATCGATATTTGGAAAAGGAAATAGTGCTACTTAACATGGGGAAAATGTGCTCACCTAAGTTTCGATCGCTTTGTCCTTTTCTGGACTCTTCGGGTTTTCTGCTGGTGGGGGGCAGACTGAAAAATTCTGAACTTCCTTATCACTCGAAACATCCTTATGTGATTCCCCGTGAATCTTATTTGGCATCGTTACTCTGCGATCATTTCCATCTGTTTTCTGGTCATGGGGGTCCAAAATTGGTTCAATCGCTATTGCAAAGAGCATATTACATTCCGTCAGCAAGAAGTCTAATAAGACAGAGGATTTTTCATTGCCTACAGTGTTATAGATTCCAAGCGGCTCCTGTTCAGCCCCCTATGGCTGATCTTCCCTCCTCTCGTGTGCAACCTTCGAGGAGCTTTACTCATTGTGGTGTGGATGTCGGTGGTCCCTTCTGGACCAAATTTAATTCCAGGCGAAATGCAAAACAGGAAAAAACGTACATAACCTTGTTCGTGTGTTTTTTCCTCACGAGCAGTTCACATAGAGGTGGTGGCAAGTTTGTCTACGGCGGCATTCTTAGCTGCACTCGATCGTTTTATAGCTCGTAGGGAAATGCCATCACATATATATTCGGATCAAGGTAGAAACTTTCGAGGCGCAGCTCGTGAAATTTCAGAAATTAGTAGGTTCCTTCAGGCTCAGAACAGGGATATAGGGGGTTATTTAGCAGCTCGGGAAATTCAATGGATTTTTAACCCACCCTATGCACCGAATTTTGGTGGGATTTGGGAGGCCGGTATAAAGAGTGTCAAGTATCATTTGAAGAGGGTGGTTGGATCTCAGGTCTTAACGATGGAAGAATTCCAAACGGTGTGCATCCGGATTGAGGCCATTTTGAATTCTCGCCCAATTGGTGTTCTATCTAGCTCACCGAACGATTTTCAAGCGCTGACTCCGGGTCATTTTTTGATTGGTTCGGAGCTTCTTTGTCGTCCAGAGGCTGATATTATGGAAATTCCCATGGGAGTGTTAGATAGATGGCAATTAACCCAACAAATAGTTCAAGGGTTCTGGAAGCAATGGAGTCGCGAATGCATTGATCAGAATCTCAAACGATCAAAGTGGACTAAAACGATGCCGCCAATAAAGGTTGGTGACGTCGTTTTGTGGTACGAACCTGGAGTTTCTCCGGCCGAATGGCCGCTTGGAATTATCCAGGAATTGTGTAAGGGCCCAGATGAAGTGGTAAGAGTTCTTAAAATTCATACTCGTAAAGGTATCGTTACGAGGCCTACTAGCAAGGTGGTTTTACTGCCGTTTAATAATTGATGATGTCACACACGGTGCATTAAATTTTTCTCGTTTATTCTTTTTTTTTGCTGTATTTTTCGGAAAAAAAAAAATTTTTTTTTCAATTGAATTGGAGAGCGTATACCTCGGTTCGATCGCAAAATAATTATTTTGGGTGGGGGGTATGTTTGATTTCGAATTTCGAGATAAGGACTTGAGAGGATTTGCGGCAATATTTCCATCTCTTCCGGATTCCTTCTTTTCCTCACCCCTCCACCTTCTTACCACACTTGGTCTTCGCATCTCGAGAAGAACACACAATTTTAACGGCTCATCGCTTTCTCACGCGGAAAATTCGCACGATATTCATCGAAAACTCCACAAAAGACTTTCAAGTTCTGTACAAGAAACTTTAGTATTTAGGTTTAAGTTAAGTGTTAGTTTTAAGTAGAAGAAGACAATTCAGTTGGCGAATTCTCAAATATCACCATTGCCCATGTGGTGTAAAACCCAGAAGACAGTGAAACCAGGTGAGTCCCTTTCCTTCACATCTTTCTTTACTTGTTTCACTTATTTTCCATCCCCAGCATTTTCTCTCAAGTCTCGGGTATTTGATACTTATTTATTGTGTGGAGGTTTAGTCCAAATTTCGCCCTTTAAATAAATACAGTCCACTAAAAAAAGATCTATAGTTAACAGCAAGAAATTGAAATTTGGTTTAATCCCCTACAGATCCTTTATTTTGATGATTTTAGATAATTTTGGAATAGTGGATTTTCTTGTAATTGTATATTAATATAAATACATACTTTTATAGTTTTTGTTAATACATTTGTATTAATACATTTCAAAACGGGATGTAAAAAGGTTTTTACCGAGACATTGAAAAATATTTTATATTGATTATATATAAGGATATCAATTTTATAGTTTTTGTATATAGTTTCAATATATATTGTAGAAGTTATTATAGAATATATAATTCTGAATTCAAAGTCAATTGTGGTTTAATTTTGATAAAACAATTATGCGTATCAATATTTCCAGATCTCTGTAAGCGTTCTTAAAAATACTCGTTTTTTTATGTTCAGCTGTTCGACTACTACGATTATAAGGCATTGAAAGATTGATTGTATCGGGTGTTTTTTTTTAGAGTGATAGAACTTTAAATTGAAATAAAACACATTGTAATTTAGATTGAAGCCGACTTTTTTTTATTTGAAAGATAATTTTATGACATTTATGTTTTAAAAATAATTTCCGGCAAATGTCCACCACGACTAGCTCTGAGGAACCGCATTCGACCAGACCAATTTTGGACCCTTTTTTCGAGTAATTCAGGCCTTATTTCATCAATAACACGAGTTATGTTTACTTCCAAAGCGTTATGTTTCTGGTTTATCAGCATATACCAATGACTTGACATAACCCCAAAGAAAATAATCCAGTGGTGTTATGATATTGGAGGCCAATTAATTGGACCATTTCTCGAAATAATGTTATCGCCAAAAACCTCTGTATAACATAGGATAGCTCACAAGAAATAAATTAATGTGAATAAACACATGCTTCTCCGTTATGATATATGATGTTATGAAATTCAATACCTCGCTTTTTAACTCGTTGTTTCGCTCGTTGTTAATCACAGACCATAGATTATACACGGACTAAGTAGAGGAAGATGTGCTAAAGCTAATTAACATTGATAAGTAATAAGTGAAAAATAAAAGCTTAGTTAAAAAAATATCGACCGTCGATATCTATATTTCAATACCGAACTATCGATATATCGTTCAAAAAAGTATTGGTAATAAATATCGATATTTCAAAATAATAATATCGATATTTTATCAACAGTCCTAATTTGTCTGCTGAATCCACAGAGAACGAAATTTCAAGAATTTAGGTTAGATCAAAACGCGTAAGGGTAGAGATGGGCAGAATCATTCTTCCCGAAGAGTAGTGAGTAATGATTCATTCACTATAAGAGACTCGATTCGAACAGTATACTCACTACTCACTTTTGTTCACACAGGAATAGTACAGTTATTGAATAGGATGGGAAGACCTAAGTTAGTAGTAAAAGTTCAATCACTTTTATCGAATAAATAAAATCCATGTATATAGAACAATGCAAATATTGGGTAAAAATATATTGTAATGAAAAAATATAAAAGGAGTACCTTCAAAAATAAATGAATATACACAGAAAATCTAACGATATCAACTTTGGTATACTGTAGAGATAAATGGAATAAATGAAAAATGTGTGAAAAAATACTCTAAAAAGGTAGATCATAAAAATAAAAAATATTCGTTATGGATATCCGTATCTCTAAGAATCATACGAGTGACAGAATCCCTCATAGATTATATAAATTTACATCAGTACATCACGGTACTTACCCGCTTATTTCTGTGTCAAATATTCTGTGACTCTGTAACTTGACGCGTGTGCTCGGTGACAATAACAAAGAAACTCTTTGTAGCGTTCCCAGTGTATTTTGAAGCGGCAGAGAGGAAGTTTCTTGGAAGTAAATCTCCTGAGCGACTTGAAAACTTACCCGAGATAATAATACTTACAACAGTCCATCTCGGTAACTTTCAGTAAGTAAACTTCTTTTGAATGCTTCTGGTTAATTGCATGCTTTACGCTTTGAATACCACCTTAGTTTTAATGTGAAATTAGTGATTGCAAGCTCGTTTTTGGTACTTCCACTCATCGCTTTCCATTTCTGTATTTTTGCTTCAGTGTTATTTAATCCGACCGAAATGTTTTACTAAAATGCATTTGCTTGGTATATATAACTGAAGCTACACGACCCTCACAAGTTAAGTGTAACTTTACGAACCACTAAGTAGAGTAGATCTAACAGCAGGCTGATAAATGTTTGTTTCCATTCATTGAGGGTTGTTGTTTTTCAATATTAATAATATAAATATATTATGCTGACGTTACTGTGTTTTGAATATTTGAATCTCCCATCACTGTTTCCTTGCTCTCGGTAGGTGTAATTCTACTACTATTCTCCCAACACTAGATGTTGTTTAGAGTACTTCGTATAATCCCAGATATTTCAGAGTACTCTGTATAACCCGGGATAGCTCATCTTGTGAAAATATAATATGAACTTGGGAACATTGTATAAATTAAAAAGTTTTTAAGCACATAAAACAAAAAAACCAAATCGAATTTCCTATATGATCGTTTAAATATACAGATAAAAATAAAAGAATCCTTATACATTAGAATTCAAAATTTTATCACTAGTCAATAGAGTCCTTGTATCAGTCACTATTTGTCCCTGTTTAGAAAATATACGTCCACAGGGAACATATGTACCCATTATGCATAAATTCCTCTTCAGGTTACTGAATTGTTTCAGCCGTTTCTATTTGGTAGTTGATCATAATTAAAACAAATTGTAGAAAGTTGTCTGATGATGGGATAATTGATTTCCCGAAACTCGAGTCACAAGAAAATGTGTAATATATATTTTTTTGGTAGTAAAACATAGTAATTTCTACAATTTGTTTTAATCCTCTTCAGGAGTTCAAATAGAAGAGGAAACATATATTTTTTGTTTCCACCACAACAAAGGATCATCTGTTCTGCGAAGAAGGGGCAATTTTAAATATTTGTCAGTTTCAACAATGTTCGCTGATCGAGGGTTAACTGGCTGAATCTGCTTCATCAAATTTGTCCCAGGTAGTAGAATTAACTTTAGTTCTGCTGGGACAGATATATTTGCACCAACTGAACTCAGTTTGTATTATTCTGTGCTTTGTAGTTTTAAAATCGTATCAACTGGATCCATACCTCTGAATCCATAGAGCTTGAATCTTGAATCCAGAAGTGTTGCCTCCCAAAGTATATCTAAAATTCTATACTTTTTCACGAACCGAGAATCCAGCTCATTGTATAGAACATCTGTCATTGATAAAACTTCCGGTTGATTTTGTTCCGCTCTCATTCGGATGCAATGTTTCAAAAGTTTTAATAGGAGAGAATTAATCGGGAAGAACCACCTAGGGAAATTTATGCCTACTTGTCACTGTCGATGCCAGGAGTAAGAGTCTATGGTCGTTTCATAGACTTGCGCGCGTGTGTATACATAACCCCGATAGAGAACGTCTGTTCTCTTCAGATATGTTGTTCTTCGGCCACTGAAAGCCAGATGAAGAGCGTCCAATTTTCCTTTGATAGAAATAGAACGCCATTGTTCATCAAAAGTTAAGGATAGACACAAAGGGAAGTCGACTAAACTGCTCTCACTTGTAAAGTTATTGTATTGTACTGAATTACTTGAGGTCAACGTGAGTGTTTTTTGTATCATGTATTCTTTATTCATTGGTGGATTTTATTGTATTGATGCTCCAGCTAGGGGCGAGCTTTTTACTTTAATCTGAATTGACCAAAGTTCATTGTTAAACTACCTCGAAAATCTTGGTTACATGTTCCTATTACCATGTTATCTGTGTATTCACTCATTAATTGTTGTATTTACCTTTGCTTGCACACTAAATATGTTTTAGGATATAAGTAAGGTTGTCGGTCTCTGGAATCTTAATTTCATGAATGAAGGGAAGGACAAGGTTGAAGTATATATGTAAGTTAAGAGAGGTCAAGGTTAGGTCGTCCCATATTTGATGAGCACTATCCTTTGATTTTCAAAAAAAGAAGAGCAACAATTACATTCAACTTTTAGGTCATCAACTCTTCCATAATGATCCCAAATGAAACTTCGCTGTGACATTATATTCCAAGATAGCTACCAAAGTCCCAAATTCTCAGTACTCACACGCAATAATCTCAATTCATAAAAATCACTACTGTAATGACTCAATAAATATTCAATATTCAGTGAGCAGTGAGTGAATCCCAAAAATGAATGAATTTATTCAGAAGTCTCCGTGTTAATTTAGTAAAATGTAGCCGCTGAGTGTCGATATCTCAGTGGTTAGAGCATTGGGTTGGGAATCGAAAGGTTCCGGGTTCAAATCATGTTCAAGTAGGAAATGAATTTTCTAGTTTGCGGGTTTCGGCCGCTATTTCTCTGTTGGGCCGAAAATTAACAATGCTGTGACCTAAAATGGCTTAAGATCGCAGTAACAAAGCCTATCCAGAACACAACTGAACTCCTGAAACAAGCTGAAAAAGCTTCTGAGGGATCTTCACGGAAGTTCTAGGAGTATCATGACAATAAGATGATTTTTGAACTCCTGTTGCTACAATTTTTTACTTTTTTCAAATGTTATTTTTCCTATGTTATCCCAAATAGTGCTTCTGTAACCTTTAATCTTCAATTCTAAGCCAATTGCTCCAGCTTGGAAAATAATGTATTTTTTTGCCGAACCAATTATTTAAACCTAAAATTTCGCCCAACTTCAATTGACTGTACTGAAAAAAAAATTGTACTACAACAGTTTGGCAAATTACTTTAAATGTTAGCACATTTAATAGGATTCTAAAATGCTATAACACTGAAAACATTCTTTTTTAGATTGGACAAAAAAGGTTTTTCTTAAAGAAATTTCGTTTTATGACAAGATTTAATAAATAAAACTATGAAGAAGTACTTGCATATTACAGATAATAGCAGGAATTAATTCTCCAGAACCTATACAGATTTTAATCTAAATAAATCTCATGAAAACATTTAGAATTGAATTTTAAAACATGTCCTAGATACACTGTATCATTTTATAGACATATACAGGTTGTCCCGGGAATCAGCTAACATGTTAAGTCATAATAGTCATCAGAAAAATATAAAAGAAAATCCAAAGGCTTGTATTTTTCAAATTATTTGGCACTTTCTTTCATTTAATAAAATGCGCACCCTGTGATGATTTTTGATCTCCTGTTGCTACAATTTTTTACTTTTTTCAAATTTTATTTTTCCTATGTTATCCCGAATAATGCTTTTATTACCTGAAATATTCAATTCTAAGCCAATTGCTCCATCTTGTTAAATAATGTCACTTTTTGCCGAACCAAGTATTCAAAATTAAAATTTCGCCCAACTTCAATTGACTGTATTGAAAAAAAATTGTACTACATCAGATTGGCAGGTTACTTCAAAAGTTAGCACATTTAATAAGGATTATAAAATGCTATAACATTAACTACATTCCTTTTTAGATTGGACAAAAAAAAAGGTTTTTCTTCAAGAAATTCAGTTTCGTTTTATAACAAGATTTAATAAATTCACAAAAGATGTTCAAACTGCCCCCCTTCAGCCGCAATTAATGCACGACATCTTCTTAAAAAAGATCGGGATATCAGACAGGCGAATCTTCCGTTATTGACGAATTGCATTGCTTCCTAATTCTCTCCTGAAGCTCAGCTACATTTTCAATTTGTTTTGCATACATTTTTTCTAAGGGGTTCAAATCAGGTGAACGGGCTGGACACGAGATTGTACCAGATCACCCTTCTATCTGCCCCGATTATCCTTCAATTAGATATTCTCTAACTGAAAGGGCATAGTGCGTTGGCCAGCCATCTTGCTCAAACCATATTTATCTGAAAATACTGAGTGGCACGTCTTCAAGTAAATTTGGCAATTGATTTCGTGAAAAATCTAAATAAATTTCAGCATTTAAAACCTCTGGCAACTCAAAAGGGTCCTATGACTCTTCTGTTCAAAATTCCAGTCCACATGTTCACTTCAAAAGGATATCTTGACTCATTAAATTCGGATTTTCTACGTGCCACTCGTGTATATTGTGTAGGTTCATGTAACCATCTTTTTCAAATGATGATTCATCCGATCACAAAATTTTTTATAAGAATTGTGGGTTTTCCCGGTTCTTTTGTAGCATGGTTTGGCAAAACGCAACCAGAGATTCATAATCCCAGGGTAACAGAGCTTGTACTCGCTGTAAATGATATGGGTGGAGTTTATGTTTTTTCAATAGTCAGTGAGATGAACTTTTGGGCACTCCTGTGCTTCGCTGAATTTCATGTAGCGAAGTACTTGGATCTTCGTCAACTGCCTGAAGCACAATATCGTCGTAAGGTAAGGGAATTCTTCCTTTACCATGCACTTTGTTTGGAAGTCGACCCGCTGTGAAGAGTAGACGGTGTACATTCGTAAATACTCGATGATCTGGATAACGCTCATTCCCCATAAACGAAGTGCATGTTGGCATATTCCTGTGTGGTAGGTATACACAGACATGATATCAATACACAATCACAGATTAGTCCAGGTAAAATCAAAGTTCGTCGTAAAGAGATCAAAACTGTCCAAATTACAAGCAAACAAATTTAATAAACGAAGCCAAAAGTCGTAACTACACAAATAACACGATCAAATACGGAAAGATGCGCAGTAGACCCAGGGACGTAGCGTACTGATCTGTATCGCGTTTACGTGTACCAATACCAAATAATGGCATCAATATCTGTCTCACTCACACTTTATGGAAGGGCTCACCCCAGCTCATTCAAACCAGATTCTTAAAGTATTGGATGTACTAGAATCATTTTTAGAAAGTTCGAAGAAATTGTTCGAAACTGTGTTTCTTTAAGAAAGACAGTTTTTTTCACCGATCTAAGAAATAATGTAGTGATTTTTATAGCATTTCAGAATCCTCATTAAATGCGCTAACTTTTATAGTAATTTACCAAACTGATGTAGTACAGGTTTTTTTTCAGTACAGTCAGTTTAAGTTGTGCTAAATATTAATTTTGAATACTTGGTTCGGCAAAACGTGATATTATTCTCCAAGCTGGAGTAATTGGCTTAGAATTAAAGATCACAGGTTACAGAAGCACTTTTCGGGATAACACAGGAAAAATAAAATTTGAAGAAAGTGAAAAATTGTAGCAACAGGAGTTCAAAATTCATCACAGGGGGTACATTTTCTCAAATAATAAAAATGCAATATAATTTAAAAAGTACACGACTTAGATTTTTTCTAAATATTTCTCTGATGACTACTATGACTCAGCCTGTTACCCGATTCCGGCTTGACGTGGACTTCTGGGACACTGTATATACAATTTTTTCGACGCTAATAACTCAGTGAATATTTTGAATTGTAGTATTAAAATTGCGCAACGTGAATGATTCAAAAAATCGATAATATGGGGTAAGTGTATAACGATGACGAATGCTAAAATCACATGTGGCAAAATGCGGGGCGGCAAAGTGAATCGATAAAGGAAACTAATAATTCTCTGGGACGTAGACGTGCTCGTAGAGAAATAAAAGTACATCTTGAAAGGGACAATAAACTCATGAAATGTAAGAGGCAACGATTTTTTAATGCCGTGTCGGTTTCGAAGAAAAATAGAATGATTTTATTATTAGGAAAAAATATCGTTTTTCATCTTGGTTGGATTTTGAAATTTTATATTTTGGATTCGTCTTGGCTGGAATTTTTAAATTTTGTCCAAACATTTAAAAAATGTACTCTCGGATGAAAAAGTATTCCGAAGCTCCATTCTCGAGAAAAAAATATTGTACTGTATAGTATACATTCAATAAATAAACAAATTTGAATGGAGAATGATGACGCAAAGTAACTAAAATTGCTAATAATATGGAATTCATTTATAAAAATATTTATTCAATTCCAATTTAAATGAAATTCCTTGATTTTGGCTCTGCATTATGAAGGTTTGACTCCAGATCTGAAAATTTTTAAAACTAATGGCCTTATTTTCAATTTTAACCAATAAGGATATTTTATAACTATCTTTATGGATACCTTATATAAAGATAAATGAGAAATCATCTTTGAAATGAAATATTTTTTATTTTAAAACTAATCTTTCTCAATATGTACTCATGTAAATATAGAATACCACAGCTTATGGATACTGAGATTATTAATCTGTGAAAAGTGAAAACACTAATATAGATTCTAAGTGTCAAAAACTCAATATTTGAATCACAAAATTCCTACATTACCTTAGTATATGTTTAATGCCATCTACACCCATCTAGCTATATTACTTTAGAATTGTAAAATAAGTGAAAAGAAATCTGCAAGTAGATGGCTTTATCCAATACTAACTTTGGACGTTCATGGATAGATAGCACCATCGAACTAAGCTCGAGTTACAGGAATACGCAAAGTATTTTGGCCTCTATTGACTATTTACCGCACCAAAGCTGTGTATTAATAGAATTAATTGTGCAATTTCACAATCATCCTTAGCAAGTATAGCTTAGGGTTGGTAGATGTCAGATAAATAGTATACAAGATAAGTCCTATGTTATCTTGTTTCCTATTTATCTGACATTCTATTAATATACAGCTTTAGTGCGGTAAATAGTCAATAGAGGACACAATATATTGCGGATTTCTGTAACTTGAGCTTATTTCGATAATGCTATCTATCCATGAATGTCCAAGGTTAGTCTTCGATAAAGCCATCTACTTCCAGATTTCTTTTTACTTATTTTACAGTTCTAAAGTAGTACAGCTAAGATGGGTGTGGATGGCATTAAACAGACCCTAAGGTAATGTAGGAATTTTGTCATTCAAATATTATTTTTTGACATTCAGAATCTATTTAAGTGTTTTCACTTTTCACAGTTTAATAATATCAATATCCATAAACTGTGGTGGTATGTACATGAGTAGATATTGAGAAAGGTTAGTTTTTAAATCAAAAATATTTCACTTCAAAGATGATTTCACATTTATCTTTACATCAGGGATGCATAGTTAGTTATAAAATATCCTTATTGGTTAAAATTGAAAATAATGCCATTAGTTTTCAAAATTTTCAAATCTGGAATCAAATCTTTATGATGCAGAGTCAACATCAAGGAATTTGATTTAAATTTGAATTGAAAATATATTTTTATAAATAAATTCCATCTTATTAGAAATTTTATTTACTTTGCGTCATTCTCCATTCAATTTTTTTTATTTATTAAATGTATAGTTTCTGAAAGAAAACTTCAGAATGAACATTTTGTTTTAGTTTGTTGCGAGATTGGGTGTTCTTGATGCATTTTTCTGGAAATGTTTATGGAATGGTAAAGCATGGAATAAATTAACTGAAGAGTTGCATTTTGAATATCAGTGAGTTGATAATGTTAAAAACTGAAAAGTCATAAAAAGAATTACTAAATTTCACACTAATTAACTATATGCAGAAAATGAAATTTTCAAATGTTTTCTCTTGTTGATCTGAATAAATTTTAACCGTTTCAAAATAAATATCATTTCAATGGTTGTTTAAGCTGAAAATTTAGGTAACAGTTTCTGGTAAAATTATTCATATAAATATTTATTTTTTAAGTACTCATTTTTCAAACAGATTAAAAATATAAAATAATTTCTATTTACCTATCCAGATTTGCGAACAAGAGTGATAGAACTTTCGATAGGGATAACTGTGATTTGACAGAAGGTAGAAGCCATGTTGTTTTGACATTTCTGTTCAGACAGCATTGACAAATTATCATGGAAAGACTCACGCCGCAAGAACGTTTACAAATTGTTGAAAGTTATTTTCAAAATCAGTGTTCTATGCGCCAAACTTATAGACTACTTCGTGAAATTTATGGTTCACATAATCATCCATCAGAGCAGCTTATTCGTCCAACTATCGATAGATTTCGGACAACATTTTCTCTACTCGATGCGACAATAACAAGACTGTACGTACAGACCATAAGAAGCGTCGTTTGTTTGCTGTTTGTGCCCTAGAACAGCTTGAAGTTGATCCACTTTTTTATCGTAAAATTGTGTTTAGTGATGAAGCTCATTTCTGGTTGAACGGCTCTGTAAACAAGCTAAATTGCCGTATATGGAGTAAAAACAATCCTCAAGAAGTTCCGCAGGATCCATTGCATCCTAAAAAATGCACTGTATGGTGTGCTTTACACGCTGGAGGCATCATCGGTCCTTATTTTCTTAAAAACGATGCTGGAGCTAATGTTACAGTGAATGGTGCTCGTTACAGGTCGATGATCAATGATTATTTGTTTCAAATTTTGAACCCATGGATGGTGCTACACCTCATGCTGCTACCGTAACAATTGATTTATTGAAAGAAAGATTTGGCGATAATATTATTTCGAGAAATGGTCCAATTAATTGGCCTCCAAGTTCATGCGATATAACTTCACCGGATTTTTTTCTTTTGGGTTATGTCAAGTCATTACTTGACCCAAAAGAAAAAAATCCGGTGAAGTTATATCGCATGAACTTGGAGGCCAATTAATTGGACCATTTCTCGAAATAATATTATCGCATAAACCAATGGGTTTATGCTGATAAACCAGAAAAAATAGACGCTTTGGAAGCCAATATAACTGGCGTTATTGATGAAATAAGGCCTGAATTACTCGAAAAAGTCCAAAATTGGTCTGATCGAATGCGGTTCCTCAGGGCTGGTCGTGGTGGACATATGCCAGAAATTATTTTTAAAACATAAATGTCATAAAATTATCTTTCAAATAAAAGAAAAATTGGCTTCAATCTTAATTTAAATGTGTTTTATTTCAATTTTAAGTTCTATCACTCTAAAAAAACACCCGATATATGTTATATTCAAGATAAGCACATTGAATACAAGAAAAAGGGTTTTCCAATAAGAGGTTTTTTTTGATATTGAAAAAACGAGTATATTTTAAGAGAAATCAATGGATTTTTATTTTATTGTGAAGAGGAAGGTATGCTATCAAAAATAAAAAACGATATCACCCAAATGGCCACCCATATCCGTTTCATGAAGTTTTCATGCAATATTGCATCTGTATGTCTTCGATAACTTCACGAATTTCATTTTTGAGGTCTTGAATCGATTGTGGAGCATTGGCATAGACCTCATCCTTCACGTGGCCCTAAAGAAAAAAGTCTAAATGTGTTATGTCATAAAATCTTGGTGGCCAATTGTGATCACCTCTTCGAGAAACAATATGGATAGCGAAGATACGACGTTGCTCGTGATCGACCGGCTTGTGTTAACTGAACTTAAGACCTAAGTCTTTATGAAAAATACGCTGAAATGTCGTTTATGAAAAATACTCTAAAGATCGACAAGAAATCAACAAACCTGTGTTTTTAACAACACTACAGGCTCCAGCAGCAAAATTCTCAGTTGTTCTTGAGAGACTCACACAGTTTCGATTCTTCACATCATTTAACTTGTCCCAGCAGCTCAAATTCTCCCACCAGTTTCACTATCGCAGGTCCAGAAACTGCTTCCCGACGACCCAAAAGTGCTTTAGTTTTGCGAACTGCTACTGCAAAATTTTCACCCTTTTTTTATAGTGAATATCAACAATTTCAGTGCGTTGTTGAAGCGTGTATCGTTCCATTTTTTGTAGTGGCATAGTTTTCACTTGTCAAATGTCAAAATATGACAGCTTCTCAAAAATGACAGCTGCCCAGATAGCTGGCTATTCAAAATGAAATATATTAGTGCATAATCCTAATGGTGCTTTAAGAAGGAAATTGAGATAAATATTATGTACAAATGATTGTCTCCGATCGTTTTTCATTGGTTTTCTTCTAATGAAGATGTGTTGCTTTATTTTGACATAGTGTAATTTATAATTAATATTATAAAGGTTATACAAAAGGCACTGGTATAAGTGTTCGCTGAAAAAAGAAAATTCGAATTCTTACTGGAACGAACTCCTGAAATATTCGATAATATTTCTGCAAGGTCAAGAGTATTTATTCAAATTTCAGCCTACAGTTCTCATCTCTAAGTTTTTACATTTGTTTTTTTGTAAGTAGCATTGGCGACTCGTCATTATACCATATAAATATTTCAAACTTGGAATTGTGTTGACTTTTCCTTAATAGAAATCCACTGTGCATAATTAATTAATACTTATATGTTGATTTCTATTTATTTTAATATGGAACACATGATGCAAATACTTTTAAACAAGTAGTCAAAAATTTCGTAACATGGATACAATAAACATAATGAACACGATAAATACAGTAGTTAACCCAATAATGAATTCTCAGAATTTCTAAATTGGTTATTTCTAAACTTTCTAACAAGATCAACTTCAAGCCGTTATTTTCCTTGTGTAAAATCTCAGAACTCTCATCAAAATTTAGTTTCTATCTTATTAAATGCATACGTGGAATCCAATTTATTGTTGGGGAAAAATCGCCTATGATCAAGTATTCTAGTATTAAAGGAACTTCCGTTTGTCCAATATAAGTTTTTGGGCAGGTTTAGAGTTGTAAATTGTTCCCAAATAATTATTGGTTCGGAAGAATACGTTAATTTTTATGTTATTGAGGAAATAATTTATTTATATATAAAGTTTCACTATTCATTCATGTTGTTGCCATATATTTCGGGTTTATTCCTGTTTCAGAACTCATTTTCAGTTCTGAAAACAGATTAAAACATGTCAACAACTTGAATAAATAGCGAAAATTAAGCCAAGTGTAAGAAAATCACTCGGCTTACGTTTCGCTAGTTATTCATGTTTTTGTCTGTGTTTCAGGTGAAATTTAAGCCAAGTGTAAGAAAAACACTTGTAAGGTTCACTATTTATTCATGTTATTGTCATATGTTTCGAGTGAAACTGATTTTAATAAGTTTTCCTAATTTCAGCCAGGTTGATAAGGTAAAAAATGTACAAGGCAAATCTCATGATCTAAAATTACAAAAAAAATAATTTTCTAATGAATATAAGATTAGCAGCTGACGGATATTATATTATGGGGATAGAAAACTTTCAAGCATTTTCTATTAGCTTCGTTTTGAGTAAATCCAGTTAATGCACATTATTGTTTCAAAATTTCACCCAATTTTGACAGATATTTTCTGATTTAAAGCAGGTTGATAGAATGAAAAATTTCTAACCGTTTTAATCTTTGCTCTTTTTCTAATCAATAATGACAGTTAATGATAATTGTGATATCCACAATCTCATCAATTTTTATTTACTGTTTTTCTCTGTTTATAGGTATACCAAGGAAATTGCTGTGGAAATCAAGAAACTGAAGAAAATTCACGGGTACAAATGAGAAATTACTGGAAATATTGTATATAATTTTCGAAAATCAACAATATTTGATAAGTGTTATATATATTTGATATTTGTAATTTTATTTTGTCAACTGATTAAATGTGTACAATAAAAACTTTACTGTTTAATCTGACCTCAAATTACCTTATTCATTCAATAATAGAAATTACTTACAAATGAACTCTTAATATTGCATAAAACTGAAAAGTCAAAAGCACTTTTCAGATTTCCGTAAAACCCTTCTCTATTAAAATTATAATTTCCAGCATAAAGGGCTTAATACGGTTCTGTTCCCAAATGTTGCGAAATATTTTACTGCAAATAAAATGCAAATATCTCCTAGTACTGATAGCAAATAGGGCTAAATACGGTCCTGTGGTTATAAATTGGCGAGAAATGCTCCTGATAAATCCTAAAACTTCCTCCCTTAACTGACATAAAGGCCTAAAGACGGCCCTGTGCCGAAAATATTTCGGAGGCGTGGCTTAGAAAAATGGCGCGAAAATCCAGCTGCTCCTGGTAAATTCCGTATACCTCCTCGACTTTATATTCTCCTGATACTCGGCCAAATTGTTGAACACTACCCTGAAATGCCAATATTTGATGGACATTCTCGGATTATCTCAAAATGACCATATATGGGCATATTTCCATTTTCAGTAGCGTTTTCGCTGCCAAAAATGAGATTATTATGACGAAGGTCGCACTTTAATAGGAGCGAACTGCCATGAAGATCGACTCTAATGCGTCTTGATGTGTCCTGATGATAATCAGTATAAGTTGTGATAAGTATAAATCCAAAATTCCTTTAAACTACTGATAGTATCAGTGACAACAACCCCATTGTGAATGTAAAAATGTTGGTTTTAGAAATTTATTTTATTTTGAATACACAACAAAAATCCTCTTAAATTCGAAGTGGAGCAAGGCAGTTAAATTTTTTTGATGAATAGTTTTTGTATGAAAATTATTCCATTATATTTTTCAAGAAAATAATTTATCTTTTCTTTCTACTATATAAAAATAAGTCCGGTTTTCCTCCCTGACGCTATAACTCCAGAACGCACGAACCGATTTCCACGGTTTTGCATTCGTTGGAAAGGTCTTGGGCTCCGTGAGGTTTATAGCAAAGAAAATTCAGGAAAAATTCAACAGAAAAGTGGGGAAATCGTTTTTCACATACAGCGCCATCTCTCATACATAGCATGTACTACAAACCAATACTTCAAGTAGATGGCGCCGGTGCGTGATAAAGTGTTTGACAGCTACTCATTATTCTCTGGTCAGTTAATTTCATTTAAGCTCAGTGTAAATTATGTGGATCGTGCATTTGAAGTTAAATTCAACACTCTGTCCATAGTCCAAAATGCCTAGAGAACGACGTGCGAACATCGGCCGCCGCACAAGACATGCAAGCCAGCAACAAGTCTATTCAAGGAACTTAAGCGAAGAAAGACAAAATATAATAAGAGAAAATGACCGATTGAGACATCGCGTGAGCACACGAAGATCATTGGCATCATACAATCGCTTGGCATTCCAATATGATCCCACTGCGAACTACAGTGATGATGAAAATTTGGATATTGGACGAATGACGACTATATGCCGATATTGCAATGCGTTAAAGTTCAAAAGAGAAACGGTTGGATTGTGCTGCGCAAGTGGAAAAGTCAAACTGGATCCATTACTTACACCACCACAGCCACTGAAAACATTGTTTGATGGAAGTGATCCCGATTCCAGCCATTTTCTTCAACACATCCTTGAATACAATAACTGCTTTCGCATGACTTCCTTTGGAGCTAATATCATTCGAGAAGGCGGCTTCATGCCGACTTGCAAGGTAAAAGATACAACACACATAACCAATCACTCAATGAATTGCAACACATAACAACTGCATATACACCACACACTACACCATCACACGATTTACAACGTATTCATGAACAAATTTTAATGATTATTAATTACAGATACAAGGTCAAATATATCATTTGCATGGTTCAATGGTGCCAACACCAGATGAACCGCATCAATTTCTGCAAATATATTTCATTTCGTCGATGGTGGATCAGCTGAACGTGCGGTGCAATATACAGGGAGCACAACAGTTAAAGAGACGAATTATTGAACAGTTGCAAGCATTTTTTCACGCTTATAATGCTGTGGTTAATATGTTCAAAACAGCATTGGAACGAATGCCATCGGATACGCACAAATTTGTCATAAGAGCGGATTGTACCCCAACAGGTGAACATGTGCGAAGATTCAATGCACCCACCGTTAATGATGTTGCTGCAATTATTGTTGGCGATCCAACTAAATCACGAGACATTGTCGTTCAGCGAAGAAGCAATATCATGCATCGTGTAAACGAGACACATCGTTTGTACGATGCGTTACAATATCCAATCATTTATTGACAAGGGCAAGACGGATACGACATCACGTTGAAGATGGTCGATCCAATTACAGGTACAATATTCACACACTAATTATTTCCATTATTACTATTATTGGTTTCCATTAACAATTCATTTAATTTTGCATTTTCAGGAGTATCAACGAATAAAAATCTAAGCGCAATGAATTACTATGCGTATCGTATGATGATTCGTACACATGAGGAGAATGTCATTCTGAAGTGCGGTCGGCTATTCCAGCAATTCGCTGTCGACATGTATGTCCAAGTCGAGACAGAACGTTTAGCGTTCATCCGATTCAATCAGCCAAAGCTACGATCTGAGGACTATATACACTTGCGTGATGCTATTCATTCAGAGACTTTTCAGACACTTCATTTTAGTAGGTAATTGAAATGAATTTATTACTGTTGTGAAATGAAATAAATATTTTCCTTTTCAAATATATAACAAAAAAATTTTTTTCTTTATCTTTTAATCACCAAACGAAATGTTACATAAAACGAATCTGGTGGCGAAACGGAGTTCGCCGGGTCTGCTAGTTTAATATATTTTTCAAGGACTGAAAAAACTTAATCTCAGAATATTCAGGAAGAAATAATTTGCAGTGCCAGATATATAAATGCGAAGACCTCCTCGTTAACCTATTCATTTATTGCTTGCGCCTGATTTTTGATCAAATGTTGTTTGTACTTACTTATTCATTACCCGGATATACTTGGTCATATGTAACAAACAACATTGACTTTTGTTTCATTTCGTTCCAGCAAAGTTGCAAAAATATTTCAATTTTGGCAGCGAAAACGCTACTGAAAATGGAAATATGCCCATATATGGTCAATTTGAGATAATCCGAAAATGTACATCAAATATTGGCATTTCAGGGTAGTGTTCAACAATTTGGCCGAGTATCAGGAGAATATAAAGTCGAGGAGGTATACGGAATTTACCAGGAGCAGCCGGATTTTCGCGCCAATTTTCTAAGCCACGCCCACTCGGGAATGCTCCTGATACTTGGAACAGAGCCGTATTTAGCCCCTATGTCACCTCGTTGAGAAGGTATTTAAATGTATCAGGAGCCGTCGATTATCAGGAGAACAAAAGTCGAGGAGGTATACGTAATATATCAAGAGCTGCCGGATTGCGCCTGATATTTCGAACAGGGTTGTATTTAACTCCTATGTCAACTCGCTGAAGAGGTATTTAGATGTGTCCGGAGCAGTCGAGTATCAGGAGAACGGAATGCGAGAAGGTATACGGAATTTATCAGGAGCAGCCGGATATTTCGAACAGAGCCGTATTTAGCCCCTATGTCAACTCGTTGAGAAGGTATGCAGATGTATCAGGAGCAGTCGTATACCAACAGAACCGTATTTAGCCCTTTATGTTGGCACATTTAGGAGGTACTTTTAAGTCCCCGCATATCTGCCATTTATACGTGTTGTAGTTTATTTTATCCAAAAGAGTGCGCATATTTTCATAACTTTTTTTCATCATCACTGAATGGGCAACTGTTATAGAGGGTTTTAAATTTCCATTCTGCAATAACACAGCTTTTAACCTAATCTATAAATAAACGCCACTCAGAGGGGGAATACTCAATATCAAGTTCCTGCAATAAACCATCAATATCAGCACACGCACACAACGAATTTTCCATACTGTAGAATGCAGAAAGCAGAGCAGTTTTTTTCGTTACGTTGTATAATAAGTTCCATTCCTTAAAACCAAAAAGTTCTGACTGTTGCTTTGATAACCCTGTACTTAATCATTTAACTCACTTTGAACAATCAAATGTGGCTCGCCAGAACTAGGACCTGGAGTAAAAGTAGGGTCGGTGCACTATTCTTCGGAGCTGCCTGATGATGCAATGTGTCAAATATCTTCCAAAACAACATTCTGCGGATCTGAAGGTGCAATCGGTACTGGTAAGTCTGTATTATGAGGAACGAATAGGTCGTATTACAGACTGCAAATTGGATAGTCGATCTTGTGCTTTCCCTTTTTGGAATAACTTCCAGTCTTTGTCAGGCAAAAATAGCAATCGTCTAAATGATTAGTAGGTTCTCGCCATACCATAGGGACTGCAAAAGGCATGCTTCTTCTTTTCCCATTCATCCACTGCACCAATGATTTGCTACAACTAACACCGCACACATGGGGAGCTCACTGCTTGTCTTGATATCCAATTAAAACACCAAATATTGGAAGTCGCCTTCTTTTAACATTTTCAGATAATGGCTTGGCTTTTGATTTCACCATAAAGTTTCCACAAATATAACAAAAAAACGTCTGTCTCGACATTTTCGTCCTTAAAACACTTTCTTATCTACACACAGGGAACCACTCAGAATTTGTAAAAAATGCGAAAGCGTTATTGGATCCTCTCTTTGACAGAATGCGAGATTATAAATTCGTTCAAATAATGAGGCGACTTGATATAGATCAAAAAGATATACACTCTATTGAAAACTTATACTGGGACCAATCAGCTGCAGTTATGATTGACAACAAAGTTACAAGGGCACAGAAAATCCTTTGAGATGTAGAACAGGGGTGTCTCCCCACTCCTGTTTAACGTTTACTCTGAAAACACCTTCTATGAAGCTCTCGAAGGGCAAGAGTTAGGCATCAAGGTAAATGGCACATGGATCAACAATATACGTTATGCAGATGACACACTCCTGATAGCAGATAACATGAATGACCTCGCGTCTATTGTTTCTGGTTTATCAGCATAAACCAATGACTTGACATAACCCCAAAGAAAATAATCCAGTGGAGTTATGTCGCATGATCTTGGAGGCCAATTAATTGGACCATTTCTAGAAATAATGTTATCGCCAAATCTGTCTTTCAATAAATCAATTGTAACGGTAGCAGCATGAGGTGTAGCACCATCTTGTTGGAACCAAAACACTTCTGGGTTCAAAATTTGAAACAAATAATCATTGATCATCGATCTGTAACGAGCACCATTCACAGTAAGATTAGCTCCAGCATCGTTTTTAAAGAAATATGGACCGATGATGCCTCCTGAGTGTAAAGCACACCATACAGTGTATTTTTCAGGGTGCAATGGAATCTGCAGAACTTCTTGAGGATTGTTTTCACTGCATATACGGCAATTTAGCTTGTTTACATAGCCGTTCAACCAGAAATGAGCTTCATCACTAAACACAATTTTACGATAAAAAGGTGGTTCAACTTCAAGCTGTTCTAGGGCTCAATCAGCAAACAAACGACGCTTATTATGGTCAAGTGGCTTTAGTTCTTGAACCGGTTGGATCTTTTATGTGTGTAGACCAAAATATTTACGCAAAATTTTCCATGTGGTGGATGCACAGAGTCCAACTTGTTGTGAACGTCGACGAATAGACAAACCTGGATCATCATATCATCATTAACACTATGACTTACAGCAGCGATATTTTCTTCTGTACGTACAGTTCTTTGTCTTGTTGTTGTTGTTGCATCGAGTAGAGAAAATGTTGTCCAAAATCTATCGATAGTTCGACGAATAAGCTGCTCTGATGGACGATTATGTAAACCATAAATTTCACGAAGTGCTCTATAATTTTAGCGATAAATATTTGGGAGTGCATTTAGATAGCAGACTAACCTGGAAGGAGCATATTATTAAAAAAAGGAAGCAAATAGACCTTAGAACTAAAGAAGTGAATTGGCTTATAGGTAGAAAATCGAAACTCTCATTAGAAAACAAGCTGCTGATATATAAAACGGTCATAAAGCCCATATGGACATACGGAATTGAACTTTGGGGATGTACAAGTAAGTCCAATGTAACTCTAGTCCAGAGAAGCCAATCGAAAATACTGAGATTGCTAACAAATGCTCCATGGTATGTATCAAATCAAACCCTGCATGAAGATTTGAAAATACCTTATGTAAAGGATGTCATCAAGGAACAGAGCCAAAAACATCACACTAAGTTAGATGGTCATATAAACGACTTACTACAACATGAGAAGACTCAAAAGGACCTGGCCAGCTGATATGAAGTAGATTTAAAATGGTCTTTTCACTGGAGAAGACCATATCAAATCATTTGAGAGCTCAAAGCTCTGTAGACAGCAAATTAGCTCATAGAATTGTTGTATTCTGATTGCTAATGAATAAATGATAAAAAAAAAGTTTAGCGAATAGAACACTGATTTAGAAAATGAATTTCAACAATTTGTAAACGTTGTTGCGGCGTGAGTCTTTCCATGATAATTTGTCAATGCCTACTGAACAGAAATCTCAAAACAACATGGCTTCTACCTTCTGTCAAATCACAGTTATCCCTATCGAAACTTTTATCACTCTAAAGAAAACACTGAATACATTCATTTTGTACTGTTACAGATACAGTCGACTCTCGTTAATTCGAAACTCGAGGGACTCTTGAAATATTACGAATTATCGAATGTTTGAAATATCAAATGGTTTGAAATTTGTGAGAGAAAATAAATAAAACTTCGAATTATTAAGTGTTGGTTAATTTTTATTTATTAATATAAAAATGACAAGAATTAAGAGGTACATTCGTGTACATACATATATTCGTAATGTGAATTAATTAATCTTTCGAAAGAACTTTGTTATACTGGTTTGCTTTAAAGCACAATTCTGCTGCTCACACTGCTCAATAACTTTTTTTGAGAGAAAAAGTGCCTGAAATGCTTTTTCATCACTTTCGTTTTGTAGACAGAAGCTTTGTAAGGTATTAAATGAGGATCTTGCTTCCTTAACTGACACCTCTGCCAAAGGTTCCGATGTATCGTCCTCATCTTCATCGTTACTTTGCGTATCTGTCGCAGATAAAATTTCGCCATCGGTTAGTGAACCTGAGACAGCAACATTTTCATCCACTTGAACAAAATCAGAAAAACTCACACCGCTGATGTCAACTAATGGTTCTATTGCTGGTTCTTCATCATCTATAAGTATTGGAAGATTTTCTTGATTTTCTTTTAAGAAACCGGATTTTTTGAAGCAGTTGAGAATCGTTAGGGGTGTTACAGCTCTCCATGCTTTGTCAATTAGTAAAATAGCTGTCAGAACCGTGATATTTGCAGTTAGCTGTTTGTCGAGAGATTCTAAAACGATCTTAACAATTTCTTTGCGATAGAACGTCTTAAAATTATGGATAATCCCTTGGTCCAATGGTTGCAATTTGGAAGTTGTATTTGGCGGAAAGAAGTAGAGTTTCACGTTAGACAATATAGGAGGACTGTTGTGGACAGTGCAGTTGTCTAAAAATAGTAAAATTTTCCGCTTTTGTCGTTTCATGTCCCTATTAACTGTTAAAAGCCAATTGTTAAAAAGTTCTGTCGTCATCCAAGCTTTTTTGTTAGCACGATAATCAGTTGGAAACGATTTCACTCCTTTGAAACATCGCGGTTTCATTGCTTTTCCTATCACTAAGGGTTTAAGATTTTCCGATCCATCCATATTTACTGCAAGTAAAACTGTCAACCTCTCTTTACTATGTTTTCCTCCGTGACATTTTTCATCTTTAAAAGTAAGCGTCTTGTCCGGTAAACATTTAAAAAATAGGCCAGTTTCATCAGTAATATAAATGTCTCGGGCATCATAGTTTTCAATCAAGGTCTTCAATTTACCGTGCCAATCTAAACAAACTGCATCATCAACACTTCCACTGTCCCCACAAACTTTTTTAAAAACAACTCCATTTCTCTTTTTGAAATTTGTAAGCCACCCTTCACTTGCCCCAAAGTTTTTGATGCTTAGAGTAGACGCGAACTCTTTTGCTTTTTCCTTCAACAAGTTCCCGCTAATAGACACTTTTTGTCCTCTACACTGTCTTAGCCAAATGACCAGGCTTTCTTCCAGACGAGGAAATTCACCTTTAGTAGTTCTTTTCCGTACTCCAGCAGTTTGAGCAGCATTAATTTTCTCCTTGTGCTTTGTTATTGTTGAGAGAGTACTCAGAGGAATCTTAAATTCTTTTGCAACATCACTCTTCTTCTCACCTTCTTCTACTTTTTCGATTAACTTTTTCTTTTCAGCAATCGTCAAACATCTATACTTTCTAGGGCTCATAACTAACACTAACTTTTAATCTGCATACCAACGAAAGAGTAACAGTAACTGAATAACTAAACAAACCAATTCGTAAGAAGTGTGTGCGTCAAATAGTCAAACTAATCATAACAAAAACAAAGGCTCGTGTATCTTGATACAAGTTTGAACTTGTCGCATACAAGTTTGAACTTGTCGCAAAATGTACTTACAATCTTTCCGCCTCTTCTCTCTGCTACTTTGAATTGTCGAGTGCTGGACGCTGATGAGTTCGAATTAACGCGTCGTTTTGTTAAATAGCAATGTTTTTTTCGTTCGAATTACCAAGTGTATGAAAATGTATTGATTTAGTTCGAAATATAAAGAGATTTAGTAGGAAACTCGTGATAACTTTGAATTATAGAGAGGTTCGAATTATCGCAGGTTTGAATTAACGAGAGTCGACTGTATATTATAATATGAGGTCTGTGGTAATGTTAAAATTAAGATTTACTTGGAAATGAGTAAAATATCGATTATATTGTCTATTTATTTGTAATGCTTCTAACAAAGTAAGGTTGAAACTTTCATTTTCAACATGCAAAATTTCAAAATTCCGGTTAGAATGAGTGGAATTACTTTTATCATTAAGGAAACTTTTTAAATGTCCTTCAATTCTTATTTTGGAAGGGTCTACCTACGTCCTATGTAATCTTATAAACCGCTAATTTATCATCCTTCGATATAATATATTTATTGTCTTTAACGGATTTACTGAGGTTTAAATTTGTTTCTTAAATCATAGTCATTCTCAGAAATACCTTTCGTTGTTTAAATTTTTCTTTTATCTTGCCGTATAACATTTAATGCTATTCTACGATTTTTATTTATCAACAATTTATCTATCAATATTGGTTTGTAGTCATTATTAATGGCTATTCTTTAATAATATTTGGCCTAGAAATGTAATTTTATTGATTCATTGCAATGTTAACATTCTAATGAATCAAAAAGCCATTAATAATGACTACAATCCAATATTGATAGATGAGTTGTTGAGGAATAATAATTATAAAATAGTATTAACTAATGTGTACCCCACCATGAAAGAGAAATTTAGGTATATTCACGATTCAATTAAATATCTACGTTTAAAATGCGCAATTACTTTGTTACCACCTTATAATCATATATTTTAATTTTGATATCCAAAAAAATTATTATTTAGAAATAATTTTCGAATATCATCTGCTTCAATAAAGTTACTCTGTTATTTGTTGATGCAAAAAAACATAAAAATTTTAAAGATTTTAGATTGTTCTTCAAAAGTTATTGTGTTTTAAACTGTTCCACACTTCGAATTCGGAATTTTCTTCTGTCTGTCCAATGCAACCGTTCAAGACTATTTCGAGTTCAAAATTCCATAAATAAAAATAATGCGACCAAATAGAAAGCGTTCTAAAACGAGTACGGAAAAACAGGGGCAGTGTTTCGGCTTCATGCATTTTTCATTAAATCTCACAAGTATTTTCATAGAAATTGAAAATTTATAAACGCAAATCTGGATATGGATAGGTACAGAGAAATTATTGTAAAATTTTTTAATGTTTGAGAAATGAGTACTTTAAAAATCAATATTTATATAAATGGTTTTATCAGAAATTGTTACCCGAATTTTCAGCTTAAACTACTATTGAAATGATACATTATTTTGAAACGGTTAAAATTTATTCAGATCAATCATCAGGAAATATTTGAAAATTTTATTTTCTGCATGTAGATAATCAGTGTGAAATTTAGTGAATCTTTTTATGACCTTTCAGTTTTTAACATTATCAACATACCGCTATTAAAAATGCTACTCTTCCGATAATTTCTTCCACGCTTTACCATTCCATGAACATTTCCAGAAAAATACATCAAGGATACCCAATTATCTGTCAGTATAGTGAATGTCCCCGCTCACAAATATGTGACTTGTTTCCTTATTTTTCATTTCAAAATGCTGAAAACATAAAAGTTAATTGAGCAAATTAGCAAATGTAATCAATTCTTATAGTCACAAATTCTAAGCCCATCCAACAAATTTCTACCAAAATAAGACTAATTTTAATATTAATTAGGTCATCAAGAATAACGCGAAGTTTAAAAATAATCATCCACAAGGAATATTCCTAAAATGTACTGAATTTGATGCTTTAGAAATTTCAACCAAACAAATCGAGTTCAAATTCAGGAGAAGAGACAATGTGGAAACTAAAACAAAATGTTCATTCTGAAGTTTTCTTTCAGAAATTATACATTAAATAAATAAAAATATTTGAATGGAGAATGATGACGCAAAGTAATTAAAATTGCTATTGAGATGGATTTCATTTCTAAAAATATTATACTCAATTCAAATTTAAATCAATTTCCTCCTGTGCTCTATGTCAAACAGGTTTGATTCGAGATTTGACAATTTTCCTTGAAAACTAATGGCATTATTTTCCATATTAACCAAAAAGGATATTTTATTAACCAACTTTATGCATACCTTATATGAAGATGAATGTGAAATCATCTTTGATACGAAATGTTTGTTTTTATTTCAAAATTAAGCGCTCTCAGTACGTACTTATTCAAATAACAATCAATGCCATAGATAAACGTTTATCTATGAACCCCACAGATTATGGATATCATTAATCTGGGAAAATATTTTCTAAATGTCAAAAACTTAATATATATTTGAATTACAAAATTCCTACATTACCTTATTGCCTGTTTGGTGCCATTTGTACCCATTAAGTTGTATTAACTTAGAATTTTTAAAATCAGCTCAAACAAATCTGCTAGTCTAGCTTCGTCCAATATTAAATATGGACATTAATAGATAGATGGCACCATACGCTCGTATTACAGAAACACACAATGTGGTGTGACCTCTGTTGACTATTTACCGCATCAAAGCTAAACATCTATTTTAATTCTTTGCGCAGAATGCATAAAGTTTGTTATAAAATATCTTTATTCGTTGAAATTGAATATGATGCCATTATTTTTAAGCTAAATTTTCAACTTTTGAATCAAACCTGCATGATACAAAACCCAAGGGGTATTTGATTTAAATTTAAATTGAATATAATATTTTTGGAAATAAATTCAATTAAATTCAAATTTTAAAGTCAATAGCGTCGAACAATGGTTACAATACGAACATAATAGATAAATTAATTTTTAAGAAACAGCATAAAAAAGCTTTAACTTCTCTTTACCCTATTCTTCAGGACAAAGAAAAAAATTATATACGATAAAATTCATACCACAAATAAGTAATAAAATTTGCAATTGACTAAAATAGAATAATATTATAATATAATAATATTAATATTATTCGTACAAATAAGAAAAACTTAGGTTCACTCTTAGTGAATAGCAAAAACTGTCATGGAACGTGTGAAAAAAGCGGTATATACAAAATTATATTGTAATGAATTCCCAGCATTTTTCATAGATCAGACAGGCCGATGTATAATATATAACACAAGGGTAGAAGAACATAAAAGATATATCTTATACCTTTCTTTAAATGAGCAATATATATATACATTAGGAGTACAAATAAGTTTACACCGTTTTTTAAAACAAATTAAATATTTATTATAGAAGAATGATTTTAAACGATGTGAGACTGCTTGCTGAGTGACTTCTAATGTTAGAGCAAGTTCTTTTTGTGTTTGAGATGAATCTTCCTCCAATAATTCCTCCAATTCTGCATCCTCGTAAATTTTTGGCCTTCCACTGCGATCTTTGTCTTCTACGTCGAAATCACCGTTTCCAAACTTTTGAAACCACTCTCGACACGTTCTCTCACTCAAAGCACCCTCACCATATGCTTCTACGAGCAATTGATGCGCCTCAGCAGCAGATTTCCTCAAATTAAAGAAGTAAACTAATATTTCCCGCAAATGACGCTTACTTGGCTCAAATTTTGACATTTTCAACTTATAAAAATTATATTTTACCAATATAAAATCAATGATATTAATAGGTTATGTTGTTCTTGAATGTCCAAACTATTTTTTAAGCCGGTTATCATCTGCGAAAGCTAACCGAAACTCCGTGCCGCGCCATCTACACCAAAACGGCGGAAACTTATTTGTACTCCTAATGTATATATATTGCTCATTTAAAGAAAGGTATAAGATATATATATATATATATATATATATATATATATATATATATAAATTAATTAAATTTATTTTGTAGTGAACGAAATACCGTATAATTCAATTATTTCCACTTTTTAAATTTTTGGTGTTAGCATAGCTAACTGATGTTCTCTTATTGTTCCTCTTAGATTGTTTACTATAATGTAATATAACAAAAACTTTAGCCACAGCAACGCGTGGCCGGATCAGCTAGTATTTTCTTATTATTCTGCCGGTAATATCAAAAAATATTATTCATATTTCATCATTTTATTAGTATGTAATTCGTACTTAAATATAATTTCTAAAAAACACAAAACACAAATATAAAAAAAAATACCGAGCAAAGCTTGGTCATCCAGGTACTTACATAATAAAATAACATCTGGATTTTCAAAACATTGTATAAATAACAACCATTTCATAGATTTCAGTAAAACCGAGATTTTACACATAGATAATAAAAGCAGAAGAATGGACCTTTCAGTGAGTTGGGCTAAAAACCAGAAACATATATGTCAACAGACATCAAATAAACAGTGAAACTTACGCCAAGTTGTTTTTATTCACTTTGAACTTTTATATCTATTACATGACAGTTTTTTTATAAAGTTAAGCTTCAAACTTACCCTTTAACATATCTAACAATTTGTTGCATTCATCCAGAAGAGATTTATCATTTGGAATTTCCGTTTTGTTAAGTAAAGATTTAATTTCATCTTTAATAATAAAGAGATCCAGTCTATTATCAACAGCAAGTCTTATAATACGATCAGAGATCGAGGAGATAATAAATTAAAGACCCGAGGTGGAACCCCGGGACTTACTGTACTCATATAAAAAATCTGGCTTTATAAAAAAAATGAATAACTCTAGATTGAGATAACTGAAAAAAATAACTAAAGCAAAAATGGTCTAATACAGCTTGAAATGATAATAAATAAAAATGAAATAAAAATACTAACTCTACGTCAGCAGGTATGAAAACACACTCACCAACAAGGATTTACAGAATACACAAGTAGTATTTGGAAGATCACTGCATGCTTTCAATCCAGAACAGAAATACGAAATCATCTTTGTTTTTGTTTAAAAATTAACCTCTTTCAATATATTTTTTTCAATATTTGAATATATTTAAATAACAAACAACACCACAGATTATGGATGGATATTATTAATCTGTGAAAACCATAGACTTATACTAATACGTCTCTGGTGAAAACGCTAAATGTCAAAAACTTTATATTCGAATCATAAAATTCCTACCTTCTACATTACCTTATTGCTTGTTTGGTGCTATCTAGACCCATCTAGCTGTATTATTTAAGAAATATAAAATCAGTACGAAGAATTCTGCTAGTAAATAGCATTCTCCAACAGTAAATGTAGATATTCATGGATAGACGGCACGATCGAAATATGCTTTAGTTACAGAAACTCGCTATATGGTAGTGGCTTTTAACCGCAAGAAAGCAATATCTAAGTAGAATTCTTCTTGCAGATTTTACAATCCTAAGCAAGTACAGATCAATGTTGGTAGATGTCAGATAAATAGGATACAAGATAATGTAACTTTTATAATGTTTGTATTTTTTTTTTAGAGTGATAGAACATTAAATTGAAGTAAAACACATTTAAATTAAGATTGAAGCCAATTTTTTTTTAATATGAAAAATAATTTTATGAAATTTAAAGTTCTGTCACTCTAAAAAAAACACCTGATATTTCCTGAAAGTTATCATAGTTCAAAAATAAGATTACTCAACAAATACAACAATTACATTTCTCCATTTTTTCTGTAGAATGGGACCATAAAAAGATCTCAGTGAGTAAGAAACTGTGGAAATTGAAACCATGCTCAAACATTCGGAATATAGCCAAAGAAAAATCGCCAATATTTGCAATGTTTCACAATCATCTGCGAAGACTGTGTAGACTAAGGCTAATAACTCCAAGAAATCAGAGTGCTCAAGAATATTGTGGTGGAAAATAGAAGACTGTCCCATCTCGACATAAACAAAATTGAAGAGGCAGGATACAACGTTTCCGTAAAAACAGTTCGTAGAAGTTTGTTTGAAATGGGCTTCAGAGGAAGAAGACCTGTGAAAAACCAAAACTGGTGAAAGATTTAACTGGGTCAAATAATATAGGCATTTCATGGAAGGAAGATTGGAATAACGTAAGCTACTCTTACCGGTCATTTAATTTCTTTTTTGTCTGAAAATTCATTTTGTTTTTTTTCAGGTTTGCTTCAGCAACAAATCAACGATTTTAATTCTTGATGACAAGCCACAGTTTGTGAAAAGGAGAGTTGGTGAGAAGTATCATCTAGATTGTACTATAAAAGCAGTAAAACCGCCTCAGTGATATAGTCAGTTATTAGTGCTAAGGAGTTAGGCTGCCTTTGGTTCCCAAATAGTAACACAATAATTATTCAAGATTCTGCACCATGCCATAAGGCTAAGAGAGTGATAAAATTTCTTGAAGATAAGAAAATTCCACTGCTCCGATGGCCTGGAAATTCGCCTGACGTGAATCTTATAGAAAATGTTTGTGAGTTCTTGAAAAGGGAATTGGGAAAGGAAAAAATCACAACAAGGCTTCAAATGATAGAGAAAATCAGTTACCATTGCAACCACAAAAATAATTTTAAAAAAATAGCAGAAAACTGCATCAAAAGCATGCAACATAGGATCCTGTCCTGCAAAGGAGGGACCAATAAAATACTGATTTTTTTTAAATATCCACTGAAACGACAAGGCTACATATCAAGGAAACCAAAAAAAAACCCTATAATGACACCTTTACACAAAAGGAAGGAGGATAGAATTTTGTCAACTCTTTCAAGAAGATAATTTTAATGTCTTTATATCGGATGAAAATTGTTAATAACTTGGTGGAAATCACTTAAAAATCCTATCAAAACAACCTGTTATCGTTCAAATTTCCCATCAAAACAATGGTTTGGGGAGCAATATCGCAGTGTGGTGCTATGCCTCTCTGTATAGTTGATGGTTACATTAATGGTGAAAAGTATTGTGGCATTCCAAGGGATTTTCTCCTTGAATCGGTGCATGCTTTATTTCCAGAGGGACGGCGTTTTCAGCAGGATACTGCAAGATGCCATACTTCGGCGTTTACTCAAGCTTGGATGCAAGAACACCAAGTGACAACCATTTCATGACCAGCAGCTTCACCAGACCTTAGTCCCATTGAAAACATATGGGAACTAATGAAGATTGAAGTTGAACGAGCAGCTCCACGAAATAAAGATGATTTAATTCAGTCAGTTTTACAGTCCTGAGCACCATCACCGAAAATTATGGGGGTGATCTAGTTTCGGGTGTACCTTGACGTTTAGTCAAGTGTTAACAGTTAAATGGAGGTTGTATAAGTAAATAAGATGAATGTTTTGTTATAACAGACGACTTTTGCTCGTGCTTGATCATCTTTGCTTTCGAGGTGACCTTCTTGCGTGGATTGGAGCATTTCTTCATAATCGTTCATTTCAGGTAAGAGTTGGCAGCTCTCTCTCGTCTCCCAAACCGGTGACCAGTGGCGTACCACAGGGCTCCGTTTTGGGGCCCCTACTTTTTGTACATCTCCGACTTAGGAATTTCCTCTACAAGTAGCCATTGTGATCTCGGTGTTGTTATAACAGACGATTTGTCCTGGTCGGAACACATACTGTCTATTGTCGGCAAGGCCAGCAGGTCTCTCTTTTTAATACAGAAGGCATTTGGTGGGTGCGATCCAACTATGTGTAGTGCTCTTTATAAGACTTATATTCGTTCTATCTTGGAGTTCGCCGGACCAGTTTGGAGTCCAGTGTTGTGTCGCGACGCTGCGGTACTTGAGAGATCGCAGAGGCAGGTTACGCTTTTATTTACGATAATGTAGAAATAACTAGAAAAATCGCAATGAGTCAAGGAACTGCAAATAAGAACAACCAACAAATAGTAAAAAAGTTTATCAAAAATATAATAAATATCAGTAGTATGGTGATCATCCGGAGTATGATCATAAATTTGAGGTTTTTTTTGAATATCAAAACACCCTTTTTCTATTTTATTTTGAATCTGTAGTTTGTTCATTAAATTTGATTCAAAAATCTTGAAGCCACCTATAGATGTGAGTATCTTCTGAAGCTTCTGCAAGAGCATTCTCAAGGGGAATTATACCTTCGCTAATATAACCCCCGATTTGTACCACCTCCTCTAGAAGATGATGATAATAATCATAGTATTCCATCTCTGAAGATAAGAACGGAGTAAATGGAAGTGCTAAAGATAATGGAGATGATCTTTCAAGAATTATTTCTCTTCTCTCGTTCCTGCTTGCTTCATCCATTTGGCTGACAATCTACAACAAAAAGAACAACCTACAATCAGTGTCTGAAATACAGTCGAACTTCGATAAGTAGAACTTTGATGAATCGAATCAAATTGGTTGGCAACAACGCCAAGACTGAAAATTAGTGTAATTTTTATTCAATAAGTCGAACTTCTATAACTCTAATATCTTGATACCTTTATTTTTTTCATTACAATACATTTATTAGCAATCAGAATACACACATTTCATAAGCTAATTTGCTAACTATGGAGCTTGAGGCTCTCACATGACATTATTAGGCCTTTTCCAGTGAAGCCCCTTCAGCTATCTCAAGACAGTTGGACTTTTTCTTCTTGATCTTCTATATTGTGGCAGTACTAATAGATGCAATAGATTGTTAATATGGCTTTTCAGTTTTGCATGATGTTTGTCCCTCTTCTTTTTAATGACATCCTTTACATAAGGGATTCGTAAATCTTCGTGTAGCGTTTAATTAGTGACGTACCATGGAGCATTTGATATCATTCGAAGTATTTTAGATTGACTTCTCTGAATTATTGATATATTTGATTTGCTTGTACATCCCCAGAGTCCAGAGCTCGATACCATATACCCATATAGGCTTTATCACTGTTTTATAGATGAGTATCTTGTTTTCCAGTGCCAATTTAGATTTCCTACCTATAAGCCAATGTAGTTCTCGTGGTTTTAAGTCTATTTGCTTCCTTTTCTTAATTATGTGTTCCTTCCATGTATGTCTGCTAAATGCATGCCCAAGTATTTTGTACTTGAGACCTCTGGTATTTGTACGTTATTCATATATACAGGTGAACACTGGCCATTTTTGGATTTCATTCAAATGTTTCTGTAATTTATTAGTGGCATTTTGCCAACAGCTAGAATGCCTGTATCATCTGCGAAAGTTCCCAATATGGTATGTAGATTTGTAAGCAGGTGAGCGGTGTACAGCATATATAGCAGTGGTCCAATAAAACTTCCCTGAGTAACTCCTGTTTATATTGGAAAGTAGTTCGATTCCTCACTACAAACTCTCACTCTGAATCGTCTTTCACTAGGCTTTAACAGTATGGCGTAAAATAAGTTCAGTTTTACGTTGTGAGTTTTCACGAGTATACAGTAGTAGTTGTACTTGAGTGGATAAAATTTCTTATACGTCTATTTGATACACCTCGTATCTTTATTGCTAACAATAGGTCGTCAAAACGTAAATTATGAAAAATTTATCTCTTGACGAAAAATATAGACTTTTAAAAGAAGTGGAAAGTAGTCTACGAAAGAAAAATGTAGCTTTAAAGTATGGTGTCCCAGCAAACACCGTGTCTTCTAATCTAAAAAGAAAGAAAACAATTAACAGTGCAGTTGAAAGTGGTGGTGCGTGTGGGAGTTCCAAAAGGCTGAAAAATCCAATGTACGCAAGTGTGGACAAAGCAGTTTTAGCTTGGTTTACATCGGCCAAGATCCAGATGATGATTTTGTTCACTTCAGAATCGTGATTTTCATCTCCTTACCACGCCCGCATAAGAATTTTTTGGCATACAAAATATATAATAAGTAAAGCACTTTAACACAGGCAATACTGTACATCAGCATTTTTGGACGTGAGTCATATAAGTTGATAAAGTCTGACATCCTGGTTTGCTCTATAAAATCAAAAAATATCTACCTTGTTGTTATTATGAATTGTTGAAGTCCTATCTTAGTGAAATACGATTCAGAGTGGGATCGAACTACTTTCCAATACAATCAGGAGTTCCTCAGGGAAGTGTCCTTGATTCAGTGAGGAATCGAACTACTTTCCAATACAATCAGGAGTTCCTCGGGGAAGTGTCCTTGGACCACTGATATACGTGCTGTACACCGCTGACCTGCCTACAAATCTACATACCATATTGGGAACTTTCGCAGATGATACAGGCATTCTAGCTGTTGACGAAGTTTCACAAAATGCCACTAATGAAATACAGAAACATTTGAATGAAATCCAAAAATGGCTTCACAAGTGGAAAATCCAAATAAATAAGTCCAAATCTGTGCAAGTGAATTTCACCTTACGGAGAGGCCAATGTCTATGTATATATGAATAATGTACAAATATCAGAGGTCACAAGTACAAAATACTCTAGGATGCATTTAGATAGCAGACATACATGGAAGGAACACATAATTAAGAAAAGGAAGCAAATGGACTTGAAAACACGAGAACTACATTGGCTTATAGGTAGGAAATCTAAATTGGAACAGGAAAACAAGATACTCATCTATAAAACAATGATAAAGCCTATATGAGTGGATGGTATCGAGCTCTGAGAATGTACCTGCAAATCAAATATATCAATAATTCAGAGCAGTCAATCAAAAATACTTCGAATGATAGCAAATTCTCCATGGTACGTCACTAATGAAACCCTACACAAAGATTTACGAATTCCTTATATAAAGGATGTCATTAAAGAGTGAGAAACAACATGCTAAACTGTAAAGCCATACATTGAAATTTTCAAAGAATTCATAAAAATTATTTCAAAAGAATGAATGATGATAGATTTTAAAAATTTTTAAATAACACATAAAAAACCATTTTTATTGATGTTATCACCTTATTTATGCAAATGCAAAAAATATTTTTCCAACTAAATAAATCTTAAATCTCAGTAATTTTCAAACATTATGTGACATTTATCTTCTGGCTGTACCTACTGTTATAACCCAATATGCATTAATTAATAGGGGAATCTGAAAGTAATGTTGTTTCTGGACATGTCGATATTTGATTGTCATTTGTAATTCGAAGTTGCATCAAACACATTTTAAGGCTATTGTGACTTGTTCATTTCTACATAAGTAAATATTCTGCAATTTGGGGTGAAATAGTCAGCCAAATACCAAAAGAGCCTTGTATGCGACCAATAAATTTGCGATCTTTATCCAAGTGCATTAGACGTTCGTAAATGCCACAGATGACTCTAGGTTCAGATCCGGTAAATTTGATCATCCCAAAAAGGCGGTTCTGTGTGTTTGGCGGAATATATGCGGAATTGTTCATTTTGAAGTGCTGAAACCTGGAGAAACTGTTAATGCAGATCTTTATTGCGAACAATTGGATCAAGTGAACCATTCTTTAAAAGAAAAGTATCCGGCGTTATTCTGCAACACGACAATGCAAGACGAACCTTGAAAAAAGTTAATCAATTGGAGTGGAGTGAAAATTTGGAAGATGTCCAAAATGCCATCTCAAGATATTTCAGTCGAAAACCAATTGATTTTTATCGGTCTGCATCGAAAATTTGAACACTATTTGTGGATAACAAAGGATTCGTGTGAATTTAATTTAAGAAAGCGAAATTAATTTTCGGCCCCCTAATATAAATAGTTGGAACCCACTAAAATGTTTTCACTTTGTCAGACGAACGAGAATTCGAAACTGCAGCAACATGTTTCATCATTCAGCAACAATTTTTAGTAGTAAATACTTCGTAATTTCCAAAAAACTTGTTTTTCAATTAATAAAGAATATTTAACACTTAACATAGCAGCTGATAGCTAAACCTGCATAGCTACCACTGTACCGACATTTTATAGCTCCTGTTATGATTGTTCTGACCTGGGACAAAATACTTTATATCCTCTGTTAAGTTTTCAATTGTCTGAAGTTGAAGTAATACATATTTGGGAACTGCAGTAGGTCTGGATAGAGCCTAACTAAGAACACTTGTTGGAATTATGACATGTCACTGCAGGCTGAAAGCGCATTTGCACAAAATCGGTCTAGCGGAAGACGATGAACGCAGGCCGTGTCTAGAAGACATTGAAACAGCCATGCACATTGTCTCAGAGTGCCTAGCAGTGAGTCGCATCAGATTCAAGTTCTTTGGTCGAACTTTTATAGCCCACTTAAAAAATTACACCCGAACAAGATTATCGGTTTTATCCAAAAACTTGATCATGTCAGGAAAATATAAATTATGGGTGAACCACAATAGTCTGTGGGTACGTAGTGGTAGGGTGGACAGACCCGCCCACTATAAAATAATAATACATAATGGGAACTGCACTGATAAAAATGTGACCCTTAATTAAAACAGAAATATGAAGTGAATATGTAATTTTAAAAAACGTGTTTACGTTATAATCAACCACCATATAACAATCTCCCGAGAAATCAAATTTGATTGATAATTCAAATTTTCATGAAAAATTTCTATATTTCGCTTAGGAAGCAAATAAAGGAGCGTTTTAATAAATTTTGAATATATAATAGATAATAATTCACTACATTCTATTGAAATTTGCATATACAAAAAATGGTCCTAAAAGCAACAATCCTAAAATTAAATATATATAGCTATTTTACTACAAAAGGACATAAGGTAAAAATGATGACGGCAGTTTCAAGTCCTTTTGGAATTAATTCAGTTTATTATTAATCCCATCTTGGGTCACAAAAATGAAAATAGATATAATTTTTTGTTTGAACCAGTTGTTCAAATACTGTAGTTTTTTAGTAGAGTATCCCAGGAAGTTTGAATTTCAAGAACCGTTACAATTTCACAATATCTTTTGTTCAATAATTAATCTCATGAAGTACGATTGTTTCTTCATCGTCATCGTTGAAGATTATGGCGCATCCTTAAGATGATTGCCAATATGCCGCTTTGATGGTTGTTTTCATCAGTGTCTCTCTCATTAGTCGTTTTCATCATCTTCAGAATTAATCTCCTCATTATCTACATTTTCATTCGCTAAATTCTCGTTCCCTCCTGCTGCACTATATTCGTTGTCATTGTCATTTGTTAAGTCTGGCATAGAAAATAAATACTCGATGATTGAAGGATAAAAGTGCGCGGAAGAGACTGAGATCACACTAATTATCCCCACAGAACGCAAAGGCAATGGAGTATTTAATCTTTTAATGACTAATTGCTCCCTTTGTTTCTTAGTCCCACTGTCCATATACCTCGTAATCTGCAACGAAGAGAACATTCTTCAACAAACATCGAAAATGTTGCTGTCAAGTTCGAAAGTGAGGACTCTGGAGAAAGTTTGTCGATATTTGAGAAATTTTGTGTCTTCGTCAAGCAAATCGGTGTGCTAAATTTAACCCAGAAAGGAGCTATCAGAGTTATGAATTACGATCCACCCTGTCATTTGAGTATCTCAAAAAGTTGCTTTGGCACTTTTGCAGCAAAAACTTCAAATCATAGCAAGAACAGATTAATACAAAAATGTTGGAAATTATCACCGAAACTGAAAAGTTTATATATTTGCGTAAGCTCTTCCCCAGTTTAGAACATTAATTCATGTGTTGTTTCCACTACTGACATAGTCTGTTACGATATTGAAGTAAGTTCTACTGAGATACCTTGGGTTACAACAGGAAGTAAATGAAAACTTACTTCCCTAGGGAGGTAAGTAAAAACGAAGTTTTTGAAATTTCAAAATATCCACGTTGTCTTCAATATGGAATATTCGCAGCACAAACTTGCTGGCGACTTTAATATTTAGCTTTTTACCATGAAATATGTCAGCTTGTTTACGATATTGAGGTTGAATTCATATTTAGGCACCATTCTTTAAAACATTTATATGCTGTTTGGTAATATTTCTTCGGTAAAAGGAATTCACATGCAATTTAAGAAGTAGCAAATATGCTACTTCTTAAATTTCATCTTCTTTGGAATTCATTTTAGAGAAGAAAATGTAGTTTTGACAAACACTTTGTTTGACAGATGAAAACCTCAGTAAGATTATGGATAATTCCATTGTTATTGAAATTATGGACAAATTATTTCATGACTGGCATATGTGGAATGTGAGAGGTCTTGCGTTTCACCAAAATATATCGGGTGTTTGACTTTATTCTTTCAGAAGTGATACAATAATTCCATTCGTTTCTCAAACCTTTCGATACCTTTCTTGAAGAACTGACGAAATATGTTATGTATTGTATCGGGTGTTTTTTTTTAAAGTGATAGAACTTTCGATAGGGATAACTGTGATTTGACAGAAGGTAGAAGCCATGTTGTTCTGACATTTCTGTTCAGTAAGCATTGACAAATTATCATGGAAAGACTCACGCCGCAACATCGTTTACAAATTATTGAAATTTATTTTCAAAATCAGTGTTCTATTCGCCAAACTCATAGAGCACTTCATAAAATTTATGGTTAATCGTCCATCAGATCAGCTTATTCGTCGAACTATCGATAGATTTCGGTCAAAATTTTCTCTACTCGATGCAACAACATCAACAAGACAAAAAACTGTACGTACAGAAGAAAATATCGCTGCTTTAAGTCATAGTGTTAATGATGATGCAGGATTTGTCTATTCGTCGACGTTCAAAACAAGTTTGACTCTGTGCATCCACCACATGGAAAATTTTGCGTTAAGATCTTGGTCTACACCTATACAATATCGTAAAATTATGTTTAGTGATGAAGCTCATTTCTGGTTGAACGGCTATGTAAACAAACAAAATTGCCGTATATGGAGTGAAAACCATCCTTAAGAAGTTCTGCAGGTTCCATTGCATCCTGAAAAATGCACTGTATGGTGTGCTTTACACGCTGGAGGCATCATCGGTCCATATTTCTTTTAAAACGATGCTAGAATGGTGCTCGTTACAGATCGATGATCAATGATTATTTGTTTCAAAATTTGAACGGTATCGACCCAGAAGTGTTTTGGTTCCAACAAGATGGTGCTACACCTCATGCTGCTACCGTAACAATTGATTTATTGAAAGAAACATTTGGCATTATTTCAAGAAATGGTCCAATTAATTGGCCTCCAAGATCATGCGACATAACTCCACTGGATTATTTTCTTTGGGGTTATGTCAAGTCATTGGTTTATGCTGGTAAACCAGAAACAATAGACGCTTTTGAAGCCAACATTACTCGTATTATTGATGAAATAAGGCCTGAATTACTTGAAAAAGTTGTCCAAATTTGATCTGGTCGAATGCGGTTCCTCAGGGCTAGTCGTGGTGGACATATGCCAGAAATTATTTGTATAACATAAATGTCATAAAATTATCCTTCAATTAAAAAAAAGATTTGGCTTCAATCTTAATTTAAATGTGTTTTATTTCAATTTAAAGTTCTATCACTCTAAAAAAAAACACCCGATACCGTAGAGCAATCACTACGAGCCAACTTATAAACTACATTCTCTTTCTTAATTTTATCTCTATTAATTTTATGTGAATGCCTAAAGATACAACAGAAAAACCAACAAGAGTCAAATTAGGAAAAACGAGAAAACATACTATACTGATGAGGAAATGATCTCAGCATTCAAACACTAAGATATATATTCACCACAAAGGACAACACAGAAAAGCGGAAAATTAAAATAATACAGACCTAATCCCAGATATAACTGATGTATAGTATGAAGAAGCTTTACATGGTTACGACAATATAACAATGAAAATACTAAGCTAATTGAGTTAGCCATTCAATCGAATTCTGTATGCCGCATCGTGTATCAAATTCTCAGTGAATAAATTATGAAAATCTGATAAAATATGGTGTTTTATTTTCAGACACAGCTCGAATCTACAATTACAAAAATTGTGTAATTTTTTGTACTCAGGTTCAGAGTTTCTGAATGAATTTCAATTAGTTAAACACTCAAATTGTCTACTGTTGTTGTCAACAGTATCAGTGCCTTTGTTCGACATTTTCTCTTACATTTCATTCCCTAAAAGATTTTCGCCAGAGAATCGTGTTAGCATGTGATATAGAACGTAACAGAAAATGTTAAACAAAGATACCATTACTGTTTAGAAATAAACGGTAGACAGTTTGAACATATCAATTAAAATTCGTTCAGAAACTCAAACACTCAATGCACTTGTCGCTTAAGATTCTTGAAGAGGTCGCCATATGTAAAGTTTTCAATTTCCTAAGTAATTTCTAAAAATCAGTTTTATGGTCAACTATCAAATGGTAACGGTCAATACAGTTCAATAATTTAGCTTCATTTTATTTTTGCGTTGGATATCTGACTTCGAACCGTTTGTATTTACTATCTTTACTTTAAATTGTCCTGTTAAAAGTGCATAATTCCCTTTAATTTAGTTGAAACTTTCAGTTCCTTGATTTATTAATGCCAGCTATTCATTTTTCAGACTATATTTTTGCTATTTCTCTAATCTTTTTATGCACTTCCTCTAAAAAACTCTTCCAAAATATTTTTTTTCAAGTTATCCATTATTTCTTATTTAATGATGTCTATTAAATCACCTGCGTTTTGAGGGTAAGTGTGTATGTAATGGATGCAATGAGGAACCTTTCTGGTGAAAGTGATATATAACACAGTCAACTTTACACTTTTTTCTCTTCAATAAATTTGTACACTTCCTTTTCAAAAAAAAAAACTATGTATATAAAAAAATGTTTTTTATACTGACAGAAAGAAGCAAGTCGTTAGCCATTTACAAGAGCAATAAAGTATAAATCAACATGTATTCATGGATTCACTATTAAGCGAAAGCCACTGGCATACAAAAAAAAAAGATCTGCAATCCAAATTTTATCAGAGTATTGGAGCTTTCAGAGAAACCTTATTTCGTAGCTATATATATATATATATATATATATTCTTATTATATATATATATATAGATTACTTTCAGATGATTCATGTTATCTAGAATTTATATGTACATCTAAACTGTCAGTAAAATCTGGTGAATTCTAGAGATATTTAAAATTTATTTCAAGATTTAATGCAATAACCAACTAAAAATTTTGCATAAACATTTAAAACATTATTCTTATTATCATTAAATTTCAATTTGGTTGGATATCAAAATTTCAAACCACCTATTTCCTGCTTTCGCACCTAAATTTTTCTTTAAAGTTTACAAAGATTTGTTCGAACACAGTTCTTCATAATGTTAATAATACGTTCTCTGAACTTGCCTCGAAAGAGTCTGAATATATGAAACTTCAACAGTATGCATTTAGTTTAATCTAGTGCCCTACTCTGTGAGACAGTTGTCCGATGATGAGGTAACACTTCAAAACTACAGTCTCAAAAATGTATAAACACTTGAAACACTACAAAAATGTTCAGAACCTTCTTTTCTCCGCATTTTTTCACTTTGAAAATTTCACAAATGACAGTTCAATATTGGAGTAAACTGTAAAAACAAGTTCTTTTCAGTTTCAAATATTTTTTGTTTAATTGAATCAGTCTTCACTTGATGAAAATTCATGTTAAATAAGGTTATTCTGATTTTCACAAATTTTTATTGTTATTATAATACAACAATTGTTTCGCTATCACAGTAGCACCTTCAGGTAGGTGGTATCTTACATTTTGAATAACTGAATTTGTTCTTGAAATCGGTTTTTATTTTTAAGTGGGTACAAAAATTTTCATTGAGCACTAAAATCCATAAAAGAGAGTTTCTGTAAATGCCAGCTTATCTGAATATGTTCAACACAGGCGAGTAATTTAGGTTTAATTGTTCATTGAGTACTTTACAGGTTCAAGGCATAACTTTTACTTTCTATACGTAAAATTTCAAAGTTATGGTTGAATGTATGTCCTGTTTCTAACAAATGATTTGAATATGTGGAACTACTTTTGATATTGAGGAAACTCTTCAATTGTTTTCAAATTCCATGTCGGAAAGTTCTTCCAGTCTGTCCTACGTAAACTTTTGGGTAATCACTTATAAACTCCCGATTTATTATCTTTATGTGTAATGTCTATTATTTTTAATGAATTTACTAAGGTTTAAAATTATGTATGATTCACAGATTAGTTAATATTCAATGAATCAAGAAAATAATATTTCAGAACTCATCATTAAACAAACAGCTATTAATAATAAGTATGATCCTATGTTGGTAGATAAATTGTTGATGAATACAAATAATAAAATAGCTTTAAATATGGTATATCCCAATATAAAAGAAAATTTTAAATAAATTTCCTTAAAATATACTAAAGGTATTTAAATTGCTACATACTTCAAAAATAAATAGGACTTAAGAACTTCATTCAAAACTTATTCAAACCTACGTAAATTCATTAAAATTAAGACATTACGCATAAAGATTATAAATCGGTAGTTTAGGTTAACGTTCTGTGATTGCCCAAAAGTTTACATAGGTCAGATTGGAAGAATTTCCGACATAGAATTTGTGAACATTGGAAGATAATAATGACTATGATCCTACGTTGACAGTCAAATTGTTGATAAATAATAATAATAAAATAGCTTTAAATATAGTACATCCATATTTCAAATACATTTCCTTAAAATACACCAAAGGTATTTCTGAGAAAATTGCTACATACCTCAAAAATAAATATGATTTAAGATCTTCATCCAAAACCTATTCACACCTGAGTAAATTCATTAAAAATATAAACACAGCACACAAAGATGATAAAGCGGGAGTTGACCAGCGGTAATTGTCCAAAAGTTTACATAGGACAGACTTTCAGACATAGAATTTGTGAACATTTGAAGAATTTCCTCAATAACAAAAGTATTTCCACATATTCAAACTATTTGTTAGAAACAGGACATACTTTCAACCATATTTTTGAAATTGTACATATAGAAAATGAAATGTATACCCTAAAACTGTTTCTAGGGATAAATAAATACAACAAGATTGGAATAGTACTTAACGAACAATTAAATAACTCACCCCTGTTAAACATATTCAGATAAGCTGGAATTTACAGAGACCCCCTTGTTTGGGTTTTAGTGATCAATGAAAATGTTTGTTCCTACTCTAATATAAATGCAACTGATTTCCAAAAAAAATTTAGTTATTCAAAATGTAAGACACCACCTACCTGAAGATGCTACTGTGGCAGCGAAACAATTGTATTATAACAATAAAAATTTGTAAAAATCAGAATAACCTTATTTAATATTATTTTTACTTGTAACGACTTTTAAATAACCGAAATGTTTCGAAAATATCAACAGAAAAAATTTTTGAATGATTGATGTACTACATGAAAATTTGTGCCGCATTTCGTGAAGATCAGCTGTCTGGACGAACAACTGGATGTAAAAATGCTAATTTCTGAACAAAAATACCTAGGGACTTGAAACACAGATAGATTTTGGAGTCCACATATATTCTTTGTCTTGAAAATGGACAGAATAGACTCAATGGTTCTGAAATTAACCTCATTTGATGGTCTCGACACTTAAAATCCAAATTTATCGATTCATTATGTAAATTTCAATATATTCAAATTAAAATATATCAATCACAATGTTTGACGATACTGAATTCAAATAAATTTAAAAACGGAAGCTTATAAATAAATATCACTTTATTTTTTTTAAGTGCGCCATCTATGGAAGAAAAATGAACTGACAGCCCAGTCAACATTGCATTGATATTCATTGAAATTGTCAATAATGATATCTGAATATTTGAGTGAATGTGTAATAAGCAAAGTAAATTTTATTTTACTATTAACGTAAGAGCAAGTTGAAACTCCTGACATCAAGTGAGTACTTTTATGGTCTCATGTCTGAATAAATTTCCTGTGCATTCGAAAAATACGCTATATTAAACAAAAATTAATACAAAACAGGTAATTCTAATAAAATGTTTCACAAAAAGTCTACCATGTTGCATGTGTGTCAACAAATTCATCATAGTACTCCTCTTCTGAAAAACCATAATGCACTTCATCATCATCATCGTCATACTCAATTTCACTTTCCGAGGATTCTGGTGTGGTAAATTTTTCTGGAAGAGGTACATTTTTCTCTTCCAACCTCTCCGTCACCATCTTACACCTTTGTGCTCTGCTGTGCTCGTCCATTTCCAGAACAAGCTGTAAGAAAGAACACCACCTGTATATTCAATTAGTTGAATAGAGGACACGTTCAATTTGATGGCAGAGTTATTATTTTTATCGTTTCTGCATATCGATAATTTAATCGGTGTTTATTTTCTTTACCGATGTTTTTATTATATCGGAGTAGTTCATCTTTACTGGATGTTCAATTAAAATAGAGAGTTTTCTTCATTCTACCAATCTGAGTTATTATTTTTGTTATCTTGCTTCCTGCTCAAATAACAGGCTTGAGTAATGTCTATTCTAAAAGATTCCAGTCTTGCTTCTCAATGTAAGAATTCTTCCAAAAAAGTACATTATTTATACATGATTCATAATGCATAAAGCATGAATCTGAAATACTCACCATATTGACCTCACAAAATAGTTTTTTTCCTTTTAATTATACAATCTTCACCATCAACCTTCTTAACATTATTTTACAGGTCAATGTTGAATCAAAGCTCGATGTTGCTATGGTTTCTTTAGCACTCAACACTGTTCAGCACACAAAATTTCAGATTCAATATTCAAACATGAACAATTGCGAAACAATTGAACCGACTCTGCCCATTAACGAACTCAGCCGCGGCATTTAGACCCCAAACCTTCCCTGAAAGTTTCAAGACTCTAGCTCTTTCCGTTCAAAAGTTAGCATGTTTACGATACATAAATTGTGTTTCTGGATAAATTTACTTCAGATTCTTCGTCAGTGAGTCCAACCTATTTATTTAAGCCTATTTTTGGCTCAATATTCGAGAATTACACACATTTGGGCGAAACGCTGTTCTCTGGAAATAGCGCGCAAAAACTGCTTATTTCACACTCCAAGTGAAACGTCGTATTTTATAAAAGCACTCATTTGACATAAGGAGCTATAACCCGTTTGCTCATGAATATCTATGATTATCATATCATTGGTAGCTGTTCAGTCACAGTTTTTCTAGGAGTAGAAAAAATCTAAAATGTAAAACTGAGGGACCTGTCAATTTAAAGCGTCACCCAGCATGGATCCAATATGTAATTGCAATTTTCACAATAAAACTTTTACTTTAGCTGCTTCCTAACTGGTGAAACCAAAAATATCCAAACAAACTACTTCTAAATCTACTAATAATTAAAATCCTTCATCTACCTATGGAAATATGCGGACTTGAAATTTATTTCTAATATCAGTAGATGTTAAGATCACATCAAGCACTAATATTGAAAATTAAATTCAGTGCATACTGATTTAAGGGTGTAAATTATGAATCAGAAGTCAAAAAATGTTGCTGACTTGTAGTTTTTCTAAAATAAAATAATTCAAACTAACCTCTTTCCCAGTGCTCAAATTTGTTATTAAACCTTTAATTATGCTATTTTCTCAAGTGATTTCTATCTTAAATGTATTATTCGGTATATTGCAAATCTTTTTCAAGATCAAAATTGTTGTTTGTGTATTTTGCAAAAATCAAACGTTTTCACCGCTTAAAATCACTATATATGCAATTAGTTTTAGTTAGAATTGTTGCTTTTATTTTTGTATATACAAATAATCTAAGATATTTTTTATTCCAATATGAACTGTATAAAAGGACTAAATGTTATTACAAATATTACGGATTATAACTTAATTTTATCTGTTTAAAATTCAAAATTACTACTATTGAAACGTTTGTTTTTACCCAAATTTTCATCATCGGCAAAAATAAGATATTCTCTAAAAGGTGCAAAATTTCTCTATATGGTTTCAGTTTTTCATAAATAATTATTAATTATTTCACTTTTGAATAATTTTTAATATATCTCGATGTAATTTACTTCAAGTCACCACTGTTTTAACACCAAAACTTCAAAAATAAATAAATGAGCCATTAATTATGTTGTAATTATGCATTAAATGTGTACAAAGTACTGCAGATGGGTCTCTTTAAATTTGATGAAAATAAGAGCCGATTTAATTTTCTCACCACAAAACTTGCCATTGAATATTGTGAATGCAAAAAATTTTGTATGAAAAACTAAAACCAAAATCATCCACTTTTGGACTGAAGTACGTGTTGAGTACTCATATTTTAGCATTTTTTCCACACTTTTCAGAGACACCCTATAGATACAATAATAAGAGAAGAGTTTTCAAAATCCATCATCATTTCTATCAAGTTCAACAGATCAAATTAAGTAAAATTTCCATTCATAATATTTACCAAAGAACATTAATATAATAATCTCACCTTTTCAATGATGTTATCCAATACTATTGTGGGGGATTTAGTTCTGATTACCTCCCTACACATGGGACAAAAGTTTTTCTGCAAATGCCACTTTTCTATGCAGAACCTGCAGAAAGTATGAGAGCAATTCAATGTCACAGCCTTGATGAAGAGTTCTTGACAAATGCTACACTCTAAATCTTCTTTTAAATGATTTCCAAAATTGGTTTCAAGTTTACATTTTTTTGGAGACACTTTAGCTTCATGAGATCTTAATCTCTTTAATTTGGGGGAGCCAGAGTTACTACTCGATGGTTCTGAATAATCTGAAGTAGCATTTCCTGGAAGAAAAATTAATTTAGAATCTACATCTTCTGAACAAAGAATTTTTTGTATTGACTACTCTGTCATCAATAAGGAGTATGAGCTATGGTAATAGAAAGTCCTTCAATATTGAATATATTTTGTGTTTCATGCATATAAGAACATCAAATAATATTAAATAAGGTTATTCTGATTTTCAAAAATTTTTATTGTTATTTAATACATTTGTTTGGTTTAACATTACACATAAAAATGATAAATCGGGAGCTTATAAGTTAACCTGTGGTGATTGCCCAAAAGTTTACATTGCATGGACTGGAAGAACTTTCAGACATAGAATTTGCGAACATTTGAAGAATTTCCTCAATAAGAAAAGTAATTCCATATATTCGAACCATTTGTTAGAAACAGGACATACTTTCAACCATAACATTGAAATTTTTCATATAGAAAGTGAAAGTTATGCCTTAAAGCTTCTAGTTGATGTTCTATTTCAGACATTTTCGAGCCAAATCATATTATGCAAAAATGCTTCGTTAAGCGTCCAGGCAACACTTTTTGTCACATATCTCCAAAACAGCGTCACGTGTTGAAATTCAAAAGTTATGCCTTAAAGCTTCTAGTTGATGTTCTATTTCAGACATTTTCGAGCCAAATCATATTATGCAAAAATGCTTCGTTAAGTGTCCAGGCAACACTTTTTGTCACATATCTCCAAAGCGTCAAGTGCTGAAATTTTACACATTGGCTAATATAAAAAATACGCACCGAATGGTTTGAGTGCATTTTTTTCCATGTCAAACATGTATCATTTTTGGGGGGGGAGGGGGGCGAAGGGTATTTTTAGTAACAACTCTTTTACCTTTAAATACTGAATTGTTTCAGCCCTTACTATTTGCTGTTGATCATAATTAAAACAAATTGTAGAAATTACTATGTTTTACTACCAAAAAATATATATTACACATTATCTTGTGACTCGAGTTTCGGGAAATGAACTATCCCATCATCAGACAACTGAAGACCTAACAGTGGTATTTAAACAAAAGTGATAAATATTTTGAATATTTCAACAGATTCTCGGTAATACCTAATAGTGGTACAGAGGTTTACAATCGGAACGTGATAAAAAACCGGGTTAAAAAAGAGTGGCCTTCTAACAGATATCGGAATGTCGGCAATCGACAAAGAAGGTTGTTAAACAGATGGTACCCATTTAAATATCTGAAATAATTTTTGGGGTTACATAGCTCCGTAGTCATTCATTATTTTGTTGTATATCTCAAATATTTGGATTTAGAAAGCTCCATACAGTCCTTCATTATTTTTTACATTATTTTTATTGTGAACGAATTTGAAAATTTCAATAATCAAGTTTCTTTTCTTTTGAATCTAAATGTAAAATTTTCTCAAGATTTTCTTTTGTCGGAAGGAATTACTGTTTTCTAAAGAATGAGTGACAAAAGTTGGATTTTTGTTTGTTGAAAAAGGTTTTAAACAGATGTTACTTTTTAAAGTACCTTGGTTAGATATCCAATAATATTGAATAGTCTAAGTAAGATAGTTTTGTGATAAAATTCTTAAGATTATGTTGGATATTCTTGAAAGATATTGGTTTTCATAGGATTGATAAGCAGAAACAAAATTTTGTCTATTCAAAATGTTTAATTTATAGGATTTTAGTTAATAATTTTTATTTATTGGATTTTGTTATACCATTTGGATGTCTTATAATGAATGTTTATTTTATGTCATGATATAAGTGGTGCTTATACGACATTATTTTAATTTATTTTCAGAAGTTATAATCATTGAATATAATCTTTTGGAATTAAATATGTAGAAGGCTAATTTTTTAAAATTGTTTAAAAATTTTTTAAAATATTTATATTATTTTATATACCTTCTATCAAGAATGACCTCTATTTACGTTATTTTAAATATCTCAAATATTTTCGATTTACATAGCTCCGTACAGTCATTCTTTTTTTTTTAAATAAAAATAATGTAAATCGAAAATATTTGAGATATTTAAAAAGTAACATCTGTTTAAAACCTTTTTCAATGAACATAAAATGAATTTAATGAAAAGTAAGCAAAAATTCAACTTTTGCCACTCATTCTTTAGAAAACAGTAATTCCTTCCGACAAAAGAAAATCTTAAGAAAATTTTACATGTAGATTCAAAAGAAAAGGTACTTGATTATTGAAATTTTCAAATTCGTTCACATTAAAAATAATGAATGACTGTATGGAGCTTTCTAAATCCAAATATTTGAGATATACAACAAAATAATGTAAAAATAATGAATGACTACGGAGCTATGTAACCCCAAGAATTATTTGAGATATTTAAATGGGTACCATCTGTTTAACAACCTTCTTTGTCGATTGCCGACATTCCGATATCGTTAGAAGGTCCCTCTTTTTTAACCCGGTTTATTATCACATTCCGATTGTAAACCTCTGTACCACTATTAGGTGTTACCGAGAATCTGTTGAAATATTCAAAATATTCATCACTTTTGTTTAAATACCACTGTACCACTGTTAGGTCTTCAGTTGTCTGATGATGGGATAGTTCATTTCCCGAAACTCCAGTCACAAGATAATGTGTAATTTATATTTTTTGGTAGTAAAACATAGTAATTTCTACAATTTGTTTTAATTCTTTTACCTTTAATTATTTTACAAGTTACACAGCAAATTCATAACCTCTGATATTTTTTCTTGAAAAAAGGTGCATCAGTTTTCAGAAAAACTGATTTGAAATTTTATATCTGTTCACTACTCAATGCTCCTGCATTATCTAAAGAATTATAATAAAGTGAAATATCAATTTCTTGTACTTTATTTCAATTATTTCATAAAAGCTTCACCTTATAAAACAATTAATATGAAATCATTTAATTTACATAAGTTCAATTTTTAAAAGCACTACTAATGTAGCAATAAGAAACTAAACGAAGCATTTTTGCATCATATGATTTGGGGAGAAAGTGTCTAAAATAATGTCTAGAACATCCACTAGAAGCTTGTCGGTCTACTTATGGGACACTGAGGTTTTGCAAATTAGCTAACAGATTTAGAAATCAGCGAAATATAAAAGTATGTCCAGAATCCATCCGTATGTCACTGAAAAGACAAGGCTACATATAAAGAGAACCAAAAAATCCCTATAATGACACCTTTACAAAAGGAAAGAAGGATAGAATTTTGTCAACGTTTTCAAGAAGATAATTTTAATAATGTCTTTATATCGGATGAAAGTGACTTCCAACTTTTTGGAAATCATTTAAAAATCCTATCAAAACAAGCTGTTACCATTTAAATTTCTAAATTTCCCACCTAAATAATGGTATTCTAAACGATTTTCTCCTTGAAACATCGCATGCTTTAAATCCAGAGGGGTGGCGTTTTCAACAGGATAATGCAAGATACTATACTTCAGCCTATAATCGAGCTTGGTTGCAAGAACACCAACTGACAACCATTTCATGTCCAGCGGCTTCACCAGATCTAAGTCTCATTGAAAACATATGGGGACTGAAGTTGAAAGAGCAGCGCCACGAAATAAAGATGATTTAATTCAGTTTTACAGTCCTGGACTTCCATCAATGAAAATTATGGAGGTGGTCTAGTTTCAATTGTACCTCGGCGTTTAGTCAAGTGTTTACAGTTAAATGGAGGTTGTATAAGTAAATAAGATGAATATTTTGTTATAATTTTCTAATTCAAGAATAAAGAATATATTCTAAATAATTACAATTGAGCTTTGTTTTTTCCGGATACTTTCTAGACTGGCTATATATACACGATTGATATTCATATCGAATTTTACTCATTCTTTTTTGTACTACGTGGCTGGTAATTAAACCTTAAAAATCCACAGCATATTTTAAGTGATTAGATTACAATAGAACCATTTTCTCCACTGCGTAAAAACGACCCCAGCAACAGTAAGGGATAAGTTGAGGCGTTACAACCTCGTAAAATCCATTGTAATTGGCGCCCTGGCATTTGGTAAACCAAATTGGTACAGCAGATCATTAACCAAATTTACTTCTAAGCAACGCCTCACAAAAAAATTGTTGATCCTATTCAAAATACGGAATTAAGAAATAACTGTTGTTTCAATAATAAAAACGCTATTAATTATGTATATGACATCCTCGGCATCTGTGAAATTCAATGGAATGAGCAGGAGATTTTATGAGTGAAGAGTTTCGTGTGATCTAAAGTGGAGGTGAGAAAAGAGGTAGAAACGGGGTAGCCATATTGATCAGAGGAAAAATAACGTCCTTAACACATATTACCTCAATGATAGGATTATCATGGTGAAAATACATGCAAAGTCAACTGATGTCTATATTATACAGCTTTACTTTCCTACTACCAACAGCCAAGATGAAGAAGTGGAAGAAATTTCATCCAAATTGAAGAGCTTCCACAAATAACAGAAAAAAAGTCGATAAATACAAATAACTGAAAAATTTGATAACCATGGAATGCAGGAAAGCAGAGGAAAGATGGTTGCAGCAAGTGTAAGGAAACTGAAATAATAACAGTAAGAAATAACATGCTAAAACCAAGAAAATGCAATACAATCCAGAGACAAAAAGTAACATCGTAAAAAACAAACAAGGTAAAATTTTATTTAATATTGAAGATATGGCAGGAATACATAGAAGAGCTATATGAAGGATTGGACTTGAATAGAGAAAGAGATGAAACAGAAAAGAGGATGTACCGGATGATATGAAAGGATCAACATTAACAAAAGACGAGTTTAGAAAAACCCTAAAGGATTTAAGTGACAGGAAAGCAACAGGTATAGATGATGTACCAGGAGAATCGTTAAAGAATATGCGTAAAAAAGGGGAGCATACACTATTAAAAATTATTGAAAAATCATATGAAGAAGGTATTTTACCAGATGATTTTATAAAAAGCAAGACCATCACTCTACCCAAAAAAGGAAATGCAACAAATGGTGAAAATTATAGAACAATAGCCTTGCTTCCACATGTATTATAAATCTTATTGAATATTGTAAAAAATAGACTGAAAGCAAGAGTTGAAGAATGTTTAGATGAAGATCAGTTTGGGTTTAGAACTGGAAGAAGTATGAGAGAAGCAGTATTAGACAGATTTTAGAAAGAAGAATAGGGAAAAATAAAAACACCTTTTAAATTTTTGGAGATCTAGAAAAAGCCTTCAATAAAGTAAACTGGGAGCTTCTATTTGAATCATTAGAAAAAGTAGGATTGGACTGGAAAGACCGTAGATTCATTCTAAACCTTTACAAGACACAATCTATCAGGTGTTTTGTTTAGGGTGATAGAACTTTTGATAGGGATAACTGTGTTTTGACAGAAGGTAGAAGCCATGTTGTTTTGACATTTCGGTTCAGTAAGCATTGACAAATTATCATGGAAAGACTCACGCCGCAACAACGTTTACAAATTTTTGAAATTTATTTTTAAAATCAGTGTTCTATTCGCCAAACTTAAGGAGCACTTCGTGAAATTTATGGTTTACATAATCGTCCATCAGAGCAGCTTATTCGTCGAACTATCGATAGATTTCGGACAATATTTTCTCTACTCGATGCAACAACAACAGACAAAGAACTGTACGTACAGAGGAAAATATCGCTGGTGTAAGTCAAAGTGTTAATGATGATCCAGATTTGTCTTTTCGTCAACGTTCAAAACAAGTTGGACTCTGTGCATCCACCACATGGATAAATAACTTGGTCTACACCCATACAAGATCCAACTAGTTCAAGAACTAAAGCCACTTGACCATAATAAGCGTTGTTTGTTTGCTGATTGGGCCCTAGAACAGCTTGAAGTTGATCCACTTTTTATCGTAAAATTGTGTTAGTGATGAAGCTCGTTTCTGGTGTAAGGGCTATGTAAACAAGCAAAATTGCCGTATATGGAGTGAAAACAATCCTCAAGAAGTTCTGCAAGTTGCTTTACATGCAGGAGGCATCACCGGTCCATATTTCTTTAAAAATGATGCTGGAGCTAATGTTACAGTAAATGGTGCTTGTTACAGATCGATGATCAATGATTATTTGTTTCAAAATTTGAATGGTATCGACCCAGAAGTGTTTTGGTTTCAACAAGATGGTGTTACACCTCATGCTGCTACCGTAACAATTGATTTATTGAAAGAAAGATTTGGCAATAACATTATTTCGAGAAATGGTCCAATTAATTGGCCTCCATGCGACATAACTGCACTGGATTATTTTCTTTGGGGCTATGTCAAGTCATTGGTTTATGTTGATGAACCAGAAACAATAGACGCTTCGGAAACCAACATAACTCGTGTTATTGATGAAATAAGGTATGAATTACTTGAAAAAGTGGTCCAAAATTGGTCTGGTCGAATGCGGTTCCTCAGAGCTAGTGGTGGTGGACATATGCCGGAAATTATTTTTGAAACATAAATGTCATAAAATTATCTTTTAAATAAAAAAAAGATTGGCTTCAATCTTAATTTAAATGTGTTTTATTTCAATTTAAAGATCTATCACTCTAAAAAAAAAACACCCAATACTATTATAGACATAAACAGTCATAAAAAAGAAGCAAAAATAGGGCAGGATTGCCCTTTGTCCCGTACCTTTTCAACTTTTTCAAAGAAATGGCAATCGACGAAATGCGAGGAACGACTAGCATCAACATCAACTGTGCAATTATTCACTGCATCTATTTTGCTGATGATATAGCACTTGTCGCAAATCGCAGGTAGACATTAACACCATGCTAAAAAAACAAAAGCCATGATAGTAAGTAAATTGGAAAATACTCAGAATTCAAATTTCCATCTTAAAAATATTCTAATTGAGCAAGTAAAAGAGTTTTGCTATCTAGGAAGTCTTGTAACAAGTAATAATAAATCTCTTAATGAAATAAGAAGAATCACCTTAGCAAAACAAGCTTTTGAAAAGAAAAGATCCCTTCTTACAAATAAACATCCTAGAATCTCGTGAAAAATTTATGAAAACCTACATCTGGAGCATCCTATTGTTTGGATGTGAAACATGGACGATTGGACAATATGAACGAGTTAGATTACAAGCAATGGAAATGTGGCTATGGAGACGAATGAACTGAACAAAATGGATTTATAGAAAAACAAATGAGGTAATACTTACATCTGTGAATGAAAAAAGACGGCTTAATAACACCATTACTTTGAGGGAAAACAAAACTTCTGGGTCACATTCTCAGGCATAACCAATACATAATAAATATTTTGGAAGGCCAAATAATTGGCCTTATGGACAACCAAGGAGATCTTATTTTGAAGAAGTCTGTTCAACATATTTCCAGCTAAAAAGAATGGCTCTTAATCGACAAACCTAGCTAAAATAATAAAGCGGTACCTTTAAAATCACGAATCAGGCATGATACAAGAATTAAAAAAAAAAAGCATACAAAATTAAATCATAATAGTCAGACAACAAATTGTTGGGGTTGAAGAGGGAGAGTAACTTTGAAAAAGTATCACCTTATAGATTATCAAAACAATGCTGAACACCATTTCAGTTAAACCACAAAAAGCACCTCATCATCATGTTTGATCCAGATATATGGAAATCATAGAGATATTTATAAAGAAACGAATATATCTGGAAATTTAAACACCCTGCAGCTAGGTTATGAAGCCTTTGTTTATAGGACATTTTTGTCTTGAAATTAAACATTCTCTCTGTTAAAATTCTTTTAAAAAGTATGAACCGTCCCATATAGACAAAAAGGTAAAGAAAAAGCTAATCATGCTAAGAATTGGACAGATATTTCTGCAGATGAATTATAAAATTTTATATCAGTTTCTCTTCCCATGTATCAGTTGAAAAAGCTTTAGGATCACAGATTGTTGCATTGATGATTGATGCATTATTAGAGATGACAATTTCCACAAATTTTCGATTTCCGTCTATTCTGCAAAATTTGAATTTATTTATATATAATAATAGAAATGATAAACCAGATAAATCGTGAAAAACTGAGATGGTTATCTTTCATCTTCAAAATTCTTTCACAATGCTAATCTTTTTTCAAATAATAAAACAGCATTTGAAAATTTACCTGAAGTTTCCCCTTGAGATCTTCGTGTTTCATAACAGTGGTCATTAGACACGCTAGGAAAGTTTTCTCCATTTATCGGAGTAACAATGAACCCACTAGCTGAAGCAGAAGCATTGTCAGTACACGTATTGGCAACACTGAGAAATTTCAAAGAAGCTATTCCTCCTCTGATTTTTATTACATCTCCAGAAAATAGAGTTCTAGATGATGATTTGATAAGAGTGTCATTGATTAAGGTTCCATTTGTACTCTGGAAAAAATTTAAAACATCAGTATCCTCATAAATCCAATAAAATAAATATGGTAAGTAGGCAAACTTTTTATAAAATATCTACAAGTAAATTTATATCAGCAAGGTATAGATACTTTTGTTCATGGTCTGATGCTAAATGTTGGAGGAAAAGATATTATTTTAAACAAAATAATATCACAGATAATAGCTTGAAATAATTCTCCAGAATGTGTTATTTATTCTTCAAAAAAGGAAAATAAAAACAGGCCTTTTAGAATTATGAACATTTTTTGATGATGGAACTTGTGATTCTTCAACATCCAATTGAAACATATGTATAAGGTGATGTCTAAATAATTTGGTCATTATTTCATATTTCTTTTGATTCTTATTAGTTAATTTCCACTTCATGTGATGATAACATATATGTCTATAAAGTGATACAGAGTATCTAGGACATGTTTTTAAAATTTAATTCTAAATGTTTTCATGAGATTTATTTAGATTAAAACCTGTAGAGATTCTGGAGAATTAATAATAGATATTATCTGTAATATGCAAATACTTCTTCATAGTAATTTTCAAAATAATATCAAGTTACATGTGCCTCCAAGAATATTCGGAATAATATCTACAACGAAAAATCTTCTTTAATAGATTTAGAACATGTTGAAATTTGGCAAAACTTACATTATCCTTTAAAGTCCATATTCCATCAATTTTTTCTATATAAAAATGTATTCTTGAAACGGCTAAACTATCCAAAACGTAATCTGCTTGTAAACTCCGACCAACTGAAAACTGAAATTGTGTGTTATTAAATATATAAAAAAATAATTAAAGTATATAATTTGTTTTTACATACCCTATCATTATTAATATATATTTCCTGATTATCGTTAAGATTCACTAATTTAAATGTAAAGTCACTCATGTTTGCACAATTTGATAAGTCTAAAAATTGAATAAAGTTATAGCTAAATGCTTCAGAGTATTCTTCCAATTTCAACTTTACACAACGTTCACATGACACTACAGCGTATGGAAAAATCCTCAATAAATGAACTTATCAACTTCCTGTCAACATATAACCAAAAAACAACCGTAGACATAGAAAAAGTTTTCTTTTTGTATCTTTCCTTTTGTATCTATAAACGGCCAGTTTCATAAACAACATCAAAAGGCTCCTTTATGATAAAGTCCCTTATTATATATATATATATATATATACAAGGAAAATTTTTCAGGGATGTCGACTGAAAGGAGGCTTGTTGGTTACTCTTTATTTCTTGCCTAGCTTTCGGAAAACATTGTTTCCATCTTCTTTAGAGTTTGTCAACCTGTTGTTAAAGTTGTCGATTCTTCTATTTAGAGTTTTTCCTCCCTCTATTTCGAAAAGCTTTTGGACACTTTTTATGCTGTGGTTCACATGGTTTGGGACTAGATTTCTTCTCCTGCATTCTAGTAAAAATATTCTCCTATTTCTGGCTGATGCCAACTTGATGTTGTTTGTACTCCATGTCTTCAACTTTATTGATTCGTTTTGACTATACATTGTGGTGATGTTACCATAAAATCCCATTTTGTAATATTAATGTTTATTTAACAGTACGACTGTTATAATAAATAAACAATAAAGTTGAAGACATGGAGTACAAACAACATCAAGTTGGCATCAGCCAGAAATAGGAGAATATTTTTACTAGAATGCAGGAGAAGAAATCTAGTCCCAAACCATGTGAACCACAGCATAAAAAGTGTCCAAAAGCTTTTCGAAATAGAGGGAGGAAAAACTCTAAATAGAAGAATCGAGAAGATGGAAACAATGTTTTCCGAAAGCTAGGCAAGAAATAAAGAGTAACCAACAAGCCTCCTTTCAGTCGACATCCCTGAAAAATTTTCCTTGTTCACATAGAGTACGACTGTTAAATAAACATTAATATATATATATATATATATATATATATATATATATATATATATATATATATATATATATATATATATATATATATATATATATATATATATATATATATATATATATATATATATATATATTAATATATATATATATAAATGTGTGTGGATAGCTCAGCGGGAGAGCATCGGACTCGTGACCGGGAGGTCCGGGTCGAATCCTGTTCAGGTGGAAAATAAATTTTTCAGTTGGACGGGTGTCTGCCACCATTTCACTGTTGGGTCAAAAATTAACAGTGCTGTGACCTAAAGTGGCGCAAGATCGCAGTAACAAAGCCTACACAGAACACAACTGAACTCCTAACTCGCACAAGCTGAAGAAGCTTCTGAGGGATCTTCACAGAAGATCTAGGAGTATCAGGATAATAATAATAAATAAATAAATAAATAATAATAATAATAAATATATATATACAATGTACAATGTATAGAAAAACCCTCAAATAAATGAATTTATCAACTTCCTGTCAACTTATAACCAAAAAACAACCGTAGACATAGAAAAAGTTTTCTTTTTGTATATTTCCTTTTGTATCTGTAATATGAAAGTGAAAAAAGTGTAAAGGTGGGAAACCCTTGGTGGAAAAAACAAATTAACAGAGTCATCAGCAGTGGCCAGCCTCCAATTTGTTGCTCCAGTCAGGAGAACCCGGGTTTACAGGGCAACAGCCAACATCGCACACGAAGGATGCTACAGCTAACTGCGTGACATCAGAGTCCAGGATTATAATGCAGAAAAGGATATCCAGGGATTTGTTTTAACAAGAAAGAAAGGATATTGGACATATGTATATATATATATAGAAATAGATTTAAATTAAATATTGCTAAACGACATCTATAATCATGTAAATCAACTAAGCTCTCTAGTTCCGGTTTTAGTAACTAACTGCATATGTCCAATACCACTTAGGTGGTGATGAAATATCTATCAGAACTGAAATAAAACTTAGTGTTTTCCTCGCTAGGTGACACTGCTGTCGAATTAATTATTAAATTATTCTGCCACTAACACTAGCTGTCATTGTAGGTTGTCAGATTCCTATTAGCTGATGTGATTGTATACTTTTTGTTTATTTACGCGATGTTTACGAACGATTGTAAATAATAATGTTAAACAAGATGCCTCATTTCCGTAGGAAAAAAAGCGGAAAAAGTTTCCCGGTCAAAGTGTGCACGTTGGATGCGGAACTTGAATTCAACTTGGAAGTGAGATCACTTTCAAATATTTGTTATTTCATAAAAACATTAACGATTCGTTCATTCTAGTGGAGAGCGACTGGCAGGGACCTTTTTGAATTAGTCTGCAGGACGACCGGAATCAGGGAAACTTGGTATTTTGGCCTACAATATGAGGATTCTAAGGGTTTTATATCATGGCTCAAATTGGACAAGAAAGGTATATTCTGTTCTGGCTGATATAAATAGAGTTGGAATTATTGCTTAAGTCTATTAAAACATTTTTATTTGGATTTAAAATATTTTTTACTGAATCTTGCAGTGCAAGACCAAAGTATACAAAAGGACCAACACAGCACTGCCTCCTTTATGTTTCTTGCCAAATTTTACCCAGAGGAAGTAGCAGAAGAACTTGTTCAGGAAGTAACACAACATCTGTTATTCCTGCAAGTCAAGCAAGCAATATTATCTATGGACGTGTACTGTCCACCAGAAGCTTCAGTTCTTTTAGCTAGTTACGCAGTACAAGCCAAGGTAATTCGGAATTTGAACACTTTCTCCACATGTATTATTCTTTGCCCTTTTAGTTTGGAGATTTTGATGAAGATACCTACAAACCAGGTATGCTTGCTAGTGAAGATCTTCTTCCACAAAGGGTGATTGACCAATATCAGATGACTTCGGCAATGTGGGAAGATAAGATAAAAGTCTGGTATGCAGATCACAGGGGGATGTCTAGAGATGAGGCAGAAATGGAGTACTTGAAGATAGCTCAAGATTTAGACATGTACGGCGTAAACTATTTCCCAATAACAGTGAGTTTAGTTGTTTTTGTCAATTTCAATTTTCTTGTTTGTAAATTATATCAGATATTGGATTGATTTGGATGATGCTTGATAAGAATTGTCCATAGCTGAAACATATGTTTCTATTTCAAATATATATTAATGGTACTGACTAACATTTTGTCCTTATCAGTTGACTTCATCAGAGTACAAGACTTACATTGAATTTATAGTTTTGAAAATAAATATATATTATAGATGTTCCTTTAATAATTTTGAGAAGGAACTTTTAAGTATTCTTTTCAGAATCATCTTTTTTCCTGCTTACAACTACCAGAAGAACATCTATGCAAAGTGCTCCACTTTTTTGTAGAATAACTTTAACAGTTGATAGAATTCTCAATTTCATGACAAAAAGGTCCGTAAATGCTTATTATATCGAAGTAGCAGAATGCAGTAGTTCGAGGAAATCCGCTGCACATCCCAATGAGGACTTTGAGGAAATCACTGCACAACCCTATGAAAAAATGAAGATACCTGTTGTTCTACTACAGAACATCTTCCCTATGGAGGCAATAGATGACACGGTCGACTCAGACTTTAGTTAGAGCAATAAACCTATTTTCTCTCTCACTCACTTTATATTAATGAGCTATCTTTTTTCAGAATAAAAAGGAAACCGAGCTTTGGCTAGGTGTGACAGCTTTGGGATTGAACATTTACGAGAAAGAAAATAAATTGCAGCCTAAGACCACCTTCACATGGGCAGAGATTAGGCATATCAGTTTTGATGACAAAAAATTCATGATTAAACCTGTAGACAAGAGTTCACCAAACTTTATTTTCTTCAGCCAAAAAGTTCGAATGAATAAACTGGTAAACCAATCATTTTCCAAAATACTTTCTTTTCGGGGCTTAGCAAAATACATTTTTAGATCCTGGATCTATGCATGGGCAACCATGATCTATTCATGAGAAGACGAAAACCAGACTCTATGGAACTGCAACAGATGAAAGCTGCTGCTAAGGAAGAAAAACAAAGGAGGCAAGAACAGAGGAATCGCCTTGCGCGAGAAAAGAAACTGAGGGAGGAGGCGGAGAAAGAAAGAGCAGCTTTGGAACAAAGGTTGCTACAATATCAGAAGGAAATATCTTCTGCAAATGAAGCTCTTGTGAGTAGAGATCGGAACGAATTTTTGCTGAATGTTTTCATTTCCGAATCCACCAGATAATGCGGAAAATTTGGTTCCATACAAACCTAATTAATATTGTGAACACAAACATGAATTTAAAACAGGGCACTCTCTCTTAATTGGGAAGTTATGGGCTCCCAAAATTTAAGAATGCTCTATCTTTAGGTCACTTTTTCCGCTGTATAGGCGCCCAAGTTATTTTTTTTTTTATTTATTCATAACAGGAACATGTACAGGTAGGTTAATACCCAAAAGGATGTCCACAAGTAGAAAATAAAAAATTACAGAAGTACAATGTGGTACATAATTTGAAAAAAACAAACAGAACAAAAATTTTTTTGAATTCTGAAAAACAATGACTTAAAAAGAAATATTTTAAATGATTTATACCATCTTATATATATTATTAATATGTGAAACAAAAGTGCTCCAGAAGAAAAGAAAAATTCAGTAAAATAACAGAATATACCCAATCAAGTAGAGCAACCCCTGAAATGGTTACCCAAACATATTTTGACACTATTATGGCTCTGATCAATTACATCAATTAAATCAATAAAATTCTAAGGAGGGGTGATAACCATCCTCGGGAACAACTGGTAAATCACATCTATGAACATTACTTATTAATTGTGAGCTACACAAAATCAAGTCTAATATTCTAACACTGGAATTAGTTATCGAATTGAACTGAAGTAATCCCAAAAATGAAAAAGTATCAACAAGTTCTTCCTGACTGCTGGAAACATTTGTAGCTTCGCAAACACCGTTTATGCTGTTTTAACCCAATCGATACCCGACAAATTGAAATCACCCAGAATGAGAACAAGATGGTTCTTTAATCTTAGTATAACCTGAGATAATTTTTTCGAAAAAATGATATAGCATCCGAATCGGATGGTGGGATATACACACAGCACAGCAAAATTTTTATATCGTTCATGATGATTCTCACCCAAACATCCTCTGCATCACTTTCAAACTCCTCAACTCGCGAGGGCTTCAGTTCACTTTTGACCGCCACAAAAACACCACCCCCGTCCCTACGAGTGCTGGAGGTAGTCTCCCCATCTCTACGGAAGATCGAATACTCCTTGAGGTCAACCACTTCACCGTCAAATATTTTCGAGTTCAGCCAAGATTCAGAGATAAATAATAAATCATGATCATTGGAACTAACATTTAGTTTGAAATCACTTAACTTAGTTCTTAGCCCGCGAACATTTTGGTAATAAGCGTTCAACGATTTCATGAATCAAAAATCCTCTAAGATGCGTGATAAGAACATAAATCACTTAAATTACTTAAAGTCGACTCAAGTCGGCCTCCGAAGAAACATGGATAATCCTCGAAGTATCATCCCTCCGGATAAGAACGTTTCCACTCTGGGTCCACACGTACTTGTATCCTTTTTCTCTAGCCAATGTTCGAGCATTCTTAAAAATGATCTTGTTTGCCAATGTGAGGTGCTCGCTAATGAAAATTTTTTCGGCCACGCCGGCCACAGCCAGACCAAAATGTGTGACTCCCATGGCAAGACGTTTCCTACGGTAGGCAGCAAGGAAATCATCGCGTTTATTTTTCGAGGAGAATCTGACCACAATATTTTTATGCTTATCTTTAAGTGTTGTTGGAACCCTAATGACATAATCAATAGAGCGGGAATCGACTTCGACTCCCAAGGACGAGCCAATGGTAGACACCATCTCGACCAAGTTCTCCCCTGACTTATATGGAACATTTTGCACCTCGACATTATTCTGCCTACTATGACGTTCCATGTTGCTAATTCTGCTATTGAGAATGGTTACTTCTTTCTTGAGGGCAACGTTTTCCTTCTCCAATCTTGAAACTGCCGCTATGGCTTCACTAAATTGGCTAAGCTTAACATCAAAATCCGTGATTTTATCGGAAAAGAAATTAACCGATCTCTTAAAGCCTTTCATTTCCTCCGTGAGTCGACCAACAAGGGAAGATAAGTCAGCTGGAGTTGGTTCCCCGGACTCGAAGGTATCGGGCGCGAAGAGACGGCTCTCGCGCCGTTCTCGCGAGATATCAGGCCGGGAAAGACTCGGACGCGACAAAGGTGGAGGAGATCCAGCCGCCACCGAACGTGAGTCACCACCAGTGACAGGGGAACTCCCTCTGCACGATGTACACTCCCATCCAGCACCAGGTAGTTCATTGATAACAGCCAGCTGGCCCCGTTTTATATCGGAACATGTACCGTTCGCATGATAGTCACCACCACAAAAACCTGCACATGAGACGGCAGGATTTCTTTTCGTGATTGATTGATTACATTTTCTACATAAACGCATTGTTTATCCCGTAAATAACAGCACAGAAGAACTCAAAAATAAGTGATAATGGGCTAATTCACTAGAAAACACTCAGGTTCAGACTGAGTTGTAAAACTTTCCCGAAAAAAAAAACTATATACTGTACTTCCGCAAAACACTGATGGAGCTCTCTTAAACACGTCCGTTCGGATCGAGTTCAATCTTATGGCCAAATTTCATAAGGTGATTCTACAGGCAATTTGTAACATGATCTAATTATCTTTCGTTGTAAAGTTATTTAAGATTCTACTATTTTGTAATGTTACACAATTTTTTCACTAAAAACATAGAACAACTTGAAAACTATCATTTTAATGAAATTCCTGTGTACACCATTGGAAAGAGCGGAAAATTCTCCTTAGACCACGTTGTCTCAGATGCTACAATTTTGCTTGTTTACATAGCCACTGAGTGAAAAATGTGTTTCGTGGCTGAAGAAAATTCGATGCCAAAAATCATCCAAACGTTGTTGTCCAAGCACCCAATCGGCATATGATCTACACATTGTATGGTCAGCTGGCTTTAGTTCTTGTGTCAACTGAACCTTATAAGGATGTAGATGCAAAATACGCCATAGCAAGCCGTAAGGGAGGTCCAATGTTGTGCAAGCCGATGAATTGACAAATTTCGATCTCCTTCATCGCTTTCACTTACAGTAGAAATATTTTCGGTCAAGCATATATTTCGATGATGTATGGGCCTTCCGACATCAGTAACAGACTCAGCCTCTTCGAATTTTTTCTCTGTGTTATTAATTGTACTCTCAGATGGACGATTACGTTGACCATAAAATGCCCGTAATGCACAAAACGTACTTACTACAGAATCATTGGTTTTGTAGTAAGTTTTCACAATTTTCACGCTTTCAGCAGTATATAAACGATCCATATTGTTGAATGGCTAACCTTCAACTGAATATATGGAGCTTGTGATCACAGTTCTGTTCGACATATGTCATATGTCGGACCGCGAAATGAATAACCCGTTATAAGAAGTAATTCTTAGTTTTGAAATTTTCAAAGGAAATGGACTGTTGAACAAGCTCACAAAAGCTTCTGCTTTTGTCAGTGCTTTTCTAGATTTTTATTTAATCTGTCTAAACAATTTTTACTTTATATTGAAAAAAAACATTTATATGGTCTATCAAGCTTAAAATCAAACAAAGCCCTATCCAGTTTTAGTACACTTAATTCAAATCATTATTTATCATTCTCTTCTTTTATTTCACAGAGGAGGTCGGAGGAGAGCGCCGACCTCTTAGCTGAAAAGAGCCGAATAGCCGTAGAAGAAGCCATATTGTTAAGCCAAAAAGCCGCTGAGGCAGAGCAAGAAATAGCTCTTTTAAGACTGACTGCCATGCAACGGGATGAAGAGAAGGTAAACTATATTACCGTGTTAACAACCTTCTAAACGAAATATTCCAATTTTAGGTAACTTTAGAGCGTAAGACAAGAGAAGCGGAAATGTTAACGGCAAGACTTGTTGAGGAATCTGAACGTAGAGCATCGGAAGCCGATAAATTGAAGGAGGAACTAATAAGGGCGAGAGAAGCCGAAAAACAAGCCAAGGAAAAGCTTCTAGATTTCCTAAGCAGAAACGCTTTTACAGGGTCGAATAACAAAGTTGGATCTATATCGTCGGTGAGTTTGTATTATTTAGTTGTTAATTTTTACCTCATTATGCAGTATTTGTTGTATTCTTTTCTCATTAATGTGGTGTTTTTTGTTTTAGTCATTGAACACATTATATGCACCTCCATTAAGTCCACCGCTTACTCCAGACCTCAATCTGCTAGATCACGACAGTTCGCCTTTGCTTAATTTGAGTTTGAACTCGTATGACCTCTTGCAAAACGCAGACGCAGATCAACTTTCTCTCGAGATCGAGAAGGAAAGGTAAAGTGATGATGACAAATTGTTTTGATTCAGAATAGTCTATATGTTGCATTTTTTTCAGAGTTGACTATTTGGAAAAGTCCAAGCATCTGCAAAACCAACTTAGGGAACTACGATCTGAGATTGCGGTGTTGAAAGTAGGGGATAAACAATCGGACTTTGACCAGTTACACGACGAACAGATAAAACTAGGAGAAAATAAATATTCAACCTTGAAAAAGAGTAAATCTGGTTCGACCAAATCACGGGTGGCCTTCTTCGAAGAATTATAATTATGAACTGTTAAATATGCCTATTTTAAGAATAACTACAAATATATATTTATACAAAACCTTATATGACATAAGTTTGTTATACACAGTGTCAAGAATGTACCAGGAATGAATTCAACACACGGGTAAGCTAAAATATTTGGTGATAAAAAATAATGATTGACGAGATGATTGGCTTACATCTTACTCTCGCACTGTTGACAGTGTCAAAATAACAAAAGATAGTAAAACATCTTTGGAGTAGCATTCTTGGAGCATTTCTTTTTCTTGTACCAATAAACGACCTTGACTTTGTTACTGAAGACATAAAAGATATCGAAATTATTAGTTTCGCAGAGGATACGAATCTGTTGGTAGGAGGTGATAACCTGAGAATAAAGTGCAGTCATTATATCAAAGCTCTGAAACTTTGTTTTCACCTGATGATCTTGAATAAGAGCAACACAAATATTTTTATATTTTGTGCTAGCATGCTAAAGAAATATCGCCAATGAGTAGAATCATAGAAGACATTAATCTGTAAAAAAGCACCTATCTTAGATAAATAAGTGTATGAAAGTGTAAAGGAAATGTTGACTATGCTATTTTCGAATAATTAGTTATATATGGCATTATATTTTGGCGAATAAGTTCAGCCGTGCAATTTGTGTGTCCAAAAACGCATTGTAAGAATACTACGAAAATTTTGCAAGGCTCTTGGAAGTATTATTATTTATTATTTTATAGTGAGCGGGCGTCTGTCTATCCTACCACTGCGTCCGCACAGACTATTGTGGTTCACCCCTAAATTTATATTTCCCCGACAAGACCCAGTTTTTGGATAAAAGCAATAATCTGTTCCAAGGAACACCTTCGAATGTTTCAAGCCAGAAAGACTCTACTCTTGAGTTAATTCTGCCTGTTATCGTCCGCTTAGCCACGTCATGTCGTATTCCCAAGAATGGTTCCAGTCCTACCAGAGGCAACGCAGCTCCAGCAAACGCCAGCCGATCTGCCCCTTCGTTAACCAAATACTTTATAATTAGATTTAACAAACTTCTGCATTTTGGGTCTAACAGTTTTGAAATTATCAATAAATCTCAGTCTTATTGTGAATGAAAGGCTCAAATATTATGCATTGTTCTTGAGTTGCATGTTTATCTCTTATTTATTGTGTATAAAGTGTAATTTGTGTTTAATACATATTATAAAGGAGTCTTATTAGCTAAAGTATTAGTTGAGTTGTAATGAATGCATTTTTGTAAGTAAACTAAATAATGAACAGAAGAGTCAAACAAAAACACAAACCGTTCAATAAATAAACATTAATTTAAGTAACGAAAATTATTTAACAAACAGAGAAATGACACATGATCTATTTTCATTCTGAAAGCAACCAAAATAAATCCAAAAATTATTACAGTCAAGCTGCATGAATTCAAGTAACAAAAATTATTTCACACACACGATTGCATAGTCGGCAATCAAAATGATTTAAATATTCAGATTATGCTTAAACTACAATCTTTTCTCCTGTTTCTCATGTGTGCCTCAGCGATTTTAGCAAAAGCCTCCCATTTTAGCTGCCGAAAATTAGACGCCAACAGTCTGGAGGCTGTATGGTTCAGATCCACACCGTGACAAAGGATGTCCCATCCTAGTTCGATCCCTGTTCCGAAATCACACTCGTCGCAGGCTATATCAGTCCAAGTTAAAATTTCAGACTGGAGTTCAGCCAAAAGTTTTGGTTTTTCTTCGGGTTTCTCCTTGTCTATTTTTGTCAGAAGAGCTTCAAGCTCTTTTTCAGACATGGCTAGTTTCCTGTAGCCCAACTGTGTTCTGGAAAAAAATTCCTCATTTAAAATTATTGAAAGCAAACAACTATTTGTCAAATTTTCAATGAACCTAGTAATTGGCAGGTGTCAAGATATGAAACGAGAATTTTTTTGTGAAAATTACATTTCTGTTCTAAAAATGTTAAAAAAATACTTTCTTCAAAATAAACTCCATTGCTAATTTATGCATTTATTGGCTAAGCCACGCCAAAAAAACAGTTCTTTTGAAGTGAACCAGTTATTGAACCATTCTTGTTCATTTTCATCTGAATTGAAGTGTTTTTCAGAGAGAGTGATGCGAATAGATGATAATCGGACAGAGCCAGGTCTGGATAATAAGCAGCATGACTATTATAACAATCCACAAACACAACACAGACTGTAACTAGGTATCTAGCTATCAGCCCATCACCTTTTTACCAATTTTAGGAAAAATATTTGAAAAAGGCGTGAAAATTCGGTTTGGATTCAAGAAAAGTCATTCAACCATCCACTCACTAGTAGCTCTAATATAGAATGTACAAACTACAATGAAAGAAGGTCACAAGTCAGCAGCCATATTCATGGACATCAAGAAAGTGTATGATGCAATGGTCTTCTGCACAAACTCCAGCAATTGGACACCCCAGTTTAACTACAAAATATTATAGGAAACTCCAGCAATTGGACATCCCAGTTTAACTACAAAATATTATAGGAAATGAGGGTTAAAATCAACAAGCATTTCCCCGCATCGTTATCAAGGTTTCACCACTTCTACACAATATTTACGTACATGATATCGACAAAGTAATAGGAGAACAGAACAGTTACATCCCCCAATATGCTGATGATACATCGTTCATAACACACGGCAGGAATCTGAAGGACACAACGAACGAACTACGAAGACTATGTAACAAAATTATGACATGGATGAAAAAATGGAGAATTCTACCAAACTCTGATGAATCTAAATTAGTAATATTTGGCCATAAATTATCAGACAATTCACCAACCATCAGAATGCTGCAACATAATATAAAATATAAAATCAGTCCAACTCGCTACTACTCTCTGTTAAAATAACTGCTTCCAAATAATAATTTCAACGAAATATGAAATAAATTAAATTTTTTCCAAGCAATTGTATACCATAAAATGTTAAAGTACTTACTTTCTCTCATAAGGCACTACTAATCCAATTTTATTGAAAGTTCTAGACAGCACTTTATTGTTTCTCTTTGTCATTGCCTTTGTTTTCCTGGATATATCGTAACCCAATTTTTCAGCTTCTTCTTTAACTGTGTTCTGAAGTTTGCTGAATTTCATCCTACTGAATGGGTCACAAGTCTTCTTTTTATCGTCAATATATGAACTACAATAGGAGAAAAATTGCGATAAAAAATTTATCAAATAGTCTACCTTTTATTTTCCCTTTCAAATTACAAATTTTTCTATTTATTTCAAATATCAACTCAGCCAATAGTTACTCCCTGTGTATTGACATTCAAAGGCAAAATGTGGTGGAAGAAATTTTCACCTTTTCACTGTTGGGTCAAAAATAACAGTGCTGTTCATATAGATACAGTAACAATGTCTAAGTCTAACATTACTGATCTTCTAACTTACACAAACGAACTACACTAAAGCTTCTGAAAGATCTTCACAGGGGATCTAGTATGATATCAAAAATATTAAATACCTAGGACTCTTTACTTTAGAACGTTTTTCCAAAAAAACGTTTCCATTATTGCTCTTCTGTTAAATTTAAACTTAAATCTACTGTTCTCTCCTAAACAACTTTATGACAAGATTCAATGATACCTTTACCACTAATTCAATTTAATATTTATGTAGCTTACTTTACAGCTCCAAATATATTCTCTCCTATTGGCGTCAAAATACCATCCTTAAGAGCACAATTCTCAGCTATAAAAACTGGTTTATCTTCGGGATTGTCCCTAAAATAGCCAATATGGTACCCTGTTTTATCATCTCCCTTCAAAACAGTCTGAAAATTTGGAGGGTCACGATAATACCTCCAGTGTATTAAATAATCATCATCGTTCTTTTCCACTCCACAAAATTTACCACTTAAAACATCAAAGGGTCCTACTAGTTTTAAACCTATAGTTGACAAAGCTTCACTAGGATTACTAGTATTCAAACGCTCGCACAAGTCAAAAAATTTGTAAAAATCCTCAGGCATTTCTAATAAAAATTTTGACTTGATAAACTCTTTGCTACATTCATTATTGTGCCCACTTTGATGATTACACACCAAGTTACTTTGTATTACTTTTGTTTTAACAATATTCTTTTCTATAGGCCCAGCTTCTCGTGAACTAGAGATAGTATTTTCTTGAACTGTATTTTCTTCTGTTAGTGCGTCAAGATCTTTAGATTCTGTTTCAGAATCACTATCTGATACATCATTACTAAATATTTCAGGCTTCTTTGAAGGCCCCCCATGATCTTCAGAGGAGATTTCAACATGATTTTCTGCCTCTTTCAATTGTTCAGGGTCATCAGTTTTTTTGTCATCAATGTCATTCAACTTCTGTCTCTTAACGTTACCATTATTAATCTTGTGCTGATTCTAGAAATTGCCTAATATAATAATTAGTCCGTTTATAACTAATAGATATTCACCTTCCGTTTAAGGTCGGGCGGATGTTTATATTTTTGATGATGGTTAGGATTTTTCTGATAGCATTTCCTCCCATAATGGCAGGGTATCCTTGGGTCTTTCGAATATTCTGTCTGAGGATCCATTTATCTTAAATTAATCTAACTTACAGAAAATTAACCAAAATATGGTAATCAAAACCAAATCGATAATTTCATAAAAAAATTACTTGTAACGGAATCAAAATACAAAATATAGCGCGAATTTGGTTAATCGTGAATAGTTTAAATGATTGATGTTTTAATTTTTTGAACTACAGCACTACAAAAGTGGTTTGGATAATTTAAAGAACTTCAGCAAATGCAAAATTTTAATGAAATTCTATGTTTTCACGCTTTGTTCGATATTTTATGAGTTGAAAAATGTGATTATTTTTAAATACCACTAAGATGTTAACAAATGATATAACGATTGATTTCTATGGACGAAGCACATAGTACGTGAAATAGTAGTTCAAATAATACAGGAATGATGTACCTATGCTGTCAAAGGCAGCATAGATATTGAGGTTAATAAATTCCAACCTTAAATTATGTTGATAATGGGAGGTGTTTACGTAACACGTTTAGAACGGAAAATATCTTTATTAGTGAAATATCTCAAATACATAACAAGAAATAGAAATATAAGAAGAATTTTTGACTAAAAATACACAGCCAATACAATTTCATATATCCAATAAAATTAGTATTAGAAAGAAAAGGTACAAAATAGAGTTAACAGAGTTAGTAGATAACATAAAACATATTTTTTACACATAACATTGATTATTTCAGCATTTAATTTAGCGTTAATACACGATTATTTTTAAAATTATACAATATTTAAGACTAGATATAATAAATATTCAATGGGATTTTTTCACTGGGTTATAATGCTATTATGTGGCTAAACTTTATTGAAAATCTTAACTGCCACTGAACCTCGAGTATATGTGTATTTTCTTGGTAAATAATCCAGCCATTTCAGTTTTTGAGAAATGTATATACTCGAAAAATAACACATTCTGTAAATAGGAATTTTAACAAATTCTTCAATTATGATCCAATATTAATTTTTTAGTTTTAATTCATAGATTCAACTTTATGTATTCTGAAAACATTTGAAAATATACATGACATTTATATATTTTAGTTAAATACCTAAATATCTAGGAGCCTGGCACATATTTAGAATTATGCTTATAATTATCATTCTTTTAAATTATCCTTCAAAAAAAGACCTGTACACAAACCGAAAATGCACACACCATACCTCTTATGATAGATTACAACAATTAGTTGTATAAATTTTTGTTTGTCTTCAAAAAACTTCTTTGGGTTCACTCAGAAACATTAGGTATGCATCTTCCTAGATAAATTTCAATTCTGGTCACCTCCCGCATAAGTAATCACCACGCCTTGATGATTTGGAGTGAGAGAATCCGTCTCCAAGTTCAATTTTTTGTGAACCTTAATATCGGGCCTCAAAACAAGACTGCCATGTGGCCCTTTCACCAAATGTTCCATCTTACCATGCACCAATTCTTCTTCCAATTCAAAATGATTGTTTTTAGAGGGGTGAGAGGAGAGTTCTGTCTTTTGGGTGGTAGTTTTCACATCATCATCAGAATCCGAAGGCAGAGTTACCACTTGAAGATCTTCAACCTCGTTCGTTTTTATGCCCATACCTGCTCAGAATTAAATTTGTACAAATTAAACATTTCGAAATTATTTTGAAGGTACATACTAGTAAATATGAAGAAAATGTATAACCAGAAAGAGTAATTTAACTTGAATTTTTGGCATCAGAATGACTTTACTCAAAGTATGCTATGAAAACAATGTCAACATTTTTTCTTTGATAATTTCTAGTGAAAACAAAATTTTATATCTTAGTTTGGTAAATGTCTTCATTTTCGGAATCTTACAGAATTTGCAGAAAATCTCACGAACATAAATATGAAGCCAAAACAGAAAGCTCTGTTTCAGTTTGAAATTTAAGAATGCTCCATCACCCGGTCAGAGTGAATGTGAGAAATATGAACTTTCTCTAAGAAGCAAGCATTAATATCATTGGAATGAAATAACATCGACCATGAGTGGGTTATGATAGGAAGAAGATTGTTCAATTTGCACCATCCTTCATAGACTTTGACATAGTTAAGTTGCGAAAATATCAACTTAAAGAAATGATTCCTTCTTCTCTAAATGTCACTGAGTATATTTATTGAAGCACAATTGGATTATGGATATAGCTAACCTATGTGAGACCCCTTGTAGTGATGCTTAATGCCCAAGGTACTACCTTCGATGCCGTAACTAGGAGGAAGTTGTGATTTTCTTAAGTCTTCCAGAATTTTCTCGTTATTGGGTGTTCCAAGCCAAATGTTGCGTTGATTCGTTCTGATACTCTTGCTTTTCTGATATTTCTCCAAAAGTTTATTCAGTTTCTGTATATCCATATTAGAATTTTCTATATCATCTGCATTGATGTAGTTCACCAGTTCTGGAAAGAAAAGATTCATGAAAATATCACAAATTAAACTCAAGGTGAAACTCCTTAATTCTCACCATTCAAATCGTTCTTTTCCGGACTCTGCAAAACTTCCATGAGACTTCCTGATTTCACCGGTTCAGTCTTTACAGCCGAGCTATTCGGCATCTTTTCCCAGATGTTCACAATCTTGAGCAGCTTAGAGGTGACATTTTGCCTGTTGTCAATCCCGTTAGGATCCTCGTTCAACAGCTTGGTTATCGCGTTGGTGTTTATTTTGGGTAGGAGAAACATGATGTCCTTATCTGGTAGATCGGTAGGAGGCGCTGCCGATTTTGAATCTTTGTTTGTGTACATGTTTTGCGGCAGTTCTAAGGTGTTCTCTTGGGAAAGATCGCATTCAACCTTGGGTACTTTGTCGCATGGTCTGCAGTGGCAACTCTTTATGATCTCGATACGCTTCTGGATAGTCTTGGGACCGGCTTGATTGGTGTCGTCGGCTGTGAGAGTAACCTAAGGAAAATTTTGAAATAATTGCGATTTTTGCCTTCTTAAACTAATGTTGAATTAAAGTAAATTAATCCGGCTGATCTAGAACTTTCTATTTCTATTACCATAGCTCATACTCCTTATTAATAATGTTAAATTACTGAAGTTGCTTGATTAAAAATGCCCTAATATGTAGACTATACAGAAGAACTTTTTATAATATATAGACTACACAGGTCCTGCAATAGTGCGTTGCGCTTCCAGGGCTGCCGAACTAGAAATTTAATTCGAAAGCAGACCTCTTGCACTTTCATTTCTGCATCTCGGCAATTATTTTCTAATATATATGGTGTTCCCAAAAAAAATTATTCAACAAATGGGTGATTTTTTAAATGGATCACGTACATTTTCAATGGCCTTCAATATCTTTATCATGGTGCAAACTATTTGAGATATTTTTCCGATGATCTTATTCAGAGAAAATTCCCAAAGTTGAGGGAACACTAATTCACTAAAAGTCCTCTAATGATGGCCAGAAGCAATTGTAACACGAATTTCATCAGAAATGTTCTTAACTGAAAGATTTTCCTAGTCATCATTCCTCGATGATTAACCTGTCATATACAGGTGTCCATACATATGAGGAACTTCAAATTGTTATTTCTCTACTTATTCTAGGAAATTCTGATCTGTACCAAATATCATTAAAAGGTTTGTGAGCAATGGTAATATCGGGTGTTTTTTAAGAGTGATAGAACTTTAAATTGAAATAAAACACATTTAAATTAAGATTGAAGCCAATTTTTTTTTTATTTGAAAGATAATTTCATGACACTTATGTTTTAAAAATAATTTCCGGCATATGTCCACCACGACTAGCTCTGAGGAACCGCATTCGACCAGACCAATTTTGGACCATCTTTTCGAGTAATTCAGGCCTTATTTCATCAATAACACGAGTTATGTTGACTTCCAAAGCGTCTATTATTTCTAATTTATCAGCATAAGCCAATGACTTGACATAACCCCAAAGAAAATAATCCAGTGGAGTTATGTCGCATGATCTTGGAGGCCAATTAATTGGACCATTTCTCGAAATAATGTTATCGCCAAATCTTTCTTTCAATAAATCAATTGTTACGGTAGCAGCATGAGGTGTAGCACCATCTTGTTGGAACCAAAACACTTCTGGGTCGATACCATTCAAATTTTGAAACAAATAATCATTCACATTGATCTGTAACGAGCACCATTCACTGTAACATTAGCTCCAGCATCGTTTTTAGAGAAATATGGACCTATGATGCCGCCAGGGTGAAAAGCACACCATAATGACTTGATGCCTAGGCGCATTGGGCAGTTGATTGAAAGAAGAGGTGATAATACGGACTATTGAGTTTGGATTCAGTTGTGGAATAACTATAATTAATCAAAAATAAATAATCGATTAATTTAGATTTTTTTCTCATTTTTCCTATTTTGTCTCATTCTGCATATAGCAAAGAGTAACAAACAAAGATTTTCTATCAAATACTACTCTGTCAAGAAAGTACCGGGAATTTTCAATTAAAACAACATTTTTACATTTAATCGTCAAAATTTATTGGGTCGCCTTCAAAATAGGCTCCATTTGATCCAATACATCTATGCCAACGGCACTTCCAATTATCGAAACATTTTTTATAGGCATTTTCCGGGATGGACTTTAGCTCTCGCGCCGAATTTTGTTTTATGGCTTCAATCGACTCAAAACGGATGCCACGAAGGCGCAATTTTAGTTTTGGGAAGAGGAAAAAGTCGCAGGGAGCCAAATCCGGCGAATACGGTGGTTGCTGAAGCACGTTTGTTGAGTTTTTGGCGAGAAAGTCAGTCACAATCGTAGCTCGGTGAGAAGGCGCGTTATCGTCATGCAAAATCCATGAGTTGTTCGCCCACAAATTTGGCCGCTTCTTACGGATACGCTCACGCAAACGTTTCATAACGCCTAGGTAATACTCCTTGTTTACCGTCTGACCCTCTGGAACGAATTCGTAGTGCACCACGCCACGGATATCGAAGAAAACAATGAGCATCACCTTCATTTTCGAGCGGCTTTGGTGTGGTTTTTTCGGTTTCGGCTCATTTTTTGCCACCCATTCCGATGATTGCTGGCTTGTTTGCATATCGTACTCGTAGACCCAGGTCTCATCACCAATTATAATGCGTTCCATGAATGTAGAATCGGAATTACAGCGATCCAGCATGTCTGAAGCAACCTGTTCGCGATGACGTTTTTGAAGAAAATTCAGGTCTTTCGGTACGAGTCGTGCGGCCACCTTTCTCATGCCCAAAATATCAATCAAAATCGTACGTGCGGACTCGTGGGATATCTTAAGATCATGTGCTATCTCTCTCAAGCTGGTACGACGGTTTTCCAGCACCCTTTCCGTAATTTTATCGACGTTATCTTCGATCGAAGCCGTCGATGGGCGTCCGTCCTTGAAGGCTCTCTACCACTGATATGCACGAGTTTTCGATAGAGCATTATCACCAAAGGCCTTTTGCAACATTTTCAATGCATCGGCACACGAAAATTCATTTGCAACACAAAAAATCGGCACGCACTCTGACATCGACTGACTTAATCAGCTGTTGCAAACACACTAGTTGACAGATCCCGCTCAAGCTTGGCATAGTAATTAAGGACAGTGGTACCAACCTAGGAAAAAAAAATTTACCTACCTCATTGCCCCGCCAGATTTAAATCGATAATTCCCGGTACTTTCTTGACAGAATGTATATTGCAGTTGAAATAGAGGAAAATATTCATCTCACTTCCTGAACATAGATTGTTTATTTCTTAAGAAACTTAGGGGGCCAAGGCTTTTGACGATGTGTATAGATACTTGACAGATTTGTAGTCATTAGCATACATTGTACCGATGAAAACCAACCAAATTTGAAACGTGTGCATGTCTGCAATTCAACAAAACCTTATCGAGTTTGATTAAATATGAAATTGTTATACATGTTTATGTTACACTGTCTCGATTTGTAGAAATTTCTATTACCTTAGCTCATAATCCTTATTAATGATATTTGGTACAGATCAACCGAATTAATTTATTTGATTGTTGAGTTATTGTAACATTATTTTCCTAATAATCAAGAATGAAGATCAAAATGATTCGATAAAGTATATTAATTTAAGTATGAAGGTTTTAAGATAAGTCTATCCAGCTCACGTGATAGCATTTGGTCACGTTGGGCTGACAGCTGTCACAATATGGTCCGATTATTTCACCGGGTTCGGCAGGTTGGGTCTTTGGTATGCTGTAACTCCAACAGGCACCAACACATATATTATTGTTGATCGTGACACTCTGATAGCCTGGAGATGTTATGATTTGCTGTATTGGTGTAACTTGACACCACGAATAGTGTTCCTTCAGGAAGATTATATTGTTAACCTGTTGAAAACACAGTTTTTTAAGTTATGCGTCAAAAATAGTACTATATCTCACCTTATATTCATGTTCTGTAACAGTTGAGTGGGTCATACCCAGAAATAACAGTGATATGGCCGTGAAAAGCAACCTATAAAAAACAACATGATTATGTACACAAAAAAATTTCTAACATTATCGATTATATCTAACAACTTCGAAATTTTTTGAGTACCCCGTGTACATTCTATAGACCAACGGCTTGATTTTGCAAGAAACGTTAAGTGAAAGTGCTTACAGAGATATTATTTAAATGAGATATCTATCATATTATACATACATACATGTGTAATACGTCTGCAAATAAGAGGCTATTTGATGAATAAGAGATGATCATCTTTTGACATGTGTGACATACTTGAAATTTGAAAATTTGGTTTTTTATTTTAAAAAATCGGATGTCACAAACGTTTTTGTAACCCCTTATAAAATTTTCATAGTTAACTTCTGGAAACTGCAGTTATTGGCAACAGATTGTTTTGATAGGATTTTTAAGTGATACCCACAGAGCTGGAAACAACTTTCATCAGATATAAATTATTGAAATTATCTTCTTGACTAAACGTTGACAAAAATCTATCCTTCGTTCCTTTTGTAAATGTGTCATTATAGGGATTTTTGGTTCTGTTTATATCGGGTGTTTTTTTTAGTGATAGAACTTTAAATTGAAATAAAATACATTTAAATTCAAATTGAAGTAATTTTTTTTTATTTGAAAGATAATTTTATGACATTTATGTGTTATAAATAATTTCCGGCGTATGTCCACCATGACTAGCTCTGAGGAACCGCATTCGAACAGACCAATTTTGGACCACTTTTTCCAGTAATTTAGGCCTTATTTCATCAATAACACGGGTTATGTTGGCTTCCAAAGCGTCTAATGTTTCTGGTTCATCAGCATAAACCAATGACTTGACATAACTCCAAAGAAAATAATGCAGTGGAGTTATGTCGCATGATCTTGGAGGCCAATTTTGGACCATTTCTCGAAATAATGTTAGCGCCAGATTTCAATAAATCATTTGTTACGGTAGCAGCATGAGGTGTAGCACTATCTTGTTGGAACCACAACACTTCTGGGGCGATACCATTCAAATTTTGAAACAAATAATCATTGATCATCGATCTGCAACGAGCAGCATTCACTGTAACATTAGCGTCAGCATCGTTTTTAAAGAAATATGGACCGATGATACCTCGAGCGTGTAAAGTACACCATACAGTGCATTTTTCAGGATGCAATGGAACCTGCAGAACTTCTTGAGGATTTTTTTCATTCCATATGCGGCAATTTTGCTTGTTTACATAGCTTCATCAATAAACACAATTTCACGATAAGAAAGTGGATCAACTTCAAGCTGTTCTAGGGCCCAATCAGTGAACAAATGACGCTTATTATGGTAAAGTGGCTTTAGTTCTCGAACCAGATGTATCTTGTATGGGTGTAGACCAAGATCTTTACGCAAAATTTTCCATGTGGTGGATACACCGAGTCCAACTTGTTGAGAACGTCAACGAATAGGCAAATCCTGATCATCATTAACACTATGACTTACAGCAGCTATATTTTCTTCTGTAAGTACAGTTTTTGTCTTGTTGTTGTTGTTGTTGCATCGAGTAAAGAAAATGTCTGAAATCTATCGATAGTTCGACGAATAAGCTGCTCTAATTGACGATTATGTAAACCATAAATTTCACGTAGTGCTCTATAAGTTTGGCGAATAGAACACTGATTTTGAAAATAAATTTAAACAATTTGTGAACATTGTTGCGGCGTGAGTCTTTACATGGTAATTTGTCAATGCATGCTGAACAGAAATGTCAAAACAAAATGACTTATTCCTTCTGTCAAATCACAGTTTTCCCTATAGAAAGTTCTATCAGCTTATTCGTCGAACTATCGATAGATTTCGGACAACATTTTCTCTACTCGATGCAACAACAACAACAAGACAAAGAACTGATCCAGATTCGTCAACGTTCACAACAAGTTGGACTCTGTGCATCCACCACATGGAAAATTTTGCCTAAAGATCTTGGTCTACACCCATACAAGATCCAACTGGTTCAAGAACTAAAGCCACTTGACCATAATAAGCATAGTTTGTTTACTGATTGGGCCCTAGAACAGCTTGAAGTTGATCCACTTTCTTATCGTAAAATTATGTTTAGTGATGAAGCTCATTCCTGGTTGAACGGCTATGTAAACAAGCAAAATTGCCGTATAAGGAGTGAAAACAATCCTCAAGAAGTTCTGCAGGTTCCATTGCATCCTGAAAATGCACTGTTTGGTGTGATTTACACGCTGGAGGCATCATCGGTCCATATTTCTTTAAAAACCATGCTGAAGCAAATGTTACGGTGAATGGTGCTCGTTACAGATCGATGATCAATGATTATTTGTTTCAAAATTTGAATGGTATCGACCCAGAAGTGTTTTGGTCCCAACAAGATGGTGCTACACCTCATGCTGCTACCGTAACAATTGATTTATCGAAAGAAAGATTTGGCGACAACATTATTTCGAAAATGTTCCAATTAATTGGCCTCCAAGTTCATGCGACATAACTCCACTGGATTATTTTCTTTGGGGTTATGTCAAGTCATTGGTTTATGCTGATAAACCAGAAACATTAGACGCTTTGGAAGCCAACATAACCCGTGTTATTTCAAATAAGGCCTGAATTACTTGAAAAAGTGGTCCAAAATTGGTCTGGTCGAATGTGGTTCCTCAGAGCTAGTCGTGGTGGACATATGCCGGAAATTATTTTTAAAACATGAATGTCATAAAATTATCTTTCGAATAAAAATAAAATTTGGCTTCAATCTTAATTTAAACGTGTTTTACTTCAATTTAAAGTTCTATCACTGTAAAAAAAACTCCCGATAAAATAAATTCCGGATACTTTCTAGATGGACTATAGTTTATATTTCAATGAGAAAGCAATTCTGTGTGCAAAATTTGCAGTCTCTTTACATGTTCTCCGTTAAACTCATTATCCAATCAACAGGCGGTGGGCCCCCCAAAAAATCACGTAGTTCCCACACGCCATTTCACGATACCATTTGTTCAACCATTAAAAGGTACCACAAAACCGCTAGCTTTCATTCAATCTCAGACCTGTACCAGAAATTGGGGCATACGAGAGGAAGGTTTCATTCAAAACCTGCTTCATGTGTGGGTGGGGGAACTACAACAAGATGGTCCATTCACTACTATCCTCCCATACATGACGTATTGCCTCATTTGGATCTCAAATTGATGGTTTACTACATGAGATATCTTGAGGTATTGCGCTCTGCCAACAGTTAATTTAACAGGTAGTCTTTTTAAGTCCGCACAGTACCCCGAAAATTCTACTAATGAGGGTTATTAAATCTTTAAATTTCAAGTGGGTTTCGAGATAACGGAGATGGGTTGTTAAAATTTAATAGCATACCAAATATTTTAGAAAAAATTAAACCCAACTCCCACGTTAGCGTTTTGCAGTTTAGAATTGGATGAACTTAACTTAGAGTGAATCAGGAACCATTTCACGAATGCAACGTCTGAACTTCAATTTGTAAAAGTGTCTGTTAAATTTCAGGTTTAAGCAAAATTGCCGTATATGGAGTGAAAACAATCCTCAAGAATTTCTCCAGGTTCCATTGCATCCTGAAAAATGCACTGTATGATGTGCTTTACACGCTGGAGGCATCATCGGTCCATATTTCTTTAAAAACGATGCTGGAGGTAATGTTACAATGAATGGTGCTCGTTACAGATCGATGATCAATGATTATTTGTTTCAAAATTTTAATGGTATCGACCCAGAAGTGTTTTGGTTCTAACAAGATGGTGCTACACCTCATGCTGCTACCGTAACAATTGATTTATTGAAGGAAAGAGTTGACGATAACATTATTTCGAGATATGGTCCAATTAATTGGCCTCCAAGATCATGCAACATAACTCCACTGGATTATTTTCTTTGGGGTTATGTCAAGTCATTGGTTTATGCGGATAAACCAGAAACAACAGACTCTTTGGAAGCCAACATAAGGCCTGAATTACTCGAAAAAGTGGTCCAAAATTGGTATGGTCGAATGCGTTTCCTCAGAGCTAGTCGTGGTGGACATATGCCGGAAATTATTTTCAAAACATAAATGCCATAAAATTATCTTTCAAATAAAAAAAAATTGGCTTCAATCTTAATGTAAATGTGTTTTATTTAAATTGAAAGTTCTATCACTGTAAAAAAACAGAATCAACTTAATCCTATTTTAGCCACAAAAAAACCTGTTAGAATTTACTTTACAGAGAACTGAAAGTCAACTATAACATGAACTCTACAACAGACTGAACAAAGAAATTCACAAACGCATAACTGAATATAGGTCGATCAAGTGGATCCAAACATGTGACAAAATCAATGGAAAGAAGGGCAGGAATTATGGGCAAAAAATAAAGAAGCTGACAAGATTAAACACAAAAGCCAAAGTTAGTCAAATCGAGAAAAACGGAAAAACATACAATACAGATGAAGAATTAGCCCTAGCATTTATAGAATATTACCAAGATACGTTCACCGCAAAGAATAATAAAATTTTTGACCAAGATACCTTATTTGTTAAGAATGGATCAAGCTGTCCAAAATTAATTTTTTTATTGTAAAATAGGAATAGGGAAAAAAGTTTCTCACGAAACAAGGTGTAGGGGTGGCTTTTTCTTTTCCTTCCAATCATAGAGGAACACCACCAAAAATTTTTAAGTGCCTTCTCGCCCGCATAAAATCTGTTTAATTTTATTCTTGTCAATTTTTGGTTTTTAAAAAAAAAATTAAAAACTGTTTTTCGGGTGCCATCTTTACGGAGCTGTAACTAAGCTGGGAGAGGGCTCAAAAGAATTAAGTTTATATGAAAGACCCAGCCTATTTTTTGACAAAGAATCACCTACTAAATTTTTTCGCAACTATTCATATAAATCCGAATAAGTCTCATCATGGGACAACCTATTACCTTTATTTATTAATCTAAAATCCATTAACATGTCTCAATGAAATATTTGTTATATTGATCTAAATACCTTGATAGACACTTTCGATCCCTCACTTACAGTGATGCATAAACCACATAACAGCTCCAATAATCTACCAAACTATATGCAGATCGATATTAAAATATGCAGGCACGTAGCCAGGATTTTCTTTTAGGGGGGGCTCATGATAAAAAAACTCTAACGTCCTCATCCATTGATGTCATAAAAGGAAAGAAGTGATACTATTCTATGAATTTCACAAAATAGCTATTTAACATATGTTTTTTTCGGTGGGGGGCCAGGCCCCCTGCCCCCCCTGGCTACGTGCCTGAGAATAAGACATCTAATATAAAACTACTGTAGAAGACCCACAACTGTAGAAAGAGCGGATTCTAAGTAGACTTCAACCTCCAAACCCTCAAGCGGGTTGGTCTACAAGATCCGAACCAAGATCAAAACAAAAGAAAATACCCAATACAACCCCAATTGGATGCAATAAGGAGGTATTCGTAAAAACGATAGATAACATAAAATAGAAAAAGGCTTTACGTTTTGAAATTTTTTCCTTAATTATGTATCGAGTTTTTTTTAGAGTGATAGAACTTTAAATTGAAATAAAACATTTAAATTAAGATTGAAGCCAAATTTTTTTTTATTTGAAAGATAATTTTATGACATTCACGTTTTGAAACTAATTTCCGGCATATGTCCACCACGACCAGCTCTGAGGAACCGCATTCGACCAGACCAATTTAGGACCACTTTTTCGAGTAATTCAGGCCTTATTTCATCAATAACACGAGTCATCTTGGCTTCCAAAGCGTCTATCGTTTCTGGTTTATCACCATAAACCAATGACTTGACATAACCCCCAAGAAAATAATCCAGTGTAGTTATGTCGCATGATCTTGGAGGCCAATTAATTGGACCATTTCTCGAAATAATGCCAAATGTTTCTTTCAATATATCAATTGTTACGGTAGCAGCATGAGGTGTAGCACCATCTTATTGGAACCAAAACACTTCTGGGTCGATACCATTAAAATTTTGAAACTAATAATCATTGATCATCGATCTGTAACGAGCACCATTCACTGTAGCATTAGCTCCAGCATCGTTTTTAAAGAAATATGGACCGATGCAAAATTACGCAAAATTTTCCATGTGGTGGATGCACAGAGTCCAACTTGTTGTGAACGTTGACGAATAGACAAATCTAGATCATCATTAACACTATGACTTACAGCAGCGATATTTTCTTCTGTACGTTCAGTTCTTTGTCTTGTTGTTGTAGTTGCATCGAGTAGAGAAAATGTTGTTCGAAATTTATCGATAGTTCGAAGAATAAGCTGCTCTAATGGACGGTTATGTAAAACATAAATTTCACGAAGTGAAGTTTGGCGAATAGAACATTGATTTTGAAAATAAATTTCAACAAATTGTAAACGTTGTTGCGGCGTGAGTCTTTCCATGATAATTTGTCAATGCCTATCGAACAGAAATGTCGAAACAACATGGCTTCTACCTTCGGTCAAATCACAGTAATCCCTATCGAAAGTTATATCACCGTAAAAAGACACCCGATATACTTCCTTTTCCAGAAAAAAATTATTTTGTTCTGACAGACCCAAGTCGTTAAACATTTGCTTGAGCAAGAAATATTTTTTCTCTTCTTTAAAATCTGTTAGCTTTTATTGAAAATATTCATCTGTTAATAAACACGAGAAAAGCTTCTTCTGGAATTATGCTTTTTTGCGCGCCTGTTCCAGGGAACAGCTTGCTTTCATCCAAATGTCTGTACTTTCGAATTTCGAGCCGAAAATGGTCCTAAACGGCGAGAATGGACTCACAAATAAAGAATCCGAGGTTGAAAGTAATTGTATCCGGCAGGTCGTCCGTAAATACGCTAACTTTTGAAAGGAAAGAGTTAAGGACTTGAAAGTTTCGGTTCTAAATATCTCGGCTAACTTCAAGAATGGGCGAAATAGGTTCAATAGTTTCTTAATTATGCACGTTTGATAATTTCCCATATTTTTCCCATTATTTTCGAAACTACACACTCGATCGATCTGAAATTCGACATTTGGAAGTGGAACGATAACGTGTATTTCCGTTAGAAGTAAAAAAAATTTCGCTGATGTGCGTTGAGCCCCACCTTGAACACTATAACTTTCGAACGGAAACAGAGACTTAAAATTTTCTGGATAGGTTAGGGGCCTGGTTATCTCAGTTGAGTTCCTTACTGATCTAAATTAGTCTAATGGCTTGGGAATTATTCACATTTGAAATATTCTCTTATTTTTATTAATAGTTTCCAAATGACAGATCCGATTGATCTGACATCATCCCACACATAACCAGAAAATGAGATGGTAAGTGAATATTATCTGAACGTTTCAGCCATTAAGAGAGCAAATTAGTCGAACAAAAAATAGATTTGCAGAAACAAAAAACTATTTCAGGAAGTAATCCTTGTCAATGAATATCTGCCTAAAAACCTAATAAATCTAATGAAACAACTACTGTATTATATATTGAATTGTATCAGTCCTTACTTGGTGAAAATCCATATTAAATAATTTGAAATAAGGTTATTCTGATTTTCACAAATTTTTATTGTTAAACTCACAACAATTGTTTCGCTATCACATGCTATCACAGTAGCATCATCAGGCAAGATCACATTTTGAATAACTCTGGTTAGACTTGCTTCTTTTTTTAAAATTGAAATAACCAATTGTACATATTTCATGTTTTATTGACCCATTTCCGGTTTTAAGTTCAGACTAGATCCAGTTTGGGAAAAAAATTTGGATACACTCTCCTTTGGGTATGACAAAGTACTTTTCAAAACAAAATAAATGTTAGGTTTTACGTTTCCTTCTCAAAATGGTAAATGTTCAAGTTGTTTATGTATTTAAGCAAATATTCACAATATTATTCATCGTGCAATGTTTAAACACGTTTAAAATTATCAATAATATGGTATTTCGAATTGAGAATTCGAAAAGATTAATATGCTAATCACAACTGATGTATATTAACAATTTGTCCATCCTTTGACCGTTTTCTTATATTACGATTCTCCATACATAATGAAAAATTTGTATTTTCTTACGTCATTGCATTCATAATATCGTAAATAGATGCAACAATTTGCAACGATAAGAATTTCGAAAAGTTTTCAGGTAAGGAATCCGTGTTTTCAGAATTTAATTAATTTGAAGAGGTAGTTAATATTCCAACAGAAATATCAAATTTCATCAATTTATTATACCGGGTGTTTTTTTTAGAGTGATAGAACTTTAAATTGAAATGAAACACATTTAAATTAAGATTGAAGCCAATCTTTTTTTATTTGAAAGATAATTTTATGACATTTATGTTTTTGAAATAATTTCCGGCATATGTCCACCACGACTAGCTCTGAGAAACCGCATTCGACCACACCAATTTTGGACCACTTTTTCGAGTTATGTTGGCTTCCAAAGCGTCTATTGTTTCTGGTTTAACAGCATAAACCAATGACTTGACATAACCCTAAAGAAAATAATGCAGTGGAGTTATGTCGCATGATCTTGGAGGCCAATTAATTGGACCATTTCTCGAAATAATGCCAAATGTTTTTTTCAATATATCAATTGTTACGGTAGCAGCATGGGGTGTAGCACCATCTTGTTGGAACCAAAACACTTCTGAGTCGATACCATTCAAATTTTGAAACAAATAATGATTGATCATCGATCTGTAACGATCTGTAACATTAGCTCCAGCATCGTTTTCAAAGAAATAAGGACCAATGATGCTTCCAGCGTGTAAAGCACACCATACAGTGCATTTTCCAGGATGCAATGGAACCTGCAGAACGTCTTGAGGATGGTTTTCACTCCATATACGGCAATTTTGCTTGTTTATATAGCCGTTCAACCAGAAATGAGCTTCATCACTAAACACAATTTTACGATAAAAAAGTGGATCAACTTCAAGCTGTTCTAGGGCCCAATCAGCAAACAAACGACGCTTATTATGGTCAAGTGGTTTAAGTTCTTGAACCAGTTGGATCTTGTATGGGTGTAGATCAAGATCTTTAGGCAAATTTTTCCATGTGGTGGATGCACAGAGTCCAACTTGTTGTGAAAGTTAACGAATGGACAAATCTGGATCGTCATTAACACTGTGACTTACAGCAGCGATATTTTCTTCTGTACGTACAGTTCTTTGTCTTGTTGTTGTTGTTGCATCGAGTAAATGGCTTCTACATTCTGTCAAATCACAGTTATCCCTATCGAAAGTTCTATCACTCTAAAAAAAAACACCCGATACGAAAATTGTCTATCATTTCCCAAAAAAAAATTAAATTTTTTTCTGAACAACCCAGTATAATAAAAGTAGTGTCTCAAAAGCAATTAAATATCTAACTGGAATCCAAGATATTTAATGCATGAAAATCTCAGTGTTGTCATTATCAATTTGCAGATGTATTTCATTCAAGTCACGAGTATTTAACCTATATTTCGTAAAATTATATTTTAGAACTCAACATTATTGAATGAATACCTATTAGTAATGATTACAATCCAATAATAATAGATTAATCATAAAATAATGGTATGCTCTAATGAAGAATAAGATTTGGAGTATATTTCGTTGAAATATACTTTTGAAAAAATTGCTACATATCTAAAGAATGAATAAAAAATTTTTCCTCGGTAAACTCATAAAATACAATGAAGATTATCTAAAAATGTTAATATGTGGTGACTGCGTAGTGTACTTAGAACTTTACATACATTCTGTCAAGAAAGTACCGGGAATTGTCGATTTAAATCTGGCGGGGCAATGAGGCAGGTAAAAAATTTTTTTCCTAGGTTGGTACCACTGTCCTCAATTACTATGCAAAGCTTGAGCGGGATCTGTCAACTAGTGTGTTTGCAACAGCTGATTAAGTCAGTCGATGTCAGAGTGCGTGCCGATTTTTACTATGGGTGATTACTATGGGACGATAACGCGCCTTCTCACCGAGCTACGATTGTGACCGACTTTCTCGCCAAAAACTCAACAAACGTGCTTCAGCAACCACCGTATTCGCCGGATTTGGCTCCCTGCGACTTTTTCCTCTTCCCAAAACTAAAATTGCCCCTTCGTGGCACCCGTTTTGAGTCGATTGAAGCCATAAAACAAAATTCGGCGCGAGAGCTAAAGTCCATCCCGGAAAGCGCCTATAAAAAATGTTTCGATAATTGGAAGTGCCGTTGGCATAGATGTATTGGAGCAAATGGAGCCTATTTTGAAGGCGACCCAATAAATTTTGACGATTAAATGTAAAAATGTTGTTTTAATTGAAAATTCCCGGTACTTTCTTGACAGAGTAGTATAACTACTATAATTTTAATTAATTAAGTTTTATTATTATACTTTCTTATGGTTATGATTAGAAATAAATAGACAAAATAAAATAAAAATTTTACTCAATGGAGACATAGACTTGAACGCTGGTTTTGAATATTTTTGGCTAACTGAATTTCTCAGAAAATCCTAATTTCAAAATAATCATGAACTCTTGCTGAATTACATATTTGTAAAAAAATTATGTGGATGTATTTCTGACATAAGTTTAGTTATTCAAAATATTTGACGATGCTGCTGTGATAGCAATAACAATTTTTATGAATATCCTTTTTATTTCTTAGACTACTGAGCATTAGAATTTATGTAAATTTTTTCCATTTACGAATTTCATGTATTTCGTTTTTCTTCTTCGAAACTGAACATTCTTGGCATTTTATAGTGTTTGAGATAACGAATGAAACAGAATTTTTGTTCATCTGGAGAAAAACGTGAGAATATGCCCATCCAAAAATATCCATTCAAGGGTAAATATAATTTATTTAGTTACGAAGTAATAAACAACACTTTCATCTTCGCCGATTCTCTAACAGGTCCATCAACAGATCTCGAAGTACCTAGAGATACCATCCGGTGTCTTCATCTGATTTGCAACGAGTTCATATCAATTTTTTCTAGCAGACCTGTACAGCTGGTTATTAGATACTGGCTGTCCTTCAAGTTATTCAAATTATTTATATCGTGTTAAATATCTCGCCAACTTGTAATACACACGTCTTCAATCCAGGAAACTTTTATCCTACCAGAAATACGAGATTGATTCAACGACGTAGCGAATTTTGAAAAGGCGTAGGAGAAAAGGAATTTTATCCCATTTGATAAGCTCCAAATAATGATTTTCTAAGAATTTTATGGTGTTACATGGATGCGGCAGTGATTCACTTGAGAAAAATGTCATAAATACGTTTTGGTACTCACATATTGTACTGGGATGGTACCGTTGGGTTCAAACGCAAATCTGTAGGTTTTCAACTGGTTACAAGGCAAATTTTCCGCTTTGTGGACACTTTTCACCGTACACGCGAATTAAGTACCGTCGGTCTAGTATCCCATGGTACCACTACACGTACTTAAAGGTCACGGAGACTATGTGGTGCTCGACGTCAGAAAAGCGAATGGGTACTGCCACAAGACACACCACACACACACGCGAACTTGTTCTTTTATCGGTTAGTTGTCTCCTTTTCCTGGTGCTCGAGAGTGAGCAGAAGGAGAACCACCTCTGGTCGGGTCTTGAGCCACTTAGGTCGCATTGGCGAACGGCCGTATCGCTAATTTGGATTTATTGTTGTTTTGCGCCGGTTCTGTTAGCCAGTGGGGTCTTCAGTAGGTGCAGGAAGGTTATCTGGCACGATTTTAGCGAAGGTTTTTTTTTGTCGGAGGATGAGAGGTCGCAGATTACGGGACTTATGTAACGGATGTAGGTCGCTGTTGACCGATAGGGTTTCGCAAAAAGTTTAAGGAATATACGATGTTTATATTGTGATTGACAGGATGTTTTGAAAAATGCCGAATATAAGGGGTCAATATGAAAATAGCTATTGAAATAATCGAAATAACCTTATGAAAAATAACCAATACAGGGATTTCGGATTTAACGTTCATATATTTCAGGGGGGAGGGTTCTAGAGGTCAAAATATGAAGAAAACTTCATATCAACTTAGGTCCTAAAATGCACCCATGGACGCTAGAGCTTGTTCAAAATGACCACCAAAATCCAATAAACTGGCGATATCTTTGTCAAAATTTTTTGGATTCAAAGAAAATTCATTACATGAAGGTCTTTGGTTAACCTGAATCGTCTGGTGATTAAAAAATTTACTGATTCTCATCAGTGGAGATAATATCGGGTGTTTTTTTTAGAGTGATAGAACTTTAAATTGAAATAAATCACATTTAAATTAAGACTCTGTGCATCCACCACATGGAAAATTTTGCGTAAAGATCTTGGTCTACACCCATACAAGATCCAACTGGATCAAGAACTAAAGCCACTTGACCATAATAAGCGTCGTTTGTTTGCTGATTGGTAGAACAGCTTGAAGTTGATCCACTTTTTTATCGTAAAATTGTGTTTAGTGATTAAGCTCATTTCTGTTTGAACGGCTATGTAAACAAGCAAATTTGCCGTATATGGAGTGAAAACAATCCTCAAAAAGTTCTCCGGGTTTCATTGCATTCTGAAAAATGCACTGTATGGTGTGCTTTACACTCTGGAGGCATCATCGGTCCATATTTCTTTAAAAACGATGCTGGAGGTAATGTTACAATGAATGGTGCTCGTTACAGATCGATGATCAATGATTATTTGTTTCAAAATTTGAATGGTATCGACTCAGAAGTGTTTTGGTTCCAACAAGATGGTGCTACACCTCATTCTGCTACCGTAACAATTGATTTATTGACAGAAAGAGTTGGCGATAACATTATTTCGAGAAATGGTCCAATTAGTTGGCCTCCAATATCATGCGACATAACTCCACTGGATTATTTTCTTTGGGGTTATGTCAAGTCATTGGTATATGCTGATAAACCAGAAACATAACTGTCATAAAATAAAACACTTGTTTACATTTTCTACTTTATTTTTGGTATTGACGTACGTTTCGTCTTTGCTAGAAAGACTTCATCAGAATACGAAGTAACAGTTGTTGTACAATGAATTTATAAGATTTTTTACAGAAGGTGTACATGTGTTTTTAATTGTTCGTCGGGTTGGTTTTCTCAAAGAATATTCCCTTCAGAATCGTGTTCACTCGATCCCTTGTAAATATTGAATAGAGGGGTGTAATAAAAATCTATTTGTTCATTTACTAGGTTATTGCTGTTTTTATGTTTATTTATTTCGTAAATTTCCCATAAGTTAAATTTTAGACCTCTATTTTCAACATGTAGAATTTCTATTTCTTTTGTGAAAGAATGGTTATTTTCAAGAAGGTGTTTAGCATAATGTGAATCTTTTTTATTTTTATCGAAACTTCTTTTATGTTCTGTTAGGCGTGTACCGAAATTTCTACCTGTTCTACCAATATAAATCTTTGGGCAATCTGGGCAAGTGAGTTTGTATACACCTGATAATTGAAGTTTATCCATGCTGTTTTTATTGTTTTTGATGTATTTGCTAATAGGATTGTTTGTCTTGAAAGAGACTTTAATATTTTCTTTTTTGAGTAGGTTTTTTAGTTGAATACTAATGTTTCCGAGATATGTGAGGCTAACGTATTTGTGTTCAGATAGATCAGATGTTACTGGATAAATTTCTTTTATTGTGTTTTTGTGTATACGTTGGTTAATTAAATTATCTATTAGAGATGTATTATATCCATTGTTGTAAGGTATTTGTTTAATTATACATTTTTCTTTTTGGAAATTGACTTGGTTTAGTGGAATGTTCAATAAACGGTATATCATACTATGGAGAGCTGCTAGTTTGTGTTGGAATGGATGAAAAGAATTACGGTGTATAATGGTATCTGTTTGTGATGGTTTATGATAAATTGCGAAGTTATGTTTATTGTTTTCTCTAGTTATCGTGAGGTCAAGAAAGTTGATGGATTCATTATGTTCTATTTCTGAAGTGAAAACTATTTTTGGGTGGAGATTATTTATAAAATTCTCAAATGTTGATATTTGTCTGTTAGTACCTACGAAACATGCAATTATATCATCCACATACCTATACCAATAAAGGATGTATTTTTTGAACGGATGTTTATGAATTTTGTTTTCTAGGAAATCCATGAAGATTTCCGCGAGTAAAGAGCTTAGTGGATTTCCCATGATTAAACCTTCTTCGCTAGTATATAAAGTATTGTTAAATTTGAAGAAATTTTGGTTTATACAAATATTTAATAAGTGTATTATTTCTGATTTTATGACGGGGTTTACTTTGTTATAATTTAAAAGTTCTTCTATCAGTTTTAATGTTTCCATTGGGGGGACACTAGGAAAAAGGTTTTTAACATCCCACGAAATCATAAATCAGAAACATAACGTTTCGGAAACAAACATAACCCGTGTTATTGATGAAATAAGACCTGAATTACTCGAAAAAGTGGTCCAAAATTGGTCTGATCAAATGCGGTTCCCCGCATCGTCGTGGTGTATATATGCCGGAAATTATTATAAAACATAAATATCATAAAATTATTTTTCACATAAAAGAAAAATTGGCTTCAATTTTAATTTAAAGCTCTAAAAAAAATACCCGATACTCTTCAAGTATTTAGTTAATTATTTAATTAAATTTTACTTAATTGAATTTAATTAGTTAATGTGTTTTTAGTTGACCATATTTCTTTGAATTCTTTTATTCCCTTTGGTATTATGTAATAAGTATTAATTGTGTGTATTTATTTTAATTCTATACGTTCTTGAATGAAATTGTTTTGAAATTAAAATTTCTAGGAGGTTAACAGAATAAATCTGTATGATATTTAAAATATTGTAAGACTTCTGTTTCAACAGGTCTTTATTTTCCCGATGGTGAATGTATTCTTTCAATTATATATTATTTTTAACATTTATTATGTTGTAAGGATCCAAAATATAGTTATTAAAATGTTGTCACCATTCCTAATTCTTGAATTTTCTTCAATGACTAATCCTATACTAATGAAAACTGTTAGTTGATTATTGAATTTCATGTATTGCTTATCATCCTGTAAGGAAGTGATTTTTCCTGTCGTGTTTTCCTTATAGTTCAGAGAGTATTCAAACCTACTAGTCGGTTAAAATTATAATGAAGATTTTTTCAGCAAAACTCGTTTGTTCGTTTATTTTGTGTTTCAAAATGAGGTTTTTCAACGTGCTGTCCAAACAAGAGAAAATGTATGGTTTAAAATTTTTGGATTTCATTAAACATAACGTTAAAATGAAATTGCTCTTGATAAAGACTTGGGGGTTATCAAGTGGTGAGTAAAAAAATGAACCATTTTAAAAAATGAAATAGTAAAAATAAAAATAAATAATTCAATTAAATAAAACCACTTGACTAAAACATGTTAAAAGTATACTTTTATAAAGAATATATAACTCTCCTTAAGTACAGTGTTATTGTAAATAAAAAATGTTGAATGCCTTCTTCGATCCTCTTGATCAGTACAGAAAAATATTGCCGGAATATTTTTATGAAATGGCATGTATTCACATCAATATTTTATGGTATAATCCTCTAAAGAGTAGTCAATGGTGGCGGTCATTTGAATGATATTGTTTTCCATTTATAAATGTCAAGGTTCAACCTGTCTAATAAACGCATAACATTGAAAAAATATTCATTGGTTTTTAATTTATAGCCGATCAAAAATGCAAATTTTAAATGGCTCACCCTTTAGATCAATTCATCAAATTCTGGACCAAACTTTTCTATGTTTTAGTATTTTCAGTGCCTCAATTTCTTGATGAAATCGTACCAGGATGAAGGAATTTGCCAATTTTAAAACTAACCGATTTTTAAGGCTCTCAATATAAGTTTCTCAACAAAAACTGGTCTACTCATAATATGATTGACAAATTTAACCTATTTCCATATGCTGATAAAACCTTAGCAAGTTTTCGTTGATCTTAATATTGCTTAGTTTCCTGAGAAAAACTTGGTCTGGAAATTCATCTGCTCCATAAAAAAACACTTGACAAAACCAAATCAGACGAAACAACACAAGTTTACAGTACTTCCGTTATTTTCAAGTTTAATAAATTTATGAAGTACAGACCAAAAACTCGTCAAATTTAGATACAAAATTGTAAACTAGCAAGGTTTAAGTCTAGCAATACTTTTAACTTCTTAGATGGAAACTTGTCTACTTCTTAAAGATTTTTATCAGTTCTTTGACAAAAACTATCGGGGTTTTTTCAGAGTAATAAAACTTTAAATTGAAATAAAACACATTTAAATTAAGATTGAAGCCAAATTTTTTTTATTTGAAGATAATTTTATGACATTTGAAAATAAATTTCAACAATTTGTAAACGTTGTTGCGGCGTGAGTCTTTCCATGATAATTTGTCAATGCTTATTGAACAGAAATGTCAAAACAACATGGCTTCTACATTCTGTCAAATCACAGTTATCCCTATCGAAAGTTCTATCACTCTAAAAAAAACACCCGATAGTATAGGTTAAGAAATTCATGATTTATAGGCTGAGAATTTACATTGTTCAATTCTTTAACGAAAACTCAACCAGGTTGGTCAATAAAATTTATTTTATTCAGAGCAAACCTACAAAGTTCTCTTCTTTTGTTAGAGAACAAAAGATAGAGATCTTGCTGAAAAGATTAACTCTTTAAAGCAATATATATAGAATTTTTACCATGAAGGGTTTATTTTTGAAATATTACAGATAAAAGATTAATTATTTCTCCGAAATTACTACAGATTTAATCTTAAAAGTCTCTTGAAAACTGTTTAGAATTAAATTTGTAGATGTTTCGGATAATTAATCCAGCTCTTATCTGTAATATTTCTGATAAGCAAATTTATCAGTTTTAAATTATAAAAAACACTTTTGAACATATAGGTGTTACCTTCATGATCAAAATTCAGGCGTTGAAAAATTAATCACATCCAGATCAAACTTTGCAAAGTTCTGAATTGTTCAATATTTCCAAATCAACCAAGAAGCCGTTAGACAGTTATTGTTGAAATTATGTCCAAATTCTTTCAAATGACTGGCATATGTTGAATGCGAGATGTCTGACGTTTTACTCCGCTGGTATTCGTGAATTCTTTTCTTAGATAGATTGGGTTACCCGGTCAAAAAATCCGGGAGTATTTTGAATAACCCTACATGAAAGAACAATGCGGTTTCTTAAGTCTTCCAGGAGTCTTGTAAATCAATGTTTTTCAATGGCCCCAACATGTCAAATCCGATATCTAGAATAAACCCCATTGTCCTTCGGACACACAAAGGAATGTTTTGAAGAAGTACAGGAAATTATTCTTCTAGAAATTGAACGTATGTATTTCCATTCAATCCAGGTGGTAGACATTTTGGACCAATTAACTAATCCCCAACATATCCAAGCCAGACATTCAGAGAAAATTGTCCTTGTTGGCGAGCTACAGTAATAGCGTGAGTGTTCCCTTCGGCCCATATATGGCTATTATGAAAATTAGTTATTGGATCTCTAGAAAAATTAGCCTCTCAAAGTTAATCAAAACTAGTCAGTTGTCATAACAAAATGACATACGCCTATTAGATAAATTCTAGCCTTTACGACTCGCGCTATCATGTTGATAATTTTTTTCTCTCAAAAACCTTGAATTTTAGCAAGAAATTACAAGAGACCTTATTTGTTAAGACTGGATCAATCTATCCAAAATTAATTTTTTATTATAAAATAGGAATTTGGAAAAAAGTTTCTTGTGAAAGATTGTTTAGGGGTTGCTATTCCTACCCCTTTGCAATAATAGAGAAAGACTTCCTAAATTTTTTTAGAGTGCCTTCTCGCTCGCATAAAATATCTGCTCAATTTTATTCCTTTCGGTTTTTTGGTCTTGAAGAGAAAAATTAAAAACTGTCTTTCGGTCGCCATCTTTAGGAGGCTGTAACTAAGCAGGGGGCTCAAAAAAATTAAGTTTATATGAAAGACCCACCCTATTTTTTCACAAGGAATCGCCCCCTTAATTTTTTCGCAACTAGTCATATACACCCTGTATAAGAAGTGAATGTGTAATTTTCAAAGCAGCGTTGGCGAAACAATTGTCATTAACATTAATTAATTGTGGAAATAATCTACATTATTTTATTATTTAAATATTTACAGATATATTCTGTTAGCCTTCTACATATTTAATTTCAAAAAATTATATTTAATATTATAACTTCAGGAATTAAATTAATGTCATATAAGTACTACTTATATCAAACGACATATAAAATAAACATTCATTATAAGACATCCAAATGATATAACAAAATCCAATAAATATAAATTGCTAACAAAAATCCTATAAATTAAATATTTTGAGTAGAGAAAATTTTCTTTCTGCTCATCCCTCTTATGAAAACAGATATCTTCTAAAAATGTTTAACATAATCTTAAGAACTTCATCATGAAACTATCTTACTTAGAATATTCAAAATTATTGGATATCTAACTAAGTTATTTTTTAGAAAATCTCAAGATGTAAAAACATTACTAAAAAACAAGTTTTAAGAGAGACTTTGCTTCTTCAGTACTCAATCATATAATTATTTGGTTTCCTTAACTTTCTTTATACAGATGGTCCTTGTGCTATAACAGAGGCTGTTAAATTGCCTTTCATTCTTTTAGATCAATGGTAAACCACAGAACTATTTATTTAGAGTTAACATTATACTCCATTTAAATTTTCAATATTTATTTACCAAAAAGCTTTCTGAATTGTTAAAAGGTGAGAAAATATTTTTTGTTGATTGATGTTATATTTTATTGAATATGAATATGATTGAGTACGGACGAAGCAGAGTCTCTCTTAAAACTTGTTTTTTAGTAATGTTTTTACATATATTGAGATTTTCTAAAAAGTAACTTAGATATCCAATAATATTGAATATTCTAAGTAAGATAGTTTTATGATGAAATTCTTAAGATTATGTTAAACATTTTTGAAAGATATCTGTTTTCATAAGAGGGCTGAGCAGAAACAAAATTTTGTCTACTCAAAATATTTAATTTCTATGATTTTTGTTAACAATTTATATTTATAGGATTTTGTTATATCATTTGGATGTCTTATAATGAATGTTTATTTTATATGCCTATTGATATAAGTAGTACTTATATGACATTAAGTTAATTCCTGAAGTTATAATATTGAATATAATTTTTTTAAATTAAACATGTAGAAGGCTAACAGAATATATATGTAAATATTAAAATATTTAAATAATTTCATATATCTTCTATCAAGTATGAACCTCCATTTATTTTATTATATTATTTTATTTAATTAAAATGAATTTCTATCAATTAGGACGGATTGAATTAAATTTAAGGCTAGGCCTGTTTGAAATATCCAATTTCAGGGGCAATGACTGAAAACTTCAGTGATTATGGCCGTATCACTAATTTAATCTCCTTGATTTGTTGCGCAAGGCTCTCTCTCCACTTTCCCAATTAATTGTGCGATAGATTCCGTTGATCCCATTATGCACTGATAAAATCTTTCAACATTTTATTTGTTCCAGATTTTTCCTGGAAGATATAATTCAGTTTATCTAATAAATTTTTAAGTGTAGCGAAGTTTTCGATCAGACAAATCTGAGAAATTATTTATAAAAATTCTAAATATCATACAGATTCATTCTGTTAACCTCCAACCAATTAAAAAAAAATTTTATTCAAAAGCTTTTAGAATCAAATAAAATAAATGTCTAAGAACACACCGTCTCAAATAAGTGGACATATAGAAAAAAATACTTATCGCACAATACCAAAGGGAATAAATTAATTCAAAGAAATATAAATTATCAATTAAATCCACTAAATAAATACTTGAAGGATACTTTTTTGAGCAAGTTGTTTTTGAAGAAGTTCTTGACGTTATGTTTTGCATTTTCGGAAAGAAATTTGGTATTGATAGAACAAGAAACGAAACAAAATTTTGTACCCTTCAAGTATTTATTTAGTGGATTTAAATGATAATTTATATTTCTTTGAATTCTTTTATTCCCTTTGGTATTGTGTGATGAGTGCCTATTTCTATATGTCTACTAATTTGACAGGGTGTGTTCTTAGACATTTATTTAATTTAATTCTAAAAGTTTTTGAATAAAAATGTTTTGAAATTAAAATTTGTAGGACGTTAACGGAATTAATCTGTATGATATTTAAAATTTTTCAAATAATCCTTTTATCAAGTAAAACACCTCTTTTTAATATTTTAATTTAAATCTGAGGAAGTCCAATGGTACTCACTGTCATCGTAGAAATGGTGATAGCGTTCTTCTGTTCCCATTTGTTGATTTAAGCATCATCTAAGGGTGGACCCTTCAAAATTTGCATTTTTGATCGGCTATAAATAAAAGACTAATGAATATTTTTTCGAAGTTGTTAGCTTATTCGAAAAGTCAAGCCTTGACATTTACGAATGATAAACAATAACATTTAAATGATCGCCACGACTGGTTTAAGTATCCCATCCGATCAACCCATTTTATAGTACATTTTTTTTTGTTTGGGGTGAATCTTATGAATGGCAACTTCGGTTTCAAAGCATGAATTATTTCTGGATGGTGGAAACATTTGATCCACAAATAACCGTGAAGGCAATTAATTTATATTGAATTTTCCACGTAAATTTCTGATAGTTTGGATAGAAGATTAACCATGCTTCCACATGCTTCAGGTTATAGAAAAGTATATCGGTGTAAGGAACTTTGGTTGTGTATTGATGTTGTGTTAGAGGAAGATGATAGCGATGCAGAAGTGGTCTAATTGTCGGATTGCACTATCTGTAGAAAAATAGGGATTTTATACTTCTCATCTGCTACAACTGATGAATTTTCAGAGAGAGGGACAAATGAAAGAATCGTGAATTAGTAAAAAAATTTTTATCATACATAAATACTTAATGACCAGAAATCAGCAACTTTTAGAAGCAATCTTGAAATTTGTGAACGTGATTTACATCTGTGGACTACTTCATTTCATGTTTTATTGATATACTTATACATCGAGCAGTGTTCCACCTTGAAGTTAAGATATTCTTCCACAGAATCCATGAATACACCTCAAGTGGAATATCTTGAACTAGGAAGTGCCCTCGAGGTCACTGTCACTCACGATGACCAAAAGCATATTAGGTATAACTTATCATATCCTCGTCACTTTCTCAAAAATTGGCACCTAATTTCTTTTCTTTCAGAACATTGTTATTTATTTTAACCGATGGCAAATGGCTGGTTGAGTGACTCGAAGTGTTTTTGCGAGTTCCTCTTGCGTTTGTGATGGATCTTTAAAATCGGGCAACCATTTCTGACTACAGCTACAGCATGGTCTCCATAACCATCAACTAAAATACGATAACTTTCTGCAGCCTCTTTCTTAATTTTAATTTTTAATTTTGTAACGAAGTAAAACTCTGTGCCAAAACACATTATTCTGTACAAGAGTTGACATTTTCAGAGCACACAGAAACTATCGGGTGTTTTTTTAGAGTGATGAACTTTCGATAGGGATAACTGTGATTTGACAGAAGGTAGAAGCCATGTTGTTTTGACATTTCTGTTCAGTAAGCATTGACAAATTATCCTGGAAAGATTCACGCCGCAACAATGTTTACAAATTGTTGAAATTTATTTTCAAAATCAGTGTTCTATTCGCCAGACTTATAGAGCACTTCGTGAAATTTATGGTTCACATAATAGTCCATCAGAGCAGCTTTACAGACAAGAGCAAAGGTGATAAATTAAATTGAAGTTGTTCATTTGTGATTGGTGGTTTCTTACCATGTGCTAAACAAATTTCCAAACTTTCTAAAAGGTCCATTCTTCTGATTTTATTTCCTACGTGTAAAATTTCAGTTCTACTGAAATCTATGAAATGGTTGTTATTTATACAATGTTCCGAAAAACCAGACGTTATTTTAGTAAGTTGTATACTTCTTTTATGTTCTTCTACCCTTATGTTTATAGATCGTCCTGTCTGACCTATGTAAAATGTAAGGCAGTAATTACAATATAATTTGTATATACCGCTTTTTTCACACGTTTCACGATAGTCTTTGCTACTGACTAAGAGTGAACCTAAGTTTTTCTTATTTATACAAATAATATTAATATTATTTTGTTTTAGTCTTTTGCAAATTTTGTTAACAATTTGTGGTATGAAGTTTATGCTATGGAATTTTCCCTTTTTTCCAGAAGAATAGGGTAAAGAGAAGCTAGAGCTTTTATGCTGTTTCTTAAAGATTAATTTATCGATTACGTTCGTATTGTAACCATTGTTCGACGCTAATGACTTCAAAACTCTAATTTCTTTGTTTTTTTTTCCATTGAGAGAGGGGTTGATAGTAACCTATGTATAAAGTCGTGAAAAGGAGACATTTTTATTTTATGAGGGTGGGAACTGTTATTATATATTAATGAATCTATGAACGTGGATTTTCTGAATATGTCAAATTCAAGGGAATCAACATTTCTTGTGATTTTAATATCTAAAACATTCATTGATTTCTGGGAAATTTCAATAGCGAATTTGACAGAATTTAAAAATGAACTTAACAAATTCAGAAACATTTCTAATTATCTGATAGAACCTAACCAAATGCAAAATACATCATCCTTATATCTTTTCCAATAAAGAACTTTCTTTATCAAATTATCTTGTGGGGAGAAGGAATTTTCAAGATGGGTCATGAAAATTTCGCTCAAACGTAGTGATAATTTTTAAAATTATTTTACCAAGTGATATTCGAGAAATCAATATCTTTTAATAGTTTGATTTTTTGGAAATAATATAATAGAACGAAACGAAATGATTGCCTTTTTGCGCTCATTTTAAAGAACAATGTGCTGTCGTTTTGCCCAAATGTAAGTAAGTTTTTAATTCTGAGCCACAAATGGTATCAAACGATCAGGTTAGACTCGCTGTTGGAAAATCTGAGGTCAAAAGTAATTTTCTGGGTCCGTAAACGCCCTACTTTCGAACGCATAGAAACTTGAATTTTTCGAGGTATGTTTGAGACCTAAATATCGGGTGTTTTTTTTAGAGTGATAGAACTTTCGATAGGGGTTACTGTGATTTGACAGAAGGCAGAAGTCCTGGACTTGCATCAATGAAAATTATGGAGGTGGTCTAGTTTCAGTTGTACCTAGTCAAGTGTTTAGTCAAAATACAGAATTAAGAAATAACTGTTGTTGCAATAATAAACACGCTATTAATTATGTATATGACAGAGACCAGCTAGACATCCTAGGCATCTGTGAAATTCAAAGGAATGACAGCGGAGATTTTATGAGTGAAGAGTTTCGTGTGATCTAGGATTATCATGGTGAAAATACATGCAAAGCCAACTGATGTCTATATTATACAGCTTTACTTTCCTACTACCAACGGCCAAGATGAAGAAGTGGAAGAAATTTACATCCAAATTGAAGAGCTTCCACAAATAACAGAAAAAAAGTCGATAAATATAAATAACTGAAGAATTTGATAACCATGGAATGCAGGAAAGCAGAGGAAAGATGGTTGCAGCAAGTGTAAGGAAATTGAAATAATGACAGTAAAAAATAACACGCTAAAGCCAAGAAAATGCAATACAATCCAGAGACAAAAAGTAACATCGTGAAAAACAAACAAGGTAAAATTTTATTTAATATTGAAGATATGCAGGAATACATAGAAGAGCTATATGAAGGATTGGATTTGAATAGACAAAGAGATGGAACAGAAAACTATTTAGAAAAAGAAAAGGATGTACCGGATGATATGAAAGGATCAACATTAACAAAAGATGAGTTCAGAAAACCCCTACAGGATTTAAGTGATAAGAAAGCAACAGGCATAGATGATGTACCAGGGAATTGTTAAAGAAAATGGATGAAAAAGGGGAGCATACACTGTTAAAAATTATTGAAAAATCATATGAAGAAGGTATTTTACCAGATGATTTTATAAAAAGCAAGACCATCACTCTACCCAGAAAAAGGAAATGCAACAAATGGTGAAAATTATAGAACAATAGCCTTGCTTTCACATGTATCTAAAATCTTATTGAATATTGTAAAAAATAGACTGAAAGCAAGAGTTGAAGAATGTTTAGATGAAGATCAGTTTGGGTTTAGAAGTGGAAGAGGTACGAGAGAGGCAGTATTGGACAGATTTTAGAAAGAAGAATAGAGAAAAATAAAACACCTTTTTAATTTTTGTAGATCTAGAAAAACCCTTCAATAAAGTAAACTGGGAGCTTCTATTTGGATCATTAGAAAAAGTAGGATTGGACTGGAAAGACCGTAGATTCATTCTAAACCTTTACAAGACACAATCTATCAGGTGTTTTTTTAGGGTGATAGAACTTTCGATAGGGATAACTGTGATTTGACAGAAGGTAGAAGCCATGTTGTTTTGACATTTCGGTTTAGTAAGCATTGACAAATTATTATGTAAAGACTCACGCCGCTACAACGTTTACAAATTGTTGAAATTTATTTTCAAAATCAGTGTTCTATTCGCCAAACTTATGGAGCACTTCGTGAAATTTATGGTTTACATAATCGTGCATCAGAGCAGCTTATTCGTCGAACTATCGATAGATTTCGGACAACATTTTCTCCACTCGATGCAACAACAACAACAAGACAAAGAACTGTACGTACAGAAGAAAATATCGCTGCTATAAGTCATAGTGTTAATGATTATCCAGATTTGTCCATTCGTTGACGTTCACAACAAGTTGTACTCTGTGCATCCACCACATGGAAAATTTTTCGGTAAAGATTTTGGTCTACACCCATACAAGATCCAACTGGTTCGAGAAGTAAAGCCACTTGACCATAATAAGCGTCGTTTGTTTGCTGATGGGCCCCAAGGCAGCTTGAAGTTAATCCACTTTCTTATCGTAAAATTTTGTTTAGTGATGAAGTGAAAACAATCCTCAAGAAGTTCTGCAGGTTCCATTGCATCTGAAAAATGCACTGTTACACGCTGGAGGCATCATCAGTCCATATTTCTTTAAAAACGATGCTGGAGCTAATGTTACATTGAATGGTGCTCGTTACAGATCGATGCTCAATTATTATTTGTTTCAAAATTTGAATGGAATCGACCTAGAAGTGTTTTGGTTCCAACAAGATGGCGCTACACCTTATGATGCTACCGTAACAATTGATTTATTGGAAGGAAGATTTGGCGCTAACATTATTTTGAGAAATGTCCAATTAATTGGCATCCAACATCATGTGACATAACTCCACTGGATTATTTTCTTTGGGGTTGTGTCAAGTCATTGGTTTATGCTGATAAACCAGAAACAATAGACGCTTTGGAAGCCAACATAACTCGTGTTATTGATGAAATAAGGTCTGAATTACTCGAAAAAGTGGTCCAAAATTGGTCTGGTCGAATGCGGTTCCTCAGAGATAGTCGTGGTGGACATGTTTTTAGAACTTCTATTACCATAGCTCACACTCCTTTTTAATGATATTCGGTACAGATGAGCTGAATTAATTTACTTGAACTAATGACATAGTATTGTCAGACTTGAAATAACCACTACTCCAAACTCTATATTGGCGACCTTTATATCTCAAGTGGAATAAATCGAACTCGGAAGTCCCCTTAAGGTCATTCTCGCTCACGGCACCAAACGCACGTTATGTATGTCTTATCAAACCGTCACTTTCCCAAAAATTTGCAACTCCGGGACTTCGTCCAAACCGCCATATCTCCATTATCTCACGGTAATCGTTAAAAAAGCCATTCAATTGTCTAGAGAACTCTCGGTAATCTTTTTAGTATCAATCTTATCTTCCACATCGAAACACGAAACGCATATGAAATATGTATCAAAAGGTGGATGTGGGACTTTCACAATCTCAATCGGAGTTCGAGACAGCGTCAAATACGCGTTAAAATTTTCCGAATGTGAGCAGTAGACCGACCATCTTCGAAACTGATAAACGCGTCTTTTAGACGTGGATCGGCGATAAAAGAATCGCGCGGAGTGGGTTTTCGAGTTGTGATTTCCGTTGGGGCCAGGATGTCAGAACTCGAGGTCCAGAAGGAAGATGGTAGGTACCAACTTCGTGGTTATTGCTTTGATAGGATAGAATTGAGCTATGTTGAACTGTCAAAGTTATTTCGGGGATGTGGAGGTTCTACTCTTCTTCGCCAAATTTCAAATGTGTTTTCCAATAGATTTTTTACTTGAAAGGTTACTTTATACCATTTTGTATGGAAAATAACATCATTCAAATGTCCACCACGGCTTCTCCATGCGTACTGCATTCTGTCAAACTAATGTTTCATCACTCTCTCACATAAATTGGCTGTATTTCATTCAATGTTTATTTTTAATAATATGCTCAGTTGTTGTTGGATTATCAGCACAAACATGTGACTTAATATATCTCCAAAGAAAATAATCCAGTGATGTTATGTTGCATGATCTTGGAGGCCAATTAATTGGACCATTTCTCTAAATAATATTATCGCTAAATCTTCCTTTCAATAAATCAATTGTTATGGTAGCAGCATGAGGTGTAGCACCATCTTGCTGGAACCAAAACACTTCTAGGTCGATTCCATTCAAATTTTGAAACAAATAATCATTGATCATCGATCTGTAACGAGCACCATTCAATGTGACATTAGCATCAGCATCGTTTTTAAAGAAATGAACTCTGATGCCTTCAGAGTGTAAAGCACACCATACAGTGCATTTTCAGGATGCAATGAAACCTGCCGAACTTCTTTAGGATTGTTTTCACTCCATATTTTGCCAATTTTGCTTGTTTATATAACCGTTCAACCAGAAATGAGCTTCATCACTGAATACAATTTTACGATAAAAAAGTGGATCAACTTCAATCGGCAAACAAACGACGCTTATTATGGTCAAGTGGCTTTAGTTCTTGAAAGAAATCGCAAGGTTTTAAATCACACGACCTCGGACGATAATTAACTGGACCATTGCTTGAGATAATTTTATCACCAAATTTTGTTTTCAATAAATATTGTTGAGATGTATGTGTGACAGTTTGAAACCACATATCCTCCGAATTATTCTCAACAAGAGCAAGTAAAAAAATTAATTTAACATTGTTCTGTACCGTATATGAACCAGTGACTCCGCCAGTATGAAATTCACACCACACAGTGACTTTATCTATTTATAATGGTGTCTCAGCAGTTTCGTGTGAATTTTCATCACTCTAAATTCTGCAATTTTGTTTGTTTACATAAACTTTCAAACAAAAAAGAGTTTCATCAGTATATACAATTTTTCACTTTAGTTTAAATGATACACATTTCGGGTGTTTTTTTAGAGTGATAGAACTTTCGATAGGGCTTATATTTCACAATTTATTCAGAATCCTTACACGTGTTTCGGTCTTGCGATCATCTTCAAAGGAGTACAAAAAGGCACTAAACTTAAAATTGAAAAAGGTTCTTTTATTACACTCAGGATATCTGTGTATGTTTATGGCGCATGGAAATGACACATAGACGTATTAAAATAAGGATAATAAGTCTTTGAAATAACAGCATCCAATATAGGAGTGTTACCGTGTTTTTTTTTAGAGTGATAGAACTTTCTATACGGATAACTGTGATTTGACAGAAGGTAGAAGCCATGTTGTTTTGACATTTCTGTTCAGTAAGCATTGACAAATTATCATGTAAAGACTCACGCCGCAACAACATTTACAAATTGTTGAAATTTATTTTCATAATCAGTGTTCTATTCGGCAAACTTATAGAGCAGTTCGTGAAATTTATGGTTTATATAATCGTCCATCAGAGCAGCTTATTCGTCAAACTATCGATAGATTTCGGACAACATTTTCTCTACTCGATGCAACAACAACAAGACAAAGAACTGTACGTAGAGAAGAAAATATCGCTCCTGTAAGACGTAGTGTTAATGATGATCCACATTTGTCTATTAGTCGACGTTCACAACAAGTTGAACTTTGTGCATCCACCACATGGAAAATTTTGCGTAAAGATCTTGGTCTACACCCATACAAGATCCAACTGGTTCAAGAACTAAAACCACTTGACCATAATAAGCGTCGTTTGTTTGCTAATTGGGCCCTAGAACAGCTTGAAATTGATCCACTTTTTTATCGTAAAATTGTGTTTAGTGATAAAGCTCATTTCTGGTTGAACGGCTATGTAAACAAGCAAAATTGCCGTATATGGAGTGAAAACAATCCTAAAGAAGTTCTGCAGGTTCCATTGCATCCTGAAAAATGCACTGTTACACGCTGGAGGCATCATCGGTCCATATTTCTTTAAAAACTATGCTAGAGCTAATGTTACAGTGAATGGTGCTCGTTACAGATCGATGATCAATCATTATTTGTTTCAAAATTTAAATGGTATCGCCCCAGTGTTTTGGTTCCAACAAGATGGTGCTACACCTCATGCTGTTACCGTAACAATTGATTTATTGAAAGAAAGATTTGGCGATAACATAATTTCGAGAAATGGTCCAATTAATTGGCCTCCAAGATCATGCGACACAACTCCACTGGATTATTTTCTTTTGGGTTATGTCAAATCATTGGTTTATGTTGATGAACCAGTAACAATAGACGCTTTGGAAACCAACAGAACTCGTGTTATTGATGAAATAAGGCCTGAATTACTCGAAAAAGTGGTCCAAAATTGGTCTGGTCGAATGCGGTTCCTCAGAGCTGGTCGTAGTGGAAATATGCCGGAAATTATTTTTAAAACATAAATGTCATGAAATTATCTCTCAAATAAAAAAAAATATGGCTTCAATCTTAATTTAAATGTGTTTTATTTCAAATTAAAATTAGATCACTCTAAAAAAACACCCGATACTTAGGATATCTGTGTTTTTTAATGGCGCATGGAAATAACAGAATCCAATATAGGGGTGTTGCCGAATATTATTTTGGAATTTGTAAAATTCCCTATTTTCTCAATGGCTTCTTTTATTGAAACAATCTCCAAATAGTCCATCAATTTACCCTTATTAAAATTATATTTTAAAGTGACATCTTTCTCATTAAAAAAAGGATTATTTTCTATACAATTTTCTGCAAAACCGGTTAATTTCTGCTTTTTCAAAATAGACCTCCTATGTTTTTTGATTCTATGTCGTAAGCATAGGTCTGTCTGTCCTATATATGTAGCATTACAATCATCAAAATTAATTTGATAAACTCCGATTCTGAAAAGTTGGGATTCCTTTTTTTATTGTTCACCAAAATCTGAGCTAAATTATTTCTATTTACTGCTGAAAAATAAATCCCCTTTTTATGAAGACCATTAGAGATCCTACTGCTGAAACCTTTTATATAAGCCAGTGAAAACCATATTTTCTTTTCTTCATAAGGATCATTTATATGGATATAAACTTTTTTTTATATATTGTGGAAAGTTTTTTTATTAATCATTTTATCAATGATTTCAGTTCTATAGCCATTGTTCACTGCTATAGTTTTAATTATATTGACTTCTTTTCGGAAATTGATTTCGTTCAACGGAATGCTCAAGTCTATGAATGAAACTATATTTTTTAAATGAAAGCCAACAGCATACTCCATTCATGTAAGTTAGTTAATGGGCAAAATCGGTCCAATGGTTCCGCAGTTATTCACATTTGACCCTTTTACTTACTTTTCCAAGAGTTCCGAAACTACTGATCAGATTAAAATCAACTTGAAATTTTCGGGGCATGTTTGGAGTCTCAATATATGAATCAAGTTCAAAAAAGGACAGAATCGTAAGAGCTTTTGACTTTACATATATTTTTAATTAGATAATTTCAAAAATATACATCAATAAAGTTTGGTATTTTTTGAAAAATATTCTTAAGACTTAGGAATAAAATAGATTCCATACAATGAATTTTAACAAACATGAAATGTTTTTAGTGTTTTTATTCGTTTAGTTTTTCATGGAATTATCTGGAAATGTCAATTACATAACACCCATCTGTGTTTACCTCTATTTTTCGAAAAATTGACTAAAACTGAGCATTTTTGTGAATCACTAAATGAGATTAGATTTAATTTCTCAGATAATAAACAGTTTTATAATAGCCATCATTAACTCTTCACAATTATTCCTGAAATATATCTGTTTGTTTGAAAGTGTCATTTTCATTTTATCAGTCTTGTCTTTTAATGAATTGTTTGTCCACTTTCATCTATTTCTTATATAATAATAAATAGAACGTAATTAGCTGAAGGAATTATATAATTAAACGAGCAAAACAAGTAAAACTTTTTCTACTGATAATTTTGGTTTATAATTTTCCAATAATAGATAAGCTTTTGGACTTGTTTAGCGAAAACAGTTTCTAATTGTCCTATAATTTTTAAAGTATATCATTTTGATTGCAAATGTTGCCAATTTTTCACAAAATTTATTATAAAATAGAATAGAAAGGCTTTTACTTGATAGAAGAAATATAACAAAATTTGAATATTAAAACAAATTGATATATGTTTATCTTCTACAATTTTAATTTAAAAAATTTTTATTCAAAAAAATTTATTTCCCCTGTATTTTTTTAATTTCTTGAATTTTCGGCACCACTCTTTTATAACTCTTATATAATCTTGCAGTTTTGCAGTGAAATATTTCGTATTATTGACAAACAAAAATTCCGGTTGTGATTTGATATCTAAAAATATTGTATTTTATTTCCTCCCAAAATTTTCTACACTTAAAACCAACCCAACACTGTTATTTCGTCTGGTTTTAATTTTAAAAAATTTTAAAAAAGTAACATTACATCGTATATAGGTACAGTTTAGACGAAAACTTGATAGGATATGATGTTTTTAGAATTAGTTCAAAAGTCAAATTATGGTCTACACAGTGTTTTTTCATTATTTTAAAAATCACAAAAGTTGTTTCACTAGAACCACTATTACTTTTGATTTTTACAAACGTCAGATCATCAGAAAATGTTTACATCTATTTTTTACAGTTAGTACTTTCCTCAAAAATAATTATTCTGTATTTGGTACAAAATCTGTGTATCAGACTGGAAACTTATCAGTCGACGTAATACTAGGAATTTATTTATTTTGACTACTAATCCTTGTATACTCCTAGACATGGGAAGCTAAATGCCTGGTATTTACTTTAAAAATTTAGATAATTGTTCCTTTAAAATTTATAATAAATATTTATTTTCATTGTTCTTAACGTTTAATTTTTACTTTTCAGAACTAATGCCTCAAAAAGTACTATTTCTTGAATATCGAAATATATCACTTTTTCACAAAAAATGCGATATTAGAAGAACTACTACATTTATTCGATATAAATCTATATAAATTAAGTAAACAAATTTTGGTCGTATACTTTATTTGTAGTATATTATTGTAGTCTTGATAGCTTGAACTTAACTGTTAATTAAACTTCTCGTTGGTGTGAATGAACGACTCACTTTATTCAAACATCTAGAAAACAATTGTCATGATCCAACTGAAATTTGTATACAGGGTCCTGCATTAATGATTAACTACATAAGCGTTGCACTTTCACAGCTGTCGAACCAGACATCTTAGAAACTTTGTTCAAACGTAGGCTCCTTTGAACTTTCATTTGTGTATTTCAGGAAATTATTTTCTAATATACAAAGTGTTCCCGAAAAAAAACTTTCATATTCTATGATGACCATTCATACATGGACCTTGATGAATGTACATTACGAAGAAAAGAAGTGAAATTTATAAGTACAGTTTTTCCTGGAATACCAACTAATATATCATCGGTTTTAAGATGTACTAATGGAATAATTTATTTTCTCAAGGATAATATGGTTTATAAACTTAACAATTTTTTTATTTAAAATTCCTTGTCAATCTGAAAGATTGTTGAATCAATTAAAATCTCTTCTCAATATAATTATTAAAAACAAATTGATTTCAGTGAAAACGATTAGCTGTGTATGGATTTGAAAAATAAAATCAATGAATGTTACCTTATTTTTATTTGTTAATACTGAATGAGAATAAATGGGGCCAGAAGTCCCTCTCTGCTCTCAATTAACTTAAAATGGAGGCTCCTAATCTAGCACTCCGAGAGCTACCCCAAAAGACATCGTCTGTACTACGCTCTGGGGGGCCCCTTCGAGGGGCACTCAAACCCTATCCATTTACTGAAAATGGGCCCCAAATCTAGGGCTCCGAGAGCGGCACCCCCAAATGACAACTTCTATACTGGCGCCCCCCATAACGGTGCGCATTTCAACGTTTACGAATTTGAGGTTATGTTCAAAAGTTAGGCTGAACTTTGCTTATCTACTATTATTGATTTTTTTTGGAATTAGTGATTTTGTAAATGGTCCACCCCGTATATTTTCATTAATTTTCAATTGCCTTCAATGTCAAAATATTAGAGATATTTTTCCATTAGTATAGATCTTATTTAGAGAAAACTGCAAAAAGTTGAGTGAAGAGTAATTCGCTAAAACTCCTCTAACATCCTGTATATTAAAAAATGACTTTCTAAAATGCCTACTTTCGAACGAAATTTCTGAAATTTCTGGGTCGGCAGTTATGAAAGCGCAACGCACTATTGCAAGACTCTGTATACATATAAGATATCGATAAGATAAATATCGGTTACATAGGGGTTTTATCATAAGAGAAAATAATGTTTTTCTTGAAATCAAATTGCTTGAACGGGGATTCAACAACATATTTACAAATTGTTGAGTAACAAATTCATGGATTTGCAATACGAGTATAAACAGAAAATAAACTTTTCGTGGAAATTTATAATTTAGGGATTTATTCAATTTTCACTGAAATTTTTTAAGTAAGTATATTTACTTTAGGTTTGCAACACATATTTCCTAGAAGTTAAATAATTGAGCAAATTTCTGTATTTATTCCAAGTACAAAATTTCGTTAATAATTCTTCTGAATTATTGATTCAACGTCAAAATGTTTGGTGTTATAAATGAAATAAAATTCTCTTAGCCTTTAATACACAAGCGCTCCTGACGCCAAGTCAATTGCCACTGACAAAACATATTGAAAATTTCATATACTCATTTATCCAAAAAATTCTCGTAAAACCACTATATCGAAATATAGAAGAAATTTTGGTGAAACATTAGTAGCAATAGAAAAAAGTGAGAAAAACCGATAATAATATCAATAAATTGCTCCACATTTTGCTTAATGTAAATCTATTGAATTTTCAGCAATTAAAAATCTGATATGTTGAAAACGATAACTTCATTAGTTCAACGGCAATCCGAATCAAAAAGTGGAAAACAATTTTTAAAATATGAAGAATTTGTTCTATAGCAGTATAAAGTTGAATATCAAATTATTTGAAGATTTTTAAAAATTAAGTTGTCAACGAAATATTCAATCATGAAAAAGCGTGGGTTACTGGACATCAAATGAAACCAAGAGTTAATTGGTAGCTATTTAAAAAGGAGGATGAGTTATAATAAAAATAAATCAAAAAGTACACCACGCTATTCTGCAACTAAATTAATTGTAAATTACTTAATTCTCATTTTAATCTTATCGGCAATTTTCAAAAAGTATCTAAAAATTAAATAGCACCATCTATAATATCATATCTGTACCATTTTTCTTTTAATGTTCCAGTGATATAATTTTTGCATCGATAAAGAATAACATTTGCGACGCCTAACTTTTAATAATCATTTTGTTTTATCCTGGTGATCCCGACAAGACAAGGACACTAAAATGAATCCAAAAAATGTCAGAGCACAAAAGTAAATATTTTCAACAAAACTGACAAATGAATTTTATAAGTACCTTCAAAAATTTGCAGGAAATAATTTAATTAAATTCTGCACCCCAATTTTCCCTTTTAGAGTGAATCGATTTCGACGAAAAATTTGAAAATTCATTTAGTGTTTATTATATGAAGTTTAAAGTTAATTACACCAACATAAAATAATTTCAAGTTCTTCTCTAAAACTTCTACAGTTTACGTTTTGAAGTAAGTTAATTTCAATAATGTGAAAAAATCCAATAATAGAAGACAATAAAAAGATTGTTTCAAAAATTATGTTTGCTTAAAGATGATATTTAGAGATTATTAATGTTTCACTGTAATAATTCAATTTCTTATACGAATTATGAAAGAGTGATGCTGAAAATGCCAAAAATTTGAAAAATTAGGAAAAATAAACTTTGTGAAAAATTTGTAACGTTTATAATTCAAAATGTATATTTAAAAGATTACAGTTGGAACCTTTTTTCGCTTTTTTCTAAAGGCTTATCTTTTATTAGAAACTAATAAACCAAAATTATCATACACGTTCAAAAAATGTTATTTGTTTTGTTCATAAAACCATGCAATTCCTTAAGCTATTTACTTTCTACTCATTATTTTTAACTTAAAAGGTTCAAAAAGAAATGATAAAAAAAAAAGATAAAAACAGGCAAACCTTTCATTAAAAGAAAGGATTGATAAAATTAAATTACACTCGTTCGAACAAAGAGATAACTGCAAAGAGTTAACGATGGCTATTGTAAAGCTGTTTATTATCTGAGAAATGAAATCTGTTCCCATTAAATGATTCACAATAATGCTCATTATCAACTCAGTTAATTTTTTAAAATATATTGATAAACACGAATGGGTGTTATAAAACTGAAATTTCCAGATAATTCCATGAAAAACTAAACCAATAAAATAAGGCCCAACAAAAAACAAATTTATCCGAATACAGACGTACAATTGAAAACAGAACAAGATACTCCCAGGACAGTAAATAGTTACTTGTAGTTAAGTGCAAATGATGAATAATTAAAAATAATTATAATATTTATTTAATCTACATAATATAAAGGAATTGTTTAATTTCATGTCGATTGGTACGAAATCTTAAGATGACCTCCTCATTAGCTTTCATGAGCATTTTGAAGCAGTAAAGCATAATTTTCATAAATGATATATGGAAAATTGAGCCAAAAACAGGCTCCTCAAAATCTTTAGTATTTTTTCTATAATAAATGTTTGGTTTGAAAAAATGTTTAAGAAGAATTCATGGGGATACCAAATTTTCAGAATAATTTTTTTATAGTTCAATTATTGGTTGACCCAATGTGCTCAAGGGCAAAATTAATTTTTCTCAATCCATGTTATAACAAATAATTAATGTAGGGAAATCAAAAAAGAACAGAGTAACGCTGAATTAATAGACTAATTAATTTTGCAATTGTTCGATTTTTTAAAATTTATTTCCATTCAGTCACCATACTCAACCGATGAAGTCAATATGTGATTGACGAAACAATTGATATAAGCGGAAATAAAGTGTTTTACTTCAAATCATATATGAAATTTCCACAATTTAAATTGGAATAAATAAGAAACCACTGTGTTTTCTATCACTAGTTTGAAATATTTTAAGAAAACGAAGTAATTTCTTATTTAGTACATTTAGAAATGTTCTATCACAAAAAACGGACTACTCCATCCAATATTCATATAATTTATTCAATAAAAATGTGATACAGGACGCGTTTCGACTGTAAGGGTGACTGTTTGAAAGTTGACAATGGTATAACAGTCAAAACGAGTTGTGTATCACATTTTTAATGAAAGAATTGTGAAAATTGGACAAAATGTAGTGTTGTTGGTTGCCTATCAATATGTGACAAATAGCTGTTAATATAATGAAATTAATATTTGATGAGAAAATATTTTTTCTATGTACTCAAATCAATATGAAATTGAAAAAAAAACTGAAAAATATGTACGATGTTAATTACTGTACTTAAAAATTTCTTGTTTTATTGGACCATTAATTTCTGTCATATATACAATTATAGAACAAATATTTTTCCATTAAAAGAAGAATTTTCCATCAAAACTGACGTAGAAACCGTACTGGAGTTGAAGAAACAGACTAACTGGCCAATATATTGATTTCACTTTTGTTTAGGTTAAAAAAAATTGTTAATGAAACTGATGATTTTTTAGCGTACTTTATTGCAGAATTCAAATTAGTTAAAGAGCAAAACTTACCAAGGCCTTTACATATAACAAATATTGGGTTGTTTAGAAAGTGATTTCGTTTTTTTTTCGGAAAATGAGAGACAATTTTCGTATAATGAATAAATATTTTATTAAATTATATATTAGTCATTCTGATCCAACACCTTTTGCCATCTTCTTGTAGTAGCATGATTTTCCGCTCATAAAATTTTTGGTCTTTACTGATCCAGGTGATTTTTGACCTCTGCATTTGAAGTAAAGGTTTTACCGTTCAAAAAATTTTGCATTGACCGGAACAAAAGATAATTCGAGGGCGCCAGATCTGGAGAATATGGTTGGTGTGGCAATGTATCCTATTGAAGTTGTAAAAGCTTTTGGCGAGTTACCAAACTTGTATCTCGCATTATCTTGGTGGAACACTACACCTTTTCTGTTGATTAATTTTGGCCTTTTCTGTTGGAGTGCATCATTTAATTTGTCCAGCTGATGATAGTAGGCTTCCAATAGGCTTCCAAATTAATTGTTGTGCTATCCGGTAAAAACTCAAAAACAACGATTCGTTTAAAATCTCACCAAACAGACAGCATCACTTTTTTATTGGCTTTCGAAAACCTTTGAGCCGGTTTTTTTTTGCTCCATGATCTCTTGCGTTTGACATTGTTAATATATAACCCATTTTTCGCCCCCAGTAATGATGCGCTTCAAAATGAATCATTTTCGTGGTATTTGAGAAGCGAATCAATGACGTCAACGCGACGACACAAATTTTTCTTCGTGAGAACACGGGGAACCCATATATCCAGCTTCAAGGCTAAACCCAGGCCTTCCAAGTGGTCATAAACAGTTTAATTCGATAAATTTAACCTTTCACCGATCTTACATTTTGTTATTCGCCGATTTGCATCAACTAATGCCTTTATAATGTTTTTATCAGCGGAACGTGGAATTTGCAAACTGGCGTACTGTCAACACATCTTCTCCATACACATTGGTTAATTTCTTTCGGGCCTGAACAGCATTTTTACCTTTTCTATAGTAAAAAAGTAAAATATGACGAAAATGCCGCTTATTGCTCTCAATATTTATAAGAGCAACAACCAAAAACTACTGTGTAGAATTAATGGAACTTTTTCACACACAAGATTTGCCATATTAGCTCTCAAAACATATAATGATTATGCGGCATAAGTGTGAAATTGGGTTCGAAAAAATACAATTAAATCCTCTGTCAGCAAAAAAATAAATTACGTTCAGAACAACCTTATATAATATATATATATATATATATATATATATATATATATTAAGGTTGTTCTGAACGTAATTTATTTTTCTGCTGACAGAGGATTTAATTGTAATTTTTCGAACCCAATTTCACACTTATGCCGCATAATCAGTATGGAAATGTCATGTCGTAAGGTGAAAATGGTTTTTTCCAGACATTAAACAATATTTTATATTGCTTATTCACCTGATAACATCAACTATTTCACCTTATAACATCAAAAATATTCATACATTTTATGTCATAAAAGTGACAAAGGTTTTTTCCAAATACTATTTTATATCAATTATATATAATGATACAATTTGAATATATATTTTTTTATTATATATTGAAGAAGTTTCCATAAATAATTCGTAATTCAGTTTAGTTTAAATGGTTTCTACCAAGTATGATTCGAATTTAAATTTATCTCAATTCATCCTTAAATTAATAGATTTTTCTTAATGTTATACGATCACTAGTTCATAGATTATCAGAAAATGCATTTATATTTTAAACGAAGTATTAATATTTCTTTACATATAGTCCTATAATCTACAATTTTTCAATCTTCAAAAGATATCGCTCTTACTAAAAAAGGGATTAAAGATAATACGTAACTTTGTACCAAGTTGCATCAATTTATTATATTGTTGGATAGGACAAACTGAAAATATTATGAAAAGTTCATTCAAAGATTAAAAGATTTGTTATTAAAAAAAATTGCTTTTGAAAAAAACCAAAATCGGAAAATGTAGTCGAAGATTATGAAAATTTAAACATCCCTTTTACAAACTGAGAATAATTTTAGTTGATGAATCACCCCAATCTCTTTTATTGGAAATATTGTCAATAGTTGCAATTATTGCTATTATATCCCGCAACCAAACAAACCTATTTGCGCTATTCGTTAAACCGATGAAAACAACAACAAATCCATTAAGCACCCGAGTTTACAACTATCCATATCATGTTAATTTGCAGAATCGCATTCTAATCACAATCAAAAGATTTGAGTCTCTGTTACGACATTAACAAGGTTCAATTTGACAGTTTTATCTTATCGCACATCACTCAGTTTATGCGGAAGAAAGGAACTCTAAAGTGCCATACTCTATCATAAACAGAGTGATTCAGAGCCCGGCGTTTTACACACCGTAAATGTTTAATCTCCATTTATTCTCAATTCTATTCTATTTACCCATTGTAATCACTGGTCGTTTTGATAATGATATTAGACGTGCAGGCAAATTTCTTTCTTTTAAAAGGGTTCGATGCTATGAGTTTGAAACATTCAGTTTGTAGTCCAGCTGTGTAACGCTTGGCCTTCTTGTGTACCTTACCATTGTGTTGCATCTTCTCGTGTGTTACTTTTATTTGTGGTTAGTTTTCTCCGAAAGGACTATGATGTAATTTTCCAAGTGTTTAGTCGCTTCTACAAAACTAACAAGACTCCAGTGTTGTTTTTCGAGATCAATTTAACTCATATGTGATTTTTTTTTCGTAATTTTTGAGACTTGGTGGTTGGTTGACTGATAGAGAATGGAAAAGGGGCGAATAAGGTATACCCGTCTTCCCAGGTGCTATGGAGCCATCCCTGAACTTGAAGACGGTTCGTATATTTATTTTGTACACACATTAGCAAAATTGTAGGAATAGAGTGATTTTAAAATTCGTCGCAAAAAATACTGACATTAGTTCCTTCATATCATCTCACTGTTGATTCTTTAAAGTGTTTTCAAGATGACAGTAATAAAATAAATAATTAAAAAATACCTTGCGATATATAATACAATGACAAGTGAAAATTATAAGATTTATTTATGTATAGAAAAAATCCATGAAGATAAATGGTGGCGCTTACTATTTTTTTTATGCGGAAGTATTATTTGATCTTCAATTAATGTGCAAAATACAAAAAACGCAATCTAAAAATTTTCAAATTTTTCAAGTATTCTTCTTGACTTGTTTATTCATGCTTAAATTTGTTTTCTTCTTTATTCATTTTTAATCAGATATCGTCCTTGAAAAAAGGGTGTATTGTTTATTTTCGTCCTCAGCGTTAATTTGTTTAGGTAAAAATATATACTGTTTAGTTTTTTGATGAAGATGATATTAAGAATATTGCTACAATGTTTAATGTTGCCAATAATTTTTTCAATTCAATATAAGTTTCTGTGAAATTTACTAACCAAAAGTTTCGAAATAAAATGATTTTTCTACATAAATAAGAGTTTTTTCAATATCTTAAATATCAAGCAGAATTATTCTGTTACACCTCTATACAAATTTAATTTAAAAAAATTTCCTTAATGTTTCAAAATCAAAATCTTAGGAATCTATTTTTTTTAGTAAACATATAGAATTAACACACAACTTACAGCATTAAAAAAAACATAAAAAAATTTAGAATATATAATCAACTCTTTTTAATGCTGTACGATGTGTGTTAATTCTATATATCTACTAAAAAAAACAGACATTTATTTGATTTAATTTTCAAAAAAAATCTAGGAAATTTTCTAAAATTAAATTTGTTATTGGTACTATTGTTTAAGCTCGATAATTTCACCCATATTAAAGTATATTTCTTTGTTGAATTTTACTCATAATAAAGTCAATAAAATGCTGGTTATTTTTGTTTTGTCATGAAAATTTATATGGAAAGAAGAATTGTTTGTATTTCTATGTTTCTTGTATTCGGATATGATCTCATTAGGAGATCTTCACAGATTACTGAAGACTAAATTTATTTCCGTTATCTGTGATCTTCTGTTGTGCCTTGATACGAGAGACGTCATTGGATGAATTTGTTTCCAAACTTATTTAAGTAAGTAAGAAAATTTTTAAAACATTTATGCGAAGAGATAAGAGATCCATTAAGATCAAAACTGGTCGTAGATTGGGATTCTTATTCAACTATTTTTTATTAATTCATTTTAAGAAACTTAATGTGATTTGGAATTGTATTGTTTCAACTGACAGAATTTCTTCGAATTGCTTGATTAATTTGAATCGAAAAACTTTCGGAAAACACAAATTGCACGTTGATTCAAACCAGAATAAGGGAACAGAAAAAATGTTATATCAATAAAAACAAATTTCAACATATCCAAATCACTTATACTTGAGACAGGGCATAATTTTAATAACAGTTATAAAATATCACATATTGAATATAAAACTTATCGATTCAATCTTTTGAAAACTCTTTAAATCAATAGATACATTAAATAACAAATTATTTTGAATGATCAAGATACATAAACCTAGACAAATTTTCACTGCTTAACATTTTTTAATAATATTTTAAAATTCCCTTAGTTTACTTAGTTTAAATACTCACCTGATGAATGTTATAAAGAAATAATTGGTGTGAAAACAATGAAAATTAGCGGAAGTTAAAAACGTTTTTATTTTTAAAATTTCAAGATGAACTTCAGCCCAAGTAAAAACCGAGACAATTAAAGATTCTAAGAAGTTTTTAGTTTTTCCCGAAATTTTTGCTCAAATAAGCCCTTGTAATTTGTTTCAATATGATATTATTGAAGTAATAAAAAATCAATTTATTACTCGTTAAATACAAAATAGCGTACTTCGAAGAAATACTGACAAACTTGATCCTACTTTGGTCTCAAATTGTTTTGAAATTAATTTAAGGAAGGGATTTTCTAAATTAATTTCAGAACAATTTGTTCGGATTACCTGAAAGTGCCTATCAATAGAAGATCAAAGTGAATAAATATGATATATATATTCCGAATTCTATATGTCTTTATATTTCTTGGTTAGTGAATTTCCTATATTTTCTCGAAGTTTATGATTTAATAACAAGATAACTATCGGGTGTGCTTTTAAAGTGATAGAACTTTCGATAGGGATAACTGTGATTTGACAGAAGGTAGAAGACATGTTGTTTCGACATTTATGTTCAGTAAGCATTGAGAAATTATAATGGAAAGACTCAAGCCGCAACAACTTTTACAAATTGTTGAAATTTATTTTCAAAATCAGTGTTCTATTCGCCAAAATTATAGAGTACTTCGTGAAATTTATGGTTTACATAATCGTCCATCAGAGCAGCTTATTCGTCGAACTATCGATAGATTTCGGACAATATTTTCTCTACTCGGTGCAACAACGTCAACAAGACAAGAAACTGTATGTACAGAAGAAAATATCGCTGCTAAAAGTCATAGTGTTAATGATGATCCAGATTCGTCAACATTCACAACAAGTTGGACTCTGTGCATCCACCACATGGAAAATTTTGCGTAAAGATCTTGGTCTACACCCATACAAGATCCAACTGGTTCAAGAACTAAAGCCACCTGACCACAATAAGCAACGTTTTTTGCTGATTGGGCCCTAGAGCAGCTTGAAGTTGATCCACTTTTTTATCGTAAAATTGTGTTTAGTGATGAAGCTCATTTCTGGTTGAACGGCTATGTAAACAAGCAAAATTGCCGTATATAGAGTGAAAACAATCCTCAAGAAGTTCTCCAGGTTCCATTGCATCCTGAAAAATGCACTGTTACACGCTGAAGGCATCATCGGTCCATATTTCTTTAAAAACTATGCTGGAGCTAATGTTACAGTAAATGGTGTCGACCCAGAAGTGTGAACAATTGATTTATTGAAAGGAAGATTTGGCGATAACATTATTTCGAGAAATGGCCCAATTAATTGGCCTCCAAGATCATGGGACATAACTCCACTAGATTATTTTCTTTGGGATAATGTCAAGTCATTGGTTTATGCTGATAAACCATAAACAATAGACGCTTTGGAGCCAACATAACTCGTGTTATTGATGGAATAAGGCCCGAATTACTGGAAAAAGTGGTGCAAAATTGGTCTGGTGGAATGCGGTTCCTCAGAGCTAGTCGTGGTGGACATATGCCGGAAATTATTTTCAAAACATAAATGCCATAAAATTATCTTTCAAATAAAAAAAATTGGCTTCAATCTTAATATAAATGTGTTTTATTTCAATTTAAAGTTCTATCACTCTAAAAATAACACCCGATATTATGGAGTTCATGAATCTACAACGACAGTGATCTCTTAATATAGAGCATTGATGATACCTTTTGCTAATTTCTCACTTTGCATAAATCGGGAGCAGAAACCGGAAAATACTGATAAGCCCATCACTCTCCACTTTAATTGCATTTATTGTTCAATCACCAGAAGAACAATAGATATTGCGGTGATTGGTCGATAAGACGTATTCCTAAAAGAAACAGGTATGTTCTTGTTTAAATATTCCCTAGGAATTTAATCAGTTAAAATAATTATTGATAAATAAATTCCCATAATTTAGCGGAATAATTGTGATGCTGTAATTTTATTTTGTTTTCTAATTTAAAGATAAGAATGACAGTGATTTTCAGGATGCAAATTCGCAATGATAACATTTTTATAGTAGAAGTTTATCAGAAGAATTTATACTTCGTTATTTATTTTGACAGATATTTTCTAGCGGAGATTTTTTAGAGCCATTTATCTTTGTTAATATCTTTAAAAATAATACGCAAAAAAAAAGGCACTGGCATTATTTTATTTCACATCTTATTTTATTCGATGGAATAATAAATATATTACAAATAAGCCGTTTTCCGTGAACAACATAGAATATGACATTATACGTTGCTTTTATTTTATTCAAAGAAAATATGTTTTAATACCTTGATGTGAACAATTGTGAAGATTTTTATACTATTTCAAAATTGAATACTTATGCATTTTTACATGAAGAGAAAACTGAAAGATACTGACAATCTCCTTAAGGGTATGTATTTCAATGTCTCACCTTAAAATTATTTTTATACCTGGAAAAAAAATAAAATGAAAGAGACTTGTATTGCCACTTGATATCGTTTTTTTTTTGTGAAATGAAAAGACTTCTTTTGATCCTAGTTTGTAATTTTTCATTATTTACTTCACTTTATTCGAGAAGAAATGTGCAACAATAAGACTGTTATAGTAGAAGCTTGTATCAAATTAAAATCTTTTTATTATTTCAATCAAAGAATATTTCGTATAAATAAAAGACATCTCAATTAGAACATCTGCAAAATTCAATCTTTATTTTAGTCTTACGTAATATAATGAACATATTGCGTCATTTTAACTTTTGTTATTTTTATTCTAGAAAAAATGTGCTTTCAAAATTTCACAATCAAATTTAAAACCATATTTTTTGTTTTATTTTTTATTGCACTCGAATCAAAAAAATTTCCTGATACGATAAAAATGCAAGGTTTTTGAAATTGGGCGTAAAATAAAATATTTCGGAAATACTAGTCAAGAACAAAATTTAACAAAAAATTTGGCAGTTAGTTTACATTAATAATTTAAGAGGACTATTATGACAACCGGATTGAATATTGTGAATAGTATTATCATGTATGAACTGACATAGCTGAATTGTCTTGCTGAATTTTTTATATAAATACCTATATAAACATATACATTGAAATGGCATTGAAAAAAATTTTAAAAATATTTAAAATTCTAGAATTCTCAAAACCTCCAAAATCTTTTTCATGAATCTAGAACGACAGTGATCTCTTAATATCGAGCATTGATGATACCTTTTGCTAATTTCTCACTTTGTATGAATCGGGAACCAAAACCGGAAGTTACTGATAAGCCCATCACTCTGCAATTTAATTATTGCATTTATTGTTCAACCACCGGAAGATTTTGTGGTGATCGGTCGATAAGACGTAATCCTAAAAGAAACAGGTATGTTCTTGTTTAAATATTCCCTGGGAATTTAATCAGTTAAAATAATTATTGATAAATAAATTCCCATAATTTAGCGGAATAATTGTGATGCTGTAATTTTATTTCGTTTTCTAATTTGAAGATAAAAATGACAGTGATTTTCAGGATGCAAATTCGCACTGATAACATTTTTATAGTAGAAGTTCATCAGAAGAATTTATTCTTCGTTATTTATTTTGACAGATATTTGATAGCGGAGAGTTTTGAGAGGCATTTATCTTTGTTTATTTCTTTAAAAATAATACGCAAAAAAAGAACAATGCCATTATTTTATTTCACACCTTATTTTATTGGATGGATTAATAAAATTTATTACAAATAAGCCGTTTTACGTGAACAGCTTAGAATATGACATAATACGTTGCTTTTATTTTATTCAAAGAAAATATGTTTTATGCACTTAATGAGAACAAAAATTTAATTATAATATCTGAAAATTTTCATTGCAAGGAGTATTTTTCTCAATATAAAAATTTTATTTGGAGTATTTTTATGGTAATTCAAAATTGAATACTCATGCATTTTTACATGAAGAGAAAACTGAAAGATACTGAAAACATCCTTAGGGGTATGTATTTCAACGTCTCACCTTAAAATTATTTTTATTCCTAGAAAAAATATAAAATGAAGGAGACATGTATTGCCACTTGATATCGTTTTTCGGCGATTGTGAAATGAAAAGACTTTTTTTGATTCTAGTTTGTAATTTTTCAGTATTTACTTCATTTTATTCGAGAAGAAATGTGCAACAATAAGACTGTTATAGTAGAAGCTTGTATCAAATTAAAATCTTTTTATTATTTCAATCGAAGAATATTTCGTATAAATAAAAGACATCTCAATTAGCACATCTGCAAAATTCAATCTTTATTTCAGTCTTACGTAATATCATGAACATATTGCGTCATTTCAACTTTTGTTATTTTTAATCTGGAAAAAATGTGCTTTCAAAATTTCACAATAAAATTTAAAACCTCATTTCTTCTTTTAATTATTTTTTATTGCACTCGAATAAAAAAAATTTCCTGATACGAAAAAAATGCAAGGTTTTTGAAATTGGGCGTAAAATAAAATATTTCGGAAATACTAGTTAAGAACAGAAATTAACAAAAAATTTGACAGTTAGTTGACATTAATAATTTAAGAGGACTATTATGACAACTGGATTGAATTTTGTGAATAGCATTATCATGTATGGACTGACATAGCTGAATTGTCTTGACCTCAATTGCCATTAACTTTCTTCAGGAGGATAATCGTACACCCACTAATTTTTAAGCAAAAGATATGCCTCCCTTCAAATAAAATTGACCAGGCTCTGTGTTTTCCGGAAAAACTTATACTCACGGCAATATCCTGCTGAATTTTTTATATAAATACCTATATACACATATACATCGAAATGGCATTGAAAAAAATTTTAAAAATATTTAAAATTCTAGAATTCTCAAAACCCCCAAAATCGTTTTTTGAATTAAAAAAGCCCTTTTTCCATTTAAAGTAGAGTTTTACGTCGAAATTAACAAAGAAGAATTAAGCAACCATATTGAAACTGAAGAAATAGGCCACCAATTTTAGATAATTTATTCAACTAATACAAATACAAACAAGTACATATACCACAAGAATTTATGTGAAATAAAATATATTTCATTGACCTATATAGGAAAAAAAAACTGATAGGGTTGCTAGATATTTGGAGAGAAAATAATATTTTAAAATAATATATCATATAAAACTAATTATTCATCAGGCAATTCGATAAGAAACAATGAAGACTCATTTCAAAAAACAGGAAATCAGGGAGTTATAAGTTAATTTGTATAATTGTTAGTATGTTAGTATTGGACAAATTACACGTTTAGTCAAACAAGAACAAGGAACCAGAAAAAATGTTATATCAAAAAAAAAAAAACAAAATTCAACATATGAAAATCACTTATAATAGGAACAGGGATAATTTTAATAAAAGTTATAAAATATTACATATTGGATGTAAAAGTTATCGATTTAATCTTTTGAAAACTCTAAAAATCAATAGATACAATAAAAAACAAATTCTTTTGAATGATCAAATACACCTAAGCAAATTTTCTTGGCTTGACATTTTTAATAACATTTTAAAATGCCCTTAGTTCACTTTGTTTGAATACTCATCTGATCAAGTTATGGTATAACGAAATAATTGGTGTGAAAACAATGAAAATTAGCGGAGTTAAAACTGTGTTTATTCTTTAAATTTCAAGATAAATATTCGTCAACCTAAACAATTAGAGATTTGAAATTTTTTTCATTTTTTAGCGAAATTTTTGCTCAAAGTGGCACTTGTAATTTGTTTCAATATAATATTATTCAAGTAGTAAAAAATGAATTTATTACTCGTTATATTCAAAATAGCGTACTTCCAAGAAATACTAACATACTTGATCCTACAATGGTCCAACAAATTGTTTTAAAATGAATTTAAGAAAGATATTTCTTTAATTTATTTCAGAACAATTTCTCCGGATAACTTGATAATGCCTATCGATAGTGGGTCAAAGTGAAAAAATATGATACATATTCCAAATTCTATATCTTTATATTTCTTGATTAGTGAATTTTCTACAATTTCTCAAATTTTACGATTTCATGTCTCTACATGATAACTATTATGGAGTTCATGAATCTAGAACGAGAGTGATCTCTTAATATCGAGCATTGATGATACCTTTTGCTAATTTCTCACTTTGTATGAATCGGGAACCAAAACCGGAAGTTACTGATAAGCCCATCACTCTGCAATTTAATTATTGCATTTATTGTTCAACCACCAGAAGAACAATAGATTTTGTGGTGATCGGTCGATAAGACGTAATTCTAAAAGAAACAGGTATGTACTTGTTTGAATATTTCCTATTAATTTATTCAATCAAAATAATTATTAATTGATAAATTTCCATGATTTAGTGGAATAATTATGAGGCTCTAATTTTATTTCGTTTTCTAATTTAAAGATAAAAATGACAGCGATTTTCAGGATGCAAATCTGCAATGATAATATTTTTATAATAGAAGTTTATCAGAAGAATTTATTCTTCGTTATTTATTTTGTAGACGGATATTTAATAGGGAAGATTTTTGAAAGGCAATTCATTAAGGGAATATCTTTTTATTTTTGTTATTTTTGAATTTAATTTTTTTTTTAAATAATACGCCAAAAAAGGACATTGACATTATTTTATCTTACACCTTATTTTATTCAATGGAATAATTAATAAATTACAAATTGTCGTTTTCCGTGAACAGCATGGAATATGACATAATACTTTGCTTTTATTTTATTCAAAGAAAATATGTGTTATGACCTTGATAAGAACAAAATTTAATTATCTGAAAATTTTCATTGAAAGGTGTATTTTTCTCAATTTAAAAATTATATTTGGGTGATTTTTATGGTATTTCAAAATTGAATACTTATGCATTTTCATATGAAGGAAAAACTGAAAGATACTGAAAACATCCTTAGGGGTACGTATTTCAATGTCTCACTTAAATTTATTTTTATTCCTAGAAAAAATTTTAAATGAAGGAGACATGTATTGCCTCTTTATATCGTTTTTCAGATATTGTGAAATGAAAAGACTTCTTTTGATTCTAGTTTGTAATTTTTCATTATTTACTTAATTTTATTCGTGAAGAAATGTCCAACAATAAGACTATTATAGTGGAAGCTTGTATCAAATTAAAATCTTTTAATTGTTTCAATCGAAGAATATTTTGTATAAATAAAAGACATCTCAATTAGAACATCTGCAAAATTCAATCTTTATTTTAGTCTTACGTATAATAAGATCACGAACATATTGCGTCATTTTAACATTTGTCATTTTTATTCTAGAAAAAATTTGCTTTCAAAATTTCACAATAAAATTTGAAACCTCTTTTTTTCTTTTAATTATTTTTTATTGGACTTGAATCAAAAAAATTTCATCTGATACGACAAAAATGCAAGGTTTTTGATATTGTGCGTAAAATAAAATATTTCGGAAATACAAATCAAGAACAGAATTTAACAAAAAATTTGGCAGTCAGTTAACATTAATAATTTAAAAGGACTATCATGACAACTCCATTGAATTTTGTGAATAGTGTATAGTATATATAGACAATATCTGTTAACTACGAGGGTTTTACGAAAACTAGTGTCGACTACCTTTCGAAAACGAAGTTTTCGCTAATAATGGGGGGATTCTGCTTAACATTCGCGCAGATGGCGCTGATGTTCTGTGTAAAATTCGATATCTTTACGATGGACTTTGCTTCCATGTGCAACCAACCTCCCATGCGCTGAAAATCTGAGTCAGTCTTCGATTTCCATCATTCCGTTCACGTTAGTCAAGTGGTTAACGTTGCAAACTGGTTGCAAATATTGCAAATTGAAATTTTAAAGAGATTCGATCAAAAAATTGGCGTCTTCTAAAATTTTCCTCCGTTAGTGGCCAAAATCAACACCAAACGCATGAACTTCGTTAAAATCCGGCTAAAGTGTCCCATTCACCATCGATAACCGTGTTCTTAGTATTATCTGTCGTTTTCAATGGTTAAAATGAAGTTTTTAAAGTATTTAATATTACCATCAATCATTAGAAGTCCCTGGACTGAAATTAGTATTTTAATATTGTATTGAATCCGTCGTTCCTAGTGATCTTGTGCAAGTGAGGTTAAATTGGTGGTTGAACTGAATACCGTGTGTCATTTCGCAAAAACTGTACCCATAGTTCATTTATATATAGACAATTTTTTGGACTACGTAAGCAATTTTTGTGCGTTTAGTCTTGTAGTTGTTTGAAATATTGGCCGGTCCAAGTATTTTTCTAAGTGCTGCTATGAGTTCCAGTGAGTTTTTCAAGTATAACGCGTATAACAGTTTGAAAAATTTGGACAAAATCAAAGGGGTGGTCACAAATAAGATGCACAATATTGAGAGTGCTTTCGTTACTAGCAACGTTGGATACAGGGCGAAGAACGATCCTGGTGACTGACGTACGACGATTTTTATGCCCCAAAATGATAATTTGACGTTCACTTGATATCTGGAGTAGTCTGTGAGAGATAAGGTGAGTCTAGGCGACTTATTCTGGTCGGTTTCAACTGGAAACGTTACGTCACAATTCGCGGCTTTTTAATGATGATTGCTAGGCTGATTGATCGAAACGTCGTCGACCGATAGCTGTAACTGCTAAGTTTAATCAGCTCGAACGACCTTAAATCAAGGATTATTTGCCGATACGATTGCACAACGTGTTTTACGAGCGTAAAAAGTTTATCTAAATGAATTGTAGCAGAAAATCCTTCTAATAGTTCATCAACAGGCTGGACAGAAAAAGACTGAACTTAAGTATTTGGCAAAATTGCTCCAAAAACTGCTCAACAATTTGTGATGATTTGAATCAGCAAAATTCATTAATCCGATTGAAATTCTACAATATTAATGAATGGTAGAAAAATATTCGAAAGAAGAATCAAAACTAATTCCAAAGATTTAGTGAAGGAGTCTAATAGAATCAATAAAATAATGCAAGACACCTAAAAACTATTATCAATCAAAACTAATTGATAGAAAGAAACAATCTGAATTAAAATACAGTTCAAAGCAAAAAAAATTACAATCAGAGGAGTAAAAATGGTATTAAATCTGTTTAAAAGTGTACGTTAATTGCAATGAAAAAAAAAACCAAACATTCCTGAAATTGTCAGAATTCTAAATTCTGTTTATTCTTCTTGTAGAAGTTTCCGAATATTACAAGTAAATTAAATGGAATTATAGAAAATTTCCTGCATTCAAATATATACCAAGATTTCACCCAGAAATCATCTATAAGAAACTTAAATTATTACAAATAAATAAAAGGAAGCGGAAAGAATTGAAAACAAAATATTGAAGAAAATTGCAGTTTGAATAGTAAAATCACTAATCAGTTCTGTAAAAGAATATTGTTTATTTCCACGAGAATGAGAAACTTGATGGAGTTTGAAAATTATATAATAATGATAAACTGGTTTATAATTCTTTTTGAAGTTTTAAAACATAGCAGGTATTTAAATGGGAATAAAATCGTATATATTCTGCATTTAAATATTTACTAAGATTTGGGTAATGATAATCGAAAAAGAACATCAATTAAAACAAATTTATAAAGAGAAACACAACTTGAAACAAGAACAGAGCAAGTTGGTTGGGAAAATAATAGAGTATTTCTTGCATTCACTGATGTGCTAAGATTTGGTTTTCATCTGAAAGAAACTGCGATAAATATAGATTAATAAAAAAACGAGTTTAAATGCAAGACAATTTAAACGTAAAAATGAAAGAAAATTACAGTCGAAAAATAAAAAAGCTATTCAAATTAATTCGATAATAGTGGTTCATTTACACAAAATGGAGAAAAGCTCTCTGAAGTTGTCACAGTTTAGCTAGAATTTAAAATTATAATGAAAGGAAGAGTTTACTTCTAGAAATCTAGAAAATAGAACAAGTCATTCAAATGAAAAAAGAATCATTTCCTGCATTCAAATTTGTATCCAAGATTCGTGATCATCTAAAAGGAATTTCAATTGATAGAAAGGGACGAGAAAAATTGAAACACATTTTAAAAAACATAAAAATTTATGAAAATCACTTTTAAAAAGGTAAAAACGTTTTTAAATTCTATAAGATGATGTTGATTTATTTCCATAAAATTGAGCAGACCTTTTCTAAACTGTCGGTGTTTGGGAATATTCTAAAAGAAATATACCGTCGAATTGGGAAAGAATGCAATAATACCTGCTATATGTCAAGATTTGGATCTCGTTCATAATAGGAGAAATCCGAAAAGAATGAACATATTTTACAGTGTAGAATGACAGTTTGTTCGAAAGTTTTCAAGAATGCAAGGCGTTTTTCAAAGACAAACTTCAGCTTCCTAAATAAACCTTTTTGGGTCACTACCCTAAAGTCAAAATCCGATAACTATAAAGGCCCAAGAATGTCATAAATCCTTAGGGTTTTGAGAAAGGACCAACTTGTATACCTGCGTACAAAAAATTACCTGCAGTTGTAGATAATTCATTCTAAAAGCTTGTTAGAATCACGTTTGGTGAATGATGGTGTAAAGAATTGACCTAAATTGGTGCTGGAATTTGGAAACAAGTTTCTTCAAAAATACAATGGAAATTTAATAATCATCTTTTGAAGTTCAATGGGAAAATAAATCTAATAAGCAGAAATTCCAAGAATATATCAAATTTTTTCTGTAGAAGTATTATACACTATAGAGAATTTTCTCATTTATCGCAATTTCATCAAAACAAAGCTAAAAATAAACATACAAGTATATAACAGCATTGGAAAGGAATGCAAAAAAATAGTTATCATTAAATTTCGAAATACTATTTTAATACTCAATAGGATTACAGAATCCTAAACAAAAATTACCTCTTGGACATAAGACTATAAACACTCAAATATATGAAAAATAATAACGATACCTGCATAAACTTCTATTTTTTAAACGCCAAGAAATATTTTCGTACAGAAAAATACTACTTGAAATTCTATTATACAATAATTATATAATATTCTATTATACGAGAATTATATAATATTCTCTTAAACGAAAATAACGATATTGCTAAGCAAATTTTCCTGATATAGTTGAAACTTTTTTTTCTGTATCAGGTTCAATATTTAAGATGAAATCATCCGTACAGCTTATTCTATAAGTTAGGAGCTTTAAAAATTAGCTATTGCTTCAATTTAAGATTTCTCGAAAAGTTATTATGAATGTACTCAAATGAAACTCCAAATATAAAAGTAATGGTGAAGAAGTTAAGAGATTATTTAATCTAGGCAAAGAATAGGAAATTTTGTAACATTTTGTGGGGAGAAGCGTTAATTTTTGTTAATTTAGCTCCTGAAAGTTCAGCGTGCAAAAATTTTGAAATGGCAAACGTACGCCTCTGTGAATTAGTTTTCGACTTGGACGCGTCAGAATATCAAATTTCCGAGGATCTACCGTCTGAATAATTTTGAAAATCCTTTCATTCATTCTCTATTAATAACTTGGCATTTCCACGATAAGTCGAGTTTAGACTCGCAAAACGAGACAAGGCCGTACCAATGCTTCCTTTTAGAGGATTTAGCTGATTCATAGCAGGAATCTTATTAATCAAAATGAGCTATTTTATATCAACCTCTCAATTATTTGACTATCTACCGATTTTGTTCTAATATTTAGAAGCAAATAGCGTGAAATTTTCACTATTCAATATTAATGCTGGAAGAAGATATTAAGTCTATTCCAGAAGTTGATTAACATCATTTAACTGGTTCTTAGATCAATAAAATGATTCAAAGCTGCTGCATTTCGAGGTTTTCATAATTGAATCTAATCAATCACAATTTATATATTGTTATTAACTTTCAATGTATGGAAATATCACTTACGCCGAAATTGATAAATTGATATTGGTTGAGAGATTGATATGAAAGAATTACAGCATATTAAACATTCAAAGTATTAAAAGTCGCACGAAATATCATATATTCATAAAGGAAAGTCTGAATTCTTGCTTGATACATTTCAATTAAAAACAACTTGACAGCGATCTTGTATTCATTTCTTTTAAGTCTAACTTGAACCTTATTCTGGCTTGCAAACCACTTATAGGAGAATAAGGAAATATGATACGTGCTTAAATTCATGAGTATTTTTCAGACAGTTTCTGAATAATGAATTTTTGAAACAGAAACTTTGAATAACCGAATTTTTTATTCAGATAAAATGCGAATCGTCTGACGTATGCGTTTCCAGTTGTATCGAAGTCCATGTTCTCTGACATGGAAAGAGTTCTCATGAATATATTTTCAGGGTTTCCACAGATCTATCTCTATTGGATTAAAAAAAAATCCACATGTACATTGAGACGTCATTGGATTAAATGGAAAATTAAAATCGCAGTCGTGAAAGGGTAAAAGTGCTGGGGAGACTCTCCATCGTCAAAAAAGCTGTTTTTAAAGACACCAAGTGAAGTGTGAAAAGAAAAACATAGTGATAGCAAAGACACTAATTAAAAGTGATAATAAACTGTATGCTGGAAAAGCCTAATTAGGTTTAATGATGGCTTTTCTGAAAAACCTTTTCCGTAAGAAAAATCCGGCGAATCCATCTGTACAAGAACAGCACGCTGAACTTCTTCAAGGATCAGGTATAATGATTATTTGATCACTTCAATGTGCTGCGAAAATATATTATCATAATTTTTCGAAGCTCACTTGGTAAAAATTGTTCACAAATGGAATTATTCGAAAAACTAATGCAAATTTTTAATACTACTTTATCTATGTGCATGTTTTTTCTTTTAAAGTTCACACTTTGAAAAAATCAGACGTGGTACAGTTGGAACCTCGGTTGAAACAATACTGCAGAAATGTTACATTTTCACAGCTTCTATTATTGGATGGAGTAGTCCCTAACTTTGAAATAACTTAGTTTTCTATCACTTTTTATTAACTGAATATAGTCACGAGTTTTGTAGTGTTTGCTATATTTTAAAACTGGATAAAACAAATTGTATCTCGTATATATATATATATATATATATATATATATATTCGAGAAGTTGGGTACGCCAAAGGCCCGTCTGCTCACTTAATAATTTTATTTCGAAAACGTGCTTGTGCTTAAATATTTCTATGCATTCCAGCATGTCTACTTTTTTTCCTTTCGCTTCCAGATGTAATATTTCAAGATTGTCATATTCTTACAGGATATGATTGGTTTCGAAAAAATATTTCGCAAAATTAGAGTTTTCTTTTCGGTTCCTTAATGAAATATTCAGATACAACTTTTCAAACCATAAAACACCCATAAACTCGGTGCTTAAAGATCATGATGATACATAGAGCATTTTCAATTCCTTTAATTAATATTACGTTGAAAAAGGGAACTGAATACAATCAAACAAACGACAATTCGAAACAAAAACAATAAAACCACTTCTGAAACAGAAAATAACGACGAAAAATTTGTATAACTAACATATTTTGGACAAATCTCGCAAAAATAGCTCGAATGTTTTCAAAAACTAACATAAAAACAGCTTTTACACTCTCACATAAAATTTACAACCTCTTTTTTAATGCAAAAGACAAAAACAACCGCCTGAATGATTCTGGAGTTTATAAATTGAGCTGTCAACAATGCAGTAGCGTATATATAAGTCAAACCGAAAGATCTTTCTAAAAACGGTTCAAAAAACATCAATCTTCACTTAGAAACCGGAAAGATAACTAATTTTGCGAAACATTTTTTCGAAACCAATCATATCTTCCCAGAATTAGACAATCTTGAAATGTTCACGTGGAGGCGAAAGGAAAAACACTAAACATAATGGAATCCATAGAAATATTTGAGCAGCAGACGGACCTTTGGCACACCCTATATCTCGAAGTTTTGCACAAGCGAAAGCCTTCCACTAATATATTTAATAGTTGAGATACAATTTATTTTATTCAGTTTGAACATTTAGTAAACACTAGAAATTCGAGTCACTGTATATTCAGTTAATAAAAAGTAGTAGAAAACTAAGTATTTTTTTATTTTATTACATTCGCAGTTTTTTTAGTTTTTCCGACCTAAACAACTCGCTTAAGCTTTCAGTCGAATAGTCTTCGAATGTGGAAAATTTGATGAAAGAAGTTTTCTTGAAACATATTACTTAATCTTTACGAATGTGTTCTTCATGGAAGTTAATACCTTCAGATGTAACGTATTCCGAAATTTAGAAAATACGTCATGTTTGAATTGTCTCCCGTTAATCTAAAAATTAGCGTTCCGTCAACTTCAATTTGATCAGGGTGCTTTCAAACGTATATAATTTGATGAAAATTTGTTATTACTTTGAATGTTTCAATTTTATTTGAAGAAAAATTGCACGGCTTTTATGTTTCACAATTTATTCAGAATCCTTACACGTGTTTCGCTCTTTCGATCATCTTCAAAGGAGTACAAAAAGGAACTAAACTTAAAATTGAAAAAGGTTCTTTTATTACACTTAGGATATCTGTGTATTTTTATGGCGCATGGAAATGACACATAGACATATTAAAATAAGGATAATAAGTCTTTGAAATAACAGCATCCAATATAGGAGTGTTGCCTTGTTTTTTTTTTTTAGAGTGATAGAACTTTCTATACGGATACTGTGATTTGACAGAAGGTAGAAGCAATGTTGTTTTGACATTTCTGTTCAGTAAGCATTGACAAATTATCAAGGAAAGACTCACGCCGCAACAACGTTTACAAATTTTTGAAATTTATTTTTGAAATCAGTGTTCTATTCGCCAAACTTAAGGAGCACTTCGTGAAATTTATGGTTTACATAATCGTCCATCAGAGCAGCTTATTCGTCGAACTATCGGTAGATTTCGGACAACATTTTCTCTACTCGATGCAACAACAACAATACAAAGAACTGTACGTACAGAAGAAAATATCGCTGCTGTAAGTCATAGTGTTAATGATGATTCTGATTCGTCAACGTTCACAACAAGTTGGACTCAGTGCATCCACCACATGGAAAATTTTGCGTAAAGATCTTGGTCTACACCCATACAAGATCCAACTGGTTCAAGAACTGAAGCCACTTGACCATGATAAGCTGGATCATTTTCTTTGCGGTTATGTCAAGTAATTGGTCTGATAAACCAGAAACAATAGACGCTTTGGAAGGCAACAGAACTCGTGTTATTGATGAAATAAGGCCTGAATTACTCGAAAAAGTGGTCCAAAATTGGTCTGGTCTAATGCGGTTCCTCAGAGCTAGTTGTGGTGGACATATGCCGGAAATTATTTTTAAAACATAAATGTCATAAAATTATGTTTCAAATAAAAAAAATGGCTTCAATCTTATCACAATTAATTAATTTGATAAATTCTGATTTAGATTTGGAAAAGTTGGGGTTCCTTTCTTTATTGTTCACCAAAATCTTAACTAAATTTAGTTCTATTTACTGCTAAAGAATTAATTTCCATTTTATGAAGACCATCAGAGATTCTACTGCTGAAACCTTTTATATAAGCCATTTAAAACCACATTTTCTTTTCTTCATAAGGATAATTTATATTAATAGGAACTTTTTTAATATTGTGCTAAGTTTTCTTATTAATAATTTTGTCAATAATTTCAGTTCTATAGCCATTGTTCACCGCTATAGTTTCAATTATATTGACTTCTTTTCGGAAATTGACTTCGTTCAATGGGATGCTCAAAAGTCTATGAATGAAACTATAGAATGTTGACATTTTAATTTGCCATGACCGATTGGATTTTGAATGAATGATGGTATCAGTAGTGGTAGGTTTCTAAAAATCTCGAATTCGAACTTATTATTACTATGACTTATATTAAGATTTAAGAAATTGATTGAAGAATTTTTTCCATTTCTGTTGTGAATACAAATACACAGATGTCCTAAGTGTAATTAAAGAACCTTCTTCAATTTTAAGTTAAGTTCCTTTTGACACTGCTTTGCAGATGTTCGAAAGACCGAAACACGTGTCCGGATTCTGAATAAATTGTGAAACAAAAACTGTTTGAATTATTTTAAATAAAATTGTTATAATGTTCCACCTAGAGCCAGCCGCATACTCCATTCATGTTATTAATTGTTTTATATGTTTGATGGTATCGGTCTTTACTTGTCTTTACTTTTGCTTCTGATCTTACCATTATGAAAACCAATTCCTTTCCAAAAATATAAAACACAATTTGAGGACTTCTCAAAAAATATAAGTTATTTCAAATATTCAATATATTTAAATATTTAAATAAGTTTATTCAAAAATCTCTCAAAACATGCACTATATCTTCAAAAAACAATTAGACTTCCGATAATCTCTCCATTTGAAGATAGTGCATGTTTTGAGAGATTTTTGAATTAACTTATTTAAATATATTGAATATTTGAAATAAATTATATTTTTTGAGACGTCCTTAAATTGTGTTTAATATTTTTGAAAAGGAATTGGTGTCCATATCACCAGATCAGAAACAAAATTTTGTCTCCTTCAAATATTTATTAACTTTAATTGACAATTTATATTTGTTGGTTTATTTATTCCATTTGCATATTGAGTTTTGATTGTATACGTCTATTTAATATAAGCGGTGCTTATAAGACATTAATTTAATTCTAAAGGTTTTTTGAATGAAAATTTTTTTGAAATTGAAATTGTAGAAGACTGACAGATTAAAAATCTGTTTTGATATTCAAATTTTGTTATATCCCTTCTATCAAGTAAAAAGCCTTTTTCTATTTTATTTTATACATCTTGATTATCTTGTTATCCTTTAAAGTCAAAATCATCAGATATACTCTTGTATTAGGAGTACAAATAAGTTTCCGCCGTTTTATTGTAGATGGCGCGGCACGGAGTTTCGGTTAGCTTTCGCAGATGATAACCGGCTTAAAAAATAGTGTGGACATTCAAGAACAACATAACCTATTAATATCATGGATTTTATATTGGTAAAATATAATTTTTATAAGTTGAAAATGTCAAAATTTGAGCCAAGTAAGCGTCATTTGCGGGAAATATTAGTTTACTTCTTTAATTTAAAGAAATCTGCTGCTGAGGCGCATCAATTGCTCGTAGAAGCATATGGTGAGGGTGCTTTGAGTGAGAGAACGTGTCGAGAGTGGTTTCAAAAGTTTAAAAACGGTGATTTCGACGTAGAAGACAAAGATCGCAGTGGAAGGCCAAAAATTTACGAGGATGCAGAATTGGAGGAATTATTGGAGGAAGATTCATCTCAAACACAAAAAGAACTTGCTCTAACATTAGAAGTCACTCAGCAAGCAGTCTCACATCGTTTAAAATCATTCTTCTGTAATAAATATTTAATTTGTGTTAAAAAACGGCGGAAACTTATTTGTACTCCTGATAAATTCGGAAAATACATAAAATTTTCATCAATTATTTTAATTTTTTCAATCTAAATAACGTAGGGCATCCCTGAAAGTATAAGATTCATTAAAATTCTTCTTCTTGAAAATTTATCGCGGTATAATAGAATTACTGTATTTGATATTCAAGATAATGAAAAAATCTCCTATCAAGTAAAAAAATCTTTGAATGGGACTTATGTTTAGAATTAGTCGAGCCAGAGTTTTACTATAGTGTTTATATAACACTCTGTATAGATTTCAATCTTTTCACCTAAAATTTGATCACTGTTTTCCGTCAACTTCAAATAGAAAAATTGTATAAACGTGTTCATTCATTTGGAACATTAACTCAGCTTTTGAGTCATCCTGTATATACGCATCAACGAAAAATATCATTATTTGTGACGATAATTTATAATTACGACCTACTTGCGGACCTTCAATGAATCACATTTCGATTTCGATATGCACGGTCCATACTTTGCACATGTGATTTCTGATGAAGATCTGTTTCGTGGAAACCTCAATATTTTTCAAAATTCTTGATCTAAACATGTGATTTTTTCAGGTGAGTTTTCTAGAATTCCGTTACGCGAGTCAATTCGAGGTACTTATGGAATTCCAACCTCTCTAGTCCATTAAATTGCACTTTATTCAATGGTTTCCACGTAGGAATATCTGGTTAGATCTCGTTACTTTAATTTACAATTGAAATCAAGGATTGATTAATTGTGGTTTCGATTGGATAATCTGGTCAGTTTACTGCAAGAAACTTGATCGTTCGTTTTTGAAACTCTAGGAATTCATTAAATAATGATCTATGAAATATAACGTATACAGGCTGTTCTGTTTGAGAGACCATAGAAAATCACAGGGGAAAAAACTCTATAGTAATCGTATATTTTTCAAATTTCAATATATAGTCCTTCTAGAAAGTATTCGGAAAAAACAAATCTCAATTGTAATTTGTTTAAATTATTTCCTTTAATCTTACGCGGTCTTTCTGAAACTGGTCTCATATCCATGCCATTTTTATCCTCTTTATTGTCTCATATACAGCACTTTTTCCAAGTTCAGTCAATTGCACTAATTTTTTAACGTTTCGAAAACCTTTTCTATACAAATATTCTACCTGTTTTCTTTTTGCTACATTATTTCATAAATTGTATACCTGTTGACAATCAACAAAATATGACAAATAGTATTGCCATGCAACTTTGGACATAGCCGACTATCTGCACAACCTATTTTATGCATTACTTTTGTCTTAAAAAAAAGAAGTAGGTATATTAAAATTATGAAAAATAATAAATTCCGTATACTTTCTAGACGGATTATATATTGAATATAATATTTTTTTAATAGATATTTGGACATATATTCCTATCAGCTTTATACCGGGTGGCCGACATACTATTTTCAATTTGGAGAGACATCTTTTGTTTGCAAATTCGTGGGCCGAGTGTCAGATCATTTTGAAGGTTTTGCATTCATGAATATTCTTTAAAAAATTCTGTTTGGTGGAATGATGGATGAAGTACATTAAATAGTCGAGTTTCTGAAAGGAATTTTAATTAATGAGACATTCCAATTGCCTACCATTCATTTCTAAATGTAATAGCGGATGGACCATTTAAAATTTGCCTTTTTGATCGGCTTTAAACAAAAACGAATGAATATTTTTTTGTTTGATTGTATCGGTCTCTACTTGTCGGAAATACATCTTGATGATTAAAGTAAAACAACTTAATTTCCGCTAATTTATTTAATTTCACAAGAATTGTTTCGTCATGACAACATGACTTCGTCAGGTGAGTATGGTACCATACTCACCATACAGTGCATTTTTCAGGATGCAGAACTTCTTCAGGATTGTTTTCACTCCATATATGACAATTTTGCTTGTTTACATAGCCGTTCAACCAGAAATAAGCTTCATCACTAAACACAATTTTACGATAAAAAAGTGGATCAACTTCAAGTTGTTCTAGAGCCCAATTAGCAAACAAACGACGCTTATTATGGTCAAGTGGCTTTAGTTCTTGAACAAGTTGGATCTTGTATGGGTGTAGACCAAGATCTTTACGCAAAATTTTTCATGTGGCGGATGCACCGAGTCCAACTTGTTGTGAACGTCGACGAATAGACGAATCTGGATCATCATTAACACTATGATTTACAGCAGCGATATTTTCTCTTGTACGTACAGTTCTTTGTCTTGTTGTTGCATCGAGAGAAAATGTCCAAAATCTATAGATAGTTCGACCAATAAGCTGCTGTGATGAAGGATTATGTAAACCATAAATTTCACGAAGTGCTCTATAAGTTTGGCGGATAGAAAACCGATTTTGAAAATAAATTTCAACAATTTGTAAACGTTGTTGCGGCGTGAGTCTTTCCATGATAATTTGTCAATTGCTAAACAACATTGCTTCTACCTTCTGTCAAATCACAGTTATTCCTATCAAAAGTTCTATCACTAAAAAAAAAACACCCGATATTAAACTATCTTTCTGTCTTATATTATGGTATGTTACTTATGGCGAGCGGGCGTCCGCACGGACTACTTTGGTTCACCCCTAATTTATATCTCCCCGACGAGATCCAGTTTTTGGATAAAACCGATAATCTTGTTCAGGGGTAATTTTTACAGTTCGCAGTGGGCTATAAAAGCCTGGCCAAAGACCTCGAATCTGATGCGACTCATCGCTGGGCACTCTAAGACGATGTGCATGGCTGTTTCAGTGTCCTCAAGACACAGCCTGCATTCGTCGTCTTCAGCCAGACTGATTTTGCGCTTTCAGTCTGCAGTGACCTGTCATAATTCCGACAAGTGTTCTTAGTTTGGCCCTATCCAAACCTAGCGCTAGGTCCGCCATCTTTTTGTTATAAGCTGTTCCAAGGAACAACTTCGAATGTTTCAGGCCAGAAAGACTCTAGCCTTGAGTTCATTCTGCCTGTTATCGCCTCGTTAGCCACGTCATGTGGTATTCCAAGGAATGGCTCCGGTCCTACCAGAGGCAGCGCAGCTCCAGCAAACGCCAGCCGATCTGCCTCCTCGTTACCCAAATAGTTTGAGTGGCTCGGTATCCAAACCAGAGTGACTCCGTTATACATACCGAGCCTGTTTAAAGCCGTGCGGCAACTCCAGACTGTTCCTGAGGTACAAGAACTGGATTCCAAAGCTTTTAGTACTGACTGACTATCAGTAAATATTTTGATTTTACCGTGGTGGATTTGCCGTTTTATCAGCAGTTCTGCCGCGGTGTCAATGGCAAATAGTTCTGCCTGGAATATGGTTGCGTTTTGACCGAGACTCAATGAGATGTTAATTCTCGGTTTGCTCCCATAGACTACCGCTCCTGTTCAGTTCGTCGTTCGCGAGCCGTCTGTGAACAAGCCAAGGTCGGTTCTCAATAGAACCTCAGCATGCTGGGTCCATTCGTCCCGGCTGGGGACGATTACATTGAAATTCCGTTCTTGGCTCGTGACTTTTGACATTAGATCCGAGGGCATCGATAGGATACTGTTCGTTAAAAGCTCGTCCAACAGTCCTGAGCTTCCTATCACTATTGCCTCTGGCCTGACAATCGCCAGTTGATATAGTTTGTATGTGCCTCCCTCTGCACGAGTAGGTGCAGGGGTGGTAGATTTAGTAGGATCTCCATGGCTGCCCTGGGTGTGGTGCGAAACGTACCTGTAATTGCAAGGCAAGCCTGTCTCTGTAGTCGGGTGAGCTTTTGTTCGCCAACCTTTTGTTGGCCTTTCTTCCACCACGCTACAGCGCCATACACTATCCGTGGTCTGCCTTATATTATTATTAGTATGAAAAATTTTCTGCCGTCAGTTGCATTATCGTTCAACTAACAAAAATACATTTCATGATATAGTGTCAGTATTTAATAGCGAATGGATATCTTTTTGTAACGTTTTTGTTTGATTTTTCTATTAATTTTTTTCATTTGTTCTCATTAGGGATGAGTGGTGCTAGACGCATGCTCATTAACAAAGGGGAGGAGGACGAATTGGAAATACATGGTTATAAGAGGAATAACATCAAGACCCTTTTAACTTATATTTCATTTGTTTTAACACTTGGAATATCAAGACTTGTTTTCCACTGGATGCCCCATTGGTACCTTTACGCCACCTGTTCCATCTGTAGTGTAACCCAGGCAGAATATTTTTTGGTTACCGTAAGTATATAGCAAAAATTTCAGAAATACTTAAAAGAAAGATATCAGAAAAATAGAACAAATTTCTTAATTTGCTTTTTATCTGCAGGAAATATTTAGGCAAAGTAAAATTTTACACGTCTGCAACTTACAAGTTATAACGGCTGAAGATGTGTTTAGGATCCAGCAAGAGGATGAAAAAAACTCGAAAAACGTGAATCCGGAACTCACTGAGGTCTTAACAGACTCTGTGCCATCTCTAAGTATAAATTTATCAAATGGTCATTTTAAAAACATAGACAGGTAAATACATTTTGATTGAATCACGCAATTCCATTAAAGAAACTCTCAATGATTAAACCGATGTGACATGTTATATCTCAGTTAACTTATGTGTTATATTATTGTTTACAGCTTGAAGCTGTTCTCTCACAAAAAAGTCAATTATATTTGGAGCCAAGAAAACTTGAGATTCGAAAAACTGAACCAATTAGACCAAGACGTATCAGGACTGACTTTACATAACTACCAGCCTCTATCTGAAGGCGAATCTTTTAGGAGGTATGTTCCAGTAATTTTTCACCATTAGTTGAAGGTACAGAGTCACAAGAAAAACCTCGGACAACCTTTTTTCAGTTAACTTTATTAAACGAAATAAATTAAACAAAAGAACGAATAATAATAACATAAATATTTAAGCGGTTTCGAAGTGGCTTCCTTTGGTGGCGATACATAGCCGCTTCGATAGAATAAAAATTATTTGGCTGTGCCAAAATAGTGTGTTCCAGAACACAGTAAAATTTGTCCGAAGTTTTTCTTGTCACTCTGTATATAAACTATGAGATGCCAGAAGGATTATTAAAGTATTTCTTAATTTTAGGAGAGCTGTTTATGGTCCAAACATTATTCTCATTGAAAGGAGCACCGTATTAGGTCTACTGTTCCAACAAGTCTTAGGCCCCTTCTACATCTTTCAATTCTTCAGTCTGGTGCTTTGGTTCTCTGATAATTATTTTTATTATGCAGCAGCCGTTTCATGCATAAGTGTATACAATATTTTAAAGAGTATATTGCAAACTAGAGAGGTATGTAAAAAATATTAACTTTGATCTAAATTAGTCCCTATTCAAATTCTCCTGGTATGGATGATTTTAAAGGGAAATTCTCTTTGTGTTAAATTTCGTATATTTTCCACACAAAATGAATTAAATTTTTTCAGACTGAAAGGAGATTATACGAAACTCTACATGGATCTGACATGTGTCAAGTTATCAGACCAAAAAAGATCAAGAATGCTAACGGAGTTGAAGAAGTTATCCAGACGACTGTTAGTGTTTCTACTGAATGTTTGGTACCAGGCGACATATTAGTCATTCCAGCCCATGGCTGCATGATGCATTGTGATGCAGTCTTGCTTAATGGAAATTGTGTAGTGAACGAAGCAATGTTAACAGGTATGTCGAAAAATACTGAGCTATCCCATTACATACGGAGTACTCTAAAAGATCCAGAATTTTATGGAGCACTCTAAGATCTGGGGGTTTACGGAGTGCTCTAAAAGATCTGGAATTATATGGAGTATTCTGAAGAGCGCTAACCTTTTTATTGTGATCGTCTAGTGGCGGGCGAATAGGACGTTACGTTGTGTAGACAACCCAAATTACACCTAACGAGAGCAAGGAAACAGTGATGGGAGGTTCAAATATTCAAAACACAGTAATAACAGAATAATATATTTCTATTAGTAATATTTAAAAGCAACAACCCTCAATAAATGGAAACATATTTATCAGCCTGTGGTTAAATCTACTCTACTCAGTGGTTCACAAAGCGCCCCAGTGAACCCAATAGCGCCCGGGGTCTAAATGACTTATAACTACATATCATTAAGTCGGTAACTAGCTCAAATCAGATATCATTCTTATGCAGCGGAAGGGGTTAGAAGGGACAGGATACAGTCAGCAGCACTTACAACTGCACTTCCGTAAACCAGTGCAGAACCTTCTGTTACAAAAGGTATGTTTAAATGGACAGTAAGGTAAGGGTAACTGTGGTGTACCCAGGAGATCTCCTTGAAGAGGGGATCTAACATAATTCGAGTGGACCGGAAAAATTACTATCAAATGGACTGTATCTGGCCTCTTCGGGGTAGTCAAGGCCCAGGAAGGCTCAGATATTACTGAATAACAAACTAAACACTACCTGAAGAGTCACGCAAACTAATCCCTGGGGATATCAATTGTGATATCCCCAGGGATACAATGATCTAGCAATCACTCACACATTCTCACAGCATTGAATATCCTGAGGTATTTACTGTCTCTATACGATATGTCGTCCTCTACCAGGACTACTCAGCGATTTACCCTAAAGAACGCCACTGGTTCACAAGGAATACGATCTCTCAAAGTAAGCGGGCACGTGTATATGACAATTATGTAACACAAACTGACTAGGACATTATAAAATAGATACGGTTCCCCATCACTAGGCGTGTTAATGAACATTACAATAAGAACAAACAAAGAAATAGGTAACCGAGGATCACAAGAGTACATGCAAATCAGTTACATTTCAAGCACCGCAATTAGTAAGGACAGACAATACATAAACTCTATTAGCAAGTATTACGCAGAACCCCTATTTACAAATACAGCAAAAAGCAACCAAGCATCAGGAGAAAGTATACAATACAAACATAACTTGTGAGGGTCATGCCGCTTTAGTTATATACAAAGGCAATGCATTTTAGTTAAAACATTCCGGTCGGATTAAATAACACTGAAGTAAAAATACAAGAATGAAAAACGATGAACGACTGTGCAATCACTAAATTCACATCAACACTAAGGTGGTATTCAAAAAAATGTAAAGCATTCAATTAATCAGAAGCATTTAAAAGAAGTTTACTTACTAAGAGTTACCAAGGGGGACTGTTGTAAGTACTATTATCTCGAGTATGTTACTAAGTTGCTCAGGAGGTTTATTTCCAAGAACCTTCTTCTCGAATGCTTCAAAATACAATGGGAATGCTATAACGACATTGTTCTCCTTTGTTATTGTCACTTATCACATACGTGTCAAGTTACCGCACCACAGAGTATTTGACACTGAAATAACGCGGGTAAAATACAATGACGTAATGGTGGAATTTATATAATCTATGAGGGACTCTGTGACTCGTATGATCCTTAGATGATACGGATCTCTTCAATACATTGGATCGTTTTAAAAAAACTTGGCTCATATGTGAGAAACTTGATCATTCCTAGAGAAATTTGCTGTATTTGAAGAAACAGCTGTTTACTTGTGTTGAAAATAATTACATTTTAAACTTGGCTTACCCTAAATTATAATCTAATGATAATCTTCACTAGTTAATTGGATATATTTGATATTATACTCACCTGAATTTTTTATCACTTCATATACGTTTTACCGCCTTTTTTCCGACAATTAACAATTTATCCAAATGTTGTAATTCCCCTTCAACAAAAATTATAATACAAATAGAACCCCGTAGTTCTATTGAATCATAATGCGTAAATTATTTACTTGGACTTGAAAATTTTAAATAAATTCATCCCATCATTTTGATCTGAATATTTTCCTGTGAAAGAATTGGAAATAAACTGCTCAACTAAAGTTAAGAAAGTTCACATATCTATTGATATATGATAAATTAAATGTTTTTTGTTTCATCTGAGTATTTTTTTACTTTTGAAACTTTGTATGTTTGATAAGTTGGGATCAGTTATTGTCTTCTGTTTCTGTATAAATTCGCATTCCGAACTTAAGAATTTAGTTTTCTAATAATACCTTCCCGTAATCTAAATGTAAATAAAGCCAATATGTTGTACATATATTTATTTGAAAGTCCTACTGGGTCTTTTTTTTAGAAGATAATGCTCGCCTTCATTGTACCAGAACATGGTATCTCATACTACCTTCTCTATCCCCTGATCTCAATCCGATTGAGCACTCTGGGGATCATTATTATTAATTTCGGTTTTTTCGAGTTTTGTAAAAAAAATTAAATACCGAATATTTAATTTATTTACAACTAATGACATTTTAGAGAAAGGGATAAATTAAGTACCCAAATAAAATAATAAACATTCTTTTATCATTGGATAGCCAAAGATTGACTTTTAAAAAAGACTTCAAAACTTGTGAACCTTAACTTTTGTAGATCATTTTATATTGAATGTTGGTGAAAGAATTCTTAGGTATTTCATTATTTATCTACAAGGAATAGTTGCAATTTCTTGCAGTTGTTAATCATCAGGTGACTATTGAATTGAACGATCTCAATTAGCGACATGTTTCTTTTTATAATGCAATATTTTTTCAGGTGAATCTGTACCTGTAACAAAAACCTCCATACCAGACGAAGACAACGTAATGTACGATTCTAAAGAGCATGCGAGACATAGCCTCTTCTGTGGAACCAAAATCATCCAAACTAGATACGATAAAGGAGAAGTCTTAGCAGTCGTCATTAGAACTGGATTTTCAACAGCTAAAGGAAGTTTAGTCAGAAGTATTCTCTATCCCAACCCTATCGACTTCAAATTCGAAAAGGATTCTTATAAGTATGTTTTGCTAACAGCTGTCGTTGCGGTAGTGGCTATTATTTACGAAATAATGTTGAAGGTGGGTGGAAAGAAATATATATCAAATTGTTGAATAAAAGATAATATATTATATCCTGTTTGATGCTTCGTCCTCACTGACGTTTATTTATTAAATTTCAGGTTTCAAGAGGAATACCATGGGATGTAATCACTTTACAAGCTCTAGATGTGATAACAATATCTGTTCCACCTGCTATGCCTTCTGCTATGACAGCAGGGTACTCTAACGCTCAAGAAAGGTTAAGAGAGGAAGAAGTGTACTGTGTAGCTCCAAGAATCATCAATGTGGCAGGCTCAATTAATTGCGTTTGTTTCGATAAGGTAAGTACGAATGTTCAGTTGAGATGAATTAGTTTCGATCTATTTTGCTCCCAGTTGCCCCAGTATCTTTTCAGAATCTATCCATGTTGTCATTTGAAAACTTTTTTACAATTATCCCAGTTGTATTTCTAAGTCAACTATAATTGTTTTGTAGACTGGCACCCTTACTGAAGATGGACTAGATCTAGCTTGTGTCATACCAGTCTGTGGAAACTCCTTTGGTGAACCTGTTGAAGAAGTTTCCAAACTACCATGTGATACATTATTCGCTGGTTTAGTATCATGCCATTCATTAACTATCATAAATGGAGAAATGGTTGGTGATCCATTAGATATGAAGGTAAGGATATATTCATCAGATTCTACACAATTCATGTGCGAAATCTTCTGACATAGAGAATAATATTATTCTTATTATTATTTCTTTAGATGTTTGAGAGTACTGGCTGGTCCATGAAGGAAACCGATAATGAAGACCACAAATACAAACCGCTTGTACGCTCCTCTTATGTACCTCCTAAAGGCACCACTCAGAATCTTAACGGCGTTAACGAAATCGGCCTTCTAAGAGAATTTCCCTTCTCTAGCAGTCTCCAAAGGATGGGAGTAATATCGCATATTTTAGACCAGAAAAGTCTGGATTATTATTGCAAAGGAGCCCCAGAGATGCTTTTGAACTTCATCGACAAAAAGACGCTTCCTAAAAATTTCCATGCAATACTGAAGGATTATACCGAGGATGGTTATAGGGTAATAGCCATAGCTCACAAGGAAATATTCACAAAATATACCAAGGTGCATAAGATAAAGAGGGAAGAATTGGAAATGGATTTGAAATTTTTAGGTTTGATTGTTTTGGAGAACAGGTTAAAAGCGGAAACACAGGATTCTATTAACGAGTTGGTTGATGCGGATATTCGTTGCGTGATGGTCACAGGTATGTGTGAATCTGTTTATTTTAACTTTGTACTGTAATTTCTCTTCAAGGATAAATTTCTAAAGGAAATATTCTTTAATCTTCTAGGTGACAACCTCCTTACTGCCATAAGCGTTGCTAGAGACTGCGATATGTTAAGGCCTGAAGAAAGTGTTATAACTGTCAATTGTGATAGCAAAAACCCTTCGAAGCTTTGTTTTACCCTCAACAATTTAAAACCTAAAAATTCTCCCAGAGGTTCCCCTAAAGAAAGGAGCAGAAGTATCATGACCAATTCAGCTAGTGTGGTCAGCTTTGACACCTTGGAATCACAAATACCAAGTTCAGTTACAGTTATTGAGCCAAAAAAACGATCTATCAACAACAACTACAGGTTTGCCCTAACTGGTAAAGTCTGGGAATTCTTAAGAGAACATCCCAATCCCACGTTATTAGGAAGAATTCTAACAAGAGGCACTATTTTTGCCAGAATGGGTCCTGACCAGAAACAGCAGCTGGTCGAAGAACTGCAGAAGCTTGGATATTACGTCGGTAGGTCACATTTCATCAAGTTTGTTATTGGGTGGTTGCATATTTATCCACCGTTTTTTAAATTCTATTATATAATTGGAAACAAAAATTCATCAGAAACATATTTAATTGTTTATTTTGGAGCATATTTACCATCTATCATATTACTTTTCCCCTGATTATTACTACTGAAAGACGTGCCTATATAAAAGGTGGATAATTATGCACTAACCCACATTATTTTCTGCTTGTGGTAGCAAGTACTAAGCTGATCAATTGTCTTTAGGTATGTGCGGAGACGGTGCGAATGACTGTGGTGCTTTGAAAGCTGCACATGCTGGTATCTCTTTATCGGACGAAGAATCATCCCTAGCCAGCCCCTTCAATTCCAAACGGCCCAACATTAGCTGCGTTGTCAACGTGATCAAGGAAGGAAGAGCAGCTCTCGTCTCTAGTTTCGGAATCTTCAAATACATGATCTTCTACAGCATGAACCAACTGGCAGGTGTTATTAACTTATCGATCTCGTACACAAACTTCACTGATTTCCAATTCTTGTGGATGGACTTGGGTATAACTTCGACATTCGCTTTATACTTCGGCACCAACAAGGCTTACGATGGACCGATGTCTAAAAATCCTCCTTTGACGAGTCTCATAACACCTCAACCAATAGCATCCCTCTTCCTCCATCTTTTCGTGTCGATTGCATTCCAAGTGAGTTTGTTCAGTTGGATGTGTTCGCAAAATTGGTTCACCCCCTCTGCCATTTCTTTCTCCGACGATGCTATGCCAACCTACGAAAACTATATCATATTCATCACTGTCTGCTTCCAAAACATCGCCATGGCGCTTGTGTTTTCTAAGGGAAAACCCTACCGTCGAATAATTTTCCGAAACTTTGAAGTTATGGCAATCACTGTGATAACGGCGCTGACTACAATCTATTTTGCCATACAACCTGCGACATTTGTTGAAGATACTATTGGTTTGAAGATACCACCAGATTTATGGTTCAAGATAAGCTTGATAATCATGTGCTTCTTTTCTTTCATCGTTGCCTACGTCATCGAGTATTTCGTCATCGATGAGCTTATCCCCCGATTGAGTAAAAAGGTCGATAGGTCTTTGAAATACGTTCAGATCGAAGAAGAATTAAACCAAGATACAAGATGGCCACCTTTGACGTGCGCTGAAGACTATAAAGCAACTGCAAGTCCGGATAATACCATACCTGATGATAAAGTCAACTTTGTCGTGGAGAAAGATCTTGAATTGAGTAATCGTTTCCTGGAACCGATCGTTTCAGACTACGAAGACATGGATGACGATAAAAAGCGAAACGAGAAGACCATGATCAGTATTTTGATGGAAGATTCAGATAATGATGAACCTGTTCAGGTACCATGCGTCACCAAGAAGGTCGAAACTGGTAACAATATGTCTTTGAAGACTATAAGCGAGAATAATTTAGATAAAAGCTGGAACTTTGAAGGCATCAGAAATTATCAGATGAATACTAGTGTGTTGAATGCAACTCCAAGTAGAAACCCTTACCCTAACAATCTCCAACTGAATCCAGCTATGTCAGATGATCTCTTTTCAAGTGTACCATCCAACTTCAATAATATCTCTAGTGGAAGTGATACTTTCCAGAGTTTTCCGCCTAGTGATGACCGTTGTCCTAGCTCTAGTTCGAATTATAACATACCAGATATTCCACAGGATGATATAGAGAAGCTTTGGCCCAATCACAATCAGACCAATGGATATTTAAATGGTTTTAATCTGAATGATGTTAGAGATAGCAGCTGAGGGTAGTAGCTAATTATAAGTATTCTCGACTTATAAATTTTCAGTATGTTCTCAAAGTTGCCTTTCGACATATCCATTTACCATAGAGACAGTATTACAAGATTTTTTAGTAACATCATCATAAACTAGGGAATTTGAATATCACATCAGTCTGTTTTTAAGATCTTTTCAAGATAACTTATTGATTTCAAGAAAATACTATGCAAATCTCACATTTTTAGATTTTGATTGTTTTATTGTTATTTTTTCTGGCATTTTTTCTTTTCATTTCATCGATGCATTTTCTTTTCATTCTAAAAACGTCAATTTCATGTATATTTGGTACGAAACTTTATTGGAAATTTTATCCAAAGAACCTCGAGACTGTTTTTTATTATTTTGTGACAGGTGGTGACTTTTTCCCGTCACAAAAAATTCGTATGTACTTATTATCATTTCGTGTTGACACGGAAATACTGTAAAAATCTAGAAGTATGTAGTTAATTTTATTTTTTCAACTGTCTAAAATTTTTACGTTCCTTTTTTAGAATTGAAAATAAAATATTAATCATAAGGTTATGTTAGGTAATTATCAATTCCGTTGTATTATTTTCTCAATCGAATTTGTCCATAACAATCGAAAAAACTATTTGAATATAATTAGTTCTTGATAATGATAGCTTAACTTGAAATAATTAGGTATATAATAGATCTTTATTTTTTCAAGCATTTACAAGATTGTTGTCAATTTGTTTACAACAGTTGAAACCTTTTTCTGTATAATTCAAACTTCCATTGTTAGGAAAATATACTGTTTTTTAAATGAAAATTTATAATTATATAAATGAGAATTTTTCCTCAATAAATATTTATTTCTACCCAAAAATGATCTTTGTTTTATGGTGTAGATTCTATACCCTCACAAAACTAACAATCCATTAACAGGTAGCAAAATAACGAGTTTTTTTAATGTTTATTACAAAAATTTATGAAATATGTTGTATATGAGCCACAATAAAATTGCAGATAATTGAAATATTCTTACAAGACAGAGAAATATTCGTAGATGTAAGTTGATAGCAGTTTATAAATTTTTGCATAGGGAACATGGTAATATGTTGAATAAATCAAAATGATGTAAAAAACTCCGGCAACAGCTCGATCAAGCAACCACAATCTGAAACAAAAAAAGTTGGATACATTGATGCTCAAATGAAATATTTGAATCTTATGTTAATTGAAGTATATATCCAAAAACTTCTTGAATATAAACTGCTCGACAAAAGTTAACAATGTTCACAAATTTTGAGATTGTTGTACCCAATTTTCCCTCATAATGTTCCTGTATGACAAAAGAATTTTTACTATTTTTTTTTATGCTTTATTTGTCCCTCTGCCTGAAAATTGATGAGTTGTAAACATTTCTTGTGTATTCAGTAAAATTTAATTTTGGGATTGAACCCGAAAAAACCGAATTTAGAAAATTTATTACTTTCTCGAGTGTCAATTATAGCCACATACTGTCGATCGGGTTGTTGAAGTGGCCTTGATCGATTTCTCTACATAGCTCCGTTAAAAGCTGCCAAGAAAAATGAGCCGAAACCGAAAAAACCACGCCAAAGCCGCTCGAAAATGAAGGTGATGCTCATTGTTTTCTTCGATATCCGTGGCGTGGTGCACTACGAATTCGTTCCAGAGGGTCAGACGGTAAACAAGGAGTATTACCTAGGCGTTATGAAACGTTTGCGTGAGCGTATCCGTAAGAAGCGGCCAAATTTGTGGGCGAACAACTCATGGATTTTGCATGACGATAACGCGCCTTCTCACCGAGCTACGATTGTGACTGATTTTCTCGCCAAAAACTCAACAAACGTGCTTCAGCAACCACCGTATTCGCCGGATTTGGCTCCCTGCGATTTTTTCCTCTTCCCAAAACTAAAATTGCCCCTTCGTGGCACCCGTTTTGAGTCGATTGAAGCCATAAAACAAAATTCGGCGCGAGAGCTAAAGTCCATCCCGGAAAGCGCCTATAAAAAATGTTTCGATAATTGGAAGTGCCGTTGGCATAGATGTATTGGAGCAAATGGAGCCTATTTTGAAGGCGACCCAATAAATTTTGACGATTAAATGTAAAAATGTTGTTTTAATTGAAAATTCCCGGTACTTTCTTGACAGGGTAGTATATGTCTATAAAGTGATACAGTGTTATCCGAGGCATGTTTGAAATTTATCATGTATCGGGTGTTTTTTTAAAAGTCATGGAACTTTCGATAGGGATAACTATGATTTGACAGAAGGTAGAAGCCATGTTGTTTTGACATTTCTGTTCAGTAAGCATTGAAAAATTTTCATGGAAAGACTCACGCCGCAACAACTTTTAGACTTACAGAGCACTTCGTGAAATTTATGATTTACATAATCGTCCATCAGAACAGCTTATTCGTCAAACTATCGATAGATTTCGGACATTTTCTCTACTCGATGCAACAACAACAACAAGACAAAGAACTGTACGTACAGAAGAAAATATCGCTGCTGTAAGTCATTGTGTTAATGATGATCCAGATTTGACTATTCGTCGACGTTCACAACAAGTTGGACTCTGTGCATCCACCACATGAAAAATTTTGCGTAAAGATCTTGGTCTACACCCATACAAGATCCAACTGGTTCAAGAACTAAAGTCACTTGACCATAATAAGCGTCGTTTGTTTGCTGATTGGACACTAGAACAGCTTGAAGTTGATCCACACAGTAAAATTCTTCAGATCTTGGTCTACACCCATACATGATCCAACTGGTTCAAGAACTCTTGGCGTATCTGTGGTGATGCTTGATGCAAATCCAACATTTGTTGCAACTATATTCATATCAGAAACTTGAAAAATGAAAATTTTCCTTAAACTGAAAAAGTACTAAGAGCAATAAATAAAGAAGAAAGAGAACATTCAATTATCATATGTCAACATTTGATGAAGAACATTAGTAAAGCAGTTTATTTTCCCCAATAAAATTTTTTGTTGTAATTACCTCTTAACTTCTTGCCTTGCTTTTGCTAAAGTTTCTGGTGGGTCTTTTAGCAGATACTCCCTTCCTCCATACATGCCAGATTTGAAGTATTGAAACACATCAATTTCGTCTTCATTGTAGGCAAAATCAGACTGATCTGAAGGAAGTAAGAGTTTTTCTAAAGCTCTCCCCTTATCATTCAAAAATTTCCATTGATTGGTTATGAAGTACTCTAAAGCCAAGTTGGCTGTATAAATTCGACGCTGTACCTTCAACAAACTGAAAAAAAAATCCTTCATTAATTGAACTGTTTCCACTATTGGATCATAATCGAAACAAGTTTTGAAGTAATACTTGACATTCGAACAACTGAGAACTTAACAAACGGTACAAGATATTTAATGTGGTATGGCATTATCTTGTAGAAAATCGCGTGTGTCCAGTTTTGTTTTGAATGTATGGTAAAAATTTTTGTATATTATTCAGGTTGAAATTGTCTAATTAAAATAAGGTAGAAGGTTAAAAAGGTTAAGAAGTAGGTGGTAGGTTACCATATCTCTTCGTAATTATTATGTTTGAACAATTTAAACAGAATTAAGAATTATATAAATGATTCGTAGTGCTTGAGGGATCCGCATCGTCCTCTCCTTAATTATCCAGTGTGTCATCTTTATTTAGATTTTATGGAGTTCAGTTTTGATAAAACTATCGTTTTTTGTCACAATTTATCATCATACTTCTTAAAATCCATAATTGAGTTTCATTACTATTTTCATTATCACAGAGAAAATTTATTAACATCAAAGACCTTCCATTTTCGCGAAGGCCGTGCCCTTCCTAGGACCGCTCGACTAATCCTAGTCGAGCGGTCCCCATTCGTAAATAAGTCAATCTAAGTAATATTTTCCATCCACACAAAGAGGTGGCTTATTACAGTGAGCAACTATCATATGCAATAGAACGTGGTGACCATAAAGCATTCCCCTGATAAAAGCGAGAATAGTCACTAAAGATCAGTTGACTTCATTCGTGGTTCCATTGGATTCTCTCCCAACACCAGAACAGATCGTTAGGTATCACCCAGTGTGAATGAAAAGAAAAAAGACCAAAGTGGTATTTGGTGATCTACTATACGCATTTTAATCATGCTACCGTACTCTTCAATTCACTCTAAGAGCAGTAGGCCTCGACAATCTTGGAGGTGTATGATTCCTCTGGGACGTACGGAGCCCAACGCTCTGTATCCTTGGCCTACGTATCTCCATTTTAGTTTGAAGCGAACAACTTCTTGGCTCCTCGTCCAGAAACCTGCCTTGCTCTGTCACAGCTTGACGGACGTATCAATAGAGGACCCGCCCAGTCTAAAGATTCATGGCTAACCGTCCTCGCCGAGTTCAAATAGGGCAAGGCATACAGCGTTTGACGACCACCGTTCCAAGCAGAATACATGGTCACTGGCACTACAGGCAGAGCGAACCAACCCATTCGTTTGGAGGTTCTAATTGCCCCCCATCCATCATTCCGAGACAGCCTTTCCTTTCGTTCCGCAGATCCCCTCTAGAGATGGCACTGCGACCAGCCCAGCGGCGGACTGTCTCCTTGCCTGATTCCCAACGCCCTATCCCGTGACCTTTATCGACGCTTACTGGAGGGGAAGTGTGTAGCGAACAACTTCTTCGCTTCTCGTCCAGAAACCTACCTTGCTTTGTCGCAACTTGACCGGCGTATCAATAGAGGACCCGACCAGTCTAAAGATTCATGAGTAACCGTCCAAGCTGAGTTCAAATAGGGTAAGGCATACAGCATTTGACGACCACCGTTCCAAGCGCAACTTGGAAACTGCGGTAACAAAAAAAATGCGAATCCTTAATTTACTTCATCCCAATTTTTGGTAGAAATTTCTTTTAACCCTTCATTAATCTAAAACTTCCTTCTGGAATCTTTCCTACTCACATAGTTTTATTTCCAGTTAATTTCAAAAGGCCATCAACAATTATTGCAGGAAGCAGATGATAAAATATCACTTTCAAGAAATGTAAGAACCGACAATTGGTGATTGTACAGTTGGGAAACCACAAAGCACCACTTGCGGGGCAGTCGAAAAGAAAACTTTGTCCAATAGCAACGATTTCTTTCATTGTGACAGGTGACACATCACATTGACTGCAGTTGTACACTTCTATCTCGTTTCTGACGTTGGACTCTCTAAAAAGATAAATAAAATAAATACCAATTATTTGAGAGTTATTGCAAACAAGGTACTCACTTAGTCATTCCTTTCTTCCAAGTACCAATGATGATACCTCTGGTTATTATATCCACAGGAACGTAATCAGCTTGAAGATCTGGATTGGTGTAGAGGGTTCTAAGAACACCTATCAAAAAACGTGTTACGTACTTGCGTAAGTCTTCTAATTTGATAAATTACCTTTTCCTACGGCAACCAAAAGTCCAACAGGTCCATTGAAATTATCTATCCATCCTGGAAATGGGTCTTTCCAAGTAGATATGACTAAAACAAACAACATTAGAGTGTACCATTTGGAACGATTGTTTGAGTAGAAAACGTATAGCCGAAAGCATTAGTCAGAAGGTTATCATCATTGCGAACAAATTTTTGGCCAGAAACTCAAAAAACCCCATTAAACTGATTATCAGTCATTTTCAATCGTTAGCAGACAAAAAGATAATTCGCAGCGGATATCAAAGTCGATTTCCGAAAATGCTATGAAAAAGTTTAAATGATAGGATTATTCGATGACGTAAGTGTATAATTACGGCAGTGGCTTACTTTGAAGACGATACAATGAATTTGGATGTAAATTAATTATTCTGTGTTTCGCTGCCCGATTCCCGGTACATTTGTCGATAGTGTACTACATTGTATATTCTCACCTATAGAAGGCCTGAAGATAAGTGAAGGAATTACACCATCGCACAAGTCATGCACTACCTGTTCCGCCAGTGACTTGGTGAAGGTGTAGGTATTGGGCAAAGGATCTATGTACTTCTTGGTCAACAGATCTAAAGTGAATCTGTCCATATTTTCGGCAATTCTGATGGCTTCTTTCCAATCAGCATGTGCTGGGTATATCTCTTCACCGATCACTTTACGGTCGGTATGGCAGTAGGTTGTGGAAAAGTGGGCAAGAGCAGTGATATGCTTCATTTGCCTTGCCAGAAGACAAACCTCCCTTGTGCCTCTGGTATTCAATATGATGGCGTCTGTGAGATGATCGTCGAATCTCACTGATGCTGCTGCATGGTAGATTATTGATACTTTCTCGATGAGAAGATTGCGGTCTTCTTCAGTCAGGCCTGTAGGTTAAGAGGAAATCCTGTTAACTATAGTTAAATGGGGGTATGTAACACAATTAAAGTTGGAGTTTCAACTTTATGTGGAGATCCACTAAAGTTCATTAATTGCTGGATATTCATCCAGCATCCATTAGCATGATTGGATATTTGATGAAAGCATTATCTAAAACTTGCCTAAGCCTAATTCCATGACATCTCCTATAATTGGCTTGATTTTCTCTACCGCTTTTGGGTTTTCCTTCAGTAAGACTTTGAAGAGCTGAAAGAATTTTTATAATATTAATATTTGATGAAGATGAAGACCAATCATAACATTGGTAATGCATGCTAAGATAATGCTGTTAGATTGATGTGATTTTTGAAATTTGCATTTATTTTAGAAATCTTCTGTTTTCTAGATTATAACAAATTATTGTTTACTATCTGTATGCAATGATTTTGTGGCGATTGTTTGTATAAAAAAGTTGTTGTTGTTGTTAGTGTTCGACAAAAAAAGTGTCTCCCCACCTAAATTCCCAAAAGCCATTATCAGTATATATTTTGTTTCAGTTGTATAACCTGTCTATTGCAAATTGTTTGAGTTGTGTTGACATTTTAAGTGTTAAGTGTTATCACAGAGAAAATTTATTAACATCAAAGACCTTCCGAAGTTCCTAGTACCGCTCGACTAGGATTGGTTCGCACCCAAATCGTAAATAAGTCAATCTAGAATATTTTCCATCCAACCACCTCCCACAAAGAGGTAGATTATTACGCTGGCTCGAAACAAGGAAAGACTACAACAGCTAGCGACGACCGCTTCCTTGTTTCTAATGCTTTGAGGAATCGAATGGTGGCGGCGTTTCTCTTCAAAATCACCTGCAAGATGTTTCAACCGAAAAACCAGAAGATTTCTAATCTAAATTACTGGGTAATCTTCATTTCATTCTAGTCAGTGTTATTGTCATTTACAATCTTCAAAAAGAAAGAGAATTAATAGAAAAATATCAAGCAGCATCTTGGCATCTTTTAAAGGATGAAATATCATCGTTTCTTGATTTCTGAGGAGAGACTGAGTTAACATATTATGTTTATAAGAACTGGCACCCAGAGTCTATCTTATTGTTTTACTGCATAGACGAACTTTACGGCAAGTGAATGATGTTTTTGGGAACAAAATCAAATTATTCTATTTGAAACAAGGTATAAAAAATTGGTAAAAATGATGCTGTAGAGGTGGAAGAAAATAAGGCTGATTAATAAAATATGAATAATTTTTTTTCTGTTAAAATCTCATCAGATCTTAAATCTCCAAGCTACTTGAAATTTGTATCATTCAGTCTACTTACTGGAAGCTCCAACATTTGTTTGATCCTGTCATCTGGACTTTTTCCTTTTTTGTCTCTTATCAACATATAAAGATTCTCCAGTTTAGGACAAGATCTCAATAATTTTTCAATGAGAACTTTTCCCATAAATCCACTGCCTCCTGTAACGAAAACGCTGCGCCCAGAAAAGAACTCTGGAATGGAGATGCAGTCCTCCATTTTCTAAGAAATAGAAAAAATCGAGTTGAATTGAGAAAAACAAAAAAAAAACTTTAATTAAGTCATTTAGCGAATTATGAATTCTCATGCTCAAAATTTTGAGATATTAAGAATAAAGGGAAATTATCACCCTGTATATTTAAATTTATGTTTGAAAAGCGCACTATTGAATTTAAAAGTTGACGTATCCCAGTGTTTTTTTTTTAATTTCCAACATAAGGAAAAAAATTATTTTATTCCATAAGTGGTTTTCACACTGTAGGTTTTTTTTATTTGCATATAGTTTGGAATATCTGCAATATTTTCGAAATCTGTAGATTTTCCGCAAGTGCTTTTTCACTACGATATAATTATAAGTAAAATTCTAAATATTCACATTTCTCGTTAATTGATAAAATAAACTTACTAAGATAGTTTATCAAAATGTAATATATGAAGGAATTATTGCGAAGCGAAAGAGTTGTTATTTCTATTGAACGATCATATAGACTTAAACAAATCCCCACTTCTTCTCATTTTTTAATAATAAGTTAAAATTGTTTTCATTTTATGAAACTCAATTTGAATTTACGTCAAGTAGAAATCGAAATCAAAAAAATGAACACCGACTCGATTCAATAAAATTTAACAAATTCATCTAGTACTGAGTCTTTTTTAACTCGTTGGACTTATCGTTAAATTTTTTCCAAGAAGAAAGCTATAATATATTCGAAGATCCTGGTTCTTTGAACCCTGATAACAATCACAGACCCGAAACAATTGAATGAACTTGAATTAATAACGATATTAATTGTCGTTATTTATTGGTCGAATGAAAGGGACATCGACCAAAAGGACTGAATTAGTTTAAATAGTTCACATGATTAACTCAAAAAACATCTGCCCTTTTTCTAGAAGGAACTGAAAGCATTTAAAAATCCTGTTGAAAAATACAGGGTGTCCCGGCACCACGTGACTCAGGTGTGAATAGTATATAATGTCAGGAATGCTTTACATTTTTTTTTTCGTACTATGCCCCCCTGTGAAGATTTATGCCTCCAAGTGGTACTTCCATAATTCAGTTTTTTTGTGATAACTCCTGAACGACTCAAACGATTCTGGTAATTTTTTCAATTTGAATCAATACAAATATCAGTAATAATTTGTTTACAACACCATCCTCATAAATCTTCAGATCAGAAATTTTTTTTGGCTGGGGATATCAGCGAAATTCCTCAATTTATGAAGAGTTCAATATCACTCTAAAAAAAACACCCAATATGTACCAATACTATTATACACAATAAATCAAATCATCCTATAAACTAAAAATTATCAGCATTTAATTGTATGATCCATAGATTAGTTAACATCTCCACGAATCGAGAAAATTATGTCTCTGAAATCAACATCATTAAACAAATAGCTATTAATAATGACTACGATCCTACGTTGATAAATAAATTGTTGATGTATAAAAATAAAAAAATAATTTTAAATATGGTATATTCCAATACAAAAAAAAATTTTAAATACATTTCCTCAGAATGTATTAAAGGTATTTCTGAGAAAATTGCTAGATACCTCAAAAATAAATATGATTTCAGAAATCCATTAAAAACTTATTCAAACCTTAGTAACTTCATATAAAATAATAAAGACGTTACACATAAGGATGATAAATCAGGAGTTTATAAGTTAATTACTTACAGATCTGGTGTATTTAAATGTATTAGGTTTGTGGTTGAGTTACCCTTCTAATAATGTTCAACATCAAATTGCTTAAAAAAATCACCGAATACCCTAATACAGAACTTGAAAATTATTTTTGGATTCTTCAAAACTCTTAGGTTCTTGTGTTTGGGCGGTTCAACTGGCTGTTCAACATCACCCTTTGACGGTAAGTTCAATATTACATTATTTCGTGAATAGTGAACCGATTTTGAAAATTTTAACTGGGTCGTGCACAGAACATGAATAACTTTCAAACTAACCAAAACCCGACATCTCTTTCTTATTCAAAAAATGTTAGAAATTGATGGCACCTTCATGAGGGTGTTTTTTTCGGAACAAACTCTTGATGGAAATTCGTCCCCCTCAAAACAGAAATTGACCAGTTTTTTTGAAATCTTCGTAAATTCTCCGTTTCTGAGTACTGGGGGAGGGGTCAAAAAATCAACAAAAAATAGAATCTATGCAAGCTGCCAAACATCAATGCTTAAAAACATACAAGTGGCAGAAATATCAGCTCTACAAATAATCACAAGAATAAGACAATACTAAACAGACTGCACAACCCTTCCAATGAACCACTATACTCAAGAACTCGTAGAACCAATTAAAAATTGACACCACAAACTGAACCAAAAATTTCACACAAGATTAGAAAAACTGGAAGATATTCTATCACTGTTCCACACTACTCAAAACAAGGACCGTACAAGAAGAGGATTCCCTACAGAGACTCTCCTTCAAGCACTAACTTAAGATAGAATAATACTGTACATTAAACAGGCTGAAAAATTCTTCAAACTGCCTCATTGTGCGCGCAAGTAAGCGTAAGACTGTGATCTGATGCAATGCATTTCTATGCTATGGGTTCAAATCAAGAGTTTAGTAATGAAAGTATTTTAAAATTTTTTTCAAAATAATTGGTCTGCATATCTAGTTGTAATAAATGATACAAAAAATTAAATTAAATGGCAAATGGTTCCTCAGGTATTTGAATCTGAAATAGTTATTCTTATTTTTTCGAAAATTCTCCAGACTGCAGATCCGATTCACATGAAATTTGGTGTTCAGACGAAGACTGATGATATGTTCTTGCTTAATTTCGTAAGAATCACCGAATCAGAAGATCTGAAAAAAATGTTAGCAGAGCAGCGTTGGGCGCTGGAAATCATAGCAACAGTCCTACGACCGAATTAAAAATTAAGCATGTAAATATAAAATAACGACAAGAAGGCTAATGTAAAATTTCGTGTGGATTCTGGGTCATATGAACAACGTAAATGCTTCCTGACTTCACGTCAGTGCTGTTCTAGAATTTTTCCTCATTCATTAAACAAAAATGATAGTAAATCTAGCAATTGATCTGGAATTTTACTTGCTGCTGATCGATTACTTCATTCATCTTAATTTTCTCAAATCTGGGGTAATAGAATCAAATTGAACGTGAATTAAAAATCAAATTATGATAATTTGATGGAATTATGTCGTTCATTTCAATGTTTTTTTCCTCACATTATCTTTCGCAATAAAATGTGACAGAAATTTATTGCTCAGTGAGCAATTTATTCAATTGGATAATGGGAACATATAAGAATTTACCTTTGCTAAATAATTTTCTAAACTAGGATCACTAGTGCACTTCTAACGCAGGCTGCTACACTAACCGTTTGAAATTTTTTCGTTATAGTTGTCGACTAGTTGATCGAAGGTATTATCATAATGGAAATAGCTTTTGTCACAATGGTGTAAAATGATAATATCATGAATAATGTTAACCCTTGAGTCGATGGCAAAGCGGTTATTGACAGGCTTCTAATATTCGAAGAGTGAAAGTAGACAGAAAAGGACGGTCTATACAAAAATACATTACTGCAAATGATAAACGCATGAAAATTAATTTTAATACATGTCATTAGTGAGGTCAGTTATTGATAACAGGCGTGTATATCCGGCTTTTCTACCTACAAATTTGTAGTTTTCCAATTTTGTAAGATGTATTGTTCGGAATGTAATTCCGTTTTTGTTGGGAAAATGAAAGATGATTTTCGTATAATGAATAAATGTTTTATTAAATTATACAGGGTGTATATAAATAGTTGCGAAAAAATCTTGTCAAAAAATAGGGTGGGTCTTCCATATAAACTTTATTTTTTGAGCCCCTCTGCTTAGTTAGAGCCGCCTGAAGATGGCGCCCGAAAATCAGTTTTTAATTATTTTCCTGAAAAGCAAAAACCTGACAATAATAAAATTGAACAGAAATTGCATGCGGGCGAGAAGGCACTCCAAAAAGTTTTTGGTGTTATTCCTCTATGATTGCAAGGGGTAGAAAAAGGCACCCCTAAAACTCCTTTCGCGAGAAACCTTTTTCCATATTCCTATTTTACAATAAAAACATTAATTTTCGGATAGCTTGATCCATTCTTAACAAATGCGGTCTCTTGTAATTACTTGCTAAAATCCAAGGTTTTTGAGAAAAAAAAAAATTTATCAAGACGTAGAGGCTGGAATTCTTTCCGAACTAGAATCTATCTAGTGAGCGGATGTCATTTTGTTGTAACAACTGACTAATTTTGATTGACTTTGATTCAGTTACAATTATTGTCAGTTTTTTGGTTTTTATGAAAAAAATTAAAAACCATTTTTAGGGGGCTGTAACTAAGCAGGGAGAGTTCAAAAAAATTAAGTTTATATGAAAGACCCACACTATTTTTTGACAAGGAATCACCCCCCTAAATTTTTTTACACCCTGTATATTGGCCATTCTGGTCCAACACCTTTTGCCATCTTTCTGGTAGTAGTATGATTCCACGCTCATTAAATGTTTGGTTTTTGCTGGCAAAAAACTGATCCAAATGATTTTTGACCTCTTCATTTGAATTAAAGGTTTTACTGTCCAAAATATTTTGCAATGACCGGAACAAATAAAAATCCGAAGGCGCCTGATCTGGGGAATATGGTGGATGTGGCAGTGTATCCCATTCAAGTTGTAAAAGCTTTGGGCGAGTGACCAAACTTGTATGAGGTCACACATTATCTTGGTGGAACACTACACTTTTTTTGTTGATTAATTCTGGCCCTTTCTGTTGAAGTGCATCATTCAGTTTGTCCAGCTAATGACAGTGGACTCAGATTCAATTGTTGTGTTATCCGGTAAAAGCTCAAAAAAAAGATTCCTTTAAAATCCCACCAAACAGACAGCATCACCTTTTTTCGATGGATATTGGCTTTCCATATGCTTTGAGCCGGCTCATCTTTTTTGTTCCATGATCTCTTGCATTTGATAATGTTATATACAACCCATTTTCGTCCCCAGTAATGATGCGCTTGAAAAGTACATCATTTTCGTGACGTTTGAGATGCTAATCACAGACGTTAACGCGACATCACAAATTTCTCTCCGTGAGAACATGGGAAACTTATACATTCTGTCAAGAAAGTACCGGGAATTATCGATTTAAATCTGGCGGGGCAATGAGGCAGGTAAATTTTTTTTTCCTAGGTTGGTACCACTGTCCTTAATTACTATGCCAAGCTTGAACGGGATCTGTCAACTGATTAAGTCAGTCGATGTCAGAGTGCGTGCCGATTTTTACTATGGGTGATTACGTTGAGCAAAGAATTTGTTTAAAGTTTTGTGTTGCAAATGAATTTTCGTGTGCTGATGCATTGAAAATGTTGCAAAAGGCCTTTGGTGATAATGCTCTATCGAAAACTCGTGCATATCAGTGGTACAGAGCCTTCAAGGACGGTCGTGAAGTGGACGCCCATCGACGGCTTCGATCGAAGATAACGTCGATAAAATTAAGGAAAGGGTGCTGGAAAACCGTCGTACCAGCTTGAGAGAGATAGCACATGATCTTAAGATATCCCACGAGTCCGCACGTACGATTTTGATTGATATTTTGGGCATGAGAAAGGTAGCCGCACGACTCGTACCGAAAGACCTGAATTTTCTTCAAAAACGTCATCGCGAACAGGTTGCTTCAGACATGCTGGATCGCTGTAATTCCGATTCTACATTCATGGAACGCATTATAACTGGTGATGAGACCTGGGTCTACGAGTACGATATGCAAACAAGCCAGCAATCATCGGAATGGGTGGCAAAAAATGAGCCGAAACCGAAAAAACCACGCCAAAGCCGCTCGAAAATGAAGGTGATGCTCATTGTTTTCTTCGATATCCGTGGCGTGGTGCACTACGAATTCGTTCCAGAGGGTCAGACGGTAAACAAGGAGTATTACCTAGGCGTTATGAAACGTTTGCGTGAGCGTATCCGTAAGAAGCGGCCAAATTTGTGGGCAAACAACTCATATTTTTTGCATGATGATAACGCGCCTTCTCACCGAGCTACGATTGTGACTGACTTTCAAAAACTTAACAAACGTGCTTCAGCAACCACCGTATTCGCCGGATTTGGCTCCCTGCGACTTTTTCCTCTTCCCAAAACTAAAATTGCCCCTTCGTGGCACCCGTTTTGAGTCGATTGAAGCCATAAAACAAAATTCGGCGCGAGAGCTAAAGTCCATCCCGGAAAGCGCCTATAAAAAATGTTTCGATAATTGGAAGTTCCGTTGGCATAGATGTATTGGAGCAAATGGAGCCTATTTTGAAGGCGACCCAATAAATTTTGACGATTAAATGTAAAAATGTTGTTTTAATTGAAAATTCCCGGTATTTTCTTGACAGAGTAGTATATCGAGCTTCGAGGTTCAACCCAAGCATGTCAAGTGATCATAAACAGTCGATAAATTTAAAATCTCACCGATCTCACGTGTTGTTATTTGCCGACTTGCATCAACTAATGCCTTTATCAGTTTCAGCCGACCTTCTTCGCCGACTTGCATCAATTAATAAATTAATTAATGCCTTTATCGTGTCGTTATCGCTTCAACATCTTCTACATTAAAATTGACGTACTGTTAACACATCTTCTCCATACACATCGGTCAGTTTCTTTCTGGCTTGAACAGCATTTTTACCTTCTCTATAGTGAACAAGTAAAATCTAACGAATTAAATCCTCTTTCGGTGAAAAATGAAATAACTTTCCGAACAACCTTATATTATTTCAAATATAGGAAATCGGTTGACACAAATAAAAACGTTTCTAAATTAACTTTATTCATTCACAGGACATCGCTCAATTAACTGAAGCTCAATATTCTTGTTCCAATGAGCATTTTAGCTAAAGTGTGGACGGTTTCTTGAGAGATTTCGGATATTTTATTCCTCACATAAATGGTACTTGTGGCTTTCATGAGATACCAAAGGTTGCAGCAAAACTGTAACAAAGAAAGAGAGAATTGGTTCATTGAGTAAGAACACTCGTTCTGCAAACTTAACTGAAGGATTATTAATTGAAAGGTTTAGGAACTCTTGTTTAACAACAGTGGGTTATACTGTATTATACTAAGTCATAGTTATATAACCTTTTTTTGCCCAACGCCCACTTGGAGAATCTGTTTTTTTCTAGTGCCCCATCTCAATTTTACATAGCATAATATATAACTTTTGCAAGTTTGTTGCAAACCCCGTGAAAATAATTACTAATTTAATGCAATTCACGAAAAAATTCTGTTTTATTTGTACTGGAATTAAAAGTTAATTTTTTTTAACAATTTACGAAGGCTTTGATTCCAACATTGCGGATTGAAAGTCAGAAATAAAGATTCGTTTTCATTTCAGAAAATAGCTGAATTGATTCTCCGAAACCTCCATATGCGATATGTAGACACGCTTCTCTCTTTTTATCTACGCCAATGCGAAATGCTTGTTTTTTTTTTAATTTTCGCCAGCTGATATCAAGATTCGTACTGGTATGTTTTTGATTTCTCAGTGTTCCAGTTCCAAAGAACTTTTTACACCGCTGCAGATCTGGAAGATTTCTCTAGATTGCTTTTTTGTCACTTTCCTCTTTCTATCTGAATTTTCATTTATAGTTGTAATGCTTTTAGGCACAGATTCTACAAAAGGGTGCTAAAATCAATCTTCATTATAGTTATAACGTTCACTGATAACCACCTCTGAAAGATCTGAAATGCAAACCTAATGGTCGAACTCACCTTGCTACCTTCAAGGGGATCCTTGCAAAACACTGGTGTAACTTCGGCACAGTTAATGAAAGATGCTCTGGATGGTGTTACCAAAACCAGGTTGTGGGACTTCTGAGTATGTTGCTCAGGGTTGAAGACCCTCATCTGCATGACAATCGACCTATAACCTTCAGTGGCGTTCCATCTCGACCATGCAAAATTGTAGCATATGGACAATTGTGCCATGTTGTAGTAGCACATGTACTCTGTGGCCCAGTGCTTTTCACAACTACCTGTTCGATAAAGACAGGTGAAGACGTTTTGACCAATATGCATTAAGAAGAAATGATTAAATATTATTTGAGTCAATTTATATTCTGAACTTTTGCTGCTGGTTAAGATCATAATATAAGAAGAACATGACAAAACTGTGGACGTCCCTTAAATCTTATCGGGGATGTTTTGGTATGGTGTACCTATCAAAAAATTATATTACGAAAAAAGAAATATAAAAATTCAACACCGAAGAGATCCGTATTCTCTAAAGATCATACGAGTGACGATCCCTCATAGATTATATAAATTACATCACTACATTACCGTATTAACCCGCTTTTTTCGGTGTCAAATATTCTGTGGCACTGTAACTTGACACGTGTGCTCGGTGACAATAACACTTATGGCGTTCCCATGGTATTATGAAGCGGCATGAAAATAAACCCCCTAAGCAACATAATCGAGATAATAGAACTTATAACAGTTCCTCTTGGTAAATCTTAGTAAGTAAACTTCTTTTGAATGCTTCTGATTAATTGCATGCTTTACGTTTTTGAATAACACTTTAGATTTAATGTGTGATTCTCAGTGATTGCACGCTTGTTTATTTGTACTTCCACTCATCGCTTTTCATTCTTGTATTTTTGCTTCAGTGTTATTTAATCTGACCGGAATGTTTTATTAAAATGCATTTTCTAGTTATATAACTAAAGCAGCACGACCCTCATAAGTTATCTGTTTGTATTCTATACTTTATCTCGGTGCCTGGTTGCTGTTTGTTGTATTTATTAATAAAGGTTCTTTATTTATACTGTTCATGGTATTCGCAAAGCCTGCTATGTAACTGATTTGCATGTACTCTTGTGTGATCCCCCGGTTACCTATTTTTTTGTTTGCTTTTATTGAAACGTTCATCAACACGCCGATGTGAAGGGGCTCTGTATCTATTTTATAATATCTTAGTCCGTTTGTGTTACATATTAGCCATATGCATGAGCCCGCTAACTTTGAGAGATTGTATTCCTTGTCAATCGGTGGCGTTCTTTAGGGTAAATCACTGATTAGTCCTGATAGAGGACGACGTATCGTATAGAGACAGTAAATAGCTCCGGATATCCATAGTTACTGTGAGAATGTGCGAGTGATTGCTAGATCAATATTCCGAGATATTGTGATATTTCCAGAATTAGTTTGCGTGACCCTTCAGGCAGTGTTCGGTTTGTTGTTTAGTAATATCTGAGTCTTCTTGGGCCTTGGCCACTCCGAGGAGGCCAGATACAGTCCATTTGATAGTAGCTTTTCCGATAGACTCGAGTTATCTTAGATCGCCTCTTCAAGGAGATCTCCTGGGCATACCACGCCAGCCACTTTACTGTCCATCCAAATTATTACCTCTTGTAACTGTTAGGTTCTGCACTGGTTACCGGAAGTGCAGTTATAGGTGCATGCTGGCTGTATCCCGTCCTTTCTAATCCTTTCCGCTGTATAAGAATGATATCCGATTAGAGCAAGTTACTGAACTAAGGATATGTAGAAATAAGTCATTTAGACCCGAGGCGCTATTGGGTTCACTGTGTAGCTTCATGAACTACTGAGTAGAGTAGATTTAACAGCAGGCTGATAAATTTTTGTTTCCATTCATTGAGGGTTGTTGCTTTTCAATATTACTAATATATACTAATATTATTCTGACGTTACTGTGTTTTGAATATGTGAACCCCCCGTCACTGTTTCCTTGTGAACCACTCGCAACATGGTCTTTCACTAATTGTTCCTTCGTCAAAAAGTATGTACGCATATAATATCATCGTACCATCTGGTCGGTGGTCGTCCTCTACTTCTTAGAGCGTCCTGTCTAAGTTTCCAATCTCTAATCTTGAATTCTCGCAATTTGTCCAGCTCTTTCCATTGCGCGCTGTACTACTTTAAGTTTGTGCACAGTCTTTTTGGTCAGCATCATGGTCTTGCCACTATAAGTTAGGGCATGCAGATACAGCGTAGTATGACGAATATAAATTTGATTTACGGCACGTTTTCTCTGAAAGTAGTAGAAAAAGTAACTTATTGAAAAAATTCACAAAATTCCGATTATCACTAACGAAAAACAGATAAACACCAGCCCTCTAATCAAACAATATCCAAGACACTCATTTCTTAGCGGAAACTATGCTTAGTTTGAAGAAGCAGGGCAGCCATAAATTTTTATCAACTAATGTGTGGTTCACATTCCCTTCTGAAATCGTCAAGTTATATTTCAGCATTATTAGTTTTCAATCTGGATCTATTGGTGGCTAGAACGTACTCGAAGCTGATGTATACATCGTGTATAACTCGTGTCCCAATAGTATTTTTGCATAATTAAGCGTTGTATCATTGAGTCCTCCCCACATAAACCTTCATTCACCATTTTTACTTATACAAGTAACACAATTACCAGAGCTAAGAAGCAGAATGTTTTTTTGACACCATAGCACTCACCTTCTACATAACAAAAAGCATCATAATCGGGGAAAATATCCACACCACCTTCCCTTAAAATCTGAAAGAATAAATGATAGAACTCTTAAATTTAATCAGAATATAGATTTCAATATTTTGTAATAAAGAATATATTTAGATGGGTCAGTAAGTACCGGGGCTGATATACAATTGGCAACGTCAATGCCATGCTACCTTTGTTTTTCGGTTGTTTCAACTTTCAATGATATTGGACTCAGTCGTTGTCGAGATATTGAAATTTAGTGACGCTACGTTTGTTTTTTCTAAACGATGGATAAATCCAAGTTTTGTATGTAAATCGAACGTTTTTAAACGGGAAAAAAATACAAGATCAGTAATGGCTTGAAAAGTGTTACCGAGTTCAAAAGTGTGCATGAAAATTTGTGCATGAAACGTAGTTATTTCTAAGTTTACTCACAGAAAAACAATAACAACAACGAACTGATGATTTGGTTGAAGCTGTTGATGCGTGATTAACAAAATTTTTTGCGTAGGTACTGAAGAGATACGTATTCTCTTACTCTTAGTAAGTAAACTTCTTTTAAACGCTTCTGATTAATTGCATGCTTCACGCTTTGAATACCACCCAGTTTAAATGTAAGATTCTCAGTGATGCACGCTCGTTCATCGTACTTTCACTAGTCGATTTTCTTTCTTATATTTTTGCTTCAGTGTTATATAATATGAATGGAATGTTTTACTAAAATGCTTTGCCTTTGTATATAACTAAAGCGGCACGACCCTCACAAGTTATCTATTTATAGTGTATACTTTCTCTCGGTACCTGTTTGTTGTATTTATTAATAGTGGTTCTGTATTTGTGCTGTTCATGGTATTCGCAGTGCCTTATATGTAACTGATTTGCATGTAATCTTGTGTGATCCTCCGGTTACTTATCTCTTTTTTTCCCTTTATTGTAACGTTCATTAACACGCCTAGATGATGGGGTACTGTATTTATTTTATAATGTCCTAGTCAGTTTGTGTCACAAATTTGCCACATGAATGCGCCCGCTTACTTTTAAAGGCTGTATTCCTTGTTAACCGGTGGTGTTCTTTATGGTAAATCACTGAGCAGTCCTGGTAAAGGACGACGTATCGTATAGAGACAGTAAATAGCTCCGGATATCCAACGTTACTGTGAGAATGTGTGAGTGATTGCTAGATCATTGTTCCAAGGTATTGTGATATTCTCAGGATGAGTTTGCGTGACCCTTCAGGTAGTATTCGGATTGTTCTTTAGAAATATCTGAGCCTTCCTAGGCCTTAGCCACTCCGAGAAGGTCAGATACAGTACATTTAATAGCAACTTTTCCGGTCGACTCGAGTTATGTTAGATTTCCTCTTCAAGGAGATCTCCTGGGCACACCACGTTAGCCACCTTATGGTCCATCCAAATTCTTATCCCTTGTAACTGTAAGGTTCTGGACTGGTTACCGGAAGTGCAGTTGTGGGTGCATGCTGGCTGTATCCTGTCCTCTCTAATCCTTTCCGCTGTATAAGAATGATATCCGATTCGAGCAAGTTACTGACCTAACGATATGTAGAAATAAGTCATTTAGACCCGAAGCACTTTTTGGTGCACTGTGTTTCTTTGCGAACCACTGAGTAAAGTAGATTTAACAGTAGGCTGATAAGTGTTTGTTTCCGTTCATTGAGGGTTGTTGCTTTTCATTATTACTTATATAAATATATTATTCTGGCGTTACTGTGTTTAGAATATTTGAACTTTCCGTCACTGTTTCCTTGCTCTCGTAAGGTATAATTTGTGTTGTCACAATAAAAAATAATAACGTTCTTTAGAGTACTCCGTATAATACGGGATAGCTCAGTACATGGCAATAGAATGAAACATGGATTCATCACTGTATCCACAAATCGATGAAAACTATGGTGAAATTGAACGATTTGCGATTCGAATTGCTTCCACGCTACCATATTCACCAGATTTCGGGACGTATGATGCTCCAAGAAAAGAGATTTGGCTCCAATGATGAGGTTATAACAGCAACTGGAGCATGTTTTGAGTCCAAAGGCAAATAGTTCTACAAGAAATGCATCGAAAGTTTAGAAAAACGTTGCAGTGATTGTATCGCTATGGGCCATGTTGATGAATACAATCGAATATTTTGCGAAAAAATGTGTGTGGCTCGGGACTTAATGACCCATCTAGTATATATTCGTAGGGTTAATAAATATGCATGTAGCAAAAAATTGAGATTACCCTTGCTAATTTATTGATAGAAAAACTCTTGGAAACGATGTGTTGGAGTGCGTTGTTGGGTCCATTTTGAAACTGCATAACAGTAACATTCGAGTCCTTTATTTTGAATTCAAACATCAATACTGCTGCTGTCAGTTGAAAAATTATGTTGTTACTGAAACAATAATTCGAATCAAAGATCAATTGTCAGAAGAAATCGAAGAAAAACGCAAGAATGAAATCCAAGTTAGCGGAAGACATGTAGAACAATAACCTGATTTTCTCATATACCCAAAATACAAAAATTCTCCTCAAACTTAGTGGCTTTAAACAAATGAAACAACCTCAGAGGCGAAAGTAAACGTTTAATTTATCATATACCGATTTTGGGTGAACAATACCAGACAATTTAAAAATATATTAAGAATTTGCTATCTTTCTAAGCTCCTGTGGAGCAGTATATTATTTGTTCCTTTAGTTAAATAGCTGATGTAAGAACAAGATAGAAAAAACCCTAATGATGAAGTGAAATTTTGTTTTTCAAGACAATGATGGACGTAGATAGACCATGGTCTCTCATGTTCACATACAAATCTCAGTTTATACCCACTCCTCATCTGGTTTGAGGTCCCATGTCTGGTAAGGCAGATTTCCATATCTGAACGTAGCCAAACCAAAGATGCCGAACCTTCCAGCCCGAAAGCTGACCGTCCCTTTTTCCTCATTATGTTTTACATCTTGAATATCCTTGGTGCCCCATATTTTCTTCTTCTCCTCCCACATGCACACAACCGGTGGTTCCAAGTACATGACGTGCGTTGGGAGCCTGAAAATGGTCATCAAATTTATTATAGGAAAAAAGAGAAGGGCAGAATCTCACGTAATTGTTATGGATAACATTTTAGAGAAACCTTCCTCTTGTAGTTTGAGAGCTGCTTCCAGCTCTTCTGGGGTCTTCTGCTCGCCAGTTGTCGGCAACGTTTTGAATTCCTCATAAAAAGGTACGTTAGTCAGGCATTTAGGTAGAACAACTAGAAATTAAGCATCTTCGTTAGCAAAATGAGGACACTTGTTTTTTGTAGACTCACAAGTGGCAACGCTCAGAACCATGGTGACTAAATGTTGGGGTTGAGGTGGCTGATAGAAGAGATTCAGTATGTGCAAACCTCCAAGTATTATGTATTTTCTTAAGTTTATCTCGTCTTCTCGAGTTACATAAAGTAGATGATGCCTCATATCTTTGTATGAGCACTCTCGATTTGAAAAAAAAGTTCATTTGTTGGGTCTACTATTATTTCTTTAAATAACTTACCCTCAAGTGTTTCAGCATACTCCTCTGGGGTGGGATCCAATTTGGTAGGAGGTACATCAGGTATCTCCCCTTCTTCGTCTATTTCGGGAAGTTGAAATTTAGACAGTGGTGGTAGATCTGGAGGTGCAGGTGCCTGGGAAAATGGTTTGTAGTTTGCCTTCTCCTGCAAGTTGTTCTCGTGCTTCTGTAGTTCTTGCTCGTATTGAGCCCTATATCTTCCTATAACTTTGTACTTTCTTATAACTTTCCATTCATTTTCCATAACCGAAGCCAGATCTGCAATAATATGTGTATTCTAATGAATTACCGAGAGTTGGTCAGTTACAAAAAATTATATAGTAGACTGAAATATTTAGAGATAATTGATAAAAGGATATAACAAATGGAGAGTTACTAGAGGATTAAGAAGTTTAGGTTAGGTTAATGAACAAGAAGTTTAATAAAGGTGTACTCACTATAGTTGTAGTATTCTGGTTTGGCTGGTTTAAGAAAGCCTTTACTGGTATCACTTAAGTGATCGTAAATGAGATACATTATTCTCACAACCATTCCTCCTCCAGTAATGGAAAGTGGAAACTCTAGATTCATGTTCAGATCCTTTATGTTGAGGGAAATTGGTGGTCTATGGTCACAAAAAAGGTTGTATCCACTTTTTGCTCCAGTAATATCTTATTAATTTTTGTTATTGACAATATCCATAGTATTTTTAAGGATAAAATGATTGAAATTTAGTTCCAGGTTGCGTTTGGGAGGCTTCATAAATCAAAATTGATAGAAAGTGTGATAACGCAAATAATTAAAGAATCTGAATAACCACCTGTTGAACAATTTCCACAATAAAAATATACTTATAATGCTAATTATTTCGGGGATAAATATGGTTTTGGAAGGATATCATTTACTCTTTTTCATATTTGTAATAAAGATTGCTTTAAACTCTAAGTGGAATACTCACGGAGCTGCTTTTCTAGGGTTGAATAAAGGAGTAGGCATCTTGAACTTCAACCATAAGCACAAAGTAAAATTTTTATCCTTGAAATTGAAGTCTCCAGTGTACAAGTTTATGTGATTCATATTTTTATCAATGTCTCTCAATAGTTTGAACGTCACATGCTCCATCATTTCTCTGAGTTGCTCTCTGAAGGAACTACGAAGCTGAAAATAAATTAAGTTTCTTTGTTTGGAACTTCTGCAGATTTATCTCACCCATTTGTAGTTTTCCATACGATTGGCAGATTTTGTAGGCACATTATCGATGAAATCATCTAGAACATTTAACAGCTAAAACCAATAGTAATTTATAATTGGCTTAACTTCAAACTATGTTTGGATTCACCTTCAAGGCATCTCTGGTTCTTGTAGAAGCTTCTTCAGGAGTTGTATCGACCATAACATTTGCCCAAGAATGTAGATATGTAGTCATATTGGACACATGATTCACTATAGGCAAATTACCGCATTCAACATAGAGACGCCACTGCAATTTTAAATCATATCAAGAGAAGTGATATAGAATGATATTATGACAAAGAGGGTAGAATAATCCTGGAAGGTTAGGAAATGGTTGGTCATTTGGCTTTGGTAGAGTCTTCCTACACTAAGATCAAAAAGGTCTTTGGTTTTCTTGAAAGTCTTATCCCTAATGTCTATGAATGTCAGGGACAAGGAACCTAGCCGAGTACATAAATCAAAAAACTTCGTCACTCTTTGCATGTTGTACTAGTGATCTCTTGCAGCTAACGACGGTCTTCGACGTCTACGTGCCTTGATGCCATTTGGTTATCAGAAACCTGGGATTCTGGCATAACCTGCTTCAGAAGATCTAAATATGTTCCTCCATAGTAAGAATTCCAGTTTGAAGAGTCGATATATAAAAAACTTAAGGTTATGTATCTCTATGTCAGTTTCTTTCTCTAACAGATTCATCTGAATACGCCCTTGGAATTTTCCCGGTGGTTGCCAACTTCACAGTTGACATCAAAATTATATTCAATCACTCTCGATTCAAAAAGAATTCCTTCTTGATAAAGCTCAAAACCTCTGTACTCTGTCTTTCATTTTGGGGACATCATTTGAACGGAATTTGTAAAGGTAACAAAAATAATAGATGGAAGAAGAGAGAGTTGGGAAATCGATAAAACATTAAAAAACATTGGGATTTAAATTACACAAATTAATTCAAGTATAATACTTATCGGTCCCCTAAACATCGTCACCTCTATAGTTCTCAACTCACGTAATCTTCCTTCCTCTTCTTGCGTTGAATTCTCCTGCTGTGGTCGTCTATCGACTTGATGACCTCCAGAGTCAAATTCAGTCCCTCAATCCTCTTGAGCTGTTCTTTCTGAGAGACGTCCTGCTGTATCTTCAAATTTTCTTTTTCATCTTCCTCCTGTTTCTTCAGCATCTCTGCGTCTATGGTAGCCTTTTCTTTCTCCAGCTTCAGATTATCTGCAGACTTGATTTTAAGCTTAATTTTCTGAAAAATAATTGGATTTGACGCAGTTCAGTCTAGAAAACTATAAAAGGAATTTAAGTGCTCTTCAACTGAAGGGATTGGGCATTTTTTTTCAAATTGTTGAACTGGCATACAAAGAATGTCTTTCATATATTTTGATGAAGATTAATATCACAACTATGAAATCCTCATCTATTGATGCGTATATTAGTACTGAAGACAAAGAAGGTGCCTAGGAAGAGGAGAGATAGGAATTATATTTACTCCTTTTTTTCGTCTTTTCTTAGAGCTAGCTAAAGACAGGTTGGTACTAGGTTCTGAGGGTTCTATTCTTTGACGGGTTTGTTCCTCAGCAAGTCTTTTTGCCTCTTTCCTCTCCTTTATCAAAAGGGTTATTACATCATCTAATCCTTCTGGTCTTGACAACTTCACGGTTTTTTCTTCAGGTTCTTCTTTCACCTTTTGCTATATCCAATTTTCAAATACAGAAATTAACAATAATGATAACAGTGATTTCTCAAGGAAACCTTTCACCTTTCTCTTCTTGCGTTTCTCCAATTTGGGATGCACTTTCTTTTCTTCCTTCTCTTCAAAAGTCTGTGGATGGTGTTTCCTTTTTTTATCTCTTGCTGCATCGTGTAATTCTTCTTCATCGTCGCTGAGTAAGTCATCTTCGTATTGGAAACTCATGCGTCTTCTCACCCAGTCGAGAAGAAGATTACCCTAGGATGAGGAGAGTTTTGGACTAGGGGTTTAAAAAAATTGTTATATTGGACGCCAGATGTAAGAACTTTTGAATTGAAGTACAAGGAAATTTAACGATTGGTAACGAGTGAAAATTTTTTGCTCCAATTTAAAGGTTCTTAACTGATCCTGACAAACACAGATTGATCTAAACGAACTTAAGCAATTAATGCTTTGGAATGAACTATTCAAATTCAATTTACTTTTGTAGGAATTTCGGAAACCCTTCGATCCGATAAATTTGTCTTGCTTCTAGATCTTGCTGTAAATTAACAAGATGGTTATTGACGGTGAACAAAAGTTCGGTGGACATCTGGAATTGTTAAATTTACTTTTTCCACTTAATGATTCTGTAGAAATTTTCTGATGATTCGAGTCAGAAGTAATTAAAGTAACGCTTCTAACTTTTCCTTTGGATAAAGAGGTGAGTATAGCCCCAGAAGATTTCCTTTCTGAAACTATAATCAATTAAAATCCCCGATGATTCGAAGACATTGAGATACTGCCCTGAGTGATATTTTTTCAATGGATATATACCTGTTTCATTTTCTATAGATAGTTTTTTAGACTGTTCTGTTCTCTCTTTTGAAATATTTTCCTTTGCCATTCGAAGAATATGATGAAGAAATGAAGAAAAAAAATTCACACAATTTGTCACAAATTCTGATAAATACTTCAAAATTTGACAAGTGAAAAAATCTAATGACTGTAGCATATAGGGATATATCACTTTAACTCCTGGAAATTTCTACTGAAACCTAATAGAAGAAGAGAATGCCGAAAAAAAGATTCAATCAATGCAAATTTGATAATTAATTTCGTTGGGAAATCAGATACAGGAAATTATGAAAAATTACTTACATCTTACTAGTTAGAATTACTATAATTACTATAAGAAGAAGGCGATATTTTCCTCGCTCTTGAATATAGATCAAACAATGTCCTGACAACCTTATAGACCAAATAATTTGCCCACTTCCAGAAAAGTGTTTCAAAGGAATCGGACTGAAAATCAAACTTATCATGCAAAACAAGACTTTCTATTTGAAATCTTTACAATCTGCAGTTTGTAACTTCCCCATAAGAGATTTCATTTTAAATTGAGAATAAGAAGGTGAAAGGTAAAGATTAAAACAAGTTGTATAAATTACTATGTTTTACTACCAATAAATTCATATTTTACACATTTGCGTGTGACTCTAGTTTCGGGAATTTGCTATTCCATCTTTAGACAACTTGTGATGAATTTCTATGGCAAAAGTGATAGTCGATATCTGAAGAAGGAAAAATTCTTGTAAAAAAATAATTCAGAAGGTCTACTTGATTACTTCTCATAATTTTATTACATGACAAGAATTGATCATTTTAAGTCATTGTGACTGAACGTCAACCTTACGAAATATTCAGCTTCATCTTTACAGTCAAACAAAATGGTCGAGGATAAAACTAAAAAATTTACTAACCGTAGCATCTAATCTGGTTCTACTGAGTTGCTTTAATTCACATCTGCTTTTTCAGGGCCAAAAGTAAGATCCAAATCGAAAAAGAGAAAAGCGGCTGGTAAAAACAGCAAAAATATAAATGTGTCCAGAAAAGATGCAGGTGATAGTAAAGTTTCTTTTGCGAAGGATTCACTTGGTAAGAATTTTCTTTCTTTCATTTCTTTCAATTGAGGTTTTGGAGCTCTTCATATAGGATCAAAATATTTTGAAAAAATGGCATTGAATTGAAAGAACACAGAAAAAGTTAAATCATTTATTCACCAGGAAATTCTCATTCTATTCTCGTGCAATTCCAGAAATAATAAATGTGAACTACAACGACATCGATAGCCTTGATAGTAACAATGAACTGAAAGAAATACCAACAACGGTAATATTAAAACCTTAATATCGACATCATCTAAGAGTCGATCTTTGTAGGGCGAAGAACTACTGAAATGGACAAGAGAACGTATGAGCTTCTCCTCCACAACAAGATCGGACCAAGAAAGCGTTGTGGACATAAGAGAAGAACAGGAAATACCCTTATCGTCTACTCCCAGAAAATCAAGAAGCGATAGGAGCGAGAAAAGCGAAAAAGCATCACTTAAACGGAGCAAAAAGAAGACGCACAGGAAGTCCAAAGCCAGTTCTGAAGAAAAGGTGGGGATATTCATCGAATATAACCTCGAATAATCTTCATTTTAGATCCTCGCAATTCTATAAATTCCAAAACCGTCTTCAGACTAATTCCACTAGCTATCGTGGTTTTCTCTCTTTTAGATACTAATCGTTGTTATTTAAAGAATTTTTTTTCAGTCATTTGATGAAGATCTGTATCTTAATGCGCCAGGACCTTTCGAAGATGAAGTGATGTTCCAGTGGAGATTGAAGAAGGAAGAACAAAAAAATATCGTGAAAAAGAAGAGTAAGCATAGCTTTATCGTCAATCTTTCGTCATCACCTTTTCATATATGACTTTTAAAAGACGATCACTTTTATCAGTGTTCTTGTTGCTCACCATAATTTTCCGTTAAAATTAGGTGAAAGATTAAATTTATTTACTGATATTTCATAATTCATGTCTTTTTTGGTGCACCTTGAAATTGAATTGCTACACTGAATTTTAAGATTTTATGTATCGGGTGTTTTTTTTAGAGTGATAGAACTTTCGATAGGGATAACTGTGATTTGACAGAAGGTATAATAGAAGCCATGTTGTTTTGATATTTCTGTTCAGTAAGCATTGACAAATAATCATGAAAAGTCTCACGCCGCAACAACGTTTACAAATTATTGAAATTTATTTTCAAAATCATTGTTCTATTCGCCAAACTTATAGAGCACTTCGTGAAATTTATAGTTTACATAATCGTCCATCAGAGCAGCTTATTCGTCGAACTATCGATAGATTTTGGACAACATTTTCTCTACTCGATCCAACAACGACCACAAGACAAAGAACTGTACGTACAGAAGAAAATATCGCTGCTGTAAGTCATAGTGTTAATGATGATCCAGATTTGTCTCTTCGTCGACGTTCAGAACGAGTTGAACTCTGTGCATCCACCACATGGAAAATTTTGCGTAAAGATCTTGGTCTATACCCATACAAGATCCAATTGGTTCAAGAACTAAAGTCACTTGACAATAATAAGCGTCGTTTGTTTGCTGATTGGGCCCTAGAACAGCTTGAAGTTGATCCACTTTTTTATCGTAAAATTGTGTTTAGTGATGAAGCTCATTTCTGGTTGAACGGCTATGTAAAAAAGCAAGATTGCCGTATATAGAGAGAAAACAATCCTCAAGAAGTTCTGCAGGTTCCATTGCATCCTGAAAAATGCACTGTATTGTGTGTAAGCCTGCATTTTCATTGATACTTACAAAGATTGGCAATGGTGAAGTTTTGGAACAGTTTCAATTAGAAATTATCGAATCAAGATTTTTCAAAAAGGAAGAAACTCAACAATTAAGTCCTCATGGTGTTCGTTTATTTTATACTAATGTCGTTGTAGACAGTTACAACAATTCAATTTTGCAAGAAGCTCCAGATAAAGTCATCTCAATAGCAAAGGATATAACAACTGGATCTAAAAATCAAGAACAAGAAACTTCTTTTAGATTACAACTACACAAAAAATCTGTCATCGATACTGGGGGATTACCTTACCAAATCACTTTTGTGAAAGGAAAGTATTACCTTATCACAACAAACATCGATGTAAGTGATGGATTAGTTAATGGTGCCGTTGGTAAATTAATTCACCCAGACTTCAATGAGGACAACGTAGTTTGCAGAGTTTGGCTCGAATTCTGTGGATCACCAAAGGTTGGACAAAAAGCAAGAAAAAAAGCTGCTTTACTAACTGTTCAAAGCAAAGTACATAATGCTGCTGTACCTAGATGATTTAACTATTATCAAGAATAATTTTAACTTCAATAAATGTTCCCAGTTAAGAGCGAAGTGACATTTCTTGAACCATCTCCTAACGTAGAAAGAAAAAGTTCAAGTTCCCTTGATATGAAAAAGGGCAGAAGGAAAACAAGAGTAAGTGTGAACAAGACTAACATATTTTATTTTTTTTTGGTCACTTTTTTGGTGAAAATATAGAAAAATTTTAGTTTCTGGGAAAAAATTTTATCAAATTTTTTTTTGGGAGAAAATTTTTTATCACTTTTTTTGGGTGAAAAAAAATTTTTTTTTGGAAAAAAATTTTTTCAATTTTTTTCTGGTGAAAATTTTTTCAATTTTTTTTGGTGAAAATTTTTTCAAAAATTTTTTTGGGAGAAAATTTTTTCAAATTTTTTTTGGAGGAAAATTTTTTTTTGGTAACTAAAAAAAAATTTGGTGAATGAAAAAAAATTTTTTGACAAAATTTTTTTTTGGAGAAAATTTTTTCGAAATTTTTTTTTAGGATTTGTTTCAACTTTTTTTTTTTGGGTAAAAATTTTTTCAAATTTTTTTTTAAAGAAAAATTTTTTTTGGGTAAGAATTTTTCAAATTTTTTTTTTGAGAAAAATTTTTCAAATTTTTTTTGTCACTATTTTAAGGTGAAAATATTCTCTAATTTTTTTTTGGGTGAAAATTTTTTCAAATTTTTTTTTGATTGTACATTTTTTTCTGGGAGAAAATTTATTCAATTATTTTTTGTCACTTCTATTTTTAGGTCTTTTTTCAGCTGATTTTTTTTTCACAATGAATTTCTTCATAAATTCTTCAACGTTGGCTTCTGTTAAAGAGATCCATCCAAGAAGCTAAAAAGGAAGCAGAAAGACAAATTGAAATAGAACTGGAGGAACAGAGACAAAGAGAGGAGAGTTACCAAAAGGCCCTTTTGAAACATCAGCAAGACGAAGATGAAGAAATTCTTCGAGAGCAACGGAACGCTATAACGTTGAAGAAGATCAGAAGATTTGAGAAGGAACGTCTTGATCACATCTGGCATCTATTCAGGAAGTCGGAAGTATGACGAAAAAAAGCAACAACTGATCAGTAACATGTATTCAGTTTATCCTTATATGGTAGACATCATTTGGTACATCTGTTGATTATGGTTGACCTTGAGGATCATCTGATACAATCTGCTTGCATTCCAGAATCTTGTATGAAGTTCTAAATGTTATTTTTCAGGCGGAACACTACAGAACTTGCGAAAAAGTTCCTCTGGTGACAAAGAGTAACCATTTGACTACCTTTGTGAAGAAATGGAAGTCTGAAATTGAAGGTATGGATATGAAACAACTTGGTGAAACTTGTTGTGTGAATCTTGAGGTAATTGGACCACTTTCCTGAAAGAAAAGAGAATTACTAGTTGAAAAGAGAATAGTATCCTGGATAACTCATCATTAGACGCTTCTTGAATTTTTGACTATGTTGTGAATAGTGACAATTAGAAGTTCAAATTATTCATTGAAAGTGCAGTCTTATGAAGGAATATTCCCAAAAGAATATAATTTAATAACCATAATACACTGCTCAAAAATTGAAGTGGATATTCGAGGGAAACGTGACTTTTCGCACTTGAATCAAATTTTCAGAATTGAAGAAGAGGCGTATGTTTGCATTGTAACACACAAGGGTTGTTTACCCTTGATACATAGGGGTGTTTACCTCAATATAATAAGGGTAACTGTGTGAAAGTTTTTATATTTCCTACTTTCAAAAAAATGTAGTTAATTTCACTTTCTAAATAATGAAACAAGAAAAATCGAAATACTACCCAATATAAACCTTTTTCTAACTATTAAACCTTACCACTGTCACCATTGTATCAATAGCTGAACCCTCTACACGAAAGTGTTGGCCTCAGCCTAAAGACACAACACCCCTTCATAAACAAACACTATATTTTAGCCCACAATTTTTCAAACGGAATGAAACTTGACTATACCGACCACGAACCGATTAGTAACTGCCTGTCACTAGTCAAAATTTTCCTACGTCGGCTTTTTCGAAGTTCCCATCGCTTAAAACACGTACACACGTATTATATTTGGTGGATTCGGTCCTTACTTGATGGAAACTCATTTTCAACTAGTAATAAATTGAATTCAATTTCCACAAACTTTTTATTGTTGAATGACAATTGTTTCGCCACACTATGGCCTAATCATATTCTACATTTGAACTGATACTGTACGAAAACTTAGATAGGTTCTTACATATGTATTGACAGGTAAAACAGACCATCCAGATCTTTTGACTTGTCGATTTCTTATCTCAACTTTCCTGAAAATTCCCAATCTTAGCCTCGAAGTCCTTGGTGTCGTCTGCACAAAAAACATAATCGCGAACTTCCGTTCCCAAGACCTCCTATTAAATTTAAATGAATCGATCCAATGATTAATACATTGTTGCTTTAAGATTCTCGCGCGTTGTTTAAGCAACATTAACGTCGCTTATCGGCTACGATCCTCAAGTCACCGAGTTTTAGTTAATAAACTTCTTTAGATCAAAATTTATTTCTCTATTCCTAAGTAAAACATAGGCCCTTTATTACAGCGTATTACACCTTGACGGAACTTTAGTAAAACATTGCTTTCATTGATAACCTCATTGACACAATGCCAAATAGAGTTAGAGCACTACGAAGAGCTAGAGGACGCCCTACCTGAAATTAAACCGTGATTTCAAGGTCTTTCTAGCAGAAGGAAACTTTTTTTAAACCTGCAGACTCCACCAGGTCAGAATCTTCAATTTATTTATTTCTCTATTATGTTGGAGCTCTCAAGCAGACATGCTTACTGTAGCCATTTCAGGCGGGTTAGAGCTAAATAGTCATCTAACTTAATATCGGGTCTTTTTTTTAGAGTGATAGAACTTTCGATAGCGATAACAGTGATTTGACAGAAGGAAGAGCCATGTTGTTTTGATATTTCTGTTCAGTAAGCATTGACAAATTATCATGGAAAGATCACGCCGCAACAACGTTTACAATGTTAAAATTTATTTTCAGAATAAGTGTTCTATTCGCCGAACTTATAGAGTACTTCGTGAAATTTATGGTTTACATAATCGTCCATCAGATCAGCTTATTCGTCGAACTATCGATAGATTTGGGGCAACATTTTCCCTACTCATGCAACAACAACAACAAGACAAAGAAATGTACGTACAGAAGAAAATATCGCTACTGTAAGTCATAGTGTAAATGATGATCCAGATTTGTCTATTCGTCACACGTTCACAATAAGTCGGACTCTGTGCATCCACCACATGAAAAATTTTGCGTGAAGATCTTGGTCTACACCCGTACAAGATCCAACTGCTTCAAGAACTAAAGCTACTTGACCATAATAAGCGTCGGGCTGATTGGGCCCTAGAGCAGCTTGAAGTTGATCCACTTTTTCATCGTGAAATTGTGTTTAGGGATTAAGCTCATTTCTGGTTGAACGGCTATGTAAACAAGCAAAATTGCCGTATATGGAGTGAAAACAATCCTCAAGAAGTTCTGCAGGTTCCATTGCATCCTGAAAAATGCACTGTATGGTGTGCTTTACACGCTGGGGGCATCACCGGTCCATATTTCTTTAAAAACTATGTTGGAGCTAATGTTACAGAGAATAGTACACGTTACAGATCGATGATCAATGAATATTTGTTTCAAAATTTGAATGGTATTGACTCAGAAGTGTTGTTGTTCCAACAAGATGGTGCTACACCTCATGCTGCTACCGTAACAATTGATTTATTGAAATAAAAATTTGGTGATAACATGATTTCGAGAAATGGTCCAATTAATTGGCCTCCAAGATCATGCGACATAACTCCACTGCATTTTCTTCTTTGGGGTTATGTCAAGTCATTTATGCTGATAAACCAGAAACAACAGACGCTTTGGAAGCCAACATAACTCGTGTTATTGATGAAATAAGGCATAAATTACTAGAAAAAGTGGTCCAAAATTGGTCTGGTCGAATGCGGTTCCTCAGAGCTAGTCGTGGTGGACATACGCCAGAAATTATTATCAAAACATAAATGTCATAAAATTATCTTTCAAATAAAAAAAAATTTGGCTTCAATCTTAATTTAAATGCGTTTTTTTTTCAATTTAAAGTTCTATCAATCTAAAAAATACATCCGATATGTACGCAAATTATTTGCTTCAATTTTTGAGCAGAGTATATTTCATGTTATTAAAATGGTTTTCTTCTCAAGTAGTGAAAAGTTACTGATCGTCTTTCACATTTCGATTTATTATACATTATATTACATATCAGTTTCTTCAACTTTGGGTGAAATTCATTTGAAGCTTCCTTTTTATAAGAAAGGAAATAAAAACTCAAAAGAACTTTAATTGTCGAATATTTAATTCGTTCTAGTAGCTAGTTGTATTATTTATTTTTGTCTTTCATTTTATTCTACAGCTTTTGAATCGGTTAGACGAGTTGATTTTCTTCACATCTCCAAGCGATACAGAAAAAATGAACCAGTGGAAATGGGTAAACTTATTTTCAATTTCTTCTATTGGTCAAAATACTTAAAAAAAAACTTTCAAAAGAACATTTAGTACATGATTATTTTACATTATAGTAAACAATTTAGTCTACTCAAAAGTTGATAGCTTTTATAGGAAAACAGCAGGTATCTCTTATCTGAGCTCCATCTCCAATAGGCTTCAGAAATATTACGAAATATTCAAGAAGAAATGCTGCAGAGAGCCATGTACAATATTCTATCGGATATACATAAAAATTTAAAGATAGACAATTTAGACTATGGGGAGTTTGAATATAAGAATGATTCATTCACATTGTCGATCTGGTTGAAATTGGATTGGCCCATATCTTTACATAATCCGAAGAAACAACCTGTGTAAGTCATATAATTTTGTAATACACTGCTGAAAAAGTGAAGTGGATAGTCGAGACAAAACTAACTTTTTGCACTCAAATCGAATTTTTAGGATTGCCGTACATACATGTTTGCGTATAACAAACACAAAATATGGTCCTCATGACACTGAATAGCTTAATTACAAAAACTCATTTCTTGTAAGTACATGATTTTCATTTTGTTTATTTATATACTGTTGTCGCTCTAAAGCATTCTTTCCTAGTTTTGCCATTTCAAACAGGTTAACCGTTTTGTGGACACTTAACTTCTTACTTCACTATCTAACTGTATACGTCCATAATCTGAACACACGTAGTAGAGGGCTTATATCTCCCCCTCCTCATAGGTTGTCACTATTTGAGAGATCTTTTAGTTTCTCAATTTATAAATTCTATAACAATTATATAGTTAGTTCTCTTGCGAATCTATCCGTGATGTCCTTCAAAGCTAGGGTCAGGAATTTGATTTATAGAGATCAGTGCGGTCAGAGTGATCAGTAATTTCATTTTCATATATGGCACTTTAATACATTCTTATAATTGTTAAGGTTGGAATATCCGAATACTTTTTCTGTTTTTTTTGTTTGTATTTTCGCCTCGAATTGTATTATTTTTTTTTTATATATTTTTGATCAGGGTTTGAGTGGAAGAGCAGGGGTTGCAAAGCAGATTGCTTTATGGCCATCTGAACTCCGCCCTGTGATTGTTCCTTTCAGAATTCATTATATTAATTATAATTATATATATTTTTATTTTTTGCAATAAAGTCATTATTATTATTATTATTATTATATATACATATAACATATATTATTATATGTACTCAAATTATCCACTTCAATTTTTAAGAAGTGTATATGAAAAAGCGTCTTCGTTATCTTACATATTGATATCGGGTGTTTTTTTAGTGATAGAACTTTCGATAGGGATAACTGTGATTTGACAGTAATTCATTACAACATTTCACAGAAGGTAGAAGCCATGTTGTTTCGGCATTTCTGTTCAGTAAGCATTGACAAATTATCATGGAAAGACTCACGCCGCAACAACGTTCACAAATTGTTAAAATTTATTTTCAAAATCAGTGTTCCATTCGCCAAACTTATAGAGCACTTCGTGAAATTTATGGTTTCCATAATCGTCCATCAGAGCAGCTTATTCGTCGAACTATCGATAAATTTCGGACAACATTTTTCTCTACTCGATGCAACAACAACAACAAGACAGAGAACTGTACGTACAGAAGAAAATATCGCTGCTGTAAGTCATAGTAGTAGTAATTATGATCCAGATTTGTCCTTTCGTCGACGTTCATAACAAGTTGGACTCTGTGCATCCACCACATGGAAAATTTTTCGTGAAGATCTTGGTCTACACCCATACAAGATCCAACTGGTTCGAACTAAAGCCACTTGACGATAATAAGCGTCGTTTGTTTGCTGATTGGGCCCTAGAACAGCTTGAAGTTGATCCACTTTTTTATCGTAAAATTTTGTTTAGTGATGCAGCTCATTTCTTGTTGAACGGCTATGTAAACAAGCAAAATTTTCGTATATGGAGTGAAAACAATCCTCAAGAAGTACTGCAGGTTCCATTGCATCCTGAAAAATCACTGTATTGTGTGCTTTACACGCTGTAGGCATCATCGGTCCATATTTCTTTAAAAACAATGTTGGAGCTAATGTTACAGTGAATGGTGCTCGTTACAGATCGATGATCAATGATTATTTGTTTCAAAATTTGAATGGTATCGACCCAGAAGTGTTTTGTCATGCTGCTACCGTAACAATTGATTTATTGAAAGAAATATTTGGCGATAATATTATTTCGAGAAATGGTCCAATTAATTGGCCTTCAAGATCATACGATATAACTCCACTGGATTATTATTTTGGGGTTATGTCAAGTCATTGGTTTATGCTGATAAACCAGAAACAATAGACGCTTTGGAAGCCAACACAACTCGTGTTATTGATTAAATAAGGCCTGAATCACTCGAAAAAGTCGAATGCGGTTTCTCAGAGCTAGTTGTGGTGGACATATACCGGAAATTATTTTCAAAACATAAATGTCATAAAATTATCTTTCAAATAAAAAAAATTTGGCTTCAATCTTAATTTAAATGTGTTTTATTTCAGTTTAAAGTTCTATCACTCTAAAAAAAACAACCCATACTTCAAAATAGGGTGATTATTTTGTCTGTAATTATCAGATACTGAATGGAGTAATTTGTGATTTCAAAAAATGGAAAAAATAAAAAATTACTTCATTTTCTGTCACTGTTTCGTTATTGATTATATAGTGACCCAACTTTCGTAGTTTTGATTACATTTAAAAAATTGAAGTGCATAAGATGTTGTATTCCAGAGGTTTTATAATATAAACTGCTTGTCAAAAGTTAAGGATATTGATGTTTTCCAAAAGTGCATATTATTCGTATCATCTTAATACTTTTTCAATTACATAAATCTATAACGATTGTGGAAACGTATTCTGCTTCATCGTGAACCAAGATTTCATCAAGTTTGATCATTTTTGTCTATGTACGTCCGCATTAAAGTGAACGAAGAAAACCTTCCAAATATGGTTGCCTCATGCAATTTTTTTTAATTGGAAAGAGATGACGGATGTGTTTAACCTAATAAGCTTTTTTTGTTCTCTACACATCCTAGTTTCCTAATACAGAACTTGAAAATTATTTTTGGATTCTTCAAAAATCTTAGGTTCTTGAGTTTGGGCGGTTCACCTGTCTGTTTAACATCACCTTTTGACAATATTACATTATTTCGTGAATAATGAACAGATTTTGAAAAATTTAACTGGGTTGTGCACAGAACATAAATAACTTTCAAACTAACCAAAACATGACATCTCTTCCCCATTAAAAAAATATTGGGGGTTGATGCTACCTTCATGGGGCTGTTTTTTTCGGAACAAACTTATAATGGAAATTAGTCCCCCTCAAAACAGAAGTTGAACTGTATTTAAATCTTCGAAAATTCTTCTTTTCTGAGTTCTGGGGGTCAAATTTTCGTTGGGACACCCTGCAGAATAAAACGATGCGTCTTTGACGCCAATCGGACTCTTCGAAATATGTTGAATAAAGTCTTGAAATTCACCCAAAAATAATGGATTTTTTCCCCAACCTATTCAATAGTTTTGCATTTTTCAAATTTAATTTTAATTTTTTTAATTATTTCAGACCTAATACTCAGGTTCGTCTATCTGAAGTTGATTTGATCTGTATATTTCCTCATTTCCTGAAGTGCGATAAAAAGGCCCTCATATGTCTGTATTTGCCTTACAACCATTTTAGTGACACTTGTAAATCCTTCTACCCTCCACCAAAACCAGATTTTTTCATCAAAGGTAAGTCCATACTTAAAAGTAGATCCATTTTTCAAGAATATCCTGGCTCAGTGGATATTAATTGCTTTAACTGCTAGAGGTGGGCCATTTGAAGTTTGAATTTTTTACTGGCTATTATTAAAATAACTAATGAGTATTTTTTCAAAGTGGTGAGTTTATAAGGAAGGATGAACCTTGAAATTAACGAATCAAAAACAATATCATTCAAACGACCGCCACGACTGGCTACAGTATCCCATCAAATCAACCCAATTTTTCTGTACATTTTCGATTATTTTTGGCTCAATCTCATGAATGAAGTATTTTTGCAGTTTCTCGTGGAAAATAAAAATTTTTTCTTCAGACATCTGCGAGTCCACCTACGAAGATAAATTAGTGAAACAAAAATACATCTATGAATGCTACCTCAGAGCGGAGTACAAAGAAAAAATAGAGAAATACAAGGAAAAACATCCGGATGACAAATATCCAACACCTTTTGTCCTTCAGGAGATACCATCGAACGAAGATATACCAAAAGTTCCAATGCAGAATCTTGAGCCAACGCCTTACGAATACGCAGATCTCGCAGATGGTAGGCTAGGTTTAGTTTAAGAGGCATTTCTTACATTTCAAAACCTTCCACAGACCTTCGATACAATATCTGCGTGAAGAACATGTGCAGAGAAGTGGCCCAAGATGAGGTGAACTTGAGAGAATATCATCTGGTCGGTGGGCTGTACAAGATTGAACTTGTTTACCATCCTCCGCAGCCTGAGCCTCTTGTTAGGTTCTACATGACTCTGAGAGTAGGTTGGTATTTGACTGTGCAATTTATCATTGTCTCCACCTAATGTTGGAGTTCCTCTCCCATAGATAAGCCGCCAAAGAAACTAGAACTTGTTCCCTTTTATTCAAAGTTCCAACCTCCACCTCTGCCCTGCCTCGAAGATGAAACTGCAGATAACATTAGCTCCTCCAGTAAGACGTCCAAGACCCTTAGAGGCAAACGGTTGACTGCTAGGTACGGTAGTAAAACGGACAGTCGGAAAGGAGGTGGTTTTGATCCTGAGGAGGTTCAGAAATATAAGGAAGCACAGGAGAATTGGGAACAAAGCGTGCAACAGGAAAGGGAGAAGTTGATTTTCATCAGTTTGGGGTGAGACTACCGATGATAAGATGAGGCCATGTTGTTTTAATTGAAATAACCATTGAATAAATTTAAGTTACAAATGTTTCACTAAAACTGACATGAGCTGATGCTTCAAATTGTCGTAAACTATCAAGATATAGAATTCATGATAGGGCTGTAATGATACAGGGATTAATTAGGTGGACAATAGCAAATTCAACGCTAGCTTCAATTCCCCTGTATTAATTTGTTTATTCTAATCTCCAGACCAGTTAATGTAAAACTTAGGAATTCGCTTTCGAGGCACGCACGAACGGCTTCATGAAAGAAAATTCTTTTACTCTGGCCTTTATATTGTAATAACAAACTACAGATTAAAAAGTTCATAAGAGCTGATTGTACAAAACGTAAATATGTTCCTTCAGATGAGTTACTGAATGGAAAGTTTAGCGAAAAACGCTGACGTCGGAATTAAAACGTGTGGCTCGACAAGGAGCCGAGCTTTCGAAAACTGCTAAGTAGGAATTTTGAGCGGGTGAACCAATTAAACATTTGGAAGGAGAAAACTGACTCGTACGAGGTATTAAAGGGGCCAAAAAGACAGTTTGTCGGGGAGTCTTGCCACGTCGGAAAAACTAGTAAGATCGTCGAGAAAAGATCGTGGTGTGAGGCTCGAATTGTTTTCAGAATTTAGCATTATTATAATTACATTAACTATCAGGTGGCTTATTACATCATTTCAATCTCTTGTTGTGCAAAATTTGATTCCCGAATTTCGAAATTACCATCAGGTGACTGATACTCTCCTTCGAATTGACATCAGCTGTAGATTTCTGCCATGACTCTTTTCAGGTTGCCCAAGGACGTTATTTACTTAGAAAAGCCAATTGTATGCTTGTGGGATGAGGATTTAAAAATTTGGACGGCAAGAGATATATACGAAGTGGATCATGAACATGATGGAAGAAGAGTAACATTCAGGTCTTCCAAATTTGGATTGTTCGGCTTATCAGTAAGAAAATTTTCAAACTATCCGTACAAAAGCTGGGATATCAGGCCTAACGTGGAGTGAGTATCTTCATAAAATTACTGATTTTAGAACCAGCACGAAGCTGATTTTTTCTAGTGATTCTATCTCTATTGTTCTGGAAGGTTCGAAAGTAACTATTAGCCTGATCATCCAAGAATCAGAGATAACGATTGCAGATTTTGAGTACAGACTGACACAGTATTTAGTTGGCAACAAAGGTTTAAACGGTCTGATACATAAAAGCATGAGTCTGTTTAAATTCATTCAGGTAAGTATCAATACTTTCTCCAGTTTGTTCGAATGGATAGAAGTGTAGCGACCATCTGCTTGGCTCCTCGTCCAGAAACCTGCCTTGCTCTATTGCAGCTTGACCGGCGTATCATATAGAGGACACGACTAGTCTAAAAATTCATGTCTGACCATACCCGCCGAGTTCAAATAGGGCAAGGCACACAGCGTTCGACGATCGTTCCAAAGCGAAACACATGGTCACTGGCGTTACAGGCAGACATGCGCAACACGCCTGTTTGAAAAGTTTCAGGTGCGCATGCTCAGAACGACACGCTGTCTCCCAAATTAAAAGGTGGAAGCTCCCTCGCAACACCTCATTTCCTACTAGAGCTTCAGAAGAATATACAGGGTGTATATGAATAGTTGCGAAAAAATTTAGGGTGATTCCTTGTTAAAAAATAGGATGGGTTTTTCATATAAACTTTATTTTTTGAGCTCCCTCTGCTTAGTTACAGCACCCTAAAGATGGCGCCCGAAAAACAGTTTTTAATTTTTTCTTAAAAACCAAAAAACTGACAAGAATAAAATCAACCAGACATTTTATGCGGGTGAGAAGGCACTCAAACAAACTTTTGGTGGTGTTCCTCTATGATTGCAAGGAAAAGAAAAAGCCACCCCTAAACCTTCTTTCGCAAGAAACTGAAAAATTAAAAACTATTTTTCGGGCGCCATCTTTAAGGGGCTGTAACTAAGCAGGGGGGCTCAAAAAAATAAAGTTTATATGAAAGACCCTCTCTATTTTTTGACAAGGAATCAGCCCCTAAATTTTTTCGCATCTATTCATATACACCCTGTATATGATTTCAAGCTGAGACAGTTTAGTATTATATTCTGATCTGAGCGTGGTAAATTGATAATAAATTTTTAAATTACAGACAATGAATTCAAGTGGGCTAGATATGTTTCCGGACTACGACGCTAATTGTTATTATACAGGTGGGTAAAAACATTTCACCTCATTTCGAAGCTTTCGAAAATTGCTAAGTAGGAATTTTGAGCGGGCGAACGAACTTAATATTTGGAAGGAGAAAACCGACTCGTACGAGGTATTAAAAGGGTCAAAAGAGAGTTTGCCAGGAAGTCTCGAATTGGTCTCAGATTTTAGTATTATTATAATTATATTGAGTGATATTAGTGAATATTTTTGGAAGTCTAAGAATTAGAGAAATTGCCAAGTTCCAAGGAATTAAAGAGTATCGGTAATCGTTCTTTATCGTTATTTTTCGTGTGAAACAGACTGTTTCACGTAGAAAATCGCGTGTGCCTAGTTTTGGTTTCAGTTTTTGGTTTTGGAGTCTAGGGTTAAGAAGTATCTAAAAATTTTGGTATATTATTCAGGTTGAAATTGTCTAATTGAAGTAAAGTCAAAAGGTTGACATATCTTTTCGTAATCAACATGTTTGAAGAATTTCGAAAGAATTAGCAATTATATAAATGATTCGTAGTGCTTAAGGGATCCGCATCGCCCTCTCCGTAATTATTCATTGTGCCATCTTTATTGAGATTTTATTGATTTAGGATTGATATTGATAATAACATAAATAGAGGTTAATACTTGATAGAAGGTATATAAAATTATTTAAATATTTTAATAACATAAATAGAGGTTAATACTTGATAGAAGGTATATAAAATTATTTAAATATTTTAATATTAGCCTTCTACATATTTCATTCCAAAAAATTATAACTTCAGGAATTAAATTAAAATAATGTCATATAAGTACCACTTATATCAAATGAGATATAAAAAAAAACATTCATTATAAGACATCCAAATGATATAACAAAATCCAATAAATAAAAATTGTTAACCAAAATCTTATAAGTTAAATATTTTGAATAGACAAAATTTTGTTTCTGCTGATTAATCTTATGAAAACAAATATCTTTCAAAAAATGTTTAACATAATCTTAAGAATTTCATCAAAAGACTAACTTACTTAGAATATTCAATATTATTGGATATCTAACTAAGTTACTTTCTATAAAAACTCAAGATATGTAAAAACATTACTGAAAAACAAGTTTTAAGAAATACTTTGTTTCGTCAGTATTCAAATAAATCATATTCAATAAAATATAACATCAATCAACAACAAATATTTACTCACCATTCAACAATTTAGAAAACTTCTGGTAAATGAATACTGAAAATTTTAAATGTAGTGATATTGATAAAAGCCTGAAACGAGATGGATTATTAAAAGATCACTAATCATCTCTATTGTCCTAGTTGAACACATTTTCATACCTTCGGTGATACATATTAAGAATTCTCTTATTGGCACGTTTACCTAGCTACTGTATTTCAGATGATAATGGTAGTATAATATATAAAACTGTTATTTCCTTCCCAGCCACCATAGAGAAACATTGGGGCATGGCCTACGTGACCTACTACGCTATGGCTCAAACTTCAATTTGTTACAACTTCTGCAATTCGAAATGGAATTCAGAAACCGGAAGGAGATCCATAGTGCTGCGCTTGAGAGAATTCGACCCTCACGAAGATGACAGCATCCTTCATCCTTTCGACGTGGTCCAGGCTACGCCCCTGAGATGCCAGGTGCTCACGTGTACCGAGGAAGATGAGAATTTTTCAACTGAAACTACTTGCTCCTACAAGGTGAATTTATACCATTTTTTCTGATGACTTGAATGATAAGTTATTCAATTACTCTCAAGATTACCTTTAGTTTTATTTCACTCTGACTTGAATTTCAATTCATCTTTAGACTGTGATGAAGTTTTGAAGGAAATAACCCAATTAGACCAGTCGTTTCATCCATAACATCCCCAAGCATAAAATTAACAAAAGCTTCAATATCAATAATTCAAACTGAAACAAATTCCCATCTTCAGACAACAGGTGTCTGAAGATGGGATAGTTAATTCCCGAAACTCGAGTCATAATTAAATGTGTAAAATATTAATTTATTGGTAGTAAAACATAGTAATTTTTACAACTTGTTTTAATTATGATCAACTACCAAATAGTAACGGCTGAAACAGTTCAGAACAAATACTTCCCTTATTGGTTCAGATTTGTAGATGACATTCTTTGTTTTTTTAAAGGCACCAAGAGACAACTGAACAACTACTCAAATTCCATTAATAATTAACACCCGTCCATCAAATTCACCTATGAAGAAGAGAAGAACCGAAGTATCAATTTCCTAGACATAAATATCACACGACTAAATAATTCACATGAATTTAGCATATTTCACAATCCCACAAACACAGATATAACCATACATAGAACTTTTAATCATCCCTTCAATTAAAAAATATTAGCCTATAATAGCTTCATCAATAGATTACTGGAAAAAAAATGGTTTCAACCCAACCCTTATAGATAAAATGAACAATGAACAGAAAAAGATAGCATTAACTCACGTTTATCCTATCACAAAAGACTCCATTCCAAAAAAATTCATACAAATTTCATATATAAATAGAATATCCGAAGACATTGCCAATTATTTCAAGAAAAAATTTAATTTCGGAACCATTCATAACATAAATAAATGCATTAAAAATAATAAAGATAAATCAAACAAAGATAATAAATTAGGAGTCTATAAGTTGACTTGTAAAGATTGCCCAATGAATTATATTGGTCAGATCGGCAGATTGTTCAAGAAGAGAATTCACGAACATTAAAAGAGCTATACTTCAAATTTCACCCATTCCAAATACGCCAACAATTTAATAGAATTTGAACGTAATTTCAAGAACGATTATGGAATAAGCCATATCGAGAGAAAAGGATATAGATTAACATTCTTAAAAACACTTGAAATAAACCGATATTATTCCCAGCAGATTCTCCTGAACCAGCAAGCTGATACCAATAGGTCACATCTATTGAATATTTTCATGTATCTGGTGTTTTTTCAGAGTGATAGAACTTTATGAGGATAACTGTGATTTGGCAGAAGGTAGAAGCCATGTTGTTTGGACATTTCTGTTCAGTTAGCATTGACAAATTATCATGGAAAGACTCACGCCGCAACAACGTTTACAAATTGTTAAATTTATTTTCAAAATCAGTGTTTCACTTCGTGAAATTTATGGTTTACATAATCTTCCATCAGAGTAGCTTATTCGTCGAACTATCGATAGATTTCGGACAACATTTTCTCTACTCGATGCAACAACAATACAAAGAACTGTACATACAGAAGAAAATATCGCTGCTGTATGTCATAGTTGGAATCTGTACATCCACCACATGGAAAATTTTGCGTAAAGATCTTGGTCTACACCCATACAAGATCCAACTGGTTCAAGAACTAAAGCCACTTGATCATAATAAGCGTCGTTTGTTTGCTGATTGTGCCCTAGAACAGCTTGAAGTTGATCCACTTTTTTATCGTAAAATTGTGTTTAGTGATGAAGCTCGTTTCTAGTTGAACGGCTATGTAAACAAGCAAAATTGCCGTATATGGAGTGAAAACAATCTTCAAGAAGTACTGCGGATTCCATTGCATCCTGAAAAATGCACTGTTTTGTTTGGTTTACACGCTGGAGGCATCATCGGTCCATATTTCTTTAAAAACGATGCTAGAGCTAATGTTACAGAGAAAGGTGCTCGTTACAGATCGATGATCAACGATTATTGGAACTTACAGATCGATGATCAATGAATATTTGTTTCAAAATTTGAATGGTATCGACCCAGAAGTGTTTTGGTTCCAACAAGATGGTGCTACACCTCATGCTGCTACCGTAACAATTGATTTATTGAAAGAAAGATTTGGCGATAACATTATTTCGAGAAATGGTCCAATTAATTGGCCTCCAAGATCATGCGACATAACTCCACTGGATTATTTTCTTTGGGGTTATGTCAAGTCATTGGTTTATGCTGATAAACCAGAAACAATAGACGCTTTAGAAGTCAACATAACTCGTGTTATTGATGAACTATGGTCTGAATTACTCGAAAAAGTGGTCCAAAATTGGTCTGGTCGAATGCGTTTCCTCAGAGCTAGTCGTGGTGGACATATGCCGGAAATTATTTCAAAAACATAAATGTCATAAAATAATCTCTCAAATACCCAAAAAAATTTGGCTTCCATCTTAAATTATATGTGTTCTATTTCAATTAAAAGTTCTATCATTCTAAAAAAAACTCCCGATAGTTTGGAAAAACCAACGACAACCCCAATAACTTTTATTGCCGTTGTCGGTTTTCATTTCAACATAATTGGGAATACCCAAATAACTGTCTTCCTACTTTTAGTCTAGTTTTCAGTGCTTCATTTTTTATTATGTTCTTATCATAATAATTATAAGTTTTTGTTTTTATTGGTAATATTCGGGTGTATGGAAGTCAAATTTGAAAGCATTCTGTCCAAAATTAACGCATCCCTCCTTTCAAGCAGTACAAATTTTAAGCTAAAGATAAGAAAACGAATTTCTACTGTAATTAATTCTTCACTATTTTTCCTCCAGTTTCAGCCAAATTTGGGATATTTGTTGAAATCAATGAGCACAGTCACTAGCAGAGCAAAAATTAACGACTTTTCGCCAGTCACAATCCACACCCTAGCGAGTTTCTTAATGCATACTAGAATATTCAGTTTTTCGTAGCTACAAATATGTTTGTGGTATATTCGTAGTTTAATTCATTTGTATATATTTCTAAAGATTTTATATATTTACATTTAAAAATTGTTGTAGAGCTGTTCTATCAAAAATATAATTGAATAAAAACCCTTTCAACAAAATATTCATTTATTGAATAAAACAATGTAACAACAAGTTTAAAATCTTAAAAAAATATTTCTACATATCATTTTATTTAAAATTAAAGTACCTTAAATTCCAGTATATCATTATTTAATGGGGTAAGTCAGTTGTCACTGGCAAAAGGAAATTATGGGGAACTAAGGAACATTATCAAAATTAGAATTTCTCTGAGTGAGAAAATAAACGTTTTTTATGAAAAAGTGAATCACGACTTACATGGATTTTTCAACATTAGATGTATTTTTATGCAGGCGTATATGTATACATATATCAGTAAAATATATAAAAAGGACACAAACAATTATGTGTATATCTTTAGGTTATAGAAACCGTGAAAAGTTTTGTAACTAATATAAAAAAAATGGGTAGAAACACAAGAAGCTAATTGGAAAGAAACACTTTTTTGATAATATAAAAGGGTATTTCATCATTATAACCATAAAAAATTTTAAATTCTGTTGACTTTCAATGGTTTTTCAAACAATATTGATTTAATCTGTTTTACGATTATAATCATATTTTCCTCTGATATAAATTCATTCCATGGTATAATTAATTCATTGATGCTATTCACCTAATTCATACATAATTTTTTTACTGAGCGTCTGAATCACAAGAATCTAAACTTATATTTGTGTTAATTAACTACTTTCAACGATTAAGTTTTACAATTTAAATTCTTTGAACCCTTTCAACCTTTTCATAATATATTTTCTCACTCGAAAATTTCTTAACCTAAGCATCTAAGAGTATTTCAGTTCCTAAAACGAATTTCGGTACATTTTGTCCAGGAAATTATTTAATGGCACGAAGATTGAACAGCGTTCTCGATTTTTTGAGGGAGCTAGAGTGTTTGGAGTATTCTTAGTTTTGACAAAGTGATATTGAGTTCTACACTTTCATAAGGTGGAGAGTTTGTCATTTCATTTATGGTTGATTTGAAGTTCTGCCAACTGAAAAAAATAAATTTAGTTCGTTCGGCTCTGCAAAATGGACAGAATATATGTAACAATTGAAACAACGAGGATGTATTCAAAAATGGTTATCCTACTATTGACAGTTGAAATATTTCGTTATTCTATTAATTGGATACATATATTAAATGAACCTGACTCTAGATCTACCAAGAATGAATTTTCATCTCGCTCTACAAATCAGACCTTCACAGCTTCTATCGTCTCTTCCCTTGGAGGAACAAGATGTCTTGGTGGAACATATCATATATTCAATATAATCATGTGTTGATTAAGTCGATGCCGAGGAGGTCTTCAAATATTGTCTATTTTTCACGGGCAAAACGAATAAAATTTTTTGTGTCCAGTTTGTGGTGGTGAACTAAAGACTCAGTTGGATGGTCTGTGAATTTAGTGTGGATTGGAACAGGGAATAGTTTGAAATTGTGAGTCATTCATTTATGAAAAATCTCGATAATATAGAATCGTTATCGATATCACACACCTGTTGACGGGATTCCGATTCTGGGGCTAGCCATACACTAGAGGAGTTGTTGATATGTCTCAAGCAGATATCATTTCAGTCTTCAAGGAAGAAATAGCAAAGCAGACAAATTTCCTCAAGCAAGAGTTGAATGAACTTAAGAAGGAAATAAGGGAAATCAGTGAGAGAACACAACAAAGGATTTTGACAGTGGAGAAACGTGTAGATCTTGTTGAGGCGGATATTCTTGAGTTGAAGAGAGCATCGAGGAAGAATAATATTGTAGTAAGTGGTTTGGATTTTGGTTTGGATGGTTCTGAAATTGTTGCCTTTACGATTGAAAGTCTAAATAGGTTGCTACAAATTGACTTAAGGGTTGAGGACCTCAATAATGTATATAAGTTAGGGAAGTCTAAGGCTGCTCCAATTAAGGTTGAGTTTTTGACATACTTATCCAGGTCGAAAGTGTTGGCTAATAAAAGTAGACTAAAGGGAACTAGCATATATGTGAATGAGGATTTATGTGTCGAAGATAGACAGAAAGAGAGATTTCTGTTGAAACACTTGCGAGAATTGAGACTTAAGAAGTACAAGGCTTACAGAAAGGGCTGGGATCTTTTTGTGGATGGAACTAGGTACACATTGAATGATTTACCTGAGTTTTGGGATGAGAAGGAGATCAACGCGGAAGAAGTAGAGGAAGAAGAAAAAACGGAAGGTGAAAACAGGAGCGCTCCAGGATCCCCATTCCCGGTAACAAGAAGTGAACAGCTGGTACGAGAGAATACTCACATTCAATTCCTTGATCAATCGAAAATTCAAAAGGAAATATCTGGCATGCAAAGGGTATTGAAAAATACGATTGATCTGGATCAGAAGCGAAGAACAAGGTTCAATTCGGCCAGGGGGACTGAACCTCCGAGTGAAACTCCTACATCAACAAAGGTCAGTACCAAAACGGTTAAATAGAAACTATCAATTGTGTCGCATATATAAATAAGTTTCTGTTTTTGTGTAATTTTGTATTTTTTGTGTTTACTTTTACGTTTTCATTTTGTGGTATGGACCCTTTTATAAGAGATTATCAGGAATCACCCGTGAATGCTGTGGTTGCCGGGGATATATCAGATCTGAACCAGTATATTGGAGGGGCTGAACAGTTTAGAATAGTTCATCTGAATATAAGGAGCCTGCGGAAAAATTATGATGAGATGGTATGCTTCTTGGATAAGTTGTCGCCACGATTTGATGTTATTGTACTGAGTGAAACACATAAGATCGATGATATAAACATATTTAGTTTGAGGGGTTATGTGTGCTTTTATAATGAGGGAGACATCAATAGATGTGACGGAGTTGTTGTTTTTGTTAGAGATAACTTGGAATTTTCTTGCAATATAGTTGAATTGGGGATCGTTAAATCTATAGAAGTAGAAATTGTTGAAAATGAGGTGAAGCTACTAATCACCTGTATTTATAGATCACCAAGTCTTGGTCCGCGGGTATTCAATGGGAGTCTTTTTTATTACCTGAGTGATAGGATTCGTGTCGGGAACCATCTCATCGTGGGTGATATAAACATTGATCTGTTGGCGGAGGAAGATTATGTGGAAGAATATAAGAACATTTTGGGATATTTTGATTTCTTGTCATATGTTAACAAATATACTAGAATACCCAGTAAAACATGTTTGGATCATTTCCATGTTAAAGTGGCACATCATGCGATTTTTAGCGATATAAGATCATTTGTTTTAGAATATGAAATAACAGATCACTTCCCTATAGCTCTCTCGTTCAAGCTAAAGAAGAGGAAAGTACATCAGGAGGGTGAATCAGGAAACATCAAGAGGTATATCGATCATACAAAGCTCAAAACAGATTTACAGTCGGAAAATTGGGAGTCTACTTTCCACTCGGATGACGTGAATGGCGCAGCATCAGAATTCGTTAATAGATTGAAATATCATATAGAGAGGAATACAAAGAAGATCAGAAGAAATAGGAAGAACACAGCTTTAAAAGAATGGATAACTCCATCACTACTCAGATCAATAAATAAGAAAAATCAGCTTTTCGTAGAAATCCAAAAGAACCAGGAAAACGGCCCAATGAAGGAGGAATATAGGAAATACAAGTCGACGCTTTGTAAGCTAATAAAGTATTCAAAGAGGAAATATGTACAGGATAGTATACGGGAGAATGGATATGATTCTAGATCCCTCTGGCAGTGCGTGAACAGGATATCGGGTAAAAAAAATGAAGGAACGAAAATTCGATGTATAAGGAAAAACAATAATGAGATGTGTGTGGGACAGAAAGATATTGCTGATGAAATGAATGAATTTTTCGGTACAATTGGTGAGAACCATTTTCACAGGACGAGCGGACATTTGAAATATAGGGAACAAAAGCGTATTTCCGAAAAATCTTTATTTATGAGACCCACAAATGAACGGGAAGTATCGTCAGTAATTCAACAACTTAAAGCGAATAAAAGTGCGGGAAACGATGATATACAATCGGAAACATTAAGAGAAATCTCCGAAGAAATATGTTCGCCAATTACACATATTGTGAATTTATGTTTCGAGAAAGGCGTGTTTCCTAGCATATTTAAATTGGGAATTATAAAACCTGTATATAAAGGAGGTCCTAAAGATGAAATGGGTAATTACAGACCGATTACACTCATTTCGAATATATCTAAAATCCTTGAAAAGCTTATAAAGATAAGAATAGTCTGCTTTTTAGATGAGAACCACATTTTATCCGAAAATCAGTATGGATTTAGGAACGGTAGATCGACTGATGATGCAATTATTGAATTTACCAGTGGCCTATATAATGCAATGGATAGAAAACTGTCAACATTGGGAATATTCGTTGATCTCTCCAAGGCGTTTGATACTGTTTGCCATAGAATATTATTGGAGAGGCTTGAGGACAGCGGGATAAGAGGAATTGCTGGTCAACTAATGAAGAGTTATATATCTGAACGTACGCAAATTGTGGATATAGATGGAACAATTAGTAATCCCATAATTATCAAGAGTGGAGTACCTCAGGGTACGGTACTGGGACCTATATTGTTCCTCATTTACCTGAACAACCTTCTACTGCAGAAAACATCTGGAAAGATTGTGAGCTTCGCGGATGACATAGCCATACTATATACTTCGAAATGTTGGAGGACTGTAAAATCAAAAGCTGAGGTGGATTTTAGCAACATTGTATTGTGGTTGCAGTATAATAGACTCACACTGAATCATGAAAAAACGAAATATTTGGCCTTCACATCTTATTCTGACGGATTACCCGATGATGCACTACTGAAGGTAGGACAAGACGTAGAAATTCCCAGTGCAGAATCTGTGAAATATCTCGGTGTCGTGATAGATAGACACCTTAGATGGGACCTTCATATAAAAAATCTTAAAACAAAGATGAGAGGACTAATCCAGAGGTTTAGATGCTTGAGAGATTTTCTAGAACTAGAGCATCTGAAACTCCTTTACTACACATTGGTTCAGTCTCAGTTGTCTTATGGTATTACCGCTTGGGGAGGAGCGAAGGACTGTCACCTACGGTGTTTGGAAGTCTTGCAGAGGTGGATTATGAAGATCATTTTCGATAGAGGAAAAGGATTTCCTTCTGACCAGCTGTACGCGGACACAGGACTGTTTGACATAAGGCAGCTCTTTGCACTGAACCTATTGATGAATATTAGTAGAAAAAAATTGAAGGTAAATCAGATTCAACATGATCACGAAACGCGTATGAGGGAAGATTGCGTAGTTGTTCCTAGGAGTTTCAAAACTATTGGTCAGAGGTGCGCTGAGTATATTGCACCAAAGCTGTTCAACATACTCCCAGAACGGGAAAAGAAAATTATACACCACAGAATTTTCAAGAAGAGATTAAAAGAGTGGCTCAAGCAGACAGACAGAAAAATAATACATGATATAATCAATAATGAATAACCTCTCCAGTGTAATGAGGTAGAGGCGGGAGATTGATGGAAACAGGGACTTTTTTAATGGGTTATTTTCGAATAATTTGGGTGGATACCCTCGGCAGATAAGGTGAATGCGCATCACTTACAAGTAGCTCGTCTACTTCTGTGATAAACGTTTATCATCTCATGTGAGGGGAAAATTTTGTATTTGTTTCAGGGTAACGAGAAGGTCTCGGATGCATTATATATTATTGTTATGTAATTTTGGAGAAAATAAACTTTATTATTATTATTATTATTAACAAGGAGCTGAGTGAACTAAAGTTACAGGTCAAGAAGTCTTTCAACAGCGCTAAGCGCACAAAGGACGGGAATTTCTATCGAAGAGTACTGGCTGAGTGTAACAAAAAACTTACAAGATCTAAGAAGAAAACCTAGAAAACTTCCTGTGGAGGGATTGTCGAGAAAACCCCGGCGGCAAGACTTCAGAAGGTCCTTGTAAAAGACCACAAAACGGAATAGGCCTTACTAAAAATACTGACGGTAGTTTCACGCAAGACCTTGTGGAAAGTCCATCTGAGAGGAAAGGCGAACTGCTAACAAGCTCTTCACCGCAAAGAGTATTGAATAGACGATTTAAAGCTTTAAACCTTATAAACTGCCAGGGTAAGGCAGAATCATCTCGGCTTTTCTGCAGAAGAGTCTGGAATTTCTGACCTCACAATTGCAGGAATCTTCAAGGCCTCCTTTGTGCTATCCAATATCCCAAATGCTGGAAAGCAAGGCGAAGACTTTCTGATGAGGCCAAATCAAAAAGTCGTGGACAACTATTTGAGACTTGAAACAGAATCCATTGCATATATGGCAGTTCGCATACCAACCTGGCAAATACACATGCTAGTGTGGAAGTTAGAGTCATTTTTGGAGGCTAGGAAGGTCGCAGTGGCTACATTTGCGGATGTGGAAGGTACAAGAAGAAAAAGGGTGAACCCTCCCACTATTAATTGGAGACAAAGAGTGGATCTTGGAAAGATATCGGTTACTACCGGCAGAGGATATACACAAATTTACCGAGAAGGTTACAGCTCCTATGATTACATGATGACATCGCGATCATAATTGGAGGAAAGTTCGAAGGAACAAAGTTCGCCCTGACCCAAAACGCCGTTGATATCATTAGTCGATGTCTCTTGAGGAGAGATTTAGTTATTGTTTTGTTCACACGTCGCAGGAACCTGAAACTAACAGCACCGGTGTTGAAGGGTACAGAAATAGAGTTTTCCAAAGAAGAAATATCTTGGATGAAAAACTCAATTGAAACTCGCACTTGCCTAATCTACAGCGAAGTAATAATTGAAATAAATCGTTCCAGGAAGTTATTAATTATGTTGAGTATATATCATTTACCTCTCCTTCTTCATCAACAGAGTCTCCTTCATCATCACTACCATGTACAGAAGCTGCGGGAGTTGTTACTTTACTAGAGCTAGGACTTGGAGGTTCAGAGTACGGCCTAGAAAAGTTCATACCATCCATACCGTTTTCCAGAACGTCTTTAAAGTCTGGATACACTTCTTTCAAAGCTTTCATCCTGGCTTGTCTATAATACTGCGAATTGAAATATGATTCAATTACAATTATTCAAAATCCTCTAAAAGTGAAAAAACTTACAACTCCCAAATTTCTCCAGTCTAACAAATCGCTCAGACGTTCCGTCCTGTTTCTCTGGATGATACGTTGTCTTCTATTTAATCGTGCGAAGTCGTACATAAACTGAGCTAGTTGTTGTACAGAATCCTCCAGACCGATGTAACGTCTGTCTACCACATATATACCGTAGGACTTGGGATCTACTACATGTTCCTGCATGAAGCATCCAAAACCTAGAAAAATACGAAATCAATATCACGAATATGTGTACAGACATCACAACACATAAAACTTCAAATCACCCCACCAACCAGAAGATGTCAGCATATAATAGTTTTATTCATAGATTATTGAATGTCTCTTTGAATTCTGATAACTTTTTGAAAGAATTAAATATGATTAAACAAATAGCGTCTCACCAGAAAGATTTGTAGTAATGCTAGGAATGCCCATCACGGTACACTCAGCTGGTGTATAACCCCAAGGCTCATAATAACTTGGAAAAACTCCTAAATGACATCCTCTCACAAACTCCTCATAATCTAAACCAAACAGCGGATTGGTAGAGCTCAAGAATTCTGGATGGAATACAATCTGCGAAAAAATATTGCTGTTAGATCAAGATCTACCAATCTACCCAAGAATTAGGGCGAAAGTAAGAAACTGAGTATACTGTTTCGAGAACACGCTACCAGAATACTTCTTACCTTGACTCTATCACTTGAAGTGTTGAACAAGTTACACCTTCTGACTCCATTGAGTACAGGGTCCTGCCAGTCGTCCACAATATTGTGTGTTGTGATTGGAGGCAACCCTTGTCGTTGTAGGGAGTATATGCAACGTTTCAACCTGACCAACTCATCTTTCTGCAACAATTCAGTGGATCCTGGTAGACGACCACTGAAAATTCATCAATGAGTTCATAAATTCCATTGAAGTTTTTTTTTAAACAACTGACATGATATAAGATATTCGTGTAATCGTACTTCATACAGGGTACCCAAGTAATCTCAAATTTCCCATGGTGATTCTACAGGCAATTTGCAACACAAAAGCTCCTATAGAGTAAGGTCCAATTATCCTTTGTTGTAAAGTTATTAAAGATTCTTCTACTCGTATTTTGAACAATTTTTTCAGTAAAAGTATAGTATAATTTGAAAACTATCATCTAAATCAGAATTCAGTCTACACCATTGGAAAAAGTAGAAAATCCCCCTAAAGAATCCACAGCTTTCCGCAAGTTACTGGGATGAGACATGGGTTCATTACTATGACCCTGAGAGTAAACAATGGACTCTTGTTTACTCTCAGGGTCATAGTAATGAACCCATGTCTCATCCCTGGATTGAAAAAGGTGCATAGCCCCCAAATAAGTTTAAAGTCACCCCATCCGCTGGAAAAATAATGACTACAGTCCTTTGTGATTCAAAAGGTATTTTATTGATAGAATACACTAAAAAGGATGAAAGCATCGCAGCAGCATCATATGCAAGCACTTTGAGTAATTTAAGAGAAGCAATTAAAGGAAAAAGGCGAGGAAAATTTAATGCGGGGGTGTTGCTGCTTAAAGACTACGCGGTTCAAAGGCCCGTTGTGCGGTACAGTCCATACTTGGCCCCCAGTGACTACTACCTATTCCCAAATGTGAAAAAGTATCTTCGTGGAAAGCGATTTTCCGACGATGAAGAACTGAAAGTAGCATTTAATACCCACTTTGAGAAGATGCCGGAAGAATATTTATACAAGGTTTAGAGAAGCTTATTTCTCGATCTAACAAATGTAATGAAGTTCTAGGGGATTACATTGAAAATTAGAATTTTCTTTCATACCTGCCCCTCGTATAGCGATGTAACCACATTACATTCGCCCCGCATAAGAGCGACAATGTTTTTACCAAACACTAACGCCATCTATGCTCGTAATTACGCCACCGGTGAAGTTTGCTGCAAATAAGGCTAGGAAATATTTTAGTCACCAATTTTTTCTAAACTACAGACTCAATCGATCTGAAATTTATTTGGAAGTAAAATAATGACGCACATGTTTTTGTGGAATTTGTTCGGTAACGTTTAATTAGAAGATAAAAAAATTATATTTTGAGATCAGAACAGCGTTTAGCGCTACTGGAATCGAGTTTAAATTCAACATTTAGATATAGAATTACGACAAGAACGCTAATGCTTAATTTAGTGAGGCGCGCAAAAGATCCTTTTCACCATTTTTTATTTCAACACTACATATACGTACCTCAGGCATATTTCATACATTCTTTTTCCTATTCTACTTTGTATATCGACTATAGTGTCTCTCAAACTTTTAGTAACAGCGTGTCCTCTCAAAGATTCAACGTTGAAATTTGCGGTTTTAGCTGGAAAAATCATGAAGGCTACCACTGTAACGTCTGAGTGGGTCGACTGAAAGTAACCAAGAATAAAAACTGTTGTAATATTTGGATGAATTTGGAGATTTCAATTAAAAAAAAACTTATATTTAAATGATACAAAGGAGGAAAATAACACTTCTGTCAAGTTTCAAAATATGTGTACGGTATGCATAAAAATGAATTTATTCGGCTGATATAATCTGTTCCTAATATGATTATGAGTATTATGAGCTATGGTAATAGAAAGTTCTTCGAATCGGGAGAGTGCAACATACATCTGTACAACAGTTCGAATTGGCTTCAAACATCAGTGCGCTGAAATGTCCAACGAATACTGTAAGTCAGCCATGCATCTATATTCGCTCTGCACAGTAACACTAATGTTTTATCAAACACAAGCGCCATTTAATGCACGAAAATATACACACATCGTCAAAAGTCTTGGCTCCCCCTCCTATCAACTCTCAACTAGTTGAATGTAACATGACAATTTTTTGTGTGTGGAATCTTCACTATCTTATCACTAAAAGAAAATAATAAACCAGCGAAACATGTTTCTTGTTCGGGAAAATACAGGTGTATTCGAAGTTAATCAGTTTTCAGCGAATAATGAGAGTTGTAATATTTAGAATATTCCGTGGAAAATGCCGGGACATCCAATTTCTCAGTTTGTCCGGGCAAGAATAGTAGCCCTACATCAAGAAGCTTTGTCGAACTACCTGATTGCGCAACGTTTGAACATTCCACGGACTTCAGTAAGGTGGCCCTTTTCCTGGAAACCGGCAGCGTTGCCCGGAGAACGGTGCCTGGTCGACCCAGAGTAACATCTGCAAGGGAAGACCATTATATCACAAATTTTACTCGAAGGAATCGAACAATATCTGTAACAGCCCTTCGAAGTAATTTTTTGAGGACCTATTGACAGGTAGTCTCAACAAGTACTATAAGGAAACGGTTGCGTTCCTCAAATTTAAGGGCAAGAAGACCTTTAAGAGTAACTCGGCTATCACCTGGACATAAATTTACCCGTCGGCAATGGGCAGAACACTACCAAGACTGGCTTTTACCACAATGGCGCAACATACTTTTTTCAGACGAGTCACGATTCACTTAACAAAGTGATAGTCGACGAGAAAGGGTTTGGAGAGGTCCAGGCAGACTAGAGCGACTAAATTTCGTCCGGGAAGTTGTGCCCTTTTAAGGCGGGTCAATAATGTGCTGGGGGGTATAATGTTCGGTCGCCACACCCCTCTTATTATCGTTGAACGAACAATGATTAGTGCCATCTACGTAGAAAACATCACACCAATCATTGTTCCCCTGCGCAACGAATTTGGGGATAATTTAATTTATCAGGATGATAACGTCCCACCACACCGCACACGAAGGGTTCAAACCATTCTTCAAGAGAACAATATCCAAAGAATGAACTGGCCAGCAAACTCACCAGACATGAATCCTATTGAGCACATAAGGGATTACTTAGGGAGAGCAATATCCAATCGTCAAAACCCACCTCCAACTTTCCAGGAATTGAGTTTAGCTCTTCAGGAAGAATGGAACGATATGCCTGAAAATTTCATTAATGACTTGACTCGTAGGATGCCTAGGCGTATTGGGCAGTTGATTGAAAGAAGAGGTGGTAATACGACTATTGAATTTAGATTCAGTTCCTATTTTGTCTCATCCTGCATAAAGCAAAAAGTAACAAACAAAGATTTTCTATCAAATATTTTGCAGTTGAAATGGAGAAACCTAGGGAGGGCAAGACTTTTAACGATGTGTGTACATTCACGACATACCCTAGCGAGCCAATTTAAGCAAAGAACGGTATTCCCGATTTCTTCTAACGTTACAAACACAGAAAACCTTCCTCATGCTCAAGTCATATCCAATTACGCCGGGTTGCCACAATTAGCATTTTTATTCAAATAAATTAATTCAGCTAATAATCTGTTCTAAATATAATTAATAAGGATTATAAGCCATAGTAACAGAAAGTTCTGAAATCAAGACTGTGCAACATATCTGTATAAGTTCAAAACCCAAATAAGCACCATAGGTTTTGCTGATCGCTAGGACATAAGTAATATATGTGCGTGGGTGACTCGTATTAGTTGGACATTAGGCACACTGATGATTGAAGCCATAATATACGGGCATAAATCTCGGACTTTGCAAGATTTGAAGGAAACAATTCGCCTGGAAATAACCGCAATCGACAGAGCTATGCTGTAGAGTGGCGGCCAACTACCAAGAATGGCTTTAGCGGTGCATTGCCGATCGTGGCCACCACATGTTTGATGTTGTTTTTCACCACTGAGTATCTTGAATGCTATGAACTGTTGTACCCGAAAATATAAATAAAAATTTCTCAGCATGAAAATTGTCAATTTTATAAATTTTTGAAAAGTGTCCTTCGTTGTCCCACCGGGTATCAATAAAATAGACAAATATAAGAATTTTACTTAATCACTCACATAAAGATCCGATAAAGAAAAAATGTATATTTACCTTTAAATAATGATTGAGTCTAGCCAAGGCTTCAATAAATATATCTGCTCCTTTATTCCCAAATTCGTAACGTCCAGCAATAAAAAAGTACAAAGTTTTGTCCAAATCGAAATCATAATGACTGTGGAAACATAATAAATGAATAATTCCATAAAAAAGGTATTATCAAGTTTGAACTTACCCGTAAAAGTGTCCCCTAACGAACTCATGAATTTTGTCCTTCGACAAGGCGTGCAAATTTTGGAACTCGTGTAAGGCAGAGAATTTTTTAACGTTTAAACCGTTTGGAGTTATAACGTCTGGTTTTCTTTTGAGTAAGTGTTCAGCTTCATACCCTAAAATAACAATAAAAAGGATATAAGAATTAAAAAGTTATAATGTTGATTAAACATTTTTTAGAAAACTTGAAGTTACGATTCTTGTAATTATATTACATCTATACCGCTCAAAAATTGAAGTGGATATTCGAGAGAAAACAAGTCTTTAATCTCCAGGCCAGTTAATGTTAAACTTAGGAATTCGCTTTCAAAGCACGCATCAACGGCTTCATGAAAGGAAATTCTTTTACTCTGGCCTATATACTGTAATAATAAACTACAGATTAAAAAGTTCATAACAAGCTGATTGTGCAGAACGTAAATGTATTCCTTCAGATGAGTTACTGAACGGAAAGTTTGAGAGAAAAACGCTGACGTCGGAATTAACACGTGTGGATCGACAAGTAACCGAAGCTTTGGAAAATTGCTAAGTAGAACGGGGGTGAACGAATTAAACATTTGTAAGAAGAAAACCTACTCGTACGAGGTATTAAAAGGGCCAAAAGAGAGTTTGTCTTGTCTTGACACACTGGTCTTGGAGTCTAGGGGTAAGAAGTATCTAAGAATTTTGTATATTATTTAGGTTGAAATTAGAGTCAAAAACTAAGAACTAGGTGGTAGGTTGACATATCTCTTCGTTATCATTAAGTGGAAGTATTTCGAAAGAATTAAGAATTATTTAAATGATTCGTAGTGCTTGCTTAAGGGATCCGTATCGCCCCCTCCTTAATCAATCAGTGTGTCATCTTCATTGAGATTTTATTGAGTTTAGGATTGATATTGATAAAACCAAAAAATTTTGAATAAACGTTTTTTTGTGAAATGTTTCATTTTAAGAGTTTTATATCTAGTTGAAAAGGAGAGTTCTCTCTGACACATTCTTGTATGATTCCATCATAGAGCATGTTTTCTTTAGTTCAAAACTTTATAATTTTTATTATTGTTTCGCTCATCAAGGTTTTAGTCGAAGAAAATACAGAAATATGGGAGAATTCACCTGTGATATCCGAGACAGTTGTGAATGTATGTGCTAAATGGGAAGCAGCTCGTTCCATACAATATCTGTGGTAAATTTGTCTTTTACCAGCTTCACTGTCTACATTAAACTGAAAAAAATGTTCTATTAAATGTCATTATTTCAACTGATACCCAACTGAATAAAACAAAATCTGATTCAAAAACTCACCTTAGCTAAATTGTTATAAAAATCGGTGCTGCCAGCACATAAGTACCTTCCTAATAATGTTGCATGAGTGGTGAAAACTGTAGCTACGTTCACGTGTCTGATGCGAAGATAAATCAGTCCTACACCAGCCTGCCATTCGTGGAAATGACTGACTATTTTAGGTTGTTTACCTTCGTCCCTTGCCTCTGCGATATTTTGAAACTAAGAACAAAATAGTTATTATCAGACATGTTATTTTTCCAAAGGAATATTGCATGATGTTAAGCATTAACTGCTCACCTCTGCAATGAAGTCAGCAACCATGTGTCCCAGAATTATGGCATCGTTACTTTCAATATCAAGATGTGGAACTCCTAGATTGCACTTATCCCATAGTTCCGCCTTGTACTCGTCCAATTTCCAAGAAACTGAACTAATATCCATAAGGATTATCTGAGGGTTGCCATCTACCAACCATCTCCCAGTTACAATCTGAAAACATCATAGATATGCAGCATATATTTCAATATTCCATCCCTTAATTACAACCTAACTTACAAGCTATAACCTTGTAAGTCCACATTGATGATGTAGAACACCGGAATCAGACTTTGCACTTCCATATTCGAGGTCATGGAATAACATAAAATTCAGCGGAAATTGTTGAAATGTACTAATTGACCAAATTAAAACGTTCAAAATATAAACGTATTGCTGTAGCTGATAACTACTTCAAACCGAGAGTTTAGGACCAGGATAGATGACAAAGTCTGAAAAGTACCCGTAATGCCACAGTGTAGCGTACTGGATTCATTTCTCTATCTGCTTCATCTGCCAATAAACAGGCACACCATTATCAGAACTGCTATTCTTGCTAGACGTATCTTGTGCTCATTAGCATCTAGCCACCTACAAGGTCATCTAAATCAAATTAAAAAATGGGTGCAGAAGTGTAGAATCAAAATTAATGAGACTAAGTCTACAAAAGTGGACTTCATACTAACAAAAGATCATACAAATACCAGAATCCACATCTACCAAATACTTAGGAATGCATTTGGACAGGAGACTCACCTGGAAGGAGCATGTTTCCAAAAAGGAAAACAAATTGATCTATAGTAGATAATAGGAAGAAGGCCCAGTTTATCACTGAAAAGCAAAATTTTAATACACATGGTCATTAGGACAATATGGGTGTGTATAATAGAACTATTATCATGGGCTGCACAAGTAAGTCAAAACATAGTTGTCATACAGAGAAGCCAGTCAAAAATACTACTTTGATATCAAATGCTCCATGGTATTAAAGAGATCCATATATTTTTATAAAGGAAGATTAGGCGGGAAGAACCATCTAGGGAATTTTATGTCTACTTGTCACTGTCGATGCCAGGAGTAAGGAGCCTATGGTCGCTTCGTAGACTTGCGCGCGTGAAAATGTAAACATAACCCCGGGAAACAATCTTTTGGTTCTCTGCATAAGATTGGTGATAATCCTCCGTGACTGAACGCCGGCTTCAGAGAGTCCAGTTTTCCTTTTAGAAATAGAACGCATTTGTCCATTGTTCATTGAAAGTTAAGGTTAGACACGAAGGGAAGTCGACTGAGCTGCCCTAACATGTAAAGTTATTATATTGTATTGAATTACCTGAGGTCAACGTTAGTGTTATTTGTATCATGTATTCTTTATTCATTGGTGGATTTTACTGTATTGATGCTCCAGCTAGGAACGACCTGTTTACTTTAATCTGAATTGACGATTTAACATATTTCGTACATGTAAACGTCTTTATCTTCATTTAATTTATTGGAATCTAAGAGGTGGTTAACAATGGTACATTGTTTAAGAATTCAGAGTGTTCAGAGTGAATGCAATGTGGATCCACAATTAGATACTGACACAACAACCCTGTGTCTTTCAGAGGGTAGCAACAAGGCCTTCCTGAACAACTATTATTAGATATAAATATTATAATGAATAGGTAGTTAAATTACAGACACCACAACCTCTGTGTCTTCAGAATGCCACAACAAGACATTCCTGAACAACAATATTATGCGCCCAGATTATAATAATCTAGTTAGATAGTAGGTGGGTGAATGGGGAATTCCTGACCAAAGGGTTATTGTTAAACTACCTCGAAGTTTGTTACATGTTCCTATTGCCAGGTCTGTGTGTTCACCCAATTAATTGCTGTATTTACCTTTGCTTGCACACTAAATATGTTTTAGGATATTAGAAAGGTTCGATCTCTGGAACCTTGATTCGATGAACAAAGGGAAGGACATGGTTGAAGAATGTATGGGAGCTGAAGAGAGGGCACGATTTTTCTCTCGGACTCTTTTTCCCTAAAGCTGAACCTCGCTGTCATACATCGAGTCAGGTAAGGGACCCTGCCTTTCCGCAAACAAATATTGTATTTTTACTTATCCTTGCATTCTGACCTTCCTCGTTCTCGTTCAAGTGTAATTTGGGTTACCTACACAACGTAACGTCCTATTATCCCGCCACTAGATGATCACGATAAAAAGGTTAGCGTTCTTTAGAATACTCCGTATAATCCCAGATATCTTGGAATACTCCGTAAAATCCCGGATATCTTAGAGTACTCTGTAAGGGACTGGATAGCTCAGTATATTTACTAATCAGACCCTACACGAAGACGTGAAGGTGCCATATGTTATTATTATCCTGATACTCCTAGATCTTCTGTGGAGATCCCTCAGAAACTTTTTCAGCATGTGCGAGTTAGGAGTTCAGTTGTGTTCTGGGTAGGCTTTGTTACTGCGATCTTGCGCCACTTTAGGTCACAGCACTGTTAATTTTCGACCTAACAGTAAAATGGTAACCGACACCCGTTCAACTAGAAAATATCTTTCCCACCTGAACAGAATTCGAACCCGCGACCTTCTGGTTACCAGCCCTAAGCTCTACCACTGAGCCTGACCTGCCTACATATGTGAAAGGACATCATCAAAGAAAAAAGTATAAAAATACACACAAAAATACTTCTCTGTAACCATTACTCTATCCACAAGATGGTAGAAACTCAAAATGTCAGCAGATCTTACGAACAATTGAAGAGGACTAATCACTTAAGAAGCCCTCATCACATAATCTGAGACCATGCAGCTCTTAAGCCATCACATTAACTTATGGATTTTTTTTTCCATTTTGATTCAACCTTTTCAACATTGTGGTGTATTCAATTTGATCCTAACTCAGGAGACTATTCCTGTCTTGAAACATCTGCTTTGCAAAGTACACTGTAAAGTACCATTGTAGAAGTTTTAAATTTGAAGTATGTTTTCAAGTTTTGCAGTTTTTTAAAAATATGAATAAAAACAATATTCTCATTTATTCATATTTTCAAGATGAATTTCCGTCAAGTAAAGACCGAAACAATCATAGATTTGCAGTTTTTTGTTTGACAATCTCCTGATATCTAAAAGTCGTGTGCCGACCTGCTTCTGTGCTTCTTTTATATGGTGTTTTTTAGTTTTGGTAGAAGTTACTAGCTAGTAGTAATATTATTCCGATAAAAGTAATCATGCTAATAATGCAGTAGTAAAACAAGAAAAACTACTGACCTTGTAGCCTCTATCTCTGAGCACTTGGACTGCATCATTCAGCACATCAGATCCTAAGGGACCTTCCTCCACTTCAGTTCTCGCAGAGGCCTCTTTATATGGTCCTAACAGACAATACTGATCTCCCAGTTCCTCAGTAGAAACATAAGCCTTGGATCTTATAACTGTATAAATTCCTCCAACTGTAATATCATAAGAATTAGTTTCTTGTCATTCAAATAAACTAAGAAAGCAAAATATTTCCCTTGGGGATTCTTAGATTTTCACCTTTATTTGCTGCTTCCCACGCAACTTCAAAAGTCCATCGGTTGTCTTCTTCAGCCTGTTGTCCCCTGTCCAGGAGACCAACTAAGTTATTACATGATTCCCCCCTGTAAAATCTCCTTCCTATTGATGACCTAGACATGTTTTTCCGACAAAAAACCTGAAAATGTATATGAAATGAATTAAAGAGTAGAAACCTGAACCTCCCCACAAATTAAAATTTTATAAAAAAAAATTTCCGAAAATTTTTTTAAATTAAATTATATAAATGTCTCAGAAACACAGTTTCAATTTAGTAGACATATAGAATAAACACTCATTACATTGCACCAAAAGAAATAAAAGACTATAAAGAATCTGCAGGATATGTAAAAAAAACCCTTTTAATTATTATAATTTTTTTTGAAATAACTGGAATGACACTAAAAATATTTTTCTCAATTTGTGCAATGACATACTTATGAATATTAATTCTATTATTATTTAAATATTTTAATATTAGCCTTCTTCATATTTAATTCCAAAAAATTATATTTAATGATTATAACTTCTGGAAATAAATTAAAATAATGTCATATAAGTACCACTTATATCAATTGACATATAAAATAAACATTCATTATAAGACATCCGAATGGTATAACAAAATCCAATAAATAAAAATTATTAACCAAAAAATTAATTTATTTTCAGAAGTTATAATCATTAAATATAATTTTTTGGAATTAAATATGTAGAAGGCTAATATTTAAATAATTTTATATACCTTTTATCAAGAATTAACCCCTATTTATGTTATTTTATTCATAACATATAATTATTTGGTTTCCTTAACATTCTTTACACAGATAGTCCTTATGCTATAACAGAGGCCGTTAAATTGTCTTTCAATCTTTTAGATCAAGGGTTAACCACAGATATATTTTTATATATAGTGAACCGTTCTCACTACATTTAAAGATTTTGCAGTTCGGCAGAAGTCTTTCTAAAAGATTGAGGGGTAAGTAAATATTTGTTGTTGATTGATGTTATATTTATTGAATATGAATTATTTGAATACTGACGAAGCAAAGTCCTTTTTAAAACTTGTTTTTCAGTAATGTTTTACATATCTTGAGTTTTTTATATAAAGTACCTTAGTTAGATATCCAATAATAATGAATAGTTTAAGTAAGATAGTTTTATGATGAAATTCTTAAGATTATGTTAGATATTTTTGAAAGATATTGGTTTTCATAAGATTGATCAGCAGAAACAAAATTTTGTCTATTCAAAATATTTAATTTATAGGATTTTGGTTAATAATTTTTATTTATTGGATTTTGTTATACCATTCGGGTGTCTTATAATGAATGTTTATTTTATATGTCAATTGATATAAGTGATACTTATATGACATTATTTTAATTTATTTTCAGAAGTTATAATCATTAAATATAATTTTTTGGAATTAAATATGTAGAAGGCTAATATTAAAATATTTAAATAATTTTATATACCTTCTATCAAGAATTAACCTCTATTTATGTTATTAATTCTATAATAAATTATAGTTTCAAAAAACGAGAGGATCAAGGAAGAAAAGACGCTATTTCACTAATTTTAGCCGAAATGAATGAGATTGTTACCATAAATACTTCATATAAAGAAATATTTCAACCTCTTCACTATTTCATTATCTAATTCTTTTTTAATCACGTAATCCTCAACTTGCCTAGAATGAAAAAAATTATAACTAATCTGCACCGCCACTGGAATAGATGCTATTTGTATCTACGCCTATGATCACACGTGGGAATTACGGAAATTTGACAACGAAATAGTTTTTAATTTTTGGCACTCGATAAAAGATGAACTTGAATAAATGATTAATGTGATCTATTGGAAGGATCTATTGAAAATCCTCGATAAGATAAAAAGTTGTAAACATTAAATACTGAAGTTGTAGAAGAAAAACAATTTAAATATTTTTATCTGCTGATGCTCTGAAAATGATGCACTATGATTGAAAAAATTCTTATTACATAATATATTTATTTAATACTGTTAAATATTAGAATTTTATTTTATTAATTACATAAACTCTACATATTCAACAAACAATTTCCGAAAGAAAAGTATGATATTTTCGTTGACATAAGGGTAATATTGATTGAAAAGTGAAAATTTTCGGTATATGGTAGCTTTAATTATAAGTGTTTTTATCGTATGTTGATTAAAATCGTAAATAAATTTTCGGTGACAAACTTGGATATGATAACGGGACAATCTTGCAAAATTCTTGAATAGATGCCAAAAATTTTTCAAAACATTTCTCTCAATCAATTGCCTTACAAATTTAAACCATTGTTAAACAAATATATTGAAAATTATACAAATTACACCTTCAAAAACATAAACAATAAAAATGAATGAAAAAATTCATTAATGAACGTAGGAAAAATAGTGAAGTATATTCGACAAGAAAACATAACAACACACATGAAAATTTCAATTTATATTTAGAATTCTACGCGAAAAAAATTGTTTACATATTTTTACACCCTTCGTCTCGATTTCGAATTTAAAACACTGTTAACGCCCCAAAAAGTTGGACATTCTTTTTCTGCGTCGATTGCGTTACGAAAAAACGTACTCACCAAAAATTTTAAGTCAAGTTTTTCGGATATAATTGTTTTTAAAGAACCGCTGTTAACAAATCGTGTTGAATATCACTTTTGATTTTGTTTTGTGGGAGAATCTTCACGTAAACCACTGGAGTAAGCAAGCAGATACGTGACTCTCACGTGTGGGACTGGCTTAAAGTGAAATGACGTGGTGAAAAAGATAGAACAATAGTAGGCTTATACGTCTTGAAGGTCACCTCTAGCTCATGCTCTTGGATGCACACGCGCGAGATGGATTTTCGAAAAAATCCGGCGTCGAGTTGAGCGTGAGACGAGGATGAAAGATGTTAGGCGAGTGTTGGATTAGTGCAGGCCATTTACGCATACGCTAACATCACATTTTCGGCTTAAGACTTACAGCGAGGGAGGGGATTAAGTTCTCGAAATAACTCACCAGAAACTCTAATGAATGAATTAAGAATTAGGGTGTTAATCAGAGGGATGCATTGTGAAAGAGTTTGATAGAAAAGATAAGAGTTCTTAAATAGTTAAATTACTCCTTCCTTGCTGCAAATGGAAAACCAAAGTACAAGGCTTTAAAAATGGAGTGGATAATATGCGTACATAATAGGTTGGAAAAAATCCACGATATACACACATCGTCAAAAGTCTTGGCCTCCCTAGATTTCTCAAGAAATAAACAATCCATGTTCTGGAAATGAGATGAATATTTTCCTCTATTTCAACTGCAATATATTTGATAGAAAATCTTTGAGGATGAGACAAAATAGGAAAAATGAGAAAAAAATCTAAATTTATCGATTTTTTTTTGATTAATTATATTTATTCCACAACTGAATCCAAATTCGATAGTCCGTATTACCACTTTCAATCAACTGCCCAATAAGCATCCCACAATTAATGAAATTTTCAGGTATATCGCTCTCTTCTTCCTGAAGAGCTAAACTCAATTCCTGAATTGTTGAAGGTGGGTTTTGGGTATTGGATATTACTCTCCCTAAGTAATCCCATACGTGCTCAATTGGATTCATGTCTGGTGAGTTCGCTGGCCAGTTCATTCTCTGGATATCGTTCTCTTGAAGAATGTTTTGAACCCTTCGTGTGCGGTGTGGTGGGGCGTTATCATCCTGATAAATTAAATTATCACCAAATTCGTTGCGCAGAGGAACAATGATTGGTTCAATGATGTTTTCTACGTAGATAGCACCAGTCATTGTTCGTTCAACAACAATAAGAGGGGTGCGGTGACCGAACATTATACCCCCCAGCACATTATTGATCCGCCTTGAAAGGGCACAACTTCCCGGACGAAATTGAGTCGCTCTAGTCTACCTGGACCTCTCCAAACCCTATCTTGTCGACTATCACTTTGTAAACCGAATCGTGACTCTTCCTATGTCCAGGTGATAGCCTGGGTACTCTTAAAGGTCTTCTTGCCCTTAATTTGAGGAATGCAACCGTCTCCTTATGGTACTGATTGAAACTACCCGTATATAGGTCCTCAAAAAATTTCTTCGAAGGGCTGTTACAGATACCGTTCGATTCCTTCGAGTAAAATTTGCGATATAATGGTCTTTCAGATGTGACTCTGGGTCGACCAGGCACCGGTCTCCGGGCAACGCTGCCTGTTTCCAGGAAAAGGGCCACTATGCGCCTTACTGAAGTCCGTGGAATGTTCAAACGTTGCGCAATCTGGTGGTTCGTCAAAGCTTCTTGATGTAGGGCTACTATTGTTGCCCGGTCAAACTGAGAAATCGAATGTCCCGGCATTTTACACGGAATATTCTCAGTATTACAACTCTCGATATTCGCTGAAAACTGATTAACTTCGAATACACCTGTATTCTCCCAAACAAGAATTATTTTTTGCTGGTTTATTGTTTTCATTCAAGCGATAAGATAGTGAAGATTTTACACACAAAAAATTATCATGTTACATTCAACAAGTTGACTTCTGACGATGTGTGTGTGTCTGCCCTATATCTTTATTACTGCAAGTCCAATAAGTTATCTTGTTCGACGTGCAGACATAAAGAAAACTCCAGATCTTCCTGATTTTTCAATCAAAAATTGCATTTCAACAGCATACATAGACATTATCCCTAGTTATGATTTTCCTCGGACCATATTCCTAATATAGCTACCATAAGTAGGGTTATTATCTACAAAAAAAAGCTCCAAGACTTCATAACAAGAAAACAAATTGGAACGAGTACAGATGTTATTCAACAAATTGAGAGTTGATGGGGAGGGGGGGGCAATAGGAAATTGACATCAAGAAAAGATTTTGAAAATCGATTACTAGAGTTTTTTGCCAGTAAGGACAAAAACTTCTATGAGAGAGGCATTATGAACCTACCTTCAAAAGGGCAATAACCTACTTCTTAATTTCTGACTCTAATTAGATAGTTTCAACCTCTATAATATACCAAAATTTTTAGATACTTCTTACCCCTAGACTCCAATATAAATTCAAACCAAAACTGGGCATACGCGATTTTCTACAAGAAACGGCCTATTTAACCCGAACATTAAACTACTACCAGTACTCTTAATTCCTTGGTCCCAAAATTTAGCACTATCTGTTCAATTTCTCTAATTCTTCTGACTCAATTCTTAGACTTCCAAAAATAATTACTAATATCACTCAATATAATTATAATAATGCTAAATTCCGAGACCAATTCGAGCCCCGCAACACGATCTTTCCTCGACGATCTTACTAGTTTTTCCGACGTATAAAGACTCCCCGACAAACTGTCTTTTTGGCCCTTTTAATGCCTCGTACGAGTCGGTTTTCTCCTTCCAAATTTTTAGTTCGTTAACCCGCTCAAAATTCCTACTTAGCGGTTTTCGAAAGCTCGACTGCTTATAGAGCCACACGTGTTAATTCCGACGTCAGCGTTTCTCGCTAAACTTTCCGTTCAGTAACTCATCTGAAGGAATATATTTACGTTTTGTACAATCATTTCTTATGAACTTTTTGATCTGTAGTTTATTATTACAACATATAGGCCAGAGTAAAAGAATTTCCTTTCATTAAGCTGTTCATGCTTTCCTCGAAAGCGAATTTCTAAGTTTAACATTAACTGGTCTGGAGATTAGAATAAACAAATTAATTCAGGGCATTAAACCTCGTGTTGAATTTTCTATTGTCCATTGAATTAACCCCTGTATCATTACAGCCCTTTCACGAATTCTATATATTGTTGGTTTATCACACTTGAAAATTGGCAAATCACCTACTGAAAACTTTAATAGCAATTTTCAGATACTGAATTGTTTCAGCCGTTACTATTTGGTAGTTGATCATAATTAAAACAAATTGTAGAAATTACTATGTTTTACTACCAATAAAAATATATTTTACACATTTTCTTATGACTCGAGTTTCGGGAAATGAACTATCCCATCATCAGACAACTCTGCTTCAATAGCAATTGTAAAATATTACATATTGAAAATAAAAACCATAGACTTAATCTTTTAGAAATCAATAGATACAATAAAGAACAAATTCTATTGAATGATCAGATACAGACATTTAGGAATGATTGTAAACATTTTTTTCACAGTATTCTTAGTTTAAATACACACATGAAATGAAGTCATTGTAGGTATGATGAAACAATAAAATCAGAGAAAGTGAAAATTGTTTTTATTTTAATATCTTAAATATCAAAAAGAGTATCCTGTTACACCTCGTTACATATTTTAATTTTATAAAATCTCCTAAAATCTATAATATTTGAAATTGAATTTAATTTAATGCCTTAAAAACAATGTTTCTTTTTACTAGACATAAAGACTTAGTATAATTGCAATAATCATACAGCATCAAAAGCAGACAAAACATTCTAAAGAAAATTTAAAATATTGATCGAACTTAATCAACAAATTATATAAATATTTTAAAAAATTTTAAAAAATTAGCCTTCTACATATTTAATTCCAAAAGATTATATTTAATGATTATAACTTCTGAAAATAAATTAAAATAATGTCGTATAAGTACCACTTATATCATGACATAAAATAAACATTCATTATAAGACATCCGAATGGTATAACAAAATCCGATAAATAAAAATTATTAACCAAAATCCTATAAATTAAACATTTTGAATAGACAAAATTTTGTTTCTGCTTATCAATCTTATGAAAACCAATATCTTTCAAGAATATACAACATAATCTTAAGAATTTCATCACAAAACTATCTTACTTAGACTATTCAATATTATTGGATATCTAACCAAGGTACTTTACATAAAAACTCAAGATATGCAAAACATTACTGAAAAACAAGTTTTAAGATCGACTTTGCTCATCAGTATTCAAATATTCATATTCAATAAATATAACATTAATCAATAATAAATATTCAACTCACTATTCTTGAAAGATATTGGTTTTCATAAGATTGATAAGCAGAAACAAAATTTTGTCTATTCAAAATGTTTAATTTATAGGATATTGGTTAATAATTTTTATTTATCGGATTTTGTTATACCATTCGGATGTCTTATAATGAATGTTTATTTTATGTCATGATATAAGTGGTACTTATACGACATTATTTTAATTTATTTTCAGAAGTTATAATCATTAAATATAATCTTTTGGAATTAAATATGTAGAAGGCTAATTTTTTAAAAATATTTATATAATTTTATATACCTTCTATCAAGAATTAACCTCTATTTATGTTATTAATCAACAAACTTTTACAGAATTACTTAGTTTGATATTTAAGATTTTGAAAAAACCTTCTATTGGTGCCAGGTCCAGACTATATGGTGGATGCATTAAAAGTTCCCAACAATACCCCCGACGTTTATGGTGAGTCACTACAGACAAGTGTTGCTAGGCATTGTAGTGATGGAACAGATTGGTCAATTCTAGATGTTTCTGATCAATCGCTAACTTCAAACTCCATTTATTGACAGTAGAGATATTGAATCTGAAAAAGACCGAATATCTGGTCGTAAACAGTGAAGCAAGTTTTGAGGTGCTCATTGACGAAGACACGAAAATTAAACAAGTAGATCAGTTCAAGTACTTAGGTGCGGTCGTTGACAGAAATGGCATTGGTGGAGTCGAGATAAAACAGAGAATTCAAGGGGCAAGAAAGATTATTGGTTGTCTCAACTCTTTGTGGTGGGATAGAAGAATCTCCAATCGTACGAAGATACGGGTAGGAAGAACGATGGTGGAATCGACTCTGTGTTATGGCAGTGAAATATGGACCATTAACGCTGACCTAAAACGCAGACTGAACGCAGTTGAGATGGACTATCTGAGACGAAGTGCAGGAACATCAAGGCTACAACATGTCACCAATGATAGCATAAGGGATCGGTTACAGGCCAGAGAAACCGTAATAGACCGAATCGAAATCCAAAGTCTAAGATGGTTTGGACACTTAATGAGAATGCCCGAATATCGATGGCCGAGGCGGTTATTTGAGTGGGTCCCACCAGGACGGAGGAAAAGAGGAAGACCGAGACGCTCTTGGAATGAGGGAGTGCACCAATCTATGGAACAGAGACAGTTGAACGTGGAACTGACACAGGATCGCGAGGCTTGGAGAGGAGGACTGGGTAGACGGCACTAGGCTGTATCTTACTAATATGTGATATACCATATTGTTAAGCCCAGAATATATATATATATATATATATATATATATATATATATATATATATAAGTGGTACTTATACGACATTATTTTAATTTATTTTCAGAAGTTATAATCATTAAATATAATCTTTTGGAATTAAATATGTAGAAGGCTAATTTTTTAAAATTTTTTAAAATATTTATATAATTTTATATACCTTCTATCAAGAATTAACCTCTATTTATGTTATTAATCAACAAACTTTTACAGAATTACTTAGTTTGATATTTAAGATTTTGAAAAAACCTTCTATTGGTGCCAGGTCTAGACTATATGGTGGATGCATTAAAAGTTCCCAGCAATGCCCCCGACGTTTATGGTGAGTCACTACAGACAAGTGTTGCTAGGCATTGTAGTGATGGAACACATTGGTCAATTCTAGATGTTTCTGGTCAATCGCTAACTTCAAACTCCATTTAGTGACAGTAGAGATAATAATAATAATAATAATATGGTTTATTCACAATTAAGTTTACATTGATAGCTTTTGACAAAAAAGTAATGTACATACTGGAAAACTGAACAAAATAATAAGCCAATACAACACAAAAAAAAGACTGTTGCTGAATAATCATAGATTTCCTCCAAAAACCGAAGGTTGCACGGAGGATAAATCTCTTCTCAATATATGCATCTGTTTTGTGACCATGGCATTGAAGCAGTTTTATGAGCAAGGTACGACTTTAGACGTTGGACATCGCTATCTCTGATTGATCATGTCTGCTACTTTAGCTCCACCAATTTGTCCCAAATAGTTTTTAATATACTTGCTGAATAATTTGCAGGAGTTTAGTGAATAAAATTTAGTTCTCAGTTCACCCTCCAGCAAGTTGAAAATACGTGGCATGATGTAAGTATATGTACGTTGTCCTACAGTCTTCTTAGTTCTATGGGTCTGTACTTTCGGCTTTTCTGTTCTACGAGCATTATATCCGTGATTGAGGTACTCCATCGAATTTCGATTTTTAAAGTTTTGCATAAGTAGGGTGTGGAAGTACATCCCTCTCATATCAAGAACTTTTGCTTCCAAAAAAAGATTATCTGTTGGATACAATCTCTCCCTACGTAGCATGATTCTCAAGAAGTAATTCTGTAGAACCTGTAATCCTTTTAGATGTGTATCATACAGGCCACCCCAGGCCAGAATACCATATTGAAGCCGGGATTCTACGAGTGCATGGTATAATATTTTCATCTGCTTGAATCCCAATCAAGCAGATTTCTTCAAGATATTGAAGAAACTCATAATAAATACTTCTCCATTTTTAACACCCTCTAATTCGCAACTGAATGGACCAAACAAAAAACGGCAAAAGAATTTTTTAAGTGTGCAACGTCACCGTGACGAGCATAAATCTGAAATGGTTTGATCGATACTTTACGAGCATCTGAAAAATAAAATCCGCCAGATCCATCGTTCACTACTTTCATGAGCGTATCGTAGGCATATTTTTGTTGTTGATTTAAAAGGGGAACTGTTCTATCAACCATTTCTCGTAATGTTCCGGAATCGTATTGGGCTTCGCGTCTCAATTCTTGATCAAATGAGTCGTGCATTGGCAGTCAGATTTTAATTTTTGTTTAAAAACACGTGCAGTGGTATCATGGCGATGCATCGATGTTTGACCTGGCAACAACAAACTTTGAATTTCATCCCAGTTTGGATTACACGTAAATGTGATAAAAAGATCTGGTCGGCCATATGCACGTACGTTAGCCATGGCGTCTTGATCGCCCAAAATGGCGTCGAATGAAAGTGACACGGATGCGAACTCCCAGAAAGACGGGGAATTTAACGATGTTAAATGTTCGTATTGTGCTAAAAAAGTGAGAGATTATGTGAAGTGTGGAAAGTGTTATAATAATTTCCACAAATCATGTCTTGTACGAGCAAGCAATTTGGAAAATACTATATGTAAACATGAGGTTAGAAAATCATGAAAGTTCAACAGAATTCAAAGATGCAATTGTTCAGAATAAAATGCTGGAATTGGAAAACAACTATCTAAAACAATTGATCAAGGAAATAACCGAAAAGAACCAAATCCTGATGCAAAACAATATCCTTTTATCAGAAAAAATACAGCTCCTGGAAGATAATGGAAAATACGAAATGAAAACATATTCGAAAGCAACGCAAAAAACTGAATCCTCAACTGTAAACAAAGTACAGCAAGTCACAAGGAGGTTATATAATAACACGAAACAAACTACTGCAGAAACATCCAAAGAAGATAATGGTACATCTGAGCTACCACCTATAACCAAAAATGACAGACACAAAGGTAACCTACAAATTACTCAAAGAAATGTCAACAATCCAGTTATTTTGATTTCAAAACCAACTACGGAAAAAGATGAAATGGAACAAGAACTCTCGCCTAAACCCACATCGGAAGAATTCATTACTGTTAGATCAAGAAGGCATAAGAAACCAAATGTTGGTACAGGACCACTGGAAGATACAACATTTAAATCTATAAAAGCAGACAAGCAAGAGAAGAAATTATGGCTATTTGTATCCCAAATAAAAGCAAATGTACAGGTTGAAGTAATAAAAGACTATGTAAGAGAAAAAGGTAATTTAGAAGAAAATGAAGTAAGCGTAAAACAACTGAACACAAAAAACCAAGAAAATTTAACTTATAAATGTGTTTTAGTAAGTGTTCCTCTAAAAATGAAGGAGGATATTTACAAAAATGATTTTTGGCCAACAGGGATAAAATATTCAAGATTTGATTTCAGAAGAGGGGAACATTTTTTAGAGGAAAAAACAGCATTAACAAACTGATGGCAATTGATAGCATTCCTTCACTCAATAAGGGAAAAGAAATTCAAAAGGAAAAAATCGGCAAGAATTATGAACAGTTTAGTATATTACACCAAAACATACGCTCGTTGGGTAATGCTGGGGAACTATTAGAAGAAACATTAAGTAAACATGATGATGTCAAAATTCTGTGCTTAACAGAACACTGGAAAACGGAGAAGCAATTGGAATATCATGTAATCAAGAATTTTACACTAATAACTTCTTTTTGTAGAGATATAAAGGAGCATGGAGGAGTAGCCATATATTCTGAAAATGGTATGCAAGTCAAAGAAAGAAAAGACATCAAGAAAATTTCAGGGAAGAGAAAATTTGAGTGTGTTGGAGTAGAATATAACCTAAATGGCAGTAGATATGTGTGTATTGCAATTTATAATGATGGCAATATGGATATATTGATCGAGGCGTTAGAACCAATAATACAAAAATTGTTTAATGAAAATGTTAAAATCACCCTAGTTGGCGATTTCAATATTAACCTAATGGAAAATTCAAAGAGAAAATTAGAACTAGTGAACTTGTTAAAAACCTATAATATGCAACAAACTATTCACCAACCTACAAGAATAACATCCACCACAGCAACCTGCATTGACAACATTTTTACGAATATTGAGGAACCCTATGAAGGCAGCACTATACAAACACATGTTTCAGATCATTTAGCGCAGAAGATGAGTATATTTATAGAAAAGAAACAACCAAGAAAGACCTTTAAACGTATATTTTCGGAGAAAAACATAAAAAATTTCAAACAGTTATTGAGAGAACAAAATTGGACAGACATTTATGATATACCTTATGACGATGTGAATGCCCAGTTCAATATGTTTCATAGCATATACCTACAACATTTCAACAAAGCTTTTCCACTGAAAAAAGTATCAAGAAATAAAAAACAAACACCGGATAAAATTGATCCCACAATTAGAGAGGTCAAAAGCTCACTAGATATATTACTCGTCCTAAGTACTTGTGACGAAAAATATAAAGAGACATATCGGGAAAAAAAAATGGAATACGATCGGTTACTTCTGAAACAGAAAAAGGAAAAATATGACACTCTAATTAAGAATTCTGACAACAAGAGCAAGACAGTATGGAACCTGATAAATTCACTGAAAAATAGGAACACAAAGAAAACTGAATTAACTGGAGATCCATTGAAGATTACAAATGAGATGAACAACTTCTTTATAAGAGCGGGAACTAACTTAACGAAGAATATTCAAGAGGCAGGAAAAGTTAACAATTTCCAAGAAGTAGATAAATCTATACGCTTGAAAAAGATCACCCAATCTGAAACACAAGAGATCATAAAGTTACTAAAAAATAAACATTCAAGTGGGTATGATGAAGTCTCTAACCATATTATAAAACAAACATCTGAAGAAATAACTGCTCAAGTGACATACATCATTAACAACTCCATTAAGTATGGAATCTTCCCAGACAAACTCAAGATAGCCATCGTAAAACCAATTCATAAAAAAGGTGATATCAATAACTACAACAACTATAGGCCAATAAGTATTCTACCGAGCTTTTCCAAGATTATAGAGATGGCCTACTGCCGACAAATAATGGAATTTTTACTAATGAATAAAATATTAAGAAGCAACCAACATGGGTACATCAAAGGAAAATCAATTAAAACAGCAATTTATGATTACATTAATAAAGTAGTAGAATCTTTTGAAAACAAAGAGTTATCCATGGGAATTTTTCTTGACTTAACCAAAGCTTATGATTGTTTAGATAAAAATAAACTCTTTCAAAAATTAGAAAGTTATGGAATTAGGGGCCCATCACTGGAATGGGTTAAGTCATATTTTTTGAACAGAAAACAAATGGTGGAAATGGAAATCAATGAGGAAACTGTGAGATCAAATTTAGAGGAATTACTGTTAGGCATACCACAAGGAAGTTTTACTGGGCCCTTGTTCTTCCTGATATATATCAATGACTACGAACCAGATATGGAACTATGTACCAAAAGAGTAAATACAGTTAATTATGCCGATGACACAAATTTACTTCTAGTTGAAAAACTTTTCTCAATGTTGGAAATACTAACTGAAATCACCCTAAATAAAACTGATGAATGGTTCAAAAATAATAATTTAATACTCAACAAAGAAAAAACAAAATTCATACTTTTCACACCAACACAAACAAAAATTGAGGAAGATTTAACAATCAATTTGAGTCAGGAAATATACCAGATACAAGAAACAACAAAATTTTTGGGCATCCACATAGACAAGAACCTCAATTGGAAAGAACACATAAACTGTCTAAATGAGAAAATTGCACAATCGATTTATGGTCTGAGAGTAATAAGTCGATATATCCACAGTAATTACTTAAAAATTGTTTATCATGGAATAATAGAGTCAAAACTAAGATTTGGAATAATATTTTATGGAGCAGGAAACATAAAACCATTGTTCATTTTACAGAAAAAGGCAATAAGAATACTCAACAACATGAAGTATAATGAATCCTGCAGAAGTATCTTCAAGAAAAATAAATTATTGACAATATATGCCCTTTACATTCAGGAATGTGTTCTCTTCATTAGGACCAATGAACATCTATTTGAAAAATATGAAAACAAAAAAACCTTTTACGATACCAGGAATGACGACTACATTTATCCCAAACATAATTTAACAATCTCTCAAAAGCAGACGGAATATAGATGTCTCAAAATATATAACATGCTTCCAAAAAATATAAAAACTATAAAAAATATGAAATGTTTCAAAAGAAGATTATTCGAATATCTCATTGAGCTATATCATGTAATTCTTATTTCTGACACTATTCTATTTCATCTTCATATTATTATATTTATATGTGTATGGATGTGATCGAGAATAAAGAGCTATTATTATTATTATTATTATTATTATTATACTCTTGCATATGACGCGGACTACCAATGTATCATCATACATGGCAGAATATATGAGCTACCGATGTTGTTGATGTCATTAGTTGCATCTACGTTACCAATAACGGCGTCACGCAAATGAATGTACTCCTCAGCACGAAGTTTTGTTTGATTAAATTTTATATATCGTAATCTCTCACTTTCTATTTTTACGTACATATCGAGATATAGTATATTACGTATATTACGAGATATAGGTCACTATAGCTATCTACGGAAAAAATAATGGATTTTTTCCCAAACCTTTTACAATTTATCTTAGCATCTTACTATGAATTTGAATGAACATAAACTGAATGTCTTTTCATGTCTCCCCTACGATTTGAGGCATAATCACACAGAGCGCATTTCAGTCTTTTAATATTTAGGTGGACAGAATTTACATGTCTCCTCAGTTCCCTCTTCCAATTTGTGGCATACTCGCACGATTGGCACTTGTGTTGCTTCAAATTCAAATGAACGCAGTTTATATGATTCTTGAGATCGACCCTTTCATTCGTCGCGTGATCGCACAAATGGCACTTATGCGGCTTCAATTTCAAGTGAACGGAAGCGATGTGATTCTCGAGACCCCTCCTCCTGTTCGAACCGTAGTCGCACAAATGACACTCGTGACTCTTTATGTTGAAATGTACAGAGTTTATGTGACCTTTAAGGAGGTTTTTATAGTTGGAGGCGAAATCGCACAGGTGGCACTTGTGTTCCTTCGAGTTCAGATGGACGGAAATTACGTGCCGCCTTAGATTAGCCTTCTGACTCGCTGCGTAATCGCACAGGTGACACTTATGTCGCTTCAAATTCAAATGGATGGACTCTATGTGACTCCTGAAGACGCTCTTACGATTCGACGAGTAGTCGCAGTACGGGCACTTGTGCTTCCTCGAATTCAAATGGGCGGTATCCATGTGACTGTCGAGGGATATTTTTCGATTCGTAACGTAGCCGCACAGGTAACATTCGTGTTGCTTCAGATTCAAATGTACAGAATCTGTATGTTTCTTGAGGTAACTTTTCTGATTTGTAGCAAAATCACATAGGTGGCACTTATGTTTTTTCAGATTTAAATCGACGGGTTTCTGGAAATCCCCTTTAGAAACTAAATTAGTTTCACAAATTTCAGCATGATCAATTTCTTCTTGCCGAGTGCCTTCAATTTGGAAAGCGGTAAAACATTTCGTCCTGTCGATTTGTTGGGAGACTTCATTCAACTCCATATGTTCCATTTTGACCACGTCTGAGCATCTCTTGTGAACTCCATTTTCATCAATTAATTGTTCAACAATGTCTAGAACTTCCTCCTTTTTAATTACACAGGGGTCATCTGTATATTGAACACTAAAAAAGATTCAATAGAACTAATTCTGAAAAATTCTTATAAAGAACAAAATAACAATACTACTCTGTCAAGAGAGTACCGGGAATTTTCAATTAAAACAACATTTTTACATTTAATCGTCAAAATTTATTGGGTCGCCTTCAAAATAGGCTCCATTTGCTCCAATACATCTATGCCAACGGCACTTCCAATTATCGAAACATTTTTTATAGGCGCTTTCCGGGATGGACTTTAGCTCTCGCGCCGAATTTTGTTTTATGGCTTCAATCGACTCAAAACGGGTGCCACGAAGGGGCAATTTTAGTTTTGGGAAGAGGAAAAAGTCGCAGGGAGCCAAATCCGGTGGTTGCTGAAGCACGTTTGTTGAGTTTTTGGCGAGAAAGTCGGTCACAATCGTAGCTCGGTGAGAAGGCCCGTTATCGTCATGCAAAATCCATGAGTTGTTCGCCCACAAATTTGGCCGCTTCTTACGGATACGCTCACGCAAACGTTTCATAACGCCTAGGTAATACTCCTTGTTTACCGTCTGACCCTCTTGAACGAATTCGTAGTGCACCACGCCACGGATATCGAAGAAAACAATGAGCATCACCTTCATTTTCGAGCGGCTTTGGCGTGGTTTTTTCGGTTTCGGCTCATTTTTTGCCACCCATTCCGATGATTGCTGGCTTGTTTGCATATCGTACTCGTAGACCCAGGTCTCATCACCAGTTATAATGCGTTCCATGAATGTAGAATCGGAATTACAGCGATCCAGCATGTCTGAAGCAACCTGTTCGCGATGACGTTTTTGAAGAAAATTCAGGTCTTTCGGCACGAGTCGTGCGGCCACCTTCCTCATGCCAAAAATATCAATCAAAATCGTACGTGCGGACTCATGGGATATCTTAAGATCATGTGCTATCTCTCTCAAGCTGGTACGACGGTTTTCCAGCACCCTTTCCTTAATTTTATCGACGTTATCTTCGATCGAAGCCGTCAATGGGCGACCACTTCACGACCGTCCTTTAAGGCTCTATACCACTGATATGCACGAGTTTTCGATAGAGCACCAAAGGCCTTTTGCAACATTTTCAATGCATCGGCACACGAAAATTCATTTGCAACACAAAACTTTAAACAAATTCTTCGCTCAACATAATCACCCATAGTAAAAATCGGCACGCACTCTGACATCGACTGACTTAATCAGCTGTTGCAAACACACTGGTTGACAGATCCCGCTCAAGCTTGGCATAGTAATTAAGGACAGTGTTACCAACCTAGGAAAAAAAAGTTTTACCTGCCTCATTGCCCCGCAAGATTTAAATCGATAATTCCCGGTACTTTCTTGACAGAATGTACTTACTAATGGTTAAAACTACACATTTCTTCCTTTACAGGAACACCCTGATCAGCAATATCCATCTTTTCAAATATATTGTGTAGAGTTTCATGCAAATTGTTTGGGAAGTAGTGTTAACTGAAACCCAAAATTAACTAAAATTGCAAAAAAAATTACTAATAAATTGGAATGTTATATGACATGGTTCTAAAACAGAGCACATTGTAATAATTAAATGAGAAAAAAATACTAGGTATTGGTACTCCAAGCCACTCTTTCATATTGCCATAGATAAATAAGAATTCTTATTTATCCATGCATATTGCTGAATGTTGAGTAAAACTATCAGAAGAAACCTTTACGCAACATACCAGGATCAACTATTCAATGGGCAAGGACTGACAATGAAAAGGCTCAAACATTTGCAGAACACCTGGCTGAAGTATTCACACCCAATGATGACATACACGATTACGAGGTTGAAAGAGAAATGTTAAATATTCCTTCTAATACGACTCCTATGAAAAGTATCACCATAAAAGAACTACAAAAAGAAATAAAATACCTGAACACACGAAAAGCTGCTGGAATAGATGAGGTCACACCAAAAATGATCAAGGAACTGCCTAAGAAAGGAGTAGCAATGATGGCATATATATTCAATGCTATCCTGAGACAAAATTATTGGCCAGAACACCTAAAAACTGCAGAAATAATCCTCATACTGAAACCCGGCAAGAATCCAAACGCTGTAACATCATATAGACCAATTAGCTTACTACCAACTTTATCTAAGATCTTGGAGAAAATTTTGCTATTGAGAATAAAGTCGGATCCCAACACCAAAGAATGGATTCCTCCACACCAATTTGGATTCAGAACAAATCACTCCACCATACAGCAGACACACAGAATAAGTCATGAGATAAGCAAAGCCCTGGAACTCAAACAATACTGCACATCTGCTTTTTTGGATGTAAGCCAGGCCTTTGATAAAGTCTGGCATTCTGGACTATTGTATAAGATAAAGAAATGTCTGCCATTATACTGCTACAAGTTGATGAGATCTTATCTTACTGGAAGGAGATTCAGAGTACGGGTGAATGATAAAGTGTCTGATTTTTATCCTATTCAGTCCGGTGTTCCCCAAGGAAGTGTTATGGGACCGTTTTTGTATACGCTGTATACGGCAGATATGCCCACAAATGCGAATACGATAATGGGAACTTTTGCAGATGATGCTGCAATTCTTGCAAGCCATGAAGATCCCAAAGAGGCATCTAATAGATTGCAAATTCATCTTGATGAAATAAAAGAATGGCTGCATAAGTGGAAGATAAAAGTTAATGAAACCAAGTCAGTTCAAGTAAATTATACTCTTCGAAGAGACCAGTGTCCACCCATCTTTATGAACAATATAAAGATACCAAATTCCCCAACTGTTAAATATTTGGGAGTGCATTTAGATAGCAGACTAACCTGGAAGGAGCATATTATTAAAAAAAGGAAGCAAATAGACCTTAGAACTAAAGAACTGAACTGGCTTATAGGTAGAAAATCGAAACTCTCATTAGAAAACAAGCTGCTGATATATAAAACGGTCATAAAGCCCATATGGACATACGGAATTGAACTTTGGGGATGTACAAGTAAGTCCAATGTAACTCTAGTCCAGAGATGCCAATCGAAAATACTGAGATTGCTAACAAATGCTCCATGGTATGTGTCAAATCAAACCCTGCATGAAGATTTGAAAATACCTTATGTGAAGGATGTCATCAAGGAACAGAGCCAAAAACATCACACCAAGTTAGATGGTCATATAAACGACTTACTACAACCGTTGCTTCAACCTCAAGACATGAGAAGACTCAAAAGGACCTGGCCAGCTGATATGAAGTAGATTTAAAATGGTCTTTTCACTGGAGAAGACCATATCAAATCATTTGAGAGCTCAAAGCTCTGTAGACAGCAAATTAGCTCATAGAATTGTTGTATTCTGATTGCTAATGAATAAATGATAATAAAAAAAAAAAAAAAAGAATATTCATATTTTATATCAAAATGAGAGAAAGAACAACTATAACATTTGAGAATTGTGCATGAATATGATCTGGGTTAATGAAACAAATAATAGAAGTAAAAAGAAATATACAATTTACCTCTTAAAAATTATGCCTATAAGATAAACTGATCTATTTCGGACTAACTTATTTATAGTCGAAAAAGTGACCTGAAAATGAAACATTCTTAGAGTTTGGAAAACTTACAAACTATACTGAGCCCTGTCTTAACTTCAGATTTCTGTTCAGGAGATTAGTTTGTTTCATATGAACCCAAACTTTCCGCAATATCTGGAGGAGTTCGAAATGAATACATTTACTAAAATTATTATTATTTGTTAATAACTCATCTTATGTTTTGTGCCAGAAACTATCATTCATTGTGTTTGATTACATACCTACACTGATTAATATAACCATTGTCTTATTTTGTTATATATGAATATAACCCATCATTCCTTTATTCTCTCATTATGGTCTCAACTCTTTGGTTCAGTAGTCACTCATCAAATTCGTATTTTTATATTCCTCAATTTTCAATACACATTCTCATTGATACTTACACTTTGGACAATTTTTTTATTATTAAACGATTCACTGACATACCACCACCTGAGTTTCACCAGCAAGTACTGTTTTCTCAGACTTGCGGAAATTGTAACACTAGGGCTTATGAAATTGTAAATTTGCCGGAAACCAACGTGTCGGTCCCTCTTTCAGTAGGAATTTGGAAGATGAGGCCCATTTTATAGGGACTTACAGTTTATCAGAAATTTCTTCCGTCTTCTAATGCATTCTAACACTTTTAGTACGAACGTACGGAAATTGTAACACTACTTCATTTTATGCAAGATTGTAACATTTTTTGAATGGAAGTACGTAACACAAGTGATACAATTGTAACACTCAAAACATCACTCATCAGGTACAGTAAAAGTGTACCGGATACGATAATTTCTCGTCTTGTTACGGTAATTCCATAGACTCATAGACAAACTATTATGTATGGGAATTTAGTTTATCTATACATAGATTTATTATCCTAATGCGTCTATTGCTAAATTTACCTAGGTTATTATTTAGGCTAACTTCGCTGTGCGTTCTAAACATATGATTATTACCACAGATTACCAAATTAATATGTAGTCTTCAGCACAGATTACTGAATAATATAGCCTTGTTGTTTTATATTCTTCAGTAATCTATGGTCATCGATAAACGAGGATGTGACAGTCTCGTTTATCTATGTCTATGGTTTAGGACTGTATGATTCTATTTGATGGTACTTGTTTGTTCCTTAATATTTGAACTTTGTTATTGCAAGAATATTTAAAACTATTTTCATTTCTCGAAAAAAATTGAACTATTTATCCACCTATGGAACCACCAATCAAGCCAAAGGATTCAGACTGCTGTAACTCGGGATGTAACCCCTGCATTTTCGATATATACGAGCAACAACTCAAGAAATATTCCCAAAACTTGAACAAGTATCAGGAAGAAGTGAACTTAAGTTACCAGAATTGTATATGTCCTACTGCCTATAGCGTTTTTAATCTCATAAGTAAGGAAAATCATACTTCAAATTCGTTACTTTATAAATTCAAATATTGCCGAACTCTAAACCAAAATGAAGTAGAAAAACATGAAAAGAAATTAACTTATGGGATAGGTCAATATTTTTTGTTGAAAGGTTGTGAACTGGATTCGAAAAATGAGTTCACCAGGGCTTATACTCCAATCCCCTATGGAGAAAATGATAATGAATCATTTACAATATTGATTCGGTTATATAAAGAAGGAAAAATGTCTTCTTATCTTCGTAACTTGAAAATTAACGATGAGACATTATGGAGAGGCCCATACTGTAACTTTACCATTGATTATACTTTAAAATATATACTCTTTGTAGCTCAAGGAGCAGGAATTGCTCCGATATTTTCAATTATAAACGCAATGTTATCCAACGATTCTTGTGAAACATTCCTACATTTATTTTTTTGTTGTAGAAGTTTTGATGATATTTATCTGAGAAATGAGCTTTACCAGTTCAAGGCTCATTGGAATTTTAACTATGAAGTGTTTTTAAAAGATTTCAATAATATTTCAAGTAAATATGAAGAAATTATCCATGAAAACAAATTGGAAAGAAAAGATATTGAGAATTTCATCAAAAATATCAAAGGAAATAGTTTACAGATAGTAATTTGTGGTTCTAAAGAATTTGAGAAATGCATTTTTAATCATCTGAAAGAAAGCGGTATAGATGATCACAATATTTTTATGTTTAACTGAATTGTACGACAATGGCTATGAATAAAATCTAGGTACAACCATTATATCAAATTGTTTATTCATTAGATAGGAAATCAACACAAGTAAAGATTAACATTTTGTTTAAAATTAAAATGAAATTCTGTTAATAAATAAATGGTTTTTCTATATTCAATACATCCATGAATTTTAGAGCGAAACAAGTCTCTTCAGTACATAATATTTACCTCCCATTAGAATGGCCAGCGGCTTGTCGTAATAATATATAAATTTTTTCTTTAATCCAATCTTTATTATAAGGTGCATAAGTGTTGGTTGACTTTTGATAAACTAAACAGCTCAGGTCTGATAGCTATAATAAAAGAGTGAATTGTGTAATTAGTTGAATAATATAGTTTAAATGTTGCAAGAGAAGGTTCTAAAGCAGAAAATGCTAACCTGATCAACAAAATCAAACAACTGAGATATGTCGTATGTAATGGTAGGCGTATTAGGATTTCTTTTTTTCAAATGTTCTTCATATATCTTGCAGACACCCTCCATACATTCATTAACCGACTCGTAATCCGAATAAGTCCGAGTTTCAGGATTAATATCAGGTTGTACCAGAAGAATTGTGTGAGCCTAAAACAAGTATCATGTAAAAGGTTCGTTCAACGTTACGGTTTTTTAAGCTTGGTCATCTTTAAAATAGTTACGTAAGATAAAAAATGTTACAAAATATCAAAAATAATACCATAATATTAATTAATTACGAATTTTTGCAATTTGTAATACATCAACTTTGATATGAAGGCACAAATTAATATGTACAATCTGTGACATAAAACTAACAAAAATGTCTATGGTCTTGCTTTACCGGCGTGAAGTTGGCTGGCTGAGCTGGCTCAGTACCACCTAAACAAAATAGCATTTGAGTATATTGAAAACAACTCTATTGTGCGAAAGTATTGAGACTAATTTGTGAAGAACTGCGCTCTTTATACTACATTCTATCAGTTACAACTTTATCGGAGTGAATATAAACTGATCACATTGAATCAACTCTTCACTCAACACCACCTAAGGTGGTGTTGCTTCACTGTTCATAGATAGGAATTAATATTAACTGTGTTGACACTCTATAACAATTTCATAGATTTTAAATTGTTTTGGTTTTCTGTTCTCTCGGTTTTAGGTTATTCGATCTTGAATTTTATCGATTAAATTCAGATGGAAACTGACTGGTATATTATAATAGGATAAGATAATTTTATGGATTAGATATAATGGGAAGTGAACATTCCTCGCAGTCCCACGCTGCTGCAAAAAGGCAGGGAGGTCAAGACTCAACCTCCGGAAAATTTTCTAATCTAAGAAGACAACATACTATTGCAAATCCTGGTGGAACTCCTTCAGAATTTGAGGGAGATGGAGGTATGGGGAGACCTAGATCAACCTCCCCAGGTCCTAGTCTATGTAGCGACGTAGATTTACCTTATATAAGCTACACTGTCAACAGACCTATAGGAGGTTTGTAGTTATTTCCAGATTAAAAATGACGAAAATTCAATAATGACATTTTAGACTCTCCAAAGCTTCAGAACAAACAACTGTTAAGATCTAAATCGGCTCCTAGAAAAATACCGCAAAAACAACAAAAAAAAATTCCCCCCCATAGTATTGTTTTAGTTAATCCTGCTCAAGGGGGTCCCAATGTTGAAAAAGACCCAGATATAGAAAGATTACAGAGTATACCTATGTTTCTGCCCATTATGAGGGCTACTTTGAGTCTTCCAGCAGCGAGAGATCCTGAAGTTCTGGAAAGATTAGATCCAGCACCTCTACTCAGGCTGTGCACTAGGTACCAGAGCCACTTGACAGCTTGCGCTAATTTGGTAGCAGTGGAACAGAATGCACTTGGAAATAAAATAAGAGAGGTAAATTTAAGGTATCTAATCGAAAAACAATTCTTAAATCTGCTTTTCAGACTGATGCTGAAATAACAAAAATATTTAATGGTGCTACTGAGAAGCAGAAGAAATTCTCAAAGTATGCAGAGAAACTTAGCAAAATAAAAGAACTTTCTTCGCAATTAAATAAATCTCATATGCTACTGAATGAAGTATTGGAATCTATGGAAACTTTAAATAATCATCTAGATGTTGAGGATAGATTAGAGCCCTTCGTATGGACCACAGGATGATTCCTGCTTTCCAGCTCTTGTACATAGTAAATCTTCGTACCAGTTACTATTCTACATCTTATAGTGGAATTACAGATAGGAGAGCTGTTACTTTGATCTCATATTTTTTGTTTTCATGTGATACAAACATGGAACTAACATTAAATAAATTGGCTGTTAGCTGGTGAGTTTTGAGACATAAATAAGATAGTGATGTTCTTGAAAAATCTTATTTCTTGCTCTATCTTTTTTATAATCTCTTCTTTTAATGTGAGTTACCACTCAATTTCTTAAGAAATTTACGCCATACCCGCTTCATATCCTCCATAGATAAAAAGAGTACCCTCATCATTTTATAAAATCTAGTCCACAAATTATGTGTATTTTATACCTGGGTTTATTTAACAGTCTGTAATGAACATAGTTTTAATTTATTTTTCCGTAATATACACTATGAAATAAGTTATATCAAAATAAATAATATTTATATATAATTCAACATTTTCATCTATTATTTTTTCCTATATAATTGAATTCAGTTGATAAATCCAATACTTAATGTGCTTGGCATAAAGGCTTATTTTTACACATCATGAATAAGGATAAATAATATTCCATTTAAACATTGAAAGTAGAGGTCTGAAATCGAAATCAATAAACATCAAATTAATGATAACCTTTTACACAAACAAGAGGAATTTTATTAGATCCTCTTTTACTTAGTTTATATTTGGGGATACTGCCATTTCAAATTCTGCCATATGCATCTATTAATGTCAAGGAAAGCAAAAACAAGAAAATATATAACCTAAATCAATAATTTTATTTAGTATAAATAAAACATACAAACGCCTTCAAAAAACATTTAAAGGCTATAATACACATTTTTACCAAAACACTCATTGATACAGGCCCCTTAGTTCTTGTTCACAAAGTCTACACCTTTCTGGATGTTTTTCTTCAGTTCTGGGAGGGCTTCTTTTAGGAGACTCTCCTCAAATGCTGACAATTTACCCATACCCAAGTTCTTTTCCACACCATTCTTTCCCAACAAGAGTGGTGTTGAGAAGTAAGATGCTTCGGTTACATTGGATTCTACAAATCCGCATTCAATCACGTTGCTTTCACCTTTTAATCCTCTAATGAGGGAAATTGTGAATCTAGCACCAGCGTATGCCATTGAGAGAGTTGCAGAACCTGCACCAGCCTTGGCTTTCACAACCTAAAAACGACGAAAGGAAAAATTTAGTATTCAAAGTCTAGAATTCAGGAGGAAGAAAATTTCGAAGCGTTCGCAGCTTAAACTACTAGTGCAGACACTTTCACTTAGAAACTACATATATGGTCTTTAAATAATCATAATAATCTGTACATCGGATAGAAATGAAAACAGAATAGTAGTGTTAGGAAATTATTATAATGCTTCACCACTATAGTATTCTGAATTAACCTTGAAACTACTAATTGTTATAACCTATTCATTCTAGATCTCACAATTAAGCTATTTAAAACAACAGTTCAACGCAACCTTAACTTTTTTTTAACTCCGGTACCCCATAAACTAGAAATTCAAAACACCTATTTATTCTGCATTCCATAACCTAGCAATTTGAAAAACAGTTCTGTGAAACCTAGCCTAACGAATTTATTTTTAATGCCGTCTTAACTTGGGAATTTGTAACATGGGCCCAAAAAATTAATTTTGTATGCCAGAATCTCGTAATTTAAAAATAAAAATTTCATAAAACCTAACCTATGTATTCTGAATGCTTCAACCTAACAATTTGGACATCAGTTTACTGAAATCTATCCTATCCTATTTGTTCTGAATTCTATAATGTAACAATTTAAAATAACAGTTCAGTGACAAATGCTAAATTTGGACGTATTGTATTTTAATGTGTTTGCTTGAGCTTATTCATTTTCAGAAATTTGTTGACTAGAAATATCAGAAAGTACAGAGCTGGGGTATAGTACATAAAATAATATACTACTCTGTCAAGAAAGTACCGGGAATTTTCAATTAAAACAACATTTTTACATTTAATCGTCAAAATTTATTGGGTCGCCTTCAAAATAGGCTCCATTTCCTGCAATACATCTATGCCAACGGCACTTCCAATTATCGAAAAAATTTTTATAGGCGCTTTCCGGGATGGACTTTAGCTCTCGCGTCGAATTTTGTTTTATGGCTTCAATCGACTCAAAACGGGTGCCACGAAGGGGCAATTTTAGTTTTGGGAAGAGGAAAAAGTCGCAGGGAGTCAAATCCGGTGAATACGGTGGTTGCTGAAGCACGTTTGTTGAGTTTTTGGCGAGAAAGTCAGTCACAATCGTAGCTCGGTGAGAAGGCGTGCAAAATCGTCATGCAAAATCCATGAGTTGTTCGCCCACAAATTTGGCCGCTTCTTACGGATACGCTCACGCAAACGTTTCATAACGCCTAGGTAATACTCCTTGTTTACCGTCTGACCCTCTGGAACGAATTCGTAGTGCACCACGCCACGGATATCGAAGAAAACAATGAGCATCACCTTCATTTTCGAGCGGCTTTGGCGTGGTTTTTTCGGTTTCGGCTCATTTTTTGCCACCCATTCCGATGATTGCTGGCTTGTTTGCTTATCGTACTCGTAGACCCAGGTCTCATCACCAGTTATAATGCGTTCCATGAATGTAGAATCGGAATTACAGCGATCCAGCATGTCTGAAGCAACCTGTTCGCGATGACGTTCTTGAAGAAAATTCAGGTCTTTCGGTACGAGTCGTGCGGCCACCTTTCTCGTGCCCAAAATATCAATCAAAATCGTACGTGCGGACTCGTGGGATATCTTAAGATCATGTGCTATCTCTCTCAAGCTGGTACGACGGTTTTCCAGCACCCTTTCTTTAATTTTATCGACGTTATCTTCGATCGAAGCCGTCGATGGGCGACCACTTCACGACTGTCCTTGAAGGCTCTGTACCACTGATATGCACGAGTTTTCGATAGAGCATTATCACCAAAGGCCTTTTGCAACATTTTCAATGCATCGACACACGAAAATTCATTTGCAACACAAAACTTTAAACAAATTCTTTGCTCAACGTAATCACCCATAGTAAAAATCGGCACGCACTCTGACATCAACTGACTTAATCAGCTGGTGCAAATACACTAGTTGACAGATCCCGCTCAAGCTTGGCATAGTAATTAAGGACAGTGGTACCAACCTAGGAAAAAAATTTTTACCTGCCTCATTGCCCCGCCAGATTTAAATCGATAATTCCCGGTACTTTCTTGACAGAATGTATAACAAAATGAATCATCAATTATATGAAAAACAGTGAAAAAATTATATAAATATAATTTTTAATTGAGCTGGAGAATATTTGAATCAAAATTTCCCCTTTAAAAAAATTTAATAGAATTTCCCTGAGTGATGACAAACTAATAATAAAAAGCCAGTATTTGAAAAGTCCAGGAATTTCAAATGGATCACTTCTTTCAAACAGTTTGTCTTCTGAATTTTTTATTCTCAAACACACCTTGATATTGATATCCTCTTATCATTACTATTATTATCAGTAGTAGTACATAGATAACAGCCCAAAGCCGGCTGTTACCAAGCGACGAGCTTGAGAAATTTGTCATAAAATTACGAGGCATTTTTCAATGTCCGAGGGATATTTGGCAGAAAATTTCTTGACAATCAATCGTGTTGTCATAGTGATTGATAATTGCACTGAATGCAATTATGTAATGTTGACATGGCACATGGGTGAAATTGTTTCATATGATACAAAATGACAAAATTTGAACGGTTGCTAGAGAATTGTCAAAAAATTTTCAAACTAAGCAATTTCAAATTTCTTTCAATTTAATTTTTATATTAATGAAAAAACATAACCTAGAAACGTCAAAATGTTCAATGAACATAGGTAGAGCATATCCTCAATAGAGAATTATGATATCAGAATGAAATTCAAAGGGGTCATGGCAGAATTCCAATTTTAAGAAATATTACATAGATAATTTCTTTTTCAAAAGGAAAAATGATTACTACCTACAAATTTCCTGCTTACCTCTGTACCAGCTTCTTGGATCCTCACAGTTAAAGGCTTCAATTCTTCCGGTGTAAAACTGACGGACGGAGTTGCTTGGGAAATGAGTGGAATAATGGTAACACCAGAATGTCCACCGATGACTGGAACCTTAACGTCCAAGGGGTTGAGCCCTTTAGCCTCGGCTATGAAAGTGTTAGCCCTCACGATATCCAAAGTAGTAACCCCAAAAACTCTCTTAGGATCATGTACTCCTGCTTTCTTCAATATTTCAGCAGCAATGGGTACCGTGCTGTTAACTGGGTTGGAGATTATGGCAATAAGAGCTTTAGGGGCCACTTCGGCGGCAGCTTTAGCCAGATCTCTCACGATGCTGGCATTTGTGTTGAAAAGGTCATCTCTGGTCATTCCTGGTTTTCTTGGAACACCTGCGGGGATTACAATGATGTCTGCGCCTTTGAAGCTATCTTTCAGTTGATCAGGACCCATGTAACCCTTCACTTTGGCCGGAGTTTCGATATGAGACAAATCGGCTGCAACTCCAGGTGTATGGACAATATCGTAAAGAGATAACTCTGTGATCAGCGGGCATTGTTTCAGAAGAAGTGACAAAGGCTGTCCAATTCCTCCAGAAGCACCCGCAACAGCTACTTTCACATTATTCTGAAATGGTAATGAAGCTTTCAGAAAACGAACAATTTTTTATAAGGATTCTTCAAAAATCACAAATAAATGTATTATATAACCAAATTTCAGCGTATTATTAATTTATTCGGAAACATTTCTCATGCGAAATGTTAGAAAATAGCGTGGATAACATTTGACCCCTTGACCTAGGTCCTGAGACCTCTTATCAGAATAATCCAGAAAATTTTTTGAATTTTACCTGACTGGATGTGCTGAAATTGCGGCTTGCAGCCAATGAAGTTCTTAACATTCTCGAGAACATATTAAAGCTTTTTTCAATTTCAAATTTAAAGATAGGTATAACCTTAAGACGACCTTTTCATCAGATTGATGAGATTGAAATAGGCCTGAAGTTAGCAACATACGTAACTAATCAAATAATTAACCTTGAAAATCATTCATTGACGTATGTAATTCTTTTTCTCTGGTCGGAAAATCGGTCCGGAAAAACTTATTAGAAAACACTCACTTGAAAATATTGAGATGAGTCCTTACAGAGACAGTTGCAGCATAGTGGAAAATTCGTAATTTAATTTTCTATATTCTTATTTGTATCTGGAAAACGTTTCTTCAAAATTGTTCTCTTATTATTTTCATATTGCAATTTATATTTACTTTGCACTAGGATTGAAGTGATGGAAATTATTTTTTATAGTTGAGTTACGACAACTCAAGTGACATTTTTTTGTTATTAAAAAGTGGATAATTGAAATTCATTACCAATTTACAATGTGTCAACTTATTGGACAATTTCTTATTTCTGTGAACGTGCGAACGATGCAAAACTGTAAACAGTAACTAAATCAGAAAATAGAAGGAACGAAGTTTGTTGAATAAATAGTATTTGAGACAATATCCAGAAATGTCTTGTAGATTATGCTTGAAACAAAACAATACTAAACTAATATGCATCTCAGAAAATGATATAATAGCAAAAATAAAGGCTTGTACTTCCTTAGATTTAGAAATAAACAATGATTTTCCTACCAGTATATGTTTACTGTGCTCTAAAAAATTAGAAGAGTTATGGTCCTTTAGGAACATGTGTTTACAGTCTGACAAAACACTCAGAGAAAACAAAATAAAGAATGAGAAAGAAGATAGAATAGAGGATTTTGTCGATGATTCAGCAGACTGGGATTCATACGATGAAGAGCCTATAGAAGAAAAAATAGATTTCAGTGGAGACAACCATGTTTTCGAATTTTCATTATCAGACAACATTTATACATGTGACATTTGTGAAGAAAAATTTGATGAAGTTTTCATTTACCTAGATCATCAAACTACACACGATGGAAAACCAGTTTTCAAATGCGATAAATGTGATAAAACGCTGTCAAGTAGACAGGAACTAGTTGAGCATGAACAAGGACACCTGTATCCATGTCCTAAATGTTGTAAACTCATGAAAAAGTCAAGTATTAAATCGCATATGGTTAGTCACACTGACAAGTATAAGTGTACCGACTGTCCACAAAGTTGCAACTCAAGGCTATCTTTAGAGCAGCATATTATAGCAGTACATACAGACATTAAGGCTTTTGTGTGTGAAAACTGTGGTAAAAACTTTTCCACTTCTACTTCCTTGAAAACACACCTGTTATCGCATGCAGAGAAAAGGAAATATTCATGCAGCTTATGCGATTATAAAGGTAATATTTTGTGAATTGTTTTGATCTTTACAATCTTTATAGCCTGGATTTTCAAAAATATTCATCACGTTCTTTTAAACAATTTTAATGGGGTCCTATTCCATAAACTTCAGTACCATTATAAGTTAATTTTCCTCAATATTAATTCTGTTCTAAAACTGTCCAAATACCTTTTTTTCAAATCAAAAATTATCTTGTTACTTAATTCCCTAACAATTAACTTTGATTTTCTTGAAAAATATTCATTGTTCCAAGAGAGTACCAGAAATTATGCAAAGCTCAAATGGATTGTCAAATTTTTTTTTTCGGTGTTCTCTGTATTCGTGCTTTATCAGTGTTTTGCGATTTTTTTCAATTAATAAAAATAAAAAAACATTCATACTTCAATAAAAATAGCGTCACACTAAATCAACCTTTTCGATTTATCTGGGGATTGGAAAATTGTGGATTTATTTAGATTTTATTTGTTTTAGGTAGGACAGCTTCAGCCATATATATTCACATGGCCAAACATGCTAACGACACTTGTGTGTGTGAATTTTGTTCAAAAGTATTTAAAAGCAACAGAAACCTCTACGACCATCTTCGTAGGGTGCACAGCAAAGTCAAAAAGTATGTTTGTTCGTACTGTGATAAGCGGTTCGTTGACCATTACATGTTAAAAATTCACATAAGAACCCATACAGGTGTGAGACCCTATCAGTGTGACCAATGTGACAAAAGTTTCTTCAGGACAGATGCTTTAAAAGAACACAAAATCACACATGTTGAGAGAGCTACTTTCCATTGCGATAAGTGCTTCAAGCCATTCATGTCGAGGAGAGGTGTTACCAGACATAATTGTGCTGCGATGAAGATTAATTGATGCAGTTACCTTTACAATTAAACAGATATAAATTAAGCTGTGATTTTATTGAGTTGAAACTACAAGATATTCTTGAATCTTTGGTTTCTCTTAGTTCTAGTCATTATATTGGTTGAATGTATAATATAGAAGCAAAGGTTTGTTATATAAAAACCTATAAGTGATCCATATATGCAGGAATTAGGCCACGTCTGCCATTCCCTGTTCCAATCTAAAGGTATAACTGTGGCTCCTAACCAAGCTCCAATTAGAGTTATTTGAAGTTGAAATATAAACAGGTTAGAATAAGAATGTATAGGCATCTTTGTAATTATTCCCAATAGCTGAAATATATCATCAATTTCCAAATACAAAGTTATTGGTAAAATTGCCAATGCAATGAGCAAAAAAGATAACATGAATGTTTCTTGGAATTTACTTAGTAATTGAGCTCCCAATAACACTGCAGCAACGTAAATAATGCATAACATTTGTAAATTGAACAATAAAATCTTCAACGCTCTTTCTAATTTGGAATATTTCTTTACTTTCAATTTTATATCAGCATCTATTTTTGAAGTCTTAAAAAAGTAGTATTTTACAAACTCTAACCCAGCCAGTACAGAAACGACGGCGAAATTTTCATATTTGCCAAGTTTAAAATGGTTATCAGTAAGATAAATAACAAAGGAAAGTACTGGGAGATAGAATAGAGTGAACAAATTAAGTTTTGATACTACAGGGCTGTACTTGTCTTTGGGCACCAGTTCAAACATTTTGTGCCTAAAATAATAAACATTCAGTAGAATTATTGGCATAATGTTGTCGATATTACCTTAAAAAATAAACGATGTGGTAATTTTAATTTAATACTTCAATTTTCAAATAGATCTCACAATTAATAATTGAAAAAAGTTCATACATAAGCTACAAACAGACCAACCTACAACCAGTGTTGCCTCTGATTGAAGTAGTGTGAATAAGGGCCATTAACATAGAATTACAAGAATTTTTGAGAGTGTATATAATTTTCTAAGGATAGAATACTGAAAAATATACATACAATCGAAAAAATTAATACTGACGACCTATTGGTCTTAAAATTTATATATATTATCACTCAACTCTTAACCAGTCAGAGTGAACCAAAATTCTGATAGTTGACTGAAACTTGTAGAAGAAGAAGAATAGTTTTTCTGGTGTAAATTTCCATTTGTCATATCCGCGCAAACGTCATTGGAGCATGAATAACCGTAATATTTATTGTTGTGTAGTGCTAATAAGGAAAATTAGAATCCCGTAGTAGTTTTAATTAATTTGGCATCTTAGAAAAAAATTCCTCATGATTGACAGATTTAATATTGAAAAACATCGTTAATATTGTACGATAACTACACACAGCTAACCAAAAAACAAGAGTACAAGCAATCAGGTAGTTAACAGAAGTCATCAGAAAAAGTTGAAACTAATAAATTGCGAAATGTTTTAGATGGATACCATTGTGGTGAAAGATGAGAGAGAAAGTGATGATAGTGATGTTGAAATAATTGGCACCACACCTGGACTAGTAGATATTCCCGATTACATAGACCCAAAATCTCTAACTTCACTTCTTATAAGCCAACCAAAGGAAGAGTTGCCTCCAGTTGTCGAAAAGATAGTAAAAAAATTGTCCAATGATGAAGAATTTGATAAGGAATGTGACAAATTTTATCAAGCTAATCTGGACATGGATGTTGAGGTGGTATCGGTTGATGTGGCCAAGGTGTTGGCTGAACCATTGAGGTGAGTTGAGGAATTACATTAATGTTTTCATTATTCTCACATTATTTCATTTACAGATTACCTACTCCCTCTATCAAGTTGAATCTGAATGGCGAAATTAACGATATTAGAACTCAACGAGATCTACCAGGAATATGTGATCTTTGCGAGGAGGCCGATGATCATGTTGAGCTTCTTTTGGAGCATTTCAAAGGAAATCATTATCTTAAGGAGGGAAATTATGTTTGCCCATTTTGTGACTATACTTCACCTAAACATGAGGTAATACTTTTTAACAACTAATCATGAAGTAAAAATTACCTTGCATGAATTAAATTTCTTTCAGGTTGTGATGAAGCATACAACAAAGGTCCACAAGTTGAGCAGCGAAAAACTTTCTTGTGACCAATGTGATTTTCAAACCTTTCGTGGTGACCTTTTCAATCGTCACTCCAACAAACACTTGAGAGAAAAGATTTATTCTTGCGAAAAATGCAACTACAAGACAGTCAATCTGTCTAATTTTAAGATGCACTTGAGCTACAAACATACTAAGGAGACGGAGTTCAAGTGTCAATACTGCGAATTTAAATCATTGTCCCATGGTAAGTATTCTCAGTAACCTCCCTTTTACCTATATCTTGAGTTTTAATTAATTGCATTTATATCAACATATTGGTTCTTAAGAAATGATTTAATGTGGTTTAATCTTTTTTTAGCGTCAGTGAAGAGACACGAAAGCAGCAAGCATGCCAAGGAACGAGTAATGAAGTGCGATAAGTGCCCGTACGCGACAACGTTGGCGCACAGCCTCAAGCGTCATCAGGAACGTCACTGCAGGAATCGAAACAGGAGAAAGTACAAATATGAATGCCAAGAGTGTACTTTTAAGTCCGACGACCTTACAGGCTTTGAGAATCACAACCTCATCAGCCATCCTAAGGAGGAGATTTTGTTCTGTAACATATGCGAATTTGAGACTACTGAAGACAAGGAGCTGAAGGAACATGCTAAAATTCATTTGAAAACTGAGCCGGTAGACGAAGATTAGAAAATAATTTTATCATTGTACGAGGGGGTATCCAGAAGTAAACTTCCGTTTCACAAATATTTTAATCCAGGCTAGTTTGCTTCCCCTCAACACTTTATGAACTTTTTTTTAGACATAAACTGAAATGTATTTCAAATTCTTTCAAGGGGAAAATAGTTTGTTAATACAATTTTTTGTGCCTCAACTTGTTATGTTTCCAGCATAGACTTGATGAAACTTGTTATGTTTCCAGCATAGACACATTAAGTCTGTGGTTACCACCAATATTAGATTTTTTTATCATACTTTTGTTACTGTATAAAATTCTTAGTAAGAATTATTCTTGATTACCCCTTGTATTTGGAATATAGGAATACTTAATTGTGTTTTGTTTCCTACATTTTTGATAAACCTGATAATGCTAATAAATCATATACATATATATGTTGATTCCTATTTATTATTGTGAGTTGCCCATACAGCGTGTTTCCCTTACCTAGTAACCTCTTCAGATGCTTATAAACAACTGGTCTAAAATTTGGTAACATACTGTGTTTAAATGATAAGGATATGATAGTTTTTTATTATATATGTATATATATCGAGTAGTTTTTACAACTTTCAGCACCTATGGTGTTGAGTATATTTGCTGAAATAACTATCATTTCTTATTTGATCCCTGATTGTACCTCCACAAGCTCGTCTCCGCAATGTCATTTCAGTTGCCAAAAGAAGTCAAATAATGACGTGGATATTGGTGTGAAATTTCGTGAAGATCGTATAACTGCAAGATTAAAAACAAAATCTTGTATAAGCAGAACAGAGCTGAGCACTTCTGGAACCATAGCAACAATACATCTATCGATTTTAAACTTTTCCAGTAGATTTTCTAACAAGAAACTTTTTAGACTGTAGAACCAGAGTGTATCCATTCCATCAATTGCCGTTTTGTTTCTGGGTCGTAGTCTCTCTAGATCAAAATTGTATTGAACATGTCTGGCCTGCAATTACACTGCTTCTCTGACCTATCTCAGACATTACAACAGCTTGCCAATGCTCTGATGGACATTTGACAAAACATTCCTCAAGCTCTTATTATTAACCCCATTGACACAGTGCTGAATAGAGTAAGGGCACTACGAAGAGCTAGAGGAGGCCCCCACCCGATATTAAACCGTAAATTCAAAGTGTTTCTAACAGAAGGAACCTTTTTTTAAGCTTGCAGACTGCACCAGGTCAGAATCTTCATTTTGTTTATTTCTCTATGTCGCTCTAAAGCAGTCTTGCTTACTCTTGCCATTTCAGGCAGGATAACATGGCTGATGTACACCTAACTTAATACGTTTACTTTGTTAAGTAGTTCCATCTTCCACTCCAGAACTGATTTTCTTAATAATTTTCCCCATAGTTTATCACATCATAAACAAAAATCGGCGGAGGTTTAGGTATTTTGTTGCCTTTTCCATTGTTATTAACAATTGCCTGTGTTGTTTTATTTGGTTTCTCCCAAAGCCTGGAATCTAGTGTTGATGGTGACTGTAACTGTGGTCTATAAGTTAATTTTCCTTCTTTTTACTGTTTTCGTTTGAACTGCCTTTCAAGAATTTCCTCCCAGATAATTTGCATTGAAACCCATGAATTTCTTCATCACTTGTTGATGTCATTCTATCTAAACGGAGATCATTTTGTTGTTTCATGTTAATTATGTCGTCCTGTACATTCAGATATGCTGGTTCATATGGAACTGTTGTTGGGCTCATGTTATATTGAATGCTGCATTTATCTTGCCCATCTATCATCAGAAAAAAAATCTCTTTTTGTTGAATTTTCTTTCGATTCTTGCAAAAATTTTATGGTGAAGATTTTTTCAACATATTTACGCTGGAATAAATACTTTGTGCGATTATACTGCAACTACAGCAACTAGCTCTATCAATCCGGGTTTTTTATACCCTGAGTCATTGGCTGAGTAAGCAGTATTCACAATATTTGAGTGCGATGGCATACCTTGAACCACACCGCATCCTTTAAACACAGGTTGATGGCTGACTATAGGAATAGGGCATAAATTTTAAACCACAATATAAACAACATTTTTGCAAACATTTTATTATAAGTTAGTGCTTGAACATTTTTTATATATAAAGCCTTTCAATATTTCAAATTATTCTCTCTCTTAATTTGAAAGTGCTCATTTTCTTTGATTTGTCTAATTTTGGTAACCATAGTTTATAATAAATCAACTAGTAGTTTAGTACCTTCATTCTAAAACACTAAAGAAGCTGCTCAAAATTCAAGAGGTAGAAAATGAATCCAGATTTCTCTTCGAGTCAAATTTCAGAAAATACGAGTCTGGATTTGTTCATTGAGGCAACGTTTTGAAAACCTAACGGCTTTCGCCGTTTTAAAATTGTGCTTCGGTTTTTCTACACAAACACTTATCCGATAACTTTTCTTCATCTAACAATACAAATACCAACTATGTTTAAAATAGTCAAAATTTGAAAAATATAAATAAATTAATATATTTTGTTCTTTAAAATCTCCGAAATATCAACAGTAGTATGGTAATATAAATACAAGAGTATAAGTTGCAAATCACATAAGACAAATAAATATGACAGACAGGTGTTTCTTTTCTGCAAGGATCATCTCTGGCTTAGAGTGTCAAAAATATTCAATATGGCCCCCGGAACAAAAACAGTATAAATATTTGACAACCATCATTTGTCAACTAGTTCCAGGGTTTAACCTCAACTTCTCACTTTAAATTGAAAATAATTTAACCTGAGAATAGTCCAAAACATCCTGAGATTGTTCAATTCGCACTGACCATACAATCCCTATCAAAAATGTAACCAATCAAAACTGAAAAACAATTTTCATGAAAATTTATGTAACTTAAGTCTCAACGACTATTCTCAATAAAAGTTTCACTGGTATCAATTTAAAGTGAAAAATAATACGGTAAAAATAGTATACCGACCATTTTAGCACCAGAGGTCCTTTTCACGAAAATACAAAAACAAAAAAAATAAAGTTCTCATTAAAATGGCATTTTGTTCATCCTCCGTTCCTTGGAAGGCAATACTATAGGTGCGACTTCTGACCCTCCTGTTCGTAGAACAGAACGTAGGCTTCGCTGCTGACCACAGATCTTGGTGAGACGCTGCTGACTCTGTAAAGAAATTAAGATTTTACATTGCATTTGTTTCAATTTTTATGTCAACCATTTTGAATATTGGATAAATAGATCACAATTTGAAAAAATTAGAGGTGAGAGGCTTTTATTAATAATTTACTTGAATAACATATCTTCTAGTTTCCGTTATGCAATGAAGAGAATCTACACCAAAGGCAAAGTTGCCACCTTTGCCACTCTTCGAACACCTGAAATCCCTAGAATAACAGTCATTATTTTTCAACAGTCTCTAATAATTTCTAATTGTAATATAAAATTGTATATAACTGGCTGGAAGACTGCGGTCGATGGCCATTTGATTGCCAGATCGATAAATTTAGTTTCTCTCTTCTCTCTCTCTTGTTGTGTAAACGATCAAATTTAGCGGATGTTAAAATTGTTTTTTATTTGTAAATTTCAAGATGAATTTCTGTCAGGTAAAAACCGAAACAATCAAAGATTCAAATCAATTGCTCAACAATAGAAATGTTCACTCACCTTGAGTCGTTATATTCATGCCACGACATGGCGTATGGATGCCTACAATACGCAGTATAGTGTCCGCTGTATGTAGTACCGCTGTGATTCGAGACGGCATAAAGGTTGTACCTACTGACGGTAACCTCTTCTGCCGCGTACTTGCTCATGTCCAGTCCTTCCAACGGAAAGTCTACGGTGACGTTCAACTTGCCTCTGAACCGTTCTGTAGGCGAGAAGCGTTTCAAATCTAGATCGGGCAGTTAAGGAGAAAATTTTCACATTATCAACTAGCTAAAAATGAGTTAATGTCAGTAATGAAAAAGGATACGAATAACTAGTATCTTTGGGAACTTCTGTATCGAGAAGGATTTGGTACATTTTCGTCTCTCCTTGCATTTGGAGCACGTCTGAAACAAACATTAAAATTCATGAAAATAAATTCGTTATTTTTCAACATATATAAGTTAACCATATTTTTTGAAATAGCTTATTTTCCTGATTCTCCTAAATACAGATACGACCTAACTACCCACCGGTTTTTCGTCTCCATCCAGAGTCTCCTCCCTCGTGAAGGACTCCAGGCACTGGGACAACCTGAGCTGGCCTGTACGTGTCGGTAAGGACAGAGACAGGTCCCAGAAAGGGTCGAAAGTGACAGAACAATGGCCGCAGAACGTGCACTTCAGGGTGGACTTCAACTGTCCAACGAAGATGTCCACTATACGCGAGTTGTCCATGCGCAGATATCGGTTCCAAGATTCTGCCGACTTCTCAAGGTCGCTGAAAAAGGGAACAGTTAAAAATTACTCGCCGTTCTTAGATAGATGCAAATATATGTTCGCGGAAGAAAACTCAACTACCACTCTGTCAACTATGTGTTCCTCTATAAGCGCAAGTGTCATGTTGTAGATGATGGCATCACTGTATTTTAACCTCAGTCAATTGTAATGTTGGTCACATAGCGTCACTACGCTCCAAAGTTCTCGAATAACTTTAGATGCATTTTAAGAGATGTTTTAGATGTGTATAAAGTTACTAAAGAGCTTTATTAAATCAAGTGTGTTATGAATAATCTCACTCTGCTATCAAAACATAACTCCAACATTATCACAGAAATAATTGCTTATTAATGGATAGATAATATACTTTTTGGATCATTCAAAGATTAGTTATTGAGAACTTTCTTGAATGATGATTAAAATTAAATCATGTTCACAGTAGTCAGCCCAGTTGTACAGGTTACTTTAAAGTATAGTTTAACTTGTGAGTTTACTGAGCTATCATTAGCTGATCCCGGCCAGCCAGCAACTATATTTCCTATGTATTAATCTGCATCAGGTACATTTTGCACATTAATTGAAAAATAGCCTTTCATGTTATAACAGTTTTTCGCATTTTGTATACCTGCAAAAATATGTTATTCAGCGTATTCCTATACAAAAGCCAATTTGAAGAATGAATACCTCTATGGATGCTTTTTGAACTCCTGAACCTATTGATGAATATCTGGTCTATCCACAATGTCCTAGGTGTTGATTAGCAGAAGAAAAGTAATACGCATAATATCTATAACGTCTTCATCATCAAATAATATGTCTTCAAATACGTGTACTTTGAAAAAAAAATTCAAATAATTATAAGGTTAATAAAGGAAAGGCCAATCAAAATTTCAAACCGCGCATGATGTATTTAATCATAGAAATAGATAGATCCCCAATTTCTGATTTATAAGAAGCTTGAAGTTTAACTGGTATTCCATCCATCAGTTGACAGTTACACTTCGAGTGCCTACCTTTAAAATAAACTTCATTTGTCAAACTAAAGTTTAACTGACGCTTGAAGTTTAACCTCTACAACTGGGCCTTCTTTAGAATTTTATAACGACTGTTTTCAGTGAAGAAAATTTTGGTGTAGTGTAGACCAGATCAACGGTAACAAATAATGGAAACTTAAATTGTTAATAACTCCTTTATTTTACATCTTCTAAAGGGTCTGCATTAAATTAAAAGAAAAAAGAACTGTTTTTGTAAATGGCAGAGATATTTCGATCCAAAGTACAATCTCTGAGGTTTATAATAGAATAGAATATCTGCCAAATGTCTGCTTGACTGTTTTTATTGAGTGTCATTCTTTTGATGAAAAATTTAGAATAAAATCCCTTCTTAGAAGATCGGGTACGTTTTTTAGTGAATTAAATTCATTCTGACAAACTCTATTTCCTGTCAATAAAAACATTTTACACTGTCAAGTATCGAACTTACTTCAACTTGTCATCGATCTCAGTATGGATCGGTTTAGGTTTTTCGGTCACCCTGTTCACATCCTCGTGCAGTCCCTCTAGCAGGTAGCGCAGGAACTCCTGCGCGTCCTGCTGAGCGAAACCCATGAACCTGGGAGCGAACCTCTGTATCTGACCCTTTAGGGAAGCCGTGTTCACAGCCCTGTCGCAAGAATCTTCGGCCCAAAGTTCCTTTATCACCTCCGCAAAAGCTAAACGAAGAAAATCAGACAGAAGGTTAAGGTTTTTTTTCCGTTTGTACTCTTCTCACCTTTGATAAGAGACCCCTTCATGCTGGAGTTGGTGGTGTTGATATCCTTAATATAGGCATCCTGTCGAAGATACTCCGACAGTTGTTTGGTATTGGACAGACATTGAATGACGGAGTTCATGAAACAAGTGTTACCGATGTTCTTGAGGCCATTAAGACCCAGTGTCTTCACGCTTGTTGTTGCGCAAACTGCGGTTGGACTGCTTGTTCCTAATCGATAACTGAGGCTGGGAGATCTAGAACATTCAGAAAGTCCTTTTTTATATGGGCAATGGGACATGAAAATTAATAAGTAAAAGTTTGTCAAAATCAAAACTTCACTAATTATTGAATGTGTCCACTAATTTCAAGGATTTTTGACAGATATTTTTTTATAGCTCGTGCAATAGTGACACTGTAACATGGTAATAAATAAAATTGAATATGTTATGACATTATGATACATTACCATTTCTAATTTTATGCAAGTATGGCAATTGGTTCTCTACAACTTCTTTTCTCATTTGTCTTCAATTTTTATTCCTTGAAGCGAAAAATTATATCTGCATAGTACTTTATTTTTATTTTAAGTTTATGAATGGATTGTGAAAAAAAGTCTGCACAGATTGCGAGATATTAAGGAATGCTTGCTATCCAAGTCTGTTACAATTTTTTTTTATGAAAAACAATCGGAAGCTTTCATCCAAAAATAGAATATAACCATCACCCAATTCTGTAAGATTTAAGAAAAGCAGGGAGCCAGGAACTATTCTGACATAAACTCAATCGAGAATGTCTTGGGAGTGCCTAAAACGGGAATTGGCAATAGAAAACATAACAAATAGGGTGCCCTTGATAGAGAGAATAATATATAATCTGGAATAACAGTAATAAATTGAAGGAAACTGCTTTAATATACATGAATAGAATGCCCAGAAGAACGCATGCACCACAGAAAGTGAGAAGCGGTTTGTCTAAACATTAATAATTTTATAATAGGAGAACCAGAAAGTAATGTCGTTTCTGCGCAACGACATGCTAAGGGCATAAAAGCCGGGTTTCACCCAAAAAAGGCGTTTCTGTGTGTTTGGTGAAGTATGCACGGAATTTTTTTTTATGAAGTGTTGAAACCTGTACAAACTGTTAATGTTTATTATGAACAATTGGATCGAGTGAACCAATCTCAATGGACAATGCAAGTCCGCACTGTGCAAGACGAACTTTGGAAATAATTAATGAATTTGGGTGGGAGATACTGCCTAACCCAATATACTAGCCCGATATCGTAACCTCGGATTCCCATTAATTCCGATCATTAGAACAACAGAACTATTTTAACGCCTCTGACACATGGTTAATAACTAATAATACCTTTGAAACACAAAAAACTAATATTCCTCAAGTAGGCCTAATAAAGGGAACATGCGCTTCTATTTTAAAGCATTACTCAAAATGTCCTTGATTATATCTGTTCATTTTTTCTATTAACTAACATTGTCCTCACCTTTCGTAAGAGTCTTCGTCGAAGATCCCACTGCGTCTTTCCCTCTCCACTGATTTTCTACCAAGAGTGTTCAAATTCAACACACCAGAAGTACCAACACTATTGGTAGCCACGGAGCCAGATGGGGACAACCTGCTCTTGTTTGTTTTAGGTGAAGATGCCAAGTCCTTCAGCAAAAATGAATAATTTCAATTTTACATTGAGAAAATTTGTATTTTATTTATTTATATATTTTTATTTATATGTTATGGAATTGACTTGCTATATAATTGATACAAAACTTAAGGGGGAAATTAATACACATCGTACATTAAAAGTGGTTTTCCCAAATCTTTTCGAAGATAGAAAGAGGATATTGATGCCTGAAAGAGGAATTTGGATTTTTTTAATGAAATCAAAACGCAGACGTAATTTGTTTATTTTTAATTGCCCTATAATGAAGGATGTGCCACCTAGCGTTTATATTCTGAAGTAGTGGTCTGGCATCTGTTAGTTTAATATTTGACATTAACGAAACGAGTCGATTTACGCTTGAACAAAACTTGGAAATATTAAAAACTTATTTCCAAAGTGGTGATCAAAGCTGTTAGAAATTTACGTGAAAAATTCAATAGAAATAAAATGTCCTGACCGTAATTTGGTCGTGAAAACTGAATCGTCATTAGATAAGTCCAGTGATCACACCTGAAAACATTGCTGAATATCCATTAACATTAAGTCGTCATCATGCTCAAGAACTGGAACATTTCTTGCACTTTTCTGAGGATAGTAAAGACCGAATCAATCAAATAGCAAGAAGAAAACGAACCCCGTCAAAACCAACAGCTTAACATCTCGTTCGAAACAATAACGAGCGTCCCTCGTACAACGCGGCTACTTTCCGACGTCCCCCGTACATAGCTAAGCAAACCCCCCCCTGCGTCCCGCGATAACGGGTTCCATCCATTCATTCAAACTACCTACGAGGAAAATTCGAGAAAATTACCGTTTGAGAAGAGGCAGCGGTACAGAACCCGAGGGACTCGATTTCCTGGTACCTGCCAGTCATCTTCCTTCTAGACATGCTCACGCAGAAGCCGCGCACGAAGGCGGCCGCTGCGGTGGCGGCAAACACCAGCAGCACGGCTACGAAGATCGCCTGAAAATAGTCGGCGAACATCACACGGCGATCGTTCGCGGTAAGATCAAAAGACAGCGTGCCGCCCGCACCGACACGAGGTAGCTACTGATAGTAGCCCTCGTTGCCACCTGCGACCCGTCTGCGCAACACGTTAGGCGGCACGTACACGATAGATCGATAAGGATCGATGCGTCGATAATTTATCTCTTATCTCGACGACACGTTTTTCGCGACGTCGCGTTAAAAAAAGCCTTACCGCATCTAAAAATACCGTCCCTGGTTGCGCAATCGAGGCGGCTCGTGTGTTTGGAGCTTCGAATGTGGGTTAGAAAAACTTGGCGATCTAATAAAACGAACAAAAGCGCTGCATCGATAACCAAACCATAAGTTATCAACGGTTAAATCCGTTCCCACTTATTGGTAACAATTGCTCAGCTGCTAATGATCACAATAGATCCAAATATTTCAAAGTGAATTCTGAATTCATTCGGTTATTAATTCTCGAAGAAAAATAACATATAATGTTAATAGTAATTCAAGGAAAACTTGTTTCTAATAAAAATTGCCAAAATCATATTGTTTTCTAGGGCGAGTCTTTCTCTAACGAAAGGTAGAATTTATTAGAATAAATAATTTCCCAAAAAATCGTTTCTATAAAAAGTTGCTTGATAAGGAAGTATTCATCCCTCAAAGTTAGCACAAATTTTCGATACGACCCTGGTGGTAACTAGGTCTTCGATGGTATAATTACTTCAGCAGATGTATTTTACAATTTGCAATTTTATTAGTTTTTTGTATTTTATAACACGTAACGCATTGATTGATAAATTTAATGAACCCTCAACATAGTGTTCTTCAAGAGCGATACGATGATTCGAGCGCTTCTCTAAGCTTTCGATACCTCTCTTGAGCAACTATTTGGCCTCAAAAAATATACGTTTTTACGAAACATTGAATTTTGTTTCAAAAGTCATCCTTTTTTGAGAATCGACTGAATTTTTTCAAACTAATTGATAAATAGAACACATTTTCCATTATATTTCGATGTAGGGTCAAAAATAAAGGTGTAAAAGTTAGTTTGAAACTACTGTGTTGAAAAAGTAGTAGGAATCATTAAGGAAACACATAATAAGTATTATTTATCCAAACGCCTTCAAAGTAAACCCCTTCCGAAATTGTACACTTTTGTCAACGAATAATCCAATCATTAAAACATGTTTTAAATTCATTTTCAGGGAACGATTTCTACATGAATTCTTTTTTATCATTAAAATTAGGTTCAATAGGCAAAATCATTTTCCAAAAACAAAATTTTATCTGTGTACCCTGGAAAACAATGAAAATTTCATAAAATCCATCATTTTCAAGAAAAATTCTGCTCTTTAAATAGAACTAATAGTAACTGTTTCGTGTTACTCATCCACTCTGTATATCTTGATAACACCTCTGAAAATATTTCATATTCTATCCGAGTCTACATTCAATAACTGAATTTCCAAAAATTCAACACGGTAAAAAATTGACTTACGCGGCCCTGGATCCTAGAACAGCAGGTCTCTTTCATCAGGTTATTCAGCATACCATCGGCAACCTTAAGTCTTAGACGGCCCCAAAGGCCTCTTTTTCACAGAACATAACACGTCTCTTGTATCGTTTTTCACTATCGTACTGCCGCTAGCCGACTTTCGAAATTTTGACATTTCGCCTACATTTTTTGACGTTTAAATGATAGGCACAGTTGGGACGAAATTTTGCGTTAGTTTTCTTGTCGTTTTTTATATCTACCAAATGTAGAAGTATGAAACCGGAATTTTTCTGTAAAAATTACACGTCTGTAAAATGATAGAAAATGTTTCATTTACAATAATCTCCATTTACAATAATCTCCATTATTATTTATGCATTTTTCCCACCTCTAGCAGTTTATGAATGGCACGCCAAAAAAACAATTTGTCTTTTGAAACGAACCAGTCGTTTTCGTAAATTTGCATATGAATTGAAGTATTGTTCAGCGAGAGAGCGTCCAAGGGATGTGAATAGATAATAATTGAACTGAGCCAAGTCTGGAGAATAAGTTACATGCGCTAATATTTCCCGACGGAACGCCTCGATCGTTTCCCTGACCCGTTTTGCGGTATGTAATGGGGCAGTTTCATGGATCAAAATAACTCTGTACTTTCCTTTTCCATGTTTTTCAGTTGTTTTTCACGTAGTTCTCGATTTCAATGGATATTTACTGTTGGTAGCGATCAGTGTTAACAATTTGATCAGGTTTTAGCAGCTCAAGATGGATTACATCCTTCTAATCCCAGCAATATCCCAATCGAAAGAGGGCTAGTATAAGACAAGGCAAGACAATGTCCCCTAAATTGTTTATTGATGTCTTGGAACATGCATTTAAGCAACTGGAATGGGAAGATAGAGGGATAAATATAAATAAATGGCCGCAGGTTGACTAATCTAAGATATGCAGATGATGTTGTTAACAGCTGATAATTTGGGGGATATACTTGAAATGATGAAAGAACTTCAGGAAGAATGCACTGCCGTCAGTTTAAAAATCAATATTGGCAAGACAAAGTTTATAACAAAGGGACAAACGGAGCAGAGGATGCTGCAGGCTGGGTGAAGAAGAATCCCAGTAAAACACAGAGCATTGTCTTCTTAAGTGATTTGGTCTTGCAGCGGTTGTCGATGGTTAGCCTCGATTCTCCTGTGATTTAAGAGGCTAAGAATTCTCGACATATAACAATTTTTCATCACCCGCCACAATTCGATGGAGAAATTACTTTCTTTTGGGTATCTCGAACAGTATTTCGCACATGGTTTTTCGATTTTCTTGCCGTCTTTCATTCAGTTCATGCACAACCCATATTCCCACCTTCTGAATCTTACCCATAGCTTTCAAACGAATGGCCATTCAATTTATCCACAAGTTCTTATCTTCAACCAATAAGGCTTACAATTCGTTGGCCTTTGACTGTGGTCAATAAAGGATAGTTATTAGTTATTATTATCGCCGAAAAAAAGCAGATTTGAGGAAAGAAAATTCGTGGATTTTGTTTCATTTCATTGCAAACGATGGGTATTTCTAGAAAAATCTCATCGAGAAACCACCATATTCTCTTTATATAGCCCCAATTGACTTTTTCTCTTTCCAAAATTCCAATTACCACTTTCAGGTACTTGCTTTCAGAAGATAAAAGACATAAAAGAGAATGCGCGGCGAGTAATTGAGGTTTGGATAAACAGTACTAATTTTTTGTTTCATTGTCCGATTCTGTTGTTTTTCACACTGTGTATGTCTAATATTCCGGAAAACAGCTGAATGAATTTTAAAGACATTAAATCCATAGATTATTTTTTAAAACAAAATTATATATTTTAAGGCCAGTGGCTTTACCTTAATGACTATTCATCGTGTGAAATAAACAGAATGTCTTGATTTAGGAAGTCTGTTCACAAAAATGCCGAACTTTCCTTAACACCCTTTATTTTAATTTTACAGATTTTTTTACGAGTCCCAAAACATTTTTTACAGCGTTGCTTCTATTTCACAAAGAAGTCCTAGATAGATTAGGTTTAAATGTCATTTTTTCGACTCATTTCTCCCATAAGAATACGCAAATGATTAACATCCTAACGGCAGATGTATATTGGAAAATTATTATTACACCGACTGAAATACTCCGTAACACAGTAGTGATTTGCTATGATCTACAAATTGGAAGCGCATATTTTAATTCAAGAGATGTTATGACCTTTGGAACTAATTGGTATTGGACGATTCAAATTGTTGCCAATTGTTACCTGTTCATCGGTAATAAAACGAGGAACAAATTTTGCAGTAACCCAATGCATGTTAAATTTTCAGCTAAAATTTAGATGGTTTTCAGAATCATTATTGTTAAGCGCCTGATGCTTTGAACTGAACGCTCACTTATACCTCACGCTACACTAAGCTTCCTTTGGCTTGTATGTGGATCTTCTACTACATGCAGTAAAACTCAAGCTCCTTCTCTTCGTTAGTGACCGATTTTATCCTTTCTTCTTTTTTGTACTTGACATCTTCTGTCTCTACATATCTGTACTAGTTTTCTCAAGATTTTGACAGATATTTTAGCAGAATTTCCTAGAAAGTACCAGAAATTCCGAGAAATCATTTATTGATGGAATAATGCTTTATTGAATATTACCTGAATAATTTCTACTTCAGGTTTCACTGTTTCAACTATTTTTAATATTCAGTATTCAAATATAGACACCCCAGACTAGTCCCGGTTATCCAGACACAGGAACTGCACAGCCTGGTATGGCAGAATACCCTTCTAGCCTAGCATGCAGGCTTTCAACCACTACCCCTACATCCAACACCAAATGGCCAGAAGTACGAATACTCCTGTGGGCCGATCCACCCTCCTGCGGTAGCCCTGTTTCCAAAAGGAGCCATTGAAGGCTTATGGTCGCCAAGAAGAGTTCAACTCGATGCCACATATCACAAACTTGAGGAAAGTAACACGTCATAGTATCCCTCCCCTTAAAGCTAGATCTATTTCTGACGTATTCGTTCTTATGGACAGAGTACCTGCAATCAGGTAGAACCACTCTACTTTTTTTGGGTGAGTGCCATGTATTGCAACGCCCATCTGGCACCATCAGAGACAGTGATGACTGGTCAAGATGCTCAATGACTGTCAATGTATATATTTTGTTTTTTTCTTCAAGCAAAATTATCACAACAAGAATCCGCTGCAAGAATATCTCAAAAAAAGTGAAAAAGTCTAAACTATTCAGGTTAGTTTTACCTGAAAATCTCATAGAATTTACAACAAGTTGTAAAAGATCAAAAATATAAATAAGTAGGTAACTTCACACATAAACATTTTCTCAAAAATATGAAACAATCGAAGAAGTTACACAAACAAAAATTAAAAATTAAATTAATGTATTTAGGTCAAACATACATAATCATACTTTTCAATGAAAATTACTCACTCAAAAGATAAATTCATCAGATTAGAATTATTTTAGGATTTTGAAATAATAAAGAAAATTCACAGAAAAAATTACTACGAGTAGATTCAAACATTCTAATCTTCAAATTGGTCGTTCTCTTGAAATTATGTTATCTTAAAAATATAACACAAAGAAGTTAAAGTATACAATTTACCACATCTCAGGCGAACTTACATGAACGAAAAAAAAAATCAAACCAACGAAGAAAAAACCTAGCAATACAATTAGTGACATTAGGGCTCAAAACGAAGAACTTAAAAGCACATACCTTAGTGTAAGGAATGGGCTTTTCGATGTAACTAATCTCTGGCTCGCTGCAGTTCTCTAGAACCTTATCGATTACAGACTGCTTATCTCCACCTTCCAGGTTTTTGCTGGATATGTAAGAGGCGAAATTGTTCGTCCTGGAAACACTCCCAGAGACAGACTCTTCATTCAGGCTTTGACTAGATGAACTATCCACTTGGTCCTTGTTTCCGTCATCCTCGCACTCCCTACTGGTATCCAACGCGTTTTTCTTCTGGTCCACAACACCGTTCGTCAGTTTTCCCTGTTCACTGTTAATTTTGACATTCAAACTGTCAACTGTGTCAATGTCTTTCAACATCACAGCTTTCGTCTTTTGTTTATCCAAATTCATTTTCTTTTCTGTGGTCAGGCTAGTTTTCTTGTCGAGATTCGTTGGTTTCTTCTCGATGCCATTCCTTTGTTTGTCATTGCTGACTTTTGGGGTTTTGAGGTTAGTTTTAGCCTGCTCGTCTGTTTCTTTGTGTACCCCAGCTATCTTGATTATTTTGCCGTGGTTTTCCAGATGTTCCGTTTTGGAGTCGTCGATTTTGATTGGAGCCTTCTTGACCGTGGCTCTAGGCAGGGAAGACCTGTTCATTGTTTTCAGACCGTTGGGAATTTTTTCCCCATTGACCTTAAGATTAGACTGGTCTAGTTTTTTGAACTTATTATCTGACACCTTCGATGTGTCAATGTTTACAGGCAATTTCGACACTTTGCTCTCTGGCAAACGGGAATCAAATCTTTTGCGCAGATCAGCCACAGAGGCCCTGTTGCCGTTGTCATCATTATTGCAAGAATTATCGTTAGTAGCTGTGGTAGTAGGCGGCACACTCAAGTTAGTATTGACACCCTCAGTTACCTTTTTTTTAGTTTTTTCAATGGGCGGTAGACCGATGTCGTTGATTGATTTGGAACGACCGATGTTATCGGTCTTGCGGTGGATTGCAGGCACATAGTTAGACGGCGAGTACTTGTTTCTGAAGTCAGTGAGGTCATCGAGAAGGTCGACGGAAGAGAGCCTTGAATTGTCTCTTGATAGTGAGCCTTCTCGTCGACCGCCAAAGTCTAAGATTGAATTCTCCCTTATTGAGCTTACGCCTGGATCTCTGGACAGGGAATCACGCCTAACACTGCCATCTCTGATCTCTTCTTTGAAACGAGTTTTGACTCCATCTTCCGTTATACTGCCACTCCTGAAGAACAACATCCACAAGATTAATGATACCATGTACACATAAAACATAAAAGTTTCAAACAAATCAAATATTTTTAATGCTATTTTATATTGATGTTGAATAACTTCAAAAGTGCAGTAACAAAAAAATGTGTCTCTAATTCACACAAAAATCCCAATTTTTTATAAAAAAAGGAGTAACCTGTTTCAATGAATACTCAATTATTGAAAACTTCCAAATTATGTGAAGAGACAGACAAAAGTTTACCTCTACTTCAAATAAATTTTCATAAGTTTCAGAATTTAATATCTTTATTGCTTTCTTTGCTGAATACTAAGTGGTAACAAACATTAAATTTGAACTAAGAGAGACGAGATCAACAAGGACAACTTTTTTTTACAATAATTAACGTTTGAGATATGTAATTGGAATATAATAATTTACTAAAATAAAATCATTCTTGGGGAAGCTAATTTCCAAAGTAAAAAAACTAAGTATCATTTTAAATCATTAATTAAGTAAACTTATAAAATATTTAAAAACTTCCAATTAAGGTATTTAGGTCAAATATTCATAACCGCACCTTGCAATAAAGGTGAGTCACCACAGAGATAATTTTATCAGGTTAAAACTGTAGAAGTATGATAAAAAAATAAATAAAGAAAATTCCCAGTTTGAATTTACAAGAACCTATGAATGGGTTCAAAAAATTCTAACCTTGAAATTGTTCTTCGTCCTTCTGAATCTATGTAAGACCTTGTTGTAAATCTTTCCGAATAATTTGAAATTCTTGGACTTATGGACGTGGTGTTATAGTACGTTGGTCTATCCAGAGCACTATTATAGCTAGACCTATAGTTCGGTGAAGAATGATGTGGTGATAATACAGGCATTGTTTTTTTGTCAACTGCTATCTTCTCTAAGTCACATTAATTCGTCAATATACACCATTGCACGTATTCGAGCTTTTATTTAAATCTACAAAATGAAAGTGGAAAATAGTAAGGAGAAAAGCGAACTGGTTAGAAAAGGGATAGTTAAAAATAACCAAATTTGAGAACTATCTTGTGTCACTAGCGATATTTTTAGATCCTGAATCTCAGACGCCCACCTCCGATTTGCATCGAATTGTTTCGAAAATGAATAATTCAAATTTGCATTCAAAATCGGTTACTTTAGATTCCATAAATTCTAATAAAAATTCTTCAGATTTTCATCGATATTACCATGCGTCAGAGATTGAAGAAACTCAGATATCACATAATAACAACTAGCTGGACGAATGAGCACTTACTTAGATATTTTTAATCGTCAAATCTTTTTTTGTTCCGTTTTGTCGTTTTCTTTAAAAAAGTAAAAAATTACAGCCCTTTATTTTTGTCATTTTGGGCGGCAGCCATAATGAAAATGACATCAAGAACATATGATATGATAGGTTCATGGATAAATTTTAATGATAATAATTATAACCAAATATATATTTGGAATATGAAGCTTTTAAATATTATAATAAAATCATTTTCAAATTGGGAATTTTATTTTATTTTATTGAATTTCAAATATTTAATTATTAAAATTTTTTTTGACATGTGCAACATAATCTTGGTTTTCTATGATTACATCAATATTTCCAATTCTACAATATATATAATTGATAATAAATATGAAATCATAATAATCAAATTTTTATTTGAATTTTAAAGTACTGAATATTATTTGATTTCCATTAATATTTAATTGAAAAAACAGAACGTCACGAAAAAAAAACTTAACGAAGACCATGAAATAATATTAATGACGACCATAGAGAATATATCATCTATCTGTACCTGATCTGTCATGAGAAGTTGACTTTAGTATCTCTAGCCTTTCCAATTCTATAAGCAATCATGGCTGTAGGAAAAAACAAGGGTCTTTCTAAAGGTGGAAAGAAGGGTGTCAAGAAGAAGGTGTAAGTAGAAAATTTCAATAATTTAACTTTATTTCATATGTTGCTTGTTCAATGCTAACATTTCTTTCCCTAAATATGTAGTGATGGTCTAAATTTTAAACGATTAAATTTCCGGTGTACGAATGCATTTTAGTCAAATCAGGATGAAACAATTATTTTTTATCATCTAAAGTGTAATAATAGTTCGACTGTAAGAATAGTTTATTTGTTCTAATATTTAACAGATACATAATGTGATTCTATATTTGTGATTTATAGGTTAAGAAAGAAACATGTTGGCATTAACAATACAGTTAAATTATAACGTGATGATCCACTCAGCTCGCTTTGATACAAACATGAAGATAACTTCTTGTTCCCTAACGACGCAATTTGCAAATAAATCTGATATTAGTTCTCTATACTTTTTTTAGAAACATTGAAGTAGGCAAATATTATAATCTTATATTTTCAGCGTGGACCCCTTCACCCGCAAGGACTGGTATGATGTAAAAGCTCCTTCCATGTTCACCAGCAGACAAGTTGGTAAAACTCTTGTCAACAGAACTCAAGGTACGAGAATCGCATCAGAAGGACTTAAGGGACGTGTATTTGAAGTATCATTGGCAGATCTTCAGAATGATAATGATGCCGATAGGTCTTTCAGGAAATTTAAACTCATTGCTGAGGATGTTCAAGGTAAGGTTAATGTACTAGCATTCAACATCAGGATTTTTATTATTTCAAATGATGATTCTCTCAGCTCGCTTTGATACATACATGAAGATAACTTCTTGTTCCCTAAACGACGCAAATTATACAAAATCTGAAAATGTATTTAGTTTCATATTTTCAAAAGTTTTTTATGTACCTGTAATTAATGAGACTTTTTTTTAGGACGTAATGTTCTTACTAACTTCCACGGCATGGACCTGACTACCGACAAACTTAGGTCGATGGTCAAGAAATGGCAGACACTCATTGAAGCTTCTGCTGATGTAAAAACCACAGATGGATACTTGTTGAGAGTATTCTGTATTGGATTTACCAACAAAGACCCTGCTTCTACTAGGAAAACCTGCTATGCTCAGCATACACAAGTAAGTTTTTGACTATTATTCATTAAATAATTAACAAACAGAAATTCTTTTTAAAATATCATTTTTGGAATCTATATTTGATTTTCATTGATGAAAATTTTGTGGATTTGGAAACTATCACCTTCATATGGTTTACAAATCAACTTAACTTTAGAACAATGATTTAGTGTTCTATTTTAGTTATCTACTTTTGTTTGAAGAAATTTCAGCCTTTTTATTATGGAATTTCAATAATTTATATCTGTTGAAGAAAATTATCCAATGATTTACTGTGTGTGCTAGTTCTAGGGGGGAATGCTTGCTATCATTTCGCCCAAACGTCAGTAATTTTTGAATGTAGAATAACACGCATGTCCATACAAAATTTTGTGAGGTTCGTTTAAGATTAATTTTTTTTTTAAAGATACTTGGTGATATGATCTACATATGATTCTACTCCAAATTCAAAGAATTATACAATTAGTGTACTTTTTGACAGTTTTAATGATGATTCTCTCAGCTCGCTTTGATACATACATGAAGATAACTTCTTGTTCCCTAACGACGCAATTTTTATTATCTGTCTGAAAAACTGTCAAATTAAAACTTATCAAAATTCCTATCTTTCTATAACCATGATTGAATTCAACATTTTATTTTGTGTTCTCGTAGGTCAAAGCCATCCGTAGAAAGATGATCGAAGTCATCAATCGTGATATTGGACACAGTGACTTGAAGGAAGTAGTCAACAAATTGTTGCCAGATTCCATTGCAAAGGATATCGAAAAGTTGTGCCAGGGAACTTACCCATTGCACGATGTCTACATCCGTAAGGTCAAGGTGTTGAAGAAGCCCCGTTTCGATCTCTCGAAATTGTTAGACCTCCATGGTGACAGTGGAAAAGGCGGTGCTGAACCAGGAGTAGCTGGAGAAAAAGTAGACAAACCTGAAGGTTATGAACCTCCAGTGCAAGAAACTGTATAATTTAAGTTGTATAAAAAATTAAATGGTTTTTTACCGTCATTGTTTTGTTTCAATATCCCCTCGGGGATTGCTCAGGGACTTATTTTGGGTCCTATTCAGTTCTCTTTGTGAATGATAATATATATAAACACGTTAAAAAAAAAAAACTAATTCTATAGTAATAAGGGGACTAAAAGCTAATGTTTCTGCATGGTTGATTGCCATTTGTTATGACAATCGAACTCTCTTAACAACCTTAACGTTGGTCAACTATCAAAGAACATATGCAGCAGATTAGAAAAATAAGCAGAACAGGAGTTTGGGTCCCCATAATCTGTCTGAAGAAAACAAAGCCAACTTATCAATCGTATGAAATGTATTGCTTCAATGTCACCATACAGAACTGTTTTTTGAACGCTTGATCAATGGAGACGAAAAATGGGTTCTATATGATTATCCAAAACTCAAAAGGCAGTGACTCTTTCCAAATGAATCGCCATGGAGTAGTGCGAAGCCGGGTTTACATACCCAAAAAGGCGCTCCTGTGTGTTTGGTGGAGTATACAAGGAATTGTTCACTTTGAAGTGCTGAAACCTTGACAAACTGTTAATGCAGATCTTTATTGTGAACAGTTGGAAATATTAATGAATTGGGAAGGGAGGTACTGCCTTATCCACCATACTCTGCCGATATCGCACCGTCGGATTTTCTTTTATTCCGATAGCTACATTTTGCTCGTGGCAAGAAATTTGAATAATATCCAAAATGCCATCTCAAGATATTTTACTTAAAAACCAATTAATTTTATGGGTCCGGCATCGAAAATTTGCACACTAGATGGCAAAAGGTTGTTCATAACCAAAGTGATTACATTATTAATTAAAAATAAAACTTCTTCTTCTTCTTCTTCTGGTCCTTTATATGTGCTAGGCTTCGAAACCATCTACACAGTGTAAGTTTTCTGTTGGTTCCGTCTTGGACGGGTCATGATGTAATCAATAACCAACAGGGTTTGAGGAAAATTCCGGTTTCATCTTTGTGTGATTCGAATTTTGTGGTGAGAGGTTTAAATATCCCGCTGGGAGACTCTCGATAATTACAGGTAGGAGAGGACAACAACCACATAGACTCTTTCACAATAGGATGATCAGGTAGGAAGTTAGCAACTGAAACAGTAAAACGTTGGTGAAACATATACTTTCCGCAAACAATTAAACATTTACCCACTACAGTTTAATGTTTGAGATACTTAGAAAATTTACTAGAACCTTTATTAGATCCCTGTTGTTGATGAATATTATGTCTTCCAAAGATAATGGAAGGGATATTTTGCTCTTCAGAATTTCTATGATGTCAGAATATAATTTCCTTATATTAATGCAATTGTCCGGACAACACAAAAAGACATGTACAAGATCTCCTCTTTCCCCACAACTGCAGGTATCTTCATCAACGACTCCCATCCTCCTCAGATGGGAAGGAGAGCAACAATGACCCGATCGAATTCTGTTCATTGTGGTTATATATTTTCTCGGAAGTGAGACATCATGAAACCATGTTTTGGTTCCAAGTGATTCAGGGTTAATCATCTGGAAGAAGGTGCGTCCCTTCTGAAGACCAATCTCTGCACATTCTCTTCTCCATCTCTCCCAAATGATTCTCCTGAAGTGAGGCCAGAACTCACTGACATCTCCTTTAATGGAGATTGAGGGGGTTCTGAGGGAGCCCTCTCTTGCCAGTGAGTCTGCCCTGTGATTACCTGCTATCTGAGTGTGACCGGGTACCCAGACCAGAGATATTACAAATCCTCTGTGTCTGAGAGATATTATGCTCTGTCTTGTATCTAAACAGATATGATCGTTTGACGAGTGAATCCGCCAGTTGGTCAATTTTTCTAGGGCGCTGAGGGAATCAATTATAATTATCACCTTGTTAAGATTTTTTGCTTCACTGAGGGAAACTGCCTTTCGAATGGCTAATAATTCAGCCGTACATATATTGAAAAACCCAGGAAGGGGTTCAGAGAGGGAAATGAGGGAGGGGGAATATACACCAATGCCTACTCTGGATTCAGACTTGGAAGCATCCGTGAAGATCCTCACATAGTCCGGGAACTTTTCCTGACACTTTGAATAAAACAGGGATGAGTTATCTGGGGAATCCTTTTTTAGACCAAGTTTATAGAATTTGATCTTCTCTGTATGCGCTTGTATGTTCGTGTTATGACAAGGAAGGGAAAGGTCTGAGTGAATGTTGCTGGGATCGCCTATAACTGTTAAAGCATCAAGTATTGGCAAATTTATGGAATCCCCGAATACATTGCACCAGTGTTGCAGGGAAACTAAGGAGTCCATGATGGGATTTTTTTTCAGCCTGTATTGCTTCGAAATAAACTTCGTAGCGAGCCAGAGCCGTCGGGATTTGAGAGGCAACTCATTCGAAAGGGCCAAAATTACATTTATTGGGGTGGATTTCATGAGACCCAAACATGCTCGTAGTGCTGAATACTGCGTTTTGTCAAGTAAGTACAAGGTTTTCTTAGGGACTCCCCCATAAAAAAGGGATCCGTAGTCTAGATGTGGACGTACTATGGACTTGTACAATATTAACATAGTTGAGGGTTGGGAACCCCACCACGTTCTTGATAGGGACCTAATAATGTTTATGCCATGGAATGCTTTGTTGCAAGCCTCCGCAATGTGTAGAGACCATTTAAGATTACATTGGAGGGTAACCCCCAGATATTTAGTGGATTCCTTCCAGGGTATGTTCTGACCATAAAGGGAGAGAGGGGGAAGGTTGCTAAAACGTCTGTTTCTGTGAAAATAAATGGCACTTGATTTTTCGGCAGATATTTGGAGGCTTTTAGATTCCGCCCATTTCTGAAATTTTCCCAACGCAGAAGTCATGGACTTAAATGCAGACTTGAAATTAGCTCCAGATACAATTAAGGTGGTATCATCCGCATATTTAATAATTCTTACCTCTGGGGCGGATATGAAAGCGGCTATATCCTTGACGTAGAAATTAAATAAGATGGGGCTCATGGGGGAACCCTGAGCAAGACCTAGGTTTGCCTGTTTTGGGCCTATGAGTTCTTTGGTGTAGGGGTCTATGAGATAGGTGTTCCTGCTATGTATAAGTGCTTTGAGCAAGGATATAATCTCAGGAGGTATTCCCTCCAATAAAAGGGATTGTTGGAGAAAATGAAAGCGTACGGAATCATACGCTTGTTTTATGTCCAAAAACACAGCCAAAACGACCTCATGTTTCGTAAAAGAGGTGAGGATGTTGGTAATCAGATAGGTGAGAGAATCCGCTACGGATCTTCCTTTCCTAAAGCCGAATTGAAGTTCGGCCTCTGGGATATTTGATTCATATATACGTTCCAATCTTGTGGCTAACAGTGATTCCAGAGTTTTTGTCAGACAGGAAGTTAGGGCAATCGGTCGGTAGCTGTGGGGGTCATCCGAAGATTTCCCTGACTTGAGAAAGGGGACAAATATCGTTTCTCTAACCGATTGGGAGATATCAGGGTTTCTTAGATTGGAGTTGAAAATACGAACCAGGAGAGTGATTGCCTCCATTGGAAGGTTCTGAAGCATGCTATATGTGATTCCATCTTTACCCGGGGAGGAATCCTTTTTCGATTTTAAACTCTGGAGGAGCTCATCTAGGGTTATGGGTGCAAATGGTATGGAATCCCGTGCGACACATGTAGAAAGGGAAGGGGGGTCGGTGGAACATAGTCGAGACAATATTGAGGGTCCTATGGGGAAGGAAGGTTTTGGTGAGGGAGTAAGAGAGGTACCCCTACGAAATCTATTTACACTGGACCACAGGTTCCTACCATTCTGGTGATCTAGTCCCTCGCAAAATGTTCGGAATGAGTCTGTTTTTTTTTGTCTTATGTTTCTCCTGGCCAGGGCCTGAGCCTGTTTCGCTTTGATAAAATTTTCCATTGTTGGAGACGAGAGATATCCTCTGAAGGACATGGATCTTTTTTTTGTGAGTTCGGTGAGAGTTTCGTCCCACCACACCTGAGAGTGTGAGCAGGAGAGACGGGATCTAACTTTCCTGAGGGGTATCGTAGCTTCAGCTGATGAGACAATCATGTTTTGATAGGATTCAAGGTCCTGAACTTGTTGTGATCTCAAACAATGGAGGATGTTGTTTCGAAAGTTCTCCCAATTTGCCTTGGAGATGCAGAACTTGGAGATTGAATAGGGTGTTGGTGCTGGGGATGGGGAATCCTCTATTCCCTCTATTATGATGGGAAAATGGTCACTATTGCCGGGATCATCATCTATAGACCAGCTTAGAGAAAGTAATAGATCGCTAGATGTCAGGGAGATGTCAGGTGCGCTCATGCTCTGGCCAGGGGGTGTCACTCGGGTTGGGGATCCAGTGTTAAGAAGACAAATATCATGGTCCAGCATTGTTGCCTGTAAAGAAGACCCGTTAAAATTGGAAAAAGAAGATCCCCATAGAGGGCTTTGGGCATTTAGGTCCCCTGCTATTATGAAAGGGGGGGAAATTTGACGAAGGATAGAATTCCACATTAAGCTTTCAAATTTGGTCTGTGGTGGACAATAAATGTTGACTACGGTAAGGTTGGTCACCTGAATGATCTGAACCTGAAAATCTGCCGGTGGGTTTGTGAGGTGAAAAGGAAGTGTACGAAAATTCAGATCTTTCCTGACGAGAATGGCAATACCACCCCCTCTTGATTGTCTGTCCTCTCGTGTTATATTATAATTTGTGATTTTGAGGTTAAAACTTGGATTCAACCAAGTTTCGGTTAACAAAACCAGAGATGGACGAAGTTCATGGATTTTGTTCCTTAGGATGTCAAGATTTGCCTTGATCGACCGAATATTCCATTGTAAAATTATCATTGTTTTCTCTTTTTTTTTTTTTTTTTTTTTTTTTTTCTTTTTTTTTTTTTTTTTTTTTTCAAGTGTAAATGTAAATAAACAATAAAGTTAATTTGCGTTTGGATTTGGAATAGAATTTAACTGATGTGCTTCTTGAGCAATTTGGGGTGAACTTGACTGTATGTTTACTGGAAGACTCTGGGTAACTAATTTCTGTAGGTATGTAATGATATCTGGTAAGGAGATCTGATTTTCAATTGCCTTGGGAGATGAGAAGGAATAGTTAGTGGAAGAAGTAATGGGAGAGAGGGGATGATTGGGGTTGTTATGTATTAGCTGTTGGCGATGCGCTGCTTTATCATATCCTTCTTGGACGGGGTTGGGGAGTTTTCTTTTTTTTGTTATTTCGGAGTAGGAGGAAAGCTTTTTTGGGGGGTTAATTAAAGTTCTTCTGTCATGAACATTGATTAAATTTGGTTTTGTTGAAGAATTAGGGTGAGTTCGAATAGATGGGAATTTTTGAGGAGTATTTGAAAGATTGATTGGATCTGTATTGGGAGAGAGGGATGGGGAAGAGTATGTTTTCGGGACAAGTTTTACCGCTTCGTAATAGGAAATATTTTCTACGGCTATTAAAGTGTTTATTTCTTTTTGACGTGAGAACTCCGGGCATATTCTATCAGTTGAAGAGTGTTTTTGCGAACAAAAAACACAGTTCAAAAGATCCTTTTCGCGATTAGGACATTCGTCTTCCTCATGAGAGAGACCGCAATTTCTGCACCGCTTCTGACCATTACAATTAGTCAAGGTATGTCCATACCTCAAGCATTTATAACATTGAATGACTGGAGTAATGTATAAGGAAACTCTCCTAATACATCCCCATATAGAAATGTATTCAGGTAATATCTTTCCCTCAAATGTAACCACCCAACTGTTCGAAGGAATGTATTTAACTACTCCTTCGTTCACTGTTCTCCTGTTAAGACGTCTCGCGCTAAGGATTTTTATTCTAGAATCTGTATTTATAAGATCTTCCTCTGTCATTTCCGTGCCTACATTGCTGATTACTCCCCTACACGTTACCATACGTGATGGAATGTATACATCAATGTCTTCTTGGGATGAAAATGGATTTTTTTTTAAGAATGAATTTGCGCTGATCAGGTTTGAGAATTCAATTGAAATTCGATTTTTTCCTTTTTTTGATATATTCTTTATGTTATTTATTCCTTCATTAATAAGTTTTTTACCTAGGTTCATCGGATGAATGTTACCTATATGGTCGTTATTTTTTGATTCGATTATGACTATGAATGGACCCAAGGAGCTGATAGGATAGTTTAAATTAATTTTAGGTTTTGGATTGGAGGATGGGTTTTGCGATTTCATGGGATTTGTTAACATGCCTTGAATATTTTGAGACAAACTTTCTGCTTCGTTTATTAGATCTGTATCATCACTAAATTGTAATTTTATGGTTTCTATCTCTCTCATAAGAAGGGCCACATTAGCTAGGGAAAAAGAGGAGTCGTCTTTGTCTTGATTATTCATAATTGAAGCAGCTGCGCTCCCCGTCTATATCCCAATCCATCTCTCTTCCACTTACAGAACGTTGATAATTATGAAATGTTTAATTCTCAAACAATATTAAACTGTTCTCTATCACAATTACAGGAAAAACTTACCAATATATGCGTTACAACACTTATTAGTAAATAAGAATGTTATTAACACTTATAATTAGGAAGGAACACTCTCCCACCTAAAAATAAAACCAAAGAAGCGGAACTAGAATTTTGCCCACAGATCAACAAGACTATTATTGTTATTCTATGATTTTGCCTTAGTTGGCAGTCTATATTGATAGCATAGATTAACAATAATATATAGTCTCAAATATTGGATGGAGTAGTCCGTTACTTTGTGATAGTTCATTTTAATAGAATGAAATAAGAAATTACTTTGCAGTTTGAAAATGTAGTAAACACTACGAAACTCGAGTCACTGTATATCAGTAATAAAAAAAAATGATAGAAAACAAAGTAATTTCTTATGTCATATATAGTCTTGTTGGTCTATGATTGATAGTTTGTCTATAATCCGGCGTTACAAAATGGACTTCTTGTGTAAAAAATTCTGTGAGAAAATAAAGGAATATTATGCACCGTAGAAAAAATTGATATCAGTACAAATTTTTTTATTTACAGTCATAACGTTTGAGACTATTTTCCAGTACAAATTCGAAATATTAACAAATTTCTTAATCTTAATATAAAATGTCCATCTCATAACCATCTCAGTCTATGATAATGATGAGCTGTCTTCTTTGGATTCTATGCATATTGAAGGTCAACAAAGTACATAGAGTATGTTATTAAAATATAAATATAAATAAATAAATAAGAACCAAAATTCAGAAGTGTCGGGGTTGAAAGTGTGCTCGTGCATGACCTCCCATTCTGTAAATCCTTCTGGGTCTGTTCGTCATACCAGGTGACGTGGAATTAGTTTATTTATTTATTTCATTGTGATTTTCTTTGAAGCTGCTTTTGGTAATTTTTGCTTTAGTTTTTAATAATGTAACCAATCTCAGAAGTCAAAAAATGTCGTTCGCTTTTAGTTCTTTTTATTATTATTATCGTGATACTCATGGATCATCTGTGAATCTCCTGTTTTCTCGAATAAAAAAGGTTAAACAATTTAACCTCATTCAGATCTCGAGAGTTAGTTTTTGAACCTTTATTGTTGCTGTTTTATGTAGTAATTCCTATTTAATATATTATTAGTTCTCACTTCTTATTTGACCAGACACAAGCCAAACATGTCTAGCTTTAGCTGGACACTTGGCAACCTTATGCCCATAGCAAGCTTTTTCACTGATCCAACATTGTTGAAAACTTATGGTATATTTTAAATCTTCACAGCTATAGCGTGGACTCTTCAGTCTCAGGGATCAGGCAATTGCATTTAGTGGAAAACTGATGATATATCGTTTTAAAGAGAAGAACTCATATTCAGACCAAATATGATAAACGAAACAAAAACAATTCTTGTAACTGGTGGTAGTGGTTTAGTTGGAAAAGCTATAGAAGAATTAGTCACTTCTCAAAAGAGAGATAATGAAAAATGGATATTTGTTAACAGCAAAGATGCAAATTTATGGTATTTATGCTTTTTAACTACTTTATATCTATCCCGATGTGTGACTACATACATTTAAATATTTTCTTTTTTAGCGATCTCAACCAAACGAAGGAACTTTTTGTTAAACATAAACCGACTCATGTGATACATTTAGCGGCTAAAGTTGGCGGCCTCTTTGATAATATGTCAAATAATCTAGGTTTTTTGGTAAGGGCTTAAACGATATTACAACTACAACATAGCTTATGACTTCTTCATTTTCAGAAAGATAACCTTCATATTAACGAGAATATTCTTCAAGTTAGTTATGAGACCGGAGTAAAAAAAGTTGTGTCGTGTCTTTCCACTTGCATATTCCCAGATAAGACTAGCTACCCCATAGATGAAAGTATGGTAAATATTTTTATTCTGTTATCCAAATCGTGCAGGATTTGATTAAAATTCAATCTGTTTATAGGTGCATAATGGACCTCCTCATAACTCTAATTTCGGATACAGTTACGCCAAGAGAATGGTGGATATAATGAACAAAGCATATCATCAACAACATGGTTGTCAATTCACTTCTGTTATACCCTGTAATGTTTTTGGACCCCATGATAATTATAATTTGAAGTCAGGGCATGTGATGCCTGCTCTTATAAGGAAATTTTTCGATGTGATTCAGACGGGTAAGTGTGGCTTTTTTTTAACTTTAGTTGAATGAAACATATGTTGATCTCTATTTATTATCTTGAGATGTTCACATGATACGTTTCGTTAACATAGTTAGCTTCTTCAGATGCTTACAAACAACTAGTCTGAAATTTTGTATCGTGCAGTATATAAATATTTCCTGTTTTTAGAGATAAGGGTACAATAAAATATTTTTATTAATTTCGGTAAAACCATTGGATCCCTAGTTGAATAGATCCAATAAAGGTGAATTAGATAACTCAGTTTGTCCGCTCAATAAGTTTCTAAATCGGTTTATTTCCATACTTACCAACAGGTTCAATTTTAGATCCTTTTCTTTATGTAAAATCCTAAAATATTCATCGAAATCGTGTTTCTCATTTATTAGATGTTCGGCATACATAGAATCCAAGTTATTATTGAAGAAGAAACGTCAATGTTTCATTATTTTAGTGTCGAAACTTCTTCCAGTGTGCCCAATATAAATTTTTTAACAGACCGCATGATGATTGATAAACGCCTGACAGATGATTAGGTTTTGCGTTTTTTAAAAAAGTTCCTAATGCATTGTTTGTTCTATAAGATATGTTTATATCTTATATTAATATTATTTTTTTATTCTTGATGATGATTTTCCATAGTAAGTGAGGAAATTACATGTTTTTTCCCCGGTTTTTAGTATAGGTTATTATCATTGAAAGCATTTTGTTATCCTTTAGTGGTTATCATATTATCTATTATAAATGACGAATAACCGTTATTTATTGCTATTTGTTCAATTGAATTCAATTCTAGATTAAAATTACTTGGAGATGAAGGAATTATTACGATACGAAGTATTGCTTTATTAGGAAAAATAAAAGCATCATGCACCTTTGTGTATTTCAAATGATAGTTCCTGATTATACTTATTCTTGACTTGCTAAATTTTATTGTATGCTTTCAGGTGGAAGTCAGTTCACAGTTTTTGGCTCAGGAAAACCGCTAAGACAGTTCATATATTCTAGAGACTTGGCTAAGCTATTTTTATGGGTGTTATTTGAATATAACGAAATAGAACCCATTATACTTGCAGGTATGTTTGTTTGTTCGTTTTAAGTATACCAGGTGTAAAGGTATGAAACAGGAATTTCCCTTCAGATGGTGCTAGCCATCAGTGTAGGGACTGTAAGACTACTTCTACAGCGTCATTAATTTCGCCTAACAGCTGACGAAGATTTTCAACACAGAATAATATTGATAAACATAAAGGGTCTTTCATTAACAGCGTCCAATTTAGTTTTGTGAATAAAACACATTATTTATTTGAAAATTATTGAAATGTTTGATTATACAATACAATGGATACCATTAGTTATGAAACAGAACATCATTTAAATGTCCACCACAGAAACGCTGGCAGGAATGAAGTCGTTGAACCCAATTTTCCATAAATAACACAAATCAGGTCGTATGTGCAATTACTCGTTCAGTATTGATCTGTAAATCGTTTAAATTTTCTGGATGATTGGGGCAAACCAATGACTTAATGTAACACCAAAGAAAGATCTCCAATGGAGTTAAATCGCAGGAAAGAGGCGGATAATTCATCGGTCCATTTCTTCCGATTTTTTCTAAGCACTAATTAATGAATGCATGACGCTTTAAATGATCTGTTGGTTTGAGTTCTTAGGTTAGAACAATTTTGTAAAATTCGCCACAAAGATGTGTGGGAGATGCCTAGTTCTTGTGAACGTCCAGGAATCGATAAATTTTGGTCTTCACGTACGGCAGTAATATTCTCTTCACTTCTTGCATTTAATGGTCTCACTGGCACTGTAACATCATGAAGTGTAAAATTTGTTTCAAACTTCTTCACTAAACGTTCAACTGTTCTTTTATCCGGACGATTATATCGACCAAAAATTGGAAGCACTTAAAGTTGGACTAACAGATCGCGATTTTTCATAATAAATTTGGATTATTTGTTGGAGTGTATATATTTCCATGATTAAATGGTAGACATTGACAAATACAACTGTCAATGTCACAAATAAACAATGGCTACCATGACTGTGTAATGTCAATTTAAAAATAGGGTGTTCCCATCGAAAGACCCTTTACATATATCTATGTATTTGCAGTTGGGCTTTTAAGCCCATTTTTATAGTTCGCCTTACAAAGTGGAACATCAGTTTGGCATGTTGGATGTATTTAATATACAATTTGCACAACAAAATGTCTAATATTAATTACAAATAAAAAAATTACAAAACCACACACTACAAAAAAACACAACACTAATTGTCAAAAGTTAGACAGAAGACAGGGGTGTCAACAGTGATTAAACCCAAAATGCATAGAGTACCTGTATCGTTTTCTTACCCTACAAGTGATAACTCATACCTCCTTTTATTTGGAAGTCAGTAGGCTTTGTTTAGGTGGGTTGGATCAGCTGGATCACAGGGAAGGTCTACAGACGACAATTGGTGCGTTTGAGTCGAACATTGCCAGGAAAACGGCCACAATACGCTTACAAGCACGACAAAGTTATTTTGCAGCATGACACATGTTGCATCGCCCGTTAAAACGTACTCAGAAACGCTCAAATGAGAAGTCCTACTCCACCCGCCATAAAGTCTAGACGTTGCTCCTTCTGATTACTCTCTCTTCCATCATGACCTGGCTGACCAACTCTTCTCCAATTACGATGAAGTCGATGCATGGATAGCGTCCAAAGAGCCTGCCTTTTTTCGGGATGAGATCCGTCAATTGTCAGAAAGATAGGAAAAAGTGGCTAGCGATGGATAATACTTTGAACCTTGAATGTATAAGAAAAAAACCACAGAAACTCTGTAACGTTAAAAAACGCTCCACTGTTGATTTGAATTACAATCACTAAAAAATGCTCCAATAATGTGATTTAACTAAGATTAAGAAGTTTGGAGTTTCTGCGATGAAAATCGACGCTTTTATCACATACGCTGTAGAGTTGCATTGTTTTCAAGAAGCGGAGAAATCTCGGACCTCAAACTAACTGTAAAATTATATTATATTGTAAATAAGTCACCATTTTAATTGTAAAGTCAAAATAAATAGATAGGGAGTGAGAGTTTGCATTTTCACTATCAGGTTGACAATTTGGAATTCATTCAGGGAAGAAAAGTTTTATTTATCTTTTCATTGGCCCACTATGAGGCGTCGTTTTACGAAGTAGGATGTTTCATGTGACAAAATCGCTAGCGTCATGTGACAAAATTAGAATATTTTAGTTTTAATTTCCTTTCATCTTTTTCCTAATAGGAAAAAGGCGTGGCATTCATAAAAATAAAATATTTTTTATCATTCTCGTACAACAGACGTGTGATTTTTATAAAAACTTCTGTTTTCATACTTCTACACCTTATAGGCTGTTTCAAAGGTCTTTCTAAGATGTAATCATAACTAAAATGAATTTTTTTCAGTGGACGAAACTGATGAAGTTACCATAAAGGAAATGGCGGAAGAAATATTGAGGGCGTATAATTATAAAGGAGAACTTACTTTCGATACCTCGAAACCGGATGGACAATATAAGAAAACTGCGATTAACTCTAAACTAAGAAAATATTTACCGGATTTTGAATTCACTCCATTTTCAAAAGCTGTGAAGGAAAGTGTTGAATGGTACCAAAAGAATCATTCAACCGCTAGGAAGTGAGTTTCTTTCTATACATTATATAGGAGATTCTGTAAATTTTTGACGCATTTATGACTTCATTATTTTCATTGATGGATGTTTGAAAATCTACTTGAAAGGACACAGGGCTAAGAAATGAAATTTATTCACATATTTTGATATTATTTAGGAGAGTATTGTATTGCCCAATTTGAGACAAATATATATTTAGTAGTTGGGCAATTTACCCAATGCAATGCTCTGAAATAAACAATTTTTATCTAAAAATCTAGCATTATTTGTAATATCCACTTTTAAAACAAATTGTAGAAATTACTATGTTTTACTACCAAAAAATATATATTACACATTTTCTTGTGACTCGAGTTTCGGGAAATGAACTATCCCATCATCAGACAACTGAAGACCTAAAAGTGGTACAGTGGTATTTAAACAAAAGTGATAAATATTTTGAATATTTCAACAGATTCTAGGTAACATCTAATAATGGTACAGAGGTTTACAATCACAACATGATAAAATAGAGGGGCCTTCTAACAGATATCGGCAATCGACAAAGAAGGTTAAACAAATGGTACCCATTTACATATCTCAAATAATTTTTGGGGGTTATATAGCTCCGTACAGTCATTCATTATTTTGTTGTATATCTCAAATATTTGGATTTAGAAAGCTCCATACAGTCATTCATTATTTTTTACATTATTTTTATTGTGAACGAATTTGAAAATTTCAATAATCAAGTTTCTTTTCTTTTGAATCTACATGTAAAATTTTCTTAAGATTTTCTTTTGTCGAAAGGAATTACTGTTTTCTAAAGAATGAGTTGTAAAAGTTGAATTTTTGTTTACTTTTCGTTAAATTCATTTTATGTTCGTTGAAAAAGGTTTTAAACAGATGTTACTTTTTAAATATCTCAAATATTTTCGATTTACATAGCTCCGTACAGTCATTCATTATTTTTAAATTATTGTTATTGTGAACAAATTTGAAAATTTCAACAGATTCTAGATAATCGAGTTTCTTCCCTTTTGATTCTACATGTAAAATTTTAAGATTATCTATTGTGGGAAAGGAATGACCGTTTTCTAGACAATGAGTGGCAAAAGTAGAATTTTGTTTATTATTAGTAAAATATAGTAATTTCTACAATTTGTTTTAATTATGATCAACTACCAAATAGTAACGGCTGAAACAATTCAGTATATATCCACTTTTGATAAGTTTGTGAAGAATGTAATAATGGTTGTGCTTCAGGGGCCAAATAAGTTCTAGCACATGAATATAGGGGCGTATATAATATATTTCTGTTTCAATAATTATGAAATTCTGTATCCTTAAATATTCAGTTATTCTCAACAAAAATGATGATATAGATAAAAGGATTTTCACTTTGCAATTCATTTCCTGAAAAATGGACCCAGCACACCACCTTGTGGTACTGCAGATGTTATCGGGTACCTTTCAGACACCTTGTCCTTTATCCTGGTCCTAAATTCTCTCTCACTCAGATAAGACTTCAGAAGTTGGAAATAGGGAGAAACTTATTTATTTTGAACAGTAATCCTGGATGCCATACTCTATCGAATGCCTGAGCCACGTCTGAGAACACAGATGGACAGTACTCTTGTGTTCTAAGGCTTGGCTGATCTGATGTGTTATTCGATGGTTTTGCTGCATAGTGGAATGCTCTGTTCTGAATCTGAACTGGTGCAGTGGTATCCATTCCTCTATGTTACAGTCTGAATTCAATTTGTGCATCAAAAGCCTCTCCAGGATTTTTGAGATAACAGAAATTAGACTGATAGGAAGATATGAAATTTTATTGTTATTTGCTATGATCTTTTCCTGGTTTGGGAATAACGATTATCTCTGCAGATTTCAGCTGCTTTGGCCAATAATTCTCTTTCAGGATGGCACTGAAAATATATGTGAGCAGCATTACTTCCCTTTTCGGCAACTCTTTAACCATTTTTGGAGTTACTCCTTCTGTTCCTGGCGATTTTCGAATATTCAAGCATTTTATCGAGCTTAGCTACTTTGAATTTTTTTATCGGTGGGACTCTTAAAAGATTCTCCAATAAACCCTTTTCCATCAGGATTGTTATTGTTAGGAGTGAATACCTTGGCTAGGTGGTCTGCAAAAATTTTAGTTTTTTGGTCATCACTCCTAGCCCATTGTTGGCTAGGTTCCTGCTCATCGAGTACAGGAGGCCTGTGGCTTTTTCAAGTATTTCACTAGTTTCGTTGAGTGGTTTTACCTTTGCTTCTTTCATCCTTGTCTTCAGTTCAGTGGTTAGCCTGTTTAAAATCTTTTTGTCTAATGGAGCATGTGTAAGATGCAATCTCCCTTTTGCCCTCCTTTTTTACATCAATTATTTCATGATTTCTGTTGGAATGTGTTAGAATGCATTCTCACCATTTACTGTCCTGGGAGTAGCTTGTTTTGCAGTATCTTTAATGATATTGATGAACTTCTTTAGTTTTTTATCGATCTCATTTGCACCCTTGAGGGTCACATTAACATCCAGGATATCCTCAATTTGTTTCTTGTTATGAAGTCTTGGAGCTTTTTCTGTTGATACTCACTCTGCTTATAGTAGCTATAACAGGGATATGGTCCGAGGATTAATCATAACTAGGGACAATGTCTATGTATGCTATTGAAATGCCATTTTTGATTAAAAAATCAGGAAGATTTTTCTTTATGTCTGCATGTCAAACAAGATAACTTGTTGGACGTGCAGTAATAAATATGTAGGGCAGACGGGACGTTCCTTCAAGACAAGGTTCAACGAACATAAAACGAATTTCATGAAAAATAAATGGAATTTACTTTTGCCACTCATTGTTTAGAAAACGGCCATCCTTTTCCGTCAATATTCTTAAAATTTTACATGTAGAATCAAATGGAAGGAAACTTGATTATTTAGAATCTGTTGAAATTTTTAAATTAGTTCACAATAAAAATAATAGATGACTGTATGGATCTTTGTAAATCCAAAATATTTGAGATATATGAATAAGTAATATCTGTTTACCAATCGTCTTTGGCGTGCCAACATTCTAATAGTTGTTAGGCGTCCTCTCTTTCTCAACCTGTTTTTTTACCTCTTCTACCTCTGTATATGCATAAATACTTTATTGAATTTTGTAGACTTTTTTATTATTTTTTGCTGGTTCTAAGTTGACAAAGAAAATGTTCAGAGGTTCTTTGATCACCCTGTGCCTGCAGTTCATGATGTTACTGACTTTATGCCCATTTTCGCCTAGTTCTTGCTTGAACTATATCGGTAGTATGGTGAATATATTTTAGCACAAGTGTGATGTATTACATTGTTCTCTCGCATATACACACACATTGCTAAAAGTCTTGGCCCCCCGTCCTTATCAACTCCAAACTTGTTGAATGTAATATGTATGTGGAATCTTCACTATCTTATCACTTGAATGAAAACAATAAACCAGCAAAAAATACAGGTGTATTCGAAGTTAATCAGTTTTCAGCGAATAACGAGAGTTGTAATATTGAAAATATTCCATGGAAAATGCCGGGGCATCCAATTTCTCAGTTTGACCGGGCAAGAATAGTAGCCCTACATCAAGAAGCTTTGTTGAACCACCAGATTGCGCAACGTTTGAATATTTCACGGACTTTTATAAGGTCCATAGTGGCCCTCTTCCTGGAAACTGACAGCGTTGCCCAGAGATCGGTGCCTGGTCGACTCAGAGTAAGATTCTACAAGGGAAGACCATTATATCGCAAATTTTATTCGAAGGAATCGAACGGTATCTGTAACAGCCCTTCGAAGTCATTTTTTGAGGACCTATAGACGGGTAGTCTCAACCAGTACTATAAGGAGACGGTTGCATTCCTCAAATTTAAGGGCAGGAAGTACTGAAGACTGGCTTTTACCACAATGGCGCAACGTACTTTTTTCGGACGAGTCACGATTCGGTTTACAAAGGGATAGTCGACGAGAAAGGGTTTGGAGAGGTCCACGCAGACTAGAATGACTCAATTTCGGCCGGGAAGTTATGCTCTTTCAAGGCGGATCAATCATGTGCTGAGGGGGTACAATGTTCGGTCGCCGTACTCCCCTTATTATCGTTGAACGAACAATGACTGGTGCTATCTACGTAGAAAACATCATTGAACCAATCATTGTTCCTCTGCGCAACGAATTTGGAGATAATTTCATTTATCAGCATGATAACGCCTCACCACCACGTACACAAAGGGTTCAAAACATTCTTCAAGAGAACAGATAAGATAATGAACTGGTCAGCAAACTCACCAGACATGAATCCAATTGAGCACGTATGGGATTACTTAGAGAGAGCAACATCCAATCGCAAAAACCTTCAACTTTTCAGGAATTGAGTTTAACCCTTCAAGAAGAATGGAAAGATATGCCTGAAAATTTCATTGATGACTTCATTCGTGGGATGCCTAGGCGTATTGGGCAGTTGATTAAAAGAAGAGGTGGTAATACAGACTATTGAATTTGGATTCAGTTGTGGAATAACTATAATTAATCAAAAATAAATAATCGGTAAATTTAGTTTTTTTCTCATTTTTCCTATTTTGTCTCATCCTGCATAAAGCAAACAGTAACAAACAAAGATTTTCTATGAAATATGCTGCAGTTGAAAGAGAACTCATTTCCAGAACATAGATCGTTTATTTCTTGAGAAACCTAGGGGGGGCCAAGACTTTTGACAATGTGTGTATTTGATCAGGGTTCTGTAGGTATCTGGCAAGTCACAGTTTATTTTGATTGTGTTGTCAGGAAAACACTTTGTAACATATTTCTCAGCTTGCACTGCAGTATTGATTGTTTTTACCATTTCTCAACAGTCAATTACCCCATAAACAAATATTGGTGGCGGTTTAGATGTTTTATTACTATTTTCAGTGTTCTTAAGATTTGTCCCTGTTTTTTCATTGCTCTCACTCAGAGCCTGGAACCTGTTGTTAACTGTAACTGGAGCTGTGGTGTTTGAACTAATTTTTCTTTTTTTCACTGTTTTTGTTCTGATCTGCCAAGAATTGTTTTCGCTGAAACCCAAAAACTCCTCATCACTTGTTGATGATAATCTATAAAACTGTGGATCACCTTGTTTTAGGGCGTTAATTGACACCCTGAATGTTATTATTCGCTGATGCTGAGCTCATGTTTTGATTAACGCTATCTGCGCTTATCTTATCCATTTATCATCTGGACAGATAAGAAATATCTTTTTTCAAAATTTTCGTTCGATCTTTCCGAACAATAATAAATTATAAAAATATTCTTCTAAATATTCCCACAGGAATAAATACTCCGTGCGATTTCTATATTTACAGCAATCACGATAATATACTTGAGGAAGTGATTCTGGAGGTCAAAATAGAGAAAAATCATTCAATTCACTTCATCCCACATATAGAAATGTATTTCTTCATCAGAAACCCCTATATTTGAGATTGTTTTTTAAAAATTTTACAGATATATTTGAAAATCAGTATGAGGGCGTTTTTGGGTAAGTAAAATGGCAATAATAAAAAATCTACGAAAGCACTGACGTGAAGGTAGAAACCTTTGCCCGCTTGTTCAAGAGTTCATTTCCCCTGAAAATGTCAAATCTCTGAATAGTTTCTTGAAGAAGCTACAATATATGATGAAAAGTAATTTCAAATGCCAATAATATGTTCCTTAAGAGCAAGTACCCAAAAATACTAATTTCTATCAATAGGTGAAGTAATTGACAGGATTTTCATAAAATGACTTCTATTTGCTGGTGATATTGTTGGAGTTTTGATGGAATAATAAGATTGTTCAAACATTTAAAAAAGGTTGAAGGCGAAACTCTATTCTCGAGAAAAAATATGGTACTGTAGAAGTTCTATATTATCTTGTATCTTATTTATCTGACATCTACCAACAGTATGCTGTACTTGATTAGAATTGTAAAATCTTCATAAAGAATTCTACTGATATATATCTTTGTTGCGGTGAATAGTCAACAGAGGTCACACAATATCGCATATTTCTATAACTGGAGCATATTTCGATATTGCAATCTATTTGTGAATGTCTATATTCAGTGTTGGATAAACCATATACTAGCAGATTTCCTTGTATTGATTTTACAATTCTAAAGTAATACAGCTGGATGGGTGTAGATGGCACCAAACGGGCACTAAGGTAATGTAGGAATTTTGTCATTTAAATATTAAGTTTTTGACATTTAGCAAGTATCTTCACAGATTAATAATATCCAATATCAACAATTTGTGAAAGCGGTTGATTTTTAAATAAAAACAATTATTTCATCACAAAGATAGTTTCACAATCATCATATAAGATATGCATAAAGTTAATTATAAAATATCCTTATTGTTTAAAATTGAAAATGCAATTAGTTTTCAAGGTAAATTTTCAAATCTCAAATCAAACCTGCATTATACAGTGCCCAGGGGAATTTGATTTAAATTTGAAAATATAATATTTTTAGAAATAAATTCCATCTAAATAGCAATCTTAGCTGCTTTGCGCATCATTCTCCATTCGATTTTATTAATGTATAATTTCTGAAAGAAAACTTCAGAATTAACTTTTTTTCAGTTTTCATATTGTCTTCACTCCTGCATTTCAACTAGATTTGTTTGGCTAAAATTTCTGAAACTTCAAATTGGGTACATTTCTTTGTAGATGATTATTTTTAAACTTCACATTACTCTTGATGAAATAACTAATTATAAAACTTTTCTCCTATTTTGATGAAAATTTGTTGGATGGGCTTAAAATTTCTGATCGTAAAAGTTAATTACATTTTTCATTTTCTCAATTAACTTGTTTTCAGCATTTTGAAATGAAAAATAAGGAAAAAATTTACTATATTTGTGAGCGTGAACTGGAAAATATTCAATATACTGACAGATAATAGGGAGTCCTTGATGTATTTTTCTGGAAATGTTTATGGAATGGTAAAGCATGGAAGAAATTAACTGAAGAGTTGCATTTTGAATATTGGTAAGTTGATAAGGTCAAAATCTGAAAGGGTCATAAAAAGGAGCATTTGGTGGATGCGGTCTTTACTTGATGGAAATTTATTTTCAAATATTAATAAATAAAATTCGATTTCCACAAACTTTGTGGAATTTTATTTATTACTACATAGTTGATCATAAAAAGGTTTACTTAATTTCACACTGATTATAACCATGCAAAAAATTTAATTTTCAAATATTTTCTCTTGGTTGATCTGAATAAATTCTAACTGTTTCAAAATAATTATCATTTCAATTGTAGTTTAAGCTGAAAATTTAGGTAACAGATTCTGATTTATACAAATACTGATTTTTATAGTATTCATTTGTCAAACAGATTAAATAATATAAGATAATTTCTGTTTACCTAGCCAGATATGCGATTGTAAATTTTCAATTTCTATGAAAATACTTGTGAGATTTAAAATCAAAAATACATGAAGAATTCAAACTTACAACTTGAGTCAAAACCCTGCCCTTGTTTTCCGTACTCGTTCTAGAATGCTTCCTATTTGGTCTTGAATGGTTGCATTGGACAAACAGAAAAAAAGTTCGAATTCGAAGTGTGGAACAGTTTGAAATACAAGAACTTTAAAAGAACAATTTAAAAAGTTCTAAAATTTATATGTATTGTTGCATCAACTGCAACTAAATTAAAATAGTTGATTTTTAAGGTGGCAGCAAAGTAATTGCGTATTTTAAATGTAAATATTCAATTGAATTAGTAATATACTTAAATTTCTGTTTCACGTTGGGGTACTCAAGATTTAATACTATTTTATAATTATTATTCCTCAACAACTCATCTAACGATATTGGCTTTTTGATTCATTGGAATGTTAATGAATCAAGAAAATTACAATTCTGAACTAAATATTATTAATAGCTATTATAGTGACTACAAACCAATATTGATAGATAAATTGTTGATAAATAAAATCATAGAATAGCATTAAATATGTTATACCGCAACAGAAAAAAATGTAAGTATATTTCATCTAAATATGCAGAAGATATTTATGAGAAGTGTTCTACATATCTTGAGAATAAATATGATTCAAGAAACCTCATTTAAAACAAATTTAAACCTCAGTAAATCCATTTAAAAAAATTAAGATATATCAAAGGATGATAAATCAGCGGTTTATGAGTTTCCATAGACAATAGATGTCGAGGCATATATAGATTTCAAAAATTTTAATTTTGGAATATTTTTTATTATTTTCATATAAATTCGTTCAAAAGTGAATACTAAATATAAATTGAGTTAATTCGTTAGATTCAAGAAAACGTACTGAAAACCAAAATTATTAAACGGCACTAACTGCCAGATTTTAAATTCAATATTTACTTTGATATTCAATCACAAGGAGCTTCAAGATAAAGCAAATTAGGTTTGGAACATTTCAATTTTTTTTTTTTAGTTTCTTAGCCATGATATTGTAGCGAACAACTTCTTCGCTCCTCGTCCAGAAACCTGCCTTGCTCTGTCGTAGTTTGACCGGCATACCGATAGAGGACCCGACCAGTCATCAAATTCGTGACTAACCGTCCCCGCCAGGTTCAAATAGAGCAAAGGTACCGCGTTTGACCATCAGCGTTCCAAGCGGATGCATGGTCACCGGCGTCACAGGCAGAGCCTGCGCATCAAGCCTGTCTGACGAGTTTCAGATGCGCATGCTCGGAAACGAGACGCCGTCTCCCAAACTAAGAGGTGGAAGCTCCCTCACAACATCTGCATTTTCCTTCGAGAGCTTCAATATGGCAGAGCACAAGTAGCTAGCACAAAAGTTGATATGTCATTTGAAAGCACACTAAATGAGGTATTTTTTGCTGAAAGAAAACATGTTTATAAAATAAATAATTTTTCATTGATAAAACTATTAGAAAAATATGACTAATTTTGTTCACTTCAGAATCATGATATTCATCTCCTTACCACGCCTGCAATAAGAACTTTTTGGCACATAGAACTTTTAGCAAATTTAATGCCGTTTCCAGATATGTGGTCAAATTTGATGAGGCTACAGGGATAACTGAAGTATAATTGTATGGAAAAACTTGAAATATTTCGTGAAACCAAGAAATATTAAATTGAAGAATAACCATCAACATTTCGACTATGTGTTATATGACATTTTTTCTGCAAATAACTTGTATGATCTCCCCTTGAAGTTTGGTCCATTTAAGAGTAGACACCCTGTATTTATATTATTTATAATTCATATCCACGTTATGAAGAACAATTCCATCAGATCTTCAAATATTAATAAAGAAAAATATTATAATACAAAAAGAATTCGATAAAACATTCGATGTGTTATCATTTCGTGTCTGTATTTTTCGATGATATAGGGAAAAAATTAAAAATCGTTTCTTCCATGTCGTACTGTGCCGGTGTAAAGGGCTAAAGACGGTTCTGTCCCTTAAGTACAGTGGGCGTGGCTTAAAAAGTTGGCGCGAAATATCTGGCTCCTGATACATTTCGTATACCATTTAACTGTTAGCTTAGGCCGGCAAAAAGGTAGCCCTGTTCCAAATGTATCCCAATATTAGATACTTTCTGAGAGTGAGTGTGACTCATATTGCTCTTATCCTACGCCAGAATAGAACGACAGCGAAGAGGTCCGCGAAATGTATCAGGAGCATTTTGTTTCCCCATAAATCTCCGAATAAATTTGACCTTGAGCCCCATTCGGAACAGGGCCGTATTTAGCTCTTTATGTCAACGAGGAGGTATTTGCAATTTATCAGGAGCAGTCTGATATCGACCTGTTTTTAAATCAGGACGGTATTCATCCTTTAAGGCGTCCACTAGAAATGTTGATCAAGGTTTTTCAAGGTAGTTTTCAATCAGAAGTACTACATATGGCGTATCGTAATTGGATTGAAGAGAACTTAGTGTTCAAAATTTCCTGTTACTCAAAATTTTATAATAGGTTGGGAAAAAAATACGTTATTTTTACTTGAACTTCAAGACTTTATTCAAAATGTTCGGATTGTGCGATATGGGTCAAATATACACCATTTTGATCTATAATTTGTTGCTACTGTGAAGGTTGCTTCATAATGCATTTTATAAAACTAGAACGATACACGCTTCAACAACGAAAAATTTGAAGTCAGAGTTCGCAAAAGGAAAGCACTTTTGGATCTTCCTGAAGCACTTTCTCGGCCGGTAATAGTAACACTGGTTTGAAAATTTGAGCTGTTGGGACAAGTTAGTGAAGAACCGAAACCGTGTGGGTCGCTCAAAAAAAGCGGAAAATATTGCTGCTGTAGCCCGTAGTGTCACCAGCAACATCGTATCTTCGCTGATTGGGATCCTTGAAATGCATCAAAATGATCCGGATTTTCATCGAAAAATCATCTACGTTATAAGCAGAAATGTCTCATTTGGGGCGCGGAAAGTCCAAGAATAATGGTTGAAAAAACTCTACATCCTCAACGTATCACTGTTTGGTTCGGTTATTGGGCTGATGGTTTTTGGATCTTGATTATTCGATAATGAGGCTGGTGCAACTATTACGGTGTATGGATTGCACTACCAAGCTATGATAAATAATTTTTTATGGTCGGAATTGGAAAATATTGACGTGGACGACGTTTATTTTCAACAAGACGGCGCTACGTGCCACATATGCAACGTGTAGCACGAAACAATCGCAATTTTGCAAAAGAAGTTTCCTGGCTGTGTTATCTCTCGTAGAAGTGATCACATTTGACCATCGAGATCTTGTGATCTTTAGATTTTTTTATTTCGGGCCACGTGAAAGATAAGGTCTAGGCCAATGCTCCACAATCGATTCAAGACCTTAAAGATGGAACTCGTGAAGTTATCGAGGACATAGAGCCATAAATGTGCTAATTGGTCATGGAAAATTTCATGAAAATGATATGGTGTTGCAACCGTTGGCTTGGCGGCCATTTGGCAGATATCGCTTTCCATTGTTAATGGCGTACCTTGCTTTTCACAGTGAAATAATCATCCATGGATATCTCTCAAAATATACCCGTTTTTTTAGTATCAAAATGAAACCTCTGATTAGAAAACCGTTTATTATCCTCATACTCTTAGATCTTCTGTGTAGATTCCTCAGAAGCTTTTCCAGCTTGTGCGAGTTAGGAGTTCAGTTTTGCTCTGATAAAGCTTTGTTGCTACGTCCTTACGCTATTTTAGGTCACAGCACTGTTAATTTTCGACCCAACAGTGAAATGGTGGCCGAAACACTGAATTTCAGATCGATTCTGTATTTTCGATAATATTGGAAAAAATTTGAAATATCGTTTTTTCGCTGTCGTGATGTGCCGGTGTAAAGGGTTTAAGACGGTTCTGTCCTTGAAGTACAGTAGGCGTGGCTTAGAAAATTGGCGCGAAATATCTGGCTGCTCCTGATACATTTCGTATATCTTTTAACTGTTTGCTTATGCCGACATAAAGCCCTGTTCCAAATTTACCCAATGTTATATACTTTCTAAGACTGAGTGGCTCATATTGCTCTTGTTCTATGCTAGAATAGAACGACAGCGAAGAGGTACGCGAAATGTATCAGGATCATCTTATGTTTCCCGATAAATCTCCGAATAAATTTGACTTGAGCTCCATTCGGAACGGGGCCGTATTTAGCTCTTTATGTCAACGAGGAGGTATTTGCAATTTATCAGGAGCAGTCTGATATCGACGTGTTTTTAAAACAGGACGGTATTCATCCCTTAAGGCATCCACTAAAAATGTTAAATAAGGGTTTTCGAGGTGGTTTTCAATCGGAAGTACTTCATATGGAATTTCGTATTTGGTTTGAGGACAACTTAGTGTTCAAAATTTCCAGTTACTCATAATTTTATAAAAGGTTGGGAAAAATCACATTATTGTTGCTTGAACTTCAAGACTTTATTTAACATGTTCGGATATTCCGATATGGGTCAAAATCAATAATTAAAATGCTGTTATTGTTTTGAGCTATATCTCAAAAATTGTGGGATTGGCATTAAATCTGAAATTTCTAATGATCAAGACTAAGCCTATAATTATTCATTAATTCATTATCATCAATACTAGGTAGTTCATTAATATAGAGTTCAACAGTATGATTTTCTTGATACCTAATAATAACAGTTGATATTGTTAAATTTTGGTAAATTCGATATATTCATTAATTATGTATGACATTTGTCCATCCTTTCATTATAATAACTACCATTACTATGAATTTCCATCAAGTAAACACTGATTTGGGTAATTTTAAGTCACTAAAAGTGTATCAACCACTAGTATTGTACTTGATACTAAAATTTAACCAAAAAGTAATGTCGTTGGTCTACATTAAATATAAAAAGATAAATTTTTAATCACCCTCTTTTTCAAGCACAATTTCCCATCTAATGTGCGTGAAATTTCAATGTAGGATCGATGAAAATCGACTTTGACAAAATATCTGGGGATGATATTTTGAACATTATCCAAATTTTGAAGTTTTTTGACTCTTCAAAATATTGAAGCAATCTCAGTTAATGAAAATCTAAAGTTGCAATAACAGGAGTTGGGGCAATATCTCACCTATGGAGTCTTAAAGTTTGACATTTTGAAACATACAACATACATTTTGAAATAAAGCTTATTAATTTTTGGAATATTTCTGTAGATCGTGGGTATTAAAGCGAAAGAATTGTAAAAAAGAGTCACTTATTTGGAAAATTCTATGTATTCTATCATTTTGCGCGTTATTTCCGTGCTAACGTTTCGCCAAAATGTCTGTAATTTTCTTATGTTGAGCCTAAAATGGCCTCAAAAAATTAGATTGGAATCACTGATAAATAATCCGAGGCCAAAAGTAATACTGTCCGGACGGCTCTAAATATTCTAACATATTCGAACGGAAAGAGCTAGAGCCTTGAAACTTTCAGGTAGAATTTGGAGTCTAAATTCCGCGGCTAGGTTCGTTAATGGGCGAAATCGGTTTAATAGTTTCATTGTTTCACGTTTGAAAAATGTTCATATTTTTTTTATATTTTCGAAAATGCAGATTCGATCTATCTGAAATTCGGTATTTGTAGTAGAATAATAAGGCGCATATTCGTGCAACAGGATCATGATTAGAAGATCAAAGGAATTATTCTGCGAGGATCGTTTGAAAATTTGTCATATTTTTTCCAATATTATCGAAACTACAGATTCAATCTCTGAAATTCAGCACTTGGAAAAATCGGGATCAGGAGAGATATGAACTAGAGTGCAAAAGATTCTGACTTCAAGTCAGCGCCTTTCACCTTTTTTCCTTATGATACATATGATATGAGGTTTCATTTTGAATAGTCCGCTATCTGGGCAGCTGTCATTTTTGAAGCTGTCATGTTTTGACATTTAACAAGTATAAAATTCGCCATTACTAAAAATGGAACGATACACGCTTCAATAACGCATTGAAATTGTTGAAATTCATTACAACATTGGTGAAAATTTTGCAGTCACAGTTTCCAAAACTAAAACACTTTTGAATCGTCATGAAACACCTTCTCGGCCAGCAATAGTGAAACTGATGGAAAAATTTGAACTGTTGGGACAAGTTAGTGATGTGTAGAAACGAAATCGTGTGGGACCCTCAAGAAAAACGGATAATATTGCTGCTATAGCCCGTAGTGTTGACGAAAACTCAGGTTTGTCGATTCCTCGTTGATCTTTATCAGGCATTGAACAAACGAAATTACACCGTATTTTGCATAAAGACTTGGGTCTTAAGGCTTTTAAAGTTCAGTTGCCGTGGTGGCCATTTGGCTGATATCGTTTTCCATTTTCAATGGCTCCTCTTCACAATTAAATAATCATCCATTTGTTTCTTTCGAAATACACCCGCTTTTTTTCAATATCAAGATGAAGCCTCTTAATGGAAAACCCTTTATTAACCTTATACTCTTAGATCTTCCATGAAAATTCCCCAGAAGCTTTTTCAGCTTGTGCGAGTTAGGAGTTCAGTTGTGCTCTGATAAGGCTTTGTTGCTGCGTCCTTATGCCATTTTAGGTCACAGCACTGTTAATTTTCGACCCAACATTGAAATGGTGGTCGAATCCTAAATGCTGAATATCAAATCGATGAAATCTGTATTTTCGAAAATATAGGGGAAAATATGAAGAATCCTTTCTTTGCTGTCGTGCCTTGCCGGTCTGAAGGGCTAAACACGGTTCTGTCCTTGAAGTACAGTAGGCGTGGCTTAAAAATTGACACGAAATATCTATCTGCTCCTGATACATTTCGTATATCTTTTAACTGTTTGCTTATGCCGACATAAAGCCAGCCCTGTTCCAAATGTACCCCATTGTTAAACACTTTCTAAGAGTGAGTGTGGCTCATATTGCTCTTATCCTACGCCAGAATAGAACGACAGCGAAGAGGTCCGCGAAATGTATCAGGAGCATCTTATGTATCGGGATAAATCTGCGAATAAATTTGACCTTGAGCTCCATTCGAAACGGAGCCGTATTTAGCTCTTTATGCCAACGAAGAGGTATTTGCAGTTTATCAGGGTCAGTCTGCTATCGACCTGTTTTTAAAACAAGACGGTATTCATCCCTCAAGGCATCCACTAAAAATGTTAAATATGGCATTTTAAGGTGGTTTTCAATCAGAAGTACTTTATATGGAGTTTCGTAATTGGATTGAAGACAACTTAGTATTCAAAATTTCCAGTTACTCATAATTTTATAATAGGTTGGGATGAAAAAATACGTTATTTTTACTTGAACTTCAAGACTTTATTTAACATGTTATGGGTCAAATTCAATAATTGAAATTCTGTTATTGTTTTAACCTATATCTCAAAAATTGTGGGATTGGCATTAAATCTGAAATTTCTAATGATCAAGACTAAGCCAATAATTATTCCCGATTATTTATATGGGAGCTTTCAATTACTTTTCATTAGATTAAATTATCAAAAAAAAAAAAAAAAATAAGACATATTCTCTAAAACCAAGGAATCAGGAGTTTATTTGTTAATATTTGGCATTTACAATTTTGTGTATGTTGTTCAAATAGAAAGATCAATTCAGAAAATAATAAGACAAGACAAAATGAAATTTTACGAAATTTTACAAACCAGTTTTAGCACTGTCGTACTGTCAACACATTTTCTTCATACACATCGGTTAATTTATTTCTGGCTTGAACAACATTTTTACCTTTTCTATAGTAAAAAGATAAAATATGACGTACATGCTGCTTTTTGCTCTTCATATTCAACAGGGCACCAACCAAAATCTACTGCGTAGAATCAATTAAACTTTTTCACACACAAGCCTTGCTATATCAGCTCTCAAAACATATAATGATTATGCGGCTTAAGTTTGAAGTTGGTTTCGAAAAAATAGAATTAAATTCCCTGTTGGTAAAAAACGAAAGTACTTTCCGAACAACCTCATATATTAACAACGAACAGAACTTGTGCGAGTTAGGAATTCAATTTTGCCCTGATAAGGCTTTGTTGCTGCGTCGTTACGCCATTTTAGGTCACAACACTGTTAATTTTCGACCCAACAGTGAAATGGTTGCCGAAATGCTGAATTTCAGATCGATTATGTATTTTCGAAAATATTGAGAAGTTTCTTCGCTGTCGGGATGTGCCGGTGTAATGGGCTTAAGACGGTTCTGTCCTTTAATTACAGTAGGCGTGCCTTAGAGAATTAGCGCCAAATATCTGTTTGCTCCTGATACATTTCGTATACCTTTTAACTGTTTTCTTATGCCGACATAAAGGCAGCCCTGTTCCAAATTTACTCAATGTTATATACTTTCTAAGACCAATGTTATATACTTTTTAAGAATGAGTGCGGCTCATATTGCTCTTGTCCAATGCCAGAATAGGACAACAGCGAAGAGGTCCGCGAAATGTATCAGGAGCATTTTATGTTTCCCCACAAATCTCCGAATAAATTTAACCTTGAGCTCCATTCGGAACGGGGCCGTATTTAGCTATTTTTGTCAACGAGGAGGTATTTGCAATTTATCAGGAGCAGTCTAATATCGACCTGTTTTTAGAACAAGATCGTATTCATCTTTTAAGACATCCACTAAAAATGGTAAATAAGCCATTTTAAGGTGGTTTTCAATCAGAAGTACTTCATATGGAGTTTCATAATTGGATTTAAGACAACTTAGTTTTAAAAATTTTCAGTTACTTATAATTTTATAATAGGTTGGGATAAAAAATACGTTATTTTTGCTTGAACTTCAAGACTTTATTAAGAATGTTCAGATTGTCCGATATAGGCCAAATATACACCATTTTGAGCTATAATTTGTTGCTATTTGGAAGGTTGCTTCATAACGCTTTTTCTAAAACTGGAACGATACACGCTTCAACAACACCTTGAAATTGTTGAAATTCACTTCAAAAATAGTGAAAATTTTGCAGTCACAGTTCGCAGAAGTAAAGCTTTTTTGGATTGTCATGAAGCACTTTCTTGGCCGGCAATAGTGAAACTGTTGGAAAAACTTGAGCTATTGGGACAAGTTAGTGATGTATAGAAACGAAATCGTGTGCGACACTCAAGAAAAACGGAAAATATTGCTGCTGTAGCCCGTAGTGTTGATGAAAATCCAGGTTCTCGATTCCTCGTCGATATATGGAATTAAGCATTCCACAGACGACATTACACCGTATTTTGCATAAAAACTTAGGTCTTAAGGCTTTTAAAGTTCAGCTAAAACTCGAGAACTTAACTCGGTCGATCACCATCATCGTCGTATCTTCGCTGATTGGGATCCTTGAAATGCATCAAAATGATCGAGATATTCATCGAAAAATCATCTAAGTTAATAAGCAGAATTGTCTCATTTGGGGCTCGGAAAATCCAAGAATGATTGTTGAAAAGCCTCTCCATCCTCAACATATCACTCTATGGTGCGGTTTTTAGGCTGGTGCTTTTTGGATCTTGCTTATTCAATAATAAGGCTGGTGCAACTGTTACGGTGAATGGAGTACACTACCAAGTTACGACTAATAATTTTTTATGGCCGGAATTGGATGATATTGATGTGAGTGACGTTTATTTTCAACAAGACGGTGCTACGTGCCACACAAGCAACGTGTGGCACGAAATAATCGCAATTTTGTAAAAGAAGTTTCTTGCCGTGTTATTTCTCGAAGAGCTGATTACATTGGACCACCGAGATCTTGTGATCTTTAGATTTTTTTCTTTGGGGCCACGTGAAAGATAAGATCTATTCCAGAGATAACAGAGAACAATATAAACTGACCCTGCTATGATATTTTCCTGGTTTGGGAATAAGGATTATCTCCTAGCTGTTTTAACCAATAATTCTCTTTCAGGATGGTATTGATAATATATGTCAGCATCACTACTCCCCTTTTCGGCATCTCTTTAACCATTTTTGTAGTTACTCCATCCATTCCTGGCGTATTTCGAATATTCAAGCATTTTATCTCTTTTTCGACCTCAGCTACTCTGAATTTTTTTATCGGTGGGACGCTTAAAAGATTCTCCAATAAACCCTTCATCAAAAACCCCTATATTTGCAGTTGTTTTTTAAAAATTTCACAGATATATTTGAAATTCAGTATGCGACCTTTTTTGGGTAAGTAAAATGGTAATAATAAAACCTTTGCCCGCTTGTTCCAAGAGTTCATTTCCCCTGAAAATTTCAAATCTCTGAATAGTTTCTTGAAGAAGTTACAATATATGATGAAGAGTAATTTCAAATGCCAATAATATGTTCCTTAAGAGCAAGTGCGCAAAAATACTAATTTCTATCAATAGGTGAAGTAATTGACGGGATTTTCATAAAATGACTTCTATTTGCTGGTGATATTGTTGGAGTTTTGATGGAATAATAAGATTGTTCAAACATTTAAGAAAGGTACTCTCAGTTGAAAGCGTTATGAAGCTCCATTCTCGGGAAAAAAATATAGTACTGTAGAAGTTCTACATTATCTTGTATCTTATTTATCTGACATCTAACAACAATAAGCTGTACTTGATTAGGATTGCAAAATCTGCACAAAGAATCCTACTGATTTATAGTTTTGTTGTGATGAATAGTCAACAGAGGTCACACAATATCGCGTATTTCTGTAACTAGAGCGTATTTCGATAGTGCAATCTATGTGTGAATGTCTATATTCAGTGTTCGATAAAGCCAGATACTAGCAGATTTCCTTGTATTGATTTTACAATTCTAAGGTAATACAGCTAAATGGGTGTAGATGGCACAAAGGTAATGTAGGAATAAATATTAAGTTTTTGACATTTAGAAGGTATTTTCACAGATTAATAATATCCAATAACAACAATTTGTGGGATTGTTATTTGAATATGTACTTACTGAAAGCGGTTAATTTTTAAATGAAAACCAACATTTCATCTCAAAGATAGTTTTCACAATTATCATATAAGATATGCATAAAGTTAATTATAAAATATCCTTATTGTTTAAAATTGAAAATGCCATTAGTTTTCAAGGTAAATTTTCAAATCTCAAATCAAACCTGCATTATACAGTGCCCAGGGGAATTTGATTTAAATTTGAAAATATAATATTTTTAGAAATAAATTCCATCTAAATAGCAATCTTAGCTGCTTTGCGTCATTATTCTCCATTCAATTTTTTTTATATAATTTCTGAAAGAATACTTCAGAATTAACTTTTTTTTCAGTTTTCACATTGTCTTCACTCCTGCATTTCAACTAGATTTGTTTGGCTAAAATTTCTGAAGCTTCAAATTGGGTACATTTTATGAATATTCTTTGTAGATGATTATTTTTAAACTTCACATTACTCTTGATGGGATAACTAATTATACAACTTTTCTCCTATTTTGATGACAATTTGTTGGATGGGCTTAAAATTTCTGATCATAAAAGTTAATTACATTTTTCATTCTCTCAATTAACTTATGTTTTCAGCATTTTGAAATGAAAAATAAGAAAAAAACTTACTATATTTGTGAGCGCGAACTGGAAAATATTCAATATACTGACAGATAATAGGGACTCCTTGAATTATTTTTCTGGAAATGTTTATGGAATGGTAAAGCATGGAAGAAATTAACTGAAGAGTTGCATTTTGAATATCGGTAAGTTGATAAGGTCAAAAACTGAAAGGTCATAAAAAGGAGCATTTGATGGATGCGGTCTTTACTTGATGGAAATTTATTTTCAAATAGTAATAAATAAAATTCAATTTCCACAAACTTTGTGGAATTTTATTTATTACTACATAGTTGGTCATTAAAAGGTTTACTTAATTTCACACTGATTATAACCATGCAAAAAATTTAATTTTCAAATATTTTCTCTTGGTTGATCTGAATAAATTCTGTTTCAAAATAATTATCATTTCAATTGTAGTTTAAGCTGAAAATTTAGGTAACAGATTCTGATTTATATAAATATTGTTTTTTATAGTATTCATTCGTCAAGCAGATTGAATAATATAAAATAATTTCTCTTTACCCAGCCAGATTTGCGACTGTAAATTTTCAATTTCTATGAAAATAATTGTGAGATTTAAAATCCATGAAGAATTGAAACTTACAACTTGAGTCAAAACCCTGCCCTTGTTTTCCGTACTCGTTCTAGAATGCTTTCTATTTGGTTGCTCTATTTTTATTTACAGAATTTTGAACTGTGGTCTTGAATGGTTGCATTGGACAAACAGAAAAACTATGGAACAGTTTGAAACACAATAACTTTAAAAGAACAATCTAAAATTTGAAATTTATATGTATTATTGCATCAACTGAAAACAGAGTAACTTTATTGAAGCAGATGATATTCGAAAATTATTTCTAAATCATAATATTTTTGGATATCAAAATTAAAATAGTTGATTATAAGGTGTCAACAAAAAAATTGCGCATTTTAAATGTATATATTTAATTGAATCAGTAATATACTTAAATTTCTGTTTTAAGTTGGGGTAAACAACATTTAATACTATTTTATAGTTATTATTCCTCCACAACTACATCTATCGATATTGGATTGTAGTCATTGTTAATGGCTTTTTGATTCATTGAAATGTTAATCAATCAAGAAAATTACATTTCTGAACTAAATATTATTAATAGCTATTATAATGACTAAAAACCAATATTGATAGATAAGCATTAAATATGTTATACCTCAACATACAAAATTTAAGTATATTTCATCTGAATATACAGAATATATTTCTCAGAAAAGTCCTACCTATCTTGAGAATAAATATGATTTAAGAAACCTCACTTGAAACAAATTTAAACCTCAGTAAATCCATTAAAAACAATAAAGATATTATATCGAAGGATGATAAATCAGCCGTTTATAAGTTTCCCTGGGACATAGGTAGAACTTTTCAAAAAAGGATTCAACGGCTTTTAACAATTTTCTTCAATGAAAAAAGTGATTCGTCTCATTCAAACCATTTATTAGACGCAGGATATGAATTTAATCAGAATTTGGAAATTTTGCATGTTGAATAAAAGTTTCACCCCAACTTCATTAATAGCACTGGAAATAGACACTATAATCGAAATTTTACTCAATTCCAAGCAAAACTTAATTTTAGAATTACCATAGATCTTACTTCATAATATGCCTGTAACAGTATAGAATGTATTTTCAAAATAAGTTAAATTATTCAAAATTCAAAAAAATCGGATGATGCGACTGTGGCAGCAAAACAATTATTTTATTTATAATAGGTATGTGGAAATTAGAATAACCTTATTCAAAATAATATTTTCAAATATTTGGTTAATATGAATTAATTTTAACCGTTTCAAAATAATTAGCATTAAGTAATTCAGTTGCAATGATAACTCATGCTGAAAATTCCGATAACAATTTCTAATAAAACCATTTACCAAATATTTGTTTTTAATAACCATATTTTTAAAACAGATTAAGAAGTATAAAATAATTTTCCTTTGCCAATCCAGATTTCTGATTGCAAATTGTGAATTCCCATAAAAATACTTGTAAAATATAAAGAAAAGTGCAAGAAAATTTGAAACTTACAACTTGACTCAGACGAGGACAAAAAGTATTATAGTTCTTTTTTTGCCTCTTCATTCTAGGAAGCTTGCCATTCCATTGTAGTGTTTTTATTTATAAAATTTTCAGGCAGAAACAGTCTTGTATGGTTACATTGAACATACAGACAATAATTGGTTGTCAAATAAAATTCTCTATATCCATTCGTCAGTAATACGATAATTTTGGATACAAACAATTGACGGACTCGAAATTTTCAGGACAGTTTTTAAGCCAAGATGGAAAGAGGAAGTTTGTGAAGGAGCAAAATCTGTTCATGGCCACTTGAAGTTCAATTTTATTAGAATCTTAAAAAACTAATGTAATTTAAGATTAGCAAAAATACAGGAATGTTGACAAAGATTTTCCTGTATTTTCGCTAATCATGCGTTGACTCAAAAGAAGTTTTCTGTAAAAATGATATTTTAGTTATGAGAAATGATAGTTGATCAAAGGAAACATCGTGATAAACCAAATAACATGAATGGAGTATGCGGTTGGCACTAGGTAAAACATAACAATTTTATTTAAAATAATTCGCACAGTTTTTCTGTTTCACAATTTATATTAGTTGAGTTCCTTTTTGTACTCCTTTGAAGATGGTGGAAAGACCGAAACACGTGTCCGGATTCTGAATAAATTATGAAACATAAAAACTGTGTGAATTATTTTAAATAATATTGATAAACCAAATGTTTTTGCAAGCTGTTTTTATTTTCGCCAAAAAGTTTGTTTCCTCAATTTGAAATATGTGGTCTGAATGATTTTCTGTTTATGCAAAAAGTAGCTTATAGAAATTAATATTTTCTCCATTTATTTATTTCTACAAATATAAGATATTCAAACAGGAGAATTATAATATAAATCCTATGAATTTTATTATTAATATTAACTGGAGATTCTCTAATGTTATAATAATCTAATGTTTTTATTTATTGCTTACAGAAATTTCGTGGAAACCAGTGGTAACTTCTGTGCAAATCAGGAAACCACCGTAATTCCAGAGGAATGAAAGATTTGAAAATGAAGTATTTGGATTCATTGTATAATATTTAAAAATCGTTCTAATAATTTCATTGTCAAAAAAGTTAATATTTATGTAATGTCATTTTTACAGGTTTAATAAAAATAATGAGTAAACAAAATGGTCTCATTTAACCTTTACTTTCTCAATTCAAACATATTCAGTAAAATGTAAGAAAACACTCTAATTAAATTTTGATATCTCATTCGAATTTTATTGGGATTACTCAAAATTTTCAGTGTCAAAAGAAACACCTATATACTGCTCTTTTCCTTTTTCTAGAGTGTAAATTTTCAATGTTTTGTAATGTCCTTAATATGGTCCTGTAATAATTTGTAATGCAGTCGTTAAATGAGCATGGCTAACGAAATTGACAGGAAATATGTCACAACTCCTGATAAAACCTACATACCTCCTAAATGTGACAACATAAAGGGCTAAATACGGTTCTGTTGGTATTCGACTCCTCCTAATACATCTAAATACCTTCTCAGCGAGTTGACATAGGGGCTAAGTACGGTTCTGCTGGTATTCGACTGCTCCTGATAGATCTAAATACCTCTTCAGCGAGTTGACATAGGGGCTAAATACGGCTCTGTTCGAAATTCTGGCTGCTCCGGATACATTCCGTATACCTTCTCGCCTTCTATTCTCCTGATACTTGACTGCTCCTGATCTAAATACCTCCTAAGTGAGTTGACATAGGCTAAATACGGCTCTGTTCCTAGTATCAGAAGCCATTGAAAAGTGGGCGTGGTTTAAAAAATGGCGGGAAAATCATTACAATCTTTTGAACATATAATTTATCTTAATTTCCTTCTTAAAACACTACTAAAGGGTTTTCCAATAAGAGGTTTCTTGAATAGAAAAAACTATGCCATTACTAAAAATGGGACGATACACGCGTGAACAATGCATTGAAATTGTTAAAATTCACTACAAAAATGGTGAAAACTTTGCCGTCACAGTTCGCAAAACTAAAGAACTCTTGGGTCTTCTTGAAATATCTTCACGGCCGGCAATAGTGAAACTGGTCGAAAAATTTGAGCTGTTGGGACCAGTTAGTGAAAACGAATCGAAACTGCGTTCTTCGCTCAAGAATAACTGAGAATATTACTGCTGCAGCCTCTAGTGTTGATGAAAACCCAGGTTTGTCGATTCCTCGCCGATCTTTGGAATTAGGCATTCCACAAACGACATTACACCGTATTTCACATAAAGACTTAGATATTAAGGATTTTAAAGTCCAGTGAACACAAGACCTCAAGCCGATCGATCACTAGCAACGTCGCATTTTCGCTGGCCGTTTTCTTTCTCGAAGAGGTGATCATAATTGGCCACCGAAATGTTGTGATTTAACACCTTTAGACTTTTTTATTTGGGGCCACGTGAAGGATTAGGTCTATACCAATGCTCCACAATCGATTTAAGACCTTGGAGATGGAATTCGTGAAGTTATCGAGGACGTACAGCCGTTAATGTGCGAATTGGTCATGGAAAATTTCATGAAAAGGATATGGTGCTGCAACGTAGCCGTGGCAACCGATATCGTTTTCCATTGTTAATGGCATACCGTCCTCTTTGGAATGAAATATACATTCATTGATTTCTCTTAAAATTTACTCGTTTTTTTATTATCAAAATGAAACCTCTTATTGGAAAACCCTTTATCTTGTATTCAATGTGTTTAGCGTGACTATAACATACAGGTATGGAAAAGACAGTCGGAAACATAGGAAATTCAATGTTAATCTAGAGGATAACCTTCGTCCAGTGGAGCAGTGGAAGAATCAAAACCTCAGCATGATGAGATGAGAAATAAAAGCCTGTTCTCTCTCAATGACAGTGGCTAGTGGGGGGGGGGGGAGAATGTTTCGGTCGAAACGATGCTCTGCACTCTACTTTCAGCAATCAGAATCATTTGCACTTCGAACGAAGAATGCGTTAGACCATATCGGTTGAAAATACGACAATCTTATTCCATTGTATGAGAGGAATTTATTTGCCACAATTAATGACACAAATAATTTCCTCTGTGAGAATGAGTACTTAGTTCCTTCTCATATCGACTTGTTCAGCAATTTGTTTGCTCCAACAAGGTGCACTGGTTTCAACAGCAGCACACATATCTACTTCTTTTTTCAGACAATATTCACTAATAGTTTCTGGTGGTTTATCAATCTTGCAATGCCTGCATGTTTGTAAACACCCAGATTTCTCGAACTTTTTAATTATTTTAGAAATACCCGAACTTGAAGGAAATGGCAACAATTAATGAATTTATTGTCTCTTGAATTGATTGACCACCAAAGTACCATTTTATGATCTGAATTCTTTCTTTTACACTGAACATTTCGATTTACTTTATTTTCAACCGATATGGACTCACATTTGAAGTGCAAATGATTTTGATTGCTGAGAGTGCAGAGACTCGTTTCGATCGAAGCATCCCCCCACTAGCCACTGCAATTGAGAGAGAACAGTCGTTTATTCGTCATCGCATTGCGCTGAGATTTTGATTCTTCCACTGGACCCTCGTCATTCTCTAAATTAACAATGAATTTCCTATGTTTCAGACTGTCTTCTCCATACCTGTATATTAAGAGATAATTACTCAACAGATGGTAAACTGGTAAAGTCGTGTCGAAAACACTCTCCAAGTAAAATCGTTCTTAATAAAAATAGTAATCAGCCACCGACTTCAAGTTTGAAAACTTGGATTGATCGAGCTGATTATCTGGAAATAGTTAAATTTTTGGATTAATTGTTGATATTACAAGATGTCGTCGAGTACGAAGGTTGGTGCGAGCGAGTCTCTGCAAATTGTGATTCACGAATGCGCTTGTTGCAAGCGAACTATAATGAAATATTTCATTAAATGTACTACTTGTACGAAAGTTTACCATCCTGGTTGTGCAGGTAAAACTAAGAAGTGTTGCGATGTGGAATTTGCAACTAGTGGTACTAACACTGTCGAGTTATCGCCTATGTTGGACGGTATTTATAAAAATATTGGTGTTGAATCTATACATCATGAACTACTATTCAAAATAATCTACGAGTTAGAAGCAGTGTTTCTTTCAGGTACATTGCCGGAGGGGCAGTGCCCCCCCCCCCCCAGGGGAAAATTGAGAGTGTCTAGATTCAGTTACGACGTTCTACTTCACGAACAAAATATTCACATATTCAAAATGCTGAAAGAGGAAGTAATTTAGGGTCTAGTCTAGAGGAATACCGACGAATTTAACTATTACAAAAAACCATTACAAATGCCGATTCGTGTCATAAATAATATTCAAGTCAAAAAATGGGAGAAACAATATAGTTGGTTGGAGTACGATAAGCAAAAAGGTGGAGTATTCTGTAAACTATGTCGAATTCATATGAAAAATGAAAACATTATTTTTCAAAAACAGGTGGAGTATTTATCTGTTCCTTTCACATCTTTCAAAAAGACATTAGGAAAAAATGACAGATTAGAAGAACATGAGCATTCATCTGCTCACACTATTAGTATTGAAATGGAAAAACTCAGAAAACAGGCATTGAAAAGACCATTTCATGCCCAAATTCTGTCAGAGAACGAAAGACAAAAGGATTCGAATAGAAGGTGCTTAAAAATACTGCTAAGAGGAATGTACTTTTTAGTAAAAGGAGAAATTGCTCATACTACAAAATATGAGAGCTTGATCGAAACTATTTTGATGAATTTAAATGAGGACTTCAAGCAATGGACAGAGACCTTGAGTGACAGCCAATTATAGAAGTAAGGATACACCTTGTGAATTGCTCACATCTATGGGTGAAGTTTTGAGAGATCGACTCAAGAATTCCTTGAAAAATAAGATATTTTCCGTTTTAGCGGATGAAAGCACTTTTTCGAAGACTGAAATGGAACTGAGTATAATGTTCAGAGTTGTCGAAAATAAAGTGCCTGTTGAAAAGTTTCTGGCCATAGTAAAAATCCCTGATGGCAAGGCCGAGACTATTTCGAATGCTATCGACGAATAAATGACATCTCTCGGTCTTCTTTATGATAACATTATAGCATTTGGTTTTGATGGAGCATCCAATATGCCCAGAAAAATAGGTGGAGTAAGAAGAAAACTGTCTGAAAAAGCCAAAAAAGATATGCATTGCCGAGCGCACATATTGGCATTAGCTGCAGCTTTCTGCTGGAATAAAAATAAAAAATTAAAAGGTTTTTTCATGTACTGAAGGACGTCTACAAACTGTTCAGCAAGTCACCAAAAAAAGAGAATATTCTGCACGAAATTCAATCTGTTGTTAATGATCCAATTCTAAAAATCCCAGAATGCATAGACGTTAGTTGGTTATTCCACTATAAAATAGTGAATACTGTTTTCAGAAGTCCATTTTGGTGGTTGCGAATACATTCATAAGGAAGGTGCAGATCTTGCATCGATTGCAGGAGGCAATTTGTTTGAAATCAGGAATGAGAGTTTCATCGTCACCTGCTATGTGATGAACGAAATGCAAAGTGTACTCTCGTATCTCAGCAATGCTTGCAAAGAAAGAACGTGTGCCTGACCAAATTGAATCCGTTAATTACAACAAAAAAATTGCATCTAAAAGATATTGCAAAGCAGTGCGGAGATGAGAGAAATCCCTTACAAAAAAACATAAATAGAAAAATCGATTAAATCAAAAATGAAGTCCAAATTATTCAAGATGAGAAAATTATTGAAACATTAAAAGTCTTGAAAACGTATTTTGATAGCGTAGTCAATGAAATAGATGACAGGTTCAATGATAAATCGATTGAAGTTATGACTTTTTCAAGCAAATTTGAAACCTCCCAGTCTTTAATGACCCCCACAGAAAATGATATCAATGAATTCTGTATCAAATTCCCTACCCTCAATGCAGACATAAAATCATTTAAATTTTACACTCGGGCAATGCTGAGTAATGATTCGATGAAAATGAATGATAAGCCGATTTCGAAGATTTTGGAAGCGGATGTGAGAATTACAGAAGCTCTGTGAAATAATTCTCGTTATCCCTGTAAAGACTGCATCCGTGGAAAGATCGTTCAGTACGATGAATGGGGTACTGAATAAATCAAGAAACAGAATGTTACCAGGAACGCTAATGCATTGTATGCTAATAAGTATTGAAGAACCGGAGACTTCAGATGAAGAGTACCTAGATGAAGTTATAGATTTCTATGGTAGAAAAAAACCTAGAAGACCAAGATTCTTGTAAATAAAAATGATTTGTTTTGCAAAATTGACTATTATTTACTATTTTCCTGAAACGAGAATAACTCGGGAACTATTGTGCCTGTTCTGTCCATTTTTGAACATAACTGATATACTACTCTGTCAAGAAAGTACCGGGAATTTTCAATTAAAACAACATTTTTACATTTAATCGTCAAAATTTGTTGGGTCGCCTTCAAAATAGGCTCCATTTGCTCCAATACATCTATGCCAACGGTACTTCCAATTATCGAAACATTTTTTTATAGGCGCTTTCCGGGATGGACTTTAGCTCTCGCGCCGAATTTTGTTTTATTGCTTCAATCGACTCAAAACGGGTGTTTATTTTAGTTTTGGGAAGAGGAAAAAGTCGCAGGGAGCCAAATCCGGCGAATACGGTGGTTGCTGAAGCACGTTTGTTGAGTTTTTGGCGAGAAAGTCAGTCACAATCGTAGCTCGGTGAGAAGACGCGTTATCGTCATGCAGAATCCATGAGTTGTTCGCCCACAAATTTGGCCGCTTCTTACGGATACGCTCACGCAAACGTTTCATAACGCCTAGGTAATACTCCTTGTTTACCGTCTGACCCTCTGGAACGAATTCGTAGTGCACCACGCCACGGATATCGAAGAAAACAATGAGCATCACCTTCATTTTCGAGCGGCTTTGGCGTGGTTTTTTCGGTTTCAGCTCATTTTTTGCCACCCATTCCGATGATTGCTGGCTTGTTTGCATATCGTACTCGTAGACCCAGGTCTCATCACCAGTTATAATGCGTTCCATGAATGTAGAATCGGAATTACAGCGATCCAGCATGTCTGAAGCAACCTGTTCGCGATGACGTTTTTGAAGAAAATTCAGGTCTTTCGGTACGAGTCGTGCGGCCACCTTTCTCATGCCCAAAATATCAATCAAAATCGTACGTGCGGACTCGTGGGATATCTTAAGATCATGTGCTATCTCTCTCAAGCTGGTACGACGGTTTTCCAGCACCCTTTCCTTAATTTGATCGACGTTATCTTCGATCGAAGCCGTCGATGGGCGACCACTTCACGACCGTCCTTGAAAGCTCTATACCACTGATATGCACGAGTTTTCGATAGAGCATTATCACCAAAGGCCTTTTGCAACATTTTCAATGCATCGGCACACGAAAATTCATTTGCAACACAAAACTTTAAACAAATTCTTTGCTCAACGTAATCACCCATAGTAAAAATCGGCACGCACTCTGACATCGACTGACTTAATCAGCTGTTGCAAACACACTAGTAGACAGATCCCGCTCAAGCTTGGCATAGTAATTAAGGACAGTGGTACCAACCTAGGAAAAAAAATTTTTACCTGCCTCATTGCCCCGCCAGATTTAAATCGATAATTCCTGGTACTTTCTTGACAGAATGTATAATATAATAATATAACTGATATATAAGACCCTCAAAAACCGACAAAAGATAAATAGACAGTGGCTATACTCATCAAGTAGTGGAATGGCATATTGCATTACTTGTAAATTGTTCTCCTCGGTAGAATCAAAGTTTAAAACCGAAGTAAAACGATGAACAAATATTACAGGATTATTGGATATGCACCATGAAAGTTAAAACCACAAACAGTCAATGTCAAGCAGCAAACGAAACAAGAGGTAACCTAATAACCTAATAAATTATGGCAAAAGGTGGCAGCAGTTTTGAAATTTCTGTATCGGAGGCTTAACATTAAGAGGTCATGAAGAAAATGGGGCTCACCCAACAATGGCAATTTCATGGGAAATTAACGAGCTAAATTCAGAATTTGATTCGTTCCTTCAAGAACATTTGAAAAAAGTCCAATCTGAATCAAAAAAATCAATTTCCTAGTTGTCTAAAACTGACATTCCTCAGAATATTTGTTTGAACAAATATCGTCTTTTTTTGTCAAACTGACCTTCCCTTAGAAAATATTCAAGGACAGTTTTACGACAACACAGCCAATGTGAGTGGAGTTCAAACTCGGCTTTAGTCTAACGACAGATTCACAAATTTCACACCTTGTTCTGCACACTCAGTGAACCTTGTTGGAGATGTTAAGTTGAATCCTGAAGTTGTAGATAATTACGGTTTCCTGCAGTCTTTGTATGCTTTTTCCCTGCATCACAGCATAGATGGAATCTAATATCAAATATTGCCAAATTTAAATATACCTTAAAATCTTTGACAGGTTGAAGGTCAGTTTATGAAAATAAAAAACCACTTCTTAAAAACCACGCCGACATGTCTCGATTTTATTCTAAAATCTTCTTCAGGGCTCTAAAATGACATGCAGAAAATTGTACTACATAAAAATATAAACAGGGGGAATTATGATTACATTACAACAATAAAATTGAAAGCGAAATTACAGCTAACAATAAAAAGCTAAGATTATGAAAAAATAAAAAAAAACAAAGGATACAATCAATCACAGTGTTTAAGTGTGGAATCAACAGTCTCATTAAATGTATTTTTAGAATTACTTATAGTTTATTTCTAAACCACAAAAAGACTCTAAGTAATTCTTCTAAAAATACATTTAATGAAACTGTTGATTCCACACTTAAACACTGTGAGAGATTGTATCCTTTGTTTATTTATTTATTTAAAGGAATACAAGACGGGACGAAGCCAAAATTATGTATTCACTAATAATCCAATAACAATGTTACTTAAAAACCAATAACAACGAAAACAGTAAATTCATCTGAACCATAAATTAAAAAAAAAAAAAAAAAAATACAAATATGAAACAAAATTCAGTAATTTCCCAGAAATCGTTTCAAAGTGCAAGAGAAGGCCAATAAAGAATCAGAAAAAACGTCAACGGCAGCGAGATTAGATAGTGTATTATAAGTTTTGCAGCATCTCATCAATGGTGAATTCAGGTGATAATTGGAAGAACTTTGATCTATATGGAACAAAAACTTATTTCTTGTGCAATATTTAGGTACATTGAAACTGAGCATATTCACAATTTCAGTGGAATCGAGAGAATTAATAATCTTGTAAATAAACTTTGCGTCCCTCAACATTCTCTGGTCAGCCAAAGTAGTTAACCCTAACTCCCTCATAACTCGATCCCAATCTTCAGTAATATGTTTATAACATTTTTTGTTGACATGATTAATAAACTTTTTCTGAATGTTTTCCAGTCGATTAATATAGATATTGTAATAAGGATTCCAAATTATTGATCTGTAGCTCAACACACTCTGGACATAAGCTATGTAAAATGCTCTAAGGGATTGATGCCTACGAAAATGCTCACAAACTCTAATGATGAAACCCAGCATACCGTGAGCCTTTTTCGAAATATAAGCGATGTGGCTGTCAAAGATAAGCTTTGAGTCAAAAACTATTCCCAAATCCTTCACCAGTGATACCTTAGTCAGAACACAATTGTTGATGTTAAATTGAGTACTAAAAATGTTTTTATTTCGTGAAAAAGTTATGTGGTGACATTTACTGAGGTTGAGATACAGAAAGTTTTCGTGACAATATTCATGGAGTCTATTTAAATCCTCCTGAAACTCGATCAAATCTCGTAGGCAAGAAACAGCAGCAAAGATCTTCAAATCATCAGCGTATATTAAAAATTTGGCAAATCTGAAGCAGCCTGCGATATCATTAATATAAAGGTTGAAAAGCAGAGGACCCAAATGTGACCCCTGTGGCACACCAGAAGTGAGATCCCCATAAGAGGAGTAACATCCACTGATCACAACTGACTGACGCCGACCCACCAAGTAAGAAGCAAACCAATCAAGCAAAGCACCGTGCACACCAACACCAGCAAGCTTCCGTATCAAGATAGCATGATCAATTTTGTCGAAAGCCTTGCTGAAATCAGTATAAACGGCATCAACCTGGGAACCCACGTCCATCTGCTCAAGCAGAAACTGAGTGTTTTGTTTCTTTTTTCATAATCTTAGCTTTTTATTGTTAGCAGTAATTTCGCTTTCAATTTTATTGTTGTAATGTAATCATAATTCCCTCTGTTTATATTAGACTTAGTACAATTTTCTGCATCTCATTTTAGAGCCCTGAAGAAGATTTTAGAATAAAATCGAAATATGTCGGCGTTGTTTTTAAGAAGTAGTTTTATTTCCATAAACTTTGAAGAACATTTATTTGGGTTAAACTGATTAGAGTCATGTCGTGCTTCTGATAAACTGTTTAATCAAGTAAAATTATTTTTATCACTGTAGAAAATTTTTAAATGTCCTTGAATCTGTTTTTGAATGCCCTATGTAAACTTATAAATTGATTTATCACCCTTCGATATAATATCTTATTTTTAACGGATTTACTGAGGTTTCAATTTGTTTTAAGTGAGGTTTCTTAAATCATATTTATTCTCAAGATATGTAACACTCTTCTCAGAAATACCCTTTGTATATTTAGATGAAATATACATAATTTTTTTTTATCTAGAGGTATAACATATTTAATGCTATTCTACGATTTTCATATCAAAAAAAATTATTATTTAAAAATAATTTTCGAATATCATCTACTTTAATAAAGTTACGCTGTTCTCAGTTGGAGCAAAAATACATATAAATTTTAAAGTTTTTAGATTGTCCTTCTAAAATTATAGTGTTTTCAACTGTTCCACACTTCGGATTCAAAATGTTCTTCTGTCTGTCCAATGCAACCATTCAAGACCATTTCAAGTTCAAAATTCGATAAATAAAAATTATTCAAACAAATAGAAAGCATTCCAGAACGAGTACGCAAAAACAAGAGCAATATTTTGACTCAAGTTCTAAGTTTAAATTTTTCATGCATGTTTCGTTTTAAATCTAACAAGTATTTTCATAGAAATTGAAAATTTACAATCGCAAATCTGTTTGAAAAATGAGTACTTTAAAAATCAAAATTTATATAAATGGTTTTATCAGAAACTGTTACCTAAATTTTCAGCTTAAAATACCATTGAAATGAATTATTTTGAAACGGTTAAAATTTACTCACATCAATCAAGAGAAAATATTTGAAAATTCTATTTTCTGCATGTAGATAAACAGTGAGAAATTTAGTGAATCTTTTTAAGAACTTTCAGTTTTTAACATAATCAACTTACTAATATTCAGAATATAAGTCTTCAGTTAATTTATTCCATGTTTTATCATTCCATAAACATTTTCAGAAAAACACATCAAGGACGCTTAATTAAGTTGAATATTTTCCGTTTTCCGCTCACAAATATGGTAAATTTATACCCTATTTTTCATTTCGTAATGCTGAAAACAAAAGTTAATTGAGAGAATTAAAAATGTGATCAATTTTTACAGTTACAAATTCTAAGCCCATCCAATAAATTTCTATCAAAATAAGAGTAAAGTTTTATAATCAATTATCTCATCAAGAATAATGTAAAGTTTAAATATAATCATCCATAAAGAATATTCATAAAATGTAGCAAATTTGAAGCTTCAGAAATTTTAACCAAACAAATCTAGTTGAAATTCAGGAGTAAAGTAGTTTTCTTTCAGAAATTATACATTCAATAAATAAAAAAAATTGAATGGAGAATGATGATGTAACTAAAATTGCTAATGAGATGGAATTTATTTCTAAAAATATTATCTTGAATTCAAATTTAAATCCAATTCCCCTGGGCTCTGTATCACGCAGGTTTAATTCAAGATTTGAAAATTGATCTTGGCATTATTTTCAATTTTAACCAATAAGGATATTTTATAACTAACTTTATGCATACTTATATAAAGACGAATGTGAAATCATCTTTGAAATAAAATGTTCGTTTTTATTTAAAAATTAACCTCTCCCAAAATGTACTCATTTTTCAAATAACAATACCATAGATTATGGATATTAAAAATCGGCTAAATGTCAAAATTTCATTTTTGAATAATAAAATTCCTACTCTACCGAATTGATTGTTTGGTGCCATCTACATGTATTACCTTCGAATTTTAAAATCGGTGTAAAGAAATCTGCTAGTAAATGGCTTTATCAACACTTAGTATATTCATTTGTGGATAGATGGCATCACCGACATATTCATGAGTTAGAGAACTCGTCTATATAGTGGTGGCCTCTGTTGACCATTTACCGCAACAAAGCTATAAATCAGTAGAATTCTTTGCAGATTTCACAATCCTAATCAAGTACAGCTTAGTATTGGTAGATGTCAGATAAATAGGATACAAGATAACGTAGAACTTCTGCAGTACTATTTTTTCTCCAGAATCATAAATGAATGTCCAGAATGGAGCTTTGTAACGCTTTCAACTGAATAATACCTTCTTCTGAATGTTTAGACAATATTATTCTATCAAAAATTCAATAAAATCACCAGCAAATATGTCATTTTATGAAAGTTCCGCCAATTATCTCACCTACTGGTAGAAATTAGTATTTTTACGTGCTTCTTCCAAGAAAGGGAAGTCCTAGTGAAGGAATGCATGTTTAGATGTGTGTTGAAACGAAATGAACTCATCTAAATTATCGTTAAAACCGTGTGTAATAAAACAGCCGAAGTGAGATGTTTGTGCATTGAATATATTTGCAGGATATCGACTAGAAACAATAGAAGATAACAACACAAGAAAACAGTTTTTTTAAATTTTTGTCTGTCTTGCGGTCTGGTTGTTACGGCTAATCTTCGAAAGTTCTCGACAAATTTTCATATCGTTTTCACAGTTCGATAATGAAAAGCCTGGAGAAACATTTAGGCTATATTCAATCGAAACTAGATTACATACAAAAAGAAATATAGCCATTCAAAAATAAAAAGTACTGCCCTTTACAAACATTAATCAGTATAGCTGGATATTTCAGTAAGTATGAATTTTTCCGGAAAACGCAGAAACAGGTCAAGTTTTCATTTGGAGAGCGACATTTTTCGATTGCAAATTCATGGAATCATCAGCTTGAGCGGGCTGTCAACACCCTCAAGAATTTTGAATGGCAATAGGGGTCGAGTGACATATCATTTTGAAGGGTTTCAAATCTATTTAAGAATATGGTAATAAATTTCTGTTTCAGTGTAAAAAAACTTGTAGGAAGTGGGTATTAAGTGCTCACGTTTCTGAACGAACAAGTGTTGAGATATTGAAATTGTTTATCATTCTAGGTAGTAATTGAATTCTTATTTCATGTTTTCATCAATATTTTCTAACACTATAGTGTGATAATGTAATCAACAATAACAACAAACTTATCAACTCTTGAGATTTTACATTTTTTTTCACTCTGATTCAATGCTCATTAAATATGGAAGTATTTACAATCGTTTATTTGTGAAATTCTGTTCTTTTCCAACAATTACAGTCAGCACGTTTTATACAACAGAGAGTAGAAATAGTCGCTCTCTATTTCAAAAATAATAATAATTTCAGTTGTGATTAATTTAATTTCCAAATTCATGAACACGGGGTCTGTTGCTAACAAAAAAGTTGAAAAGCACCACAGTGTTACTGAGGAAGCCACAGAATTTTCAGTTCTAGAATATATTGAATTGGATTATTTGAGAAGTACCAGAAAGTTAACAGAATCTTCAGGAATTGCGTGAACAAACACTCACCGGACTTTGAAGAAACATAATTTCTATCCCAATAAGATTCACCTCGTTCAATAACTCAATGAAGACGATCCTGATTGGTGATTACAATATTGTGAACATATAGGTGAAAAGATTTTTTCTGTTCAGTATGCTTATCCAAAGAATACTCATTTTTTCTTAATGGTAATGTCAACAGATATAACTGTAGATACTGGAGTGTTTCAAATCCTGGTAGAGCAACACAGAGTTTCCAGAAAGGTTGACTGTTTGGACTGGAATTTCAGGAGATAGTACGTGGGTACCTTTTTCCTTCCTGGCAATTTGATAATTGAATCTTATTTTTCAACAACAGTATGACTTTCTGTATCATCATTTTCCCAAGTATTGGATTGGAAGAGTTTACCTCGCCTTTTTCCTTTGATTGCTTTTCTTAAATTACGCAAAGTGGTTGCGTATGATGCAAAGCACCCTTTTCAGTGTATTATCAATAAAATACCTTTAGAATCCCAAAAGACAGTAGCCATTATTTTTGTAGTGCATCCAAATTTAGTCACCCAATGAAGGACTTTAAACTTCTTTGGGGGCATCATTTTAAATCCACTGCATGTACTCTTGTTTACTCTCACTGTCATAGTGATGAACCCCAGTAACCAGCTGGTTGAAAATAGTCGATGGATCTTCTCCACAGAACTCTTGCTTCTTAAGTACGGTGAGCATTCTCGGTATCCATATTGCACTGACCTGTGAGAGGTTAAGATGTTCATGAAGGACAGCATGTATAGTACTCATGGATAGGTTTGTCATCTCATGTGAAATCGGATGTAATTTGTATAATCAATGAGGGTACCTGTATCAGAGACGAAAAGGACCGTATTTGGAACACTTTTACAGTACACCGTACCACAGAACTTCATTTAGAAAGAAACAATTCTTACTATTCTGTGGTCAAACCTAACCTACAAACCTATACAAATTTTCCTAACCCCCCAATATCGATATTAAATAAGCGATATATATGTATAATGATTATATTCATTGTACAAAAAAGATATAATCTAAGTTTCAATAACAAACTCATCTCCATCAACATCGATACTAGAAGTGGAAGAAGACATGTCCACTTTATTCATTCTTGCGTACATATTCTGGGTAGGTGTAAAATTAACGCAATTTCCATCTTTTTTCACACACTGCGAAGTTAATAGACAACGGTTTATGGTTTTTGTTATAAACTTATTTCTAGATTTCGCTTTTACTAAGTTTATTTTACTGAACACTTTTACATTCAGCATTTGAGTGTGGAATAGATAGTAAACTCAGTACGAACTTTGATAAATTTTGAAATTCAAAAACACCTTGTTCATTATCAAGTTTCTGCATTTTTGCCCAGAATATGTCAATATCCTCATTTTTTTTTCAGTAGTAAAATGGTAATCTGGCAGCAACCATAACGTTTTCTAATTTCCACACAGAGACATGAGTAGAAAAGCTGGCATCTTCCAAATTCTTCGAAGTTTCATTCATTACCTCTATGCCAACATAAACATTTTTCTTTGGTAGAAACCAAGTTATATGTATATGGATCTATTTCAGATATTGCAGTTGTTACGTATTGTCTTTCCATTTAGCATAACAGTAAACTTCTATATGCATCCTCCATCATTTTATGCAAATACGGAAGTATTACCTTTTCTGACTGAAAATTTCGATTTAAATTTGCAAATTTTGGCAAAATATAATTAAGGAAAAGATAATATAGCTCAAGGAAAGGATCGTTCAATGAATAGTGGATTTGCTCTACTTTGACCGTCTACTTACTTCAGGTGTAATTAATCGTTTAAACAGATTTTCTAACAAAGCATCACTCTGTGATAAAACCATCATTTGAAGTTGAAATGTGTTATGTTTACATAACAACGTGCGTCAGGGGTGATTCAGAGACTAGTCATTCGTTTGTGGAAGTATTTAATCAGTTTTATACGAGAGAGCACTAGGAACGGATAGGAATGATGTACTCTTTCTAGTTTAATTTCGAATAGTGACGTGAAACCTAGTGATAAGTGAGCGTGATTAATGTGGTACTACATTCGAATGTATTCGGTATATCTTACGTGAAAAACGATTTTCGCGAGTTTTGGTGAATGAAATAAAATATCAAATGATCCTATTCAAGTTGTGAAAATGAAAAATGGAGTGAAATGAATTAATCGGAAAAATCAAGCGTGGGATATGTATGGACAGTATTCATTGGCGTTAGTGAAAAGTACAGAATTGAGTGAAAATATACTTCTATCGAAGAAGCGAGCCTGGAAAATTTATAAATAACTGTCATAAGTGTTCGATAAAAATGGAAAATATAATGAAATTTGACTTACATCTGAAGAATCGTGCGTGAAGTAACTTGTAAATAATTTACTTGTTACTGAAATAGTGGATAGTCTAGTGAAAATGGAAAAATTCAGAGTGGAAATGGACAATTTTCTTACGTGCTGCTGAAATATAAAAATGTTATTTAGTAATTGGGAATCTTTCCGTTGGATAAATAAAGTTATTATTATTTATTATCCTAGTTTTAATAGAGTTATCACAGTAGGTGAAATCACGTTTCAACTTCAAATGATGGTTTTATCACAGTGATGCTTTGTTAGAAAATCTGTTTAAACGATTAATTATACCTGAAGTAAGCAGATGGTCAAATATATCCTTTGACTTGGCGAGTTGAATAGAAGTATAATAGTGAATTTGATGGAAACCAGTTTGTTTTCCAAACAAGTTGCCACTATGACAAACATTATCTTAAATTTTGTGATGGATGCTTGCCAAGCATGTTTTCGGAAGAGATTAAAGAGAGAGATTAAAAATATAGATATTTGGGCAAAACCGATAGCACACTGTTCCCTAGAACAAGTGCGCAAAAATATCGTTGCCAATGGTTATATCTTCGAGTCTCATGGGCGGATTTTGCGTATTCTCGAACTTTATCTTCCCATTTAGTCTTAAAGTCTGCCCTGTAAATAGAAAGTCTTTCCTTTTAAACGTTTAAGTTCATTTTTGGCTGAAAATTTAAAAAAATTTACAGACATTGTAGTGTGCTCTGGGACAACAAACATAAATAAAATTGAATTATAGTATAAAAAATAATATTTTGTGACAAATTAGAATCATGTTTTTTTATTAGATCTTGGAACTATCAGACATTCAAAACGAAAGCTGGAAAAATTTCTGGAAATTACAAGTTAAGTTTTTCAAAATAATAATAATAATATTTATTCACTGAGTAAATTACACATCAACAATAATTCAATACCACATTCACAAATTGAAATACAGAAGGTGAATAAATAAATGATATCACAGAAGCTTTAGCTCCGAAGAGCTATGGCTTGTACGTGATGCAATTATTCTGTTTGAATGACTTTTTCCTACGATGGGTGAAGAAATACCTACAAAAAATAACTCGCTCAAATCGGAAATCATTCTTATGCAGCGGAAGGGGTTAGAAAGGACCGTATATAGTATATAGCTAGCATGCACCCACAACCGCACTTCCGGTAACCAGTGCAGAACCTAACCGTTTCAAGGCGTAAGTTTAAATGGACGGTAAGGTAAGGGTCACTGTGTCATGCCCAGGAGATCTCCTTGAAGAGAGGATCTAACATAATTTGAGTCGACGAGAAAAGTTACTATCAGATGGACTGTATCTGGCCTCCTCGGGGAGGTTTCACAAACACGTTAGCTATCACTAGCTAACTCTAAATATTTAGATGAACGTCTTCTATCAGTAGAGCAAATTCATCATTCATTGAACGGTCCTTTCGTTGAGTTATATTATCTTTTCCTTAATTATATTTTGCCAAAAATTGCAAATTCAAATCAAAATTTGTTTGTGGAATCCTCCTAGAATTCAAGGTTCTTGGCAGGAATCTACTTATCAACAAACGTTACAGATAATCTAACCGAGCATTCTGTTAGTTCTGGATCTTGCTGAGAGATAGCACTAGTTAAAGAATGTTAAATTTTGTAAAAAAAAGAATCTATGAACTTACCGTATTTCGGCGTGCGGTAGCCCATTCGGACCCTATTTAGACTCAATTTACCGTACAAATACGGTAACTACCGTACGGTTGGCAACGGTGCAACTACATTAAGAGTTTTCAATTTTGTTTTTGCTCCAGGAACATACCCTTCTTTATAAGCACAATGCACAATATTGTATATCCTCATGATTGACAGCAAAACAAAACCTGTCATGGAGTAGTTCAAAAATCCTCATTTCTATAAAAACCTGGATATTAATGATTACGAACAAATTCAAAATTTAATTGTTTTCTTGCTAATTTATTAATTTCGAATATGGATAATCATAGGAAATTATAAGAAAGCTAGATCCTGAAAGACAGTTTCAAAGATTCTACGTAGATTTTTTTTTAATTCATCCTACTCTATGTTCTAACAGAATATGGCGACCTTTGAGCGCCACTATGTCAAATTTTGTATAAAATTGTAAATTATAAACATTAAAATAAGGATTTCCCAAAATTTACAAAACATTCCGTAATATACAATACCATATTTATGGAATACTCTTAAACATTGGACATTATCTCAGTTTTCGAGACAGATATCATGGTTGTTTGACTACTGATGCTGAAATGGCCCTAACAAATTGCCTATTTTAAACAAACTATGATGATTTAAATCTACTTTCTAAATGTAGTATTTAAGAATTCAAGTCTCAGAAAGGATGGCGAATGTTGTGTATGATATGGACACCTCTGGTGGCCTAATGGACGTAAGTTTCTTTCTTCCTTGCTCTCATTCTTTACATCCTTGATTTAACTATAAAATGGCGGTGTATTGCTATAATTTAGGTCTGCTTTAAATATCAATCATGAATGTTTATATTTCTAGCAAATCCAAGCCCTAATAGCGCCCCCAACTGATGATGATTTCAAAGATGCTCAGCTTGACCAACAACATCCTTATTTCCGTAGACCTGGCAAAGGTCACAATCATGATAACTGTGATGCTTGTGGTGAAGGGGGCGATTTAATTTGTTGCGATAAATGCCCCTCAAGTTTTCATTTACAGTGCCAGTAAGTAAATATAACATAAAATATCTTCAGTTATTAATTGATTGGTTCCAGTGATCCACCTTTGGAGAGCAATGATATCCCTATGGGTGAATGGTTATGCCATAGTTGTATACATGCTAAAACACAAAATCTTGTACCTTTAACGAGAAGCAAAAGGTCTTGCTCAACACCAGCAGAATGTTCATTTGTGAAACCTACAAAGAAAGCAAAAATGTCGCCTATGGATATTTTGATAGAAGTAGCTAATTCAATGAATCCAAAACAATTTGAATTGCCACGTAGCATGAGTGTTCCTTGTGTTTTTCCTGGTACAGACAAAGGTAAGTTGTAAAACTTTGAATGTTTTTTTGTTGTTTCCTAAGTGCTTTTCAGATCTTTCAGAAATACGAAAAAACCTTAGAAATGCAAGAGAATATGACAAAACTGCTGGTGGTCTTGTTCCCTTACCTGCAAAGAAATGTTATGAATGTGGAAAGTCATGTAGAGTGGCCCCTTTAATTGCTTGTGACTATTGTTCACTCTACTTTCATCTAGATTGTCTGAATCCACCCCTTACTGCACCTCCTATGACTAGATGGATGTGCCCAATACATGTTGAACATGCCCTGGTAAGACACTGGAGGAGATTTAATAATAATATACTTTAGTATATTACTTTGTCTACAGGACTCTGTTCTTTTGAAGTCTACATCTTTGACTGAAAGAATAAAGCTTTGGGACAAATTTGTAAGTGAACCATTGGATCAACATGCTGTTAAATTGGAGTTTTTCAGGACAATACATAGAAAAAATCCCCCCTTTAGGTTTAAAAATCGGTTATGCCTGAAAAAACGGGTGAAAATACCAGAAATGGTGAAAAACCATTATAAAAAGCCTGTCAATCTTCTACCTAGCCTTAAAGATGTTTTAAGGGTTTCTGTTATTGAAAATGAGAAGCCTTTTAATGTTGGTTTGGAAGAAAGGAATAATGAACATTTTCCTAAATGTGAAATGTGTACAAATAATAAAGTACATTGTACGTGCGATGTAGACATCAAGGTTGAAGAGAGAGTTGCTTCCGTTAGCGAGAATGTTCAAAGTGAATGTAATACTGGTGAAAAGGAACGAAGTGTGAATGGATTTGTGAAAAATGACTGCATGAATGGTAATTTCCTGGATGATATTGTGAAAAAAGAATTCTGTGATGGTAAGTGAGCATTTTTTAATTTTAATCATATTCAGAATCTAGGTTAGTGTTCTAGACTAATATTCATTTTTTTTTCAAAATATATTTCCTTCCATTCTAAGTGCATACTGAAATTTCAATTAATTTTTTTGCAATTTCTTAGAAAAATTAAGGTTATCTATAGAATACTTGTCAAATAGTGTAAACAAACTTTGTCATATCTCTGTGGTTCATAGTTAATAAAATTTTGATAAATTTGAATAATTATCTGTCAATAATATTTACATTTTTTTCAATTCATTGCTAATTTTATTAAATATAACAAGTTTTTAGTTACAAAGGTAATCATAGTAGTTAATCTGGTTTTTACCTGAAATAGTTTATTGCATATTTCATCATTATTCTGTGATTTCTGTGTACAAACCTTAAAAAATTCGTCTATATCTGCGCATTCGGTTTTGAATTTTTGAAAAAATACTTTAAAATTTCAAAATAATTATAAGATCTATTAAAGATATGTCCTTCAACATTATTTCCTTACAAATTATCGAGTTCCTATGAAAGAGTCATAATATTGATAAGACGGTATTGTATTGAATCAGAACAATAGCATGGATTTATTTGTTGATAATTTCTGATATATGAGCATTCTATAACTGATCATATTATAACTTGCTGTGGAATAACGAAATTTATGATCTAATTGTATCGTTTCATTGTGTTTTTTAAGGTATAATATTAAATACTCAGTTTTGTTGGTTTTGAATCTTGTAAGTATTATTGAGATGAAATAAATACTTTTTTTCCAGTAAATTTGGAACATTTGGACGATAGACTGATAAGACTCTTAGCATATCAACAAATTCAAAACATATTCACTCAAGCAAACAAATCTGACGAGTTGGCTCACTGTTTGAATTCAAGCAAACTGAAAAACATGCCTTTGCCAAGCGAATTGTTGACTCCTGCTGATATCGAGAGGATAAGTCAGGCCTTCTCGAGTCCAAAGAAGAAGAGAATGAAGCCAAACCTGAGAGCCAGAGCTATTTTGTGTCCTGTTGTGTCCAAACATTTTTACAATGTCAGGTGAGATTATTCACATCTTTTCAGGTATGAAATGATTTACAATGAACTGAATCTATTTCTCAGGACTTCTGAAGTTGATCCTACTGACGTTAGACATGATGCAAGCTACATGGGTTATAGACCGACGGTTTCAACAAGGTTTCCAGAAGCAGTGGCTATGAGATATCGTGTGTTGAACATTGGCAGGGGATCCAACAATAATGTTGATTTAGATAGATTTGGGCATTGCAATTACTTGTCACCAAAGCATGCTGTTATTTTTTATGATGAAGTGAGTATGGAATTTCAATTGAACCAGTCTTCATTTGAGGGAAATGCAATTTTTCAAATTAACTGCAGTTGTTTCGCCAATACTGTTCATAATATAATAATTCAAAATGTAAACCTGACGAAGCCTTAGCGTTGGTGAAATAATTGTAGTTAATATAATTAATTGTGGTAATATTCATTATTATTTTATTTAGTGTATATGGGGAGGGTTGGGTTGGGTTGTATACTCTAACGTGCCACCGTGACACCTGCTAACTTCTGTAGTTCTTTTATACATTCTTTCAATGTTTTGTGGTGGGATATTAATGTTGTGTTATCAGCAAATTGAAGAATGTCAGCATGCTTGTTTGAAGTGAGTACAATTAAAGGGTGGATGGTCGATGTCTTCTTTTTGAATTGATATTGTGGTATATATTTTCCTATCTCTTTGCATATTCTCTCTCCCAAAATTTTTTCCCAATGTAGGTAGAAGTGTGATAGGTCTGTAGTTCTCTATGTTGGAATGATCTGTCTTTGCCTTGGGGATAGTAATCAACATGCTTTTTTTCCATTCATTTGGAAAGAGAGAGTGTGAGAGGCAGTAATTATAGATTTTGATTGTAACATTGTGGATTGGAGGGTCTAATTTTCTCAATATTTTTCTGGGTATGTTATCATAGCCAGGTGTTGTGTTCTTTCCATGGTTTAGTGCTGTATAATATTCTTTCTCTAATATGGGCTATGAGGTCTTGTTGAGTTTGATTATCAGCTTAATCCAATAAGGCTTGCAATTCGTTGTCTGAGACCTTTTTCAGTGATTTCACACGCTCTTCATTTCTTACATAAATATCACCACCTTTGGAGTTTTTTAACCACTCGGAACACTGTTTTTTACTAAAAACATGTCTGTTGTAAGCTTCGACAAACATTCAATGTAATTTTGCAGCAGTTTTCTTCAAATAATAAGAGAAAACGTTGTGTTTAAAATCCACGTCAGCTATTAGATGGCGTAGCAGAAGTTGTCTTATGGTCTTAACGGATACCTAGCACCATCTATAGGGAAATTTCAGTTTCATACTTCTACACCTGGTAGATGCATTATTGATAGAGTTTTAGTCGAAATCAATTTTTTGTAATAACTTTGGAAAGAAATAATATAGAGATTTAAAATTTTCAGGATAAGTTCCTGAATGGGCAGGTCTGTCCAAAGTCTGTGCAAATATGCTCATTGGATATCAAGAAATTGGCCAAGGGTGTAGATTTTGGGAGTTTTCAAAATGAGTTATATGGATTATTTTCCTATATTTGCCTGAACTGATATATGTTATAAAACATGTATACATATACAGCTGTTTAACCACTAGAAAAAATATCGGATTGCATGACATGATAGTCAAAAGAGTATTTCAAGAAAATCCCAAAATTAAAGCTCTCTAGATTATATTTTCTAAAAGGTTTTTTCTCCAAATACATTGAAATTGTGGTCTAATTTAAATATTAAGAAATTATGGTAAGCAACTGGACCGAAATCATCCAAATATCACAAAGGTTCTAGTTTGGACTTACTTATCAATTTTTTCAGTATTCCAAACACTATGAACTGATCAACTATTCCCCCTACGGTACCTACGTGAACAACATCTTCTACTCGATCGAAAGCCAGCTGCATAGGATTCAAAAACCGGCCAATCCTGAAAGTGGAGTCGTTCCTAACGGTACAGCGGCACCTGCAGAATCGGGCGTAGCCCTCGAGAGCCAGGTCAGGGAAATGATCGACAAGAAAAGAAAGGTGTCCAGGACAAAGAAGAACCCCTACGAGTCGAAAATGACCGCTGTGGACGGGGGCGACCGCTCCGAATGCTGTTGCACCGTGGAGGAGGGCAAGACGGGCTGGGAAGGATCGGCGATCTTAAATCATGGGGCACTGCTCAAGTTTGGTTGTGTATCATTCGTTTTTTCTATCATCGAGTGCATCGAATGAAATACTTGATCTGGATCCATGTTACAGTGCAGGGCGCTCTTGTTTAACCGGAGGTTTCTAGTTTCCTGTTGTTATGTTTTGTTTTTGTTGATTGTGATTTTCGTGAAGTTATTCCGAGGCATCAGGTAACGGAGAAGTGATGTTCAAAAATGAAATTTAGGCGCCTTTTATTGGAAAAATTACAAATTACCTTACGTTCCTCACTTTTCAGTAATTGATATGGTTGAAAGCCGTAGTAATAAAATTAAAGTATTACCAAAAACTTTAATTGGCCTTTAAAAATTAAAATAGGTTTGTTTTTTGTTACTTCAAATTAAAAAGAGTTTTCTTTTGAGAAAACGAGGAAAAATATTTTAGTTGAGTCAATTCTTTTCTTTGAATTATGATAAAAATAATCAATTTAACTGAGATAATTTTTATTTTATTTCCTATGTAAGAACTATTCACAATAAGACATGGACAGTTCATTAAGAAGAGGATTGTATTCTTGAAATAAAATCTCATTTTAACTTTAAAATTAAGTGTAATAACAGATGTGGATTTTGAAATCTAGTAATACACGATTTAACTAAAATTAAAGAGAAAAAGAAACAAATGAAAATTTCATGTTTTTAAGTTCTTTTTAAATCCAGCAATAGACTTCATTGTGGAGTTTTTTATTGTTGAAGGACATTGGAACTATTTTAAATATTTTTGATGGCTTGAACTTTAAACTTTACAGTTCCTAAATCATTTTGAATCCTCAAAGAAAATCTTTACTGTTTCATAAAGCTTAGGAGGTAACTGAACAAATATCCTCAACTACTCATATTTTGATCATACAGTTTCAGGCGAAAATTATGAAAAAATCATAAATATCGTATATCTAGATTTAATTTCTGAATGTAACCTCTCCTGACACCCTCTATTATGTAAAATACTCATGTAAGCAGTTGTCCCAAAACAGCTCAACACATTCATTTGCCATTTGATGAATATGTTTTTAAGTCGTGCTGGTAATTGGTTCAAGTTCATAATGTCTTGGGACACTTCCTACATGGTTTTTCTTCATTAGCCTGTTTTAAAGTATTGCATGTTGATTTTTCATTATCAATAGGGGTTGCCCTGCATTGTTAATTAAGAAAGAGTCATTTTATAATTAATTTATGAATTGAAAGAGATTGAAGTTGAGTATCGGAAATTCTTCACTACTAGCAGATTTTTATGTATAGTTTATAAGTTATGTTATTTTTGTACAGTTTGGATGAAGAATTTTTTTAAAGTTATCAGCGAAAACTGGTTTTTTTTCAAAAAAGAAATTTATTATTAGACGATTGTATATATTTTATAATGTGTAATATAAATTTAAGTTTAGGTGTTATAAAAAAGAAATAAAATTTTGTAAATAAATGGATTGTTATTATTTCAACAATATAGAAGTGTAAGGAGTAAATATTGAAAATTGAATGATTTATTAGCTATAATATTCAATTAAAATACAGTATAAAATACATGATCTCAATGTAAACGTAACTCTGATATTCTCCCAGGAAGCTGCTAGATGTTCGTCACCTGTCAAAAATTTTGGATTAGATCATTTATCTGTAAATGTTGTGAATTTGTTTCTCCTTTTTGTTGTCCAATTTCTCCTCTTTTCTGATATTCATTTTCTTTATTTTTTCAGATCGTACAGGTTTTAGTTCTCGATCCGAAACCTATGGTAATAATAATAATCTATTGTACAATTATTATACTTACTGATATTTTCTTCAGTTTAACATTGAGTATATCTTCCAACGTTATTATCGGCCTTGAATTGTCGCAGTTGATCAATTTCCTCTCATTTTGTACAACCTTCAAAAAAGTTTTGGAAGCACAATTTGTTGCCAAGGAAAATATGGGCAAGGGAGGAGGTGGAGGTGGGGGAGGACCTGTAATTGCATGTGGGCTTTCAGAGCTTCCGTTCAATTGTTTTTTGAGGTCTGCCAACTCCAACTTCAACAAATCGTAAGATTCTAATTTTTTCTCCACTTCGTTCAATTTTCCGACAAGTTCATCAGTGTTATTTATCCATTTTTGTTGTTCGCAGATCTTGTCTTGGGAAATGTGCAGACGGCCTTCGAGCTGATTCAATGTCGACGTGAATTGTTCGATTTTTTTATGAAACTCGTGACAATTGCACACGGGGTTGAAAGAGTGACACCTTTGGGATTCATAAAACTGGTATAAGTTAGTCAAGCTCTGAAAATGATTATTATACTGATAAAATTGAAAAAACGTCTAGAGCGAAAAATATACCTCCGTTAGGCTGATTCCTATGTCTGAAAAGATTCGTATTAGTTTAGAAGAACATTTAGCTACTGTTGTTAAGCTATATTTTCCTATTTTTTTGATGAATTGATTGTAAGAACATGGATAATCATCGTTTGCTTTCAATTCATTTGTTTTTCTTAACCGCTTGCTCATTTCATATGGATAAAATGGTCTTTTGGCTTTTTTCTTCGTGTATACTCTTGAATTCCACTTATTTACTGTTCGGACTTTAATTCCCATAATCTTAGTTTTCTTTTTTAAGGGAGTTGTTTTAGTACTATTTATGTTTTCGTTTTTGTGTAGGATTATAACATGTTTAATCTTTTCTTTATCTTCGCATTGTTTAAGATTATCAAATGCACATGAGAAAGATATTTGTTCCGGCTCGATTGTACTGAAACAAAAATAATTACAGACTAAATACTTGAATATGAAATCAGTGATAAGCAATTTCAGAACAATAAATATTGATTTGCTAATATAGCACTTTTGTAAATACTCGATTTCGTCAAAAGAAAAACGGAAGAAAAATATATCCATAAATTGAATATTTTGAAATTAAATTCTATTCCTATTCATGTTTTTTTACCCCAAAGTTGAACACAATGTGTAAATGTGTTAAACAATTAATTTTTACATTTGGGGGTCAGCATAATCTAGATTATGTAAGGATACCAAAATATTTTTGAATAGAAAGCTATACAATGAATTTCCATACGGGTTTATAATACTCAAACTTGTAGTTTCAACATCAGAATGTTATAGCTCAGAAGCTATTTCGGAAAAAGAATCACCTAATGTCAGCACATAGAAGTGGAAAACAAAATATTACAATTTATTATCGATATAAACATAACTTTCTACCACATTTAGTCAAAATTCTTAATTTTGACTTTTCAGTATGGTTCGTTCGCAAAAATAGAAGAATGAATAAAGATTTTCTATCACTAGATTCAAATAATTATTTCATTAAGTTTATGGTTATCACTGCGGTAAATTTAGATTGCATTTTTTTTCATCATTCCCATTGGTCTAATCCTATTTTATTTTCCTACCTATCTCTTTTGCTCAGCTTCCAATTTTGAAGTAAAGAACAATCAGATTTTGACTGTCTCATAAAATTCACGTTTGTTTGTTTAAATCCTTCCTGTATCCAAGTTTTAGTTTGTGTGGACATGGTTTTTCTTTCACAATCACAACTTGCATTGTTAGCAGTTTGGGTAGAAGCAGAGATAGAATATTTTCGAACTGCAGAAAATAAATTAGCAGAGAAATTATTCGTTAGAAATAGATCGGGGTAGCTTCTCAAATTCAGAAGAATCCTCCTGTTTCTATCATTGTTACACAATTTTCTGATGTTTGGAGAGTTGACTTCCATTATGTTTCTTTCAAGTTTTTTATCAGTTGATTCTTCATAACACATATTTGTACCTCTGTTTGCTTTTGTAACTTTCCTTATTCTTGCCATTTTTTTCAAGCAAAAACTGACAAATTCATGACATTGGAGCTTTTGTTCTTATAACTTAAAAATTTTGATTGACGAAGTCAGTTTGTCACTTAAAAGTCGAACCCAGTGACTTGAACAGTAACACATTAGATTTTTTATTCATTTGATAATTGAAAATTAAAGACAAATTATAATAGAAATGATTTTAATAAATTCAACTATTGAGTAAATAATATTTATAAAAATGAATTTAAAAACAATTCGGTTAACTAAAATAAAAATAAAGGAATATGTCATTATATTATAATCGATAGAGATGAATTTTCAAGTGGAATATCGAAACATACATATGGTTCGCATACGTTTTCCTGAATACTTTTCGAAAATTTACATTTAAAATATTCCATATTTTCTAGTTTCATACATTTTACATGAAAATTCAATTTGGAATATAGGTATTTGAATCTCTTGAATGTATAACAAGTTACTGGAGAAATAACCGAAAAATAACAGATAAACAATTCAATTTTTATGTTTTAAACTAATAAATTTCATCAAAGGGGTTTTAATGCGTTTTTCTTTAGGACACAGAGTTTATAGATTATTTTCTTATTTTACTAATATAATACATATATACAGAGTATACAAAATATTATTTCTATTCTAGAAAAAATAGGCAAATTTGGGAATTATTTTGCTAAATGCTCCAAATAGGTATTAGTAATTTTTTGTACGAATACCAAATTATTTGAAATAAATAAAATAACACAAAGGAGGAACTAAATTTCTGACAATATTAAAAAATACTTGGAATATTATTTCCCATGTTGGAAATGTTTAAATGGAATAGTGAAATAAAACTCTTAAATAAAATTAATAATTAGTTTTGATAATCTCTTCGTAATAATACCTTTCATTAAAGTTAATGCAAATTCATTCTTTTGGTTTCAACAATTTTTAAAAGTAATTGAGTTGTAAGGTTTTAGATATTCCATTAAAAAATGTAAGTTTTTCTTGATCAACTGTAATTTTTTTGAGGATGAAAACACAAGAGTATACCTGATTTGATCATGGAAATATTTCCAAACTAATACTTCCCTCTACTAAAAATTTTTTTATAATTAATTAATGAAAATACTGAATTAATGGGTTGCCAAAAACCTAGTTAGCGTTAATTTTTACCTAGTTTCACCACAGCTTGATAATATTTGAATTTTTCACTCTACAGTTGAGATCCTTACAATTTAATTTAGTTTTTACCCAGAGACTCTTCTTCTAAATTATTTAATAAATTCATGGTAGAAATAAACACTTTAAGGGAAATCCTATTATGCAATCACAAAATAATCCACATTCACAAAACATTTTGGCTTGACTCTGTTAAACACTAATTTCTTAACAACACTTTTTCTTCCCCTGCTTGTTGCTTTTTCGTAAATTGACAGTATCTCCTTGAGTAAAATTTTGTCTCTCTTTCATTTCCCTCTTAGACCTCAATACTAAACGTGTAATGGCAAGAAACATCTCTTCCACGTTCATGTTGTCTTTGGCCGAGGTTTCAAATAATTGAATGTTCATGGTATCTGCAAATCTTTGAGCATCTTCCGTCAGAACCACTTTCCTCTCCGGAGTATCATTTTTATTACCGACTAGAATAAATGAAATTTCGTTAGGAATTCTGACATTTTATTTATCCTGCTCACCTAATACTCTATTGACTACGTCACAATTCTGTTCTATTTCATGCAACCACCTTTTCACATTTGCAAATGATTCTCCATTGGTGACATCATATACAACTATTACTCCATGAGTTCCTCTGTAATATCTGTTGGAAAATATTTAAGTGAGTACACATTACAGTTATGAATGATTTGAACTTACGTGCTAGTTATGGTCCTGAATCTTTCTTGACCAGCTGTATCCCAAATCTGCAATTTAACTTTCTGGCCATCTATATTTATGGTTTTGATTTTAAAATCTACTCCTATGGTAGTTATATAATTTCCAGTAAAAGTATTGTCAGCAAATCTTAATAACAGCGAGCTTTTTCCAACGCCTACAATAGAGAGATAAAGCTGAGTTCTTATCAGAACAAAAAATCTAATGATAAAGTCTTCCTCATTTGACTTGAATATTAAAACAATCCCGATCAACTTCTTCAAGGATAAAAAGCATGATTTGCAGAATCGATTAGATGGCAATTCGTGGAAATATCAACATTTTATTTTCCTACAAATTGGCCTTTTGACCCCACCCACTCCAAAACTTACCACTATCTCCAATTATGAGCAATTTAAATAAATGATCGTAATCTCTAGCCATATTTAATGATTTTTTTTTAAATTTATCCTCATCAGCTAATATGTAAATTCATTAAGGAAATCGCTACAAGCTAACTGAGTGATTCATAGCTTGTATTTTTCATTAATCTACGAAAATAATCACAACGGACGACGAACATGAACCAACTGACAATTGACGTTTTAACACTGCCAACATTATGATCGGATCGTATTTCGGCCCTACAGCTCAAATGCTAACACGCTCTAATTTTTATACATTTGCTCCATTATGCATCCTTGAAACTTTTGAATTTCATAATAATTACATATTGAAGTTGTTCCATAAACAAAAATAAAAAAGGAACCACCATTGAATATCTATATAAAGATGTCATATCATTCTATGGTTTACATAACCTGCAATTTAAAGAAAGATTATTTACTAACAGTTAAGATTATACGGAAAATGTAATTTACTATCGATATAATATAATAATTCGATTAAATAAAGAGGTCAAAATGACTTTCCGTGCAGGTGTTGATCCGAAAGTCTTCAGGGCAATTCAAAATGTAGATATGAACGAATTGGCAAAATGTACCGAGCAAGAAATTCGTCCTGTATTACCTTGTCTTGTTAGAATGGGACTTATATCACCATTAGACACTTCAAAAAAGTGTACCAATATGAAAATAGATATATTAACTATCGTTTCTGGAATGGAGTTGGTGAATTCCATTGTCGCCTTACTATCTATTGATTTTCATAGATTAGAAGTAGAAGTCAGGAAAGAACAACAGTTAAGACAAAAAGGGAACACATGTCTCAACGACTCAATTCTCATTGGTAATCTGCTTAATACAAGTATGGCTTTAGAGTATGAAAGGAGTGATATGACAAGACGTTTGAGTATACTGTTGGGAGAACTGTTATATATTCAAACACAAATACAAGAACCTTCAGATAATAACAGTGAAAACGACACTTATATGAAAGCTTCTGATTTGTTTGACAATGATATTTTTTCTGAGGAATTATCTGACATTATTTGTATTGCATTGGCAGAGTTGCCAACTACTTTAAATATCATCAGTATAGTTGAAATACTTCTCCACGTTCACAATGGTTATGCAATCATATGTAGAATAGTGGCGAATTTTCCAGATAGTTTTAAAGAAGGTAAGAATACAAATAAAAGGAAACAATGAATTCAACGAAGATTAATTTTCAGTCAGTACATTTCTGATCCAGTCTGGAGAAAAACAAGAAGAAAGTATCAGTAGCTTGGCAAGAGCAAATGCGATATCGCTTCTTTGTACGATGAATCCATCTCAAGCATTGACTGTTCGTAATAAATGTGTTGAGTTGTGTCGTATGCCAGCTTTAGCTATTAATCTATCGCTTGAACATTGTAATAAAAACCCAGATAGTGGTGATAGTGATATGGTTGCTTTTATTTCTGGTTTGCTATTGGGAAATGACCAATCGATAAGGTCAGTATACTTTTTCAATTTTCTAGATAAAGGGTATTCTCATGAAAATAATTAACTTTTTATAGGAATTGGATTGCTTTGTTTATTCGCACAGGCCAAAAACGTAAAGGAGAGGTACCCAGCAATGCTCTCCAACAGCTGAGAGACGAATTACTCCATAGACTACAAGTCATCTTGGATGCTTCAGTACAAAGCCATCTACCAGACAATATGATTGTTCAGGCTTCAGCTTTGCTACGATTATATTGTGCTTTGAGGGGTATCGCAGCCATCAAGTAAGTACTAAAGGATGGAAATATCTAGATTTACATACTACAAATAATTTTTTCAGATTCCAAGATGAAGAAGTTGCTCTTATCATCAGATTATTGACTTCTCATCCTAGCCCAACACCAGCGGGTGTGAGGTTTGTGTCTATCGGTCTCTGTATGCTGATAGCTTGTCCTTCTTTGATATCGATGCCTGAACATGAAAGGAAAAGCATAGAATGGGTAGGATTCATTTGATTATTTTCTTTTGTATTATTAAATAAGTATAATCTCTTATATATTTTTTGGAAGATAATTGAAATATTTCAGTGTAATACTAGGCCAAAAACATAAATGATATAATATATTCAAAAGTGATGAAGAATTTAGCCTAACAAGAGGCAACAGGAAATAATTCAATGAGATTTTAACGACTAGTGAAGATATTCAAAAAAATCTTTTTAATTCATTTCAAGTGTTTTTTCAGGTCCAATGGTTAGTTAAAGAGGAAGCCTACTTTGAGTCCGCAAGCGGTGTCACAGCCTCCTTTGGTGAAATGTTACTTTTGATGGCCATCCATTTCCACAGCAACCAGCTCAGCGCCATCTGCGATCTGGTATGCGCAACGCTGGGCATGAAAATACCAATCAGGCATAATAACATGACCAGAATGAAGCAGGTCTTTACACAGGAAATCTTTACAGAACAGGTTGTAACTGCGCATGCAATTAAAGTGCCTGTTACAAACAATCTTAATGCTAATATGACTGGATTTCTGCCGATACACTGTATACACCAACTTTTGAAATCCAGGGCATTCGCCAAACATAATGTTAACATCAAAAATTGGATTTACAGACAGGTATGTTATTTATTTGATCTAGTGAGTCTTTACTTGATTGAAAATCATTATGTAAGATATATTAAATAATGTTATTTAAATTTCCATTTATTCAATTGGAAGTTTTATTCGATAAACCACATTTTGTTAACTAGTATTCTCTTTATTTAATGGTTTAATACATATTCCAACAAGGGGCTAAGAGAATTCTGGTTTGTTTACAAATTTCAACAGATATTATGGGAAGTTTTTAGTAATTACTTGGTTTTACTTGGTCTAGAACTATGGAGCAAGATTTTTTTTTTAAATTTCACGTTTGTTTGGAAACCATAAAAATATTTCATTCAAAATAATCTCTACTATTATTTATACATTTTTTCCATCTCTCCGATAAATTATGAATACTAAGCCAAAAATGGTTCTTCTTTTTAAGCTGAGCAGTTATCGAGCCATTTTCATACAAATTAAAGAGTTGTTCAGTGAAAGCGTGTTCCACTGATGCCAATAGTTGATAATCGGACATAGCCTGGAGAATAAGCCATATGTGCTAGTATTTCCCAAGTGAACGTCTCGATTGTTTCCCTGACCCATTTTGCTGTGTGGGGCATTATCATGGAGCAAAATGACTTTGTGCTGCCTTTTCCCATATTCCAGTCATTTTTCATGTAATACTGGATCTGAATCAATCATTAGATGTTGGTATCGATCAGTGTTAAGGGTTTCATCAGGTTTTAGCAGCTCATATTAGATTACACTCTTCTGATCCTACCAAACACAGAGCATTCTCGTCTTTCCAAAGGGAATGTGTTTTGCAGCGGATGTGGAAGGTTCGCCTGGACTCACCCATGATTTCAGCTATTTAAGATTCTCAAAATATATTCATTTTACGTCATCTGTCAGGACTCGATAGAGAAATTTTTTTAATTATAATTCATTTATTAGCAATCAGAATACACACAGTCTACAAGGTAATTTGCTAACTATGGAGCTTGAGGCTTTCACATGACATTATAAGGCCTGTATCATCTGTGAAAGTTCCCAATATGGCATGAGGACTTATAGGTAGGTGTGCGGTGTACAGTAGTGGTCCAATGACACTTCTCTGAGGAACTCCTGATCGTATGGCGAAGCAGTTCAATTCCTTATTACCAACTCTAACTCTGAATCTTCTTTCACTAAGATAAGATTTCAATAATTCATAATAACAACTAGGCAGATAGAGAAATGACTTTCTTTTGTGTCTATAGAACATTTCACAAGTGGTTTCTCGATTTTCTACTCAACTAACACCAGAAATAAAAGGCCTAGAAGTTGGAGTTGACAACAAAATGAACTTCAACAAATATACTACTTCAACTAAGAAGAAAACTATATCAAGAGTCAAAACTTTTACCAAACATACTATAAGACATAAAGGAATAAGCATAAAGAACGCAGTCAAGATATACATAACAATCATCTGCATATAGAAGGATATAGCTTTTATTGTTGTTGATGATTCATTTCATGTACATAAATGTTGCAGTGGGGAGTTTTGCAGTACATCTTGTTGAGTAAATGGGGCAGAGTGATGTTTGTTGATTTTTATAGTCATGATTCTGCCACTTAATAAGTTTTATACTATTTTCTGTAAGTTGGAGTGTTCAGTTGATCATCTTTCTTAATTTTTCAGATTTGTACCAGTGTAAGTCCTCTACATTCCGTACTACCCCTGCTGGTCGAAGTGTTCGTTAACAGTATCATTGTACCAACCGCTAAGAATGCTGAGCATACAAACAAACCACTCACCGAGAACGAAATACGAAGGGTCTTTCAAAGTTCGATCTTTGGCCAGTACTTCGACCAGAAAAAGTCAATATTCACCATGGACTTTGACAACAGCCTGGATGATCAAGACATAATGGTTGACAACACAAGTCTCACCCCACAGCTTCTTTTGCTTTACTATCTGCTGTTGTACGAGGACTGTAGGCTTAACAATGCTCAAGTGTTGGCCGCCCATAACCGAAAAGTTAAAATCTACAGTTCAGAGTTTATGTCAGAATTACCCATAAAGTATCTTCTTCATCATGCTCAGAAAGATCAGAGTTCTTATTCGGGCCTTTTCGGACCCCTTTTGAAGCTGCTTGCCACGCATTTTCCCCATTTGGCCCTAGTGGAAGATTGGTTGGATGATATATCGATGACCGTGGAAAGCAGACCTGACCACATCTCTGAGATCAGTAAGTTTTATTTTTGTATTTGGTTATGTCTTCATATTTTTTAATGAATTATTGAAAAAGTTTGGACCATTCAGTTAATCCAAATCTGTTTCGCTTATTCAACTTTCACATTCATTCGAATCTGCAGATTTGGTGGAGGCATTCAACAACATCGAAGAGAATCCCTCCAAGTTAAATTTGGTTCTTCAAGCCCTTCTTAAACACGAACCAATTGATATTTGGCCATTCGCTGAAGTCTTTACTTATTACGCTAGAAAAGTGTTAGGGGATAAGGTCCCAAGGTATATTCAAGACTTATATAAAGATATCTGGTTGCGGTTGAATACAGTGTTGCCTCGAAGACTTTGGGTGTTGACAGTCAAGAATTTAGTGGACGATTTTTCAAGTTTGACAAGAATAGATGTGGCGGAAGATCCCTTGCAGGTAAAAGTTATAATTTTTATTTGGTAAAAGTCACTATTCGAGTTTTTTCTTTAGATACTCCGATGTGATGAACGTGTCTTCAGATGCGCTCCAATTTACGCCATTGTTTTGAGGGTGCTGAGAGCAAGCTTGGCCTCTTCAAGAAGTCAGCTTTTACAACATCTCCAGGCTAATCCCAAATTAGACTCTAACGGACAAGTTGTGGTGGAGCCAGATCGGGAAAGTATATGTAAAGCAACAATTGATGCACAGGTCAGTTTATGAAAAGATCTTTATTATTCAAAAATCTAGAAAAGCACTGACGTGAATTCGAAAGAAATAGTTCATTCCATACTTAATTTATGTGAACAGTTTGATCTTATGATAGTGATATTAAGAAAATTAATACTTTTCTTCTTCGAAATTGAATATAATTGAAGGGTGAAGATTGTTAATATGATGATATATATAAATAATATATATACATATAAGTAATGTAAAGTGAGTTTCCTAGGATTTGCCCTGCATTGGATACATAAATAGTCCCATTGAACTAGAAATAGACAATTATATATACTGGACATATTGAACCTAAAACACTGTTGTTGTTGGTCTCGTCTCTCTATTCTACTATAGGGGGGATGGGCTCAACCTAAAACACTCATAAATGCGTCGGAATTTACCATATTTACATAGGAGCAACAAAGTATTTCTCTGGAGATTGTAGAAGTGAAATTAACCATTAGAATTTCTCCGAAAAATTCTATGATTTTGCTAACCTATAAATCTACTTTTGACATTTTTGAAATCAACATAACCTAATTTTTTTGTTATATTGAAGGAGTTTGAAGAAAATGAGTAATAGAAATACTTATTCGTTTTCGGAAAAAAACAAATATCACGATAAGAGGAAAAGACGTTCTTCAGCAGAATATGAAGAACGTTCTTGCAAGAGCAAACGCCCATCTTCTCCCGAAAACAGGAAAATCACCTACTACAAATACGAATTGAAGAGATTCTTACAAGAACATGCTAATATACAGAGTGTGGAGGATTTTTGGAAATTTTTCGAGAAATACCAAAACAGACAACAGCTGAAAACCCCCGATTTCGACAGAAGTTTTCTCCTCAATGTTGAATTCGCCGATAAACGTAATATTCTGTTCGATAGACTTCCTGCACTGGATAAAAACGGTAGAAAAGTAAGGATAAATTATGAGGACTTCAGGGAGTTTATGTTGGTCATCAAAATATACAACGATTTCCAACAGAAAACAAAATTTGCAAAATTGAAGAAGCTGAGAAAGGCACAGAATGAATTACCAATAGCCCAATACAAGAATGAAATTATTCAAAAATTGGAAGAATCTAGAGTGCTACTGATTGCAGGGGATACAGGTTGTGGAAAATCCACTCAAGTACCTCAGTATGTCTTGGAAGCAGGTTATAACAAGATTGTCTGTACTCAACCTAGAAGAATAGCATGTATTTCTCTATCGAAAAGAGTAGCATATGAAACACTTACAGAATTCAAGAGTACAGTGGGTTATCAGATAAAGTTTGAAAAGACAAAAAGAGCAGATACTGCTATAATTTTCATGACAGAAGGTCTTTTATTGCGGCAAGCTAGTGAAGAAACAACCTTAAATTCTTACGATGTTATAATTTTGGACGAAGTACATGAAAGACATTTATTCAGTGATTTTTTAGTAGGAGTTATGAAATGTTTACTGTATAAAAGGGATAATTTTAAGTTAATTCTTATGTCAGCCACAATTAATTTAGAGCTCTTCCAAAATTATTTCTCGGAGGAAAACGTCCAAGTCATACAAGTTCCTGGAAGATTATATCCGATAGAAATAAATTATAGACCAATTATTAAGGATCCTTACGAACGACAAAAAGACAAATTCAATTGTACCCCTTACCTTCAGATTATACAGATGATAGATGAAAAATTCCCTCCAAATCAGAAAGGTGACTTGTTGGTATTTCTAAATGGTTTTAATGAAATTTCGAAGTTAGCAGATGCTGTTCTGGAGTACAGCGAGCATAAAAAAAATTGGATTGTTCTGCCACTTCACAGTACTTTGAGTCTGGAGGACCAAGACAAGGTCTTTGATTATCCTCCGGAAGGTGTAAGGAAATGTATTATATCTACAAATATTGCAGAAACTTCTGTCACGATTGACGGTATAAGATTTGTTATAGACTCGGGAAAAGTTAATAGAATGATGTATCATACTAATGGAGGTGTTAGTAAGTTATCAGAAATGTACATATCCCAAGATTCGGCTAAACAAAGGATGGGTAGAGCTGGAAGAACGGGTCCAGGTGTCTGTTTTAGACTATACTCAGAAGAAGAATACAGTCAATTTGAAGCATTTACTCCTGCTGAAATTCATTTGGTTCCTTTGGAGAGCTTAATTTTATATATGATATCTTTAGGATTAAATGATATTGCCCATTTTCCATTTCTGGAAAAGCCAAGTGTTGCAAGCCTAGAACAGGCTGTTGAAAAGTTAAAGTTTAGCGGTGCTTTAGGCTTAGACAATGATACTTTACAGTTGACACCTTTAGGACAAGCTTTGAGTTCTTTACCTGTGGATCTTACCATTGGAAAAATGTTAATTTTATCTACAGTATTTGGTAGAGTTAATTCAATTTTGGCTTTAGCAGCATTGCTCAGTGTTCAGAGTCCAATATCGCAAACAGCTCATAAGAATTTGGATGCGGAAAATCTGAGAAAACCCTTGGAATCGTCGCATGGGGATCCATTGACCTACCTGCATTTTTATAAAGAATGGTTGAACGTCAAGCAAACGTCAACACCTATTTCCAAACATTCAAATACAGAAAGTTCCAGAAAATGGGCCAAGAAAAGATGTTTAGAAGAACAAAGATTTTATGAAGTGACTAAGTTGCTTCAGCAGTTCAGGGATATTTTGAACGAAGCAGATTTGCTGTCGAAAGATATAGAACCCAATTTGTCAAGCGGAGAAAGGGCTATAAGGCATGGCGAACTCAAAAATTTAAAATCGATGAGGTATCAGATGAAGCAGGAAGAGAAAACCAAGAGAAGAAAACAACTAAAATATGAAAACTTTAACGAGTACACTGAGGCAGATGAAAAATGTGATATCAGAGATGTGGAATTTAGAATATCAAATGATTTCAAAAAGTTGCAAAATTTACTAGAAGAAACCTCAGTTGATAGTTTCAAAGACGTAATGTTGCTAAAACTTATTTTAACAAGCGGTTTATACCCTCAAGTAGCAGTTGAAGATGAGCATAATTCTTCCAAAACCGTTTCGGAAAGACTTTTTCACACCAAATCCAAAAATTTTCTTTTTCTTAGACCTACCAGTTTTTTCGTTACCAACCCAGAAATACTCGAGTTACACAACGACGACATTGAGGTTCCGCCACCAAACTACTTCAGTAATAGACCGATCAGCCGCAAGCACCAAATATTGGTCTATCAGTCAATTTTAGAAACGAAAAAAGTATATTTAATGAATTGTTTTCGTATGCCTGCCTTGCAAACATTGATGTTGTTTGGTAAGAGGATTTGTACGAATTCTAGTTTTACAAGATACGTTTTCGACGATTTTTTGAGCGTAGATGTTCCCTATTTTGGCCAAGGAAAAAAGTTACTGAAAATGTCTACCGAGTTGAGGCAAAAGTGGAAAAACAACTTGGAGAAGAAATTAGGTAAAGACGAATCTTCAGAAATGAATAAAAAGGATATATTTTATTTTATCGAAGATCTAATTTCTTTTATGACTACTGATGTGAGTTATAATATGAAAAGACTGTTAACAGCTGATCTGAAGATTATATTCAAGAGAGAATGTACATTTTTTGAAAATGAAGATGCTTCATTCAATCCGTTCAATGAAGATTTTGCCATCGTTGAAAATCATGAGTTCGGTGGTGTTAATTTAACGGAAAATATCATTTATGATTGTCTGATCGATGAGGAGTGGGCTTGGGACTTGGAGGAGAGTATTTTGGCGGAAATCTTCATCTGTGAAGTTTGTGGTGATAAAATATTTAGTGCTTCTATTTTTAAAAGAGCACAACATGAAATTAAGTGTCAGAAAATGAAGAAGAAAGCAAATGAACAGAGTATTGAAGGAGAGTCTTCGCAAGTAGTTGTAAAACCCAATTCAAAGGTTTTCGAATGTGATAAGTGTGGCAAAAAATTGTTGTTAACTCCTGTGGACATTTTAAAGCACAAGAGATCTTGTGGTCAATAGACTATAATTTTATAAATTGAAATTTTTATTTTAAACTGTGATAATTAATTCATAAAGAGTTTTTATTTAATTTTCCTATTAGAAAGAAAATAAGTATCCTACAAGTTTTTAAATGTATATTTCATGCATTAAATATTTTAATTATAGATTTAGGGACATGTAAAATAATATTATTGTGGTTGTTTGGGAATCTTCAAATCAATGTAAATTGTATAAAATTATTAATTTATAATTTAATGAATAAATTTAAAATTACATAAAAAATTGTAATAAGCCTGGTTTTTTATTCATTTTTAATTGCAATAGTTGTACTGAACTGAATCAATAAATTTAAGTGGTACCCAACTGGGGGACTTTATTGCAGTGCAAGTATATTGCATGTGACCAATGATTAAAGTAAATTGTAAATAATAATGGCCCAATCATACTGCCCTGAGGTACTTGATTCCCTTGCAGAAGCCAATGTGAACCTTTATTCTTGTATGTCACAGGCTTCTTCATGAATTCAGCTAATAACATAAAGGATGGACCATCCAGAGTTTTCTGTTATTCATGTTTTGACAGAAAGTTAATTTAATATTTGACACTGAGGAAATGGGTCGATTTACACTTGAACAAAACTTGGAAATATTAAAAACTCATTTTCAAAGTACAGAATCTTTTATCTAAACTGTTTATATGGAAAATTCAATTGAAATGAAATGCCCTCAGAGCCATTTGTGGATCAATTTGTTCGTGAAAACTGTATTGTAATTCGATAAAACAACACGTTCTCGTTCATTAAGCATACCTGAAAACATTGCTGCTGTAGCCCAGGATTTTGCTGAACATCCATCAACATCAACTCGGCATAGTGCTCAAGAACTGAACATTTCTCGCACTTCTCTGAGGAGAATTTTGTATAAAGACCTCGGTATGAAGGCTTACAAAGTTCAGCTAGTGCAACAAATGAAGCCTCTCTCAATGGGCTGATGGCATTTTCGCAGAAAAATCATCTTTAGCGATGAAGGTCTTTTGTTTACTCTTAATTGTTTTTGGGCGGCAGTAAATCTGAATCTTTGGTAATAATATATCAGAGTTATTGTGTCATACTTTGTCAGATACATGTTTATACTGATCGAATTGTGAATTGTTCTTGCTATCTACAACAACAAAAAAGTGATATTGATTTTTTTTGTAGGAGAGTGCTTCAGTACAGATGCTATTGGAGTCCTGTTTGGAAACAGACACCGATTCGATTACTCCTGGTCAACAATGGGCTCTTCAGGAAGTACGTTCTTTAGTTTGCAGTTATATTCATCAAGTTTTCATCGCAGAAGCAGGCTTGGCAACTTTGGTTCATTTTCAGGTAAATCAAAACCAAAAATAAATCAGTATTGAATGAAGAAAAAGCCCATATCTTATAATAACTATGAATATTTGATAACATTTTTTTTGTACCCAGGGATATCCCAGCGAACTTCTTGCAGTAACAGTGAAAGGAATTCCGTCCATGCACATCTGTGCGGATTTTATTGTAGAACTTATGCAGCAACCTAGCCTGAAAAAACAGATTTTTGCCATACAATTGTTATCGCACCTCTCTGTGCAATACGCTCTGCCTAAAAATTTAAATAATTGTGTAACTGCTTTGAATCTGCTGTATGCTCTTCTGGGAGGTAAGAATAATATGATCTAGTAGTTTTCTGAAGCCTTGCTTGTTTTCTTTTTTGATATGGCAATTTAACAAGGAACATAATTTTTTTTTGAGTATAAAAAAATTTGATAGAAGTAAATCTTTTACGGCCAGTTTCATAAACAACATCAAAAGGCTCCTTTATGATAAAGTCCCTTTACGAAAAAGGATCCTTTAAATGGGAGCATCAGTTTCATAAACGCACATCGACCGTCCTTTACTTAAAGCTTCCTTTAATGCGCCAGTCATATGTTTCCGACTGTTGGCTATCCTGAGAACTAGTGATTTTACGAATGTAGTTGGTGATATTCTGTAAAAATTGTGAGTTATGCGTTGGAACTTGTAAAAAGAAAAAGAGAAGAAGCATAAATCGATCTTTGCATAAACATGGTTATGTGCAGAAGACAGTATATTGAAGTTTATATCATTATTACGTTCGAATTGCTATATTTTATTACGTGGGTTATATGAATGTATATGGAAGAAAAGAGAAAAAAGTATTACTTTAAAACCAGAGGAGGAACTATGCCTCTTGGAATTGATTGAAAAAGAGAATTTTAATATTATAGGATAAAGTCTGGCAAAGAATAGAAACTGCTTTCAATGCAACAGTTCTCCATTGGAGAAATGGGGACCAGCTCAAATCCAAATATGACAATATAAAAATTAAAACTAGAAGGTGGTAGCTGCTCAACGCAGTCATATTGACTGGTGGTAGGGCTCCATTCAAATTGAGGGAGCCAATTTCCAAACAGTTGAGCCCAACTGTTACGAACCCTCTTGCCGAAACGAAAGAGATGTATTATAAAAAAAACGGCTCTAGTAGAAGCTCAGATAGTGGCTATCAAGGAAGAGAATAGAAGAAAAGAAGAGGAGCATTCAAAGCTTAAAATATTAGATTTGCAAATTATGGAGATGAAGAGCAAATTAAATAATAATAATTAAATCTTTTTTATTTTGAATGCACTTTCTGAAAAAGCGGTATTAGAATTCTATCAGCATTGCTGCAGACTATGAAGTCCCCTCAAATTTGAATTAAAAGCCGAAATTTCAATAACACATAATATTTTTATTTCTTTATTCTCACTTGAAACTTTTTCAGGTGTTACCTAAAGTAAAACAATGAATCAGAAATACAAACATAGAAGCCTATCTAAATACATACCTTATAAAATCTTATAAAAATTATATGAAATCTTGTCATGTTGAAGATACAAATTGAATATGAAGAATAGTTCCACAAGTGACAAGGAAATTTATTTTTAATTATCACAGAAATATAATTTTAAATTAGGAAAATGTTTATTAATAATAGACTCTTGCTTGACGAGCTGCATTAACATTAGTTGAATTTGTTTGAAAGTCCTTTTCCTCTTGCAATCATTCATTTGGAAATATTTCGTTCATATTGTGCAAAACAGCGGTAGCAACAATAATTGACGCTTCCAAACTCCATACTTTCTCTCCACCACATTTCTAGTTTGTATAATTGACTGCTTATATAAATTTTCAGCTACAGTTATAGCTTCCGTTAACTTTGTCATAAGATAAGTCTGCAAACTATAACCACTACCACCAAGTAACAAATACCGTCCTAATTTACCACTCTCAAATTGTCTCTTCAAGACACTTATTAAAGATGGTTTGATCATATATTTCCAGTTCCATAGAATCTCAATGTGGAAAGTAGTTGGTTCATCGGTTCAATACAGCTGCCTCTGAAAATTGTCAATTTAATGATTTGGTATACATAAAATTATATCAACAAAATAATAAATCGAAATTTGTTTACCTGTAAAATGGGAAGTACAATTGATCTGCAATTTTTTGAAGCAAAGATTAAACAGTTGGTTTTGTCAAGCAAAAACGATAGAAGAAATCTAGATCATCTAACGTGGAAAAATGTCTCTCCTGTAAATTTTTGGTCTTCTCACAATTATTTCTTCATCATTTGATGAAGAAGTAGAACTAAAATCAGCATTCAACATTTGGTGCAACATATTTCGTAGTACGCTAAAATTAAATAAAATGGGATGTGACAGAACAAGGTTATGTCCACTGTTTTCGTGTGTATCGAGCACCTGCGCAGTGTCGAGCTTCTCGTTAAAGGATCCTTTTCCAGCCGTAAAGGGCCGATTTTCTCACTTTAAGATAAAGGAAGCTTTTAACCTCAAAATTTGTTTATGAAACACGTTTTATCATTAAAGGAGACTTTTTGGAAAAAAGGAGGCTTTAATTTCGTTTATGAAACCGGCCGTTAGTTATCACATTGGATTGTGAATGAATTAAACTAATATACATTACATCAGGTTTAACAAATTGGCGAATTGATGCAAAAAAATTGATAAAGTAAGACGCTATAGCTTGAATTTATCAAATTCTTTTTGTAAAATTAAACCTGTCAAATTGTATTTGTAAGATGTTGTTGGTTGAAGCTTATTTCCCATTGCTTCAGTAAAATTTCCATTTTGCACCAAATCCCTGTTTTGATTAAATTATAAAGTGCACTAATCTAATATTTTTCAAAAGAATGATTGTTTCTCAAAGCAAACAGATTTGCTTCATCGAATCTTCTCAACACAGTCCGAAATTGCTTAATCACAAATGAGATGTTGAGCCTTACTGAAAAAAATGACAAATTTTAGAAGTTCTATATTTTTCCCAATCATCTTGAAGAAAATTTTCATACATCAATCGAATTTGCTTCAATATTAGATCGATTTATCTTGAAGAAATTTGAGTTCTTTAACTGCATTGGAAAGAATTGATAAAGCTTACTCAGATTTGAAGTAAATGAGTTTGAACTCGTTTCTCTTCTCTTACAACTACTAAATAGTTCTTTGTCTACAGGTCTCTCCAGTGCACAGCGGGTTAAACTATTCACACCTATCCTCCCAGCCCTTGTAAGGATAAGCGAAGCCTTTCCCCCCTTAGTTCCCGACGTAATGAATCTACTAATGCAATTGGCTAAGATCTCAGAATCGCAAGCTTCATTGGCATCTCATTTCGACGCACATCTTGGCAAGAGTCTCGAAATATCGGCTCAGGAGAGTCGAGAATTGTGCGATTTAACTCAAAAGACCTTCTCGGAAATTTTGGACAAAGCGGTGTTAAAACCTACGGTTTATAGACAAACCTCAAGTAATCTTCTTGTTGATAAAGTGCAGCTGTGAACATGCACTTCACCATTCTCAATCCATGGAAAGGAATTATTGTTGTATTATTTCTTCTTGTGACATACACTGAGGTAACATTATGTAAATAGTTTTCAATAAAATTTTGTTATGCCTTGTTGAAGCCTTTGTTCATTTTTAAATTTAATTTCTTAGAATGTATGAATTATATTCATATTCCTTTGATTTGCATCTTTTTCTGAAAATTTTTGAATGACATCCTCGAAAATTTCCTTTCTGCGCAATCTAGTCTTGCATAGAGATGAATTTTCAATAGGATGGTAGGATAGGCACGGTAAATTTTAAGGCCAATCTGAAAGAGCTGCCTTGAAACATTTTCTTGGAAATATGATATATACTTTTGAAAGATTATTTGGCGACTGCATGGACACTAGTAAATATCTCTACTAGACTAGATGGGTCATAATTCTCTGAACTGATACACAGTAGTACCAACCTTCAAAAGATGTGTAAAAATTTTGATATTCGGTTTAGTCGTTGTTGAGATATTGAAGATTAAGCGACTACATTTGTTTTAAATACGGATAAAAACTAGTGTTGATCAGTGTTTTTTAATGGGAAAAAATAAGTCTTTTCTAGCGAAAAGGCCTTATTTCATGTAAGAGCCTCAAATTTCATAGTTAACAAATTAGCTTATAGAATGATGATTGCTAATAAAAGAATTTCAGATTATTTTAATTATATTCAATACAAAAAAGTCAACATAAATTGTTAGTCTAGAAGAAAAAAAAAGGAATTGTGATAATGTCCTGTAGAAAGAAGATTAATTTCAAGGAAAAATAAGAAAAAACATATAGGTAATGTCTTTAATTAATATAGCTGTTCATGATTATAGGAAAATAACAAGAACCTTGCAATAAGGTGCAATTATTGAGAAATATACCAACATTTACAAATATATAATAATACAAACTAAATAAAAGTTTCAACTTGATTATACACTGAATAAATATTTCATTTGATGTGCTTCATTAAAATTCTATTAAAATAACTATCAGTTATTTGAAAAATTAAAAAGTAAGAAAAGATTTAGGTTAAACCAAAACGGGAATGCCTAAAATCACTAATCTGACATGGGTCGAACTTAGTACGACAAACTAAAATTTTGATCGACAACTAAATTATACTATATTATTATCAATATATATATACACAGTACGTCTTCTGCTTCTTTCCATTTACTAGCACATAATATGCTATTATGTACATACTAAAAAGTAAATAAGCATCCAATAAAAAAATAACAAAAATAAAGCACAATATTGAATGGACGAGAACAAATAAATCAGAAACTAAGTTGATTATTAATAGAAATATTATCCTGTTCGTTATTCCACTTTCAATTTCGGTTCGAAAAATAACGAGGCATTTGTTTTATGGAAACAAATGCTGCAAAATCTTTACAGTTCAGGAGGTGAAAGCTCCGGTTAGTATCTACATTTTTCATATCCAATTAACTATTACATTTTCAACGATTTCCTGCATTAATCTCAAAACTTTGAACTATGAACAAATATTTGATCCATAATTTCCTTTACAAGACTTTGGCGGAATGGACAATTTAACGTTAAGTTCCTATTAAGACTTCTTTTCAAGCATTTTTAAAAGGGGTCAATTCCTCTTGCATCTTCTTGAAATCAAAACTCCTAGGATTATTTCGTGTATATTTAAAATACTGAAAATACTGGGCTGTTCATAGCCAAATTCGAACCTAATTTTTTTTTATTTGTTTAAAATATTCTTTTTACTATTTCTTACAAGTGGCAAGACAAACCAACCCCCGAATAACACACTATATTGTCTTGTACTATATCCATTTGCTAGTCATTTGGGTATAATTTATAGGTGTGTATTACATGCCAGGATATCCCTGGTAGGGCATCTGTGGGGGGGCATATCCCGCTTGCGCATATGCTTGCGGTACAAACTGTTGAGGGGGCATACCTGAAAAATAAAAAAAAATTATAGAGAGTTTACCAAGTAGTCCCAGAAGAAACAAGTGTTTTTTCTGAAAGAAAACTGCCATTGGTAGAGGTATTAGAGAGTTCTCCCACTAGAGAACTCGGCATTTAAAAAATGCTGTACATCATATATTAACTAAAAACTCTTGACAGAGTTTAATAACAAAAATAAAGAAAATAATTACTGAACTTTTTGCTTATAAGCAAAGGGCCATCGATCTAAGGTCCTTCAGGCCATAATAAAAAAAAACTTCTCAATTAGTCGTTTTTCTGTTAGGTCAGGTACACCTCCTGAAACAACATTTTTATCTGCAAAAACTCACCCATGCCTGGACCTGCTGTTAGCATCAATTGAGGTTCTGGCATCATCATTGACTTAGGTTCTTCAGCGGCCTCCGTCTGCCTCTCCGTTTCAGATTGTTCTAATTTTTCGATCCTGGTCGACATTTCTCTAGTCACCTGGATGAGATAGGGCATGGCAAAGTCCATAATCTTGTGTTTCCAGGCCAGTTCTAAGATGACATCAGGCCTCAACAGATCGTAGCACTGAAATAATACTAAATTAAATGGAAGTGAACTTTGAGAAGGTAATAGATTTCGGCCTTCTTGAAATGGAATGAAAAATACTTCTGTATTCTCTAACTAAAAAACAGTTTAGCGCCAGCATGAAACATAGAACTGAGCCTTATTTACCTGATATAAGCAAGCAGAGAAGCAATCAAAGGCTTTTCTCTCCAAGAACCAAGCCAAAAGTTCTTCGGCCAATTCTTGATTTCTAGATTCAGCGGTATATTCCATAGCATCTCTGAAAAGTCTATCTTTTTTACATAATTCGACACTTTGTTTCCATCTGTTGTTGCCTGTAAAAAAAGATCATCATACACTTCCGAACTTGAATTTACTTTCACCAACTCTTTAAGTGTCGTAAAAAAAAATACCTTTGTAGAGATAGGCAGCGATACGTCTGAACTCTGTCAATTCGTGCTTTTCTAGTTTCTGGGCAAGACTGATATTATCGAAGTTGTCGAAAGCATCTATAGACGTTCTAAGTCCCTGAAACACAATTAATACGTTCCAATAAACTTCGTTACATCAAACATTTAACGGCTGCATACCTGGAAGTCCTCTTCTTCAATTAATAGAGAATTCAAGGCTTCGTTGATTGCCTTGTTGTTCAGGTTTTGTACAGAACGAAGGTATGACTTGACCAGTTGAAGATGACCAGTTTTCGAGAAGAATTGGACAGCCCTGGCGTAAGGAAAAACATTATTATTAGTGACATTGACATTTGAGGTTAAGTATTTATAAGAAAATTACTACTTCCTGAGCTTGAATTCCTGAGAAACAGCAAATATTCTTCAGGTCGTTTTTGTACACGTTACTTTAAAAAATAAGACATCACTTTCATACTTAATGTTGAAATCCTGCTCCAATGATTGGATCTGTTGCTAAATTAAAACAATTACTACTTCCTGAACTTGAATTCCTGAGAAGCAACATATATCTTCAGGTTTTTTTTTTTGTATTTTTGTAACTGTAACTTTAAACACTAACACTAATTCGCTTTCTTACATAATGTTAAAACCCTGCTCCAATGATTGGATCTGTTGCTAAATTTATACCTAATTAAACTGAAATGAGTCCTACCTGGTGTGATCCATCCTGGGTGCCAAAACAAGAAGAAGGTCATTCAAAAGAAGCGGCTTGTAGTCCAGATAAAACTGAATTGCTTTATAGTAAAGTTCGATGTTGGCCACTTTGGTAATAATATCTTTGAAATGTCCCTCTCTCCAGGCTTCCGTCGGATGAGCCATCATCGCAAGAACTGCGTTATCGTACTCTTCGTATTTGTCATACAAGAAAACAAGTTCAGCCCAAAGATGGGCCTGTTCTGCTGCCCTAAGAACCTAAAAGAAAAGAAGGGGGAATAAGTCTAACTTGAACAAGTCAAGGATCCCTTTCTACATTTTTTCCCGCACCTTTTTCTCACTAATAACAAGATTCTATCTTGTATTTAAATCTTCAAAATTTCGTCATGAATAATTTCATTGAAATGGTTGAGAAAAAGATTCCTTTTTAACCATGCGGTACTTACTTTTGGAATATTGACCCTGGACCAGAACAACTCGAGATGCTCTCGCATTTTGGTTGGCTTGTATTTTGAGTAAAGAATTGCCAATTCCGTAAACATTCCCATATGGGCCCTTTCTAAACCTAGGGCAGCTTCCAGGAGACCAATCAGTTCCTCGAAGTACCCACGGTCTTGGTAATAGTTGATCAAATCCTATAAAGAAGTGATAAAAAGGTTATTATTGCAAGTTGTAAAAATGAACAGCTATTTCAATGTTTAGATCAACATGGCCTTACCTGTAACTCGTCAGCGTGTACCACGATGTGCATACCGCACATCTGAGACAACCTGAACTCTTCGTGATCAACACAGGCAAAACAGACCTCCTTCCAGGTTCTGGTGCTGTTGGCCTTTCTTGCGCTGTCCACCGCACCCTGGAATTCCTTTAGGTGGACCAGCGTGATGGCCAGGCGAGCGAAGTTGGACACGTTGTTAAACAGTAACTTCGCCGCATCGTACATCTTGTCCTCGAAGCATCTCTCGCCGATCTTCAGGATGTCCGCGTGGTTGGGGCCGGAGATGAATTCCTCGAGGTCGGCTAGGCGGCCGGTCTTTGCGTAAGAGTAGATCAGTTCGGATTCAATGTAGCTTTCGCGCGCCTTCTTGCGTGCCATCTGGAGGTATCTAGAGGAAAAGGGCGTATATTTATTTAAATCTAAGTAAACTCTGAAATGATATCATCTATTAACCCTTTCAATATACTGCTATGGCATCCAAACTAGATCAGTTACGAAGTGTGTGAATCATACTTAGCTTTAATTCAATAATTATTCAACAGGTTCTAGGTCCAGGGTTATAATGATACCAACTTTTTAAGAAAAAGGCCAACTAGTTTCGATTTTATTGCAAAATCTTTATCAGGGCTATTTCTATCTCATTTGGTTTTGGTCGTATGGAAAATGAAATTTTGGAAATGATAACTACTGGCCGCATGGGAGACAGTCTTTAGAGTGTCACATAATGCTCAATTTCTATAGATCATTAGCAGTTGGTTACACCCTTCTGATACCACCTAACACAAGATATTGTCTTCTTTCCAAAGGAATTTGTTCTTGCAGTGGATATTGATGGTTCGCCTGGATTCACCCATGCTGTACAATGGTTAGGAACTTTCATCTAAAAATTCTCAAGACAAAGACATTTGGGCAAAATCCAAAGTGCCATGGAAAGAGAATGCAAAAAAGGCATTATTAATTGCCGCATCGTCATTGCAAAGATACTTTCCTACATTTTTCATTATTTTCATCTCTTTTTGATATGAATAAACTCACCTAACAAGATCCTCCCATGAATTATTCTGACTGGCCGTCTCTACCACAGCCATATACTCGGAAGGATCGTCAGCCTTGATGTAAGAATCTATCGCCTCCTTCACCAGCCCTTGCTTAAGCTGCGCCTTCGCCAGCTGACTCCACACGGCAGGCTCGTTGCACCTTTCGGCGAACTCGTAGGCGCGATCCAAATTGTTCACCTGCTCGATCAGTACCTGGATGGCGGAGGTGTTAACGTCGAATTTCTTGAATATGGCGAACGCCTCCTCGTAAAGGTGGTTATTGATGGCGATATTTGCTATGTCAGGGGCGTCGTAGTTGTCCAAACGGTTGATGTAGTCCATGACGCGGCTAGTGTCGGCCTTGATCGCTGAAAACGAGAATATTTCAGTGCCGCGAACAGACCCCTGCGGAATCCCGCCAGATCAGTAGCTATTGAAACAGATAACGTTCCTTACCAGTTAAGATTAAAAGGTTCTGCAGGTTCCTATGATCCGAAAAGACTGAATTGTCCAAGACAATCTTCTCTAATAGCTCGATCAATTCATTGGGCAAATCGGCTGTCATGAACGCCTTGACGGTGACAGAGATGTCTTCGGGGTCCTGGGTCTCGTTCAGGGCGGTCTGGACGACCTGATCGATGAGCTGACGCCTGTAGGGATTGCTCTCTTGGAGTACCTCGGCCCAAAGCTCAGGATCTCTCCTGCGGACCAGGTATCTGGCTTCAGACTTGAAGAGTGAGTTCTCATTGCACACTGCTATGAGTTCCCGGTCGCACTGACCCCTTTCGTAGGCGACGCAGGCCAGGTGGGGATCGCGCTTCTCACAATAACGTCCCACCACTCGAGAATCATACCTAAAGAAAAGGAAACAACCAAATAAAGACAAGTATAAACCCAAAAGAAAAAACAAAGTTTGAGGATACCTTTGATTCTATTCTAGTTTCTTCCCATTTTGAATGGGAACACTTACCATTGATTTTCCTTCAAGAATCTCTCAGCATTATTGTTGGAATCGATATAAATCTTAGCCAAAGCATTATGGGTGGCTGGTTCAACACAGCCTTCGTGCACTCTGGACTCCAACCAAGGTAGCAGAAGCTTCAACCTGTTCCTCTTTTCCACCTCTTCAACGAGTTCATCAGTCGAAAACTGCCCCCTGACCACCAGTATCAGGTTCTTGATAATGTCTTCTGAGCAATCGACGTCTAACAGTCCTCCGATGACCACAGGCAACCTGCTTGGATTGACCTTCTGCACATAGATCTCGATGTACTTCTGTAGGGAATTTCTGTACAGGTACAGAACCAGATCGTGGACGAAATCGAACCTATCGCACACGATTATCAGCGGCAGCTGATCGGTCAGTTTTGCCTCCTTGAGGAAATTCTTCACGCGTTCAGGATTATAACAGTTCGACTCGCGACAGATACGCTCTACTTCTTTGATCTGACCGGTCTTGCAGGCGGCCTGGATATACTTGAAGTGGACTTCTTCGTCTTGCGAGAAGTTCACAATGGAGCCGAGGAAGTAGAAAAGACCTGAAGGGGACAAAGGGGGTCAATACTCACTATAAAGAAACTGATAAAATTATAAAGCTACAAAATTGTAGAGCAGTGAGATATCAAAAGATCTATTCAACATAAAAATATCGACTTAATTACTTTATTTTCACTTTTTTTACGATGAAGACTCATTTGATAAGTCTTCAAAATTTTCAAAAACCTACCTTCATAGCTCTTGAAGCTCTCGAATAGATCGATCAACGACTTCGTTGTCAACTGTTCGTGATATTTGGTAGCTATTTGCACGCAAATCTGAAGATTCTGCCTGATATTTGCTGTTAACATTGCCTTGAGACACTCCAGGCTATCTTCTACGCTGAGGGTACCGAAGAAACCTACCAACCAATCAACAGGCAATAGTTGGGTATGTACCACCGCCCTCTTGATATCATATAGGTCGGTGTAATGCTCCAGGGCCCTCTGAAGAAGGCCTGCTTTTTCGCAAAGCTGGGCGATGTGGGGTCTATCGTAATGCGAGAACATATTGCTTCCTGCATAATTAGAAACGAAGAATAACGTTAAACCATAACATTTCTTGTATAATACTTTAATAGTTACCTAAAATTGCATCAGCAACTTGCGGCGCAGAAATAAGGTTGATTTCTAACAGCCTCGTCTGCAAGTGACCTTCAGTCGGTCTGTTATTCTTCAAAGCTTCCAGAAGAAAAGCGGTACACTGTGGTACCATATTCTGTTCCATGAAAATATCTACGATCTGATTGATATCAGCCAAAGGCTCCTGATCTCCGACCAGCATTCCGGCAAACTTTGCACCTTGCTCTGGGTTGGTTCTCATAACGTAACGCAACAGATAGATATAATCTGGAGTGTAAGACACCTTCTTCGCGTATATCACAATCTTCTGGAACTGTCCCGTCTCTGCAAAACTCTGTATGACTTTCTCCGGAACGTTGGCTCTCAGATACACAGATAGGGCCAACGTCGGATCTACCTGTTTAACTAAATCCCCAAGTTCTTCCGAGCATTCTAACTTCTCTTCTTTCAACCACTTCTCCAGGAGTTGCTTACGGTTTTGTAAGAGAACTGGTTTGCAAAGTTCCAAAGATTCATACCTAAAAAAATGTTAAAACTTCAGTACTGGGTTACCATTCCACCTTTATTTTTATCACTTTTCTGATATTACTACTACAAAACAACTACATGTAAATTCTACATAATCGATTGCCTTTTTTTAAGTTTGAAGAACTGAGGCTGTTTATTTCAAATTAATGTGGTAGGTAGCTTACACTTTACAGGTAGTCATGATAGTAAGCATTCAGCACTATTAATTATTACCTATTTAATTGTCCTTTATCAAGGAGAATACTGAAATATTGTAATAAAGGACTGTTTTGGCCAGCTTGAGTAGGCACTTGTTGAAACATCTGAATCGTTGCTGGAGTTCTCAGAATCCCTAAAAAAACACAATTACCATGTCTTCTAATCCTTCAGATACATTAAAAACACAAACTCAACAGCTAGAAACTTTGGTCGTATAAAAATGCTAGATTACTTCTATGCTTGTAACAGCTGTCAACATGACATTTCCATTTCAAAACAGTAGTTCAAATTAAACAAACATCTGTTTTAGAGTGTAATATAGGTTTTTTCATGATCTATTTTGAGTTCGTTTTTTCAATGCTCTGATAAATTCTTCAATTTACCCTTCGGAGCATTGGCGGCGATCTTCGCAGCTTCTGTGTACTGGCCATTCTGGAACAACATCTGGAATTTGCTGACGAAGAGATCCTCGGCTCCTGCAAGATCGTTCCTAGACGCTATACGTAGAGCTAGATCGTGGTTATGTAGGACACCACTAACGTAACGGATTATGTTGTCTTCGTCAACAGATACAGAGAGGACTTGACCTCTTCTGTTGACACCTGCAAGAGTGATATAACTTTTAAATGACTTTAAATTCAGAATTATATATTCTAACTTCTACATTATATATTGAAACTATATACAAAAACTTCTATCAAGTATTGACTCACATTAAAATTGGTGATATAACTTTTGTTTTCATATGTTCATTGAATACAATGCAAGTTTTTAATATGAATGAATTAATACACTATGATTCATAAGATCTACTCAATTAGTTCAAAATTATTATTGAAGATTGTTATATTAAAATTATGAATACATGACTTCAAGAATATCATCTTATTTTAATAACTGAGTAATTTATAAATGCTAATTTATTATTATTACCAACTAATCCTAATATAACTCAGAATAAACAACTCCAGAATACTGAAGCTTTAAATATGTTTGAATTACTAAAAAGGAACTTTACACACCGATGATTCCGCCAGTTGCCTCATGCGGAGCCGTTACGAAAATGGTCTCACTCGATATCCTGTTCATGTAGATGCAGATACCACTTTCGATATCGTACATGTGAGCGTAGCCGTATTTGGTGATGAGATAGATAACGTCGTATTTTGACGAGACTTGCATTGCTACAGGGAAGTCATTCTGGGCTTCTGGCGGGAAGAAAACGTCCACTGTTTTCTTCGGGAATGGTTGGTTATTAGGATGACACTGACCGACCTTTCAAAGCAAAAAAAAATTGCATTATATCAATATGAACAAATTTAGGAATAAACTATTTTCATAACAATATTTTATCAAGTTGTAAAAAATTAATCAATGACAACACCCTAACAAAAAATCAAAACAATCTAATCTTATAACATTGAAAATGAATTTACAATATTGAAATCAAAAAGTTACTGTATTAATAAAGTTTCAAAAAAAGAAAATGAGTCCCAAATGGGATCCCTGAGGAACTCCATAGATAATTATTAGCGTTAAATACGAAATTGCTCCAGAGATAAGAAAAAAATGGCACTTACTTCAATTATATGCAGCTTGCCACCTTGGGCGGTTCTCACAGCGAAACAGAACAGCGTTGACGGTTCAGGATTACCCTCCATCTTGAAAGTGGCGAAAGACGCCGCATGACCCTCGATAGGTTGAGAGCATTTCCTCTCGACCGAATACAACTGCATGGCGCCCACTACCCTGGATTGCTGGGCTGTTATACCGACAAGAAGCAGCCAGTTCTGCTTTAGATCTGTACGGTAGTTGATTATCTGACAACCGTTCAATAACGAATGACTGAAATATTAAAGAGGTAACTAAGACATGGGAAAATAGAAAATACTGGTAGGAAAGATTAACAGTATTCAGAGACAAGCATACTAAATGAATAATGTAAATCTCATGTTGTTATGTTATCCAAGTTATACAGGTAACAACAGTACTTGAATAATACTTATGGCCGTTGTTGGATAGGACGAGAAGGTCCAGTATCTTGTCCATCACAGTTCCTAGATCTTAATCCGTTAGATTTTTTTCATATGGATATACTTAAAAGACTTTATTTTCTCAGTAACAATTTTATTAATACTTGAACATCTGATCTCGAAAATCCTCCAATGGAATTCACCTAGTATTATTGTAAGAACTATCGTAGAGTATTGTTAACACAAGAAAACCAAGGTTTATTCCTATTTTCCTTTTTAAAAGTTTCCTATTTAATCAAATATAAAATATCTTACCGATCAAACATTTTTACAGGAGTTGAATCTCCTTCCATTGACCAGTGATACACTGAAGTCTCTGTAACCAAAGCCAATGTGTTCAAAGAAATCCACTTCCAAAAGATGACGTCTTCATTCATGGTATGTGCCTTCATCTTTGATTTCATTTCGATGTTGAATATTTGCAATGTTTTCTGAGCTTCAACTCCAGCTTTGCCTGTGCATAACAAACATATATCAATATCGAATTAATTTTTATATATAAAGAGGATACAACGAAAAACTATAATATTACCTTTGAGAGCTATAACTTTGGAAGCAGGGTTCATTATTGCACTTTCAGCCGTTATGGGACGCCTTATAGGATTAGCTGTGTCTGCCATGTCTATAATTACTACCTGGGAGGTATCCCCCACCTTCTCTCTGACGCAGATGAATTTGTCACTCTCCATGGTAAGAGTGGCAAACGAAATATTTGCCACATTGATGCCAACATTCACCAGCTGAAACCAATAAGAAAATTGAGTGATTTAATTGAAAAGAATATATTTCGATGGCTGAATGTTAGGTTACGAAAAAAGTTCATGTGCTTTTCATTATACGTCAGTGATTTCTTCCAAAAATTGGGGCTAAAGTCTATTGCAGGTTGTGATTATAATAGTAAACATATAATATTTGAATCACGCCATATAATTACAAAAGGCAGAGAGCTTGCCAATGCCATTTAAGAAAAAAATTACTCATGGTTGTCCACATACATGGACATGATTTCCAGAAGCTCAAAGACAATTGAAAATACCCTAAACTTCAATGTGACTTAAGTACAAGTTAAATCAATAAAGCATTACAGATGCTGCACAACAAGATACTCTCAAGACAGTAAATAGTGATAATGCATTTTACCATATTCCGATAAAAATTAAGGAATTATTGGTGCAAAAAAGGAAGGCAAAAGCGAAATGGCATCTCACACATGCTCTATCAGACAAAAATATTTTAAATAGACTGAATGACCAATTAACTTGAATAAAAAATGAAAGAATCCAAAGAACGACCATTTAACAAGCATAAATCTAATCTCAATATATTCGACCAATCCATAAGGAAACCAATAAAATACTCAAAAAAGCCACAGACTCATATATTCCCTGTACTTGAACAGGAACCAAACTTACAGTGGGCCAGGATTGATAACGAAAAAACAAAAATATTTGCACACTGACTAAGCAAAGTACATAGATACATATAATGATGACGATCCTGATGATGAAGTTCAAAAAAACTTATTGGAAACTATTCCAAACATCCCTCACCTATAATAATGAAGGTTACTTCATTTCATCCTATTAGTTAGCTCTTAGTTTTCTCGAAAATTCTAGAAAAGCTATTGATGCACAGGCTAAATTCTGATTGTAACAAGAGGAATGGATTCCACTGCACCAGTTTAGATTCAGAACAGAACATTCCACTATATGGCAAACCATTGAATAACACATCAGATAATCCAAGCCTTAGAACACAAAGATTATTGTCCATCTGTATTCTTGGACATTACTCAGGCATTCGATAACGTCTGGCAACCAGATTTGCTGTTCAAAATAAAGAAGTTTCTCCACACTACCTACTTCCAATTTTTGAAGTCATATCAGAGTGACAGACAGTTCAAATCCTGGATAAACAACGACAAAGTATCTGAAGAAAAGTACCCAATAACATCTGGAGTACCTCAAGATAGTATACTAAGCCCATTTCTATCTATATCTGCTTTACACAGCAGATCTGCCTACAGTCACACCATTGTGGAAACATTTGGTGACGATACAGCTATTCTTGCCAGACACAAAGATCCAGCAATAGCATCTAATTACATATAAGATCATCTAAATGAAATTGAAAATTGGCTGAGAAAGTGGGGAATCAAAATTAATGAAATTTAAGTCTACGAAAGTAGACTTAAAAAAAAACCGCAAACAAATTGAGCTGAGAGCAAAGATTTATACTGTTTAACAGGAAAAATGTCCAATTTATCACTAGAAAGCAAACTTTTAATGTGCAAAACTGTCTTTAGAACAATATGAGTATATAAACTGCGGTAGAAATTATTCAGATAATGTTCTGTACAGCATTATTCGATCAATGAATGATTTCTCAGAATTTCTGCTACTTATTCTAGGACATTTTGCTAAGATAGCTTTAAAAATCTAGAGAAAACTATTCCACACCATTAAACTGTTTTCATTGAGCCTGTTACAAAAATTTATAACAATCCCTGAGCCTTAACATAAAAATGATAATGGTTTTCCAAATATGCGTCACATATTGATCTCCGATGTATTCAACCAATACATCAGTGTTTTATCGGCATTCCAAAAATGGATTACCAATCAAGTTATTGTTCTTTAGAACTCAAAGTTATTTGTGAGTCCAATAAATCAGGATGAATTTTGGAGAGAATAAAATGATTGATATGATTTTCATGTTGGGCCAGTGTCACAGAAACTGTTTATTAGCAAGTCGAACTTATGCTGAAAAATATACTAAGAGAGAACATCCAAAAGAATAGTTTTTGATGGTCTCTGTACAGATTTGTAGAGACAAGAGATGTCAAATACAGAAAAGGAGAAAGGATAAAATCTGTCACTAATGATCTTGAGGTTTTACTGGATGTAACATAAGATCCAAACACAAGCCAAAGGAAGCTTAGTGTAACCTTCGGTATAAGTAAGTGTTCAGTTTACAGAATCCTCAAAAAGCACAAGTTTCACGCCTATTATATTCAGATGCACCAGGCGCTTGCTGATAATGACTTTGAAAATCGTCTGAATTGAACTGGGCAAGTTTTCAAATTGAACAGAACTGTATATTTTTCGATTTTGTTTTATTCAGCGCTGGAGCGACTTTTCCCAATTCTGTTTTTGCCAATAGGCACAATTCCCATTATTACTATTTCGAAAATCCAAAAATGATAAGAGACCATCAACAAAAGTGGTTATTAAATGTCTTGGGAGCAGTTATTGGCGATCATGTGATAGGTCCTCATTTTTTTCAAAGGAAATTGCAACGGTGCTGCATATTTGAATGTCCTTCAGAACATACTTTCTGGATTGGCAATATATCTCTAATATTTTGCGTCATGATATTGGAGAGATATTGAAGGCCGTTAAAATTATATGAAAATATATGGGGTAATCCATTTAAAAAATCACTCATTTGTTGAATAAATTATTTTAAAAGCACCCTGCATATTAGAAAATAATTTCATGAGATGCAGAAATGAAAGTACAAAGACACTGCTTTCGAAAGAAATTTCCTAGATGTCTGGTTCGGCAACTATGGAAGTGTAACGTATTATTGCAGAATCCTGCATACAGCAAATCCCTGATATAAAAGAATGATATTGAAATGAAATCGTTTTAAATAATTACTCAATTATTAAGAGATTAGTTTTCCTTCAACAATGGCTAATTTCCAAATATTAAATGTTAACCTTTTGAATGGGACCAAGTTTAATTAAAATTAATTGGTGACAGCTTTATCTGATTTTATGATTAGCAAGTTATTTGATTATTTAATTTGTATAAACTGTTTCAACCGTCTGATCTCAAAAGTCAATTCAATTATATTACAGAATATATATTTGGTTTGTTTTCATTGTCAATGAAAAGTTAAATTTCAATTGGTACTTTCTTGTTTAATCGGTAAATCTCAATCCAATTTCTTTGAAGATTTATAGTCGAACCAGCATAACTCTAATCAAGCTAGGAAATATTACTTTAAATGTAGTATTAAAGATTGGTAGTAATATGTTTTAATATTAATAATTCTTTTTTATTTGAAAAATTCAGTTTTTATTCAGAAGCCTAACACGTGTTTTGGTCTTTCAACCATCTTCAAAGGAGTACAAAAGGAAACAAAACTTAAATTTGAAAAAGGCTCTTTTATTACACTTTAGACATCATTTTTAGGGCGCATGGAAATAACAGCCTCCAATATAGGAGTGTTTCAAAGAGTATTTGGGAATTTGTTATATCCTCCTTTTTCTTAATGGATTTTTTGATTGATAGAATCTCCAAATAGTCCATCAATTTACCATTTTTAACATTATATAGTAAAGTAACATCTTCTCATTAAAATAATGATTACTGTTTATACAATGTTCTGCAAATCCAGTTGATTTCTGGTTTTTCAAAATAGCTATCCTATGTTCTTTGATTCTATGTTGTAAACATCGGCCTGTCTGTCCTATATATGTAGCATTACAATCAGCACATTTAATTTGATACATCCCCAATTTGGAAAAGTTAGGGTTCCTTCATTTATTGTTCACCAACATCTTGGCTAAATTGTTTCTATTTTTTTGCTAAAGAATTCATTCCCATTTTATGCTGAAACCTTTTATGTAAGCCATTGAAAACCATATTTACTTTTCTTCATAAGGATCATTTATATTGACATAAAATTGTTTTAAAATATTGTGGTAAGTTTTTTATTTAAATCATTTTGTCAATGATTTGAGTTCTATAGCCATTGTTCACCGCTATAGTTTTAATTATATTGACTTCTTTTCGGAAATTGACTTCATTCAACGGGATGCTCAAAAGTCTATAAATGAAACTATGGAATGTTGACATTTTAATTTGCCATGACTGATTGGATTTTGAATGGATTATGGTATTAGTAGTGGAAGGTTCCTAGAAATGTCGAATTAAAAATTATTATTACTATGAAGAAAGACCAAAACATGTGTCCAGGATTCTCAATAAAAACTGTGAAATATATAAACTGTGTGAATTTTTTAAATAAAATTGTTATAATGTTTCACCCAGAGACAACAGCATACTCCATTCATTTTAATAAAAATTCTCTTTTTAGAATGATTATTTCAGTTATTTCTCATTGCTGTAATAATACATTTAACAGAGGCATTTTTCTTGTATTTCCCTCGATGTCCATGAAATGTTAATCCATTTATATACAGCATATCAATATTTCATCATATTGAACATGATACAATCGAATGATAAAACATACTGTCTACAGAATGTGAGTGAGTATTTAAACCGAGTATACACTGCAGAAATATTCTTAAGTACTGAACTGCATTCAGAATTAATATAGAGGGGTGAAGAAATAGTTTTCAATCATCAGAGGAATTTCTAAATGTTATTAAAAAAATAGTAAGAAGTGGGGACTTGCTCAAGACTGTTTGACTGTTCAATAGAATTTATTTTTTATTGTATGACATCATCAGGTGAGTATTTAAACTGAGTATACATCGCAGAAATATTCTTAAGTACTGAGCTATGTTCAAAATAAATATAGAGGTATAAAGAAATAGTTTTCAATCATCAGAGGAATTTCTAAATGTTATTAAAAATTAGTAAGAAGTGGGGACTTGTTCAAGTCTGTTTGATTGTTCAATAGAATTTATTTTTTACTGTAGGACATCATCAGGTGAGTATTAAAACTGAGTATACATTGCTGAAATATTCCTAAGTATCGAGATGTGTTCAAAATAAATATAGAGGATTAAAGAAATAGTTTTCAATCATCAGAGCAATTTCTGAATGTTATTAAAAAATAGTAAGAAGTGGGGACTTGTTTAAGTCTGATTGTTCAATAGAATTTATTTTTTATTGTACGACATCATCAGATGAGTATTAAAACTGAGTATACATTGCAATATTCTTAAATACTGAGCTGCGTTCAAAATAAATATAGAGGGATGAAGAAATAGTTTACAATCATCAGGGGAATTTCTAAATGTTATTAAACAGTGGGAATTTATTTTTAGCAGTTCGTAGTACAAAACCCCCTGGGTCCTACTAGATACACAACATAACTTTTAAACCAGGGCTTTGTATTGGCTGGGCAAAGAGTATTATTAGTTCTTTCTTGGGGTTGTCCTAAAAGATCCACCTTTCGTCACCAGTCACTACCCGGTGTAAAAAACCTTTCTTTTGCACCTTTAAAGCAGCACAAGAAAATAATCGCCTTTCCAAATCTCTTGGTTTCAATTCATAAGGAACTCAATTGCTTTTGAATCAATTGTTTAGTCGGTCTACTTCATGTGAAATATTTTAGATTTAATTTCTGTTCGAATTTTCAGCTTATATTTGAACAATTATTTACCTGAGAACTAAGTTTAACACTGTCAATAACCTCGACATCAAATAAAGGATAAAAGCTTCCACTATCAATTTTACAGGTGCATCCTTTTAAATTTGAAACAGGTGCAATATAAGCACTTGCTTTTGATACAGTATTATTTCTAATTTGCTACAAAACCTAATTTTTCTTCAAAAGCATTTTCGACATATCAATCAGAAATAATATACACTTTATAATCCCTCAAATTTCAATAGCTGTATGTATGAATCGAAAATAAGGATCTTATTAAAATGACAAGCATCTGCTAGTTCAATATACTTTCTGCAATTTACCGTATAATTTGGCGGAATTGTATCATTATTAAAAAGGAAAGGATATTATGCCTCAGAATTGAAACTCTCAAATGAACTGCAATAAGAAAATAATATATAGTGGCGATACTTGTATTAAAAGATCTCTGAATTTGGAATAATTCTTCTTGATCCACAGAAAATATGTGAGATTAAATTGATTTTAATTTCCATATGTTGATACCTTGAAAAGGAACCAAAGAAAAAATTGCATATTTGATATTGTGACAATGCTTTATTAAATTAATTTAAAAAAAATGTTCCAGGAAGGCATTATGAACTTCCTGGGCAAAATAAAACCTCAAGCAGTAGACTCCCTACCAATCTAAATTTATTTTTAGATCTTCATTTATGTTTGTTTTCTTATGCAGTATAGGCGAAAGCAAAACTAGGAATCTAGAAATTCCAGCCAGGAAACCGGATGAAATTCTGCTACAATTGGAAGATCAGATTTTTAAGGAATTGATTTAGGCATTTATTCTGAGCATGTATTTTGACCTATATCAATATCATTTTCTAATTGGTAAAAGGTTCATCGTTTAAAGGAAAGATAAAGGCTGGAATAAACATTTACAATAAGTGCAGTAATGTGAAATCCCAAAAAAACGCCCCCTAAAATCCGTGAAAACCTGACAAATTCATGGATTAATACCGGCATAAGGACATAACTAATCTAGTTTACTTATTGATTAATCATCCCTAGTCTGAATTGAACAATAAATCTTCATCAATTGACACGACGTACTCAATTATAACAGAGGGGCGTAAAACTACTCTCCAAAGACACTTGCCTGCAAATGTTCCTGGAATTTTATTGGCAACATTTGACTTGCCATTTTGACGGTTTTATATTAAAACTATTCCTGTGTTCCTCAACTTAAAATACTATCAGTCTTTCACGAAACAAAAACTACACTAACTCGCTTTTCCGAACACAAGAGTTTTCCTTTTAGAAATCGACTGACATGACAGCTTACACAAAATGTTAGACACCCAAGATGGCGCCTGACGAACGCAATTGTAGACGTTGGAAGTTAAGTTCGATGATTGCGCATGAATCTCTGGGTGGTGACTAATGCACCATAGATTTCTGATTTTAAAATTAATATTACTTTCATTTGAAAAACAAATCAATTTGATGGTCATTACAACTCTTTACAGATTTCATGAATCTTTACATTTTTTATTAAATATAAGTTGCCTTTAGACTAAGAGTATTTTTTTGTTACCACTTGTCATAGAGAATATGAACAAATTTTCAGGTTAAGTGACATTTTAAATGATATACATTTTTTATTTTACTGTTTTTATTTAAAAACCTTTACATTGATATAAACATAATGTTTCAATCTTAGTCAAAGAGTCCAAAGCCCATGTCGTCATCTGATTCAGATTCGGCTGGCTTCTCCTCCTTCTTCTCTTCTGTAAAAGAGAAAAATATCAATTAGTACCAATACATTGATAATATTTCGAAATATTTTTAAAATAAACATCAGACTTTGAAATAATCATCACAAATCTTCAGTCGAAAGATGGTGATTGTTTAAATTCATCATGGTATATAAATATTCTAGGTTTTTTATAGCGTCCCATGTTTGCAGATTCAAAGTATCTTTGGTGTTTCCAATCCCCTGCACGTAGATCAAACGCTCATACATTTCTTGTTCTATTTCTTTCATCCATGTTCTCTGGTCTACCTCTTTCTCTTTCCTGGATTAATCATAGTTAATCCATTGAATTACTATAAAAAGAGTTCTCAGGAAATGACCATTGAGTAGAGAATCTCATAGGTTTTTTCAGGAGGCAGATAATTCAAACAGTTGTATAAACCAGAAATTGGTAAAACTGGTAAAGTAGTAAAATAACTCCATTCCACTTAAGATTACCAAGTAAATAACTATCGAGGGTAGATTATTTATGGTTATAGAACTTATTATAATTCAGAGTTAAAGAATAACTGAAATATATACAGTTGTATGAACTATGAAGTTATTAAAAACTATGCAAAAATTGGATCCTATAAGGAAAATTAAGGAACTAGACATACCTTTCTTGGCTTCGGCAGCTGGAGCAGCACCACCAGTAGCTGCAGCAGCAGGGGCGGCAGCAGCTCCACCAGCAGGTACACTAGCTAATTTCTCTTGTCCTAAAACAAAACAACAATTAGAAACTTTCATATAAAACAATCTACATAATAACAACAATTATGCTTCAGATAAATTGTTTGCATCACAGCATTCAAACGAAAGATGGTGTAAATGTGAATCATCATTTAATTTACACTTGTAATAGTAACTAAAGGAGAATCGAACTTACCCCTAGCAATAACATCCTCAACGGACTGTCCCTTAAGTTCGTCAATGATTTTTTTGACTCTGTCTTGGTCACATTCTATCCCGACTGAACTCAAGATTTTTTCCAAATCTTGGGCGCTAGGGTTAGGTTTGCCCAAAGAGGCCAAAAGATAGGCTGCCACGTAACGCATCTGAAATTGAATTCAAAAATTAGAAAAAGCATAGCCTTACATTCTGTTATCCTAAAATATCTATTCAATCCTAGGCACAATTCGTAAAAAGTTTAATTATTAGGACAGTTACCGTTTAAGTTGAAAAGGAACTAAAAATATTGTTACATATCTATTTAATTTTAAATACAAAAAAAAATTAATACTCACTTTAAGTCTTAGACACGAGTACGTGTGATGCAGCAACGGAAGAATAGGTAGAACGAGAGAACGATCTAACTGAATGTACAAGGTTAGTTAACGGAGGCACATGCCTTTTTTCACGCGCATGTTACTATGGTTTTCTTCTTCTTCTTTTTTCCATTTGCAAGAGTCAGCCCCCACAAACTGATTGTTGCCATGTAAATACTATATTTCATTGAAATAAATAATCGATATATAATTTGGCATTGCAATAGTGAAGTTTCTATTGAAGAATTTGTGAATAAACGATGGAAATGAGGGTGTCATCAGCTATAATACAAGATCATGAAGAAAAATTGAGAAAAGAACTGAAATCTACAGCCGAAGGTTGGAGATGGAAATTCAATTTGCCACAAAAGCCAAATTATAATAACGTGTATTTTTACAAAAAATCGAAGAAAATATTCAACGCACCATGGTATGTTTATTGATACTCATGATTTTCATCACGAATTTGAATTTTCATTGAATTGAAAAAAAGAAAGAATTATTGGGATCAAAACGGGTCTTTCAAAATTTTCAGTTACGATCTGGATTTAGATAGGCCACCAGAAAATTACAGGGGTGAATTTTTGCAAGTGAAACAGGTATTGCATCAAACCGAATTCAGATTGAGGCATGCGCAGGAAGAAGCTAAGAAGAAAAAACAAGATTTGATACAGGAGTGGAAAGAGCTTGAAGTTAAGGAAAATGAATTACGCGACAATTTCATACAATTCAACAGGGTAAATTTCTTATCTATATTTTATGTCACAAAAGTTTCAAAAAAACGCACAAATTGTTTAGGATTTCTTATGACAGTATCCCCAAAGCGCATCCGCCAAATGTTATTCAGATAAAAATATAAGACATTCTTTATGTAGTGATCAAAGACGTATTAAAATTTAGAATAACCATTTGAATACTTATGGAATGTTTTATGAGAATCTGAACACAGGAAAAGTAATTTAAATAATTGATGGTTATTTCTTCATATAGTTATCTGAAAAAAAAAAAAACTATAGGAAGGTTTTAATACAAGATTTTTCTTATTATAATTCATTATTGGTAATCAGCATATACAGGGTGAATGAAACATACATGTCATAAAATTATCTTTCAAATAAAACAAATTTGGCTTCAATCTTAATTTAAATGTGTTTTATTTCTATTTAAAGTTCTATCACTCTAAAAAAACAATCGATACTTCCATTAATTTTGAAATGTACTCTTGTTAGAATAGACATGGTACGAGTATGAAAACAAGGAGTAAATTTTATCCATGAACACTATCTAATAAAAAAGTCAATTAATCAATATTGTTATATTAATCTACGATGGAACACATGTTTTTTTAGCAGTGTACAAAATCAGAAAATGGTTCATTTTGCGGCGGGTTTAAAGAAAACATTTTTTGTTCAGTACCGTGCACAGTTAATATTCATAAAATTAACTCTTCAGTATCATATAGTTTATTTTGTACATTTTTTTGAATAAACTCTTATTCTTTTCTATTTCCAGTTCCTAACCAGAAATATTACCAAGCGTACCAGAGCTGAACAAAAATTTCAAGAAATGAACGCTTTGAAACTGGATTGTGCCGAAAAGATCCTCGATATGCGAAAAGAGTCAGGAGACATTACTGAATTTATTGAAAAACTGAAAAAGAGAGTGCTGACTCACAAGGTATATGAGGTATGTCGTTGTTGGTTTAGATATTTTCAAGAAGAGAGAGATTCAGTCAAGAAAGCTGTGCATCAAACGTAAAGATACAATGATGCAGTGTTTGCTTTTCATGAAGGTCTTTCTTCCCCCTTTCTTGATGTTTCTGAATATAATGATGGTTTTGAATGTATGCATCTTATTTATTTTAGAACTATCTGAATATCGTTGTGATGACAGGGAGTTTCAAAACTATTCCCCATATCATAAACAGGTACGTCCTCTTGGAGGAAACAAAGCAAACTGTGGGACAGCAAATGAATCAAACCAGTGAAGAGTTTCACAATCGACGTATGATTTATGTAAGTGAGAGAACAAATTTTTATTTAATCATCTCGAAACATTCAAGGCTCAAGTTACATGAATGAGCTTGTCACCAGTATCAGAACATCCTGTCTATCTAACCGGGTATTCCTAACTGAATGGGCCCGGAAACCGTCCTGCTGGAACCACATATCATTGTGGATACTTGGTAGCATTTCATCCAATAAATTCGGCGAATGATTCTGTAAAAAATCAAAAAATGTCGCCATTCAAGCTCTGGTAGATGAAAAGGTTAAATGTATTTTTTCATTTAAAATTCCGACCACAGTCTACTTTGAAACGATACTGTGATTTATCTTGTCTCATTAAATGTGGTTTTTCTATATGCCACTCGTGTAAATTGTGTTGATTTAAATAATCATCTTATTTGCGCGTTTGTTCTAGGTAACAGCGCGTCATCATTTCGTCTGTAATTTTCGAATTTTGAGCCAAGAATGGTCTTAAACGACTACGTTGGACTGACTGATGAAGAAACGTAATTCCGGCCGGCCATAAACACGCTAACTTTCGAACGGAAAGAGTTAGACTCATGAAACTTCCAGAGAAGGTTTGGGGGTCTGAATGGAGCGGATAAGTTCGTTAATGGGCAAAATCGGTTCAATATTTCCCCAGTTATTCACGTTTAAAATGTTTTCATATTTCTCCCAATATTTTCGAAACCACAAACTTGATCGATATGAAATTCACCCTTTAGAGGTGGAGTGATAAGGTGCACGTTCGTGCAAAATTTCGTGAGCATCGTTCAATTAGGAGCGCAACAAAATAATTTTGTGAGGATTTTTTCATATTTCTTCCAATATTTTCGAAACTTAAGATTTGATCCATTTGAACTTCTGCATTTAGAAGTAAAGTAATAAGGCATATGCTCGTGCCAAACTTCGTGAGGATCATATATGAAGAACAGCAAAAAATTATTTTGTGAGGATCGTGAGTTATATCAACTAAGCTTCTGACTTCATGTCAGTTCTTTTCAAATTTTTTAAATGAAGACTTATGATTATAAAATTTTCTCTAAAAATCACGGATCTTTCTGGTTTATTTGTATAATCGTTAGGTAAAACGTTATTTATGGAAGATAGTCCAAACAGAGTTCCTAAAAGAAAATTAAAAGTGAAAAAATGACTAACTTTGAACACTTATTTGGTGAAAAGTGATATTTTCTCCCAAGCTGGGATGGTTGGCTTAAAATATTAAGCAACAATTCACAGAAGCATTATTTAGGATTACATAATAAAAATAAAACTGAAAATAAAATGAAGATTAGTAGAACCGAGTGTTAAAACGCCATCACAAGGTGAAATTTTTCCACATTTTTTTAAAATGGCTCTAATTTCAAGAATACGTGGCTTAAATTTTTTAAAATAATAATAATAATAATAAAGGTTCTTTATTGCAGAGCAAATGGCCATTGACCTTGGGTCCTTCAGCCAAGTTTTTTTTTCTTTTTTTTTCCCTTCTTTTTATATACATTATTTGTATTTAACAACAGCAACAAAAAAAAAAAAAAAAAATTACATTCTGAATATATTTATTAAAGGATGTTGTGGGTGTTTTCTTGAGGTGGTGTGGTTGTTGTCATCTTGATATAAAGTCAGTATGTCATCCTGTTTCTTAAGCCTTGCCACAAATCTTTTACGCAGGGTGTTCAGCCTTGTTCCCACCGGCTCAATGTTGGTGCTTGAGTAAAGTAGGTTGTTTGGTGGATTGTAGAGTACGTTGTTAGGGTGTCTCATTCTTGTGATGGTTTTAAGTGCTGTTGTCTCTGCTACGTCGATGTTTTTCATTGCAGGTTTTTTGCAATTGGTATATATTGGATGTGCATACTCTAACAATGGGCGGCAAATGGTTTTGTAGATTTTTGCGGTTGTATTTATGTTGATTCCTTGCTTACGGTGGACTAATTTGCAGAAGTATTTGGCTCTAGATATAGTTCTTTTCTTGATGTTTTTCGTGTGCTGGTTGAAATTGAGCTTATTATCAATTTGTACTCCCAAGTATTTAATCGACGGAGAAGGTTGGACACTTTTCCCATCAAGTTCCAGAGTAGGTGATGTAGGGGAGATTCTATGGTAAAAAATGGTAAATTGGGATTTGTCTACATTAATTTTCATTCTCCATTTTTTGAACCAATTTTGGACGTTGTCTAACAGTTCTTGTAGGTTCTTCACACATTTTTTTATTATTTTTGCGTGTGATATTAGGATTGTGTCATCAGCATACTGCAAGATATATGAATTCTTATTAGGTACAACTAGTATATCGTGACAGAATATGTTGAAGAGGAGAGTTGATAGTGGGGATCCTTGGGGTGTTCCCTGCTCAGGATGGAAACAATCCGAACAGCATGTTCCCACTCTTACTGCTATTTTTCTGTTCTCTAAAAAGTGCTTGCATAACTTTAGCAATTTAAATGGAACTCCGAGCTTATACAATTTATACAATAGTCCTCTGTGCCACATACAGTCAAAGGCTTTCTCGATATCCAGACTTAAGATTGCAGTCTTAAATTTTTTCAGTGTTGCATTTTGGACATTTGAAACAAGAATTGTAAGTGGATGAGTAGTTGATTTATTGTTTCTGAAGCCAAATTGAAAGTTGGGAATATGTTGATCTATGTGAGTTGACAGTATTGCTTTTATTACTTTTTCATATAGTTTTCCTAGCACTGGTAGTAATGTTATTGGTCTATAACTTCTCACACTTTCTTTATTTGAATTGGGCTTAGCGATATTTATAACCTGTCCGCATTTCCATATTTCCGGGAATATACATTTGTTGAAACAGTTTTCAAAGATTTTAATGATGTGCTCGTGTATTTTGTGATCCAGTCTCTTTACTAATACCCATGGTATTTGGTCTTGTCCTGGGGAGCTATTTTTACTTTTGTGTAGTTGTTGGTAGTAATCTGCCTCCTCTATTGTCATTCCTTCTAATGTTTCGTTCTGGTTGTTGAAATATTTGTTATACCATTCATCTATATGTTCCATCTGTTTCCTATCGTAGTTGTTGTTTTCCTCAAATTTATATCTTTCCTTATAGTATTCTGCGAATAGTTGCGATTTCTCTTTATCTGTGATATATTCTCGGTTATTTTGTATCAAGGTAGGTATTGTGGAGTATTGCTTATACTTCGACAGCTTGTTGACTTCTTGATAAAATTTTTTGCCCTTGGACTCATTAATTTCACTGCATGCTAGGATCCATTTGTTTTCTCTATACTGTTGTATCATGCGTTGTATATTTTTATTGTAGTTATTCAGGTCTTTCTTAAATTGTGGGTTTTTGTTTTTGCAGTACTCCCTGTACATTTTTCTTTTATATTTTATTAGTTTAATAATGTAAGGAGGTAACTCATGAAGGAATACATGTCTTTTCATAACTGGTGTGTGTTTCCTTATGGTTTCAGAAAGTATGTTATTAAAATCCTCAGTACTATGCTCGTTAAGAGGTGTGTTACCATTTTTTTCAATAAACAACGTCATGGCCTTATTAATTTCATCCATGTTGGAAAGTTTATAGTTATATGTAATTCTATTTACTTCTGTTTGAGATTCAAGTTTCGTATAAAGTTCTACTACCATGGTAAGATGATCAGATCCCAAGTCCGGGATCAACTCCACTTTCAGGATATTTGCCTTTATGCTTTCTGTGTAAAGTAGTAAATCGGGGGTGCTGTCTTGTTCTTCAGGCATTAAGAATGTAGGGCCTGTTTCAGCTCTGCAAAAATTGCTATTTCTCAGGAAATTATTTATTTGGGCTATTTTTCTGTTGGTGGTGGAATTGAAATCGCCAATAATTATTGAGTACTTGTAAAGTGCTGCTTTGGTGATAACAGTTTCCTCTATTTTACTATTTGGATGAAAATAGACCAAAAATACATGCAATTTGTCTTTGAGAAATGGCACTGTGATATGGGTTGCCTCATTCATTTGGTTGTTTATCGCTGGAGGGTTCTCTTTAATGGCCTTCAGGGCTGGATGGCACTGAATTATGCTTCCTCCTCTAATGTTCTGTATCTTGTATCCTATTTTTTTGAATGTTGTCCAATTTCTATAATTGGTGTTGTGTGTTTCGTCTATTTTTGCTTCCACAAATAATGCGCATGATATATCATTCTGTTCAATGAAATGATTGATTAGGTGTCTTCTCGAAGTGTAACTGTTGATATTGTTGTAAAGGATCTTAATTTTAGACGCGAACTTGACTATTTATATTATTGTTTATTGGTTCTGTGGGTGAAGGTTCGTCTGGATCTTCTAGGTCAAACATTAGTATGTAAAATCGGTTACCTGAGAAAACAATTGTTGTGTCCACATTGTATTGATTGATGAATCGTTTTTTGAGTTTTGTTATGATTTCATTTCTATCATTGTTCTTCGGTTTATTTAATTTGCGGGAATATGCATTTATAATGTCATCATGAACTGTGATGGGAGCATGTATTCTATTAGATTTCTTGGATAGCTCTTCTATTTCTCTGGTTTTTTTATTTAACGTTTTAATATTCGTGTTTGGGATGCCCTCAATGGGTTTTTTGGGGTGTTTAGGACATTTGGTAGACCAGGGCATGTGATCCTCGGCTCCGCAAGCAAGACACTTTGGTTTGTTATTGGACTTACAGTGAGACATTCTGTGGGGGCCTTGACATTTGGAACACTTTGGTGTTTCATTGCAGTTTTCTGTAGTGTGATTGAATTGGAAGCACTTTCCACAGGGCACAGGGGTTGGTTCAGGAGGGTGACTCGGATAAACTAAGTAGTGTCGATTTAAATAGAAAAGTCCATTGTTTAGTAGTTCTTCAAATGCATTTATTTCACCTGTTATTACTCTGATGTATTTTGTAGGATTGTTGAAGGCTTTGGAGATAATTCTCTTGCAATACCTATGTTTAATATTGATGTTATTAAGATATTGGCTTATATCTTCATCTTTAATATTTGTTTCCACTGATGAAATTACAACTGAATATGTTTGTTGTGGTGCATTCCTTTCATTGGGAGCTGTCTGATTTGTTGTTTCCTTGTATTTAATTATTTTATTTTCTTTCTTGAGCTCTTCCAATCCTTTTTGGATTAAAGGTTTTTCATTGTTCGATTTCAGAATGAAACCTAATTTTGTTTTCAAAATTACGTCTCTAGAGTTAGGAAATTTGGAACACCACAAAGATGCCATTGTAGTTCTTTCCATTGCCAGATCCTGTGTATTTATGTAGAATAAGTTTTTGAATTCAATGTTCTTTATTTCATTCATTTTAGCAGAGTAATTTCTGTTATTTCTTGTTGTTGTGGAATTTGTTTGTTTTGAGATGGTTGTATTTTGTTGTTCCCTTCCTGTTATGATGGAGGATGTTGACGGTTTATTTGTTGTTTGTTTGGATGTATTTGTTTCTTGGGTGCCTGTTTTCTGTGTTGGAAATCCCCGAAACCCTTCTGCGATTTCAAAGTCCATGTTTATATTTTGTTGTCTATAATATGATAACGCATCAGCGGAATTCCCTTTATCTAAATGATAATTTTTTTCGTGAACATCTTCATCATCGCCTGCTTTCGATTCCTTGTTTACTGCAGATGGAAATGCGAGTTTTTTGGATTGTTGTTGTGTAGGCGATTTAGGGTCTTTGTTTCGTTTCCTTTTGTGGCGTACTTTTTTCCATACTCCATTATCATTGATTTCCTTTTCGGAATAATCATCCTCACTTGAAGTAGTCATGTTGACTTTTCAATTAGTTAAGAATAGCGCAATTATAATTTATATTTTATTCACACTTATAAACTCTGAAAACTCAGATGTGCTCACCATGTGAGATGAACACGGACTGTTTTTAAAATATTTTCTTATAATTATTGACTTGGCTTATACCCTGCTTTCTGCTTTACGTCGAATTCTGGGACACCTGTAAATTTTTTTCTCAGGTAATAGGAGCTACTAATGTTAAAAAGAACGAAAATTCATCGTTTCGAAATATGTGAAAAAAATAGAATTTCTATCAACTGTAGGACAGTTTTAACAACGAATTTATTCACCATGTGTAGACTGAAAGTAAATATACTCATAAACTTTTACTAGTTTGAGTATAATAAGAATTTTAGACAAAAAATTCCTCGAATAGTCAACGTATTATTCATCATCCTGTACATAGTTGATAGTTACGAAATTTTTGTGTTGGTTCACTTCATGGAATTGAGGACTAAACCTTGTAGAAATTTACCTAAGGATATTCAAGTACTGAGAAGAGAAAGCTGAATGATAAATTTTTACAACATTCAAAATTTAAGAATGTAATTTCAGCTCAGCGTGTCTTGCCATTTTTACTATATTTTTTACTTGAATGTTCATTATTAATTAATTTTAAATCCTTTAAACATAGTTTCCCTCATTTTTAATTATTGTTTTTACTTCATGAACTTTTGGAGAAAAAGAATTGTAAAATAATTTTAAAAACGTATATCCAAAATGTCAGGGAAAATATTTTTTGTTTCGTACGTAGATATATTATTGATTTAAATATTAATGGCAAAGTTATTTAATTTCGGACGTACATGGTCTGAATTTTTTTGTACACGATATTCTTCAATGTGAACAAAACTTAAAACAAAAACTTCGATGGAAAATAAGGATTAAAATAACGAGATGGAATAAAAAATTGTAGCAAAGAAGGTCCAAAATGAAGTTTATCCTGAGACGGAAATTATTCTAGACGAATAAAATTACAGAAGAAATCAGTTTAATTGAAAAAATAAATTTAAATAAATAAGAAACAATATGAAAAATTTTTGGAAATGTTGAAATAGAAACAATAATTATTATAGATTTAATCTGATTCAGAAAAATACGAAAAAAAAATTAATATATCATTAAGGTAAGATCTGTAATAGAAATCGTCAAAGAGAAATTAAATTGTGTATTTCACATATTAATTCTTCTTTTTCTACGAAATTTCAGTTTTAGTTTTTGTCCACATTTAGGAATATTGCCTACAAAAAAATCAGGCAATGAAAGTTGGAAATCAAAATACTAGATAAATCAATATTCAAAAATTCGAGAACTCGTGGAAGTAGAATATAGAAATAAAAAAAAATGTTAGCAGACAGAATTAATAATACAGGTTTCGAAATTGATGCCAAAATTTCGAAGTTTGAATTTTCAGCGAGATCTTTCGCATATTATATATATTTCATAAACCTTTTCTTTACTTATGGTTAGGGAAAAATAGTTTTTAATTAATACTCCATTAAAAGTATTTTACAGAATAAAATTTGCTTTAGGAATGATTACAATTTAAAAAAAAATTCCTCACATCGTCGTGTGCTTAAAGCTTATTTTTAAAATTTTTGTACTCAATGAATTCACGGAATTGAGAACTAACTCCTATAGAAATTTGGCCATCTCAAGGTTCTCAGGTAGCAAAAAGGGAAAATTGTTTTTAGAACTCCGAACATTCTCCCAAAATTCAGAAAATAAATATAATGAAGAGGCTGTAAAATTTTACATGAAAGTTTCTTACTATCTTTTCAAGTATATTAATTATAGTTCTAATGAATATATTTATTGACTTTATACTTGATGAAGGTTATTATTTAATTTAAATATAAAAACAGAACATTCTTTTATGAAGTTTACAGAATGTTCTGTTTTTATGTCTATATGAATTATTATAGGTTTTTTGATTTAAAAATGAAACATATGTTTCTATTTCTATTTGATTTTAATGGTACTGAGTATATTACAGAATAATAGCTGGAATTAATTCACTAGAACCTCTACAGATTTTAATCTAAATAAATCTCATGAAAACATTTAGAATTAAATTTTAAAACATGTCCTAAATACAATGTATCACTTTATAGACATATATATTATCATCACATGTGGTGGAAATTAACTAATAAAGAATCAAAAGAAATATAAAATAATGATAAATTTATTTAGACATCACCTTATACATATTTATGTTTCGATTGGATATTAAAGAATCACAAGTTCCATTACCAAAAAATGTATAGTAGTTTAATTATTTTCGATAATCTGCTAATAATGTAGTTTGTGTTGATGGCGACATTATTATTTTTTAATGTATAGTTGTTTAATTATTTTCGATAATCTGCTAATAATGTAGTTTGTTTTGATGGCGACATTAATATTTTTTCTAGGAGTGGTGTTTTTAATGTTATACTGATATTTTCTAAATAAGTTCGACAAAGTATTTATTTTTCGATAAATCATTACCAAATGGATACATCTCTCTTAAGGCATTCTTCATTTCTCCTTGTTTTATTATTTTTTCTACCAGAGATATATGCTATTAGTTTTATTATATTTTCTCTTTCTGAAAGTTAAAATTATCTAGTGGAATATTGAGTGTAGCATAGTATGAAATGTCGCTTACTCATGTTGAAATGGGTAGCATGATTTACAACGGATATCTGTTTGAGATGGTTTATGGTATGTTGTAAAGTTGTGTTTATTGTTTAGTCTTTACAACTATCCGTTGTAAATCATTCCACCCATTTCAACATGAGTAAGCGACATTTCATACTATGCTACACTGAGTATTCCACTAGATAATTTTAACTCTCAGAAAGAGAAAATATAATAAAACTAATAGCATATATCTCTGATAGAAAAAATAATAAAACAAGAAGAAATGAAGAATGCCTTAAGAGAGACGTATCCATTTGGTTATGATTTATCGAAAAATAAATAGTAAACAACGTATTTTTTAGGGGGTATTCATAACTTTTATTTAGAAAATTCACGAAAATTTCCGCTAGGAAAGGGCATGAAAAATGATCCATTATGAAATCTTTTAGAGTGTTATATATTACGCCACAGATGAATAGAACGAATGGCCTGTAAAATATGAAACTGCAGAGTAATATTCTTGGTGTAATTTAATTGATTAATATAATTCTGGTATTTGCGGATTGCTTATTATTAATTTGCGTTTTTCTTTTTATATGATAATAACTAAGTCTAATTTAATGCATTTTTAACGATTGTTTGCAATTTCTTAGTGCTCAAGATATCATAATTAGGAAAATTAATAAAATCTTCGGTTTTTTCGATATATCCAAGAGAGTTTTCAAGAGATTTTTCAGAATTAATCAGTAAAGATTTCAAAAATTTATACTGGACAAAGCGGAAGGGCCTTTGACACCAGAATAAAGGAGCACCGACGCTCTTTCCTCAATAATAAGTTGGTTTCTACGTATGCCGAAAATCTAATAAAAGAGAAACATGATTTTGATGAACGTTTAAAGATTTTGCATAAAGAAAATGAGTATCTGATGCTGAAGCTATTAGAAAGTATAGAAATAAACCGATTAAATTTGGGGAATTGATTCAGTTAACAAACGTTGCTGGTGATCGACCGCCTTGAGTTCTAGTGTTAACTGAACTTTGAAAGTCTTAAGACTTTATGCAAAATAAGGTGTAATGACGTTTGTGGAATGCATAATTCCAAAGATCGACGAGGAATCGACAAACCAGGGTTTTCGTCAACACTACGAGCTAATATATAATATAAAGCAGCAATATTCTTAGTTGTTCTTGAGCCCACGGCTTCGATTCTTCATATCACTAACTTGTCCCAACAGCTCAAATTTTTCCACCAGTTTCACCATGCTGACCCAGAAGGTGCTTTAATTTTTGCAAACTCTTACTGCAAAATTTTCACCATTTTTTTTAGTAAAATTTAACAACTTGCTTTATTGAAGGGTGTATCGTTCCATTTTTAGTGATGGCGTAGTTGTTACTTTGTCAAATGTCAAAAGATGACAGCTTTAGAAGTGACAGTTGCCCAGATAGCGGGCTATTCAAAATGCAACCTCTTATTGGAAAAGCCTTTATAAGGATCGATGGGGACTTTTCACAATTTCATTATAATGGTGTCCCTAATGTTCATGCAGATTTTTAGCTTGCTATTAGTTTATGCAAGGATATCCCTATTTTTTCGGCTAAATTGACCGGACTATTATAGTGTTTTGATAAGTGGATGTCACATGATAAATAGTCTTATAATGGTACTTTTAAGAGCATCTCGCATTCCAAAGTAGGTTGACTAAGCGACTGCTTTTCTTCTGTGTCCGAAGGTAAAAATGATAGAAACATTGGAATTGACGTATCTGAGTCTCTCTAATGAACTATCGGAGATGAGGAGGAAGTATGACGACGCAAAATACAGGACGAATGCTTGGGAGGTGGTGCTCGAAGATATTTGCAACAAGTATGCTCTAGCAGCTCAAAATATAAGCTGGTCCAGGATGGCGCTAAGGCATATGTTCGACATGGCATTCTTTAGAATACGCAGGAGAAGAAGGAGGTATTGATTTTAGCGTTTAGAGTTTTACACTTCTTGGTTAGTAGTAACTTAATAATAATAAATCTCTTAATTTCTTTTCAAAATTATTAAATTGTTTTAATTCAGATGTATAGAAATGGATCCATCTTTTTTTGATTGTCTCGGTCTTTACTTGACGGAAATTCATCCTCAATATAAGAAAAACAAATGTTAACTTCCGCTATTTTATTGATTTACATGACAATTGTTTCGTCATACCATGACTTCATCAGATGAGTATTAAAACTGAGGTATACAATGCAAAACATGACCTTAAATACACAGCTCAGATACAAAAAATAGAGGGGGTGGAAAGAGATGGTTTACAATCAATGAAATATATTAAGTAAGGGGGATCTGTTTAAATCTATTTGATCATCAATAAAATTTGTCTTTTATTATATCCATTGATCTCTAAAGTTTCTAACAGATTTAGTTTCTGACTTTTGTTTTCGATATGTAATATTTCATAGTTTATATTAAAATTATGACCAGTTTCTAACAAATGATTGGCACATGTTGAATTTGGTTTATTATTAATATAACATTTTTCATAATATAACAATTTTCCTTGTTTGGAATGAACGGCCTGTCTGTCCCACATATACACATGGGCAATCACTACATGTTAACTTGTAAACTCCTGATTTTTTGGTTTTAGGAATGACGTCTTTATTATTTTTTATTAAGCTGCCTAAAGAATTAATGGTTTTAAAAGAGATGTTATAATTTTATTTTTTCTTTAAATATCTAGCAATCTTTTCAGATTTTTGGCCTATGTAAGTTAATGAAATAAATTTTGTTTCGTTTGAATTTTGAAATTTTGGATATACAAGTGATGTTGCTTTCTTGTAATTTATTTTATCAAGTAAATTATCTATAATTAACGGATGAAAATCATTATTGAAAGCTATTTGTATAATGGTTTTATATTCTTTGTCAAAATTTTCTTTCGTCATTAGTATGTTAACCAATCTATAAAACAAATTATCAACTTATAATAGTATTGCTTTACATACCCATGACGAAAGAAAATTTTGACAAAGAATATAAAACCATTAAACAAATAGCTTTCAATAATGATTTTAATCCGTTAATTATAGATAATTTACTTAATAAAATAAATTATAAGAAAGCAATATTCAATATGAAATATTACATATCGAAAACAAAAGTCAGAAACTAAATCTGTTAGAAATTTTAGGGATCAATAGATATAATAAAAGACAAAATTTTTTTGAATGATCAAATAGATTTAAACAGATCCCCCTACTTAATATTTTTCATTGATTGTAAACCATCTCTTTCCACCCCTCTATTTTTTGTATCTGAGCTGTGTATTTAGGGTCATGTTTTGCATTGTATACCTCAGTTTTAATACTCATCTGATGAAGTCATGGTATGACGAAACAATTGTCGTGTATATCAATAAAATAGCGGAAGTTATCATTTGTTTTTCTTATATATGGATGCATCTTTCATTTAAAGTTACAAATTAAAGGAAAAAATCCTTTTTATTCCTATTAAATAGCTCCAAACAGCGATCTGAATCATCATTCCGTTTTTGTTTTTGATCTTCTCTTAGCAAACGGGACACCCACTTCGAAACCAACTTTCTCATATACATTTGACTTTCTTTTATACCTTCAAAGACATTTTTTAACCAACTCTTTTTCATTGTTATAGTAATATCGAAGCATTCATTTAAGGTTGGTTAAAACGAAGAAAGACGACCTCGGTAAGATGCTACGAGTCAACGAAACCTTGAAGGCTCTGGAAAGGATTGAATCTCAACTACGTAAGCTACAGGGTCAAAAGAATGTTGGCACATCAATGGACCCCGAACGAGAAGCCTTCGAGATCAAAGAAAGGAGTGCATCAAAACCGGCAGGTTCTGTACTGATGAGGAAATGGAAGGCCAAACAAAGACAAACCGTGCCGGTAAAGGTGGGTAAATATGTGGGAAACCACCATCAAAAATTATTCAAGTGCTTTTGGTCTTTGGTTCAAATCTCCACCATATGTGAGAGAATTTTCTTAAGATCACTTCTAAATCTCCCACCAGGGAGGACATCAAACTGGAGATCTAGCTGGTTACCTCAAACTGACAGCCCAAAAATTAGATGATGTTTGCCCTATAAGGTTGGGAATGGAAAAATGGAAACATGCCAAAGTGAGGAACTTCGAAGAGCATTACCGAAAGGCCCTGCTTGCCATAAGTGAAGAGAAAACGAAAGAAAGGAATCAAGATTTTCTTTATGGAGGTAAGGATTTCAGTGCAAGCTCCATATCGATAAATTAATTGTCCACCTCCTTAATACTGTTAGATATCATGAAAAGATTCATCCATGAATCAGGGATAATGAGCTAGAACCATAACGTCTTCAACATCGTCAATCTACATCAATAGCATGTTGTGACTTGTTAAATTTTCAGTAATCGAAAATCACAATTTCCATTAAGAAAATTCTTAATTCGTGACTTAAATGGGAGTTGGTCTTCGTATGAGACCAGTTTTACTTTATTTCTCATTATCTTCGAAAAGAGCAATATTCCGTTAATTCCATTTCTAACAGCAGGTATGGACAAGAAAGTGAGTTACGTATCCCTGACGAACTCGAAATCGCACAAGACAAAATGGGCGGCAGCAGCAGTAGCCCAGAAGATCATTAAAGACGTCACAATAGACGCCCATCTACCCACCCCGACTACTAGCACCAGCATTCTGCAATCGGCCACGTCGGATAGCGCCCTTACAGTGTTCGAAGATGGTGATGATCTCCTGGGCGACTTCACTACGGCCGCCAAGAGGTTACAGATGAAGAAGCTCATCGAGCGAAAGTTTACCGAGTTACTGGATGGCGCTTCCTCAAGGGAACCTCACGATAAAGACAAAGAAAAGATTTCGGTTACTCTGCCTTCAATTTTGTCGGGGTACCAGACGAAGGGTAAGAGGTTGTCGAGACCATCTACTTCTCGTATATAGTTCGCTGGGAAAATTTGGTGTTCTTCAGGAATCTGTTTTAGGCCTATTCAGTTATAGTAGTGGATCTTTAATCTGTGAAGTAGAATTTTATGATCCACAAAGATCAGTGTTAGAGCATTCATTATTGTAATTGGCTTAGTGAGATAAGCATTTATAACGATGTTGTTTTATAATCTATTGCCAATTGACTTTGTGAATTTTGCTTGCTTGGCTTTTATCTATGATGAATTGAAACTAAGAAGCCTTTATTGCACTAAAAATTAGTGGTCCATTTGGATTGCTGTCTTGAGTTCAGCTTGTGGTAGACTTCTAAAATTTGGATGAAATCTAGCACCTGGAATGATCAGAAGACATATGTTAATCTTATAATGTTGACCTTAGTTTTACAAGATGTCATTCTAAGGCAACAACTTTCCATTAGGATGTATGTGAAGAGAGATAGCTCTTTTGTATTGGGATCTAAGATTTCATCTGATCCTGGTTGAAGTTTTCAAGAAATGTTTTAGCTCTGATGATTGAGGCTAGAGAGTTTTTTTTGATCTACCTATAACTTTCAAGGTGATATCACTTCAAGAGTTGAAAAATGAAACATATATATCTATCTGAAGCTAAAATAAGGAAGTCTTTAATTTGTTCATGTTGAATGTAGTCAAATAAAATTCGTATATGTTCTTAATGATTTTGCAATATCGGTGGTCAATTGTACTCTCTTGTAGTAATTGTAAGATTAAATGGAGGGGTTCCACGGTGTCAAACGTTTTTTGCACAAGAGGGTGCATCTACCCTTAAGATATATCTTGTTTTCCTTATAACTTTATCTTTGAGGTTCTGTTGCTTAAACAACCTCTCCTTGGTCATGATATACTTGAAGATTAATCTTTCAAATAAGTTGATTTCCACAGAGAGAGATTTTGTGAGGAAGAAGATACAAGAAGTCTCATCTAGTCCATATGCTACCAAACAAAGGGCAACGTTTGTGGAAACTGATGGAAGAGTTACAACTTTTGAACCAACAAAGTTACCACCTATTTACAATACAAACACATGAAATGAATAGCAGTTAGTCAATCATCTTAAGAGATTTTGTTGATTTGATAAGATTTATACAACATGTATTTATTTTTAAGTATAATTTATATAATTTGAATTTATATGATGAGTTTCATTAATGATTCTACTCACACTTAAACTGAAAGCTTTATGTGGGTTTAGTGCTTAATTGGCCCAAAACATTCTCTTACATAATCACATAATGTGAAAAATAAAAAAATCAAATACATTGATAAAGATTAATAATGCATTCAATATTTTTTTATAGAAATATGGGTTAAAACCTTTACAAACATTATTATTAATATCAGATAATAATAAATAATATATGGGAACACTGTTTCTATTTAAAGATATAGTCAAGGATGTCCACAGGGTAATAATAAATAATAATAAATAATATATGGGAACACTGTTTCTATTTAAAGATATATTCAAGGATGTCCACAGGGTATCACGGCATAACAGGATCTGACTTGGACATGAGGAAAGTTTTCTGCGTTTGTAACGTTAGGAAAAATCGGGAATACAGTTATTTGCTTGAATTGACTCACTAGGGTATGTCGTGTATGTATATTAGCGTGCACTAGATAGCGCTAGTGTATGATAAATACATTGGTGTTCCTATATAGAGCAAAAATAGGTGCGTGGCAGATTATTTGCCAGAAAGATAGAAAAAAGTAGTGGCTAGTGACTGACAATACTTTAAACTCTGAATATATAACCAATTTTTCACAATAAAGCTTCAATTTTCGACAAGAAACCACACGAACTTATTTATACGCCTAATAGAGAGAGTAAAAACTGTTTTTATTCTATACCCGATTGAAATGTTGATAGTTCAAAAGAAGAAATTTGACATGATATAAATATTGTGGTATTTTTTTTACTATGTTAGATCAAGTGGTTCTCAATCAAATAATTTGTCAGAGAAATAATGCAATATATTTGAAGGTAGAAAAATGGTCGATTTCCTCAGACTTCGAGAACGGTTTTTAATGGATGTATGTGAAAAGGATATGCGCATATACAAAAATTCGAAATATGTTGAAAAACAAATTCGGTGAGCTAAATACATTTGACGAATTTTTTATGCATAGTTTGATCTAAATACAAAAAGCAATTTTTTAGCCTTTCATATAGAAAAAGTTCAATAAAGTTTTTTCCCATGTCTTATCCCTAATATTCAAATGGTTCAATATTTTCAATATGCTATTTAGCAAATTCCTTTTAAATTCCAATGTATAAAATATATAGTTCTATTCTAATTAAAGAATTGAGTTTAATGAAATGCTAGTGAATTAATATAATATTCAAATTATACAGGGTGCCCAAGTTATCTCTGGCTAAATTTCACAAGGTGATTCTACAGGCAAATTGCAACATGAAAGTTCCTATAGAGTATGGTCCAATTATCTTTCGTTGTAATTTTATTCAAGATTGTAGTATTTTCTAACGTTTCGCAATTTTTTCATTTAACTCTTCCTATCTTCACAATGAGGAGCTAAAAGCAGCTATTTTGCAGCATTTTGAAGTGACAAAACTATTCATATATATATTCACTGGATAAAGTTACAGTATACATCTATAACTAAATACAGTCTATTGGCGTCTTTCCATCACCCTTCTCCACACTTTTCTATCTAGATCATCATTAGCTTCTATACTACCGGCCTCCATTGCTTCTTTTATTGCACCGTACCAGGATTTCCTCGGTCTACCCTGTTTTATTCTACCAACAGAAGTCCACTGAAAAACCTGTTTTGGCAACCTATCCTCCAGCATTCGAAGCACATGTCCAAACCAATTCAGACTTCTGTTTTTTATCCGTTGTAGTACTGTCTTCTATGCCTTCGTAATGTGTCTTATTTAGCTATTAGTTCTTCTTTCCATTCTTGAATACCAGCGCTTCCTCTGAGGTAGTCCATCTCTTCAGTAAGTGCTCACAACTCTGAGCCATAGCACAGTACTGATTGAATCAGTTTTCGGCCTAGTCTTTTTTTGGCTTTGGAGGATGTGTTTAGATCCCACCAAAGACCATTGAGATATCCAATTACCTTTTTTCTATTCTGAATTCTGGTTCTTATTTCCTCCTTGCCAATGCCATCCTTGTTAATTATGGCTCCCAGGTACTTGAATTTGTCAACTTGTTGGATGTGCACATGAGTGTGGATAGCTCAGCGGGAGAGCATCGGACTCGTGACCGGGAGGTCCAGGGTTCGAATCCTATTCAGGTAGAAAAGAAATTTTCTAGTTGGACGGGTATCTGCCACCATTTCACTGTTGGGTCAAAAATTAACAGTGCTGTGACCTAAAGTGGCGCAAGATCGCAGTAACAAAGCCTACACAGAACACAACTGAACTCCTAACTCGTACAAGCGGAAAAAGCTTCTGAGGGATCTTCACAGAAGATCTAGGAGTATCAGGATAATAATAATAATAATAATAATAATAATCATCGTTGATAAGTACTTGAAAGCAAGAGTGGGAGTTAATAACAAAGTACTCCATCTTCTTTAAACTAACTTGAAGTCCCCATTTCTTATATTTATTATTATTATTAACCTGACACTCCTAGATATTTTGTGAAGATCCCTCAGAAGCTTTTTCAGCTGGTGCGAGTTAGGAGTTCAATTGTGTTTTGGGTGGGCTTTGTTGTTGCGAACTTGCGCCACTTTAGGCCACAGCACTGTTAATTTTTGACCCAGTGAAATGGTGGCCGACATCCGTCCAACTAGAAAATTTCTTTTCCACCTGAACAGGATTCGAACCTGGACCTTCCGGTCACGAACCCAATGCTCTACCGCTGAGCTATCCGCACTTCTCACCTGATGAAGTTATGGTATGACGAAACAATTGTTGTGAAGTTAAAAATTATAGAAATCAAATTGTCAGTTTAATTTCTTTGATTTTCAAGCTAATTTATTCAATTATTGTGTCATCCTAGAACTGGTTCTGTGAGAAAAGACAACGACCACGAACCTATGGCACGTATGAACAGGTCGAGATGTTGGGAAAAAGGTTTTTATATAGCTCAGAAACTTGGGGAGCGTAGAAAAAACGCTCTTCAGTTTGTTGAAGATATAACTTTACAGAAAAAGGATCTTTACGAGCAAGAACAAGCATTTCAACAACGTTTCTCTGAGTTTAATGAGGTTGTTGATCTAATAATGAAATATTCCATATTCTCAACCCATTTTTCTTCAGCAAGTAACCATTAACGATCAAAAGAGGGAGCGAGCTCTTGCAAGTTTGAAGGAGAACTCGGCTTACGTAAGGAAACGTTCAGAACACGTGGAACTGCTCTTGAAGAAAATTTTGAAGCTGAGACAATATAAGAACAAGATCCTGGAAGAAATTCGGAAGCATCTTATTTATGAGGTATATAAATTCAATGTATGAAGTGTTTTATATATATATATATATATATATATATATATATATACGATTTGATTCCAATACAGAACCTTGGGACACACCAGTATTATCTTTCTATCGGAAATAATCAGGAGTAATCGCTTGAAAGTTTGAAACCACTCCAACAATTTATCCCTCAGACCTAAAATTTCTAGCTTCGGGAGAAGGCTTTTATCTAAATAAACCACATGAAGAGTGTTTTCAGAGTCCAATGCTCTAGTCCTTTAGTAATTAATGAAAAGAGATTGGTGATTGTAGAACGATTAGAAAAGAAGCCATGCTGGGTGTTATTTTTGTGGACAGACGGTAGATGTATTAGGCTTCGAAATATGTGCAGAGTACTAAAATATGCATAACTTCTCAATTAACCTCAAGAATTGCTAGTGACATCATTTGGTTGAAGCGATGTGAGCGCCATAAAAACCTTGTAGATTCTATCGGAAGTTATATTGGGTGTTTTTTTTAGAGTGATCGAACTTTCGTTTCACAGGTATAACTGTGATTTGACAGAAGGAAGAAGCCATGTTCTTTTGACATTTCTGTTCAGTAAGCATTGACAAATTATCATGGAAAGACTCACGCCGCAACAACATTAACAAACTGTTGAAATTTATTTTCCAAATCAGTGTTCTATGAGCCAAACTTATAGAGCACTTCGTGAAATTTATGATTTACATAATCTTTCATCTAGAACAGCTTGAAGTTGATACACTTTTTTATCGTAAAATTGTGTTTAGCGATGAAGCTCATTTCTGGTTGAACGGCTATGTAAACAAGCAAAATTGCCGTATATGGAGTGAAAACAATCCTCAAGAAGTTCTGCAGGTTTCATTGTATCTTGAAAAATGCACTGTATGGTGTGCTTTACACGCTGGAGGCATCATCGGTCCATATTTCTTTAAAAACGATGCTGGAGATAATGTTACAGTGAATGGTGCTCGTTACAGATCGATGATCAATGATTATTTGTTTCGAAATTTGAATGGTATCGACCCAGGTGTGATTTGGCTCCAACAAGATGGTGCTACACCTCATGCTGCTACCGTAACAATTGATTTATTGAAAGAAAGATTTGGCGATAACATTATTTCGGGAAATGGTCCAATTAATTGGCATCCAAGATCATGCGATATAACTTCAGTGGATTATTTTCTTTGGGATTATGTCAAGTCATTGATATATGCTGATAAACCAGAAACAAAAGACGCTTTGGAAGCCAACATAACTCGTGTTAGTGATGAAATAAGACCTGACTTACTCGAAAAAGTGGTCCAAAATTGCTCTGGTCGAATGCAGTTCCTTAGAGCTAGTCATGGTGGATATATGCCGGAAATTATTTTTAAAGCATACATGTCATAAAATTATCTTTCAAATAAAAAAAATTTGGCTTCAATCTTAATTTAAATGTGTTTTATTTCAATTTAAAGTTCTATCACTCTAAAAAAACACCCGATAGTTATCTCTTAATCAAGTATGCTCATTTTAACCATTTTGATAGTAACTTTTACGGTTATAAGTACACAGAACAGGATTTAACACATTTTAGATTCATCAAAACAGTATGACTCAATGACTTTAATCGAAATATTATAAAATCTCCTACCATTTGAAAGAAGATTTTTCTATCGAATATGACATGGACTTTGCCCTATTAATAGGCGAGGTCGGTGTCTTATGAATTTTTGAACTTTTTCAATATTTCTAAATCATTTTTTTTTCAACAAAGGAGTTCCTGAGTTCTATATTGTACGACTTTGGTAGCAGGGCGTCATTTTACGATGTAATAACGAGATATTGCAATTTGGAGTCTAAGAAGAGACACCTTATAGCAAGGCACCTGGGTATGAACAACAATCTGAAAACGATGTGTCAAGAAAGTGTGAGTTTAATCTTATTTTAATATAATTAAACATAATTCGACTAATGATTGAAATAATTCAAAGAATGATCTGATCGCTGAAAAACTATTGCATTTTTTTCTCCATTATTTGGAGTTGCTTAATCGAAAGAAGCCGAAGTTAGAGAAGCTGAGGGTACTTAATTGGATAGAGGTAACTTATTCTCTGTCTTAATATCCTTTGCTATGGACCAGTTTATTATTTGAAAGCTATTGAGAATATACAGAGTGTTTTCGAATTGATGCGAAAAATTTTAAGAGGTGATTTTTCAGCAGGAATTAATGAGGGTTTTACATAAAATTTTTTGTTCTAAGCTCTCTTTCAAGTTACTATCTGGTGATTTTTTTTTTAGATAGGGATAACTGTGATTTGACAGAAGGTAGAAGCCATGTTGTTTTGACATTTCTCTTCAGTAAGCATAGACAAATTATCATGGAAAGACTCACGCCGCAGCAACGTTTACAAATTGTTGAAATTTATTTTCAATATCAGTGTTCTATTCGCCAAACTAATAGAGCACTTCGTGAAATTTATGGTTTACATAATCGTCCATCAGAGCAGCTTATTCGTCGAGCTATCGATAGATTTCGGACAACATTTTCTCTACTCGATGCAAAACCAACAACAAGACGAAAAACTGTACGTACAGAAGAAAATATCGCTGCTGTAGGTCATAGTGTTAATGATGATCCAGGTTTGTCTATTCGTCGACGTTCACAAGAAGTTGGACTCTGTGCATCCTTTTGGCGTGAGGTTCTTGGTCTAAATCTATACAAGATCCAACTGGTTCAAGAACAAAAGCCACTTGACCATAATAAGCGTCGTTTGTTTGCTGATCGGGCCCTATAATAGCTTAAAGTTGATCCACTTTTTTATCGTAAAATTGTGTTTAGTGATGAAGCTCATTTCTGGTTGAACGGCTATGTAAACAAGCAAAATTGCAGTATATGGAGTGAAAAAAATCCTCAAGAAGTTCTGCAGGTTCCATTGCATCCTGAAAAATGCACTGTATGGTGTGCTTTACACGCTGGAGGCATTATCGGTCCATATTTCTTTAAAAACGATGCTGGAGCTAATGTTACAGTGAATGGTGCTCGTTACAGATCGATGATCAATGATTATTTGTTTCAAAATTTGAATGGTATCGACCCTGTGTGTTTTGGTTTCAACAAGATGGTGCTACACTTCATACTGCTACCGTAACCATTGATTTATTGAAAGAAACATTAGGCATTATTTCGAGAAATGGTCCAATTAATTGGCCTCCAAGATCATACGATATAACTCCACTGGATTATTTTCTTTGGGGTTATGTCAAGTCATTGGTTTATGCTGATGAACTAGAAATAATAGACGCTTTGGAAGCCAACATAACTCGTGTTATTGATGAAATAAGGCCCTGATTACTCGAAAAAGTGATCCAAAATTGGTCTTGTCGAATGCGGTTCCTCAGAGCTAGTCGTGGTGGACATATGTAGGAAATTATTTTCAAAACATAAATGTCATAAAATTATCTTTCGAATAAAAAAAATTGATTCCAATCTCAATTTAAATGTGTTTTATTTCAATTTAAGGTTCCAGTACTCTAAAAAAAACACCCGATACCAAGATTGGTTGTAGTCGTTTAGCTTAGTGACAACCCCTCTACACTGCGACTAATAAGGTCATTACCACAATACTAAGTTTTTCCCAGGAAGGTAGTCTTTTGCAAAGTTGATTTTTTACCTGGGAGACTGTTTTATCGGTTGGCGGGAGTCATAATATCCATTAGAGTCTGGTTTGCATTGAGAGAGTAGGTGTTCGGTGGTTTCTGTTGCCTATTCACATAACCTACAAATATCAGAGTTATCTTTACCGATCTTGTGTAGGTGGTATCTCACGACCCAGTGGTCAGAGTAAGTACTTCCATTGTAGTTACTGGCAATTCAGCGTGGCTATTCTACCAGGTGTCCATTAAGCAGTTTCCACAATGCCCGAAAGCAGGTTATGTGATGTGGGAACCCTTCTAATGAAGTTGAACCCACCCCGCTTCTAGTTTAGGCTTCAGTTCGACAACCTACACCGTGACTGGTAGCCGCGAAGTACTATCAAACCGCTATTGACTCTACAGGTCAGTACGTGAGTTGTTTGGGACGCAGGTCACACGCCGAAGGGACTTGATTTCCACCATCCAGTCGCAAATTAAAGAAACAAGAAAAATCTCAAGAATCGATGCCTATCAATCCTGGTGCAAGCGCTGACAACCGATCGTAGGGTCAAGACCCACGAGTCCTTGTGAAGCCGTTCAATCGATCCTGGTTCGAACACAAATGGTCTATGAACGTATCGTCCAAATCTAAAAGCCCCAGAAATGTCTCGCAAACAATTCTGGTTTCAGATGAGATCGGCCGTACCGTCAAGTCCCGCTAAGTCCCTGAAATACTTCTCGGGCAACCCTGTCAAGAATTACGCGCGACCAGGTGGATGAAATACCCTTCTAGTCTAGCATGCAGACTTTCAACCATTACTCCCTCAAGCCCAACACCAATTGAGTGGCCAGAAGTACGAATACTCTCGTGAGCATTTACCCTCCCGGGGTAACGGAGTAAATTACATAATACACTCGACCTTTGGAGGAAAACTCTGAAAGATTATATGGCGTAATCCTTATCACACTTTCTGCCTTTGGAGGCAGATTGTGGAGACTGCTATAGTAGTAGTCACCTGGTGAAAGAGCCACGCTCATATGCCAATTCGAAAATCTGGTAGAATTTTCATGTCTCAGATCGAAAAACAAAAAAATATATTTTGTCCTTCTTAGGAAGTGTTTAGATTTACAATCTATTCCTTTTTATCGGTTGGTCATCTACGTAGATAATCTCCACAATATAATCACACAAACATACACTCTAAAAAGCAGGATGAATCACCGAGATTAACCCCAACAACCCACAGTAAACTAAACGTGAAACTGAACAATTGTAAATCACAAAGATTTTCTGTCGAAGTATATGAATCTGAAGTCTATTTCAATACAAAGATTTTTCACAAAGATGCAACTTTCTGGAAAATCTTTGACCTCCGAAAGTTCGATCAAAATCAACCCTTGGAAATTTTTCAGTTGGAGCGCATCATGGTTTACCATGAGGAGGTTATAAACATGAGAACTCAGATATCTCGACATATGGTCAGATATGAAGAAGCTGTCAAAAGAACCTCGGAGTTAGAGTGCCTACAAACGAATCTATGGCATGCCTGCGCATCCAGATTGGAGGACATTGTGCTATCTGTCCAGGGAATAAGGAACCTTAATGAGATGATTAACAGAAGGAGTTTGATCCAAAAGAAATCCTTTTTGTGTCATGTGGAAACCGAAGCTTTACCCGATTTGATTCACGAAATTGTGAATATTAAGAATACCATGGGACACCTTGTTCTAGTTATGAAGAAAGTTGAAACACGTCTAAAGATTATAAGAAAGTTATGGGGTAAAGAAGGCTACACGATATTTGCAAAGTCGCCGTTATTATAGCTCTATTATTATCAATGCAAATATCGCCTATTTATTATTTATCACTTGGAAATCATAATTTATTATTATAATATATTTAAGTGATATCCATTTTACTAATAATTTTATAGGGAATAAAGAGAATATCTAAGATGATTTGTTTAATTTCCTAAAACTCTCACTAAGGAAATCTCATTAAAGATTTGTTAATCACTTTACAACTGCAAAAAGTGTAGTCCGAAGGATATCAGTATACATTCTGTCAAGAAAGTACCGGGAATTATCGATTAAAATCTGGCGGGGCAATGAGGCAGGTAAATTTTTTTTTCCTAGGTTGGTACCACTGTCCTTAATTACTATGCCAAGCTTGAGCGGGATCTGTCAACTAGTGTGTTTGCAACAGCTGATTAAGTCAGTCGATGTCAGAGTGCGTGCCGACTTTTACTATGGGTGATTACGTTGAGCAAATAATTTGTTTAAAGTTTTGTGTTGCAAATGGAATTTCGTGTGCCGATGCATTGAAAATGTTGCAAAAGGCCTTTGGTGATAATGCTCTATCGAAAACTCGTGCATATCAGTGGTACAGGGCCTTCAAGGACGGTCGTGAAGTGGTCGCCCATCGACGGCTTCGATCGAAGATAACGTCGATAAAATTAAGGAAAGGGTGCTGGAAAACCGTCGTACCAGCTTGAGAGAGATAGCACATGATCTTAAGATATCCCACGAGTCCGCACGTACGATTTTGATTGACATTTTGGGCATGAGAAAGGTGGCCGCACGACTCGTACCGAAAGACCTGAATTTTCTTCAAAAACGTCATCGCGAACAGGTTGCTTCAGACATGCTGGATCGCTGTAATTCCGATTCTACATTCATGGAACGCATTATAACTGGTGATGAGACCTGGGTCTACGAGTACGATATGCAAACAAGCCAGCAATCATCGGAATGGGTGGCAAAAAATGAGCCGAAACCGAAAAAACCACGCCAAAGCCGCTCGAAAATGAAGGTGATGCTCATTGTTTTCTTCGATATCCGTGGCGTGGTGCACTACGAATTCGTTCCAGAGGGTCAGACGGTAAACAAGGAGTATTACCTAGGCGTTATGAAACGTTTGCGTGAGCGTATCCGTAAGAAGCGGCCAAATTTGTGGGCGAACAACTCATGGATTTTGCATGACGATAACGCGCCTTCTCACCGAGCTACGATTGTGACTGACTTTCTCGCCAAAAACTCAACAAACGTGCTTCAGCAACCACCGTATTCGCCGGATTTGGCTCCTTGCGACTTTTTCCTCTTCCCAAAACTAAAATTGCCCCTTCGTGGCACCGGTTTTGAGTCAATTGAAGCCATAAAACAAAATTCGGCGCGACAGCTAAAGTCCATCCCGGAAAGCGCCTATAAAATATGTTTCGATAATTGGAAGTGCCGTTGGCATAGATGTATTGGAGCAAATGGAGCCTATTTTGAAGGCGACCCAATAAATTTTGACGATTAAATGTAAAAATGTTGTTTTAATTGAAAATTCCCTGTACTTTCTTGACAGAGTAGTATATCATCAACTCGATTGGCGTATCATATAGAGGACACGATTAGTCTTAAAATTCTTGACTGACCGTCCCCGCCGAGCTTATGTAGGGCAAGGCGCACAGCGTTCGACGACCGTTCCAGAGTGGAAGACGTGGTCACTGGCGTCACAGGCAGAGATGCGCATCATGCCTGTCTGAAGAGTTCAGGTGCGCAAGCTCAGAACGGAACGCCGCCTGCCAAATGGCGAGCCCGACGTGATTTGGGGGGTTTGCTTCAAGATCGAAACAACCCATTCATTTGGAGGCCCTTACTACCCCATCCAATGTATCCGTGATAGCCTTCTTTTCGTTCCACAGTAATCGAGCTGGAAATGGCACAGCCGCGGACCATTTCCTTGCCCTATTCCGACGCTCACTGGGGGGAAAGTGTGTAGCGACCACCTTCTTCATAAATTGTATACCTGTTGACAATCAACAATATTTGACAAATAGTGTTGCCATGAAACTTTGGCCATAGCCGACTACCTGCACAACCTATTTTATGCATTACTTTTGTCTTAGAATGTTACAGAAATAAGTATATTGAAATTATGAAAAATAAGAAATTCTGGATACTTTCTAGACAAACTATATTTCATTTCCAAGTCTATTTTGATCTCAAGTCATCCAAATATATCAAAATAATTATTCATCTTGACAGCTTGACGTTCAACTACTGTCAAGTGATAATATCCCAATACACTAAAATATCTCCAAAACTATAGGAGATATGATTGAAAATCATACAATTTCTCATGTAGATGTGACTGCAGGAAACCTGCCCAAGAAATTGAGGGAAAAATACACCAAACATCATCGACCTAATCCTCCATATTTTGATCGTTATGAGGAATATAAAGACCTTCTCACCTATTTTCCCAAAACGCAGCATAAAACTAAAACACTAAAGTAAGTAGTTCTTTTGGTGAAAAATGTAATAAACAGGAAATTAATGGTAAACATAACTTCAAATTAGAAAAACGTAATTATTATTATTGATACTGAATGTTCAATGTCAGATTTTAAATAGATCAATGAAAATCTGATTAGAATGTCCTTTATATTTTAAAACATTATTGTTCTTCATACAAAAATGGTTGTTTTGTAAATTAAAAGTCTGGATTTAAAAGTTTTTCAACATATTTTTATTCGATTGTTTCCAAGTTCTAATAACATAATAATTTATTGATGAGTTTTTTCATGAAATTATGTTTTAATCTACAGTTGCCAATAATAAAGCGAAAAAAAATTCAAGAATGAATTATTGTTATTTACAGGTTATTCTTGTTGAAAAAGTGCAATTTTGACAAGACGTTCGATCAGAGGATTGAATTGTATAAGAATTGTGAACAGAAGCATAACTTAGCTAGGAATAAGCTACGCTTGGGAGAGTTTAAGAATAATATAAAGGAACAATGGAACGAACTAATCGAAAAAGAGAGAGATCTGAAGATTTCTTTCGTAACTTTTCAAGAGGTATAAAGTTCCATATTCAAGAAAATTCGTATAAAAGTGAATTTTCAATATTGGAAATCATTTAATCTTGGGTTAATATTTATATCGATCAGACTTTGATGTCGTTATATTCAGCTTGGTCTCTTGAACAACCAACATGCGGCGGTGTGTCTTAGTTTAGAAGTTATGTACCACTGAAGTTTCAAAAATGTTTCATCTTCAGCACACTTTTTCACTATAAAAATGCACTTCCGAATACCAAATTTCAGATCCATCGGATTTGTATTTTGGAAAATATTAAAATAACCATTGGACCGATTTTGCGCATATATATTCAGACTGCAAACTTACCCCGACGGTTTCAAGTCTCTAGGTCCTTTCTATGTCCTAAGTCATAAACCACATTGAACAATATCACTATGTTCTTCCTCTATAGGCTTTAAATTTCGCTTGGAATCTCACCTAGTCCTGGAGCTCTGGCATTTTTGAAAGTTTTTAGGGCTTATATAACGTCCTTTTTGTTTATTGCTGGTCCGCTGACCAAACGATGTGGAATCAAAACGATACTTCAATCCTAATAATGAAGTTTTATAAACATTAGCACCGTTCTTTCTTTCCAGTTCTTAAAGTATAGCCAAGACAAACGTGAAAAACTTCTTGAAGATATTCGACAGCATAAAAAGACGAGAAAGTCCAGGGAAAAAGGAGTGGAATTGTTGAGTCAAGAGAATCCTAGGTTGAGAAAGATAATAGAAAACATGCACAAAGATATAGAGCGCATGTCAATATATGAGGTAACAAAAATGGTTTATATTTCAGATGAAAGGAAACGAGATAATTCAATTATAATTCGAAAAATGTTCATGTAACATTTTTAAATTGACATTACTCACGCATGGCAGCCACTGTTTATTTGTGAGATCGACAGTTGTATTTGTCAATGTCTACCATTTAATCATAGAAAGGTACACACTTCAACAAGGTTTACAAATAATCCAAATTCATTATAAAAAATCGCGATCTGTTACTTTAACTTTGCGTGGTTTAACTCTAATTTTTGGTCGTTCGGATAAAAGGACAATTGACCGTTTAGTGATGAAGTTTGAAACAAATTTATGTGCCATGTTACAGTGGCATTTCGACAAAGAAATTAAAATGATAGGAGGTTAACAGATTAAATCTGTTTTGATATTCAAATATTGTAATAATCCTTCCATCAAGTAAAAAACCTATTCTTATTATTCTATTTCCTTTACTTTGAGTTTGCTCTCTTTATGTTAAATTGTTTTTAATTCTTTTTTACTGTAAAAACAGAAGCTTTACGTTAAAAGTTTTTTTATTGTTATATGAAATATCCTTCTGAGACAATGAACTCTTCAATTGCCTTTTTTTTTTAATTTGGATGAAACCACCGGGATCCTGTGAAGTGAAGATCCTTCTCTGTTGACACTTCATGTACTGACTTATGTCAAATAAAGGTTATTATTTTTACAGATCCAATGAGCTGAATTAGATATCTCAGTTTGTTCATTCAATAAACTCTCCGAATTTCTTAATCGGTTTATTTCTAAACTTCCTAACAGGTTCATACTTAGACCCTTATTTTCTTTATGCAAAATCTTGAAGCGCTCATCCAAATCATGTTTCTCTTTTATTAGATGTTCCGCATACAAAGATTTCAACTTATTATTGAGGAAAAAGCGTCGGTGTTTCTTTATATCAGTACAAAGGATCTTCCGGTTTGTCCAATAAATGTAATCTTAAGAAACTCTTCTTGTCATGGAAAATTTTTAAAAGCTCCAACGCGTAATTCAATTGATTATCTCCATTTATTTAATTAATTATATTTCAGGAGTTTCTGGGCCGAGCGTTGACATGTCAGGGCAACCAATTCGAGAAAGTTGATGAAATCATTAACCACATCGAAATTATTCACGAAAAGAAGAGTTTACTAGCTGGAGAAGTTAATCTTACTGCCAGTTTCGTATCTGGTTGGGTTTGGAAGATGGTAAATATAATTATGATCATTTAATATTATTGAATCGGTCCATACTTGATGAAAATAGATTTTAATTGAAAAAGATAATTAAGAATATTTTCACATTTCATTAATTCGAAACAATTGTTTTCCCAACACTGTGGCTTCTTCAGAGCGAAACTATTGTTATAAATTAATAAACTGTGGAAATATTCTTTATTATTTTATTAAATAATCAATTTTTTTTGGATAATTTTACATTTTTTTGCGGAGGTGTTTGAATGGCGATATAAAGTAAAATGTACGAAAAAGCCTTTATGTGAGCGAAACAATTGTTGCAAATTAATAAATCGTGGAAATATTCTTTATTATTTTATTAGATAATCATTTTATTTTTGGATAATTTTATATTTTTTTTTGCGGAGTTGTTTGAAATGTGGCGATATAAAGTTAAATGTGCGAAAAAGCTTTTATCTGAAAGAAACAATTGTTATGAATTAATAAATTGTGGAAATATTCCTTATTATTTTATTAGATAATCATTTTATTTAGGGATAATTCTATATTTTTTACGGAGGTGTTTGAAAGCTGGCGACATAAAGTTAAATGTGCGAAAAAGCCTTTATGTGAGCGAAACAATTGTTGCAAATTAATAAATCGTGGAAATATTATTTATTATTTTATTAGATAATCATTTTATTTTTGGATAATTTTATATATTTTTTGCGGAGTTGTTTGAAAGCTGGCGATATAAAGTTAAATGTGCGAAAAAGCCTTTATGTGAGCGGAACAATTGTTGCAAATTTATAAATCGTGGAAATATAATTTATTATTTTATTAGATAATTATTTTATTTTTGGATAATTTTATATTTTTTTTGCGAAGTTGTATGAAAGCTGAAGATGTAAAGTTAAATGTGTGAAAAAGCCTTTATGTGAGCGAAACAATTGTTGCAAATTAATAAATTGTGGAAATATTCTTTATTATTTCATTATATAATCATTTTATTTTTGGATTTTTCTATATTTTTACGGAGGCGTTTGAAAGCTGGCGACATAAAGTTAAATGTGCGAAAAAGCCTTTATGTGAGCGAAACAATTGTTGCAAATTAATAAATCGTGGAAATATTATTTATTATTTTATTAGATAATTTTCGGATAGTTTTATATTCATATACATAAGCCATTTACTGACAGCAACCTGTAAGTTTAAAACCGCACGTGCTCTTCAAATACATTTTTTGCACATCCGTTCGCTAACGACAGCACTGACGTTTTTTCTAGTTTTTTTGTTCAATATCGCGGTGTAATTGCTATCACTTAATTCTCTTTCTCTCATCACATCATTCACTATTCAAACTATGATTTGCTGATAGAACCTCAAAGATGTTAAAAAATTGCGAAATATACGTTTATTAGATGTTAACGAGTTTCTCATAACGAGCAGAAGATAATAATGGTAATTGATGTTTTTCAATGTGTCTCCTTTGAATTTTTGAGTATAGAAAATCATTTAATTAGAAAAAACTTGGGTTCAACTTCCGGGGCTGTATGGATTTGGTTTTTAAAGTCAATTAAAATAATTCTCCAAAAAATGTCATGCCTGAGTAGGGACGAATTTTAATTTATGATATGATACTATAAAAAGTGCACACTTCTCCTCTTGGTATAGTTTTTTAAACTCAGTATTTATTCTGTGTATACAGGATGACTACTTTTGAAAGGGCCAAACATCAAGGGTAGATCATATAAGTTATTTGCAAGAAAAGATGTTATATAACATCGGATGTTTTTTTTAGAGTGATAGAACTTTCGATAGGGATAACTGTTGTTTGACGGAAGGTAGAAGCCATGTTGTTTTGATATTTCTGTTCAGTAAGCATTGACAAATTATCATGGACAGACTCACGCCGCAACAACGTTTACAAATTGTTGAAATTTATTTTCAAAATCAGTATTCTATGCGGCAAACTTATAGAGCACTTCGTGAAATTTATGGTTTACATAATCGTCCATCCGAGCAGTTTATTCGTCGAACTATCGATAGATTTCGGACAACATTTTCTCTACTCGATACAACAACAGCAATAAGACAAAGAACTGTATGTACAGAAGAAAATATCGCTGTTGTAAGTCATAGTGTTAATGATGATCCAGATTTGTCTATTCGTCGACGTTCACAACAAGTTGGACTCTGTGCATCCACCACATGGAAAATTTTGCGTAAAGGTCTTGGTCTACGCCCATATAAGATCCAACTGGTTCAAGAACTAAAGCCACTTGACCATAATAAGCGTCGTTTGTTTGCTGATTGGGCCCTAGAACAGCTTGAAGTTGATCCACTTTTTTATCGTAAAATTGTGTTTAGTGATGACGCTCATTTCTGGTTAAACGGCTTTGTAAACAAGTCAAATTGCCGTATATGGAGTAAAAACATCCTCAGGAAGTTCTGCAGGTTTCATTGCAAATTAAAAATGCACTGGTGTGCTATACACGCTGGAGGCATAATCGGTCCATATTTCTTTAAAAACGATGCTGCAGCTAATGTTACAGTAAATGGTGCTCGTTACAGATCGATTATCAATGATTATTTCTTTCAAAATTTGAATAGTATCGACCCAGAAGTGTTTTGGTTCCAACAAGATGGTGCTACATATCATGCTGCTACCGTAACAATTGATTTATTGAAAGAATGATTTGGCTATAACATTATTTCGAGAAATGGTCCAATTAATTGGCCTCCAAGATCATGCGATATAACTCCAGTTTTTTTGGGATTATGTCAAGTCATTGATTTATGCTGATAAACCAGAAACAAAAGAAGCTTTGGAAGCCAACATAACTCGTGTTATTCATCAAATCACTCACCTTATTTCATCAAATAAGGCCTGAATTACTCGAAAAAATGGTCCAGAATTGGTCTGGTCGAACGCGGTTCCTCAGAGCTAGTCGTGGTGGACATATGCCGGAAATTATTTTCAAAACATAAATCTCATAAAATTATCTTTCAAATAAGAAAAAAAAAGGTCTTCAATCTTAATCCAAATGTGTTTTATTTCAAATTAAAGTTCTATCACTCTAAAAAAACACCCGATATGACTGATTTTATTCACTTCAGAATCGTGATATCTACGCCCGCAATAATAATTTTTTGGCTCACAAAACTTCTTATCTTGTGGATGTTTCCAGATATGTGGTCAAATTTTATGAGGCTACAAGGATAACTGAAGTAATAATTGATTTTATGGGAAAACTTGAAATATTTCGTGAAATCAAGGAATGTTAAATTGAAGAATAACCATCAACATGCCGACCGTGTGTCATATGACATTTTTTCTTGAAAATTACTTGTATGATCTCCCCTTGAAGTTTAGGCCTTTTAAAAGTAGAAACCCTGTATATGTCTGGACAGCACAAAAAATGTTTCACTTTGATTAGGAATTTTATATTGTCACCTTCGCATTCGCCATTTTGCAACATATGATTCATTCTTACTTTAAATTCAATTCTTATTTAATTTTTCAAATTTTTAATGACGTTCTAAGACGAATAAAGATAAGATTAGTCGAATCTGAAATGTGTTCCAATGTGTTGTTTGTTGCCCAACTTGATGAATTAAAATTTGAATTTTTTTCATTTATTTCTGACTTCTTGGTTGCCAAGATTTTCACTCAAATAATGATACTTTCGTAATTTTCTCTGTGAAAATACTTTTTACAAGGTAGATTTCTTCCAGAAAACTATTATGTAATCTTATTCCCATTTTGACTGAGAAAGATTTACTCTTGGTGTTGGAATACTCATCACTCTTATGAAACCAAATTCTAAACTTGAGAATATTTTCGGTTTAAAATGCCTAATATTATTTCAGATAAATCTCTCCAAAACAGCGGACAACGAGATCCAAGACCTCAAGATGAACGTTTACAATTTGGAACGAAGATACGAAGATGCTAAACGCAAAGTGAAAGAAATGCAGAATTTTCGTATGTTTATTTTGGGCAAGTTGAAACAGAGAAGTCAGGAATTCATGATTTGTAAGCAATCAATTTATTCCATTTATACGATTATGCTTAAAAGGTTACCACAGAAGGCTCCTCTGAATAAGGATGATTTTATGGGTCAACTGGAGTATATGTCAAGAATCTTAGCTCATCTGGAGATGATGGGCAAACAGGATAAGGGATTCATTAGAAAAAAATGATATGTAAAAAAGCACAATTTACTTTTATCACTTCTAGAGATGTTTTTGGTATTTAAGGTTTATATTTTAATTGTATACGACTTATATATACATGTAAGTTATTAAAATATAATATATTGAAGTTTTCTGGAGTTTTCATTTATTTATTTATTTATATGTCAATTTTTTAGAATTTAAAATTCGAGAATTATACAGATTCTCCTTCAGGTTTGTTTCAAAGCTTCTACCTGACCCATGTAAGTTACCTTGCAATCATTTCCATTGATTTTGTAGACTCCCGAAAAATTAAAGTACTTCTTGGATTAGATGAACCTGAGAATGCTGTTTTGAAGATAAATACATTCAAAGAATTTTGGATTCTGGTAGATAAATGTCCAAAATAACTTAAGATTAAATATTTACAATCAGGATTTTCATTAAGTGAAGACTGATTCAATTAAACATTTCAATCAATATTCTTTGTTTTCTTCAGATTATTTTATATTTTTAAGTGTTGTGATGTTGAGAATTCTATGTCTAGTTAAATAGAAACATTGTTTCTAAGACACTCTGATTTAATTTTTAAAAAATTAAAGACATTTAATACTAAAAATATTATGAAATCCTCTTTTCAATTTATTTTTATTTAAATAAAATATAGTGTTTTATTCTCCAATATACTAAAATATATAATTAGATTGAAGGTACCTGACCTGAAAAAATATATCTTCAAGAGACATATATTCGTTTCGTAATATTCACTCGACAAGGGTATAAATCTCTTCTTCGCAATTTTGAAAATTACACAAGCAACCTACTGTTTCAAAATAAAAATTGAACTGTTTAAAAGCGTTCATTTAGACATTACGTCATAATTATAATTTATTTTCATTGGCAGTTGTTATACTCATAAAACGAGATAATTAACTTCATTATTTTCACTCAATGTACACGATATTTTATCCTTATAAGTACGACAAAATTGCAAATAAAATTATCCAATATGTTTTTACCTTTGTTCTGTTTGATCAAATTATAACTCTAAGTGTGTGATGGAAAAATCTGTATACTTATTATGTCCATGATCTCCTGCACAAATATTCAATATTTATCAAGTCAATCGTAAAGCGTCTTCTTACAGAAGGTTCAATTTTAAGTCGAGGGATAAATTATAAAGTTAATAAGGGAATACAATATATGCCAAATATCCGTCTCGACTGTTCTTGCAGACGGTCATTCTTTTGATAAAAATTTTCATCACGTTTTCGCATAATTTTGGCTCTTTTTCGCGAATATCGGGTATTATGTTGTTCAATTATTAATAAAATTTCAAAGTAAAAATCTAATTATGTTAAATTACACGAATCTCAACGGCCAATCGATAAGTGTGGACAGCTCAGCGGGAGAGCATCAGGCTCGTGACCGGAAGGTCCGGGTTTGAATCCTGTTCACGTGGAAAAGAAATTTTCTAGTTGGACGGGTATCTGCCACTATTTCACTGTTGCGTCAAAAATTAACAGTGCTGTGACCTGAAGTGGCGCAAGATCGCAATAACAAAGCCTACCTAGAACAAAACTGAACTCCTAACTCGCACAAGCTGAAAAAGCTTCTGAGGGATCTTCACAGAAGATCTAGGAGTATCAGGATAATAATAATAATAATAATCGATTTCTCCATTTCGAGAAATGAGACGTCAAGGGTAATTCTTTCACGAGCGATATAGCATTTTATGCTATACTGCAGAAAATAAATATTGTCCACTTCCCTATCAAGACCCTCCATTTCGCCGGGACGAAACTAGGATCCTAGTCAAGACAAGAGCCCCATCACGTCAAGATATAATGCCCGGGGGCGCGTAAATTGGCCAGGAAGATCGTGTGATTTGACCCCGCTAGACTTTTCCTTGTGGAGTTTGCTGAAGATCTATGCCAATAAGCCATCTACCCGCCTTATTCAAGAACCATGTATAAAGGATTTGAAATTTCATATCTCCTAATCCATTTACGATCTTGATTTAGAGCTTGAAATCTGTAGTGTGGAGTTATTTATTATTATTAATACAGGATTAAGATTTATGGTAATGCTATAGGTCCAAAAATAAACTAGATGTTCGATATGCTGAAAATAAAAATTAATTAATCAAATGCTGCTTCAAAAATAAGTAACCATCACCTATCCAAAAAAGTTCTTAACGAAGACATATAAAGCAAAGGAATTAAATACTTTCTGGATAGTATAAGTCATCTGTTTGGCTTTAACGCTAATATTATTGACCTGATCGGACCAAAGAAGATCTTCAGTGGCCATTGGCCCAAGAGCACAGTGACTAGAAATTCTAATCCTTACGTGGATTGCTCTTACCAATATGCATGACAAAACATTTATTTATATTCAAGGACAAGAGCCAATCGTCACACCAAGCGGAGATGGTTCGTATATCATATTGTAGAACTTGTAAACTAATGAAAGGAAAGTTGTATATTTTAGTGTCATTCACAAACATAGATCAAGTTGATTGAATTAAGGGAGGAATATCACAAGTGTAGAGTAGAAAAAGGATTGGGCCGAGAACAGATCCCTGGAGCACACCCGATGTAACTGGTTTATTCATCGAAGAAAAACATTTATTAATCCTCGGAAAAAATGATCTGATAGAAAAGCCTTTATCCACTCCTATACACTGGATCTGATGTCAAAATGCTAAATTCCTACATTTATCATGACTGCAAAACAAACTGTTGTACGACTTAATAGATACTGACCATGGCATAAATGATCAGCAATGAGTCTGACATCATCGATTGAAATAATTTTCGATTGCATATTCCCAAAATGTGGACAATACAATTCAGATGCAATAAAACGCCTACAATATTCTCACTGACATTGACCAGTTAAATCATAGATTTAGATCCATAAATTTCTTGGAGAAAACACAAATCAGTGTAATTTATCTAAATCACCATTATTGCATCCTATAATAACTCAGTGTCATTAATTAGTTTTTTCTCGATCTTTACTCTGAGCATCATCAATTATTTGATCATTTGCCTAAATAATATATAATAAATGATCAGGTGTGAGGTAGTGGAAAATTGAAGCTCTTTGGAAATTACCATTATGGTTTATCCCCACTCTCATTTCAAGTAAATAGTTTTGGGTTGAAATATTAATACTAAAACAGTCATAGAAAAGTTCATTCGGAAAATTTTCTCTAACGATATATGGGGAAAATGAAAAGTTTTATAGTTCTAGTGTTCTTCAGTTCATCTGTACTCAGTTCGAAGTTACGTAAGTATTTTTTCATCAGTTAACTAAAGCATTGAACCATACCGCATTGAAAATTTAACGCAAATTTAAAAAGAAAAAAATTATAAGAGCTCTAAGTTCAGAATTTTTAGGATGCCCATTTATCAATAATTATATTTACAAAATGAAATAATAAAAAGGGTTTTTTACGTGATATAAAGCTTTTACAATATCATAAATATCAAACAGATTAATTCTTCAAACCTTACTACAAATTTTAATTTTATAAAAATTTTTTTCAAAGAAAATATAGAATACTGATTAAAATTATCCAAAAAATTATTTGAAGGATACAAACATTTGTTTCATAATGTTATTATGAAAGCCAAATCCCTCTCCACAATGCACAACATAATCTAAAGAATTTCTTCGAAAATAACTCTCCAAAAATATGTAGCACATCTTCATAAAGGCTATTTGGAATTCTAGCCGATAGTCATGAGTTCCATTCCCTGTCCAGAAAATAAAAAGAATCAATAAAAATATCGGGTGTTTTTTTTAGAGTGATAGAACTTTAAATTGAAATAAAATACATTTAAATTAAGATTGAAGCCAATTTTTTTCAGTTGAAAGATAATTTTATGACATTTGTTTTAAAAATTTAAAAAAATCTTTCTCTCAATAAATCAATTGTTACGGTAGCAGCATGAGGTGTAGTACCATATTGTTGGAACCAAAACACTACTGGGTCGATACCATTCAAATTTTGAAACAAATAATCATTGATCATCGATCTGTAACGAGCACCATTCAGTTTAACATTAGCTCCAGCATCGTTTTTAAAGAAATATGGACCGAAGATGCCTCCAGCGTGTAAAGCACACCATACAGTGCAATTTAGGATGCAATAAAACCTGCAGAACTTCCTGAGGATTATTTTCACTCCATATACGGCAATTTGACTTGTTTACATAGCCATTCAACCAGAAATGAGCTTCATCACTAAACACAATTTGACGATAAAAAAGTGGATCAACTTCAAGCTGTTCTAGGGCCCAATCAGCAAACAAACGACGCTTATTATGGTCAAGTGGCTTTAGTTCTTGAAGCAGTTGGATCTTGTATGGGTGTAGACCAAGATCTTCACGCAAAATTTTCCATGTGATGGATGCACAGAGTCCAACTTGTTGTGAAAGTCGACGAATAGACAAATCTGGATCATCATTAACACTTTGACTTACAGCAGCGATATTTTCTTCTTTACGTACAGTTCTTTGTTTTGTTGCTGTCGTTGCATCGAGTAGAGAAAATTTTGTCCGAAATCTATCGATAGTTCGACGAATAAGCTGCTCTGATGGAAGATTATGTAAACCATAAATTTCACGAAGTGCTCTATAAGTTTGGCGGATAGAACACTGATTTTGAAAATAAATTTCAACAATTTGTAAACGTTGTTGCGGCGTGAGTCTTTCCATGATAATTTGTCAATGCTTACTGAACAGAAATGTCAAAACAACATGGCTTCTACCTTCTGTCCAATTACAGTTATCCCTATAGAAAGTTCAATCACTAAAAAAATACCCGATACATCTTACCTAACAAATCTCGTGTCCTTTCACAAACAAGAATAGAATTGTAATGATTTCTAAATGGTTTATTTACCATTTTGTTTGCGAGGTTCGTCAAATATGATGTATTTTTTTTCATTCTTTTTATCTTATGGACACTATTTGTGACTTCGGCTAGAATAACAAATACACTTTTTGAAGATGTGCTACATATTTTTCGAGAGTTGTTTGAGGAACTTTTTTTAAAGTTATTTTCTAAAAAGTTCTTGGGGTTTTGTTGTGCATTTTTGGAGAAGAATTTGGCTTTTAGAATAGCGTTATGAAACAAACGTTTGTATCCTTTAAGTGTTTTATTGGATTTTATTCCTTTTGATACTGTGTAAAGAGTTTTCATTCTATATGTCTTCTTAATTGAAACTGTGTTTTCTAACAGACTTATTTCATTTGATTTTAAAAAGTTTTTGAGAAATTTTTTCCATAAAATTAAAATTTGTAATGTTAATTATTCTGTTTGATATTTAAGAATTTATGTTTACGGTTCTCATATGATTGGTCGTCGTCTGAGGTTATTAGAATTTTCAAGTGGTAGAAAATGGATAAAATTGAACTCGAGAAACTTAACCCGCCATCAGATGCTTTCACAATCTTGCCACAGTGATTATAACGGAATGAGCTAGAGATTTGAACATTTCAGGGTAGGTTTGGGGCCCAAATATCTCGGTTAAGTTCGTTAATGGGCAAAATCGGTCCAGTAGTTCTGCAGTTATTCACGTTTGAATCTTTTATTTATTTTGCCAATGGTTTCGAAACTTCTGACCCAATTGAAATAAAATTTGCTGTTTGAATATTAAGCTGAATAATTCTATAATACTTCTACAGAATTTAAATTGAAAATTTTTTTTTTATGAAAAAATGTATTAGAAACACTCTTTCTATTTAAGAAGACTGGAATTATTAAACATCACGCAACACCTAAAAACCAGAGAGAAATGTAAAGAAAATATAGAATATTGACAAAAATTATCAAGCAAGCTTTAGACGATTCAGCTGTCAAATGGGCCTTATGAATAAACAAATCGATTCCAATAATGTTCCATATAAAATAATAACAATTTTATTTAAAAAAAATTCACACAGTTTTTATGTTTCACAATTTATTCAGATTCCTGACACGTTTTTGGGTCTTTAGACAATCTTCAAAGGAGTAAAAAAGGAACTAAACTTAAAATTGAAAGAGGTTCTTTTATTACACTTAGGACATCTGTGTATTTTATGGCGCATGGAAATAACAACATCCAGTGCAGGGGTGTTGCCGAATAGAATTGGGGAATTTGTTAAATTCTCCTTTTTCTCAATGAGTTTTTTGATTGAAAGAATCTCCAAATAGTCCATCAATCTACCCTTTTTAACATTATATAGTAAATTGACAACTTTCTCATTAAAAAAATGATTATTTTCTATACTATGTTCTGCAAAACCAGTTGATTTCTGATTTTTCAAAATAGACGTCCTATGTTCTTTGATTCTATGTTGTAAACATCGACCTGTCTGTCCTATATAATGAGCAGTACAATCATCACATTTAATTTGATAAATCCCCGATTCGGGAAAGTTAGGGTTCCTTTCTTTATTGTTCACCAACATCTTAGCTAAATTATTTTTATTTACTGCTAAAGAATTCATTCCCATTTTATGAAGAACGTTAGAGATCCTACTGCTGAAACTTTTTATATAAGCCATTGAAAACCATATATTCTTTACTTCATAAGGATCATTTATACTGATATAAATTTTTTTTAAAATATTGTGGTAAGTTTTCTTATTAATCATTATGTCAATAATTTGCCATGACTGTTTAGATTTTGAATGGATTATGGTACCAGTAGTGATAGGTTTTCTAAAAATATCGACTTCGAACTTATTATTACTGTATGAATGTTCTCCTTTATATCAGAGAATTTAATTATAGTCATTTACCATCCTTTGTAAAGTCTCTGAATATACATCAATTCAAAAAAGAAATTAGAAATATACTACCATCGAAATGTTTTTATTCAGTAAAAGAATATTCCCCCGATTCTTTAGTTTTAGGTACTTATTAACTTAGAGTAAGGATTTTATGGTTTGTAATCAATATGTTTTTGATTAAAAAAATGTAGATAAGACAGTAATTTATTTCCACAAAAATGTCTTATATGCATTTTTTTAATTAAAATGAGTTTCCACCAAGTAAAGACCGAATCTATCAAATATTTATTAAAAGCTGAAACCAGCTTTTTGGTCTTATGGTATTTCAAGCTTCTGTTGAGAAATAAGAAGAATACCCAAAATAATATGTTTTTAACCTATCCTATACACTTTGTATTGTCTTACACTATCAATAAATTATGTTATGTTATTATGAGTAAGATGCAACTTTTGATAATGAATTCTTGATTGTTTCGGTCTCTACTTGACGGAAATTCATCGTAAATGATTTGAAGTAAAACACTTTATTTCCGCTTATTTTATATTAAATAAGCGGAAATAAAGTGTTTTACTTCAAATCATTTTTGATAATGAATTACGAAACGTAAGCTGAAAAATGATTCAACTTAATATTCTTTTGCAGCTGAAGGTACAATACATTGTCATAAATCTGATGCAAATTTCGATGAATGCTTGAAAAATGCCATGACAGATGGAATCCATCGGCTGGGTAAAGGTAAGTTGTCTTTCAAAGTTCAATATGTATTAAAAAATTATCTCCGTTATTAAGGATTAAAAAATGGTATCAGGAAATAATTCTGTTTGCTATATTTTTTTCAAACTGTGAATTAAATGTTGTACTTCAGGGTTTTTATATTATACGTATTTCAAAAATTCATAAATGATTTGTTAAAATTTGATTCCTCGATACATATTATTTTAGGGCATAAACCACTCGGTATAATTAACCTAGATCCAGTTGAAATCACCGAACTGTCCAGTGACAATGGCGGTTTTAAACAGACTTACAAGAATGTTAAGATATCTGGAATACCTGACAGCAAATTCTTAAAAGTCAAGTAAGTAATCTTTTTTATGGACATGTAGTTTTAGCATAGTAATTTTTCAATAATGGATGTGCTCAATATCTTGGAAGGAGCACAGTATTTCTATGAGAATCTGTTCATTTTTATTCCATAGGGAATATAAAGATTATCCTCAGAACAAGTTTTGAGAAATTACTCTTTTCGTTAAAAAATGAGTTTTTTAGATAGCATACAACGCTGCTCCGCTCACGATTTTTTTTTTTAACTTCTAATCATATGATCCTCATGAAATTTTGCACGAATATGCGGGTTATTATTTCTTTTTAAATACCAAGTTTCATATCGATCAGATTTGTAATTTTAGAGAAAGTTCAATTGTAAATAACTGAGAAACCCATTAAGGAACCCAAACTAAAAATTAAGACCCCAAACCTACCCCGAAAGTTTCAAGCCTCAAGCTGTTTACGGACGACCGAACAGAATTATTTTTGATTCTTCATCAGTCAGTTCAATCTAGTCATTCAAAAACATTTTTGTGTTTTAATGTTTCGTGGTACTACTAAGTTACGATATGAAAAAATGTTCAGTAGATACTACAGCTCAACTAAAAGTAGTAATTCAAAACAGATCTGAAATAAATTATAGATGTCCGTACAATGCATATGAATCTGTACACGAAAAGGAAATAGATAGTTCAGTACAAATTCAGTTACCAAGGCTCTGATGGCCTTCCTAATGCGACGCCAGCATCTTATAAAGTCTTCCACCGCACAAGCTGATTCTTTCATGTCAGCGATTTTACAATGTAATTCTAACTCCCAAAACCAGAGACAACATAATTCTAATTCTAACCAATATTCTTATAACCTCTCCTCAATCTCCGTGAGTATAGACGACAATTGTGTCAGTTTAGCGATAATCTCTTCAAGAGTTTTTTTAAATGATCAATTCCCAGTAATTTATTGTTGTAAAGTATTAAAAGTGCATTTCCCTTTTGGAGAGGCTTCTTAAATAATCAATTCCCGGTATTTACTTGAAATAATGTTTACTTCCAGAACGAACTGGGACACTTTGGAGTGGGATGTTGAAGCATTAACACCCCATTCTGAGTTAACAGCCGATTACACGGTCAAAGGGCAATTATTAACATTTCCCATAGACAGTTCAGGAAAATGCAAAATTACTTTCGGTGAGTTGAATATCTGTGTATTTCTAAGAAATAAAATTTCATTTGTGTCATTCTATTCATATCAATACTTCACTTGGTGTAGAAGTATTAAACGGGAATTTGTGGTGCTAGCTATCAGTTTAAGGACCGTAAGATCGCTCCTGTGGTTTCTCCAACACCTGATGAAAATTTTCAACACACAGCAACCTAAGTTTATTTTTTTATAAACTTAAACATGTCGTTTGTTGCAGAATTGCATCGAACGAGTGTCAAAGCTTAAGCTGAACATGCTCCTGGTAAAACACAGTGTTTCAGGTGGTTCAAAAAATTCCAAAGTCGTAAGAAACAAAGAGGATACTCAAACTCAACAAGATGTCGTGGATCAATTGAATGTGACGCAGAAAGTTGTCTCCAGAATGTGGGAAAATAGGTTCGCCGTGATCTGAAAGACAGCAAGAAAATCTAAAAGTCACTTATGAAATGCTGCTCGATAGACACAAAAGAAAGTAATTTCTCCATCGAATTGTCACAGGTTCTATACCTCTACACCTCCTACAGTGAAACGCTGATATGTAGAAGTTTCTTTAAGAATCACTTCATGCCTCACTCATATTAAAATATGTTTATATTTTCTAGAAAACGTAATATCTACACACCACATGAAAATGGAGAGATACCAAAAGAACGGCAAAAATTATCTGAAGTTCGTCAGTTGGAAAATGCAGAACAAGCCTGAAAGCGTTCACTACGATTTTGAGAATATCGTTCCAGGAAACCAACAACTGTCCGATACAATTTTGAAGACGATGAATGACAACGCCCTTGACATTTTCCAGGAATTGGGGACCAGTTTCGAGAAGGCTTATGCGGAAGTGCACAAAGTCGTTGCAAACAAAGTTTTTGAAAAGGTGCCAGAGGATGAAATTTTCTTGGCATAAAAAATCAAGACCTGTTGCCACTACGATTTAAAAACTATTTTTTGAGGTTATATTGAATGTGTAAATGAATAAATGTTGTCACAAATGGTTCAAATTTATTTAAACTGAAGGATCACATGACTATTTCATCTTTGATTATATTTCTCAAAGTCGCATACTAAATTCATCAGAACTCTCATCTGCTCTGCTTCATACAAAACTATAATGTAATTATAATTTAAATGACTTAATCTTAAATCAGCAGTAACCATTTGTCCATTTTATTGATCAGATTCCTCAACTTCCATCTGTGCTTCATCATCTGAAACAGATTGATAATTATTTAAAAGGAAGAAAATACACAACAAAATATTACTCACCAGCGCTATACAAAAATTCTTGTTGGTACTCTCTTAAAAATTGCACCGATCTGCCATCATCAAAGAACAAGGTATAAGCTCTTTTAATATCATCGACATCAACTTCTGGGGCCTTGCGCCTTCTAGCTATCAGATAGGACGTCATTATGAGCTGCATACCGTAACGTAAAGATGTTTCTTTTGCGATACGAGTCAAGACAGTGAGTGCATTGTCGGTCATTTGGCAGTCTTCTTCCTCGCAGCGAATGCTAGAAGGAGATAATATTCAATATTGAAAAAACAATGTTAATAAATATCACATAAGGCCTTTAAACAGAGAGAGAGAGAGAGAGTGTTATTCATCGCCTCCCCGGGAAGGTTCCTTATTGCATCCATTAGTGGTTTGATTGGGTACTTGGAGGTAGGACTGTTGATAAAATATCGAAATATCGATATTAGAGGGAGAAACTAAATTTATTGATCAAATGGCCATCGACGGCAGTCTTCCAGTCAGTTATATACAATTTTATATTACAATTATAAATTATTAGAGACTATTGAAAAATAATGACTGTTGCTAGGGATTTCAGGTACGACGAGTGGCAACTTTGCCTTTGGTGTAGATTCTCTATTGTAGTGGTGTATCAATGGCTCGATTATGTTGATGTTATTTTGGTTTGTTATGAGTTTCTTGCATTATTTCCATTATTGGTTGGATTTCTGTTATCTGATATAACAGTTGATTGGATGGATTGTAGAGGGGTTGTTAGAATGTCTCAATTTTGTAATTTTTCGTAAGCAAGTTCGTTCAACCACTTCAATTATATTCACAGAGCTGTTTTTGTTTAATTTGAAAATATTGTATGTCTATAGTCCAATAAAGGTCTGTATATCATTTTCTAGTCAGTTGTTTTACTGCTGATTCCTTCGTTTTTATAAGTTAGAGACCAATTGTCCCGCTCATGTGATAGCTGTTTTCTTTTGGAGTTTTAAATGTGCTCTGAAGTTCAACTTGTTGTCAATCTGTATGCCCAGGTATTTACATGAATCTGTTGGAGTAATTGTTTCACCTCCAAGTTTTATATTAGGAGAGTTAGCGTTGATTTTGTGGTTGAAGATGATGAGTTTGGACTTTGCTGGGTTGGGTGGTAACCTCCATATTGAAATATAGACATTAACGGCCCATATTTTTTCAAAATAAGTTTCTATTTTTCACTTATCACTTGTCACTGTTAATAGCTTCAGCATCTCTTCCTTTACAAATCTAGTTGCATAGAAATATGTCGTCTTCGAAAAATGCTTCTATTGAAGAAATTTTAAGAAATTAGACACAAGAAGTGTTTCTTGCAACTTACGCGGGAAAAATTACAAAAGCACCGGAGATACAACTAATTTAGCGTGCCACTAAAAAAGTAAACACCATCATGCATATGCCCAAATATCCATTAATAAGGACAAATATTAAGAAAGTCAGTCTTAAAAGACAATACAAATATTTCGAGCTTAGCTGATCAAATAAAATGTATTGTGACCTATTTTAAACACTCGGTGCTCCTGACCAATGGTCATTCAAGCAATTAGTACTTGTTGGAACTCTTGTTTGAACATGATGGAAAGAAAAGAAGAAAGGAAGAAATTATCTTCCATTGTTGCAGAGGTATTAGCATCAAGAATTAAGAATAATGTACCTGATATGGAAGCTACTTCGTATTTAACTATTTTGCGCGATTTAGTTATGGTCCTTGGTCCATTTAAAATAGCAACAGAAGCCGAGAAATATGTCACAGATAGTTTAGTAATACCATTAATGAATTTATTAAAACAAGGAACAACAAACTAAAACATGAACAAGTATTGGAGTGTCAGTACAAAATGATTTATTGAAGGGTATTGAAGATAGATTAGTGCTTTTACAAGAAAACCTTTTCTTCGCCACAGCAACTATCTTAGATCCCCGCTTCAAAGTGTTTACATTTCATGTCAGCATTGACTGCTGCTAATGCAATATCAGATCTATCAAAAGAAATAATTGCAGAACACGAAATAAGAGGAAATCGTTCACCTACAGTAGGTGCTTCTCCATTTGGAGAAAAGAAAAACCACTTCATCATTATGGGACAGATATGTTCTTGAAAAATTTGTCCAGTGCCAATGAAGTTTTTGGCAGAAGTTGTGATACAATGCCTGCTGTATTAAAGCAGTATTTAGATCAGCCAAATATTTCAAGGTCACCAAATACACTAAAATTTTGGATTGATAGTAGACATTTTACTCCTATACTATCAGAAATAGCTTTAAAATATTTGATTTTTTCTGCTACATCTTTAGTATCTGAACGAATTACTTCTACAATCAATCTTTTAGTGCCTAATAATCGTAATAGTTAAACAGCTGAACATATAAAATCAGTATTTTTGAAAACTCTTCTTGAGAAATATTAATAGGGTTGATTGTTTTATTAAAATTAAACAATAATTACTAAGAACTTAACATTTTCATACTTTTAAAATTTAACTTGTTTAATATACTGAATTATAAACTGTGTAAATCATTTTTGAACCAAATTATGATTGTTTGTCAGAATGAAGCCGATAAAATAAAATCGAAAACAAAATATTGATATATATTTATAATGAATGGAATTTCTTCTAAATAACCTGAAAAATCCCGCCAAAAGTAAACATTCATATTGAAAGGAAAGATAGAGTGCAGCGACAAAGATTACACTTAACTAATTCGTAGTAGTTAAATTTAGTTTTATTAGTTCAAATTATAAAAAACTTCCTCTTTCTGACCAGAACTAAAATTTTTTAATAATATTTTTGTTTTAGGAAGTACTAGATTCGTTTCTAATATTTTATGCAATAAACATAGAATTAGATCGTAAAAAAGGAGGAGTATAATTCCCATAGATAATCTATAGCTTAGAAGTTTCAGACGCACCTTGATTTTGATAAATAATATATATATATATATATATATATATATATATATTGGGGCTGTACATATTTTTTTAAATATCGGATTTTCGATATATCGATATTTTTTTTCGATTTATCAAAATCAATATATTCAAAAATATCGATATTGCCAGAAAAAGTAGTAGCTAAGGACGGACAATACTTTGAACTTTGAATGTATAAACAATTTTTCACAATAAAGCTTCAATTTTTGAAAAAAAAAATAGCACAAACCTTATTTATAATCCGAATAAAGTTTAAATTTAAAAAGTTATGGTTGATTGAAATTTTCAGTTGAAACTGAATGAATGTTTGAACACGCTGAAGCCTCTAAGGAGGAATTTTTATAAATCAACAACTATTACTAAGACTAAATACCTCAAAATTTCCCTTAATTCTTTCTCCTCATATGGCTTAGTCGGCACAATGATCATTCTGTCCAACAAATCAAGAGGAATTCCATGTGGGGACTTATAATTGGTACCCCTGATCTTAGTTATGCCACGGTTGGTAGCCATGATGACTATCGGCGCCATCTCATTTTCTAAAGCGCGATTCAAGAAGGAGAAACATTCGATATCCAACATGTGTACTTCATCGATAAAGAGAACGCCTGGCATGATCTCTGCTTTGCCTTCTTCCCTCCATTCAGCCACCTAGAAAATTTCGAAGGAAAAAACATATAATCCAATAAAGAACTGTCTTAAATTCCAAAAAAAAAGACTACCCACATAAGACTCCAAAATATTCATTTAAACTTCATTTACATACCTTTCCATTGATCTGTTCCCTCACTTCTGGCTTTATTTCACCTGTATCACCAGCAAAAAGTGCTAAAAATCCGTGTGTTCTACTGTTTATCACATCGATTTCATGCAAAGTTACAGTATGTACCACTTCCTTCCTCTTCTGTAATTCTCCTTCCGGACATTGAACGAATTTGGTTTGATGACCTGTAGCATCGTAATCTCTGGCTCTTGCGAAGGAGCGACCAAGACGGGTGATTTTGCCTAGATAAGTCAACATGAGCTAGGTATAAAATTAAACTTGAGTGGACTAACCTGTTGCTTTATCAATTGTTATAACATCTCCAGACTGAACTTTCTCTTTCAATATACTGTCTATCATTTTTCCTCCTAAATCGTATATTGTTTCCATGTCTGTTGTTTTCAAGATGAGTTTACCAACTTTTGAACCAACTCCTGTTGCAGGTCTGTCAACTTGAATCTCTACTACTTCTCCTTCAATTATCTCAGTTTCTTCTCTAAAAAATTTCGTCATTTAGTAGTACATTTTTTTATCAAATTCAATAGTATCAATATTTACTTTATCCTAACTCCTATACTCTTTCTTATAGCCTGAGTGAGTGCTTCAGTTTTACTCATTTCTAAAGAGTAAATTTCAGATCCTGCCATACTTGTAAACGGTGTATCCTGTCCAAGAGATGCAGCCAAAGCTGTGGCGATAGCAGTTTTACCAGTTCCTAAAATTTAAAATCTTATCTAATTGGTTCCCATGGAAAATTTATGAAATAGTTTGATCAATACATGAGTAATACTGACCAGGTTGCCCTGCTAGGAGTACTGCTCTACCGGCAATCCTACCATCTCGTACCATTTGTAAAACGATACCAGCTGCCTTTCGGGCTGTAACTTGCCCCACCATACCTTGGGAAACCTAAAAGAATGATAAATTTTTATTGTAGCTATAGAGAAATCTAATACATTCTGGAAAGTTACATTTCTAGCTTCATTACAGTCATTTAATCCAAGACCACGAATGTGAGAATGGGCTCCAATACGTTCAATACGAGTTGTTTCGCGAACTTCTGCGATTTTTGCTGCAGCCACAGCCTGAAATAAAATAAAAACATGTAGAAAGAATGGTGTTGCGGAAACTTCTTAGGTTATGTTATACAAAGCTTAAAAAACCCATGAAATTCCGTAACTTTCTGAGTTTTTTGCAATGTGTAATTGGATTTTTGATAAATTATCTTTTATACTTACAGCCATTTTACATCAGTTTTTATTAATTTACAGATTTCCTCGGAAACGAGAAAACAAACAAGAAAATTGAATTGAATCTATCATAGAACTAGCGAACACTGAAGAGTGAATATATTCAACAAGGGATGTACAGAAGACGTCGACACATCCAACATTACTGATCTCATGTTTTTAATTTACACAAATTCGAATTGGGGTGAGAAAAACTACTGTTAATTAATGAATAGTTCACAGAAAAACCAGCTGAAAATCTAATTATCAATATTATGACATGACCTATATTACAGAGACGTAATAGCTGCATTTGAAGCTTAAATATCAAGGGCATACTTTGCCGCTAGATTTTGACGTGTCAAGCATATTTTTTTTAATCTTTTGAGTGTCATTTCAGTATCGACGCTTTTAGTTATTTAAAAATCATTTTGAAAAGATTGTGAGAGGTAATTATCTGTTATGTTAGTAAGGAAAGAAACCTATTCTTCACAATCTATCCCAAGAAGTGTCAAAGTAATTAAGCAAGTGTAAAAACTGAATTCGAATACCAATAAATATGTTTTACAGAATTACATGAAATTTCACTTATACGTGAAAAACTAATGAAATAAAGTGGTTGAGTAGATTTCATGACTTTTTCTCTGCAAATTTAGCTTTGACATTGGTTTTGAATCAACAAATATTCAAAGTGCACATATGTGAAGTCATCTGATCTTGAGAATAAAATGGTTTTTTTTTTTAAATTTTGATGTCAAAATAGAAAATTTAAGGATCATTGCTATTATTTTGTAATTTTGTAACTACTGCTCTCGAAAATCAATCTGAATTTTAGACCAAATTTCAGTAGTGCTGAATATTTTTAGTTAAACCCTAAATATATGTAGTTTTTCATGATATGCCAATTTTAATCTTCTAAAATAAGCTCTTCAACTATTCATTTTCTGCTGACTGGACCCTTGAGCTCTTGGAACAGGATTCTTATTTTGACCAAAATTTATCTTCTCAGATTAAGTTCATTTTCGGTTGAATGGTTTTGTTATCGTTGGTACAAATTAATTCGGTCCCTTTTTAAAACATTATCTTATTCCGAACATAACTGTATTGGTCAAGCTTCGAAATAATAAATAATTCAAATGTCTGACGAAAAATAACTAATGTTCCATAAAAATTCCTAAAAGTTAAGATGTATGCTGGCAGTAGGTCCAAATTTTTCCTGATGAGAAAAGTAAACATATAAAAAAACACTCATGGTACTACAGAGAGACATAGTTTATGACTTAATTATATTGATATTCAGTTTATTGGATATTTATGATCACGAAGTACGCCAACAGTGTTGATGTATGACCGTTGTTTATTTATTTACATTTTTTCAAGAACAATTCACAAGCTCAATTCTTTTAATTTTATTTGAATATACCTTAACTGAAACCTTTCGATAAAATTATAATGGGTTGTCTATTATAGTAACGTAACGATAATACAGATCTTTGAGTTACGCAAACTATTAACGTTTTGTTGGTATAATATAGAAACGCTGAATAATTAACTAAAAAATTATAGAAGTAACGTTCTTACCTTTCATTATTTGTCTTATTCTGTTGAAAACTAACGGATTTTTTCAACTTCAGGAAAGTAGCATACCCTATCAGGATAATTCAAGGAATTAACTGTATTCCCGTCTATTTCTAGCGTTATTAACGTAGAAAACTTCCTTTTACGTCGTAATGACAATAAACAGTGTTTATATCCAACTGAATCAATTAATGCTGCGGATATTTTATTCGGAATTAAAAGTATGAGCTACGGTAAACAGAAAGTTCTTCGAATCGGGACAATGCAACTTGCATCTGTGTAATAATGAAAAATTCAAATACAGCCGAATGGGTTGAAAAGTTGAAATATAGGAGACTCATGCCTTATTTCGTGAGGATAAATTAAAAGAATTTTCTTAATTTTGTTCTTATCTCATTTCGGCAAAAAGTATGAAAAGATTATGAAGTTCAGTTCAATAAATTTTTTTCACTTTTTCTTGTCATAATGTTACGATGCAAATAGAAGGGAGAAGGATGGAAAACTTCAAAACGTGAACTGTAAAAATGTTAAATTTTATTACTTAAAAAATAATAAAGAGATGTTAATAACTTACGACTTTTTCACTTATTTTCCTACCTATCATATCAAACAGAAAAGAATCGCCTGCGAACAGTCAAATAGCTGTTCTTTTTGTTGTTGGTCAAGGAGGTCTTATGCAATATTATCTTCAAGACATTCTTCATGCCTTCAGTTTACGCAACAGCGGAACGATATGTCTGGAAGATGAATACTTTACTCGTGAATAGCTATAATATCGATTTGAAAATAATTATCTAAACGATTAACCTTGTACACAAAAAGAATTTTGAGAGTCCATCAGCGTCTTCTGAAAGTTCTCCTATTAGCTTATAAATGCATTTCTGAGTTCTCGAATATAATATTCCGATTATCATGATTGCAAATATGCAGAAGGAAAAGAGTTAATTATTCGATTGCAAATAATTGCGAATGTGCAAAAGAGTTATTTATAAATTGGTCATTCTAAGATAAGTAATAAGACGGATGTTGGGAAAGAATATTAGAGCAAAGCCGGAGAAACACAACAATAAAAAATGAAAATGTCGGGAATAAATATCACATAAATACCTCTTTTCAATTACCGAAAAAAATATTTTAACAAACAATTTCTATAACCTATGTAGAGTATAAAAAGTAAATGATTTGAAGTAAAACACTTTATTTCTGTCAATATGTAATTGACGAAACAATTGTCGTTGAAAAATAATAATAAGCGGAAATAAAGTGTTTTACTTCAAATCATTTACGATGAATTTCCGTCAAGTAGAGACCGAAACAATCAAGAGTATAAAGAGACAAAGTAGTTTTATTTTATTTTGTGATTCAATTTGAAATTTACATACTTATAGGATAATGTATCAAGGCCTGAACAACTGTAAGCATTAATCTCTTTATCAATATTTTTGAAATGATACTAAAGTTGTTGACAAACATGGAATCTAATTTTTTTCTGTAATAAATTAGGATGAGGGTTACAAAAAAATCTCAAGAAAAATCATGAAAGATAATTATTCATGTTTTCTAAACTTACTTTAAATGGACTCTTAAATATGGAAATTCAACATCTCGTGATATACCTAAGAATAAACGCATTATAAAGAGCATATATATTATTTTCCAAAGAGCATATATTTTCTACCGAAAATAAATTATGAAATATTATTTTCACTAATTTTCACAAAAACATAACACTTTAAAGAATTATTATTATTATCAAACCCTCTCCGATATTCTCGGAGATCCTCATGACTCCTCTTTTATTTGAAAGAAAAATAAATGAAGGTCATTGGATTTATACGGAATTTTTCAGTCAATATCTTTGTTATTAAATGATTTTCTTAACAGTGTTTTGAGCAAAAATCTACAAATATCGGGTGTTTTTTTAGAGTCATAGAATCTTAAATAGAAATAAAACACACTTAAATTAGGGTTGAAGTCAAATTTTTTTTTATTTGAAAGATAATTTTATGACATTCATGTTTCGAAAATAATTTCAGGCATATGTCTACTACGACTAGCTCTGAGGAACCGCATTCGACCAGACCAATTTTGGACTACTTTTTCGAGTAATTCAGGCCTTATTTAATCAATAACACGAGTTATGTTGGCTTCAGCAGTGTCTGTTGTTTCTGGTTTATCAGCATAAACCAATGACTTGACATAACCCCAAAGAAAGTAATCCAGTGGAGTTATGTCGCATGATCTTGAAGGCCAATTAATTGGACCATTTCTCGAAATAATGTTATCGCCAAATCTTTCAATAAATCAAATGTTACGCTAGCAGCATCAGGTGTAGCACCATCTTGTTGGAACCAAAACACTTCTGGGTCGATACCATTCAAATTTTGAAACAAATAATCATTGATCATCGATCTGTAACGAGCACCATTCACTGTAAGCTTAGCTCGAGCATCGTTTCTAAAGAAATATGGACCGAGGATGCCTCCAGCGTGTAAAGCACACTTGAATTTTTCAAGATGCAATGGAACCTGCAGAACGTCTTGAGGATTGTTTTTACTCCATATACGGCAATGCTGCTTGTTTACATAGTCCTTCAACCAGAAATGAGCTCCATCACTAAACACCATTTTACGATAAAAAAGTGGATCAACTTCAATCTGTTCTAGGGCCCAATCAGCAAACAAACGACGCTTATTATGGTCAAGTGACTTTAGTTCTTGAACCAGTTGGATCTTGTATGGGTGTAGACCAAGATCTTTACGGAAAATTTTCCATGGGGTGAATGCACAACTTGTTGTGAACGTCGACGAATAGACAAATCTGGATCATCATTAACACTTTGACTTACAGTAGCAATATGTTCTTCTGTACGTACAGTTCTTTGTCTTGTTGTTGTTGCATCGAGTAGAGAAAATGTTGTCCGAAATCTATCGATAGTTCAATGAAAAGCTGCTCTGATGGACGATTATGTAAACCATAAATTTCACGAAGTGCTCTATAAGTTTGGCGAATAGAACACTGATTTTGAAAATAAATTTCAACAATTTGTAAACGTTGTTGCGGCGTGAGTCTTTCCATGATAATTTGTCAATGCTTACTGAACAGAAATGTCAAAACAACATTACTTCTACCTTCTGTCAAATCACAGTTATCCATATCGAAAATTCTATCACTCTAAAAAAAGAACCCGATATCTCTATTTTAAAACATGTCTTACTTGGAGAAATTCATTTTTAGGGTACTATCCGTATTCTTGTAGAAAGATAATATAAATTTCTGCTATTTACGCAGACTTATAAAACAGTTACAAAAGCGGAAGTATCGATAAAGTGTAACTTTAAATACATTTATAGTGTAGGGGGACTTTGGTCGGTAGATTGGTTTATGACTCGAAGAAATCTATGATGAACTCAAGACACTGTTACCTTGTTGTTATCTTTCAACAGAAAGTTTGATTTTAAATTGAGAGAAAATGTGTTTGTGATAGTCAAAGTTATTTTTATTGCAGTCCATAGTACATAAAATAAATTTTAGAATTATTTCTGGAAAGTTCCACAATATATATTAAAAATAATATTTTATGGTATTAAAATAATTGTATAAATATCTTTTAATGTCTATTACGTTATGACATAAAACGTACATACATAAAACAATCTACTATTCCAAAATTGTATAAAAATTCTTTAAATAAAGAATAGAATAAAAAAAGTTAAACTTAAAAATCTATATTGAAATATAAAAAATGATGAAAATGTGAAATTAATTAAAATATGCAAACAATAGGGTTATTTGGCGGAGTCTAAATAGAAAATAATAAACATCTGTTTAGAATTTTCTGCAATTTGCTTTATTTCTTTCGCTAATAATTAAATTGAGGTCTTACAGCCAAAAAAATTTAATGTGAGATAAAACTTAATGAGATCATATAACAATCTTCCAAGACGATTCATTCAGTTTTACAACTCACGACGGTTTTGAAATAAATTCTAATGGAATTTTCATGTAATTAATAGATCGGAAGTTGAAAACCCTATAATTTACGTGTTGCAAGAGAGTGTACTTATTATCGAAATACAGAAAACGAAATGGAAATTAATCTCGCGTATCTTCCTAAATCCACTTGCAAAATGAAACAGCTAACAAATTACTTTAGTACTTTAATCATTTAAGAAGAAATAATATCGAATATTAGAATGAAACATATTACTATTACTGAAAATGATTTATCCGTCGAAAGTGTGTGAATATTATTTTCAATCGTTTCAAATGAATCGGTAAAAATTTGATAAAAATTTTTCTACATGACTTTTATACACGATACTCCTCATTATCGATAGAAGGTTCAATTTCAAGACAATGTCCTATAAACATAATTCCGCGAAGCTTCATAACTCAGCTACAGGTTGTTCAATTGACAAATTATTTTCGTTTTTTCTCAATATCTCTTATAGTTTTCCAGATACTCGGATCAAACTTGCAGTGTAATGTGCTTTTTGTGGTTAAAATAATTGTTCAGATAATCTACAGGGTGATTATTTTTTTAATCTTAATCTCCCTTTAACCTCAGAACTTTCTTGTCGTTGGCCACTGATCGTTTTCCATTGCTGAAATGATTTAGAAAATTTCAGATTACGAAATTAATTTACTATTTACATCTCCGAAGAAAGCTTAGATCAAAAATCACAACGAAAAAATAAGTAGATTATCAAAATGTGAACCATACTGTCGTATACATAATATACACCGTCTTATAGACTTAAGTACAGTTACATTGTTATTTCTTAATTCTCAACATGCATTTTGAATACAATCAACAAGTTCTTCCATCCAACATTATATAGTAAAGTGACATCTTTCTCATTAAAAAATTGATTATTTTCTATACAACATCCTGTGTTCTTTGATATAGGACAGACAGGCCGATGTTCACAACATAGAATCAAAGTACATAGGATGTTTATTTTGAAAAACCAGAAATCAACCGGTTTTGCAGAACATTGTATAGAAAATAATCTATTTTTTAATGAGAAAGATGTCACTTTACTATATAATGTTAATAAGGGTAAATTGATGGACTATTTGGAGATTCTTTCAATCAAAAAACCCATTGAGAAAAGGAGAATTTAACAAATTCCCAAATACTTTTGGTAACACCCCTATATTGGGTTCTGTTATTTCTATGCGTCATAAAAATACACATACTACTCTGTCAAGAAAGTACCGGGAATTTTCAATTAAAACAACATTTTTACATTTAATCATCAAAATTTATTGGGTCGCCTTCAAAATAGGCTCCATTTGCTCCAATACATCTATGCCAACGGCACTTCCAATTATCGAAACATTTTTTATAGGCGCTTTCCGGGATGGACTTTAGCTCTCGCGCCGAATTTTGTTTTAAGGCTTCAATCGACTCAAAACGGGTGCCACGAAGGGGCAATTTTAGTTTTGGGAAGAGGAAAAAGTCGCAGGGAGCCAAATCCGGCGAATACGGTGGTTGCTGAAGCACGTTTGTTGAGTTTTTGGCGAGAAAGTCAGAAAGTCTTACGGATACGCTCACGCAAACGTTTCATAACGCCTAGGTAATACTCCTTGTTTACCGTCTGACCCTCTGGAACGAATTCGTAGTGCACCACGCCACGGATATCGAAGAAAACAATGAGAATCACCTTCATTTTCGAGCGGCTTTGGCGTGGTTTTTTCGGTTTCAGCTCATTTTTTGCCACCCATTCCGATGATTGCTGGCTTGTTTGCATATCGAACTCGTAGACCCAGGTCTCATCACCAGTTATAATGCGTTCCATGAATGTAGAATCGGAATTACACCGATCCAGCATGTCTGAAGCAACCTGTTCGCGATGACGTTTTTGAAGAAAATTCAGGTCTTTCGGTACGAGTCGTGCGGCCACCTTTCTCATGCCCAAAATATCAATCAAAATCGTACGTGCGGACTCGTGGGATATCTTAAGATCATGTGCTATCTCTCTCAAGCTGGTACGACGGTTTTCCAGCACCCTTTCCTTAATTTTATCGACGTTATCTTCGTTATCTTCGACCACTTCACGACCGTCCTTGAAGGCTCTGTACCACTGATATGCACGAGTTTTCGATAGAGAATTATCACCAAAGGCCTTTTGCAATATTTTCAATGCATCGGCACACGAAAATTCGTTTGCAACACAAAACTTTAAACAAATTCTTTGCTCAACGTAATCACCCATAGTAAAAATCGGCACGCACTCTGACATCGACTGACTTAATCAGCGGTTGCAAACACACTAGTTGACAGATCCCGCACAAGCTTGGCATAGTAATTAAGGACAGTGGTACCAACCTAGGAAAAAAATTTTTTACCTGCCTCATTGCCCCGCCAGATTTAAATCGATAATTCCCGGTACTTTCTTGACAGAATGTATGTTCTAAGTGTAATAAAAGAACCTCTTCAATATTAAGTTCAGTTACTTTTTGTACTCCTTTGAAGATGGTCGAAAGATTGAAACACGTGTCAGGATTCTGAATAAATCGTAAAATAAAAACTTTGTGAATTTTTTAAAAATAAAATCCATAAATATGAATTAATCGTACGAGATTTGAACAAGCACTCAAAAGCTCCTGACTTCACCTCAGTACTTTTTCAACTTTTTCTTTTTTCAGGATTTTCTATTTCATAATTATCGCAACTGAGTTCTAAATTTAAATATATTCTGAAAATGCAACAAATTTATGAGACGTTTAAAGTTTTTAATTATCATAATTCTTGAACATTTCTTAAAATAACTGCATAAATCTTTCGGCACTATAAAATTGAATTGATCCTCAAGGCGATAACAATGATCAATTAATTTTTTAAATCCCAGTGTGTTTTGTATTTGATTTTTCTCTTGAGTGAATCATTCGATTTTCGCAGTACGATGTTGTTTATCTCCTGAACAAGCACTATTTATAAAATGAATGACTCATTCAACTTTAATCTCGTTTTGAATGAGTGCTGAAAATTTTGAAATTTTTATTTTGAATTACTAAATTTAATAATCAAACACTATTCAATTCTTTTCGTCCCTTGGTGTAACACTGATGCAGATCAGGAAATTATTTCATCGTCTTCGAACAGAAGCAGATAGACAAAGAAGAGTTAATTCCAAAATTTAAAAATTAAAAGGGGGTTTTTCACTTGATAGAAAGCTCCTTCAATATCTTAAATATCAAACAAATTATTTCTGCCAACCTCACCACAAATTTTAATTTTATAAAATTTTTTTCTCAAAAACTTTTTGAAATTAAATTAATTAAATGCGTTAAAATACACAGTTTCAATTTGGTAGACATATAGAATTAACACTCTTTACACAGCATCAGGAGGAATAATGTTTATATCCATCAGATGTTTTATGGAATAAATTTAATCAATATTTTATAATAATATAATAAAAAGAGGTTTTTTCTTGATAGAAGGATTATTGCAAAATTTTAAATATCATACAGATTTGTTCTGTAAACCTCCTCCAAATTTCAATTTAAAAAAAAATTTAATTCAAAAATTTTTAGTATTAAATTAAATGAATATCTTTCGAACAAACTTTAGTTTACATATGGAATTAATGCTTACAACATCATAACGAAGGGAATGAAAAAAATTCAAAGAAATATAAATTGTCAACTAAAAATTTAAAAATTTCTTTCATTCCCTTTGGTACTTGGACATTAATTATATATGTCTACCAAATTGACACAGTGTGTTCTAAAGACATTTATTTAATTTAATTCTAAAAATTTTTAAATAAAAAATTTTTTTCGAAATTAAAATTTGTAGGAGGTTTAGAGAATAAATCTGTATGATACATTCTGTCAAGAAAGTACCGGGAATTATCGATTTAAATCTGGCGGGGCAATGAGGCAGGTACAAATTTTTTTTCCTGGGTTGGTACTACTGTCCTTAATTACTATGCCAAGCTTGAGCGGGATCTGTCAACTAGTGTGTTTGCAACAGCTGATTAAGTCAGTCGATGTCAGAGTGCGTGCCGATTTTTACTATGGGTGATTACGTTGAGCAAAGAATTTGTTTAAAGTTTTGTGTTGCAAATGAATTTTTGTGTGCCGATGCATTGAAAATGTTGCAAAAGGCCTTTGGTGATAATGCTCTATCGAAAACTCGTGCATATCAGTGGTACAGAGCCTTCAAGGACGGTCGTGAAGTGGTCGAATACTTGCCTCGTTCCGGACGCCCATCGACGGCTTCGATCGAAGATAACGTCGATAAAATTAAGAAAAGGGTGCTGGAAAACCGTCGTACCAGCTTGAGAGAGATAGCACATGATCTTAAGATATCCCACGAGTCCGCACGTACGATTTTGATTGATATTTTGGGCATGAGAAAGGTGGCCGCACGACTCGTATCGAAAGACCTGAATTTTCTTCAAAAACGTCATCGCGAACAGGTTGCTTCAGACATGCTGGATCGCTGTAATTCCGATTCTACATTCATGGAACGCATTATAACTGGTGATGAGACCTGAGTCTACGAGTACGATATGCAAACAAGCCAGCAATCATCGGAATGGGTGGCAAAAAATGAGCCGAAACCGAAAAAACCACGCCAAAGCCGCTCGAAAATGAAGGTGATGCTCATTGTTTTCTTCGATATCCGTGGCGTGGTGCACTACGAATTCGTTCCAGAGGGTCAGACGGTAAACAAGGAGTATTACCTAGGCGTTATGAAACGTTTGCGTGAGCGTATCCGTAAGAAGCGGCTAAATTTGTAGGCGAACAACTCATGGATTTTGCATGACGATAACGCGCCTTCTCACCGAGCTACGATTGTGACTGACTTTCTCGCCAAAAACTCAACAAACGTGCTTCAGCCGGATTTGGCTCCCTGCGACTTTTTCCTCTTCCCAAAACTAAAATTGCCCTTCGTGGCACCCGTTTTGAGTCGATTGAAGCCATAAAACAAAATTCGGCGCGAGAGCTTAAGTCCATCCCGGAAAGCGCCTATAAAAAATGTTTCGATAATTGGAAGTGCCGTTGGCATAGATGTATTGGAGCAAATGGAGCCTATTTTGAAAATTCCCGGTGCTTTCTTGACAGAGTAGTATTTAAAATTTATCAATATTTTATATTTTATTTGGATTCTTTTATTCCTCTTGATGCTGTATAATATTTTCATTAAATTCAAATTTGTAGTGAGGTTAGCAGAATTAATCTGTTTGATATTTAAGATCTAGAAACTGAACTGTAGGAATTTGATGAAGACATGAATTGTCTTTACCCGTATATCAAAGGATTGCCATCTCATCAAAGTTGCAATTATAGAATGGTAGACATTTTCACAGTCAATTTCATTTGCGAAACCAAAATTGCACAATTTCCATTTCAACACACGATTTGAATAGATCTAAATTCATCGAATTAATATTAATTTATGGTAATATGGCAAACTTGAACTTGACCGAGGTCTGTAATAATCATGCACGCACATTTTGTACAGCATTCAAATGATGGTATCTGGGAAAACATATATGAAGTTGGTACCTATTTCAAATTGCGAGCTTGGTACAATTATCCAATTGACTAAATTTGGCCTGAGAAATATAATTAGGTTGTCAGAAAAATGTGAAAGATAAGTTTTGAAGGTCTGTCATTTAGGTAATTTAGTAAGGCAGATATCCATGCATAATATTGGTCGATTATTTTTTTTTAAATAATAAAGCTTTATCATTTTTTTATGTAGCAAGAATATATTTTTCTGATTTCCGCCTTGATGCTCTGAATGTAACTAGAATAAAAAAATCGATCAGAAAATATACCGTTCTTTCACCCACCGGTTTCCTCTTGAACTATCTTAGTTAAATTCATGATGTTTTGTATTAAACTCAAAACTAAATATAAATATTAGATATGACTTAAAATACTGGGAGTACAAATTGATTCGGTCCGTTTTTAAGCTCAAAAATGCATTTACTTCAGAGGATAATGAATTAACAAATTAATCAAAGTATATTGTGATTAATTTATCAATCAAAATATATTGTGATTAATTTATTAATTCATGAGACTGTATCAAATGAAAAAGCTGGAAATGAAAAAAAAAAAGATATAATTACACTGGGCGACAAAAAATTTTTTTTGGTTGTAACATAAGGCTGAACAGTTTATTATGGTGGAAGGGACGTATCCCAATACACGAAAATGAGAAAAAACAAGTTGTTACACGTAAGGCTTTCTTGTTACATTTATAGAACCTCATTTAATATTACAATATGTAATGTGCATTGAAAAAAATGATTTCAGAATTTTTTAACCGTATATATCGATTTTATTTAGTTTTACATCTACTAAACGTACCTTACATAAAAAAAACACAAAGATTAAATATATTGACCTAAAATACTAATGAAATTATATTTTATTCCTTTTATGAGGGGTTATATCTTCTCTTTTCAAAAACCAACAGTAATCACCCATCATGGCTGGATCCCATCGTCCTTCATAGCGAATTTTCATTGTTCTTATATCTTCGTGGAATAATTCATCCTGCTCGTCACTGAGTACTAAGGTTATTAATGGTTTTGAGAGCTGAGTTGTAATTGAAACCATTTTTGAAATATTTTTAGATAATCCATTAACATAAGATAACGAAAAGTTTGAATATCAAAACAGATTTAATCTGTTAGTCTTCTACAATTTTAATTTCAAAAAATTTTGTTGAAGAAACTTTAAGAATTAAATTAATGTCTTTATAAGCACTGCTTATATTTAATAGACGTATAAAATCAAAATTCATCATACAATATCAAATGGAATTAAGAAAAACCAACGAATATAAATTGTCAATTGAAATTAAAATATAAATAAACAAACATTTTTTGTTTCGTTCCAGGCATGCGTACTGAACTCTTCAGACAAACGTACGAAGCCCTGTTTGTTACAAAATGTATTGTTTTCTGATCCTATATCAATGAAAAATAACTCTTTCTCAAAAATATAAAACATAATTTCAAGAACTTCTCAAAAACTAATTTATTTGAAATATTCAATATATTTAAATAAATTACTTCAAAAAATCTCAAAACATGTAGCACATCTTCAAGAAATAATTAAAATTACGATAAGATCAGTTCAACTTTACATATAAAAAATAATAAAATCAATTGAACAATATATAGACTTACCGAGAGCAATCTTCAGAGATATATGATCTTCAAAAACATGCAAATAGGTACATTTATATCCAAGGTACTCTATGTTCCATGTTCACAAAAAATCATACAAAGCTTATAAGGCACTTGGTCTTAGTTAAAACCATTCAACACTTTATAATGAATTTCTTTATTTAAAAAACCTAATATAATTATATATTATATATAAAATAAAATAAGAAGGAACGGTTTTTCACTTGATAGAAGGATTATTAGTCTTCTAGAAGACTAACAGATTAAATCTGTTTTGATATTCAAATTTTGTAATAATCCTTCTATCAAGTCAAAAACCGTTCCTTCTTATTTTATAACGAAAAGTATTTCTGTGTACTGTCCCCTTTTATGATTGGGTACACGAGATTTAATGCCATGTTCTTTTGTTTATTGGATACCATTTTGTCTATAAGAAAGGGGTTTTAACCGTTGTTTAAAGCTATCTTCTTATAGACAAAATGGTCCAATAAACAAAAGAACATGGCATTGAATCTCGTGTACCCAGTCACAAAAGTGGACAATACATAGAAATACTTTTCGTTATCTTATGTTAATGGATTATCTGAAAATATTGCTAAATATTTCGAGAATAGTTTCAATTACGACGCAGCTTTCAAAACCATAATTAAAATACTTACATAAATAACATCAAGGTTCGAACAAATAAAGAAAATAAATCTGGAGTCTACAAGTTGACTTACAAACGATTGTGCTTTAGTATATATTTGCCAGACAGGTAGATCATTCAAGAAAAGAATCCAAGAACACTAAAGAAGTTACATATCGAATTCCATACATTCGACATATGCTAATCATCTTGAGGAATTCAGGCATAATTTTAACAATAACTATGAAATTATCGACGTCGAAAGCAAAAGTTCTAGATTAACACTTTTAGAATTTCTTGACATCAACAGGTACAATGCTCGTTAAATCCTACGGAATGAACAAACAGATGTTGACAAATCCCCATTATTGTATATCTTTCCCTAATGGCTTTTAGCGGAAAACTCCAATAAACACCTTAAGTTTTCATGACTAGTTTTTCCATTATTTTGTCATGTACTTAACACTGTATTTAAACTCTTCGGTTACACTGGATACCATCAGCCAGTAGAAGGCAGATACCTGAAGAAGCCGTGGTGAAACAATTGTTGTATTATGAACATTTTTGTGGAAATTAAAATACTGTCTCTTATATACTTTTCAACTGAAGTCAAGCCATAAACAAGTGGCTTTTTTCAGGATAAACCTGCATCATTGTGAAAAAATATAACAAAAATATTGAGGAAGTGAAAGAAATTACTTTAGGAAAAGGTGTTAATGTTTATTTAGATGATTTTAGAGGTGAAATTTGAGTTTCTTACGGGCTGATGAATGATTTTAACTTCTTTTCTGTCTATCTAGGAGCCTTTTTTTGAAAGAAAAAATTAGTGGGAAGCTCCCAAAAATTAATTCTAATCCAAGACTCATCTTTCCTTTTCGGAGAGAACATCTCACCTAGAATAATCAAACATTTCTACATGAACGGGTGAGTTGAAGAAGTTTACCTTGAGTAAAGAAATAATTCTATTTCAAACAATTCATTTGATGTTGACAATAAGAAAAGGTGACTACGTCTATGCATACTACTACAAGATAATGTGGCAGTTTTTTCAAGTTGATCTTTCGACAAGTTTTCAAAAAATATTTTCTCAGTGGTAAATCCATCCGACTGGAAAGTTTGAAATACCATCTGTTTTCTATCTTGAAAGAAAGTTTGAAATGAATTTTTACCAGACGGTTCTAAACTTTGAACTCAATTTTTCTCACATAATTCTTTCGCTCATAAGTTGACGGAATCAGTATACTTTTAGTTTAATTTCTTTTATAATCGAAGCTAAGAGCGAATAGTTTTTTGGGGTTTCTTTTATTTTTGTAAAAATACAAATGACATTACATCTTCTGCCTATGTTTACAGGGTGACAAGGAAAACTTCGGACAAATTTTACTGTGTTCTGGAACAAAAGGATTTTGTACTTATATGTGAATTTTCAGTTTGATATTACTTTATTTTGCAGAGTGTTAGAATGGCAAACAATCGTAGTGCAATTTTGGAGGTGTTTCGTCAGCGTAAGCGTCAATGCGAATTGTCCGTTTGGTCTATGTGCCTTGACAAACCGTTTCCGATGCAATTTGCTGTTTCAGGGAGCTGGGCCATGATGATCATCGTCCAGGAAGTGGGAGAAAACGCACTGTTAATACGCCTAGCAATCGCAACATCGTCAAGAAGCGAGTCAATCAAAATCCGAAGGTCTCCACGAGGAAAATAGCCCGTGAGACCGGTATCAACCGTGAATCCGTTCGTCATATGTCCAAAAAGGAGTTGAACATCAAGCCATGCAAGCTCCAAAAAGTTCTACTCCTCACGGATGAAAACAAGCGCGTGCGACTTCAAAGGTGCCGCCAACTTCTTCGTATCGCCGCCGGCCAGCAATGGGAGCGCATTCTCTTTACAGACTAGAAGCTTTTTACCGTAGAACAATCCCACAACCACCAAAACGACAGATTTGGCCCGCAGAGGCTCCCGATACGTCGACCATCGTCAAAATCCGCAATCTGTCATGGCTGGGGTGGAATTTGCGCAGCGGCAAAACACCCTTGGTTTTCGTGGATCAAGGGGTCAAAATGAACCAAGAAATCTACCGCTGTGGTATTCTCGAAGCCGTAATACTTTCGTGAGGCCAGCAGCACTTCAGCGACTCGCATTGGACCTTTCAATAGGACTTCGCTTCGGCTCACAAAGCGAAAATGAGGCAATAATGGTGTAAGACCCATTTTCCGGCTTTCAACACATCTGCAGAATGGCCGCCCTACTCGCTGGATCTCAAGCCAATGGACTACAGCGTGTGGTCGATTTTGGAGCTCAGGGCGTGTGCTAAGCACGACAAAAGTTTGGAGTCGCTGAAGCAATCCCTGCACCGGGAATGGGACCTATGGATCGCTATGTATCGCCGCCAAAGAAAAGCACTTCGAAACCGCTTAAATATTACCAAATGTTTATGTTATTATTATTCGTTGTTATTTTGTTTAATTTCTTTTGTTCAATAAAGTGAAATGAAAAAAGTTTGTCCGAGGTTTTTCTTATCACCTGTAATTTATTTTTGATTTTGACTGGATCAAGTGAATTAGAACAATTTTTATAAGATATATTGAACAATGTTAGAAATATAAAAAAATCAAAGTTGAAGTTGTAAAAGTTGTTTGTGGCTCAATCTCATGAATGACAACTTTGATTTTGTGCTTCAAGGCATCAATCGTTTCTGGATGGTAAGCGTAATACTAATCCTCAACGGATTCCACAAAGAATAGTTCTCCAAGGTGAATGGTGTTGATGGATGTTCAGTCCCTTGACTATAGCAGCAATGTTTTGAGGTGTGCTCACTACACGAGAACGTGAAGGGGTTGTTTTATCGAATAACAATCCAGTTTTGCTCCACAAATTGCCGTGAGGGCATTATATTCCTATTGAATTTTACACGTAAACTTTTAACAGTTTGGGTAGAAGATTAACTCAATTTGGAAATGAGTTTATAATATTTTCCAGTTCTGTTCAGGAGTAAATTCACCCATTTGAATAATGTCAAATGTTAAACTAATTTTTTGTCAAAATACGAATGACAGTGTTGCCAGATTCGACCTAACCTCTACTTCAAAATGCAAATCCTATATGGCCTAGCCTTTAGTTGTACTTTTTCTTTTGTTCCACCTGTTTATGAAAGTAATAGGGACTTTCTGAAAGTTTCCTAAAGAGCTTTCAGCTACACGTTCATGTTAGAAAACAAAAATTGAACCTCTATAAAACGTAAATCTGAATTTGATTCAATATTTCTTCACAATGTCATTAACTTCTTGATCAACTATGCAGACATCTAAGCATCTTTAAATCTGAGAATACCTGAGAGTGAAGTAAGATCTGGCATGTATAAAATTGCGCAGGACGAATTTATTTGTTCAGGATGTTTAAAATGAAAAACTAGTATTAAAGTCATAATTTTTCAATATTTCAATGTTTAAAAAGTGTTTATTCGATATTATGTTCACTTTATAACTTCAACTGGAAAACGGCTCTATTAATTCAACCCTTCATGTTTAAATAAACAATGCGTGGAGTGAAGAATTGCAGTTGAATTTTGAATCAAGTTTAGAAAGAGTAAAAAGTTTTCTCATTTTCATGTAAATGCAGTAAAATTTCTGAAAAATGTGCTTTTAATTGCTGGGATACTTGTTTCAAGTGAAAAATTTGAAAGGTCAAACTTGATTAATGATCGATTTTTGTTATATATTATATGCTACAGCTTTGGTAAAATAAAATAAATAGAGGTTTATACTTGATAGAAGGTATATAAAATTATTGAAATATTTTAATATTAGCCTTCTACATATTTAATTTCAAAAAATTATATTTAATAATTATAACTTCAGGAATTAAATTAATGCCATATAAGTACCACTTATATCAAACGACATATAAAATAAACATTCATTATAAGACATCCAAATGATATAACAAAATCCAATAAATAAAAATTGTTAACCAAAATCCTATAAATTAAACATTTTGAGTAGACAAAATTTTGTTGCTGCTCATCCCTCTTATGAAAACAGATATCTTTCAAAAATGTTTAACATAATCTTAAGAATTTCATCTTAAAACTATCTTACTTAGAATATTCAATATTATTGGATATCCAACTAAGTTACTTTGCTTCGTCAGTACTCAATTATATTATATTATGTTTTCATAAGATTGATGAGCAGAAACAAAATTTTGTCTACTCAAAATGTTTAATTTATAGGATTTTGGTTAACAATTTTTATTTATTGGATTTTGTTATATCATTTAGATGTCTTCTGATGAATGTTTATTTTATATGTCGTTTGCTATAAGTGGTACTTATATGACATTAATTCAATTTAATTCCTGAAGTTATAATTATTAAATATAATTTTTTGAAAATCAATATGTAGCAGGCTAATATTGAAATATTCAAATAATTTTAGCATTAATAAATATTATTTGGAATCTTCAAGCAAAAACGAAGTTAACGGCATCTCCTAAATGTCCACACTCTCATGTCAGGATTCAGCAGAGTTAAAAGTACCATAATCTGTTTATTTTGGAATGGGGGGTCATGATGGCACCTATACATATAAAATGAACAAAACCAAGTCGATTCTCCTCATTTCAAAATTTTTATTAGACGGTTTACCAGTTTGATACTTTGGTCGACCGCATGTTACCTTGGTTTCTTAATTTACCGCACATTCAAATTTTTTTCGAATTCACCTGACAAAATGACCTCTTTTAAAGCATCGATCTTTCGTGCAACTGTGCTGTTCCATATCTTCATTTCGTCTGCTACTGGAGCGAAATTGCGTGAGTTTGTTTAAATGTAATAAATTTAAGGAATTGCAATTTGGTTGTTTATTATCGCGTATAAGTTTTAATTTTTTAAGGTATCTCCATAATTATTTTTTTTTAATGTTGTGCACGTTTTTGACTCTTCAATATTTTTCCCTTCTCCTTTACTTAATGGCTCTAAATTGATTTAGCCATCTTACCCAAATTTTTAGGTAATTGAAGAAAGGGAATATTTTATATCTGATTTTAAAAAGGGTTATTTTATAGTGAGTACGTTTCATAAAGAGAAGATATCAAAATTAACTTTTTCAGAAGAACATCCACAAACTAGTTCTTAATTTCTTACACATATTCAGACTGTGGACATCTTGAACAACACTAGGAAATATTAAAAACTTATTTCCAAGGTTTGAATCCTTTATCAAAACTATTAGAAATTTACGTGGAAAATTAAATAGAAATGAAATGCCCTTACGGAAATTTGTAGATCAATTTGTAGATGAAAACTTGTTCGTTATTTAATAAAATACCCCGTTAAAATTCTCGGACACTTGAAAACAGTGCCCCCTGTATGGAGTATAAATTCCATCCAAAAGTCAAATTCACAATCGAAGAAAAAAAGAACCACAGTATTAATTTTCTTGACCTCACAATAACAAGACTAGATAATTCACATAATTTTAGTATTTTTCACAAACCCACACATACAGATATTAAAATACATAAAACTTCAAATTAACCCACCAACCAAAAGATGTCAGCATATAATAGTTTTATTCATGGACTATTGAATGTCCCTCTGAATTCAGATAACTTTACCAAAGAATTAAACATTATTAAACAGATAGCTTCAAACATCGGTTACAACCCCTTTCTTATAGACAAAATGGTATCCAATAAACAAAAGAACGTGGCATTAAATCGTGTACCCAATCATAAAACCGGACAATTTTCTTTATTTGTTCGATCCTTAATAACATTAAGGATCGAACAAATAAAGAAAATGAATCTGGAGTCTACAAGTTGACTTGCAACGATTGCCCTTTAGTATATATTGGCCGGACAGGTAGATCATTCAAGAAAAGAATCCAAGAACACCAAATAAGTTACATATCGGATTCGGTACATTCGACATATGCTAATCATCTTAAGGAATTCAGGCATAATTTCAACAATAACTATGAAAGCAAAAGTTCTAGATTAACACTTTTAGAATTTCTTGACATCAACAAGTACAATGCCCGTGAAATCCTTTTGAATGAACCAACAGATGTTACAAATCCTCATTACTGAATATCTTTCCCTAACGGCATTGTTTAGCGGCAAACTCCAATAAACACCTTAAATTTTTATAACTTGTTTTTCCATTATTTTGTCACGTACTTAACACTGTATTTAAACTCTGTTACACTGAACACCACCAGTCAGTAGAATATAGATACCAGAAGAAGCCACATTGTTGTGAAACAATTGTATTATAAACATTTTTGTGGTAATATAAATACTGTCTCTTATATATTTTTTAATTAAAATGAGTTTTCACCAAGTAAAGTCGAATCGATCAAACATAGAATTTAATTTGTTCGAGAAATTTTCACTGAAGAATCCAACATAACTAGAATTTAATTGAGTCGGTCCTTACCTGTTGGAAATTTATTTTTATCAAATGAAATTCTACGATTAATAAATATACTATAATCATTTTGCTAACCCTGTAGCAGCAAAGTGGCAGCATATCAAACAAAAATCCATAGATTAATTAATGTACTTACGAATAGCGAAAATTATCTTAAAGAATTGAATATTATTGAACAAATTGCATCCAATAACGTCTAAAACCCAATTACGACAGAAAAAATTCAACCAAAAAATGAAAATTGCATTGAAATGCGAATAGAATAAGTAATACTATTGGCAAGTTTTTAAAGGAAATTATTTGAATATAATGGAGCTTTTATATTAATTAATAATGTAGAAATGCACATAAGAAACTACAAAAAAATTAATAAAGAGAATAGATCTGGAGTTTATTAGTTGACGTTTGATGATTTCTCTATGGTATATATTGGTCAAAATATTAGATCTTTATGAATAGAATTCATGAACGCCAGAGGAATTATAAGTCAGATATCTCATACTGAACATATACTGTTATTTGAAAGAAATTGGACATAATTTCAGCAACAACTATGAAATTATACATAACGAAATTAAAAGTAGAAGCGATCGAAATCAAGAAGAAGAAATTATTTATTTAGCATCCCTAATATCTCAACAAATCATTACGAAAACTTTCCCTATTTATAAGTTAGTTTTCCCATATTCATACAATAAGTTTTTAAATTTTCTATCATTAGCACAATTTTTAATTGTCACAGGCAATTCATTGTATAAGATAAAGGACCCTTGAAATACTTTTCAGTGAGCAAACAGATGTCAACAGATCATGTATTTCGAATATTTTTGCTAGGTTAGGTATTTCTATAATTGACCCAATATATTTTATTCGTATCCCTTTTTGGCAAATTTTTACTTAATTTAATAATGCTTCAATAATGAAAAAAACGTTCTTTATATTGATTAATCATGAATAATATCTTAGAAATACTGTTTCATTCAAAGACATATAGGAAATTATACAAAATTTTGAACTATAATTTCTGAAATATTTTAAATATTTTGTATTTTTTTGTTTAATTGTAGCGGACGATTGGACTAGATGCAAAGTGAATGATCCAGGCTCAGCTGAATGTTTCAAAACAGCCGTGCAAGATGCAATTAACAAACTCATTAATCCACATCCAGAACTAGGTCTTGCTTCCCTCGACCCACTCCTGATTCCGGCCCTTACTATTGGCGCAGGAACGGGCCCAGTCAACGTTGCCCAAAATTTCAAGAATATCAAATTGTACGGTTTAACAGGTTCCAAAGTACTGAATTTTACGTAAGTGTGGATTATTCCCGAAAATTAGTATAAATTTCAAAGAGGCTTTTCGATGTCTTCCTAGGTACGATGAGCCTAATACGAGACTTCTTGCTGAGTCGATCACGCCATATCTGAGGTTACAGGCTGATTATGACATGCAAGGGAGAATTCTTCTTCTTCCAGTGGTGGGAAATGGACCCTGCAATGTAACACTCAGTAAGTTAATTGACAGTAATAAAGGGTTTGCATTTTGATTAGTGATTATTTTGAGTCTGGAAAAACTTCTGTCATTAGCGTTTTGATAAAAACTCAGTTTAATATTTGACATTTACTAAATGGGTCGATTCACGCTTGAACAAATCTGGGAAATTTAAAAAACTTAATATTTCCAAAGTGTTGAATCTTCTATCCAAACTGCTAGAAATTTACGTGTTCAATAGAAATGAAACACCCTCACGGCAATTTTTGGATCAATTCGTTCGTGAAACTGGGTCCTTATTTGAAGAAACAACCCTATGAAGTACTTGATATCAATAGCTCACATGGTAAAATTCAAATAAACTTTTTCTGATTCAATTAATTGCAAACCAAATACCAGCAGAGCTACAGAGCCACAAAATTCTTTTGGCAAAATAGAAAACTAGGAAACACTAAAAAATTCAACTGCCTGGATTTTGTGAAAATATTTTTCAAATCGCCTTAAACCTTCTGTGTGCGTACAACTTTATTTCCTTTAGCATCGGTAAGTTTACTCATCGTCAATTTATTTGAGGAACATCGATATTCTGCACAACCCCGTCATTCTCCTTAAATTCCTTCGCCAAAAAGCTAAATATACTGTCGTTTATGGGAGATTTTATATATGCAGCTCTTTAACGTTTTGAAATCAGATTAAGTTTTTTGAGCGTGTCGCGTGTGATACGGACATTTATAGCGGATTTTTGAATGACTTATTTTCCCAATGTATCTTTTTTATGCATCTGGTCCTATGCCACTCGCGAAATATTGCGTTATCATTCAAATCATTATTTATATTTTTGTGGAATTCCTGGCAATCTTAAAGAGAGAACCAGAACAATTGCTGAAAAAATAGCGTACGTTTCTGTGCTTCCAGAAAAATATTTGAATGGTTTGAATCAGAAATAATACATAAAGAATGTGCTCATGCATTCCCTGCATTTTTCAAAAGGAACCGTATGATTTAAAAATGTTCTGACTTATTCAAAATCGTAAAATAGCAACTAAGCATAATTTCGGTCTAGTATATTTCATCCTGGAAAAATACAGGTTCCAGCAAAATTTTTTCATTATATGTGAAAATTCCATGAAAGAACTTGATAATTAATTATAGCTTTCATCAGATTGAGTAAAATTTATAATATATTTTTCTTCAAACAAGAGTGTAATCGCTTTTAGAGTCAAAACTTTCAAGGATTATGGCAAAGATTTTGAATTTGTGTGGAAATTATTGAGAAGAAGAATTCAGATGCCTTTGTGGTATAACCTTAAAATGAGATTCTGTGTTTTAATAGCAAAGTTATTACCAGGCATAGACACGTATAAACAGCATGTACGTTTTTCCTCAGAATTTTTTCTTGAAGGATGTTTCAATCTCGATATTGTGATGAATTTTTAATGTTAAAGCTTTCTGAAGGTTTAAAACAACCATGAAATACGTATAAAAGTTTGTATTTTGAATTGAGTATTATTATATCTGTATTTTCTTCCAGTTTCACATCAAGGAAAAAATATACATATACAATATCATATAAAAAATAAAACATTATTTTCCAGACAAATATCAAAATATGAATGTTACATTAATATATTTTGCCAAAATATACAAAGTCCTGCAATAGCACGTTGGGCTTTCATAGCTGCCGAACAAGACATCTTAGAAATTTAGTTCAAAAGCAGGCTGCTTGTAAAGGGTCTTTCATTAATATTGCACCATTTTGTTTTGTGAATGAAACACATTATTTGTCATAGGTCCACCACGACTAGCTCTGAGGAACCACATTCGATCAGACCAATTTTGGACCACTTTTTCGAGTAATTCAGGCCTTATTTAATCAATAACAGTTATGTTGGCTTTCAAAGCGTCTATTGTTCCTAGTTTATCAGCATAAACCAATGACTTGACATAACCCCAAAGAAAATAATCCAGTGGAGTTATGTCGCATCATCTTGGAGGCCAATTCATTGGACCATTTCTCGAAATAATGTTATCGCCAAATCTTTCTTTCAATAAATCAATTGTTCCGGTAGCAGCATAAGGTGTAGCACCATCTTGTTCGAACTAAAACACATCTGGGTCGATACCATTTGAATTTTGAAACAAATAATCATTTATCATCGATCTTTAACGAGCACCATTCACTGTAACATTAGCTCCAGCATCGTTTTTAAAGAAATATGGATCGATGATGTCTCCAGCGTATAAAGCACACCATACAATGCATTTTTCAGGATACAAAGGAACCTGTAGAACTTCTTGAGGATTGTTTCCACCTAATATACGAAAATTTTGCTTGTTTACATAGCCGTTCAACCAGAAATGAGGTTCATCACTAAACACAATTTTACGATAAAAAAGTGGATCAACTTCAAGCTACTCTAGGGCCCAATCAGAAAACAAAAGACGCTTATGTAGGTCAAGTGGCTTTAATTCTTGAACCAGTTGGATCTTATAGAGGTGTAGACCAAGATCTTTACGCAAAATTTTCCATGTGGTGGATGCACAGAGTCCAACTTGTTGTGAGCGTCGACGAATAGACAAATCTGGATCATCATTGGCACTATGACTTACAACAGCGATATTTTCTTCTGTACGTACAGTTCTTTGTCTTGTTGTTGTTGTTGAATCTAGTACAGAAAATGTTTTCCGTAATATATCCATAGTTTGACGAATCAGCTGCTCTGATGGACGATTATGTAAACCATAAATTTCACGAAGTGCTCTATAAGTTTGGCGAATAGACTTTGAAAATAAATTTTAACAATTTGTAAAAGTTGTTGCGGCGTCAGTCTTTCCATGATAATTTGTCAATGCTTACTGAACAGAAATGTCAAAACAACATGGCTTCTACCTTCTGTCAAATCACAGTTATCTCTATCGAAAGTTCTATCACTCTAAAAAAACACCCGATATATTGAAATTCAGTTCAATTCAATTTCAAGGTGAACCAAAAAAGGACATGTATTATGAAATATCAGTGAATAAATTTAATCTTTCACCCAATTTTAACGGAAAATTATGGTGAGCAACAAGAACACTGATAAAAGTGATCGTCTTTTAAGAGTCATTCATGAAAAGGTGATGATTGAAGATAGACGACAAAGCTATCTTTGCTCTTCTTTTTCACGATATTTTTTTGTTCTTCCTTCTTAAAATCTCCACTGGAATATCTCTTCATCTTCCAAAGAACCTGGCGCAAAACAGCATGGCTTCTACCTTCTGTCAAATCACACTTATCCCTATCGAAAGTTCTATCACTCTAAAAAACACCCGATACATCTATCAATATCACAAATAAACAATGGCTGCCACGCGTGAATAACGTCCCATTTAAAAATGGGGCGTTCCCATTGAAAGACCCTTCATTTTAATTTCTGCATCTCAGAAAATTATTTGTTAATATATAGGGTGTTTCCAAAAAATTATTCAAAAAATGGTGGTCGCTGCAACCTGTTAAATTAATTTCGTATCTTCCACCATAAATAGAACTTCTGTCGAAAAGGGCTGAAATTGGTGCTAATGTCAAACTTTACCTTGAGAATGGGTGAAATTCCGTAGAATAACAGCTGATACGACTATTTTTACTTCATCTTGAATATTCAGAAGATCCATTAGGTTCGTACGTACCAAATTTCACACAATATCTGGTGCATTATGGAGTCAAAATATTTACTTACTTTATATAAATTATTTTGAAGGATGACATAATGAGGTGTCAAGATGAAATGGAACTATTTTGTCAATATTATAAGAACCTTAATATTCCAGTAAATACGCACATCAACCACACCCTAAAGGGCGAGAAGGTTCAAAAGAAGGGCAAAGATTACCTCCACATTGTAGACTACACCGTTACCCTCTACCCCGACAAGGTTGAGTTCCAATTTGACAACCTCTTCAACGGAGATGAAAGACTTGGAGCAGAGATCAACAAGGTCCTTAATGAGAATCAGGATGCCGTGTTTGGTGACGTCAGAAACGGATACGAGCAGAGCTTTGGGCTGATCTTCCAGGACTTGGCCAATAGGCTGTTCAACAGAGTAGCCCTCAAAGACGTGTTTTTGAACTTAGATTGAACTAGATTAGATGAATGACTGATATTTAGAGTGATATTATTAATACAGTATTATATGAGCGCGATATGTGAGTAGTTGTAGATACAGACAAATATAGACTTATAGAATGAGTTTTAGGATTTTTATAACATAACAGGAAGCAGCATTTAGAATGAAACTATAAAATGGTGAAAAACACTGACGTGAGGTAGGAAACTTTTGCGTCTTTGTTCAAGAGTCCATTTCTCCTGAAAATTTCAAATATTTGAATTACAGTGAAACATTTGAAACAAACACTCACGTGACCGCCCGACGGTGTCCGTTCAAGAGGGGTGTCCGCTTAAAAGAAATACATATGTACAAAAAAAAATTAATGGAAATAATAATTGGAGAATATTGGACATAAAAAATCAATATAAGTAGGTATAGGAATGTAAAATCGTTCAAAGTAAACAATAACGGAAAACTCAAGGTGAGGAATCATTGGATAAACAAAAATTTTGATAAAAAGGAGACACTAATTACAAAAAAATTCCAAAATTTTTGTTTGTCTCATCTTTCTCCTCAATATACAATCAAGAAATCTCAATTCTAATTTGGAGAGGATCTCTAAAGTCTCCGAATCTCCGTGATTCTGAGCAAAACTTTTTAGCTGCTTGGTTAAAGTCATAGCTTCCCCATAATTTTGGACAGCACCTGTTTGCCCCGGCATTTCATCGTTATCAGAATTTCCGGAAAGTTCTTGAATGTCATGTGAATTCCCGATTTCATACTCAGAATCAGGATCTCCAAAATATAAATTATCATCATGGTTCAAAAATTCGTTTAGGTTTTCATTGAAACTCATATCCAAGAGAATCTGAGCATCTCTGCAATAACACTGAGTGGCAGGTCATCTACAGAATCATATGTAACAGTCTGACTTAATTGGTCGTCACCTTGCATATTTTCATGCTTAAAACCGGCTTTGCGGAGGCAATTTTTGATGGTTTCCTTTGTTACTTGTTCCCAAGAGGTTTTTGCAAAGTAAATTGCGTCCAATGGCGAGATTTTTTTTGTCAATTCGAAAGCTGTACTAGCAGTCTCAATGTTTACTAGCAGGTGTTTCAGTATGAGACTTCGGTAATGGGTTTTGAAATTTTTTATGATTCCCTGGTCAAGTGGTTAACAAGCTGATGTATAATTAAGGGGAAGAAACAAAAGCTTCATTATTTTCAGGTGAATTTCTTTTGGATGAGATCCAGCATTGTCCAAAAACAACAAAATCTTCCTTTTTTTCTTTTGCCATTTTCCAATCTAGTTCATGCAACAACTCTGTCATAATTTGTCTGGTCATCCAAGCTTTCTTATTCCACTTCCAAGTTACAGGCAAGTTGTTTATGTTTATATTTTTGAATGCTCTGGGTTTAGCTGCTTTACCAATGACTAAAAGTTTTTCTTTTTCCCCTGCCATATTTGCACAATGCAAAATTGTAAATCTCTTTTTGGGATATTTATCACCAACACATTTTTCTTTTTTTAATGTTAGCGTTTTGTTAGGCAGAGCTCTGAAATAGAGACCTGTTTCATCAGCATTAAAGATTTATCTGGGTGAATATTCTTTGATAAGAGAAGGGCATTTCTCCCAGAATGATGAGACACTTTCAGCAATCAACGAGGCTCCTTCCCCTAAAATTGTTTTAAAACTTATATTGTGGCGTTTTCTGAATTTATTAAGCCACCCAGAAGAAGCACTGAATGCTGAATGTCCTTAGGACAGGGCGATTTCTTTTGCTTTGCAGCGTATTAACGGACCTGAAAAAATTTTTACCAATAAGTTCTCTTCTATTTGAGCAGAATGCCAACACTTCATTAATTTTTGAATTAATGAGAAAATAAATTTCCACATATTCAAAACACCTCATAAAAAATTATTCATGTGCATACCTGCCAGAGGAATCCCTTTATGGCGAGATGCTGTAAACCATTCATAACACAACAATCAATTTTGGTACCATCACCAGTTAGAAAGCTTCTCTTTCCATTCACATTGGTGTTCGACATCCACTTGTTCATAAGGATTTAATTATGTCTAATTATATCAGCAGCTTGTGTTTTTCCGATATCAAAACGCTTAGATAAATTCCGTACACTCAATTTTTCCTTATTGTACACTTCAGTTATCTCAATTTTCTGTTTGAGAGTGAGTATTTTTCTTTTTGGAGCCATTTATTTTACTGAGTCAACGTCAGAATTCAGACTAACATCAATTAAATTCTCTGGAGTTTCGTGCCGCAGATGAGATCGATAAATCCCCGGTTCACTCGGGGAAGTCCCTCAGTGAAGACTGGTACTAATGTTGGCGCGCGACACAGAAACCTCTTCTTCTTTCACATTGCGTCCCATTTGACGCAATGAACTCACAGGGATACTTTCCACACAGAATTGAAACAGAACCGTTATTTTTTATTTTGGTTTTGTCCGGTTAATAGAACATACCTTAGTGTCCGCGTCCGTTCAAGGGAATGTCCGTTCAAGAGACAACTTGCACAATGTAAATTATATGGGAGTCAGTCGGGACTATGAAAAACTGTCCGTTAAAGGGAGGTATCCATCTAAAGGGGGTGTCCGCGAGGGGAAATTTCACTGTACTCGTTAAAAAAACTACATATGATGGATAAAAATCATTCTGCGTTTGAATTCGAAGACTTATCATTTTCTTCGTTTGAATTTTGGTTCGTTATTTCCCCAAATAAATTATTTCAATCGTACTAAAGTACGTTTTATCTATACCTGTACGGACTTCATCGGAGTACAAGGTTTTTTGGTACTTAAAATAATAAATAGGGGGGTTTTCTCATGATAGAAGGCTAATTACAACATATTAAATATTTAACAGTTTTATTCTGCTAACCTCACTACAAATTTTAATTTTAAAAAACCTTTTTCTCAAAATATTTTGGAAATTGAATTGAATAAATGCCTTAGAAAAGACAGTTTCTATTCAGTAGACATATATAATTAACACCCATTACTCAGCACGAAAAGGAATAAAATAATACAAAGAAAATATAAATTATTAATTAAAAACATTAATATCCTTCAAGTATTCATTTAATATTTTTGATTAATAATTTATTAAATAAATGGAGTATGCGGTTGGCTATAGGTGAAACATTATAACAATTTCATTTAAAAAAATTCACAAAGTTTTTATGTTTCACAATTTATTCAGAATCATGATACGTGTTTCGGTCTTTCGACCATGAAAGGAGTACAAAAGGGAACTAAGCTTAAAATTGAAAAGGTTCTTTTATTACACTTAGGACATCTGTGTACTTTAATGGCGCATGAAAATAACAGCATCCAATATAGGGGTGTTCCAAAGAGTATTTGGAAATTTGTTAAATTCTCCTTTTTCTGAATGGATTTTTTGATTAAAAGAATTTCCAAATAATCCATCAATTTACCCTTATTAACATTATATATAGTAAACTGACATCTTTCTCATTAAAAAAATGATTACTTTCTATACAATGTGCTGCAAAACCAGTTGATTTCTGATTTTTCAAAATAGACATCCTATGTTCTTTGATTCTATGTTGTAAACATCGGCCTGCCTGTCCTATATTTGTAGCATTACAATTATCACAATTAATTTGATAAATCCCCGATTCGGAAAAGTTGGGGTTTCTTTCTTTATTGATCACCAAAATCTTATCTAAATTATTTCTATTTACTGCTAAAAAATTAATTGCCATTTTATGAAGACCACTAGAGATCCTACTGCTGAAAACTTTCATATAAGCCATTGAAAATCATATTTTTTTTTTCATAAGGATCATTTATATTGATATAAATTTTTTTATATACCTTTTACAGATCAGTGGAACAATTGTCTAATGATTACAAAAATATTTTGAGTGTCAAAAACTTTAAATGTCATGAATCTTACAGTACTTTTTCTTTATGTATGACAAAGTTACATAAAGAACACATTCCTATGAGACCTGTTTTTTCATATATAATTGCACCAACTTATAATTTTTGTGAAGATTTGGCTATAAATCTTCCGTCCATAATAAATTGTACTCCACCGTATACTGTCAAAAATTCTTTAGAATTAATTAGAATTAGAATTAATTACATACTACCTTACCAAACAAATATAAATTCATCTCATGCGACGTGAAAAGCCTATTCACTTCTATTCCAACTGATAAAGTCAAAACAATGTTAAAAACTATGATCAATAACAGTCATCTATTACAAAATAATAAAGAAAATCATTTCAAAACTTTAGAGATGTGTTTAGAACAGAATTATTTTAAATTCAACAATAAATTCTTTAAACAAATCAATGGCTCACAAGGGAAGTCCAATAAATCCACTTTTAGCTGAATTATTTATGTCTTAAATAGACAAATTATATTTGCTATGACTAAAAAAAGTTGGTAAAACTAGTTCACTTTTGGGCGAGATATGTAGATGACGTATTTTGCATTTGGACTGGAACTGAAAGGCTACTAACGCAATTTTTTTGAATCATCTGAATAACATAAATGAAAATATTAAATTCACAATATAAATAGAAAAAAGTTGTTCAATCAACTTCTTAGATCTTAATATAAGTCATAGTAATAATAAGTTCGATTCGAATTTTTTAGAAAACCTACCACTACTGATACCATAATCCATTCAAAATCCAATCAGACATGGCAAATTAAAATGTCAACATTCCATTGTTTAATTCAAAGACTCCTAAGCATCCCGTTGAACGAAGCCAATTTCCGAAAAGAATTCAATATAATTAAAACTATAGCGGTGAACAATGGCTATTGAAATTATTGACATAATGATTAAAAAGAAAACTTACCACAATATTTCAAAAAGATTTTATATTATTCTAAATGATCCTTATGAAGAAAAAAAAATATGGTTTTTAATGGCTTATATAAAAGGTTTCAGAGGTGGATCTCTAAAGCTCTTCATAAAATGGGAATTAATTCTTTAGCAGTAAATTTAAATAATTTAGCTAAGATGTTGGTGAACAAAAAAGAAAAGGAACCCTAACATTCCCGAATCGGGGATTTATCAAATTAAATATGATGATTGTACAGCTCATTATAAAGAGCAAACAGGCCGATTTTTACAACATATAATCAAAGAACATAGGACGTCTATTTTGAAAAATCAGAAATCAACCGGTTTTGCAGAATATTGTATAGAAAATTATCATTTTTTTAATGAGAAAGTTGTCAATTTACTATATTATCTTAATAAGGGTAAATTGATGGACTATTTGGAGATTCTTTCAATCAAAAAACCCATTGAGAAAAAAGAGAATTTGACAAATTTCCAAATACTCTTTGGAACACCCTATATTGGATGCTATGGTTTCCACGCGCCATAAAAATACACAGAAGTCCTAAGTGTAATAAAAAACCTTTCCAATTTTAAGCTTAGTTCCTTTTTGTACTCCTTTAAAGATGGTCGAAAGACAGAAACACGTGTCATGATTCTGAATAAACTGTGAAACAAAAACTGTGTAAATTTTTTTAAATAAAATTAATAATTCATATTTTCTTTGTATTGTTTTATTCCTTTTGGTGCTGTGTAATGATTGTTAATTTTATATGTCTACTAAATTAAAACTGTGTTTTCTAAGACATATTTATGTGATTTAATTTTAAAAAGTTTTTGAGAAAATTTTTTTGTGAAATTAAAATTAAAATTTTCAGTGAGGTTAGCTGAATATATCTGTGTGATGTTTAAGATAGGTAAGATAGGTCTTCTAGAACACTCCTCAGAAACTTGAGTATACGACTCTAGAAAAAACATACAGATGTAATTTTATTGATTTACATATGATAGGTATCCATTCAGAATCATATCCAGAGAAATTCCCCAAAAATATTGAAAACTGGGATGTAATAAAATTCGGTTTGATCATTACACAAATTTCCAACAAATTTCGTTTCAGACCTATACATTCAACCTGTAAAATCTCGAAAAAAGATAAACGAAACATACGTTAGTACCATTAAAATATATGTTTCATTAATGAACCGATTTTAAACGATATTTCACGTATCGAAATTGAAGATCTGAAATCATGAATTCATGAAAAATATATAAAATGAATAAATGTTAAGATAACAATAACCTTCGGAATAAAAAAATCGAATTTTATTATACCTCCCTTTACAATATTTTCAAGAGATCAGTCTGAACGCAATTACGAATGGAATATTTAAGGGGTGGGACTAGAACAGATTGTTTCATCAAACAACAATCCAGTTTTCACTAAAAAATTGATCCACAAATTGCCCTGAGAGCATTTAATTTTTATTGAATTTCCCACTACTTCAAAATGCAAATCTGAGATGTCCCAACCTTACAAGCTCTAAACAAATTGAAGTAATATAATCATTCAATATTCTTTCGAAAATTGAAAATTTAAGGTACCAAAAAACTGCATACTGTATACACTGATACTCTGACGACATACGTTCAAGTATGGACGAAACATACGTTAGTATCATCAAAATAAAGTAGAACTAGAAACAAACGTTTTCATTGATGGGTCAAATATAAATAATTTGTTCAAGGCATTGGCTAAATCAGTTCAAATATAGGATTCTTTGAAATGATAATTCATTGCTATTATCAGCTCATCTAATTAACAGATCTACGTGCATATTTACCAACTTGTGGAAGTTAAAGTTCCCCAATTCCTCAAATTAATCACGTATCAAAAGTTTCACCGCACAAATATGCAGTTCGAAAATAATTATAGACCGCTTAGATAGGCAAATTTTTGGAAGTCGTAGACTTAACGATCTTTTTATTATAACTCTTCTCCTTGTAGAAATTTGGAAATCTCATTATCTCCCTCGGGAATATAAATACATTTTTCTCAAATTGAAACGTACACTTCGTCATCATGAACTTCAGAGTAGTGTTTGGTCTTATGTGCCTTTCAGTTTTCAGTGAGGCCGCAAAATTACGTGAGTATTCTTTTAATTAGTCAACTTGATATTTTGACCACATTTTCGTTATAATTTCAGCATCGTTCTTCAAAAAATGTAAGCTGAGCGACAAGACTTGCTTGAGAGACGCTATAGAGGATGGAATCTGGAAGTTGGAAAAAGGTAGGTGACATTTCTGAGAAATTTCAAAAAATTTTTACCCTCTTCACTAAATTAGTTAGATTTGCGAACGAAAAATACTTTTTTCATCAGGTGAATTGAAAATTAAATGGAAAATTTCACATTTTTAATCGCCTTCTAAACTTTTGAAAAAAAATCTTTATTAGACCAACAATTGTTTTAAAAAGACTATAATATTCGAAATCATTTCCATATTATATGGGGTGGGTCGGAAAGTAATTTCGTTTTTTTTTTGGGAAAATGAGAGATAATAGAGATAATCGTTTAATGAATAAATATTTTATCAAAATACACAGGGTGTATATGAACAGATGCGAATCCTTGTCAAAAAAAAGTGCGTCTTTCATATAAACTTTATTTTTTTGAGCCCCCCCCTGCTTAGTTACATCCCCTAAAGATGTATGTTACAATAATCTCAAAATGATGAGCCAAATAAAAAAATAATTGATATGAATATCAGAACAAATTAAAACTCTTAGTCTCCTATAATTTCAATTTCAAAAAATTGCATTCAAAAACTTTTAAAATAAAATTAATTTCTAATGAGCATAGCTTATATTTAATAGATGTATGAAATCAAAACTCAATATATAATATCAAATGGAATAAATAACCTAATAAATAATAATTCAATTAAAATTAATAAATAAAAATTTGAAGGAGACAAAATTTTGTTTCTGATCTTACAATTATGAAAACTAAAACCTTTTCAAAAATACAAAACATAATTTTAAGAACTTCTCAAAAAAAATAATTCATTTGAAATATGTTATTTTTTGAAATTAAAATTAAAGAAGACTAACAGATTAAATCTGTTTTGATATTTAAATTTTGTAATATTCCTTCTATAGAGTAAAAAACTTTTTCTTATTATTTAAAAAAATAATTGTTATTGAATCAAAGTTAATCAAAAGTAGTCAGCCGTCATAACAAAATGACACCCGCTTACTAGATAAATTTTAGTTCGCAAATAATTCCAGCCTCAACGATTCACGCTATCATGTTGATAAATAATTTTTTTCTCGAAAACTTTGAATTTTAGCAAGAAATTACATGAGACCTTATTTGTTAAGAATGGATCAAGTTATCCAAAATAAATTTTTTTATTGTAAAATAGGAATATGGAATAAGGTTTAGGGGTGGCTTTTTCTACCCCTTGCAATCATAGAGGAACACCACCAAACATTTTTTGAGTACATTCTCGCCCGCATAAAATGTCTGCTAATTTCATTCTTGTCAGTTGTTTGGTTTTCAAGAAAAAATTTGAAAACTGTTTTTCGGGCGTCATCTTTAGGGGCTGTAGCTAAGCCGGGAGGGGACACAAATAAATAAAGTTTATATGAAAGACCCACCCTATTTTTTGTCAAGAAATCAAGAAATCAAGAAATATTGGACATTCTGGTCCAATACCTTTTGCCATCTGTCTAGTAGTAGCATGATTCCACGCTGGTCTCTGCTGGAAAAAAATTAATCCAAATGATTTTTGACCTTTTATAGTTAAGGAGTTCAGAAAATTGCGAACAATTTTATGAGTACCCAATATATCTATCCCATTTTAAGATCTGTTTCGTTTCTTTGTTACTGGCTGATTATAAATATTTTTATAGGTTTGCCATCGTTTGGATTGCCTTCCCTGGATCCTCTGGTAATTCCAGAAATGTCAATAGGAGCTGGAACTATTGTCAACGTTAAACAAAACTACAAGAATGTTACTATCACAGGAACCAAAAATATTACATTATTGGATGCTGAGTAAGTTTCGAAGTTTTTCCCTTACTTTTTAGTTTTTATAAATGAAATATAATCGACTTTGTTTCCAATGAAATTTTGAGTTTGAGTGAAATACAGTTTCCAGAGAGAAAAAAATGTGAAAAGCTTTGATGGAATTAATAAGAAGTATGAGCTATGGTAATAGAAAGTTCTAGAAATCGAGACAGTGTAACATATCGGGTGTTTTTTTTAGAGTGATAGAACTTTAAATTGAAATAAAACACATTTTAATTAAGATTGAAGCCAATTTTTTTTTTAATTGAAAGATAATTTTATGACATTTATGTTTTGAAAATTATTTCCGGCATATGTCCACCATGACTAGCTCTGAGGAACCGCATTCGACCAGACCAATTTTGGACCACTTTTTTGAGTAATTCAGGCCTCATTTCATCAATAACATGAGTTATGTTGGCTTCCAAAACACCATGCTATTTTGTAACCTCTTTATTGTCTCATATACAGCACTTCTTTCCAGATCAGTCAATTGCACTAATTTTATAACGATTCGAAAACCTTTTCTATACAAATATTCTACCTGTTTTTTTTCTGCTTGTGACATTATTTCATAAATTGTATACCTGTTGACAATCAACAATATTTAACAAATAGTGTTGCCATGCAACTTTGCCCATAGCCGACTATCTGCACAAACTATTTTACACATTACTTTTGTCTTAAAATGTAACAAACAAGAAGTATATTAAAATTATGAAAAATAATAAATTCTAGATACTTTCTAGACGAACTATAAATAAAATATGGAACATTTATTTTTCCTTTTGCATTAGGATAATATGAGTTCTTCAAATTGTCTGATATTTGGAGTTTTTCTCCTGAAGAAGCTTCAGTCAATTAAATTGGACTTGAAGATGGAAAGCTTATGGTTAAGTTGGAAAATTATTGTCAAAAATAATCTAAAAACATCAAATTTTCAGCTTTCGAAAGTGGAGTCATTTTTTCTATGATATTTCATGATCGCAAAGTGAAGCATTATTTTTTATCAATTTTGACGATAAATTCAAACTGGAAATTATTTAGGTTTTTATGATTTTCTTTTCTTCATTTTAGAGTGAATATGTCGCAGGGAGAACTTTATCTGGCTATGTCTTACCCTGGTTTTAAGCTGGAGGCTGATTATGATATGACGGGTAGAGTTTTGGTTTTGCCAGTTATTGGACATGGAAAATGCACAATTACATTAGGTAAAGTACATTATCAGCAATTATGATGTCAAGAGTTAATAATTCATTTCGAAAATTAGTTCAATATATTCCGGAGATATACAGGGTGTATATGAATAGTTGCGAAATAATTTAGGGGCTTATTCCTTGTCAAAAAATAGGGTGGGTCTTTCATATAAACTTTATTTTTTTGAGCCCCCCCGCTTACAGCCCCCTGAAGATAGCGCCCGAAATACATTTTTAATTCTTTTTTTAAACCAAGAAACTGACAATAATTGTAACTGAATCAAAGTTAATCAAAACTAGTCAGTTGTCATAACAAAATGACATCCGCTTACTAGATAAATTCTAGTTCGGAAATAATTCCAGCCTGTACGACTCACGCTATCATGTTGATAAATTTTTTTTCTCAAAAACCTTGAATTTTAGCGAGAAATTTCAAGAGACCTTATTTGTTAAGAATGGATCAGGCTATCCAAAATTAATTTTTTTATTGTAAAAAAGGAAAGGATGTTTAAGGGTGGCTTTTTTACCCCTTGTAATGATAGAGGAACACCAACAAAAATTTGTTTCGATGCCTTCTTGACCGCATAAAATGTCTGCTTAATTTTATTCTTGTCAGTTTTTTGTTTTTTCATAAAAAAAATAAAAACTGTTTTTCGGGCGCCATCTTTAGAGGGCTGTAACTAAGCAGGGGATGCTAAAAAAATAAAGTTTATATCAAAGCCCCACCCTATTTTTGACAAGGAATCACTCCCTAAATTTTTTCCCAAATATTCATATATACCCTGTATTTATAATTAATATTTTATATGAAATAACTTCAAAAAAACGGTAATTGGTTATGAAGGTAGAGATACCAATTAATATCCTTTCTCTGACATTGAGCTTCATTAGACAACTTACAGCAATAACTAGTTCAATTGTATGTTGACCATCTGCAATTTCTTATGCACACATTGATATGTCCAGCCTTGGAAGGCTATAGGTGATAGATATCTTCTTGGAGTATCCCATTCAAGTTTACCATATCTACATAATTGAGGGCTGCTGAAACGCCTCTGAAGAGTGCTGCAAAGTCAAAAACTTGAGACAAATCATGTCCCAGACATGTTATTGAATCAAAGATAAATCAGGTTATATTTTGAGCCAAGGTGAACGATTGATGTGATGCCGCTACATGGAGGCTATCATTTCTATGCCAATCTGCAGTCTGCATCTTGATAGAAGGCAGCGCTTTGTGTGGTTCGATTACTTCCTTGATATCGTGCGATACTATCAACTTACCACTGATGAAAACTAGTAAAAATCTGTTACCATATGATATTAAATCTCATATCTTAATGCCCGTAGTGTAGTGAAAATGGCACTCTCTATCAAATCTTATAACACGTCGTGTTCTCTACTTCGATCACCATGAATTCCCAGATAGAAGCGTTTCCACTGAATTCTCTCCCAACCCCAGAAAAGAAATGTCGATGTTCAGCTATGAGAGGTAACACTCTGAGTAGACGATAAGAAGATAGTCGATAACTTAACGCTCTTTTATCATTTAACGATGTTGCAGCCATCTCAAAAACTGAACAGATGAACCTGAATATTCATCACACATAACAACATGTAGAAAATTATTAATATCGAATATTTTTCTCATTAAGTATCTATTCAATTCAGTATGAGCTATTTCAAAAGGTCTCTGCAGCTTCAAAATATAATTGACATCACTTTTTTGTTCTCCTCTTTTTTTGCTAACGCAACTAACATATATCTCTTTCCTTAGACCAACCAAGACCAACTTATAGGGCCACATTCGAGCTTTTCGAAAGGAAGGGAAAGAAGTACGTCAGAATCACAAGCCAAAAATACAAGGTTAATGCAAGCTTCGCCAAATATTACTTCGAGAACATTTTCAATGGTGACGAACGTTTGGGGGCTGAAATTAACAAGGTGTTGAACGACAACTGGCAAGAGATCTATAATGAGCTCACACCAAGTTATGAGGTAGCTATTGGATCATGGCTTAGCGGCATTGCCAACAGATTTTTCGCAAGGGTTCCATTAACCGAGATCTTCTTGCCTGAGAAATGAAAGAGACGAAGAGAGATTTCCACCAAGTGGAAATGAATATTGGAGTGAATACCTGATAAATTTTTTCAAAATATTTGCATTGTATGTAAATGACTAGGTATAAATAAAATAAATAAATGTTTAATAATTCACCTGGATATTTTCAGTATAGTATAAAAAAAATCGTTTTTGAAATTCTTTAAGATTTTAAATATAAAACAGAATTATTCTTTGGATAACTTGTTTTCATTAAATCAAATCAAAATGTCTCAGGAAAACTATGTTTCTTTTCAAGTAGACATATAGAATTCTTAAATATCGTAACAACATTCCAAATTATATAAGAAATTAATAAAAAGCACAGAAATTAAATATCTGAGTTAACATTGTCGCATGTAATGAAATTTAATTTCATATTATATATATAAGTAGAATATATTTAGGAAATATATCGGGTGTTTTTTTTAGAGTGATAGAACTTTAAAATGAAATAAAACACATTTAAATTAAGGTTGAAGCCAAATTTTCTTTTATTTGAAAGATAATTTTATGACATTTATGTTTTAAAAATAATTTCCGTCATATGTCCACCACGACTAGCTCTGAGGAACCGCATTCGACCAGATGATGCCTCCAGCGTGTAAAGCACACCATAAAGTGAATTTTTCAAGATGGAATGGAACCTGCAGAACGTCTTGGGGATTGTTTTTACTCCATATACGGTAATTTTGCTTGTTTACATAGCCGTTCAACCAGAAATGAGCTTCATCATTAAACACAATTTTACGATAAAAAAGTGGATCAACTTCAAGCTGGTCTAGGGCCCAATCAGCAAACAAACGACGCTTAGTAGCTTTAGTTCTTGAATCAGTTGGATCTTATATGGATGTAGACCAAGATCTTTACGCAGAATTTTCCATGTGGTTGATGCACAGAGTCCAACATGTTGTGAACGTCGACGAATAGACAAATCTGGATCATCATTAACACCATGACTTACAGCAGCGATATTTTCTTCTGTACGTACAGTTCTTTGTCTTGTTTTGTTGTTGCATCGAGTAGAGAAAATGTTGTCCGAAATCTATGGATAGTTCGACGAATAAGCTGCTTTGATGGACGATTATGTAAACCATAAATTTCACGAAGTGCGATGTAGAGGGTGATTCCTTGTCAAAAATTGGGCTGAGTCTTTCATATAAACTGTATATTCTGAGTCCTCAGTGCATCTTTACAGCCCCCTAAGATGGCGCCAGAAATGCAGTTTTCAATTTTTTACTTGAAAAACAGAAAACTGACAATAATTGTAACTGAATCAATGACTCACGCTATCATGTTGATAAATTATTTTTTTCTCAAAAATCTTGAATTTTAGCAAGAATTTACAAGAGACCTTATTCATCAAGAACAGATAAAGCTATCCAAAATTAATTTTTTTATTGTAAAATAGGAATATAGAAAAAAGTTTCTTGCAAAAGAAGGTTTAGGGGTGGCTTTTTCTACTCCTTTCAATCATAGAGGAACACCACCAAAATTTTTTTTGAATGCCTCCTAGCTTGCATAAAATGTTTGCTTAATTTTATTCTTGTCGGTCTTTTGGTTTTTAAGAAAAAAATTAATTAATTATGGTACACTATTTCTGACGATTTCTTCTACGAAGTGTTGCGGTTCTAAAACTCCGCTGGAGTTGTTCCGAGATTGAAAAGGCGGGTGCGCTTTATCATTATTGACAGGTTTCTATCTCTTCAGTGCTGTCAAAATTTAGAGTTATTAATTATTTTTGCGATCTAGAGACTTTATGCGCCAGATCGATATCAATCGTTTTCGCTGGCTGTTCGTGATCAAGAGAGTTAATTTTGATTGAGTCGTTTTGTGGGAACATTTGGTGTGAGAATAGAGATCAGCATTTCTAGTTGTAAACGTCTTGGGACGGATTTTAGGAAGCTTCATGTTAAAGTTATTGGAAGTCATTAAAAAAAATATATAAAACAGTCATTTATTTCCACAAAAATGTTTGTACTACCACAACAATTGTTTCACCACGATGTGGCTTTTTCAGGTATTACATTGTACACAGTACAATGTAAGCATTGAATAATTTAATAAGATTAGTTTTAAACAGACAACCAGGTGAGAAATATAAGTATTCATATTTCCTCTCAGATCACCTTTATAAATTTCATATATTAATTCAAATCTTGCTTCTTGTACAACTGACTCATCTAGAGCACTTAATGCAATTTTAAGAACTTATTGAAGAGAAATATTGATCAATCATTTCTTTAGATCATTTTATAGTTTCAAATCAAAATGTTGAAACTTATACACGAATATACTGAGATGAAAAAGACCTCTAACATTAAAATGCATTCATTGATTCAACATTCAAAACTATTTGGACCAGAATGAAGAATTTTTTAAATTTTGTTCATCTTGAGAAGGTCACCTAATAATTTGACGCAGTAATGTTGACATAGTTTCTGGTGACCTCGTTCAGATATTTGCCATATAGGGCTATGTGTTTGACTGTTCAATGTGGTCTTCACTCAGTGTTCATGATGTTGAGTCATTTACTTCATGAAGTAACCTAAAACGATTCAGCTTTGAAATATGTTCTCATGTGTTTTTAATTTAAATATTATTATTTTTATGTGGGACCTATTGAAAGCAACTAAGAAATTATAATTAATTTGTTGAATAATATAATTTGATTCAGAAAATTATTTCATCATATTTATATATTAGAGGAATTGAGAAGGAAAAATTTGAGAATAAAATTAAGAGTTGAAGTGAGGTTAGTAGAATAAACCTGTATAATATTTGAAAAGTTCCATAAATTTCTCTTCATACCTTGTAATATATTATTATAATATTATTTGCACACATCGTCAAAAGTCGATGACCCCCCCTATCATCTCTCAACTTGTTGAATGTAACATGACAATTTTTTGTGTGTGAAATCTACACTATCGTATCAATTGAATGAAAACAATAAACCAGCAAAAAATGTTTCTTGTTCGGGAGAATACAGGTATATTCGAAGTTAATCAGTTTTCTGCGAATAGCGAGAGTTGTAATATTGAGAATATTCCGTGGAAAATGCCGGGACATAAATATACTGGTAAAACCAAAACTCTACCCATCATATCATAATCAGCCTCCAGCTTAAAACCAGGGTAAGACATAGCCAGATGCAGTTCTCCCTGCGACATATTCACACTAAAATGAACAAGTGACAAGGAAACACCCCCTAAATTTTTTCGCAACTATTCATATACACCCTGTAAACGTCTATAAAGTGTAACACTGCTTCTAATGCATTTTATTCAATATAATTCTAGAAAGTTTCCAAGAAATTTCTAATTTTTTTAAAGAAAGTATTGAGAAATTTCCGAAAATTAAAATTTGTAGTGAAGTGTATTTAAGATATTAGAAAAAACCCTATACCAAGTAAAGTTAAATTATTTTCATTCTATATAATTTCTTCACTTCATACATACATACATTTCTGTCCAATAGTTCAGTTGAATCTTCATGAACAAGGTCGGCAAAATTTAGTAGAAACTACTGTAATACACTTATCGAAGAAAAATTTAATTGCCGTCTGTATGGCTTTTTTTGGAACACCATAAATGTCAAAAAAAGTAACTTGTAGACATATGGTAGTTGAAGAAGGAAGGAAGAAGGAATTTCAGAAAAACTTAGACAAATATTAAATGAAAATATCGATTAAGATTCGTTTTAAATTGAAATAACAGCCTGGTAAATTCCTGTTCTACAAACTTATTCAGTTTTATTCATCATTATATTCGCATATCTCTTTTCAGATAAAATATTCGGTTCTTTTGTGTGAGACTTGATCAAGTGTAATGATGTCCGATAATTTCAACATTACTGAAATTATTTTGTTGATATTCTTGTATTAGGACTAATCAAACTCCACTCAGGAATGAATCCGAAGAATATAAATACGAAAATTAACTGAAAACGATGTATTATTGATGCGCTCTTTAACCTATTGTACACGTTGAAAATGAAATTTTTAATAGTTTTTTCGACTTTCCTTGTCGTTGCATTCGCTGAAAAATTGCGTGAGTAGAATTAATTAGAGGGTGACTTGGTTAATATTATTATATAATAAATAATTCACACCCTTATTATAGCTTCCAGTTTCAAGAGATGCAGTACCAAAGACAGTATTTGTCTAGTAGCAGCTGTGCAAGATGCCATCCCTAAGTTTAAAAATGGTGAGTTTATGTTCTATGAATCTGAAATTTGTTTTTTGGTTTGAATTAAAGTATGGAATTATTTTCTTAATTGCTTAGACATTATGGAGTTTTAGAATAAGGAAGGTAATTAAATGAAATAATCGGCAGATTTGCGATATATTGAAACGATAATTACTTAATGAAAAATTTTTAATTTTGAGACACGAACTTGTTTAAAATAATTTTTACTGCTGATCTGCAAATTTTTTACTTCATAAAGATGGTCCTAAATTTAATTTATTATTGACTCTTGAAAGCTAAAATGCATGTAAAGCTACAATTTCATGCTACTAGAAATAATATTGCTTGATTTTTGTATAAGATTTTTCAGAAATAGCTTTTTAATTAACTACTCAATAATATCAAATGCGTGCAAGTTGTTTCAATAATTCACTAGACAACATACATATTTCCAATATCAGAAACCGAAGATTTCTAGGAAACAGCAACGTAAATGCCCGAAATACTATAGAAAATAAAAAAGGCCTTTTTGAACTATATGTTGAACATTTTTGGATGATAGAACTTGTGATTCTTCAACATCCAATCGAAACATGTATATGTATAAGGTGATGTCTAAATAATTATATTATTATTTATATTGTTTTTTATCCTTTATTAGTTAATTTCCACCACATGTGATGATAATATATATGTCTATAAAGTGATACAGTGTATTTAGGACATGTTTTGATATATAATTCTAAATGTTTTCATGAGATTCATTTAGACTAAAATATGTAGAAGTTCTTGTGAATTAATTCCAGCTGTTATTCTGTAATATTGTTATCACTTTAAAAAATGTTTCACGAAGTGATTCGTAAGAAACCAATATCCTTTGAAACAATTTCATTTGCCTACTTGAAAAATAACTCAGATATTCATAGAAAAAAGTAATTTCAAATGATCCTCCAATTAAATTTTAATTTCAGGTATTAAGGACTTCGGAATTCCTCCTCTAGATCCTCTTTTCATTCCTGAAATGAGCTTGGGTGGTGGCAAGAAAGTGATACAGCTTCACCAAATATACAAGAACGTGTCACTTAAAGGGTTATCGGAATGCAACGTTACAAGCTTCAAGTAAGACGATGAGATTTTAATCTAAAAATTGCACTCTAATTCTTGTGCGTCTATTATATCCGTACTTTTCGAATACTGAGCCCAAATTGCCCTTGAAAGAATATATTCAAACTAAAGATAAATAATTTATAGTCAAATTCAATGCTTTCCGTCCGTTTTGCCATCTATAAATGCGATGAAATTGAAATGAAAGAGTTGAGGTTTCTAATGTTAAACCAAAATATGAAGATCGAAATTATGAATGGAAAAAATGCACCCATTAGCTTCAAAATATGCTGAAATAATTTTTTTTCAGTCACAAAAATCGAACCTTATTAAATTAGAAGGACTACAGAAATGTGGATATAAAGACTTTTTTGCGTCTTTTTTTAGATCAAAATTTTCTATTTCAAGAATTTCTTTGAAAATATACTTTCTCAATTATGACATTTGACAGATGATTAAAATAATAAATTTTAACGTTTTCGTATGAATAACAAATTTGATCGCTAGATCAGGCTATCTGCTTGGCAATCGGAAGATCAGCATTCGAACAGCAGAGAAAACCTTTTGCATTTTTTATTTTCTCGAGAAAGGGAAAAATTCCTAAGAGCATTATTACATTTGCCAATGATATGACAAAAAACCTTAGATAATAATGATAGGGCATGCCAAAACCCTTACGCTGAGTGGTTCTATGAATTCTTTGGACATAAATAATCGATTTTCAGATTGGATATGAAAGAAAAAACTCTCTTGACTTATACTACAGTTGATCAATTGGAAATTAGTGGATATTATGAAGCAAATGGTAGAATACTTTTGCTTCCTGTGAAAGGACATGGACTATTCAATATTATTTTAGGTAAGCAATATATGAACTCATTTTAATTTTGTAATTATTGGTCACTAGTACCTTTCAAATTCTGCAAATTCTTAGAAAATTGTATTAAACGCTTATATTTCAAGTAGTGCTGAAGAATTCTTGGACAAGTTCAATATATATATTCGAAAGTCTGACAGTACTTTTGGGGAAAAATTTAAGAGTAGAAATTTGCATAGTTCTCATGCTCCAATAGAAATATCAAGTTCTTCGATCGAACAAAACCTGCTCATTGGTTGTGAAAATATAGCTATTTGTATCTCGAAAAATAACATGAAATCAAATTGTTAAATATTGAATTATGAAGCTGATATAAAACAAAGTTCAATAAATCATACAATATTCACGACGTATTTGTATGTCGTGAATTATAAATTTTAACCTTCACGATAAAAATATAATTTAACGACTTACATTTCAACTAATTTACAAGCTTGGCAAAGATGATATATATATTCATAATTTTTTGCTTTGAAGAAACAAATATACTTTGAGTTAACACTTGAGAATATTTATAATCTAGTTATGCATCTAGTTATAATAAAAAGGGGGTTTATTTACTTGATAGAAGGCTTTTTAGAAGGTTCTCTCTGATATATTTAGACAGCTCAAGGAATTTATTTCATAATGGCCTATTTACTATAAGACATGTTTTCAGCTTAGTTCAAATTCCTCCCTTTTCTCGAAACAACTTTAACTACCTCCTTATTCTTGTTTATGTACCAGTTAATTAATTAAAACAAATTGTAGAAATTACTATGTTTTACTACCAATAAAAATATATTTTACACATTTTCTTGTGACTCGAGTTTCGGGAAATGAACTATCCCATCATCAGACAACTTCCAGTTGTCAAGAAAATGTGTAAAATATATTTTTATTGGTAGTGAAACATAGTAATTTCTACAATTTGTTTTAATTATGATCAACTACCAAATAGTAACGGCTGAAACAATTCAGTATCTGAAAAGTGCTAGTGTAGCCAAACAAGCCGGTTTATATAGAAGACTTACCAGCTAATTGATTATATTTCAATAAACACAAGCTTGTTTCACTTAAAAAAAAGAAAAAGGAACATCTATTTTGGTGATAATATTTTGAATAGCTGTAATAATATTGTAAGGTCATTATATATATATATATATATATATATATATATATATATATATACATATATATATATATAATATATATATATATATATATTTTCTTAAATTAATCTTAAAGCATCAAATTCTTATAAACTCCAATTTCACCAATTATAACATAAATACAGTATTTCGGAAGATGACAAATACTGAGACAATTTGAATAATAATTTGATACGGAATCGTTCCATCTTTTTTGAATTTTTCAGTCAATATGGTACTCAAAGAATATGAAAATATTCATAATGATAATACACACTATTTTCTATAGTGCGTCTAGATAGTATTCGGAAAAAAGCTAGATTTTAATTATTTAGTATATATTTTTAATTTCTGAATTAGAAAATTATAACAAAATATTCATCTTATTTACTTATACATTTAACTGTAAACACTTGACTAAACGTCGAGGTACACTCGAAGCTAGATCACCTCCATAATTTTCGGTGATGGTAGTACAGGACTGTAAAATTGACTGAAATGAATCATCTTTATGTCTTGGCGCTGCTCGTTCAACTTCAGTCTTCATTAGTCCCCATATGTTTTCAATGGGACTAAGATCTGGTGAAGCTGCTGGCCATGAAATGGTTGTCACTTGGTGTTCTTGCATCCAAGCTTGAGTATAGGCCGAAGTATGGCATCTTACATTACCCTGCTGAAAACGCAACCCCTCTGGATATGAAGCATGTGCCGTTTCAAGGAGAAAATCTTTTAGAATGCCACAATACTTTTCACTATTAATGGTACCATCAACTAACTATACAGAAAGGCGTAGCACCACGCTGACGTATTGCTCCCCAAACCATTATTTTGGTGGGAAATTTGAACAGAAGGATTTTTAAGTGGAGCTTGAAACAACTTTCATCAGATGTAAAGACATTATTGAAATTATCTTCTCGAAAAAGTTGACAAAAATTCTATCCTTCGTTCCTTTTGTAAAGGTGTCATTAGAGGGGCTTTTTTTGGTTTCCTTGATACGTAGCCTTACCTTTTCAGTGACATACGGACGGTTTCTGGACATACTCTTATATTTCGTTGATTTCCAAATCTGTTAGCCAATTCGGAAAACCTCAGGCGAGGATTGTGTCGTCCTAAGGCCAAAAAAGCGTTTAAATTGTTTTCTTTAATCTTACGAGGTCTTTCTGAAACTGGTCTACGCCTCATATCCATGCCATTTTTATCTTCTTTATTGTCCCATATCAGCACTATTTCCCAGTTCAGTCAATTGCACTAATTTTTCAATGTTTCGAAAATATTTTCTGTACAAATATTCTACCTGTTTTCTTTTTTTTTAGTTGCGACATTATTTCATAAATTGTATACCTGTTGACAGTCAACAATATTTGACAAATAGTGGTGGCGTGCATCTTTAGCCTTAGCCGACTATCTGCACAACCTAATTTATACATTACTCTTATCTCAGAATGTTACAAAAAAGAAGTATATTAAAATTATAAAAATAATAATTTCCGGATGCTTTCTAGACGGACTATATAAACTTCAATTTTATCTATAGACGTGCACTATGATGGTATTCTATTGAATGTCCCAGCAAGTAATGGGCCAATTTGATTTGAGGGAGAACTCGAAAATATTTTCATTATAATTTGGTTAGGTTTTTTGAGTAACATAATACACTGATCAATCCCAGAAGAATGAAAGGGTTCTGTATGAAATTTTTAGTTCAATTATCTAAGTATTGTTCATTTATTGGAATTTACTGATTAATATTCATTATTTTTGATTGTCTCGGTCTTTACTTGACGGAAATTCATCTTCAATATAAGAAAAACAAATGTTAACTTCCGCTATTTTATTGCTTTTCACAACAATTGTTTCGTCATACCATGACTTCATCAGGTGAGTATTTAAACTGTTTAAATACTCACCTGATGAAGTCATGGTATGACGAAACAATTATTGTGAAAATCAATAAAATAGCGGAAGTTAACATTTATTTTTCTAATATTCATTATACACAGATGGATTTTTTATGTCAATAAATGGAAGAAATTATAGGGACCTATTATTAATGTTATCATTATTCAAGTAAATGTTCATCAGAATATGCTTATTTTAGGTTTATTGTGTCATAAGAGAACCGAATTAATCCAAAGCGATGATTTGATATAACATTTTTCTGCTTAAAATTATTGGGAAAACACAATTTACCACGATAAACTAATCGTATTACGAACAACATCCAAATCAAACAGATAAGCGCCATCCATATAATAATTTGTTGGCATTTACACTCTCTTATTGGGTATTGTGGGCATAAAAGTTGTTGTTAGTTATCTCACTAGAAAGTTTCTTTCTAATTTAGGTGGGGTTTGAACCTGCCTTTGAGCCTAACGTTTTTCTTGCGAAAGGGGTATCATAATTTTGGTATAATCCATCCAAAATATTTACTATTTCCGAAACATTATTTGATGAGAGTTTAATAGCAAATTATTTCTCATATATTTCAGTAGTTCATGATGACTATTTTTTGTAGATCAACCAGTAGGAACGCTCTACATTAATTTTGAGACCTATACGAAGAAGGGCAAGAAGCACCTCAGAGGAAATCTAGCAACCCTTATATTTGACGTCGATCACGCCTCTTACAAATTCAACAATCTCTTCGAAACGAATAAGGATATAGAAGATGGCCTCGAAAAAGTTTTGAACGACAACTGGAGGGAGATTTTTGACGAATTGGTCCCTACATATACTAACGCTTATGCCCAAGCTCTTCTACAGGTGGTGAACAGATTATTTGCTAAAGTTCCACTCTCAGAGGTCTTTTTGGACTACTGAAATGGATATTTGAAGGATTCAAAATATAGAAATAGAAATAATTTTTTATAGTTTCATTTATTTTCGAAGGTCTAAGTAATCGAATTCAGTTAGATTATAAGTCTATGGGCCGAATATGGGCAGTTACCGCTCCCCAGCTGTCGGATATCTATTTTACAATTTCAACTAGGACAAAAAAAAGAATACCAAAATCCAGAAAAGATGTAATTTTGGGGAAATACTGAAAATAATGAGTCTCATCATGAATTTTGCTTTTGGTCTGAACAAACACAATTACATTAAAGGTTAGAAGAAATATTTAAAACAAAGAAGCTTTTAGGTCATGTTAATCCTAAAAAATATCATTATTTTCATCATATATATCAAATATATTTGTGCAATCCATCACAATATGGGCTAGAAAAAAAATTGAAGCTTCATTTAGGTCTACTACTGCTTCGTGTAATAGCATCAGTTTCTCCGGCAGGAACAGTACTGAGTAGGTATCACCATTGTAGTTACTGGCAAGTGAGCTTGGCTCTTTTACCAGGTGACCACTAAATAGTCTCCCTAATGCCCGAAAGCAGGTTGTGTGATAATGATACACCTTATCATCGTACAAAGCGAAAAACCCCTCAACTGGAGTTGAACTCACCCCGCTTCTAATTTTGGCTTCAATTCGAAATTTACACCATGACTGATAGCAGCAAAGCACTATCCCACCGCTACTGGCTCTGCAGGTCAAATTTACACCATGACTGATAGCAGCAAAGCACTATCCAACCACTACAGGCTCTGCGAGTTGTTTGGGATGCAAGTCAAATGCCTAAGGGGCTTGATTTCCACCACTCAGCTTCAAATTCAAGAAACAAGATAAATCTCAAGAACAGATGCTTCAATCGATCCTGGTTCGAGCACTAACAACCGAACGTACGGTCAAGAGCCTTGAACCCTTGTGAAGTCTTTCAATCGATCCTGTTTCGAGCACCAACGATATTCAACCGTATCGTAAAGGCCCAAAAACCCCAGAATGTCTCACAAAACATCCTGGTTCGAGATAATAACCGTCTTATCGTCAAGACCCACTAAACCCCTGAAGCACTTCTCCATCCATCTTGAGGCGAGAATTACTCGTGACCAAATGAATGAAATACCCTTTTAGTCTAGCATGAAGACTTTCAACTACTGCTCAATGGTAAATAGTTCTACCTAGAATATGGTTGCGTATTGACCAAGACTCAATGAGATGATGATTCTCGGTTTACTCCCATAAACTTCCGCTTTCGTTCCGTTCGTACTTCGCGAGCCGTCTGTGAACAACCCAAGGACGGTCCTCAATAGAACCCATCATGTTGGGTCCATTCGTTCCGGCTGGGGACGATTACATTGAAATGCCGTTCTTGGCTCGTGACTTTTGACATTAGATCCGAGGGCATCGATAGGGTGTTGTCCAGTAGTCCTGAGCCAGCCATCACTATTGCTTCTGGCCTGTCGATCGCTAATTGCGAAACGCACCTGTAATTGCAAGCCTGTCTCTGTAGTCGAGTGAGCTTATATTGGCCAATCGTTTGTTGACCTTTCTTCGACCACGCTATAGCGCCATACGTTATCTGTGGTCTAATTACCATAGTGTATAGCCAATACATCTTTCTGGGCTTTAAACCCCAAGTTTTACTGTAGATTCGCCTGCAGGTTCAGAATCCCATTCTGGCTTTGTCCAGGTGTGAAATCCAACTGAGAGTTTTGTCCAGGACTATCCCCAAGTAGTTTGCCTCATTAGAGAATTGTATTGTTTTACCACGTATTGTCGGTGGTTCCAATCCATTCAGCTTCCATTTCTTGGTGAATGGGACTATAACTACCTTTTGAGGGTTAAGAGACATATTTTCCCTTATATACCATTTTTACGGTATCTCTTGAAGGACGGCCGATATCTTCACCTCGGATTTACCTTTCACTATGATTGCCAGGTCATCAGAAAATGTTTGATCACTAGCAGGTCATCGACGAGAAGGGTCTACAGTAAGGGTGAAAGAATACTCCCCTGCGGGCTCCTAGTATGAACCTGCATCTAAACTTGAAAATGATGTGTCTTTACAAAACCACTAGAAAATATGAATGATTAATTGAGTTGAATCAAACTTCTCCAAGTCGTGTGATAATTAGCGATCCCCATATTATTTAAAAAATATTCAAGAAGTCAGGATTCAACTGCTTCTAAATTAACTTTTAATTGATTGATTCATGAATCACAACGTAAAAAAGAAATATGTCGTCAAGACTGGTACTCGGAATGAGTAAATAATTAGTGAGAAAGGTCAAGCATATCCATTAACACGATTTTATATAACATTTAAAAAACTTCGCAGTCAATGTATGGATGTAATTGGATTTCAATCATTTTTTTAAATATTGGAATATATTGAACAAAACTTCGTATATTTTTCATACATTATGCCGAAATCAGATAACAAAATATAAAACAAATTCTTAATGTATCTACATGTGTTGTTATTTCTCATCTAAATATTTATTAGCAGCCATTTGAACAAAACGATAGCACCCTATTCCCTAAAATAAATGGGCAAAAATGATTAAATGATCAGTTTATTTATTGGTGTGAGTTCAAGAGAGCCAACCAGTTCGCTCAAACGACCGGAGGGTGGTTTCACTGGTACCAGAAAAGAAAAATTGGAGCTCCTTGCGAACAAACACTTCCCTGGATGTCAATCCTTGAAAAATACAAACACCAGATCCAACCCTGACCATTCAATCTGACCCAGGAGGGGCAACTGGCGAATATCAGAAGACATAGTCACTGCACTTGGTCCTTCAAAACCTTTCAAAACACCGGGGGTAGACGGAATCTTTCCAACCCTACTTCAAGAGGGCACGGATGTGTTGATTCCGCATCTGCTGAAATTATTTAAAACAAGTCTGGCTTAGAGGTTATCCCTCCAAGCTGGACATTAACTAAAGTGGTCTATATACAAAAGGTGTGACGAACAGAACCGGAACCTTTATCATTCAGACCAATAAGTTTGACATCGTTCTTGCTGAAGAGTCTGTAAAAGGTGATTGATGTCCATATCAGAGGGAAGGTGCTAATTGACAGTCCCCCTATCCCTCATCAATACTTCTACCAAGCCGGCATAACTTGCATTACACAATTTGATCGGAATATTAAGCCAATCTCTCGACAATCGAGAGATAGCACTAACAGCGTTTCTGGATGTTAAAGGTGCTTTTAACAAATAATTGCCGACTTCTCTCGCTGAGGCTATCTCAGTGGGAGGAATCAACCAGCTAATTTATAGATGATTAATGGCAATGCTATGCAGCAGAATAATAACGACCTCATACCAAGATGACGTCTTCGAGTTCAAAGCTGTGAAGGACTGTCCGCAGGGAGTGTATGAGGGAAGGTATGTCTCTTAACCCACAAAAGGTAGTTATAGTACCATTGACTAAGAAACGGAAGTTGGATGGTTTAGAACCGCCGACTATCCGTGGTGAAACAATACAATTCTCTTAAAATAAATACCTGGAAATAGTCCTAGATAAAACTCTCAGTTGGAATGCATACCTAGACAAAGTGTGTCATAAAGCTAAAATGGGATTCTGGGCGTGCAAGCGAATCTGCGGTAAAACTTAGGTTTAAAGCCCAGGCAGATGTATTGGCTATACATTGTGGTAATCTCGAAATAATGTTATCGCCAAATCTTTCTTTCAAAAAATCATGTTACGGTAGCAGCATGAGGTGCAGCGCCATCTTGTTGGAACCAGAACACTTCTGGTTCGATACCATTCAAATTTTGAAACAAATAATCAATGATCATCGATCTGTAACGAGCACCATTCACTGTAACATTAGCTCCAGCATCGTTTTTGAAGAAATACGGACCGATGATGCCTCCAGCGTGTAAAGCACACCGTACAGTGCATTTTTCAGGATGCAATGGAACCTGCAGAACTTCTTGAGGATTGTTTTCACTTCATATACGGCAATTTTGCTTGTTTACATAGCCGTTCAACCAAAAATGAGCTTCATCACTAAACACAATTTTACAATAAAAAAATTGATCAACTTCAACCTGTTCTAGGGCCCAATCCAAGTTGTTGTGAACGTCGACGAATAGACAAATCTGGATCATCATCAACACTATGAATTATAGCAGCGATATTTTCTTCTGTACGTACAGTTCTTTATCTGGTTCCTGTAGTTGCATCGAGTAGAGAAAATTTTGTCCGAAATCTATCGATAGTTCGACGAATAAGCTGCTCTGATGGAAGATTATGTAAACCATAAATTTCACGAAGTGCTCTATGAGTTTGGCGAATACAACACTGATTTTGAAAATAAATTTCAACAATTTGTAAACGTTGTTGCGGCGTGAGCCTTTCCATGATAATTTGTCAATGCTTACTGAACAGAAATATCAAAACAACATGGCTTCTACCTTTTGTCAAATCACAGTTACTCCTATCGAAAAATTTATCACTCTAAAAAAAAACACCTGATATTTGCCATTGAGACCACGGCAGATCTGCCTATAAAACGACAAATCCACCATGGTAAACCCAAAATATTTAGTGATAGTCAGTCAGTATTAAAAGTTCTGGAATTCAGCTGTTGTAGAAAAAAACAGTCGTTTTGATTCTTCACATCACTATTTTGTCCCAACAGCTCAAGTTGTTTCACCAATTTCATCCTTACTGGCCGAGAAGGTGCTTCACGACGCCTCAAAAGAGCTTTAGTTTTGTGGACTGCAAATTTTTCACCATTTTTGTAGCGAATTTTAAAAATTTAAATGGGTTTTTGAAGCGTGTATCGCTCCATTGTTAGTAATGGCTTAGCTTTTACTTGTGTTAAAAGTAACAACTACCCAGATAGCAGGCTATTCAAAGTGAAACCTCTTATTGGAAAACCTTTTATATGACTTAAAATATGATATAACGTACAATTTCATATTAACTTCATTTTAGCGTTCATATCCTACCCTTTGATGTTCTTCATACAGCTCTTCTCCTATATTAATGGAGAGAAAATCCATATAATGGAAGAATGAAATAAAGAGACGAAAAAGTATAATGATTTTGTTTTACTTAGGAAATAATGAACCTTGCGCATAATTTTTAATTCCGTTAGTCATAAATTAAATTTGGAGGATAACATGTTATATTAGGATGTAAATAATGAATATAGGTTACATGAAAATTCGTCCATCGGTTTAATATAATTAATTTTAATTGGCATTGTTGGAATTTGAACTGTTTGAATATAGGTAGTTTCGTCTTAGAACAATCGTTCTAAGGAGAGGAAATTATTAAGTCAGTAGTCACTTGTTACTCTGAAGCATCACGTTGGATTTTTCCATACATATCCAGTTGGAAAACAAAATTGAGATTAAGTGTTCCAAATGGTATTAAAAATTTTTCAGAAATTAGGCCTCAAATCTCGTACGATTGCATCTTGAACCCAGTATCTGTGTTTTGATTATTTTGAGCTAAGAATGATCTCAGATTACTGAAGAGTTTTCCAATAAGAGGTTTCATTCTGATATTGAAAAAAAAACGAGTATATTTTGAGAGAAATCAATGGATGTTTATTCCATTGTAAAGGGGAAGGTATCTCATAACAAATTGGAATGAAGGGCCTATGTTTTACTTAGGAATAGAGAAATAAATTTTGATCTGAAGAAGTCAATTAAATAAAACTCGGTGAATTGAGGATCGTAGCCGATAAGCGGCCTTAATAGTTGCATAAACAACGGGCGAGATTCTTAAAGCAACAATGTTTTAATCAATGGATCGATTCATTTAAATTTAACAGGTCTTGGGAACGAAAGTTCGCGATTATGATTTCAGTGCAGACGACAAAAAGGACTTCGAGGCTAAGATTGGCAATTCTCAGTAATGTCGAGATAAGAAATCGACAAGTCGAAAGATCTGGATGGTCTAGACGTGTGTAGGTGTTTTAAGCGATGGGAACTTCGAAAAAGCCGACGTAGGAAAATTTTGAGTAGTTTGCAAGTTGGAAAGAGGGAGTCAATGTTAATCATTGGTGACAGACAGTCATTAATCGGTTCGTGGTCGGTATAGTTTAGTCTAATTCCGTTCGAAAAATAGGTGGATAAAATAAACTATTTGCTCTTGAAGGGGTGTTGTGCCTTTGGGTGAGGTCAACACTCCCGTGTAGAGGGTTTAGATTTTGAACATGGTATCTGGTTTTGTGGATAGGTGTCCCGAAAAAGGTCTGTCTCTAACTTCACTAACATCTTTTATTGGCTTCAATTGGAAATTTTATACACGTAAGAACGACAATATGACTTAATAAAATTAACAGTCCAGGGTCTTCCAAAAATTGATTTAAATAATAACTATGATTTGATTTTAGAATATCTTTTCACATTAAAATTGCTTTTCAATGAGAAAAATGTTGAATATTGAACTTTATATCGACTGACAACATTTAATGCATTATATGTGATATCTTACTTAAATGTATCCTTCGTGCGACGAGCACGAACCCAAGTCTCTCCAAAAAAGGAGTTTAGTGAAGTTATTCGATATATTTTCGAGTTGGGAACTAGATCAAAGAATTATTAGTAGAATAGTGACAATGGTAAGGTTTAATAGTTAAAAAAAGATTTATATTGGGTGTTAATTCGTTTTTTTCTGTAGCATTATTTAGAGAGTGAAATTAACTGTATGCTCCACACAGTTACCCTTATTATCTTGAGATGAGAACCCTTATATACCAAGGGTAAACGACCATTTGCGGGTGTATGTCTTCGATAACTTCACGAATTCCATCCTTAAGGTCTTGAATTTCTCATATTTTACGTGGCCCTAAAGAAAAAAGTCTAAAGGTGTTAAATCATAAGATCTCGATGGCCATTTGAAATCACCTCTTCGAAAAATAACACGACCAGGAAATGTTTCTTATATAATTGCGATTGTTTCATTGCTTGTGCGGCACGTAACACCATCTTGTTGAAAATAAACGCCGCTCACATTCATATCTTCCAAATACGGTCAATAAAAATCATTAATTATAGCTCGGTAGAGCAATCTGTTCACCGTAACAGTTGCACCAGTCTCATTTTCGAATAATTGATGTCCAGTGACACCACCAGCCCAAAAACCGCACCAAACATTGACGTGTTGAGGATGAAGAGCCTTTTCAACAATCATTCTAAGATTTTCCGAGCCCCAAATGTGATAATTATGCTTATTAATGTAGCCTCCGAGATCTTCATCACTGAAGATGATTTTTCGATGGTGCGTTTCAAGGACCCACTCAGCGAAACTACGACGTTACTGGTGATCCACCGGCTTGAGTTCTTGTGTTAACCGAACCTTAATATTGTCTATATATAGACAATTAAAGATATACACCCGTGCGTAGGTCGAATCTTGGTTACTTTTGGATGAAGTGATAAAATTAGTGACAGTGGAACTTCACATGATAATCAGATTTTTCTAGACAGGACAGTTTGTTACGCAAATATTGAGGATAGCGGAGATTTAGTTGATGAAAAAACAAGATTGATTGTTATATAGAAGTATATAACATCATATTTCGAGAAAAATCACAAGAATTCAGTTTTTCCTAAAGAAGCGTCTCTAAATTCTTAAACACTCAGTTGAGGACGTAGGATGATATCAAGTTTTTTCATAATTTGACCTCTAGAATAATATATTAACATAAGATATGAACACCTGTATATCTCCTCTCAAGGAACTGACAATGATGATATTTTAATAAGTTGAGCAAGAAAAAGGAAGTATATCTCCTTTCCCACTTTTTTTTATGCATTTCCATGCTTCAGGTGCTTGAAAATTGGTAGTATATTATATTGCTCTGCTCGAAACAGTGGTGTTCTTTCCGGTCGAACCAGTGGCAAAAGTACAGAATGTGGAATTTCTTGTTCTTGTTTTGTTTACTCTCAGCTGGCACATATGCGAAAAAATTACGTGAGTAGTACTTTCGGTATGATTTTTTTCATAAAATCAGCAGAATTCGTATGTCTTCAATGAATACCTGCTTATTTTAATGGTTTATCGATAAAATATAGCAAAATTATGGTTGAAAGTATGTCCTGTTTCTAACAAATGGTTGAAATATGTGGAATTACTTTCATTATTGAGGAAATTCTTCAAATAATCACAAATTCTATGTCGCAAGGTTAACTTATAAACCCCCGATTTATCATCTTTATATGTACTGTCTTTATTATTTTTAATGAATTTACTCAGGTTTGAATAAGTTTTAAATAAAGTTCTTAAATCATATCTGTTTTTGAGGTATGTAGCAATTTTCTCAGAAATACCTTTAGTGTATTTTAAGGAAATGTATTTGAAATTTTCTTTTATATTGGGATGTAGGTACCATATTTAAACCTATTTTATTATTTTTATTTATCAAAAATTCGTCTATCAACGTGGGATCATAGTCATTATTAATAGCTATTTGTTTAATTATTATAAGATATGAAATATAATTTTCTCTATTCATGGGAATATTAGCTAATCTATGGATCATACAATTGAATGCTGAAAATTTTTGATTTGAAGGATGGTTTGATTTATTGAGTATAATATTAATAATAATTCGTATATGTTGATTTGGGAAATACTGAAAAATCATGTAAATTATTTATTCTAGAACTGTTAAATCAAGAAAATTATCAGCATTCAATTGTATGATTCATAGATTAGTTAATATTACCATGAATCGAGAGAATCATATTTCAGAACTTGATTAACATAATTAAACAAATACCTATTAATATTGACTATGATCCTACGTTGATAGACAAATTATTGATGAATAAAAATATTAAAAACATGGTACATCCTAATATGAAAGAAATTTTAAATACATTTCCTTAAAATACACTAAAGGTTTTTCTCGAGGAAATTGCCACATACCTCAAAAACAAATATGATTTAAGAACTTCATTTGAAACCTATTCAAAAGTGGATCAACTTCAAGCTGTTCTAGGACCCAATCAGCAAAGAAACGACGCTTATTATGGTCAAGTGGCTTTAGTTCTTGAACCAGTTGGATCTTGTATGGGTGTAGACCAAGATCTTTACGCGAAATTTTCCATGTGGTGGATGCACACAGTCCAACTTGTTGTTAACTTTGACGAATAGACAAATCTGGATCATCATTAACACTATGACTTACAGCAGCGACATTTTCTTCTGTACGTAGAGTTCTTTGTCTTGTTGTTGTTCTTGCATCCAGTACAGAAAATGTTGTCCGAAATCTATCGTTAGTTCGACGAATAAGCTGCTCTGATGGACGATTATGTAAATCATAAATTTCACGAAGTACTCTCTAAGTTTGGCGAATAGAACACTGATTTTGGAAATAAATTTCAACAATTTGTAAACATTGTTGCGGCGTGAGTCTTTTCATGACAATTTGTCAATGTCAAACACCCGATATATATTGGTCCAACAGTTGATCCCTTAAGGAAAGAATTCCTGAACACCAGAGGAGTTATACATCAGACATCTCGTATTCCACATATGCCAGTCTTTTGAAGAAATTTGGGCATAATTGCAACGATAACTACGAAATTATCTATAATGAAATTGAAATTATCAGACTCACACTGTTTGAAAAAGTTGAAATTAACAAGTAGAAAAACCTTAAGATTCTTCTCAACGAGCTACATTTTCAAACTACAGTCTAAAAATGTAGTAAGCACTACGAAACTCGAGTCACTGTAGGTTAACAAGCAGTGATAGAAAACTGAGTCATTTCTTATTTCATTCCATCTTAGAAAAATTCCGATCTAAAAGTGAAGATGAAACTATCCATATGTATCATTACAAGAACAATTATGATCTTTTAAATTTTCAGCTTCCTGGGCAAAATTATGCAACTATAAGGATAACGCTTGTCTGACAGAAGCAGCTCAACTCGCCCTTAAACACATTGCAAATGGTGAGTTTGGTATTTTTTATGTGTTAGATGTCTTTTTTTTCAATATCAAGCCGATAATTGTCTTATGTTGAATTGCATAAAGATCTCGTGATCACTGGATCAATAGATACTCTTCTCAAATTTGACCAACGGATCGAATAATTTGGCTTTCACAAAACCCAAACTACCAATTGCATAAAATTGTAGACAAACTAATGATTTTTATCTCGCATCGATCGATTTATTCCTTATACTGTGTTCAATTTCTGGTCCAATTTTATATAATAATTCCATGACGACATTTTTGTTCAAACAAAAACGTATTTTAAAATCAAAATCATATTTTGCAAAAGTATCAAACTATCAGATGGACATAAATAATTCGTTATCGAATTCAATAATATCTAGTCTTCCAGATGTTTGGAAGAAAGTTACTTTCGAAAAAAACAACTTAGAGACTTAAAATTTGTTGGGAAGGATTATGAGTATAAATTGGAAGATTCAATTCCGAAATGACTTGACTGGAATTTATAATTTCTATTTAATTTTAACAATGTAAACTACCAACTGCCCTTACAGCGGCTTCGATCTCCAGTCTCGAGTAACTCCCAATCGAAGATATATTATGTTCTTCCAGGAATCTGTAGACGTTTTTTGGTTCAGCAATAAATCTCTATACTTTTATGTTGACTAAACTTCCTTTCGTAATACGTCATATTTCGAAACATCTTGAAGCGGCTTGACTAAAAATAGCTAAAGACCGAAAGTGCTTTCAATTTGATCACCATTTTTTATTATTATTTTTTATCTGTTCAACAAAAACGCTCTTTGTTCAACATGTACTATCAACTATATTCTAAAAGTCCTTTATCCAACGGAATTTTTATCATATGAGGCAAAGCATAGGAACAAACTAATCCGTCCACTAACGTGGAAGACCCGCTGCCAAACTAGTAGGTTAATTACCAACAAAGAAGTTATCTGTAGACCTGATTCCATTCACCAAAGTGGAACTCGCTGCCAAACGAGTATGGTAAGTATCAACAATGAAATGGTCTTTAGACCTGGTTTCGTGGTGATGAGCATCAGGAATATATATTTGGGCAGCATATTATGTTGAATTCTATAATGAAAAAAAGTTTGAAGAACAATCCTCTGCCTCATAATCATTAGATTGAGGGCTTCCAATATCGAGCTTGTTATAGAGAAACGCAACGTAGTTTAGTAGAAATCATTGTTTGAAAAAAAGAGATATTTCTACCGAGGAAAGATTTTTTTTTGTGTTTTTTCAGGACGCTTAATAGCTCTCCTATACCGTGTTTCAGGATTACCAATCCATTCTGGGAAACATTGTATATTTTTTCAACTTATAAACATTCTGTGTTTTTGTGCCATTAACCATATTCTGCTATCTTTGATCAAATTTAACCTATGTTTCATAAATTAAATCTTGCATTAATTATGTAAATACAATTTCAATAATTCAATTGAGGTTGCAGAATTTTCATTCTGCGATTTAAATTTGAAATGATATTGAGACATTTTTAAAGATAAAACCAGAAACAAAATTTTGTCTCCTTTGAATATTTATTTATTAATTTTAATTACTTTCGTATATCTGTGGGGTTATTTATTTCATTTGACATTGTATATTGAGTTTTGATTATAAACGTCTATTAAATGTGAGCGGTGCTTGTTTTAGACATTAATTTAATTCTAAAAGTTTTTTGAATAAAAAAATTCTTTTGGAAATTAAAATTGTAGAAGATAAACATATTTCAATTTGTTTTGATATTTAAATTTTGTTATATTTCTTCTATCAAGTAAAAAGCCTTTCTATTTTACTCTTGAAACAGGTGTTATTAAGCTCATATACAAAAGTGGTGATAAATTAGAGATATCAAATTAGAGACATTAGTTTCAAACGTGGCCAAAATCTTGGAGAAAATGATGAGAAATAGCTGGGTTTCTTAACAAAGAATAAAATAATGTCTGAAGGGCAATACGGTTTTCGAGAGGGGATGTCAACTGAGGAATTTATAAGAGATTTAACGAAACTGATTAATGATGGACTAGACAAAAAAGTACCTCTTCTTTGCGTTTTCCTAGACTTATCTAAGGCATTCAATACCGTAAACCACGAAATATTTGATAAATTGCATAAATATGGTATAAGAGGAATTGCCTTAGAATTATTCAGAAGCTACTTAACAAATAGAAAGCAGATAGTATAAATTCAGGAAATGAGTAGTAGAGAGGAAGCTGTAACCTATGGAGTCCCCCAAGGTACGATATTAGGTCCACTTGTGTTCGTTATCTACATGAATGATAAGTTGTACATGAAGGTGTCTGGGAGGATCATAAGTTTTGCTGATGATATAGCTGTGATATGCGAGAACAGGATATGGGAAATCCTCAAAGTTAGTGCTGAAAAAGTCTTGAAGAAACTTTCGGATTGGCTTACAAAGAATAAACTTACATTGAATATTAAGAAGTCATTTTACCTACCATGTACATCATATGAATCGGGACTTCCTAATTTGGGACCCCTCAAAGTCGATAACCAAAACTTCATTCTTGAACATCCAGAAGGACACATTAAGTATCTTGGTATTCATATTGACAGGCATATGCGTTGGGATCATCACTGTGAATACGTAGCGAAAAAACTCCGCGGTCTTCTTCATATATTCAGAAACCTAAAAAAAGAAATGAATGTTACTCAGTTGATGAAGGTGTAGTTTACTTTAGTTCAGTCTCACTTGTCATATGGTAACCTTGGTTGGGGTGCAGCTCATAGAACTCATGTGGAGATTCTCAAAATTGTTCAAAGACTGCTACTCAAGATCATACTTGGAAGGAGCCTTCTCTTCCCCACTGATGAACTTTGTAAGATATCAAGAGTGTTGGATGCAAGACAGTTATAATTCTCAAAAATTATTGCTCTTATAAAAAAGAAAAAGATCTTACTCCGGTCAATACAACATACCCATTTGACGAGATATAAACTTACCAGTTTTCAGACACATCGAGCCCTCAAAACAGCAGGACAAAGGTGCTGGTCGTTTCTGGCACCCAGGATATTTGCTTTCTTACCTTTGGAGCTTAGACTAGTAAACAGCTACAGATCATTCATGATGAAAACAAAAATATGGCTTCTTAATACAGATAGAAAACAAATACATGATTTAATAAATAGTGAGTGTGGATAGCTCAGCGGGAGAGCATCGGACTCGTGACCGGGAGGTCCAGGGTTCGAATCCTATTCAGGTAGAAAAGAAATTTTCTAGTTGGACGGGTATCTGCCACCATTTCACTGTTGGGTCAAAAATTAACAGTGCTGTGACTTAAAGTGGCGCAAGATCGCAGTAACAAAGCCTACACAGAACACAACTGAACTCCTAACTCGTACAAGCTGAAAAAGCTTCTGAGGGATCTTCACAGAAGATCTAGGAGTATCAGGATAATAATAATAATAATAATAGTGGCATATAGAAATATACTTAACTGGTGATTCTGTGACTGGACCAAAGTAAGAAGTTTCAAGTGTTTGCTAGAAGCTATGCTTTTCCAAATTTGGCAATTGTGCCGAGTGCTGTAAACAGTTTTAAGATATTTATCATTTGAGTGCTTCCCCAAAAATTCACATTAGTTTCCAGAAATTGACTAATATTTTGAACCAATTATGATACTTTGTTCTCAAGATTAGATGATGCATGCTGCATTTCTCTTCTATTGTGGGTGAAATTGTTTGATTCCTTGGTTGTCTGGTCATCTTGCTTCGCTATACGTGTATATATTCTTTGTAAATTTTTTTTTTTTCATTTTTTGGGACGGCTAGTAAAATGTTTTAGGTTTCTTAGTATTAGAACTAACAAGCGAACTATTTATTAGTGAGCCTCTGTTCATTATCTTGTTTGTTTGCCATGTCATTTATTCATTTAGATAAAAATTTGTTTATTATTTTTTGTAAAAGAATTTTTTTCTTTTTATTCTTTATATTTGTTTATTAATTATGGGCAAATAAAATATTATTATTATTATCGTAACACATGTGCCAATTTCGTAACGTCAGCGTTCTCTCACTCAAACCAAACTTTCCGCTCAGTAATTCATCTGAAGGAATATACATTCTGTCAAGAAAGTACCGGGAATTATCGATTTAAATCTGGCGGGGCAATGAGGCAGGTAAAATTTTTTTTTCCTAGGTTGGTACCAGTGTCCTTAATTACTATGCCAAGCTTGAGCGGGATCTGTCAACTAGTGTGTTTGCAACAGCTGATTAAGTCAGTCGATGTCAGAGTGCGTGCCGATTTTTACTATGGGTGATTACGTTGAGCAAAGAATTTGTTTAAAGTTTTGTGTTGCAAATGAATTTTCGTGTGCCGATGCATTGAAAATGTTGCAAAAGGCCTTTGGTGATAATGCTCTATCGAAAACTCGTGCATATCAGTGGTACAGAGCCTTCAAGGACGGTCGTGAAGTGGTCGCCCATCGACGGCTTCGATCGAAGATAACGTCGATAAAATTAAGGAAAGGGTGCTGGAAAACCGTCGTACCAGCTTGAGAGAGATAGCACATGATCTTAAGATATCCCACGAGTCCGCACGTACGATTTTGATTGATATTTTGGGCATGAGAAAGGTGGCCGCACGACTCGTACCGAAAGACCTGAATTTTCTTCAAAAACGTCATCGCGAACACGTTGCTTCAGACATGCTGGATCGCTGTAATTCCGATTCTACATTCATGGAACGCATTATAACTGGTGATGAGACCTGGGTCTACGAGTACGATATGCAAACAAGCCAGCAATCATCGGAATGGGTGGCAAAAAATGAGCCGAAACCGAAAAAACCACGCCAAAGCCGCTCGGAAATTAAGGTGATGCTCATTGTTTTCTTCGATATCCGTGGCGTGGTGCACTACGAATTCGTTCCAGAGGGTCAGACGGTAAACAAGGAGTATTACCTAGGCGTTATGAAACGTTTGCGTGAGCGTATCCGTAAGAAGCGGCCAAATTTGTGAACGAACAACTCATGGATTTTGCATGACGATAACGCGCCTTCTCACCAAGCTACGATTGTGACTGACTTTCTCGCCAAAAACTCAACAAACGTGCTTCAGCAACCACCGTATTCGCCGGATTTGGCTCCCTGCGACTTTTTCCTCTTCCCAAAACTAAAATTGCCCCTTCGTGGCACCCGTTTTGAGTCGATTGAAGCCATAAAACAAAATTCGGCGCGAGAGCTTAAGTCCATCTCGGAAAGCGCCTATAAAAAATGTTTCGATAATTGGAAGTGCCGTTGGCATAGATGTATTGGAGTAAATGGAGCCTATTTTGAAGGCGACCCAATAAATTTTGACGATTAAATGTAAAAATGTTGTTTAAATTGAAAATTCTCGGTACTTTCTTGACAGAGTAGTATTTACGTTTTGCACAATCAGCTCTTGTTAACTTTTTTAACCTGTAGCTCATTATTACAATATATGCCAGAGTAAAATAATTTCTTTTCAAGAAGTCATTCGTTCGTAGTTCGAAAGCAAATTTCTGAGTTTAACAGTAATTGGTCTGAGGATAAGAATAAACAAATTAATTCAGAGGAATGGAATCTCGTGCTAAATTTGCTATTCACAATCGAATTAATCCCTCTATCATTACAACCCTTTCATGAATTCTATATCTTGTTGGATTACCAGAATAGCACTGCGACCAAGCACATATGGAATTCAGTTTTTAATATATTGTCCTTAACAAAATACTGATGGTAATTTCATTTAAGGTGTGCCTGAATTGAAGTTGGACTCTCTGGATCCCCTGGTCATCCCTGAGTTCACTATACCTTCCGGAAACGGTGTGGTTCAATTAGCGCAACATTACAAGAACTTGGCTTTGATCGGAGTTTGCAGCCACAAGCTTGATAGCGTTGAGTAAGTAAGAAATTAATTCATCTCTTATTTCACGAAGTAATTTTCGTATGGTATTATTATCGTTATTATTTTGTGGAATATCCTTTGTCGGTTTGGTAACGATTATTTGCGAGCTAGCTAGATCATTAAAATGATCGTTTTAGTGTGGATGGCCATCGTTTGGTCTTTATGGGCAACTGTTAGATCAGCTCAGATCGGTCTATTCCATTGCAGTGTGTACACTTCTGTTTATGTCACTGGTTTCTGGGTGTATTTCAGATTGGACCGCTAATAATGTTTCATTGTAAATCATTTACGATGAATTTCCGTCAAGTAGAGACCGAAATAATCAAGAAATATTTTCAGATCGAGATTCCAAATTTTCCCTTTTAAACTTATAAACATTATCAGGATGTTAATTGACTTACCTCATCATGTTAACTCCTGAAGGACCGGCAAAACTTGTAACTTTAGTTCTATGTTGTCTTCGCTCAAGTGAATGTGTTTCAATATTTGGAACAATCCTTTCCCAAGTGAATATAATTTATTATTGTACTTTTTACTGGTTTCCTGTTTCCACATTTCATTGAATATTTTTTTAGCTTCGACTTGGAGAAAGGTAGAATAACGATCCTTGGTACTTTTGAGGAAATTAGCATGAATGGAACCTACGAAATCGATGGAAAAGTTCTTCTTGTACCAGTGAAGGGACATGGACCGTTCTACGTTAAAACAGGTATTTGGATGTCTCACTTAGAAAAGAGGCGAATATAAATCTAAATCTATTCTTACATGAATCGGTGTCTACCATTTCGTTCAAACATCTTTATTTTATTAGTTTCGAGGCGGAAATAATTTCAAACAATTAAACTGAAAAGTTCAGAAATATGTGACCAAATGAATCTAGTCTTTTTAAATATACCTGTTATCAATAAAATAAATACTTTATTATTATTAATTTATACTTGATAGGAGGTATATAAAATTATTTGAATATTTTAATATTAGCCTTCTACATATTTAATTTCAAAAAATTATATTTTATGATTATAACTTCAGGAATTAAAGTAAATTAATGTCATATAAGTATCACTTAAATCAAACGACATATAAAATAAACATTCATTATGAGACATCCTAATGATATAACAAAATCCAATAAATAAAAATGGTTAACCAAAATGCTATAAATTAAATATTTTGAGTAGACAAAATTTTGTTTCTGCTCGTCCCTCTTATGTAAACAGATATCTTTCAAAATTGTTTTACATAATCTTAAGAATTTCATCATAGAACTATCTTACTTAGAATATTCAATATTATTGGATATCTAACTAAGTTACTTTTTATAAAATCTCAAGATATGTAAAAACATTACTAAAAAACAAGTTTTAAGAGACTTTGCTTCGTCAGTACTCAATTATATTCATATTCAATAAAATATAACATCGACCAACAAAAATATTTTCTCACCTTTCAACAATTCAGAAAGCTTCTGGTAAATGAATACGGAAAATTTAAATGGAGTGAAATATTAACTCAAATAAATAATTTTGTGGTTTACCATTGATCTAAAAGATTGAATGGCAATTTAACGGCCTCTGTTATAAGGTTAACAGGTGAGAAAATAATTTTGTTGATTGATGTTATATTTTATTGAATATGAATATAATTGAGTACTGCCGAAGCAAAGTCTCTTTTAGAACTTGTTTTTTAGTAATGTTTTTACATATTTTGAGATTTTATGAAAAGTAACTTAGTTAGATATCCAATAATATTGAATATTCTAAGTAAGATAGTTTTATGATGAACTTCTCAAGATTATGTTAAATATTTTTGAAAAATATCTGTTTTCATAAGAGGTATAAGCAGAAACAAAATTTTGTCTACTCAAAATATTTAATTTATTTTGGATTTTGGTTAACAATTTTTATTTATTGGATTTTGTTATATCATTTGGAATGCATATAATGAATGAAAAATGTCGTTTGATATAAGTAGTACTTATATGACATTAATTTAATTCCTGAAGCTATAATTATTAAATATAATTTTTTGAAATTAAATATGTAGAAGGCTAATATTAAAATATTTAAATAATAATACTTGTTATCAATACATTAAATTTCCAATAGTCTGAAATCAATTAATTAAATGTAAAATTACTTGAAGAACTTAATAATTTTCAGCTGCTCGAAGCGAAAGCTTTATGCTTTGGAGAAAATAATATACCAAAAGTGATAAAATAGATCTTTTACATTTCACAAAAAGAGGGTTGAATATATTTTTAAGTAAATAAGTACTACCACATTAAATTGTAGAAAAATTTCTCGGATAAAGAAAATTTTGTATATTTGCTGTTACCGATGATCTGAAAGTAAAATTGCCCTGAAATAACAAAGCTATCAGATGTTTTAGGTATCTATTTTTATCGAATGTTGTTTCTTTTGGCATTGTTATCAACATATAAGTATAAATAATAGGAGAACCAGAAAGTAATGTTGTTTCTGCGCATGTAGATATTTGATTGTCATTTGTCATTGTATACTTCGAACTCGTGTCAAAGACATTTTAAGGTTATTGGGACTTGTTCACTACCAAATAATTGAATATTAGACTTTTTTTGTAATTTGGGCTGAAATGGTCAGCCAAATACCGGAAGAGCATATCCGGCATTGTATGCTTTTTGAGTTTCGCAAGGGTAGTAACGCAACAGTTGTGACCAAAAACATTTACGATGTTTATCCAAGTGTATTAAACGTTCGTAAATGCCAAAGAAGGTTCTCTAGGTTCAGATCCGGTAATTTTGATCTCTCTGACTCCTATTGATCAGGAAGACTAAAAACATCAGACAACAACATGCTTAGGGCAGAATTCAGGGGCATTGAATCTCGCGTAGAATTTTCTATTGTCCACTGAATTAACCCCTGTATCATTACAGCCCTTTCATGAATTCTAAATCTTGTTGCTTTACCACATATCGTTCCATTTTCAGTAATGGCGTAGTTTTTACAAATGTCAAAAGATGACAGTTTCAAAAGTGACAGCTGCCCAGATAGCGGTTATTCAAAATAAAACTTGTTATTGGAAAACCCTTTAACAAAATGAATACTGATTCTGTTTTAACCTTAAAAATTGAAGTTGACAGACTTCAGAAAAAGCTATTTGAGCGTTACACAAATCATCGTATTCGCTACCTTTAGGTTTGATCATCTCCCATTATCAAGTTCACAAATGTTGACTGTTTTGACCAATTCAAGCTATACTTTGTTTAATTCTACAGGTGCAGGAAATACCACAATGACCTACGACTTCGACGTCGTTACAAGAAACAACAAAAGATACGTGAAGGGAAAGAAAGCCAACCTCGTCCAGATACCAAGCAGTGTTTTTTTCCACTTCGACAATTTATTCGACGGAAATCAACAGTTGGGAGATAACATCAACAATGTTCTCAACGAAAATTGGAAAGATATATACGACGAGCTGGGACCTTTATATTATGATGCTTTCAACCAAATATTAGAGTCGAAACTGGGGGTATTATTCAATACAGTACCTATTTCAGATTTGTTTTTGGATCAAAACTGAAGATATATCTTTCGCCGCAGGAAATCACAAACAGATAAAATATTTCTTTGTTACATGAAAAATTATAATTTATTTAGGATTAAAAAGAGTTTGTTATATTAACACTGTCCTTAAAACTCAAGCTATACCTTCGAAATCATATGTTTGACTTATTAATTTGAAAACTTAAAAGTGAAAATAAGAAAAATAATCAAATCTATTCTTAGAGGAAATATTGAAGAAAATTGAGGAATAATTCAAATAATGAAATGTATTCTCGATATTTTGACATTACTAACGTAGAAAAAACTTTCCCCATGCTCAAATCAGACCATAATTTGCTGTAATGCTAATAATTAGCATATTCACATTCGAATAAATTAATTAAGCTGATCTGTACCAAAAAATCATCGATAAGGAATATGAGCTATGGTAATAGAAAGTTCTAGAAATCGAGACAGTGTAACATACATCTGTATAAGAATTATATACTCAAACAAATTCGACAAGGTTTTGTTCATAACAGGGGCAAATTGCAGACATGCGAAAATATCGAGAATACCTTTCTTTACCTGAATTAACTCGCAAAGGTATGTCTTGTATGTATTTTGAATACAATAGATGGCGCTAGTGTATGATTAATACCTTAGCGGTCTTTTCAAAACTAAGATAGCACTCAAATGGTTTCTTAACGATTATCGTTCGCATTCCATGTTAAACATGCCGAGATATAAATCAGTGGGAACAAAAGATGCTGTGACTTACAGAGTCTGAGTTTCTAGACAATGAAGCATCCGTAAAAAGGAGAAAGTGGGGCAGAATTCTTCCTATACCAGAGCAATGATTCCCTAAGAGTTAGCGACAGCATGAATCAAAAATATTGATGATATAAAATTTGGCCTGAAGTGAGACTCCAGTGAAAGGAATATTTTGCATTGCTAAAATGAGTTATTTTTAGGTGACAGGTCTGCAAATACTTGAAAAAGGGATGGGGTAGTAGTACACAACCACAGATATTTCAGATCTTCATAATGGTTAGTTATCTCAAGGACATTATGATTTTCTAACCCTATTAGTTTACTTAAAGGCCAACCAACCACCTTCTCCTGTAGGAAACATGATGTTGGGCAGCTTCGTAAGGTGGGTTTTAACAAAGAAAATGCCGATCAGAGCAGAGCGTACTGTGCATGGTCCAACCGACAAATTTGTCTTTGGGCATCTTCTATAGGGAATGCTAGCTTAGTCTAAATAAGGAAGCGCTAACACTCACAAGAATTCCTACATGACCAAGCCATTTTGTTTCATCTAGGGCTCTAATTACATAACGTAAATAGAGGTCATTCTTGATAGAAGGTATATAAAATAATATAAATATTTTAAAAAATTTTTAAACAATTTTAAAAAATTAGCCTTCTACATATTTAATTCCAAAAGATTATATTCAATGATTATAACTTCTGAAAATAAATTAAAATAATGTCGTATAAGTACCACTTATATAATATATGTTATTAATTGATTTTATATTTATTGAATATGAATATTTGAATACTGATGAGCAAAGTCGATTTTAAAACTTGTTTTTCAGTAATGTTTTGCATATCTTGAGTTTTTATATAAAGTACCTTGGTTAGATATCCAATAATATTGAATAGTCTAAGTAAGATAGTTTTGTGATAAAATTCTTAAGATTATGTTTGATATTCTTGAAAGATATTGGTTTTCATAGGATTGATAAGCAGAAACAAAATTTTGTCTATTCAAAATGTTTAATTTATAGGATTTTAGTTAATAATTTTTATTTATTGGATTTTGTTATACCATTTGGATGTCTTATAATGAATGTTTATTTTATGTCATGATATAAGTGGTACTTATACGACATTATTTTAATTTATTTTCAGAAGTTATAATCATTGAATATAATCTTTTGGAATTAAATATGTGGAAGGCTAATTTTTTAAAATTGTTTAAAAATTTTTTAAAATATTTATATTACTCTAATTACATTTTGCGCGGCAGATATATTTTCGTCAATGTGTTTCTTCCAACGAAAGTTACTTTCAGGATAGACTACAAGATACAGAATCGAAGTTTACTAAGGCATCCCCAAACTACAATATGATATGACAGGATGGTAACTGGAAATCCTAGATTTCACGGAAATTACAAACGATTTTTCAGGGTCCAGGGGTAAATTTCTACTGGTCATGCAAGTACGAATTCTGTTCAGATCTATTGTAAGCTGTTAAGACATCTGCAACAAATCAGTACGACTAATTAGCAGTCCAAGGTCATCTTCAAATCTTAAAGACTAGGTGTCTGGTGACAAAATGTCACCAGACCATACCAGATGTGTAGATAAGGGAGGAGGTGATAATATGCAATTGTTGTCAGAATGGATATAAATGACAAGTGCTCAAGTGTGTGCCTGTGTGTCATAGTCAACTGTTTTTTCTTTCCTCTTCTGAGGAGCTGGGCTGCAGGAGGTTCGTGACGCATATGATGTTTTACGTGTTTGGAAGTGGGAAGGAGTGTTAGTGTTTTGGGAAAACTTACTTAGAGAAGAAGGAAAATCAAAAGGTAAAAAGGCTGTCTTTCCGCTTGTGGTCACATGCGCCTCATACAGAGAGAGATTGTGCATTGGCATTGTTTTTCTTATCCTATCTACGGTATTTTGGACACGATTTATCATTGGATAGATGAGAATCTTTGCAAAATATACATTTAGCAGATTTGTTGCAGTCAGGAGCAGAATCAAGAGAAACGCCTCTGGTTACACATCTGAAAATGTCCCTATATTGAGCTTGAATGTGATCAAAACGAGGACATTTGCGATGATGAATAACAGGAGGAGTTCAGTGCTAATATTTTATAGTTCAAAATACTTGGGAAGAGAAGTGTCTTTAAAAGCATAGGGAACTTGGCTTGGGATATCATTTAATCTGATGATTCGCTTAAATCTACGGACTCTAAAACCAGGAGTTTTAGACGACGTACTAATGACATAATGAATAATATCTTTTTTCATTATATCCAAGCTAATATCTTTTACTATTCTCATTGATGTGACCATACGAATCAGAATATAAATATCATAACGGTTCAAAGGAACAAAACAGTTAGCTTGCTCTGCTGTCGAGAAATGCACACCAGTTCGTTTGAAGTCTTTCCTACAAATATTTTCAAAATCTAATTTGGATTAAAAACTGTATATATGACATTGAATTGATATATATTCAAAAAATATTAAAATGGTCGATTACATCAGATGAAAGATCTAGTTTTGCCCTGGAGTTGTTCAGTCAGCTTTTCATTTCTTCTCAAACTCTCCTTTCCCTGGCCAGCTTCTTGTCTATATTTTACGAATTTTGAGTCAGAAGTGGTCTCAAACTATTACACTGAATTTACAGATGAAAAATTGTAGAGTGACAAATTCGGACATTCAAAAATGGGTACTATTAGGTATAATACACTAAAGAAATACCAAGTACTTTTTGATAATATTATATTGGAGAATTCAAAATAACGAAAATGTATAAACTTTAAAGAATTCAAGACTCATTTTCTAACTAAGCAAGAAAAATATATTTAAATGGTATTTTCTCGAACAGTTTGTTTGTCACTTCCATAATTCCAGCGCTTACTGCTTTGAAATATCCTCCTTTCAATTCATCATATATTTCTTTCCAGTTGTCATTCAACACATTGTTGATATTATCACCAAGTGCCCTATTACCATCGAAGAGATTGTCGAATTGATAATAAACATTTTTTGGATTGAGCTGCAATCCCAATTTTGTCACTTTTATATAAGTCTCTCCATTTTTTTCATATTTTTGAACATCCATGTCAACTTTTCCCTGGAAGTTATCTGAAAAGAGACATATACCTACTTGAGTAGACAAAAATAACGCCATTCTTAACCCAATTCCGTGATATCATGATGAAAAATAATATGTGGTGTAGCAAAATACATCCAAATAAATTTCATAAAATAATTTTTTTTTTCATATTCACTAAAATACGTGATACTTCCTATGAAGTATCTAGTAACATCTGTGGGTAACTCATCACAGTTGATTTCCCCTCACAGAAAAATCTGCTATCGATGTACCAGGAGAATAGAGTACCATTCAATGTGTCCATCTTTCAAGAGTTTTAGTAGTCTGGCACAGAACATATCTCCACAGATACGCTGTGATAGTATTTAATCACAATTTTGGTAACTAGTTGTGCCTTTTCGTGAGATAACCATTTTACAAAATTTGTCACGGTACAAGTCCATCGTAACACCAGAAAGGTAGTATTTATTTGAGATTTATATCGATTTATTGAGCTTGTGGAAAGATAAAAGCATAACATGTCATTGTGCACACCAATCATACTCATAGTTAAAATACGTCCTTGCACATTTTGAATAAATGATGATGCCTCTCAACACCAATATTTTTTGCATATTCACGTTGCTTCATAAGAGAAAATTGCTCTTCGATATCTATAGTGGCCATTCAGCAAGCAAATTGACTCGATTTTTTGTGCCAATGCCAGCTTATATGGATGAAGTTCCAAATCCAATTCTAAAATACACCCCTGGGCGAGTCTTATGGCTCGAAGATTAATATTGCCATACACATATATGTATGTTGGGTGGTTTTCAGAATCTATACTAAATTTAAGTTCACTTGAAGGCAGCTTTAACAACGTTCAACTAATCTTACACTTACCCAATCGTATGATGGATGGTCCGGTGCCATAAACATCGAGAACCAATATTTTACCCCTGACAGAATAAGTACCCTTCAATTCTAACTTTGCGCCAGATAAGTCTAGTACCATTTTTCCTTTGTCCATTTCAAAACTGCAAAACAAAAAGATATCTACAACATCAGTTATTTTGTATTAGGGTACTTCAAACTCAAAATTCTTTCAACCTGCAGTAGTTGGAACTTCACACAATCGGAACACTTCAACTCGCCAGCTGGAATGCTCAAGATCAAGGGCTACCCATATCCCGTGATTGAACATGCAAAGTATTATTCAAGATCAGAATAATGGAGTTTCGAATACATCAATCAGTGAAACACCGCACCAAGAGTCCACACCTAGCCATGAGTTCCACAATTTTGGAAATAATAAAAGAAGCGTCAGCTATCAAAACTGATTAATAACTTAAAGAGGTAGATCATTGATGAATAAAATGAATAAAAGAGGTCCCGAAACAGAACCCTGCGGGTCTTTCATTTGGACTGGATATTTCAAAGATTTCAAGTTTCCGCGTGTCATCTTCTAGAATTCTCTTTGTCGTTCATTTCATTGCTCAAATTTTTCGTTTATTGTTGTTATTTTCTTATATACTGAAAGTTATACAAACCTCAAATCGTCCACTTTTAGTGTTGATAAACCGATGACATCAAGTTTATCATAATTTTGAACCAGTTGAACGATTTTTCCTGAAGCTATGGATACTTTTTCCAACTGGAGAGGGTCCAAAGGTGGAACATCGAGGCTATTAATACCTAAACAAAATTCAATGTTTATTAACGAATTCTCAGTTCATGCGATGAGGAATTTGCAAAAAAGGATCAATCCATTTTCTCAGAGAACTGTTCAATCACCTACACCTGACAATTTGGTTTGAGTAACCCTCTTAAATTTGTTCATTTTTCTAAGTTGCAGATGTTATATTTGTAGTTTATGCAATATTATAATTTTTTTGAAATTATTCAAATTATGTAGAGGTTATGAAGAATAATTCTGTTTTTTTATTTGAAATTTAATATAAACTTTTCTCAAATATACTCATTAAATTTTATTTGACTTCTATCTTTGTTATCTTGTTAAACCGTGTCAATCTTATAACAGAGAGTAAATTAAAATTGTACATAGTTCAAAAATACATTAAATAACAAATCCAATGAAACTAAATTAAATATCAAATGTTATTATACAAGTTTTTCAGTATTGAAATATTATAGAAAGACGACTTTTATATTGAAATTGTTTTTCTTTTATCAATCTCTCCCGTCCTTCAATAAAAACAATGGTTGAGACTTTGATTTGTAATTTTTCTTTGAACTTTCATAAAACATTCGATACTTCTTGATCATACCAAGTGTGTTGTTTGAGATTATGAACAACATTCTGAAACTTCTCAAAAGTATTTTCATAAACCATATATCACAAACGGTTGTCGTTAACTGTCTTAAGTGCATGTATGACTTTTCAAAAACAAAACCACTACTTACCGATGATTAAAGTAAAACAACTTAATTTCCGCTAATTTATTTAATTTCACAACACATGTTTCGTCATGACAACATGACTTCGTCAGGTGAGTATGTATTTCCGACAAGTAGAGACCGATACAATCAAACATTTCCATTACTTACCCCCTGCAAGTTTCTGAATTGCATCTTCGATAGCTACCTTCAAACATGTTTTATCTTTTATGCTGCATTTCTTGAAATCTGAAGCTAGATAACAGATAATATATGTTAAGATCATAAAAATAATCAAAAACTGGAATTTTAAGTATTTTCAATCCAATATCTTCAACATGATTTAGAGTAAAACTCTGCATAATAATAATAATACCATAATATTTCTTTCCAAATTCCTTTTATTTTTACTAATTATTCTTTTTATGATTGTGAGTGGCATGACGCGTTTCCTTTACTAATGCTCATAAATAACGGGTCTAAAATGTGGTAACATACAGTATTTAAATGGTTTCTGTTTCGAGATTAGTGTACAATAAAGTTTTCTATTACTTTTAGTAAAACCACCAAGAATAGATCTGAAGCTCTCAAGGTATGCGGGTCTTATGAGAGAGCTTCTATTATTATATTAATTTTGCAATTGAAATTAGGGTTTACCATGAAATGTTGTATCTTTATTTGTGGCATATGCCACAATTAGCCCCTATGAATGAAAACGAGGATACAGCTTAACAAAAATTAAATTGAATCATCCTTACTTGATGGAAATTCATTTCAATGAAATAAATTAATATAGATTATATCCACAATTTATTAATTTGAAGACAACTGTTTCACCAACACTGTTGCTTCGTCAAGTATACATTTTGAACTACAGGTTAGTTTGTGGTACCTTTCCATATGTATCGGTTGTTTTTTTTAGAGTGATAGAACTTTGAATTGGAATAAAACACATTTAAATTAAAATCGAAGCCAAATTTTTTTTATTTGAAAGATAATTTTATGACATTTATGTTTTTGAATTAATTTCCGGCATATGTCCACCACGACTAGCTCTGAGGAACCGCATTCGACCAGACCAATTTTGTACCACTTTTTGGAGTAATTCAGGCCATATCATCAATAACACCAGTTATGTTGGCTTCAAAAGCGTCTATTGTTTCTGGTTTATCAGCATAAACCAATGACTTGACATAACCCCAAAGAAAATAATCTGTGGAGTTATGTGGCATGATCTTGGAAGCCAATTAATTGGACCATTTCTCGAAATAATGTTATCACGAAATCTTTCTTTCAATAAATCAATTGTTACGGTAGCAGCATCAGGTGTAGTACCATCTTGTTGAAACCAAAACACTTTTGGGTCGATACCATTCAAATTTTGAAACAAATAATCATTGATCATCGATCTGTAACGAGTACCATTCATTGTAACATTAGCTCCAGCATCGTTTTTTAAGAAATATGTACCGATGATGCCTCCAGCGTACAAAGCACACCATCAGTGCATTTTTCAGGATGCAATGGAACCTGTAGAACTTCTTGAGGATTATTTTCACTCCATATACGACCATTTTGCTTGTTCACATAGCCGTTCAACCAGAAATGAGCTTCATCACTAAACACAATTTTACGATAAAAAAGTGGATCAACTTCAATCTGTTCTAGGGCCAATCAGCAAACAAACGACGCTTATTATGGTCAAGTGGCTTTAGTTCTTGAACCAGTTAGATCTTGTATGGGTATAGACCAAGATCTTTAAGCAAAATTTCCATGTGGTGGATGCTCAGAGTCCAACTTGTTGTGAACATCGACGAATAGACAAATCTGTATCATCATTAACACTATGACTTACAGCAGCGATATTCTCTTCTGTACCTGGAGTTCTTCATCTTGTTGTTGTTTTTGCATCGAGTAGAGAAAATGTTGTCCGAAATCTATCGATAGTTCGACGAATAAGCTGCTCTGATGGACGATTATGTAAACCATAAATTTCACGAAGTGCACTTTAAGTTTGGCGAATAGAACACTGATTTTGAAAATAAATTTCAACAATTTGTGAACGTTGTTGCGGCGTGAGTCTTTCCATGATAATTTGTCAATGCTTACTGAACAGAAATGTCAAAACATGGCTTCTACCTTCTGTCAAATCACAGTTATCCCTATCGAAAGTTCTATCACTTTAAAAAAACACCCGATACATTTTGGCAAAACAGAAAAAGTATTCAAATTTAGTATGAAAAGATATCAAATAACACACGCGAGACATCTTATAAAAACTTAATATATACAATAAAAACAGATAACATTCAACGACCAAGGAGAACAAAATATAACTATAAAAATAAATTAGAATGACAATCTACTGAAATATTAATGTGTTAAATAAATATGAAAAATGTGAACTTACGGAGTTCCTCAGAAACTACCTCTTTGCAAATGAACACAACCAGAAGAATTCCTGATAGAAATCTCATTTCTATATTTTAAACAAAGTGCTCAAATAAAATGATACACAGTATGGCAAAGCCAGGTTTTATAAATGTTCTTCGATTTTTTTTAATTGTAATGGTTCCACATGTAAAAACACAGCATTGACATGGTACTGCAAACGCATGCAAGCTCTAACTAACAATTATAGTTATTTTTTGTACATTGAACCATTACAGGTCTTATTGCATTTCGAATGGAAAATGAAAAAAAAATGTAATGAAGAAGAACAAGTTTTTGAATGTCGCCTAAATCGTAAAATCCAACAATGAAATAAAAAACAAGATTTAATTATTAATTTTCATTTTTTTTCAGGTTTTGATCAATATTTTCATGAGAAAAAGAAAACTTCGCATGTCTACTCATTTGTTAATTGTAGCTAATTAATTTGGACTTGTAAGAAGTGCTTGTATGAATTTACCTGTCCCTGGCCATTGTACTACACTTAAAGCAGATCATTTTTATTTTCCAGGATTTCTAATAATAATGACTATGTCATATGAAAAAAGTTATTAAAACATGACTAATGAAGATATATTTATTTACTGGGTACTTCTACACAAGGCTCTCATAAATGACTTAAACATCGATGTTATCGTTTGCTGATTACGTTGACAACATTTGAAATGCAGTAAATCAAAAAAAAGTATGTTCTCTTATTCCATCCTACAAGACCATTTTTATAATTATTCAAGATAGTATATAAAATTATCTGCTTCAAGCATGTATCAAATCGTTTGGAAATAAAAAATTAAAAAAAACCTGAATGAAGAAAAGAATATATAATAATATGATCGATCATTCACTTTATTTTCATTGAATATTCTCAATTTCCTGTTCGTGCGTGTACTGTCAGAAGTGTTCCCTAATATCGGGTGTTTTTTTTAGAGTGATAGAACTTTCGATAGGGATAACTGTGATTTGACAGAAAGTAGAAACCATGCTGTTTTGACATTTCTGTTCAGTAAGCATTGACAAATTATCATGGAAAGACTCACGCCACAACAACGTTTACAAATTGTTGAAATTTATTTTCAATATCAGTATTCTATTCTCCGAACTTATAGAGCACTTCGTGTGAAATTATGGTTTACATAATCGTCCATCAGAGCAGTTTATTCGTCGAACTATCGATAGATTTCGGACAACATTTTCTCTACTCGATGCAACAACAACAACAAGACAAAGAACTGTACATACAGAAGAAAATTTCGCTGCTGTAAAGCATAGTGTTAAAAAAAAAATTGTTTATTGTCTAAACAGGAGGAATCCCAATTACAAGACAACATATTAATATATGGTACAAAGCCGATGAATATTGCAAAATTAAATACTAACTACATCAATGATGCAGAACAGAAAAAGGAAAATTTACAAAAACTCTTTCAATCTATAGGCAACTTTGCCTAAGATGCAGTAGTTCCCTCAGTTTCAGTTTAAAAATTCGTAAACCATCGCTGCAGACATCAACATCAACACATATCCTATTGAACTGCTGACACATAACATATATTGGTGATCTAATCATCGTGTTCGTTCTGGGTTTAGGGAGGTATAGCATCTGTTCAAGTCGACTACCATTGCGAGGAATGCGAAAGCTCAGCCTGGCCAGCAAATCAGGACAATCTATATAGAAATTAACCAGCTTGTAGAGGACAAGACACAAGTAGTAGACCCTCCTGTTCTCCAATGACAAGCATGCGAATCTGTTCAGAAGAGTGCGATGGTCAAAACTCTGGGCCGGGTACACACCATCTAATTTGAATGCTAAAAATTTCAAAAACTGCCTCTGAACCGACTCTAGTTGGTTGATGTGTACGTTATATATTGGACCCCAGACAGGACTGGCGTACTCAAGTTTTGAACGGACAAAGGAATTGAACAGGGTAATGAAACAGTTGGGATCCTTGAAGTCTCGACATACCCTGAAAATAAAGCCAAGCATTCGCTTCGCAGCAGCTGTGCCATTTCCATAATGCGGTACAAATGTTAACTTATGGTCAAATTGAACTCCCAAATCTTTAACTTGATGTACTCTCTCCAAAGCTAGATGGCTTATAGTGTAGTCGTACAAAATGGATGCGTTCCTCAGGGTGTAAGTTATGGTCTTACATTTATTAATATTCAATGGTAATTTATTCACAGTACACCAATTGCTCAGCCTATGAAGATCCTGCTGAAGCAGCCAACAGTCATGAACGGTAGATATGGTCCTGAACAACTTGAGGTCGTCAGCAAACAATAGAGAGCAGCATAGCAGATTTTCTCCGACATCATTAATAAAAATTAGAAAAAGTAGTGGAGCCAAATTACTACCCTGAGGGACACCGCTGAGCGCTGGGAAGGAACATGATCTATGACCCCTAAATTCCACAAATGCAATACGATTAGTGAGGTAAGAGAGGAACAGCAGGACCAGCCGACGATCGAAACCAAAGTGTTCCAGCTTCTGCAATAAAATTGAGTGATCTACCCTGTCGAAAGCTTTCGAAAAGTCAGTGTATACTGCATCAACTTGCAACTGATTGTCTACAGCCTCACAGACAAATTGTGTAAATATTGTTAAGTTGGTAGTGGTAGATCTTTTGTTAATAAAACCATGTTGACTATCCGATATGAGGCTCCTGACTGGGGAAAATATTCTGTTATATATACACATCTCAAATACTTTAGCAAAGTTGGATAAAAGGGAAATAGGTCTATAATTAGAAATGTCATCCATTTTTCCGGATTTAAAGACTGGGCACACCACGGAGGTCTTCCATAAGTCTGGAAAGCAACTATTCTCCAAGGCTAAATTATAAATGGTCTGCAGTGGTTTGGAAAATACATAAGCACAGTCCTTCAGAAGAAATGCTGGAATACCATCAAAACCATTGGTAAATTTAGGCTTTAGTGCCTTAAGGCAATACCGGACTTCGCATTCATCAAAGGACCTCAATGAAATAATTGGATTGTCGTTGTCTGAGATTGGGTTAGGATTAGGAGCAGAATTATCAGCTGAGCTTTCAATATATGCGCTTCGGAAAAAATCAGCAAATGCATTGACAATCGCAGAAGGATTATTGTACTCTACATCATTCCACCGCAAAATACTTGGAATTCTTGAAGTTCTCTTTTTATTGTGGAAATAACTCCAAAAGGTAGAAGGATCGCTTGTTATAGAACTTTCCGATCTGCGTTTGAAATCATCATAGGCGGCTGCAACTTTGGTCTTAATCAAACTTCTCAGTGATTTGAGTTGAGCTCTAAAGTGTTCGCTATTACAGGTCTTCAACTTTTTGAACATTCTACTTTTCTTCCTAATAAGTTCAATTATTTCTCTACTATACCATGCTGGATATTTACTATTGAAATTTTGTTTAAGCGGGACACATTCATTAAAAATGTTGGAGAGGGTGTTATAAAATAATTCTACTGCTACGTTAACATTATTGCAGTTCTCCAAGAATGTCCAATCTGTGTCCACAATCATAGAGTAAAGAAGTGGAAAATTGGATCTTGCAAAATCGAATTTTACTATTGATTCGTTAAATGTGATACTAGAAGCTGGCCCGGGACAAGTTAATGTTATATCCAGAGCCGGATGATATCCATCCTCTGGGACAAATGGAACTTCACTTTGATGGACATAGCAATCAATATTTGAGAAAACCAGATCCAGAAGTCTGCCCGAGTGGTTCAGGATGGAATTGAACTGTTCTAAGCTATAAAAACCAGCAAACTGATCCAGCCTGGTCAAAATATCATTATACCTGTTTGCATCACCACCGAAATCAGGCTGATTGAAGTCACCAAGAACCACCAAGTTCCCTCCGTATAGGTATTCTAAAGATTCCAGCATTTCAAACAGATTAAAAATGTGTGACAAATTAGCTCTAGGAGGTATATAGACAACAAATATGTAAATGAGTTTATGCTTATAATGTACCTTGCAGCCAATCACGTCAATGGAACAGAAACTATAACGAAAACCCGCCAAGTCAACTTCGGTAACCTCACAGTCACCTCTAACACCCACCAGCACTCCTCCACCACGAGAAACCGAACTGGCCCGCAAGTTTCTGTCACTTCTGAATACGGTATAATTGCGTAATTGTGTTAATGATGATCCAGATTTGTCTATTCGTCAACGTTCACAACAAGTTCAAGTTCAAATTTATTAGTTACTCTCAAAATTTTACAGGGAAGTCAGAGAAATATATGATAATGTACATCATGAAATAAAAAATGTAAATATGTCATACTAAAATATCTCAACTTTAAAATTTACAACAATCAATAAAAAACAAACTCTTACACTAAAACACGAACTGAAACACAGAAAGTAAATCACTAGAACTGGTCTTCATAAACTCATCCATTGGATAAAATGCACATTCAGCTAGAATCGCTTCAACTTTTCGCTTGAATGTTAAGAATTGTGGAAGTCTGTTATAGATTTTCATTCCATTAAATATATGAGTGTTCTGTGACCTCTGCAGTCTATGTCTTGGGGCAATAAAGTTGTTCCTATACCTGGTGTCACACTGTGAATCGTTGAGTGTGTCTGGCAAATATTCGGAAGAGGGGTCTACAGCTAGTGACCTGGTTTACTGCCGCTACTAGTCTTAAAGCTATTTTTTGTTTCAGGAACACTCTTTCTGCCTCTGAAGATGCACCCCATAAAATGATGCTGTAGCTCATCCTGCTGTGGAAATGTGCGTGATATGTGAGTAACGCTTCTTTTTCTGTGAACAAGTTTTTTATTCTTCTTATTGAAAATAATGCTTGTCTTTGGCACAATTCATTTATGTGCTTCGGCCAAGTTAAATTTCTGCTTATTGAAACTCCAAGCAGAGAAATACTTTTTGGTTCTTGACGTTTTGTGCTCACAATCAACTCCTGAGTTTTCTCTTCGTTCACTTTCATGTCATCTGAACTAAACCATTCTATTGCATCTTTGACTGTTTCATGAGATTTTTTCAGGAGTAGATTTCTGCCCTTGGCTCTGTTCAAAAATGTTGTATCGTCAGCGAAGATGATCTCATCATCTGCACCAACGTTATATATCAGGTCATCGATATATAGGAGGAAGAGAATAGGCCCGAGCACAGAACCCTGAGGAACCCCTGCGGCAATTTTCATCTTGGATGACCTTTTACCTTCCAAATCAACAATTTGGTACTTATCCTTAAGGAACGACTCCAACAAATTCAAAACTAGCCCTCTTCTGCCAATGTACTTCAACTTTTGCAGAAGCTTTTCATGGTTGACACAATCAAACGCTCGACTTAGATCCATGCAGGTTACAATCACTTCATTCAATGCCTTCATGATGTATTCAACAATGTGAACCAAAGCTGTGTGGTAGTAGATTTTTCCTCTCTAAAACCATGCTGGAAACTGCCAAGCAACGAATTTTCTTCTAGAAATGTAACCATTCTAGTTTTGAGGAGATTCTCATAGATTTTTGAGACAACTATCAGGATTCATTTGATCTGAAGAAGTTCCACAGAAGTAGATCACCGTATCACGATGGCGGGCGGTTCATCTTCTGATCCTCCCGACAAGAAATGTCGATTTTGTGGAAGATTTACTTGTTCGAGTGATATAAAATGCAGTGGTGAAGGTTGTGATATTAAGATACACAGTAAGTGTTTGGATTCCATTGCTAGAATCGTTTTTGTTGATAAAGAAAGTTTTTTGTGCCGATGGTGCACCGAAACGATGAGACGAAACCAATCTGTTCATCAATCGAATGCAGATTCGAATCAAGATAATAGTTCAGATGAGATTATTCTCAAGAAAGAGATTGAATGTTTGAATAGGGAGAAAGTCCTCTTAGAAAAATATGTGTCAGAATTAGAATTTTCAAACAATATTCTGAAAACAAAATATAAACAAAATGAATCATCTTCAAAGTCTGTTCCAAATCAGTTTTTCTCACATTCGAATGAGTCAACGAAGTCATATGCATCCGCCGTCAAGTCAGATGCCGATTCTCATGTGTTGCTTGTTAGATCGATCAATAAATCTGCGAGTAGTATTGATATAGAACACGAAATAAAAACAAGGGTGAATCCAACTTCTGATAATTGTCTTGTTTTGGGAACTAAACGCGTGAAGGATGGTATTTTAATCAATTGCGGCGACGAAGGTTCCCTCGAAAGATTGAGACACACAATCGATGCGAAAACAAAGGGCTCATATAGATGAGGTTGAGGGATAGGGCATTGACCAGGTACAAGAATTCTGGGAGCTTGATGGATTTTAAATATTACACTACGCTTCGTAACACAGTAACTACGGCTATAAGAAAGGAAAAGGGTATTTTTCTGGCTCGGGCTGAGTCCCGGGGCACTAGTCATTTCTGGAAAGCTTTCCGCTCTATTGACACCATAAGACAAGGTGACACTTCCTTTTCTCATCAGTTTGGAAATCCCGGGGAACTGAATAACTATTTTTTATCTGTGTTCAGTCAACCAAACTCGTGTCCTGAGACTGCAGCTTACTATAATTCCAGTGTGTTCGACTCTAGTGCTCACTTCTCACTCAGTCTTTCAACTACGGAGGAGGTCAGGGAGATTGTGCTGGGCCTGCGGTCGAGCGCTGTTGGATTTGATGACATTTCTGCCAAGATGTTACAGTTGTCGATTGATATTATACTTCCTTACCTTACCCATATTGTTAATGTTTGCATAGAAACTGGTTATTTCCCAACAGCTTGGAAATATTCAATCATAAAACCACTACCTAAGGTGAAGACCCCAGATAAATTGAGCGATTTTCGGCCTATAAGCATACTCCCTAGCGTCTCAAAAGTACTCGAGAAAATATTGTCAAAACAAATATATAAGTTCATTACAGAGAAAAACGTAGTAACTCCCAGGCAATCAGGTTTTAGAAAATATTTTGGTACTACTACTCTTCTGTTGAATGTTGCAGATGACATTTTTAGGGCTCTGGATGAGGGGGAGTTTACCATTCTTACCCTTTTGGATTTTGCTAAAGCCTTCGACACCCTTGATCACGAGCTGTTGTGTGCTAAATTAGCATATTATGGTTTCGATTCAAATGCTTTGAGATTCTTCAGATCTTATCTCACAGGTAGATACCAGAGTGTGCGAATTGGTAGGGAGGAATCTGAGTTTGGTCCTGTGTTGTCGGGTGTTCCTCAGGGATCAATATTGGGACCTATTCTTTTTTTAATTTATGTGGCGGATATGTATAAGGTAGTATCGTTCGTCAATATTTATTTTTATGCAGATGATACACAAATAAGCCTCTCCTTCCATCCTTCCTGCATTGATGAAGCGGTAGAGCGGATCAATAGTGACCTATCACGTTTGGTTAAGTACTCACATGATAGCAGTCTGAGGTTAAATGTCTCCAAGTGTGCTTCCTTGTTCTTTTCCCTTGGAGCAGGTGGAGAAGCGGACGTTCGGCAGGTATCGCTTGAGGTCGGGAGTGAACCAATTCCTTTTACTAAAAGTTATAGAAATCTCGGTATGGTATTTGACTGCAGGTTGAGGTTTGTCGAGCACGTTGCTTTGCTTGTGAAGAGGTCATTTCTTGCTCTTCGGCATTTATACCGAAATCGGCGTGTTCTGAGTTTTAATTCACGCAAGTACCTCTGCGAGACCCTGGTGATGTCGGTCTTGAATTACGGACTTGTACTCTATTATCCATGCTTGGATTCTGCGACTAGATACAGACTCCAAAAAATACAGAATTCTTGTTGTAGATTTGTTTTCGGGCTACGAAAGTACGATAGGGTGTCCGCTGGAATAAATGAACTTGAATGGTTGAAGCTCGATAACACATTTAAGTTTCAGATGGCTGTTTTGGTGTTTCGTGTTTTGTCTTCTTCTTATCCTCCGTATCTACGCGATAAATTAATTTTCCGGGGAGATATGCATGACGTTGCGGTCCGGCATAGATACACTCTTATGTTGCCTAGATTCAGGTCAGCCATGTTTCAGCGCTCGTTCACTTATAACGCGGTCACTGTGTTCAATGATATTCCTAATGATGTTAAATTTAGTTCTCTGAGGATTTTAAAAGTGTATTTTAGGAAACAATTACTTTCGACACAATTTCAGTTTTCTTAATTTTTTTTTTTTTTTTTTTTTTTTTTTTTTTTGTCTCTTTTCTTTGCATGTATTATTGCTCTAGGTTTAATTTTGTTTGGTAATTTGTATTCTGTTAGAGGTTAAGTGGAGTAGCGTAAGCTAGACTTCGCCTCGATATTTCAGTTGTGCTGTATATGACGGTACAAATAAAAGGCACTTTATTATTATTATTATTATTATTATTATAGATATTGGCCTATAGTTCTCGTATAACTCTTGATTTCCTTTTTTGTGGGCAGGTATCACCCTCGCAATCTTCAGTTTCTCCGGAAAGTAGTTATGAGGTGAGAGATAGGATCAGCAAGACAATCGATAACCTCTTTCAACATTTTAACGGAAAAGCCATATACATCTTGGGAAGCTTTATTTTTCAGCATCCACCACATGGAAAATCTTGCATGAAGATCTTAGTCTACACCCATACAAGATCCAACTGGTTCAAGAACTGAAGCCAATTGACCATAATAAGCGTCGTTTTTTTGCTGATTGGGCCCTAGAAAAGCTTGAAGTTGATCCACATTTTTATCGTAAAATTGTGTTTAGTGATGAAGCTCATTTCTGGTTGAACAGCTATGTAAACAAGCAAAATTGCCATATATGGAGTGAAAACAATCCTCAAGAAGTTCTGCAGGTTCCATTGCATCCTGAAAAATGCACTGTAACGTGTGCTTTACACGCTGGAGGCATCATCGGTCCATATTTCTTTAAAAACGATGCTGGAGCTAATGTTACAGAATGCTTGTTGCAGATTGATGATCAATGATTATTTGTTCCAAAATTTGAATGGTATCGACCTAGAAGTGTTTTGGTTCCAACAAGATGGTGCTACACTTCATGGTGCTACCGTAACAATTGATTTATTGAAAGAAAGATTTGGCGATAACATTATTTCGAGAAATGGTTCAATTAATTTACCTCCAAGATCATGCGATATAAGTCCACTGGATTATTTTCTTTGAGGTTATGTCAAGTCATTGGTTTATGCTGATAAACCAGAAACAAAAGACGCTTTGGAATCCAACATAACTCATGTTATTGAGGAAATAAGGCCTGAATTACTCGATAAAGTGGTCCAAAATTGGTCTGGTCGAATGCGGTCCATCAGAGCTAGTCGTGGTGGACATATACCGGAAATTATTTTCGAAACATAAATGTCATAAAATTATCTTTCAAATAAACAAAATTTGGCTTCAATCTTAATTTAAATGTGCTTTATTTCAACTTAAAGTTCTATCACTCTAAAATACACCCGATATTTCTTGTCCAATATTGAGGAAAATGGAATTGAAGTTCACATTTTTTTTTTGTTCATGAATCTCTCTATTAAATACTTAATCTTCATAGCGTTCAAACATTTTGATTCCAAATCTCAAGAACTTATAGTGAAAGATCAAGTTAAAATACTTATTCGATAAATATGATAAGGAGTTAGGTTACTAGCTTGTGAACGTGGCTCTTTCACGAGGTGACTACTCAGCTATCTCTATATCTGTTTGAAAGGCAACTTTTTCTGGCACAACCATATACCTTAAGTTAACCAACCAAATTAAAATGATCCAAACAATGAAAGACCCTAGCCAAGTCCAACATAGAAAATACGATAGCACACCATCTTCAAAACTTTGAAGAGTTTGCTCCACAAAACAAAAAGTGCATTAATATAGGGAAATTCGAAAACTTTCTTCTTTCGAAAGTTGTGTCCATTTAGTAGTCTACGTTATGAAATTTGTATCCTTTGATTAACAAAGTGAACATTTTTTCCTCAAGAATTAAATCGCAGATGTCAAATTTTCAGAGAAATTAGACTGTTGGACAGGCGCACAAAAGCTTCTGACATCACGTTAAAGCTTTTCAATTTTTTGAACAACTCAGACGTAAATTACTTGATTTATCATTCCTTGGTCCAGGTTGTGTTAAGGGTGAGTTTTTTGCATGGTGCTTAACTGATCAATTTGGACTGTTTCAAAAAGGTTTTTTTCGAATTTCTCAATGAATTATCAAGTAACAGGAGAAATTTCTTGGAAATTATTCGCGGTACTAATAAACATAAATTGAATATTATGTTTGAGGTTTTTTATAAACAAATATTTCAAATATTAATTAGAAAATATTTTTTGCAAATTTATTATAAATTTTTTTAAAATTTTTTAACATCAAATCAAATTTAATATCTTGGAAACACTGTTTCATTTTTATAGATATATTTTAAGAGATTTTTTCAGATAAAATTTGTGGAGGTTTTCAGAAAAAAATTTTTCATCTTAATATTTTAAATATTTGTTCAAGGTACTTATATTGAAAAAACACCAATTACATTCTATTTCTCCATCTAGGTAGCAAGCAATAATGTCAAAATTATTTTCAATTAATTTTTCAGCTCAGTTAAATCATCTGTTCACCAAGAAAAATCGCGTGCTCTATCACTATATTAGTTTTTTATCGATTTCCATGAAAAGTTCCAAGTTCTGTATGTATTTAAGACAAGCAATCTATTATGCTCCATTGAAATTTCAAAATAGTGTTGTGTCAGTCAAAGTATCCGACTATGAGATTGATTCTCGTGTTTTTCACTTTATTTTTCGTCGCTGTTTTTGCGCATTTAAATTTAAAAAAACCAAAGGTGCTGAGCTTTCGTAAGGTTTTTTTCATGTATATCAAGTATTTGGTGATTAATATTCAATTGTTTTTAGACGGTCTTGGAGATCCCTGTCAAATAACCGACGAGCTATGCTGCAAGAAAAAATTTTCTTTGATGCTTCCAATCCTAATCGAGTGTAAGAATTTTTTCATATTTTTTCTCACTGAAATATTCTTCGAATTTATCCAACCATAAGTTTTTCAAACGTGTGATCTCACGAAAACTACTGTGATAAGTCAACTATTTAATTCGTGATATCATGAAACATCAAGAAATTCTGATACAGATATTGTGGGAGTTTTCTCATCACTTTGTGATAACAATTCGGAATTACAAACTCCATTATATTATATAAAAAGTTGCGAAAAAATTTAGGGGGTGATTCCTTGTTGAAAAATAGGGTGGGTCTTTCATATAAACTTTATTTTTTAAACCCCCCCTGCATAGTTACAGCTCCCTGAAGTAGGCGCCAGAAAAACAGTTTTTATTTTTTTTTTAAAGTTGTCATAACACAATGATATCGGCTTACTAGATAAATTCTAGTTCGGAAATAATTCCAGCCTTTACGACTCATGCTATCACGTTGATAATTTTTTTTTTCTCAAGAACCTTGATTTTATTGCAAAATAGGAATATGGAAAAAGGTTTCTTGAGAAAGAATGTTTAGGGGTGGCTTTTTCTACACCTTGCAATCATAGAAAAACACCAGCAAAGACTTTGTGGGTGTCTTCTCGCCAGCATAAAATGTCTGCTTATTCTTCTCAGTTTTTTGGTTTTTAAGAAAAAAATTAAAAACTGTTTTTCGAGCGCCATCTTTAGGGACTGTAACTAAGCAGGGGAGGCTCAATAAATAAATTTTATTAAAAAATCCACCCTATTTTTTGACAAGGAATCACCCCTGAAATTTTTTGGCAACTATTCATATATTATACCCTGTATGATAGGTATTGACCTTAGTGATATGTCAAATTTCATTCTTCTTAGTTGCTTTATAGAGGACATATTCAATAAAAAACAAATTGTCTCCTTATGTCAAAGTGCAGCAACTTGGAGGGGAATAGGTCTTGAAGAAAAAATTATATGAAAGGCCTCCATTAATTTTTGCTAAACAACTACCTCACTACCTTTTAAAATCATTCGTATCTATTAGGAAACAGCTTGTTTTTTATTTTATAATATATTTTACTACTATTCATATGTTTTATACATGTAACGGAATTTCCACAGCTGATTTCGAAAAAATATCGATAATTTATGAATAAAACCAAAATTGTGATTTTACACAATGCATTCTCTCAGGATCTATCGCCTTTTAAAAACTTTTTTGGGGGAATATCCACATAATTATTTTCAGTCCTCGGAATTCCATTAGAAATACCTAAACTCAAAGTAGGATATGGAAAAGGTGTACTTCAATTGGACCAAACACTAGAACATTTGAAAATTGAGGGACTAAACAAGGCCACTATAAAAGATTCGAAGTAAGTAATTTTATATCTTCATATAGTGAAAAAATCCAGATATATTTCATGAATTTCAGATTAGATCTAGCAGCAGGAAAAATCATAATGAATATCAACGCTAAAGAATTGAAAATAAACATGAAATATAATATAAATGGAAGATGTCTAGTTTTACCCCTTTGGGGTAAAGGGGATGGTTGCATTACATTAAGTAAGTGAAATAGTCACATTTTTCCTTTCAAGTTCTTGGGCACTTTTTCTTATTTTCCAGAAAACGTCGACATGAAAATTGAAATGTTGGTTGGCCTTGATAACGCAAAACTACACCTGAACGGTCTAAAACTTCCCACGAAAGTTGGTGGTGCCAACATCAAGCTTAGCAGTTTGTTCGGCGAAACAAAGAAGAAAATTTTGACGCCAGAGTACGAGAAGGTCTTGAATGATAATGCCATGCTCGTCTTGCACGACTTATTGCCCGATTACGAAGGGCAATTGGAAAAACACTTCCTCAGCGTGCTGAAACCTGTCTTGGCTGACATTCCTCTAGAAACAATATTGTTGCTGACTGTCCTGTCATAAGTTCAGGAAATATACATGTTTGAATTTATAAGTTTTATTAGGGACCTTTTGATAACTGAGCGATCATACACAACGAGTGCATACCAGATCTAGCCTTTTGGTTTATCAGTTTTATAATACTTTTTCGGAAATAACATATTCTACATCAAAAAGTTTCAATGAAATTATTAATATTTGCAAGAGCCAGAAAATTGCAAGAAAGAAACTATATGTTTAAAAGTCGCCAAAAATTATTGGTTCGAGAAATCTTTTAGACATAGTTTATGTTACCTCGATCAGTAATCCAAACATGAAATTATCATATAAGGCCATCAAAAATCGTTATGATGCGGAATTTAGAAAATCTAAGCAGGTTGATTTGGGTGAAAAATAAAAAATTCTAAAAATAAATCGAAAACCACTTGACAAATCATTAATAATCTGAATGGAAACGCCCAGTCAACATCAAATATAATTTTAACAGGAGATCTTAAGATATTAGCAAATTCCTTCAATGATTATTCTTCTATATGTTGTAAGAAGTACTATAGTAAAAAATTCTAACAAGATCAAAAGAAACGAAATGTCCTTTTTATGTTTTTTTCAATAAATTTAAGATTTTCAACAAAGCCCAACACAGATTGACTTATCAAATGCATTATATTATGTCGTCTCCTGGAAAAACTGGAACAATATGGTATTAAAGACAACCAACTTAAATTAATTAGGTGTTATTTGGAGCCCGGTCCCAACGTGTTCTACTGAAAGCAGATGGACAAAATTTTGAGTAATCTAAGAAATTAATGAAAAGGGGTTTCCACAAGGAAGCATGTTTAGGCCTATATTATTTGTGGTTTAAGTCATATCAAATGAATTCGAGGATGTAGATGATCTGTATATGTATGAAGATGACACAAACGAAATAATTAAGTCCAATAACTTGGATCAATTACTGAATGAATCAGAAAGACAAATGAAGGGTGTTTTTTCAAGAATGATAGAACTTTAAATTGAAATAAAACACATTTAAGTTAAGATTGAAGCCAACTTTTTTTTATTTGGAGAATAATTTTATGACATTTATGTTTTAGAAACAAACGATAGATCGGCGAATAAGCTGCTCTGATGGACGATTATGTAAGCCATAAATTTCACGAAGTGCTCTATAAGTTTGGCGAATAGAACACTGATTTTGAAAATAAATTTCAACAATTTGTAAACGTTGTTGAAGCGTCTTTCCATGATAATTTGTCAATGCTGTCAAAACAAATCACACTTATCTCTATCGAAAGTTTTATCACTCTAAAAAAAAAACACCCGATAGATGTTCTGCATACGTTGAATCAAACTTATTATTCAGAAAAGATCCTTTATTCTAATAAGTATGTGTATTTCATTTTCATTTATTGAATTTTCCACGTAAATTTGTATCAGTTTGGATAGAAGATTCGCCACTTTAGACATAAGTTTTTGTTATTTCCCAGTTTTCTTCAACCGTACATCGACCCATTTCGTTAATGTCAAATATTAAATTAACTTGCTCCCAAAACACGAATGTGAAATGTTTTGCCAGACTCGAAATAACCACTTATTCAAAAACGCAAACTCTAGATGGAGCTTTATAATAATTGTCCCCGTTTCGAGATATATTCCAACATTTTCGATTTTTTTCACAACGTTTTGGTGTTCCATTTTGTAATTTTGTCCTGATGCTTCATTTTCTTTGAAGCTTTCTGTTTCAGGTCATCCTCGTTTTGATCTTGAAAAGTATTTCATCACGTGTCTTATCAACTTAATAATTAAATATTACGAAAAATGTTCACCAGTACAAATAGATATATGTTTCTCAGAAAAAATATTGCGGAATCTTTAACTGAAGAGTATCTATAAAATAACGGAAATTTATTATTTGACATTTAGAAATTCATACGAATCCATATGAAGTAATCGACTGACCTCCAAAATATTACGAACATCAAATAAAAATAGGTTCGCATTTTTATAATTTATTTTTAAAATTTTTTCGGCCCTCAGAGCAGATTGATCTGGTTGAAAAGTCTCAGAATTATTCATGTCTTATACGTGACAATAGTTTCAAAGAAAAACTTCAAATTGGTTCATCGTTGCCTCAAGCATTAAACCAAGTGTTCGGCGAATTTCGCACCTTACATCTTGAAATATGTATAATTTGCATATTAAATACAATAATATTAAATAAGGTTATTCTGGTTTTCAATAATTCTTGTTATTATAATAAAAAGATCTTTTCCCTAACACAGAAGCATCTTCAGGTAGGTGGTATATCTTACATTAGCGAAACGATCATTGGATTATAATAATAATAATAAAAATTTATGACAATCGGAATAACCTTATTCGATATTATTTTACATGGATATTCACCAAGTGGAGACTGATTCAATAAAAATCTTCCAACTTTGAATATCAAAACAGATTTAACCTGTTAGTCACCAACAATTTTAATTTCGAAAAATTTTATTCAAAAACTTTTAGAATTAAATTAATGTCTTATAAGCTCTGCTTATATATAATAGACGTATAAAATCAAAACTCATTATACAATATCAAATGGAATAAAAAGACCCAAAAAATTTGTTGGGTTTTTTATTCCATTTGATACTGTATAACAAGCATATTTATAGTTTTTGAATAAAATTTTTTGAAATTAAAATTGTAGGAGAATAACAGATTAAATCTGTTTTGATACTCAAACTTTGTAATAATCCTTCTATCAAGTAATCAAGTAGAAAACGGCTTCTTATTATTTTATAAAAATCTTCTACATCCGAATATTTTCAGTAATTCAGAACTTTGCTTCAGAATTAGATAATAGAATTTTATTGAACTTGCTATCAAATTAGGGTATTTAAATAAATTAATTCGGCTGATAATATGTACCAAATATCAGTAATAAGGTGTATCAGCTATGGTAATAGAAAGTTCAGCATACACAAAATAATTTATACTCCTAATATGATATTAAAAATTTTTTATATTTGAAAAATTTCATTTTGTATATTGAATGTGAATTTCTCGGTGAATGTTGAAATAGCTATAGGGTTTTCCTAAATTGGAGGTACAAACGAAGAGGGTATAAGGTACAAACGAAGAGGGTATAATTTCAAGAAAAAAAATTCCCTTGAACATGGGACCGAAAACGTTTCGTTTTCGAGATACAAGATGTCAAAGTTTGAATTTATGACAATTTGGATTTTTCTGAGGATTTCGAGAGAAAAATTTTTTTTTTTCTCGAAATCGCCAGCATATACGACAAAACTACAAGAGACCTTAAAGTGTACTAGAACAACATAGCTTCTTTTTACAATTTTTCAAACTAACAGTTGCTCACCAAAAAAAAAGTTCTGGAGTAAAGCAGTGGACAGTGTTCCAGATAAAATATCACCCTGTAGATTTGCAATCGAAATGGGCATGTCACATGGTGTAAACTCTAAATTATAATATCTATGCCTAATTTCAGTTGAATATCTTGTGAAATTGTAAAATACAGATACTAGGAGAAAAAAACTTGAAGAAATTCAAACTTTAACACCCTGTGCCTTGAAAAGGAAACGTTTGTGGTCCCATGTTTATGGGATTTTTTTTCTTAAAATTATGCATGGAATCTGTCCCCTCCGATTGTGCCTTAAATTTAGGAACACCCGGTATAATCATCGGCTGAAATTTTCCCCAGATTTTTTTGAATAAAGAAACAAACATTGACTGATCTCTTTTGAATACCTTTTCATATTTTTGAGATCCTAGTCATACCATACGTAAGATTGGATTTTCGTTCAGAATAATTTCAAAATATAAACCTGAACCTGGTTTTGTCAACATTACATTCTGAACGAAAAATTTGTAGTTAACTTAAAATTAATTTCCATCAAGTAAGGAACGATTCAATTGAGTTTCTGAAGACAGAAGATAGTCAAATAATTGTTCCTATTTATTCTATCGGGTGTTTTTTTAGAGTGATAGAACTTTCGATATGGATAACTGTGATTTGACAGAAGGAAGAAGCCATGTTGTTTTGACATTTCTGTTCAGTAAGCATTGACAAATTATCATGAAGAGGCTCACGCAACAACGTTTACAAATTGTTGAAATTTATTTTCAAAATCAGTGTCCTATTCGCCAAACTTATAGAGCACTTCGTGAAATTTATGGTTTATATAATCGTCCATCATAGCAGCTTATTCGTCGAACTATCGATAGATTTCGGACAAAATTTCCTCTACTCGATGCAACAACAACAAGACAAAGAACTGTACGTACAGAAGAAAATGTCGCTGCTGTAAGTCATAGTGTTAATGATGATCCAGATTTGTCTATTCATCGACGTTCACAACAAGTTGGACTTTGTGCATCCACCACATGGAAAATTTTGCTTAAAGATCTTGGTCTACACCCATACAAGATTCAACTGATTCAAGAACTGAAGCCGCTTGACCATAATAAGCGTCGTTTGTTTCCAGATTTGGCCCTAGAACAGCTTGAAGTTTATCCTTTTTGGTAAAATTGTGTTTAGTGTTTAGTTCCTGGTTATTAAACCAGGAACAATAGACGCTTTGGAAGCCAACATAACTCGTGTTATTGATGAAATAAGGCCTGAATTACTCGAAAAAGTGGTCGAAAATTGGTCTGGTCGAATGCGGTTTCTCAGAGCTAGTCGAGATGGACATATGCCGGAAAATATTTTTAAAACAAGAATGTCATAAAATTATCTTTCAAATGAAAAAAAAATTGGCTTCAATCTTAATTTAAATGTGTTTCATTTCAATTTAAAGATCTGTCACTCTAAAAAACACCCGATATTAGAAAATTTGTGCAAAACTGAAATTTAATCAAAATGAATTTTCAGCAAGTTAGGACCAAATCAATCAAATATTTGTTTTTTAGTTTGTTTCCTAACAGTATTCTTTCTTGTACTGAATTGTTTCAGCCGTTACTATTTGGTAGTTGATCATAATCAAAACAAATTGTAGAAATTACTATGTTGTACTACCAATAAAAATATATATTACTCATTTTCTTGTGACTCGAGTTTCGGGAAATGAAGATGTAGATAGTTCATTTCCCGAAACTCGAGTCACAAGAAAATGTGCAATATATATTTTTATTAAATATATATAATATATAATAATATAATATAATAAATTAAAAAGGCTTTTTACTTGATAGAAGAAATATAACAAAATTTGAATATCAAAACAAATTAAAATTTGTTTGTATATTTTATATATAATATATAATTATGGAATGTCAATGAATTTAAATAGCCTTAAAAATAACTTACACTGTTCTTTGATTTTGTTAGAACATAGATCGATCTTGAATAATAAAGTGGACCTGGTTTCGAAACATTCATTTCTTTGCACGTGTGCGTTATGATATAGGTTAGTTTTTTGATTTTGATATTTGGAATATTATCTAGGACCGAAGAAGGGATTACTTAGAATTATATTTGTTTTTTGGAGATATAGTGCATGTTTTGAGAGATTTCTGAATTAACTTATTTGAATATTTGAATATATTAAATATTTCAAATAAATTATATTCTTTGAGAAGTCCTTAAGTTGTGTTCATGTTTTTAAAAGGCAATTGGTGTTCTTAAATGTAAGACCAGAAACAAAATTTTGTCTCCTTTAAATATTTATTTATTAATTTTAATGACTTTCGTATATCTGTTGGTTTATTTATTCCATTTGACATTATATATTGAGTTTTGATTATATACATCTATTAAACGTAAGCGATGCTTATTTTAGACATTAATTTAATTCTAAAAGTTTTTTGAATAAAAATTTTTTTGAAATTAAAATTGTAGAAGACAAACATATTTTAATTTGTTTTGATATTCTAATTTTTTCAAATTTTTATTGGTAGTAAAACATAGTAGTTTCTACAATTTGTATTCTTTCTTTCTGAGATCCAAAAGAAAACCTGTAAACATCTCTCAACCTGCCTCTGCTGGCCTAGGAAAACAGGGAAGCAGACTGGGCTTAGCCCGGAAAATCTCCGAAGCAGATCGATGCACCTCTGACGTACCTGACATTGAATTTTCCGAGACCAGAAGAAAGACTAGCCTGCAAGGAGGGGTGCGTAAGAAACAACAGGCGGTTCAATGTTATCAGACGATCTTCTGTGCAGCGTTTGCCAGTGTAGAACAATCAAATTGATAGCGGTGAAACGCAAACGATTAAGGAAGATGTGATAAGTTTTTAACGAACTTTGTGTATCGAAGCATTTTCGCATTCGAATGATTTCTTTCTAAAAGGTAGGTTGTAATTTTTAATTTCGTTTTTTTTTCAAGTTTTTCGACTTTGAATTCATTGATTAAATCCGGAAAGGTGGTTGCTGATCAAGAAAAAAATGTAACTTATGGCATATTATCAAATAATACACGTCAGTGAATTAAAAAAAGAAAATTTATAAGTTTTCCGAAGCTTTATTCCTAAAAGTTTGGAGGGAAATCATGAAACTCAATAAAAAAGCGCATATTGATCATGTAACTTTTTCGAAGTGATTCATTTTGAAGAATAAAAATTTCAAAATATTATTGAATAAAAACATTTTGACAGAAATAGAACGAACACTTTACTACGTTTTTCAAAGACTAAGTACTACTTTCTGTTACCATATCGTTTAGATGCCAAAATTCAGCAAATTTTCGACCCCTCTAACTCATCGTAATATTTCTGAAAATTTCATCCAAAATGTAGCTTTCCATTTCTAGATTAAATTTTTCTTCTTCATCTAACTGTAAGTAAATCTGATGGATAAATTTTTCTTGATGAGGTTGAAAATCTTCCACCCATATACCTTCGAAAAATATTGATTTCTCGAAAATCACTTGATAAAATATTTTTAAATTAATAAAGTGAAAAAAGCACAGCTTAAGCTTCATATTTATTAGTGAATTTCTTCCGCAGATAAAAGACATTTACATTTAACAACCAGTTAGTATCTAATTTTTCCTTTTATTTTCACTTTTATCCGTAAAAAAATTCATCTATTTTATCTGAAGAAGATTATATCAATTTTATATGTAAGAATCTACCTCATCTTATTTAGAAGGTAGCTTTCAATTAGTAGATTGAACTTTCCACTTAACTGTATTTTTTGGAGGAGGTTGTACTGAAAGTGAGTCTTGATCTGCAAATGTTTCAATATTCTTTTGTGGTGTAAGTAGTGTACCTGATAATCTTTTAATTTCAAAATATCGCCCCATGTTGAAAACTTTTGAAAATTCTCTACCGTTCTACATAGGACTCGCATTTTCCGACAAATTATCGAAGAAACCATTAACCTTTGATTGAAATCATTTCACGGCAATAAATTTTAAGATGTGAGTGAAACGCAAATTTTTCAAAACCCAGAGTTTTTTGAGGTAACTTCAAATCAAATAAAGTGAAATAAAATTAAAAATTGATATCGGAAATCTGAAAAACTTTCACTACATACCGAGTATTTTTTTTTAGAGTGATAGAAATTTCGATAGGGATAACTGTGATTCGACAGAAGGTAGAAGCCATTTGTTTTGACATTTCTGTTCAGTAAGCATTGGCAAATTATCATGGAAAGACTCACCCCGCAACAACGTTTACAAATTGTTGAAATTTATTTTCAAAATCAGTGTTCTATTCGCTAAACTTATAGAGCACTTCGTGAAATTTATGGTTTACATAATCGTCGATCAGAGCAGCTTATTCGTCGAACTATCGATATTAAAACATAGTAATTTCTACAATTTGTTTTAATTTTGATCAACTACCAAATAGTAACGGCTGAAACAATTCAGTATCTGAACTATCGATAGTTTTCGGACAACATTTTCTCTACTCGATGCTACAACAACAACAAGACAAAGAACTGTACGTACAGAAGAAAATATCGCTGCTGTAAGTCGTAGTGTTAATGATGTTCCAGATTTGTCTATTCGTCGACGTTCACAACAAGTTGGACTCTGTGCATCCACCACATGGAAAATTTTACTTAAAGACCTTGGTCTACAGCCATACAAGATCCAACTGGTTCAAGAACTAAAGCCACTTGACCATAATAAGCATCGTTTGTTTGCTGATTGGGCCCTAGAACATCTTGAAGTTGATCAACCATTTTATCGTAAAAATGTGTTTAGTGAAGAAGCTCCTTTCTGGATGAACGGCTATGTAAACAAGCAAAATTGCTTTATATGGAGTGAAAATAATCCTCAAGAAGTTCTGTAGGTTCCATTGCGTCTCGAAAAATGCACTGTATCGTGTGCTTTACACGCTGGAGGCATCATCAGTCCATATTTCTTTAAAAACTATGCTGAAGCCAATGTTACAGTGAATGGTGCTCGTTACAGATCGATGATCAATGATTATTTGTTTCAAAATTTAAATGATATCGACCCAGAAGCCTCCCAGATCATGCAACATAACTGCACTGGATTATTTTCTTTGGGGTTATGTCGAGTCATTGGTTTATGCTGATTAAACAAAAACAACAGACGCTTTGGAAGCCAACAAAACTCGTATTATTGATTAAATAAGGCCTGAGCTTCTCGAAAAAGTGGTTCAAAATTGGTCTGGTCGAATGCGGTTCCTCAGAGCTAGTCGCGATGGACATATGCCGGAAATTATTTTTGAAACATAAATGGCATAAAATTATCTATCAAATAAAAAAAAATTGGCTTCATTCTCAATTTAAATGTGTTTTGTTTCCATTTAAAGTTCTATCACTCTAAAAAACCAACCGATACATAAAAAATATATTCACTAATTTTCATCATATAAGTGCTAAATTTAGATTCAAATAAATCATTAGAAATGAGAAATTTGTCTGACTTACGAAAAAGATTGTATGTAGTTGAATATAAACTTTTTAAATATATTGATTTCTAAGAAACATTTTTGTTATTAATAAGGTAGACGAATACACAATTCTTGTGAAACTTAAGCCAAGTTTATTTGTCTACCTTATTAATATACTTTTTATATCATAAAATGATAAAAGTTTCTTCCTAATCATAAAAAATATTTTTTATTAATTATATATACATATTAGGGTTCCTCAATATCTTAATATATGATTTTTTATATATATTGTAGAAGTTTCCAGAAAAAATTCTGAATTCAAATTTCTAGAAATAGTTTTTTTTTAAAAAACTAAAACCGTAATGGAATAAGAAAACAGCTAATTTGTTACGACTGAATATTTTTTTTTAATCAGAAAATCTATTCGCATTTAATGAAATATCTCCATAATATTTTTTTAAATATGCTAGCAGGACAAATGAAAAATATTTCATTTTAGAAATCAGGTAAACAAACCTACATACTCAAGGTTTATGGATTCACCAACAAATAACCTTCTCACCAGTCTGATCTGTATTGTCAAATCCTGAGAGATTCTAAACTCCGAGTCTTCATCAAGAATTTGAATTATTGCGATTGGTCAATCCGATGAATAAAACATTTGCTTAAGTAAGGGACATGTGAAACTACATGTTGTTTCAAACAAAATACAAGTTTGATGTTTCACAAGGAAAAAATTCCATTGAAAATTACTGAATTGAGTCGAGTACAAATTTCTTGTGAAGTGGAAACGTAAAAAAATATCGCTGATCAAACATTTGCTTAAGTAATGAACATGTGAAACTACATGTTGTTTCAAACAAAATACAAGTTTGATTAAAAAAAATTGTAGAAATTACTATGTGTTACTACCAATAAAAATATATTTTACACATTTTCTTGTGACTCGAGTTTCGGGAAATGAACTATCCCATCATCAGACAACTGAAGACCTAACAGTGGTACAGAGGTATTTTCCACTGTTAGGTCTTCATTTGTCTGATGATGGGATAGTTCATTTCCCGAAACTCGAGTCACAAGAAAATGTGTAAAATATATCTTTATTGGTAGTAAAACATAGTAATTTCTACAATTTGTTTTAATTATGATCAACAACCAAATAGTAACGGCTGAAACAATTCAGTATCTACAAGTTTGATGTTTCACAAGGAAAAAATTCCATTGAAAATTATTGAATTGAGTCGAGTACAAATTTCTGGTGAAGTGGAAACGTAAAAAAATATCGCTGATTAAACGATTTGCTAGTTTCACTGATCGAGCCATCCAGCCAAACTACTGACTTAAAAGGAGATCACTTCTTGGATAGAGAGTTGAGGCAGAATACAGAGTTCCTTATGTACTATGTGAAACAATAAAGATTGTATATTTCCAACATTTTCATCGACTTTCACTCAATCGATTAATCAGGGATTAGCCTGTATCGGATAACGAAAATTCCTTCGATATGGCGTTGTGTCATTATTTGAAGTTGAATACATCAACTGGTCGTCCACAAGAATCAAATGAAAGGCTCCAGAAAAAAGCAGCGTGGAAAATTGTTAAGGATATATTATATCTAATAAATCATTGTTGCTTTGTGCCCATAGAGAAGTCTATACCAGTAATTTCGATTAATAGGAATTCTGCCGAAATAACGCATTTCCAATGAAGAAAATATCACAGATTGTGCTTTAAGAAAAAACTTATGAAATGCTTAAATTTTCACTAGATTCGATAAATCTATCTAATATTTTTACAATTTGGATAAATCAATGAAATTGTCCTAAGAGGTAGCTTCAGTTTGATTAAAATTTTAACCTCACTTTGGTAAATCAGAAATTTTACCGGCTTAGATAAACCAGAAATGGTCCAATTTCGATAAATTTTAATTAGTTTTGTCTATATGAATCATAAATTGGTCTCTACAATTTCTATGATTCAAAATTTGACCCTCAAAAAAAAACCTTTACTTTCGATGAATCGTAATTGGGTCCTACAGTTTCTATGATTCGTAATATGGCCCTTAAAGTGACTCTCTACTGTCGATTAATCAGAAACTGTACATAAAAAAGTTTCTAATTTCGATGAACCAGAAATTATTATAAAAGAAGTTTGGTTTCGGTGAATCATTAATTTGGTGCTACAATTTTTTTTAGTCAGGATTTGACGCGCAAAAAGCCTTTTCTCAATAAAAACATCTAATGGTTATTCTAGTATACATCAGAAGAAACCAGCCTTCGTAACTTCCAAAAACAATTTCCGCTGAAATAATAACAATAATAAAAATAAATTTCCCAAGAAGTTCAAGCAATGAATCAAACTCGATCAAGGAGATATCCATCAACTGCTACCTACAATTTTAGAAATAATCAAAGTTTTCACCCAACTTCCTTCACAGAAGTTGCTTCAGGAACAAATTATTAATTGCAATACCGTTAGAGATATGGTGGATTCTTACACCATATAACAATAAATCAATTAATGAATTAGTCAAGGAAACAATTGGCGCAGTTCCATACATTCAACACAAATCGTTTTAGCACTCTATTAGGATGCATTTACACAGTTACAAAAATAGAGTTTCTCACTCGTTAATTGATTTATGAAATCCTAAATTCTCAGGTTACTACGTTCGGTCACACTTGTGCAATTTTTGTACGTGGGACATTCGAAAGAAATAAAGTTGTGACTCAAATATTATTCTTTTTTTTTTAAATGCATCATCACATTTGTGATTAGTTGTCGTTTGGATGAAAAACTTTTTTCAAGTTACTGGTATTAAGGTTTGTTGGCATCAAATGTTTGCGATCTAAATTTTTCCACTTTCTTATGCTTCCATAAATTGGAATATTTTTAGCTTGTATTTAACTGCTCAAAAATGCTGGTTAGTCATTTTAGTATCAGAAAAATATATATTTAAATCTACTGTTATATTTTGCAGTTATTCAGGAAGGGTTCCTTTATACTGAATTTCTATTTTTTAATGTTTAAATTATTGAAATAGATATATATCGATGAAACTAAAATACCAATATATGGGAAATGACAAAACTAATTCATTATGTGATAAAATAATCCTGTAAATAATATATTGTTTCCAAACGAGTTCATTATTTTCTTCCAGAGGTGGACCATTTGTGTCTATCCTCTCCAATAGTTATTAATTGTTCTTATATTTCCACATTTAAATTCTCACAGCTTTAGAATGGTTATCCCCAAAATATTACAGCAAAATTTGAATCTAACATAAAATCCGCCGCAAATTTTGTACAAAGTCATATTTTTCATGTAAAACTATAAAATAAAAATATGGAATAAGTTATTAACCAACAATTTGTCTAAAATAATCCTTAATTTGTTCGCGCTTGTTCTTTTTTTGCTATCGGTTCCCCCAAATGTCTATAATTTGCGAATTTTGAGCCGAAAATGGTCTAAAATTACTAGGTTGGACACACTTATGAAAAATCCAAGGTCAAAAGTTATACTGTCCAACCAGTCCGTTCGCAAACATGCTAAGGTGTCTTGAAACTTCCAGGAACAGTTCTTTGGTCTGAATATTTAAATATCTTAGCTGAATTCTTTAATGGGAAAAATGCGTTCAAATTTTCGTAGTGATTCAAGTTTGAAAATTTTTCATATTCTCGGAATATTTATTCGCACGCTTTGAAAAAAAATTAAAAAAAATAGTTGAAGAATAATTTTGATTATAAATTCAAAAATACACATATATGTTAATATATATTATATTTTTCGTTGCTTTAAGTTATTTATAAGTAAATAATAAACCCAAATTAACCTTAAAATAGTGAAACATACGCCTCAAAATTAATCTCACAGTAACTGTGAATCTAAAATATTTAACAGATTCAAATAACACATGTTAATCACTTCTCTCTCTACTGTAACGACATTTTATAATACTTGTATTCTTGTATCATTGTCTTGTACCTGAACTCACATAAATACTTTGTACCTTTTGTTAATGAAGAATTATGACCTCATTTTTGGACTGAAAACAGTTGTCTGAAAATGAGGATATAAATCAAAACTGCAGTCACAAAAATTTACGATCGTCACAGTGTTTTGGTAGTTGTACATAGTTAATTCTTAAAACTTGTTTTTATCTCTTCATTTTGTTTCAGATTACTCTTTCCCTTATTAACTAAGAATGCATGTAAGTATTTTTCATGATTTCACTAAAATAAAACCAAGTGTTACCAGAAGATAAGAGTCATAAGAACATACCTTTTTCTTACACACATCATAACTATTTTGAATGTGTTATAAATTTTTAATATCGAAACAGATTTATTCTGTTAGCTTCCTACAAATTTTAATTTCAAACAATTTTATTCAAAAACTGTTACAATTAAATTAATTTCTTATAAGCACTGCTTAAAATTAGTAGACATATAAAATCAAAAACTCATTATATAATATCAAATGGAAAAATAACCCAACGAAAAAATAAATACTTGTGGGAGACAAAATTTTGTTTCTGATCTCATATTTGTGAAATATTTAAATTTCCTGTAATAACCCTTTCATCAAGTAAAAGTCCTCTTCTTTTCATTTAAATATTTCAATATTTACAGATATATTCTGTTAGCCTTCTACATTTCTACACTTCTACACTTCAGGAATTAAATTAAATTAATGTCATATGTCACTTATATCAAACGACATATAAAATAAACATTCATTATAAGACATCCAAATGATATAACAAAATCCAATAAATATAAATTATTAACAAAAATCCTATAAATTGAATATTTTGAGTAGACAAAATTGTTTCTGCTCATCTCTCTTATGAAAACAGATATCTTTCAGAAATATTTAACATAATCTTAAGAATTTCATCATAGAACTATCTTTCTTAGAATATTCAATATTATTGGATATTTAAGTTACTTTTTAGAAAGTTTTTTTTAGTAATGTTTTTACATATCTTGAGAATTTCATCATAGAACTATCTTACTTAGAATATTCAATATTATTGGATATCTAACTGAGTTACATTTTAGAAAATCTCAAGATATGTAAAAACATTAATAAAAAAAACTTTCTAAAAAGTAGTTAGATATCCAATAATATTGAATATTCTAAGTAAGATAGTTCTATGATGAAATTCTCAAGATTATGTTAAACATTTTTGAAAGATATCTGTTTTCATAAGAGGGATGAGCAGAAACAAAATTTTGTTTACTCTAAATATTTAATTTATAGGATTTTTGTTAACAATTTACATTTATTGGATTTTGTTTTATCATTCGGATGTCTTGTAATAAATGTTTATTTTATATGTCGTTTGATATAAGTGGTACTTATATGACATTAATTTAATTCCTGAAGTTATAATATTAAATATAATTTTTTGAAATTGAATATGTAGAAGGCTAATAGAATACATCTGTAAATATTAAAATATTTAAATAATTTTATATACCTTCTATCAAGTATAAACCTCCATTTATTTTAACCTCTTCTTATTATTTTTATTGTGTTATATACAATTCTTAACTAGGCTAGTTTCGTTAAATGTTTATACTCATGTTCACGAAAAGACTCATCCTGTATACTATATTTCTGTCTTACATTAGTGCTCGTTAGTCTTAGCCTAGATATTTTATTAAAATAAGAATATCTAATACAAATATGTTTAATATATTTCTACAAAATATTCAATTCATTGACACCAATATGAACAAAATAATTGACAATTCCATTTACTCTGTAGCGCCAAGTCGGAAAAATCTTTCATGTTTTCGCAAGTTCACCTTGTATATCAAATGCCGTAGGATTTAATTGGGAGCAGTTGAGCTTATACTCACCTAAAACGAAGGAACGGGTTTCGTGTATTTATTTTGACGAACTTGACCCGCTTAACACCACAGTGTATCTCTTCTCGATTCAATTTTTTTTATTGTTATATTAATTGCACAATCTACCAGTCTTCCATATCTAAATGATATAATAATATTTAAATAAAGTTATTCCGATTTTCACAAATTTTTATTATTATGTTTACAACAATCGTTTTGCTATCACAGTAGCATCATCAGGCAAGATTACATTTTGAATAACTGCAATCTTGCCTGATGATGCTACTGTGATAGCGAAACGATTGTTGTAAACATAACAATAAAAATTTGTGAAAATCAGACTAACCTCATTTAAAGATTATTTAATATGGATTTTCACCAAGTAAGGACTGATTCAATTCAATATCTAAACGATCTGACGGGTTATCCTGGCGAACTGGATAATGAGGTTTCAGAAGAAGTACATTCTGTCAAGAAAGTACCGGGAATTATCGATTTAAATCTGGCGGGGCAATGAGGCAGGTAAAATTTTTTTTTTCCTAGGTTGGTACCACTAATGCTCTATCGAAAACTCGTGCATATCAGTGGTACAGAGCCTTCAAGGACGGTCGTGAAGTGGTCGCCCATCGACGGCTTCGATCGAAGATAACGTCGATAAAATTAAGAAAAGGGTGCTGGAAAACCGTCGTACCAGCTTGAGAGAGATAGCACATGATCTTAAGATATCCCACGAGTCCGCACGTACGATTTTGATTGATATTTTGGGCATGAGAAAGGTGGCCGCACGACTCGTACCGAAAGACCTGAATTTTCTTCAAAAACGTCATCGCGAACACGTTGCTTCAGACATGCTGGATCGCTGTAATTCCGATTCTACATTCATGGAACGCATTATAACTGGTGATGAGACCTGGGTCTACGAGTACGATATGCAAACAAGCCAGCAATCATCGGAATGGGTGGCAAAAAATGAGCCGAAACCGAAAAAACCACGCCAAAGCCGCTCGAAAATGAAGGTGATGCTCATTGTTTTCTTCGATATCCGTGGCGTGGTGCACTACGAATTCGTTCCTGAGGGTCAGACGGTAAACAATAAGTATTACCTAGGCGTTATGAAACGTTTGCGTGAGCGTATCCGTAAGAAGCGGCCAAATTTGTGGGCGAACAACTCATGGATTTTGCATGGCGATAACGCGCCTTCTCACCAAGCTCCGATTGTGACTGACTTTCTCGCCAAAAACTCAACAAACGTGCTTCAGCAACCACCGTATTCGCCGGATTTGGCTCCCTGCGACTTTTTCCTCTTCCCAAAACTAAAATTGCCCCTTCGTGGCACCCGTTTTGAGTCGATTGAAGCCATAAAACAAAATTCGGCGCGAGAGCTAAAGTCCATCCCGGAAAGCGCCTATAAAAAATGTTTCAATAATTGGAAGTGCCGTTGGCATAGATGTATTGGAGCAAATGGAGCCTATTTTGAAGGCGACCCAATAAATTTTGACGATTAAATGTAAAAATGTTGTTTTAATTGAAAATTCCCGGTACTTTCTTGACAGAGTAGTATATTGCTTGACATAGTAAAGGGACAATTTTTGAAGTAAGGGGGACTAGAAAGTAATGTCACTTTCTTGAATTAAATTCAAACGAATAAATTATTATTATTTTATTTTCAATCAATAATGTAATCATCTTCGTTATCACTGACCTTTTGCCATCTAGTGTGCAAATTTTTAATGCCAGACCGATAAAAATCAAATGGTTTTTGAGTAAAATATCTCGAGATGGCATTTTGGACTTCATCCAAATTTTCCAATTTTTTGCCACTAAGGAAATTTTGGAGCGATTGGAATAAATGGAAATCCGAGTGTGCGATATCGGGCGAGTATGGTGGGTGGGGCAATACCTTCCACCCCAATTCATAAATTTTTTCCAAGGTTCGTCTTGCACAGTGCTCTGTCTTGCATTATCGTGTTGCAGCACTTTTCTAAAGGCACCAAGAGAAAACTTATGACGTTCTCAAATTTCATTAATGCTCTTCTAATATATATTTTAACTTCTCCAATATATGTATTAAAACTACATACAAACTATCAAATTGATATCCTTATATTATATATAATCAATATAAAATATATTTCAATGTCTCGGAAAAAAACTTTTTACATTCCGACATGAAATGTATTAAATTGATAGAACTTCAAGTTGAAATAAAACACATTCAAATTAAGATTGAAGCCAATTTTTTTTTTACTTGAAAGATAATTTTATGACATTTATGTTTTAAAAATAATTTCTGGCATATGTACACCACGACTAGCTCTGAGGAACCGCATTCGACCAGACCAATTTTTGACCACTTTTTCGATTAATTCAGATCTTATTTCATCGATAACACGAGTTATGTTGGCTTCCAAAGCGTCTATTGTTTTTGGTTGATCAGCATAAACCAATGACTTGACATAACCCCAAAGAAAATAATCCAGTGGAGCTTTGTCGCATGATCTTGGAGGCTAATTAATTGGACCATTTCTTGAAATAATATTATCGTCAAATCTTTCTGTCAATAAATCAATTGTTAGGGTAGCAGCATGAGGTGTAGCACCATCTTGTTGGAACCAAAACACTTCTGGGTCGATACCATTCGAATTTTGAAACAAATAATCATTGATCATCGATCTGTAACGAGCACCATTCACTGTAACATTAGCTCCAGCATCAAGTGTCAACAGTTGACACCTAATAACGGTCAGAGATACTTTACTGACCGAAACGTCGTGTTATACACAACATAATACACAACTTAATTTTTTGACGAGATTTGTAATTAGATATATATTTTTAAATTTAATTTAACTTGATTTTTAAAGCGACAAGTATTCATTTCGTGAAGTTTCCTGTTTTTTAAGATCACTTCACGTTAGAATATATTGTGTATATGAAGAAATTGTGAATTCAGATTCATCATTTCATAATTATTGTCTCTGTTTCACAGTATATGTTAGACTTTTGTTACAATGATTTTTGTATTAATTTTCAGGAAGTTTTCTATGTTTCAGGGCAGAATATATTGTGTATGTAAAGAATTCAGGCAATCCATTATCAAAAGGGCTATTTCAACTGAAATAATTAAAAAAATTCAATTACTAATCAAAATGAAAAAATTAAGTGTTAATTATCACATCAAAATTCCTGCTATCAGAAACCTTCAAAAGTTAAGAGAATATTCAAATAGTTTAAAAATTTTCTGTCACACAGGTTATTTACAAATCCTCCACTTGGAAATTGATGAAGAAATTCGTTGTTTATTATTAACGAGATCAATAATTATAAAAGATTACTTTTTCAAAATGCTAACTCATTGTACTGTTTATGAAATACGTAATGAATAATTATACAAAGTATGAAGCGTGCGGGCGTTTTTTTTAAGAGGTACGTCTAGATCGAAAGTGTTATTGAACATGGAATTTTTTAATGAAGTTTGTCGTAACAGATCTCTAGTTACTTTCTACAATCACAAGATTATGAAAAAACTCAACTGTGATAATCAAATTTTTACCGATTACTAGTACCTACGAGTCTATTTATATATACGAGGGTAGTATAGAAATTAACAATATATTTTAGGGCGGTTATTATGAAAGAAAAAATTTTTCATTTCTCATTGATTCTATTAATGTTTTAGAAACACTGTTTCTTCCCGTAGACATATATCGGGTGATTTTTTTAGAGTGATAGAATTTTCTATAGGGATAACTGTGATTTGACAGAAGGAAGAGCCATGTTATATTGACATTTTTGTTCGGTAAGCATTTACAAATTATCATGAAAAGACTCACGCCGCAACAACGTTTACAAATTGTTGAAATTTATTTTCAAAATCAGTGTCCTATTCGCCAAACTTATAGAGCACTTCGTGAAATTTATGGTTTACATAATCGTCAATCAGAGCAGCTTATTCGTCGAACTATCGACGAACCGTTTTTGAAAATTTTAACTGGGTTGTGTACAGAACGTGAATAACTTTCGAAGGATTCAACACTCGATATCCCTTCCCTATTCAAAAAATGTTGGGGGTGGTTTTTTCGGAACAAACTCATGATGGAAATCCATCCTCAAAACAGAAGTTGACCTGCTGTTTTAAAATCTTCGAAAATTGTTCCTTTCTGAGTTCTGAAGGGGTCAAACTTTTGGATAAGGATATGTATATATTTATTCTATTCTGCCGTTTAGAATGAAATTTTTATAAACAGCTTGAACAGAGTTTTCACCTCGAGAGGGAATAGCTCCACAGTTTTTCGAGTTTATTTGTTTAACTACTCTGAGTCTGTCTAAACCTACCTGTCTAAAGCATGAAACCAATTATGGTTTTATAGGAATACATAGGAATGTTGCACACTGGAAAAAAAAATGTAATAAATTCTAAATTCTCCAATTAAATACATTTCTCCATTTCAGGGACTGCTGATCTGGATAAGTTTCATCATAATATTTGGTGGCATACATGGAAGTAGTGTGCTTATAGCAGATTTCTCCATGTCGAATATGATTGAAATATTTTCCAGACCACCATTTTGCAGTATACACAGAGATAGGTAAGATATAATTTATTTGCTTTTATCTGTGAGGCTATCTTGATAGGATTTGCAATTTTTCCATCTCTTCTGGATTCCTTCTGTTCCTCACTCCTCCACCTTCTTACCACACTTGGTCTTCGAATCTCGAGAAAAACGTTCTATACAATTTTAACGGATCATCGCTTTTTCACTCGGAAAATTCGCACGATATTTATCGAAAATCCACAATAGACTTTCAAGTTCTATACAAGTAACATTAGTATTTAGGTTTAAGTGCTAGTTTTAGACAATTAAATAAATTGGCGAATTCCCAAATATCACCATGTGGGGTTAAACCAGCAGACAGTGAAACCAGGTGAGTCCCTCTCCTTTACATCCTTCTTTTCTTGTTTCACTTTCTTTCCATCCCCAGTATTTCCTCTAAAGTCTGGGGTATTTAATACTGTCAGATTCTTTTTTATTGTTTAGAGGTTCAGTCCAAATTTCGTCCTTAAAATAAGTACAATTAACTAAATAAATCAATAATTAACATCTAGAAATTGAAATTTGGTTTGATCCCCTACAGAGGCTGCTCTCGAAGGCGAAAGGAAAAAACAACGCAAGGTGAAAACTTTTCACTTGTCTTTTTCTGAATGAAATTATTAGGTATCCTCGATTCTGGGGAAGGGAAGAATGCCGAAAATGGCAAAAGAAATACAATCGTTCGCTTAGCGTGGTGTGTAGATATAAGGGGTGGCCATTTGAAACTTGCATTTTTATCGGTTATAAATGAAAAATAAAGGAATATTTTCTCAAAGTTGTAAGTTTGTGAGAAAGATTGAACCTTGTCATTTACGAATGAGAAACAATATCATTCAAATGACCGCAAGGACTAGCTACAGTACCTCATCCGATTTTTCAGTACATTGTCGATTGCTTGGGGCTCAGTCTCATGAATGGCAACTTCGATTTCATGTTTCAAGACCTCATCGTGAATTCTACTGGTTAGTTTAGTGGCATGTGAGCGTGGCTCTTTCACCATGTGACTACTCAGCAGTTTCCACAATCTGCCCAGGAAGCAGATAGTGTGATAAAGATACGCCTTATCATCGCGCATTAGGAGAACCACTCCGAAGAGTTGAACACACCAAGCTTCCAGTTTCGGCTTCAGTCCGAAACATCAAAGCACTATCCAACCTCTACTGGCTCTGCAGTGTGAGTACCCTAGCTGTTTGGGACGCAACTCACGCGCCGAAGGGGTTTCTTATCCACCCACCCGATCGCAGTCCCATAAACCAAGATAGTCTAAAGAACTGATGCCTCAATTGATCCTGGTACGAGCCCGGTCCATCCGTCCTGTACGTCAAGACCCACGAACCCTTGTGAAGTCTTTGAATTGATCCTGGCTTCAAGCACCAACGGTCTAAGTCGCATCGTAGAGATCCAAAAACCCCAGAAACGTCCTGCAAACGATCCTGGTTCAGCACGAGGCTGGTCGAACCGTCAAGTCCCACTAGACCCTGAAACACTTCTCCTGTAATTCTTACCAGTTTTGGTTCGATCCTTGTCTTTGTCTAAAGTCGTATTGTTCTTCTTTCTCTTTCTCCTGTGTTTTTATCAGTATTTATTTTATTACTAGTCCGAGTAATTTTAATGATAACGGTTTGATTATTCACTGCAATGAAAAAGCTACAGCTGAAAGTATTCCGCATTGATCCGTAAATTTTTTCAACATAATATAGACATCATAGTAAATTTTAGATTCTCCTTCCAATTCTCAAATGCTTGTCAAGATTAAAAACTATCCTTCTTCATTCCAGAGGTGTAATTCGATCAAAATTACTCGCATCTGATCAAAGACGTGTCAGGCAGATGACAGATGATTCCATATCAAAGCTGGTGGCAATTTGCAACGACAAATTCGTCCATTCAGCGCATCAAGGAGGTTTTATCTATCCGGGAACCAAATGGTGTGGTCCTGGTAAGTTGTAAGTATGAAATTGAAAAAATGTTACTATAGAGTCAAAAGGAATTTCGAAATGTTCAAGAGTGCTGTCGTCATTTTCAGCAGTTAGACTATGTTTGATAAAAAAATTTCCTGTGGAACCAGTAGAGATAAAAATTGATGAAAAATATGCATGGAAGTGGAAAATGTGCCTAAGTTTTTTGTTCGTTCATATGTTCTAATTATGCTCGATCATCTTTTACTTTCTGTTGCAGGAAATAAAGCAGATAATTACTCTGACATTGGATATCACGTCAAGGAGGATATATGTTGTAGAGAACATGATTTTTGTGATACATACTTGGAACCTGGTAACTGTGAGAGAGGAATCTGCAATAAATCTCCGTTTACACGGTAAAACATACTTTAAACATTCTCATCTGGTTGCTCCTATTCATATAATATAAACAGGAAATATTTAACTACTGCGAGCAATTGGGATTTTTTATACAGTGTTTGGATTCAACGTTAAAATATCTTAGGACGTGATTCCAAAAGTAAGCGGTATAATTGCTGTGACAATGCAGACCAGACATGTTAAGTACAATTTTGGTCTGGAAAGACAGCCGGCCAATTCATTCTATACGTTGTTGATAATTATTGCCCGGTGTGGACGAGCATTATCTTCGATTAACGTAAAATTGTCGCCGATGATTGCCGCAAAGGAAAAAATAACTTATTCTATAATCAAATCACGATACATTACCGATGTCATGGTTGCGTTAATAAGATCTGTGTGTCCATTAGAACGAATGTCCTTCCCAAAGCCGAAAAAAGTTGTTGACGTCATGATACCGTTGACCCCCCGTTCTCGCCACATCAACATTCGTTGATCAGACTGATATAGACGAAATCTGAACTCATCCGTGAACACGTGAATTCTACTATTTAGTGTATTGGTATGCGAGCGTAGCTCTTTCACCAAGTGACAAGTTAGCAGTCTCCACAGTTTGCCCCAAAAGGCAGAAAGTGTGATAAGGGTTACGCCTTACCACCGCGCGAGGTGAGAACCCCTGCGAAGAGATGAAACCACCAGCTTCCAGTTTGGGCTTCAGTTCAAAAACCTACAACCATCTGACTGGTAGCAGTGAAGCATTATCCAACCTCTGCTGGCTCTGCATTGTCAGTACCCCAGTTTATTGGGACGCAACTCACACGCCGAAGGAGCTTCTTATCCGTCCACCCGAACGCAGTCTCGTGAACTGAGATAATCTCAAGATTGATGCCTCAATTGATCCTAGTGCGAGCACTGTCAATCCGACCTGTATGTCAAGACCACGAACCCTTGTGAAGTCTTTCAATTGATCCTGGCGTCAGCACCAACGGACTACTGTATCGTCGAGATCAACAAACCCCAGAAACGTCTCACAATCGATCCAGGTTCAGAACAAGGCTGGTGGAACCGTCAAGTCCCGCTAAACCCAAAAGCATTTCTCGAGATATCCTGAACATGAGTGTCTGCGAATAGATAGAAGGAATACCCTCCTAGTGCAGCATGCGGACTGTCAACCACTGCTCCCTTGAGTCCAACATCAATTGGGTGGCCAAGTCGTACGAATACTTCCCGAGGGCCTCCACCCCCGAGGTAACGCAGTATGCTACATAACACACTCGGCCATTGGACAGAAAAATTACTGCAATAGGATAGAGTACGTTAGTTTTAAGGGATAGGCCCTGTGCTGCGACGGACTCCCTTGCCACTGAGTTTTACAACGCGACTCAGCCCTCCATTCCACCTTACGGTGAAACTAGGGCACCGTCCGGTCGATCTTCCACCACACGGGTCCAGTGACTGGCGATATGGCATTAAGTTAGGCTTCAAGACTTAACCCGCCATTTCACCAGGATAAAACCAGGGTCCTAGTCAAGACAAGTGCCTCTAGCGCGACAAGCTCTAATGCCATGGGGGCGCTCTTCCTTGAACAGGCAGGATTTCCATTTGTGCGCATTCCACTTCTCATGTTCAAGAACTCAATAGATATCTTACAGTCCGGTGTTCCCTGCTCAATCGCGGGTGCCTAGAGGATCATTTTGCCCTCAACTTGAAACTGTGCAACTTATTCCGAATTATTTTACCAGAAACTATCCTACCAGATGTAGTCGGAATAAGCTATTAGTGTGAAGAAGGGCTTTCGTCATATTAACCGATCTTGTGAGACGATTGTAGCTCTTTCTATTTCACCCCCATGAATTTATGCAGCACTTCCACTAATACGATAGCAATTTCACGCTCTACTAACTATACTTTGCAAAACCCGGAGACGGTTAGCAACTTCTTGTGGAGTTGAACATTTGTTTAACCAACAGACTAATTGTTCAAGTTAGACGGCTTCTAAACGCGTGTCAATTAATCCACAACTGATACTACACAACACCAAAACGATTGCAATAGCTCATTATCGCACATGAAGACCACAAAAAAAGAAGATCATACACCTACAAGAAATGAGTTTCTTGTAATTTTTTGTTTAAACCATTCAGTGTCATGAGACCATATTTTGTGTGTGTAATACGCAAATATACGCCTTTTCGCATGACATGTACAACAATCCCGAAAATTTGATTCACCTGCAAAAAGTCAGTTTTCGAATATCCCCTTCAAAATTTAAGCAATGTATATGAATTAATTGTTAAAAAAGTATTAAATACTCCATTAGTTCACAAAATACTGTGTCTTAGAGATAATATTCATAAAATAATAAAAAAGGCTTTCTTCTTAATATAAGGACTATTACAAAATTATGAATTTCAAAAAATTTTCATTTAAAATCATTTAGAATTAAATTAAATAAATGTGTTTAGAAAACATTGTTTCAATTTAGTAGACATAGAGAATTAACACTTATTACACAGTAGCAAAAGGAAAAAAAAAGAAATATAAATTATCAATTTAAATTACTAAATAAATATTTGGAGGATAAAAAATTTTGTTTCGTACCTTGTTTTATTAAAACCAAATTCCTTTCAAAAAATGCAACACACAACCTCAAGAACTTTTTTTTTCATTTTTTTGATATTTATAATAATAAATCGAAAATTAGTTGAACTGTTTTAATTTTTTCTTTCAGATCTCACTGCGATTGTGATGCAAAATTTAGAAGATGTTTGCAGAATGTAAACACAGAAACTGCTAACACTATCGGAGCAATATTCTTCAACGTCATTCAAATAATTTGTTTCAAAGAAAGAACCCCCTGTGCTGCCATTCATGGGTGAGATATTAAATTATTCAATAATTGTATATTATATCCAGAATCAAAAATATTCCTAATTGTTAACCTCCTACAAATTTCAATTAAAAAAAAAATTTTATTCAAAAACTTCTTGAATTTAATTAATTAAATGTCTTAGAAAAACACTATTTCAACTCAGTGAACATATAGTGTTAATTCTATATGTCTACTAAATTGAAACTGTGTTTTTCCAAGACATTTATTTTTATTTTTTATTCCATCTATGTGATATTTAAAATTTTGATACGAATCACCGTAAATAAAAATATAGTCTTGAAAGTTGTTAATTCCACATCAGGGGGTCCAAAAGGAAACCAAATTGTTCTTGTTAATATTTGTATATTTTTGTTTCAATGTTTGCAATTTATTTTATTTTCACATTTTCTTTACAGTCGTAACACCAACAGAAACAACCATGATAATAACTGTCCTCTGAGATATTCGAAATCACCGAAATTTCCAGTAGATTTCAGTCAGTTCAAGCCTTTTTCTCTTCTAAAGAATAAAAAAGTACCTGATTTTATCAATGTGATATTTAAAACATTAAGGATATTTTAGTGCCATTTTTAATATTTATTTTTTGTATTTTTTTAAAGGTGAATAAAATTATTTTTTAGTTTTTTACTACTCTCTCCTTATTTACAATGAGTTTTTATGTATTTAACATCCGGTGAGTATTATATTCCAGTTTTTTTTTTTAATTTTTATTTAATTGGTTTCTCATTCATCGGGATTAAATATTTTATGGACTGTGATATTGAAATATAAATATTTATTTCGAATGTATATTTTGTGTTATCAAAAACTAAATTTTCGTGAAAATTCTCCATAGGTATGGTTTAACAGAAGCAGAAAGAATAGAAGTTTGCAGGGCGTGGCAGTTTAGACCATCTGAAAAATATATTCCAATGATGCCAGAGACAAATTAAAAGCACTAATATGAATGTTCCAACAGCAATATGAAATAGGAAACAGGAAGCAATGAATGAGTGAAACTATTTAGACCAAATATCATTAGTGTTCAGAATATATCATTTAGAAACTTACTAAAAAAAATAGAATTAAATATAGAAAAATAAATGTGATATTAGCAGTAGTTAAAATTTCTGAAAGTAAATGTACGAGACATATCTATTTAGTGCATTTGCATAGTTTTAAATCAGTAACATTTGTGATTTCTAGATGACTGATATTGATATATTATTAGAAAAAAGTAAATGATATGAAGCATAAAAATTCTTTTCATTGGATTGTATCATTGGTTGATTATTTTTCTCCCCAAATTCTTCATTGAGTTTCATCCCTTCCTATTTGCTATAATATATATAACTTCAATTATGATTAATTTTTTTTCAATATTGACATAAATTGTTTCATAAACTTCTGTCTATTAATATCTTATAAATTAATTAATTATGATATAATAAATTATAATATAATTAATTAATGTTTTTTAAATCTGTGCTGTCTCCAAATTTTTCGTAACAAGGTGCCCAGTTATTTTCTAATTTCTTCATTAAAATTTCCACCCCATCCTATTGTTAAATAAAATAATAAATAATATTTCCAAAATTTGAATATCAAAACAGATTTAATCTATCAGTCTTCTACAATTTTAATTAAAAAAAAAACAATTTTTTATTGAAACTTTTATTAATGTATTTTAGGCACGGCTTATATTTAATAGACGTATGAAATCAAAATTCAATATACAATATCAAATGAATAAATAAACCAACAAATATATATTATCGATTAACATTAATAAAAAAATTTAATTCTAAAAGTTTTTTGAAAAAGATTTTTTTGAAATTAAAATTGTAGAAGACTGACAGATTAAATCTGTTTTGATATTCAAATTTTGTTATATCCCTTCTATCAAGTAAAGAGCCTTTTCCTATTTTAAAATAATATTTCCACAATTAATGACAATTATTTCGCCTTCAAGTTTACATTTTGAACTTATTCTAAAAATTACACCTTCACTTCTTATACAGCTAAAAACTTGAAAAAATAGGAGCTACAATAAACTAACAATTTTCGGAAATAAAGATAAGAAAACAAAGGGATACAAATAACCATATCTTCACAGTAACACCGAAAAATATGCGAAGAAGGGATAATATTAACAATAAAATATATTGGTGCCAATTATAGGAAATACCTCACTAAGAAAAAATATTCAACAATGGAGACCTGGCGACATCTGTGTGGTCGTTGTGAAGAATTTTATGGTTCTTGTACTTACTAATTTCTACTGCTTCCAAAAGTGTGAATCTGGTACTTTTGATTTCGTTATGGACAATTTCATAGTTATTGTTTAAATTATATCCAAATTCTTTTAAATGACGGGCATATGTTCAATGGGAGATGTCTGACATCTAACTCCACTAGTGTTCGTGAATTTTTTTTTAAAGGATGTATCTGTTTGACCACAATTATGAAAAAACAGACATTTGTAAACAATATCGCAAAAGCTCGCAAAAAACAAAATATTCTGTAGCCCTTATATAATTATTCAATTCTCAAGAAATTAAATTAAAAACAAAGTTTCTATTTTGGTTGACATATGTAATTTTCAAATATTGTATAACATTTTGAAATATAAAAAAATTCATAGGAAATATAACTCACCCATGGTTGAGTACCATTTTATGATCTGAGTTTTTTCTTCTACACTGAACATTTCGATTTACTTTATTTTCAACCGGTATGGTCTAACGCATCTCACGTTTGAAGTGCGAATGAAAGCAGACTGCAGGGCCTTTCGATCGAAGCATCCCCACTCGCCACGGCCATTGAAAGAGAACAGTCGTTTATTCGTCATCGCATCGCGCTGAGGTTTTGATAAATTTTTTTTTCAAAAACCTTAAATTTTAGCAAGAAATTACAAGAGACCTTATTTGCTAAGAATGGATCAAGCTATCCAAAATTAATTTTTTTATTGTAAAATAAGATTATGGAAAAAAGTTTCTTGCGAAAAAAGGTTTAGGGATGGCTTTTGCAGTCATAGAGAAACAATACCAAAAAAATTTTTGGGTGCCTTCTCGCCCGCATAAAATGTCTGCTTAATTTTATTGTTGTCAGTTTTTTGATTTTTAAGAAAAAAATAAAAAAACTGTTTTTCTAGCGCTGTAACTAAGCAGGGGGGGCTCAAAAAATAAACTTTATATGAAAGACCCACCCTATTTTTTGACAAGGAATCACCCCCTTAATTTTTTCGCAACTATTCATATACACCCTGTATGTCTTTTTTGAAAACTATAAATTCAATGATTTATCTGTATATCTACTCTGATGAAGTATAGACAAAACATAGGTCAGTGAAAATATAGTAGAAACAGAAACATGTGTTCCATTTTAATGTCCATTAGTAACAATTTGTATCAAATGAATCCCATTTTTTTAATACCTACTAACAACAATTCTGATACCAAAGTGTACAATGTAACCAAACAATGCAAAGCAGGCATTTTTGACAGGATATAAAACTACTTATAAACAAACAAAGCCCCATATAAACAAGGATAATGAAGAATGCAAATCGTGAAAAAGAAATATACAATATAACCTTTTCTGACGTTTAGTTAAGAGGGTTTTTTATTTCAATTTACTCTGTTTCTTCATATTCAATAACTGAGGAACTCTGATAATTCTAAAACTCTTAGGCATCCTCTGAAAATTCCTAAATGCTGTTGCAAATAGTTCCACCGACGATGACCTCCTAAAAATACCCTTTATAATTCGTGAACAAACAGTAAGATATTTTGAGATAAGGCGGAATTATATTGTGAATTTTAAACAAGAAAACAGTTCAATATTTATAGTTTTATTGAACAGTTAAAAATCAACAAAAGAATTTATGCACATTAACCTTCATTATATATTATATAAAATAATCCTATATACTAATATTACATAATAAAAATAATGCAATATAAATAACAATAGTCAAAACTGTATTTCCATAAAAATCAACATCTGACAAAATTTTCTCTTCTGAATAACTTTAGGCTATTTATATAGTGGTGTTTCTGTTCAACGGAATACATAAAGCGTCAAGATATAGCAATTTCTAGAATTAACTTATATCCAACATGTTCAACCTTCAAGTGTTCAATTTAATAAATTTCTAACACAAATTTTCCTCCTCCTCTTCGTCTTCATCGTTATTTACTTTACCGGAGCCGCCTTCTGTTCTACTAGTACCTTCATCAGGAACTAATTGAGCAGAAGACCCAGTTTGAGTATTTTCTTTAACCACCGGTTTTGCTAAAGTAAGACTTTCTTCTGGTAAGGGCATGTCTCTGGCTAAAATGGCATATTCTACGTCCATGTGCTTTATGAATGGGTTGTTTAGAGCAACCTTTGCAGCTTCTGGATCCTCTTCATCGTAGGCTTGAAGGAGCATCTCTAAGCATTGAACTTCCGGGCCTTCACAGTAATTACCCCATTCCTAATGGAGTTACAAAAGAAATTCACAAATAATATGCATAATAACAATGTTTTACCCACCTTAAAAGCTTTTTCAGCAGCTACAATATCTCCTCTAGCAATTTGAACTAAAACCAAAGCGACAGCCAACCTTCCTGTGGCTTGGTAAGCCTCAGACTGTTCCCTTAATCCCAGTTCTCTTCTTATGGCATCAGCAGCTGCCTCGAACTCCTTCAGTTTAACATGAATCCTTGCAACTTTACTCATGTACTCAGCAGCTTGCCTAGTTGAATCTTGCACTAAAGCAATATCTGCAGCACGTTGAAATAATTGAAGAGCTTCTACTGGATATTGTGCTTCTAAGATTTTAGCAGCTTTATCCAATGACGACGTTGCTGATTCTCCACTCCCGTGAGTCTGGAATAGGTTGGCAGCCTTTTCTGCCAACTGGGGTACACCTTTCAGATCACCAAGTTCTTTTGAGACAAGAATTGCCTGATCCAAGGCTTTAGCAGCGTAGAATATTGCTCGGTTCTGCTTATGACAATCGGCTGCTTTCAATAAAGCATTTTTACATTGATCAAATGCTTTTGCATTTCTGAAGCAAGTGGCAGCTTTATTATATTCATCTGCTGCGTTTTCATAGTCAGGTCTCCACTTCATCAAAGACGTTTTAAGACTTTTTTCTGCATTTTTAATGTGTTCCAATCCTTCGTCGATCTTTTTGTCACTGTTCATATTAGTTTTCTGTATGACGCACGAAATTATGGCATGAAAAATGGGAGTATCTTCTCTAGATTACCATTTCTTCTTATAGAAATGTATTTCACTTTGGATAAGTTTATCAGATATTAAATCCGAACAGTCAGAATGACAAAGATTTTATGTATATTTATCCTGGAAAATTGCAATCACGAAATAAGAAATTAGACACCTACAAGGAATCGAAGAAATTTGGATCAATATTTGAAATGGAAACTCGTTTACGTCAAAATTTAGACAGATGACATAGAGTTTATAATATTCGCTAGGGATGAGTAAGCATCGATTTCAAACAGTTATGTCACTTATAACTATACAATATAACCGATTGTTCATAACCGTTATGTTACAAATTCACACAATCCTCCGAACATCGAACAGCTAATTGATAAATAAACGAATTTGTATGATGCTAATATTTATTTTGGACTATTTTCTGTTTTGACAACTCTGATCAGGTGTAAAATGACGTGAAACGACTAACAAGGTATGAGAAAAAAGGAATTTATCAAGATTTGCGTACTAATTTGCCTCGCTTTTGCTGGTTTCATGGATTTGGGAACGTCGAACAGCTAATTGATAAAGAAACGATTTTATGTGATGCTAATACTTATTTTTGAGTGTTTTCTGTTTTGACAACTCTAATCAGGTGTAAAATGGCGTGAAAAGACTGACAAGATATGAGAAAAAAGGAATTTCTCAAGATTTGCCTACTAATTTTCCTCGCTTTTGCTGGTTTGATGGATTTGGGACTTCTTGTAGTTATTGGCATTTATGAAGCGCAATTTTTTTGGATGTACCTCCTCCTTACCGGAATTTTTTACACATTAGGTATTATTGGTACAATTAAGGAGAAATATTCATTGCTGTATATGTTTGCTGGCTACATTATCATATACAGATGCACGGACATCGCACTGAGGACAATGAATGTAATAAAAACAGATCATAGTACTAAATATCACGTCGCGGTTACTTCTAGACCCAAACGAGATGTGCTTATAGAAAAAGATGGAAAATGTTGCTTGTTTGGCTCAGAAAGTGCGGTAGAATATCTGATTCCTAGTTGTTGTCATGATTATCCTAACTTAAGGGATCCCGTTTCCAAAGCTTGTCAGTTGGCTGGATATGGGAATTTTGCCTATAGGTAGGTAGCGAATAACATCAGTTAGCAACTTAAGCAATTACATCATTTGTATTGTCCGGACCTAATGAAAAAAATCTATACGGATTAATCGGAATAAAGCTCAATTTATCACTAGAAAACAAATATAAAAAACTGACATCAGACTAATATGGGTAATGCCATAGAATCGTGGGAATTCACAAATAAGTCAAACATGGCTGTCATACAGAGAAACCAGTGGAAGACCCTACGTATGATAGCAAATGCTCCATAATATTTACAAAAGAAAAGAGTCAGAGGTATAATGAAAATTTACATATTCACAAAAATACTTCTCTGCAACCACTACAGATCAAATTTCTGGAATCACCAAGAGAGTAGCTGATTTTTTCCATCCTCGATAACGTTGAACGATCACTTAAACTTTATCAGAAAATCCAATCTCCAAACCGACCTTATTCAACCTCTTTTAGCTTACCTCCCAAGATGAATAAGTAATCAAATATTGTATTAATATAAACATTCGTTTCACAGATGTGAAGAAAGAAGAGGAAGGAAAACAAACCCAGAAATAGATGAGTCTGAAAAGATCAAAGGCATTTCATTATTTGCTGTAGTTTATTGTGTAAGAACTACTGTCGATGTAGTTCTGCTATTTTTCGTTTTTTTGCTGGCTTATATGCTGCAATATAAAAAGTAATTTATGTTTGAATATGTACTACATTTATAGATTTATTTTTTATATCACTCATATTTAAAGAGACAGCTGTGGATGATCTAGAAGTTCTCTTGCGTTCAGATATTTTCCGATAACTCATGCTGGAACTAATCTTTCAGTAACGATTTCTGCCCAAATGGACGGACGAAAAAGTAATAAACAATTTCTACAAAACTCAATATGCTCGCTCCTAAAAAAAGAGCAGTTATTCCACCAGTCGACACTGAAACAAAACACTTGGAAAAAACGAAATACTGTAAAAAATACTAACCTACAAAATCCAGTTTTCCTCTTACAACCTTCCTCTTATATCTCTCACTAGGTAAACGTAGCAGGCTTATCTCTACAATACCAATATCTTCTTGTATACTAGAAAATCAGAAATCATCGTTAGCCTCCATTTCATCCTTCTTCTTACCCAGACTTCACATCTTTGATGACCGACATTTCGAATTCAGTGCAACTTGGTAGGCAATCGCACACCAAGCCAGTTCTATTTGACCAATGAGCCTTCAGAACTATAAGATTGTTGTAGTGTTTATTCAAACAATATAATCCGTTGATGTCACAGAAGAGATGCTTGGCTTGAAGAAAATTATTCCTAAATTATCAAACAATTTGAAAAGTCGGATAATTATAACTATAAGAAAAACTTCATTAAATCGAAATTTGAAGTAAGGGAAGAACTGAAATGAGACTTGAAAAGGACCCTGAGGGACACCCCACTAAGATCACTTACGAACATGTGGCATCAAATGGTGGACACATCCACAAACCTCCAGTTGGGCTCTTTTTCTGCAATCCACGCAACAAGCGCTGTAACTGTAGTGATCGTGTACATCTAAATTGTTTTCATAAGTGAACCTGCATTTTCTCTGTTCGATACTCACATCTTTTACCTAAAAATAGTCAACAGTTGGAGAATCTGACAAAGACGGGAGAAGTTAAATACCTCTGGTTGATTTTCGATTTCCCTGATAGCAATGTATCTTTTGGAATAAATGTGTGAACTTATTTGGATAATGTCAGTTGTGAATGTTGTTAATGTAGGCACTTCTTGTTCGCCCAATAGATAAACCTAAAAATTCAAACATACTTAATGTTTTGTGAAGCCAGTAGGTAGCCAAACTAGATATTTTATTGTACAAGACAAGAAAATATTTACAGAAGATGACCCATCTTACTCAGTGATAGTAAAAAATCAAAAGTGCTTGATATACAGAGTTCAAAAATGAGGCGTTATTTGACACATGATGTTCTACATCCTGTTGAAGAAGAGACAGAAATAAAACTCACAGAAGCTATTCCTTTTATCTCCAGACGTAATTTGCCGGGTCCTGTCTTCCTGTTAGATATCATTGGAAATCTCGGAGCCTTTTTGTCCCTGAAAATCGGATTTTTTAGAAAAATTGTTTTTCAAAAACTTCACGAGAGAAACCTTGTCTGTATGGAATTTATACCATAACACATCCCCACTTCTGTATCCATAGGGTGAAAAAAATCACAGCAGTTAAATTCTTCTTCGTTCCAAACACACTTCTGTAATATTTTCATGCAAGGACTCCTAACCTAGAAAATAAATAAAATTTCTAACTATGATACTAATCATAATTGATTAATTATACTATTTTGGACAGAAATAGATACTAAAATGAAACAATAGTTCAATATTTCTTCTAACCAGTTAAATCCCAAACTCAACTCTCAATCAAGTTTAATTTTTTCCTTTCTTCCAACAAACAACGCAATATTATTCATTGTATATTTTCCTAGCTAATCCAACATTGAGATTGAGATTGAAGTGCAGTTAGTTGCTCCAAAGGCTGAACTCAAACAAATTACTACTATAAACTAATCGTAGTAAAAAGCCTGTAAAATAATTGAAAAAATATTTGATAAAGTACAAACCTCAGTAGAAAACTCAACAAAATTCCTTTTGTAACAATCTTCGTGCTTCTCAGTTGTATTGGGACCGCACATTTGAAGAGTATAAAATGACAATCCTTTGAAGTATACCATTTCTTTAACGATTTCGTTAAAGTTGAAATCGTGTGGATTACCGTATGTCCTGAAAATATTATACTATTACAGATGATTTATAAGAGGTTGGATTAAGTGACGTCCAAATATGGAATTAGGATGCCATATATTTGTATATTCCCTGTACATCTTAACGCAATTTTAAATAGTGAGTTTAGGAAGTAGATTTTTTAAATTTTTTCGTTTTTCGATTTTATCTACTATTATACATTTTATCTACTATTCATAAATGTTTGCTGAATTTATTATTAAATTTCATTGCAAATGTTTCTCCAACATTATGTAGAGGATAAATGGAAATAGATATATGAATTTTTACTTTATTAAACTATAGATTAAACACTGAAAAATTTATGACATAATGGCAAGCAATAGAAAGTATTGGAAAGTTTTAATGAGGAAATGATGAACTTTAATGTCAAACCTGCACTGATGCACTAATGTTCTTAAACAAGAATTTTGACGAAATTTAAATAGAGTAAAATAAATTTATCAGTATTTAAAAAACTTACGAACTTGATTCATGAAATATTATAGAAATAAATCCTGAATCCGTTACGAAAATTATTATTATCAATAATAATAATAAAATAATGTCTAAGAAACACTGTTTCTATTTGAAGACGATATAGAAATTTTAAGCATTATATAAAATTCTGAACAATAAAAAACTATATAGGATAAGTTGGCAAAAATATAAATCAGATATATGTGACAGCACTCAATGTATTATATAATTGAAAAAGCAAAAAAACTACTTGTATACTGTAATACAAGCACTTCAGAGAAATAATTAAAACGACCAAATTTGAATTTTATTTTTGAGGAAAATCTATATTTTGAACTGTTAAGAATCGTGAAACATTTATTGAGTAAAGGAGCCTCAATATAAGGTAATTTTTATTGTTGAACGTCACTTCTTGTTGGCCAACTTATATTTTAAAATTTTTTCACATACTTATCGGCAAATTCGCTTATCCTCCCTTGATTATCTGTTTCACACACTGCAATAGAAGGAAAATGAGTGTCCCATTCTGAGTAACTTGTTTCAACCACGAAACTTATGGCGTTATTCCGAAAGCCATTCCATGCTGTTTGTATAAGCATTATGGTGGCACACCAACTCAGTATACAACAAATGCACCAGAAAATTCTAAAATGGTTCATTACTCTTAACATAATAATCGTAAGAAACATCATTTTAAAATATAATTTCTACTAGATACAAATATACCAGTTTGCTATATACAGATTATTAAATTTTTTAATTGCTTTAGAGCGAGTTTAAATGCAAATGGTTCATTACTCTTAACATAATAATCGTAAGAAACATCATTTTAAAATATAACTTCTACTAGATACAAATATACCAGTTTGCTATGTACAGATTATTGAATTTTTTAATTGGATTAGAGCGAGTTCATATGCAAATGAAATAAAATTAAGATACTCATTTTTCAACCAAAATTCAATGAAAGTGTTGCGTTCAAATATACAGGTTCTTGCAATGCCGAACTCGCCATCTTAGAAATTTCGATCGAAATCAGGCTTTTTGCTTCTCAGGAATTATTCAACAAATAGGTGATTATCTGAATGAATGACTCCGTATATTTTCAATGGCCTTCAATATCTTTGTGTTCTGGGTAGACTTTGTTACTGCGATCTTGCGCCACTTTAGGTCACAGCACTGTTAATTTCGACCCAACACTGAAATGGTGTATGCATAGTTGATTTTTAAATACCCTGAAGATTAACTAATACTTTGAAACTACAACAAATGCGAATTCTTAAATAACACAAAAATGTGAATTTCTCAATTGTAGGTAGATATTAAATTAAAGTAAAATCCAAAATATTCTAATCTTTATCGAAGAGCAGATAGTAACAGCATAAGGGATGTTTTTCAGGCAAAATAATTTCAACTCACCTTTCAGTCCAATGGCGTTTCCTCTCGAAAATAAAGTGAAAACCATGAAAGGATGTATTAATGAAATAATATCTTAGATAGGAAACTTTTTCTTCCATTTTGATATGATAACGAATTCGATAAATATGAAAACACAGTGATAAACTTTCTTTTATACCATTTTTAAACTATGAAAACGATGTTTCTAGTAAACTTAATAGTTGGTTATTGTACTAATTTCTTTGTATGGCATTCGTTATGTATTTAATGGTTATTATATTATTGAGAATACTCATCGAAAAGACACTTTTCTTATCTATTACGTTATATCTCATCTGATATTTCATGAAATATATGTACAAAAGGATCAATAAAAGAAGAATAATTGTTTATAAATATTTAATAATCGGCCCACAAAAGAATATAGTAGCAATCATGCAGATGTATGTCCTTTGTGTCGTTTTATTTTCTTGCTCTTTTTAGCTGAAAAACAATAATAAATATAGAAATTTCCTTACTAAAGCATCCTCTAGCAGGAATGTGAGAAATTTTGGAATCACCCTAAAGATTTAAGAGGTAATTATACCTATCCTATAAGGGAGTTGTTATAAAAAAATCATGAAATGACCTAAATTACGGAGAAATAATAATTCTGATTTTATTTTCAATATCTAAAACCTCATAATTGCTATTCAGATCTTGTCCTGTGTCTAATTAATGTTTTGCATTTATTGATTTTTATTTGTTATTACTATAATTTAACTGTGTTCCCTTATTCTTGCCTGGAATTCACTAGGACTTGATTCAAATATACAGGGTGATTTGTGTAAGGCTAGCTTAGTCCGTCCTCTTTGTTTTAAATGGAAAACCCTGTATAATTTTATATTTTGTAAAGCTCCTTAATAACCTGATTTCAGCGAACTATATTAGGTATGGTCTATTATGAATAATACCGGGTGAAATTTCGAAACTATTTATATAATTGGTTTCAAGGAACTGAATACTTAAATTATATGTAGGCAAAATTTTGTTTCTGCTCATCCCTCTTATGAAAACAAATATCTTTCAAAAATGTTTAACATAATCTTAAGAATATCATCATAAATCTATCTTACTTAGAATATTCATTATTATTGGATATCTTAGTTACTTTTTAGAAAATCTCGAGATATGTAAAAACATCTCTTAAGTCTCTCTTAGTAATATTTTTTTAGTAATATTTTTACATATTTTGAGATTTTTGTAAAAAGTAACTCAGTTAGATATCCAATAATATTGGATATTTTAAGTAAGATAATTTTATGATGAAATTCTTAAGATTATGTAAAACATTTTTGAAAGATATTTGTTTTCATAAGAGGGATTAGCGAATACAAAATTTTGTCTACTCAAAATATTCAATTTATAGGATTTTTGTTAACAATTTATATTTATCGGATTTTGTTATATCATTCGGATGTCTTATAATGAATGTTTATTCTATATGTCGTTTGATATAAGTGGTACTTATATGACATTAATTTAATTCCTGAAGTTATAATATTAAATATAATTTTTTGAAATTAAATATGTAGAAGGCTAACAGAATATATCTGTGAATATTAAAATATTTAAATAATTTGAATTATTTCATTTCTGTTCAGTTTATTCATTATTTCGCAGAAATGCATTTTACGATCTGGATCGTCTTCTGTTAGCTCCTGCACAAAATACATTCTATATAGATGAAGTTTTTCTTTGTGGAGACAACTTATGACAGTTGTATGACTTACATTATTTTCAACGAATTGCGGTTTTCTTTATAATGGTTTGACATGTCCAAGTTCTCTGAATTGTGCATGACTTTTAGACACAGTACCTTGTGAAATATTATGCAACTGAGGATACCTCTGATTAAATAAGTGTGCCACTTCAACTTGACTTCTGCAGTTATCCCCGTTACCAATAATAATCATTTAAATCTCAATTCGGTGAGTCTCACTTAAATATTTCATTATTACTTCTACAAGAAATACGTTTCCAATTAGAAATTTACTATTTGAATGTATATCTCAACACCGCAACATCTGACTGATAACAATCCACATATTTGCAGATGTTTCAGCAATTTTTATACTTTCCTAAAATAAGGACACAAAGAATTTTATTTCATAGGTGATATCTACCTGTAGGTTTTGGTGATGTTTTCTTCGTAGTTGAAGTATTTTCCTCAGTTGTTTCAGCCGATTCAGAGGTGGTTGCTATAGTTTTACGAAAAGTTAACAAAAATGCTTCATCAATAAACCTATCTAGAATGTTCCCTACTTACTGGAATAAGTACTTGATGGCGTATAACTTGGGATCATAACTGGATAGCAAATCAACTGACAATTCATGAAATCCTGGTAGTTATTATTCCTTCCCCTCCTGAAATTTTCATATCTTCTCCTCACCAGCGTCTTGTAGTTGAATATTGTGGGTTTCACAAATCCTGGATCGAGTTTGTATTTCCTCCTGAACATATTTCCTGAAGAAAAATTCAAATTAAAAATGTCGAGTTGGTATCATTCTCACACCAACTGAGGAATTAAGGAACCTTTAAAATAAAATGTATGTCATATAGATTAATAAGTTTACGGTTTAACACATAGATGCACTGCCTAAAGGAGTTACAGTTGTAGGTGCATGCTGGCTGTAGGACCCTTCCGATGAATATGAATGATATCCTATGTATGATATTTACCGACCTAACAATATGTATAAATAAGGTAGTCACTTATACCAGAGGTGCTATTAGGTTCACTCTATATCTAAATGAATCACTGAAGAACTTCTGATAGAAGTTCTCGGAGTTGTTAACTCAACTGCATAAGGATGTGCTCTTTGTGCAGCCCTAGTATACGAATCTAGTGGGAGCTGGCATCATTTCCTTCAGTTGCGTGGAGCAACGACCGTGATAATTTTTACAGAACAAGCACCAGTCGGTAACTCTCCTTCTATGTTCCAACGACTGAAAACTGACTGTAATAGTTATAGAGTATTATAGAGTAGTATTGCTCTTTTCTGGATCGAATTCAAAAGTTTTAACGAATGCTTGTATTCGAGCTCCAAGCATGAGAGCAGTATTCAAGTCCTGGTCTCATCTGGGCTTTATACAGTAGAAGCACCTGATCTACAGAGAAATATTTCCTAGCCTTAAGCAAATGTCCCAGCTTATTTGCAGCAGATTTCTCAATGTCAGTCACATGTCTCCCGACAATCACGCCAAGAAAATGCGTAAAATCACTTGACTGAATTGAGATCTTCGTTCGGAGAATCGATTTGCTGGCGTCTAAGGAGGTGAGACTCAACGGTGCTCTAAGGTTTATAAGTGGTGAAAGAAGACATCAGCGTCCTATCATCTGCTGAGCTCATAATGTGGTTACTAAGTAGATCGTTTATGTGGATCAAGGAAAAGGGTGGGCTATAAAACTAAGCCTTGGAGCACTCCAGCGTTCACCATGAGAACCGACACTATCCGCGGCAACATCCTCTTGGTAAGGAAACTCTTCATCCAATCGCAGAGACTACCGGGAAAACCGTATGAAGATAGCTTATTCAGAAGAGCCTTATACCAGATATGATCGAAAGCCTTGAATATACCTAGAGTACCTGACCTTGATTCTTCATGGCGCTCAATATCCTTTGTCTACACTTGTGTCACATAGCTAAGGAGGTCACCTGTTGATCGGTATTTGCGAAAACCATATTGTCTATCACTGATGTTCTCCACTGATGCTCTTCAGGTATTTAGCCATTTAGAGATTCATAGCTGCCTTTATGACTTTTCACAAAACGGATATTATCGTTATTGGGCGGTAGGTTAATGGAAAACACTTCCCTTCTTCGGTATAGGCTCCACTCGTATATTATTCCATGAATCAGGGAAAATTTCTTCCCTGTATGACATAGAGAACATCTTATAAAGAACAAGTGTAAGCTCTAGTGAATAATTTTTGAGTACAATGGCAGGAATCCCAACTGGTACAATTGCTTGCTTGGAAATTGAGTCCACCAAACACGAATGATCCGTGGTCTGAAGTATACATCCATCATCCTAGATGAAACAGCTGAAATTTTTGGAGGCTCTCTAGCAAATGTTTCGATAGTTGAGTTAGCAGTGAATATCTGCGCGAAGAGATCGGCTCTAGATTTTGGCGAAGTTGCCAGTGAGCCATCCTCTTCCATCAGAGGGGGAAAACTTGAATGAGAGAAGTTGTTGGCAATTTTCTTTGCCAACGACCAAAACTGGCGCGATCCACTGGGACACCATCATAGATCAGCCACTAAATTAAAAAAATGAATTTTCAACATAACACTGAAGGTTTTAAGAGGAAGAAAATAGACACTACGGAAAGGCAGTCAACATTAAAATTAACGAAAGGTTTCTGTAACAATTTCTTCCAGTATCTTCGGAATTCCCATGGCATAATATCTAAAAATTTCTCAAAGAAATGGTTAAGAGACCCGTTCTAAGACCTTTAAGGAATACTAAGCAAGCATAGACAAGACTACTCTCAATTTAGTGCATACTTAACTGTAACATCCTGCGATATAATCTCCAAAACTACCATCTGGAAAAAACTGGTTTTCACCAAGACTTTGGTATTCGTAACCACCTCCAGGATAAAAATTCATACTATCATATTCAGCAGGCACATAGTTCTGATTCCATATTCCAGGATTGTACTGGCCTTGTACAGGGTAAAACTGGCCTCCTCCGGGGTTGAACTGACCGCCTCCAGGGTTGTTCTGATCACCCCCAGGGTTGTTCTGGCCACCTCCAGGGTTGTACTGTCCACCATAGAATGGTGGAAATGCCTGATTGTAATATGGAGGGTTGCAAACGTTCATGCATACTTTCTTAGAGCTTAAAGCGTCAGTTATTTCGTTTTTCTGTTTAGGATTTGAAGGTTTAATGTGCTTCTTTGCATTTGATTCGACATCTTTTCTCTGATTTGAGATACGCGATGTTGCTTTAGTGGAAGCTGCAAACATAGGACGAATGAGAAAGGTACTGGGTGTTTACAAAGGAGAATCTTTTTTAACTGTGGGTAGAACTCATCAAAATGAATCATTTTCTGAAAAGTGTTTCACACAAAGATTTTAGATGCTTCAACTGTTCATACCTATCGGGTGTTATTTTTTAGAGTGATAGAACTTTCGATAGGGATATCTGTGATTTGACAGAAGGTAGAAGAGATATTGTTTTGACATTTCTGTTAAGTAAGCATTCACAAATTATCATGGAAAGACTCACGCAGCAACAACGTTCACAAATTGTTGAAATTTAGTTTCAAAATCAGTGTTCTACTCGCCAAACTTATAGAACACTTCATGAAATTTATGGTTCACATAATCGTTCATCAGAGCAGCTTATTCGTCGAACTATCGATAGATTTCGGACAACATTCTCTCTACTGGATGCAACAACAACAACAGCAAGACAAAGAACTGTACGTACAGAATAAAATATCGCTGCTGTAAGTCATAGTGTTAATGATGATACAGATTTGTCTATTCGTCGACGTTCATAACAAATTGGACTCTGTGCATCCACCACATGGAAAATGCTTGAACAGCTTGAAGTTGATCCACTTTTTTATCGTAAAATTGTGTTTAATGATGAAGCTCATTTCTGTTTGAACGGCTATGTAAACAAGCAAAATTGCCATATATGGAGTGAAAACAAAGTTCTGCAGGTTCCATTGCTTCCTGAAAAAGGCACTGTATGGTGTGCTTTACAGGCTGAAGGCATCATCTGTCATATTTCTTTAAAAACGATGCTGGAGCTAATGTTCCAGTGAATGGTGCTCGTTACAGATCGATGATCAATGATTATTTGTTTCAAATTTTGAATGGTATCGACCCACTGGATTATTTTCTTTGAGGTTATGTCAAGTCATTGGTTTATGCTGTTAAACCAGAAACAAAAGACGCTTTGGAAGCCAACTTAACTCGTGTTATTGATGAAATAAGGCCTGAAATACTCGAAAAAGTGGTCCAAAATTGGTATGGTCGAATGCGTTTCCTCAGAGCTAGTCGTGGTGGACATATGCCGGAAATTATTCTTAAAACATAATGTCATAAAATTATCTTTCAAATAAAAAAATTTGCTTCAATCTTAATGTAAATGTGTGTTGTTTCAATTTAAAGTTCTATCACTCTAAAAAAACACCCGATAGTAGTCATAAATGTTATATTTTATTAATTCAATGAGGTTAGTCTAACATTTCAAAATATTCGTGTAGTGTATTCGAAAGTAACAAAAATTTAATTGTTAACTTCCAGCAGCAGAATTTTGTGTACACTATAATAAATGAGTATTTTATAAAAATATTCATGAAACCACCCTAGTGTAAGGAGAATTTTATTCTCTTTTCAATGGTGTAAACTGAGTTTTGATTTAGATGATAGTTTTCAAGTTATGCTATGTTTTTAGTGAAAAAATTGTGAAACGTTACAAAATAGTAGAATCTTGATTAACTTTACAACGAAAGATAATTGGACCAACTCTATAGGAATTCATCCATAGATAACTTGAGCACCCAGTATAGGCAAAAAGAATAATAGATGATGTTAACTTAAAAAATATAATCTTACCGTTAACAAAATTCAGAAATGGGATCAAAAACATTAGATACACAATAAAAGTGTTTTTAAGACGCATTCTCATTTCTACGAATTGCGTAGCTTCAATCGATGAAAGTATTTGACGATAAAGTTGGTATGGAATGTATTTAATAATATTGTTATGGCTGCAAATATTCAAATTCATGTGAATATAAAAAAACCTTGGGTGGTACAAATATTCAGGGCTTATCAACTGAGAGTTATGAGGATGAAATCATCAAATAAAGTGGGTATATACATGAAAATACTGATCTAAGATAACAGTTATATATATAATTATCGCAAATTGAAAATATAAGAATATCTATTGCTACCTTTAAAATCCAGAAATACCATATCAAATTTTTTATGGAATTCTTACATCGCGAAAAATCTAAATAAATATTTATAAAAAATTTAATTTTCAATTGACATTTTAAATATCTTAGTAGATCACGATTTTGTTAGCTTCAGTTTCAGAATACAGGTCTAGGCGAAACATAAGAATAAAAATAATAATGGAAAAAATTAACAACATAAATTAAAAATAACAACTACTGCGATTAAACTATTGAAGCTGGAAAATATATAATCGATAAGAAGAACAAAGATGATGCAGAATACGATTTATTTGAAACAGAGTTCTGATCAATAATATATTTGTTGATATTACATTCAAACATGATTTTCTAATTTCTCTCCATCGCAGATAGTATTTTAAATTTTTTAAAGCTTTGTACCATTTTAAAATATATATCTTCGGAATGATATTTTGAATAGAGTTATTCTAATTTCCATAAATCTACTATAAATATGTAACACACAGGGTAGTTTATCTTTCACATGTTTACCCTCAATATTATAAGGGCAACTGTATGAAACTTTTTAAATTTCCTACTTTCAAAAAAATATAGTTACATTCACTTTTTAAATAATGAAACATTTTTGCAAAAATTTCGGAACGATAAAAAACGAAATATGTAATACCTTTTTTCTCACAAAATTAAAAAAAATCCAATTGGTTCTTTAGAATTAATATTTACAATTGTTTCGAATTATCATTTCCTATCATCAACCTAATGTATACCCTTGCAGGTGCTTAATATATAGTCCGTCTAGAAAGTATCTGAAATTTATTATTTTTCATAATTTTCATGTACTTTTTTTTGTAACATTCTAAGACAAAAATAATGTATAAAATAGGTTGTGATAGTCGGCTAAGGCCAAAGTTGCATGACAACTTTATTTGTCAAATATTGTTGATTGTCAACAGGCAACAATTCATGAAATAATGTCGCAACTAGAAAAAAGAAAATAGGTAGAATATTTGTTTAGAAGAGGTTTTCGAAACGTTAAAAAATTAGTGTAATTGACTGAACTGGGAAAAAGACAATAATAAGACAATAAAGAGGATAAAAAAAAGGCAAGGATATGAGGCATAGGCCACTTTCAGGAAGACATATTAAAGGAAACAATTAAAACGCTTTATTGGACTTAGGACGACACAATCCACGCCTGGGGTTTCGCAAATTGGCTAACAGATTTGGAAATCAACGAAATATAAAAATATATCCGAAAACAGTCCGTATGTCACTGAAAAGACAAGGCTACATATCAAGGAAACAAAAGAAAAATCCCTATAATGACACCTTTACAAAAGGAACAAAGGATAGAATTTTGGTGATCTAAAATCAAAATAGACATCCTATGTTCTTGGATTCTATGTTGTTAACATAGGATGTCAATTTTAAAAACCAGAAATCAACCGGTTTTGCACAACATTTTATAGAAAATAATCATTTTTCAATGAGAAAGATGTCACTTTACTATATAATGTTAAAAAAGGTAAAATGATGGACTAGTTGGGGATTCTTTCAATCAAAAAAGCCATTGAGAAAAAGGAGAATTTAACAAATTCCCATATAGTCTTTGGGAACACCCCTATATTGGATGCTGTTATTTCCATGCGCCATAAAAATACACAGATGACCTAAATGTAATAAAAGAACCTTTTCAATTTTAAGTTTAGTTTCTTTTTTTACTCCTTTGAAGATGTTCGAAAGACAGAAACACGTGTCAGGATACTGAATAAACTTTGAAACATGAAAACTGTGTGAATTTTTCTTTTAATAAAATTTTTGTTTCACCCAGAGCCAACCCCTTTAAAAAATGCTCTTCACGAAAAAATATTCGATTTTTTCCGCTACTATGGTAAACAATTTCTGAAAATAAAGAAATTCCTCAATAACCTTCAGAACCGATAATTCTTTGGGAAAAATTTCAAAAAACTCCATACTTAAAATGAAGAAATTGCAGGAGGTTGAAAATTTTCATGTGATATCTGCCTAAAAACTTATATTGGACAAACCGAAAGATTCTTTAATACTAGAATAAAGGAACATCAGGGATATTTCCTCAATAATAAGTTATGCAGGAGCTCTGATAACAGAGAAACGTGCTGTTCATTAGCGTTTTAATATTTTGCATAAGGAAAATAAAGGTCTGTTACAAAATTTATAAACAAACCGATCAAGAAATTCTTGGAATTTATTTAACGACCAAAATATTGTATATTACCAAATTTTTGACCAGTTGTTTATAAGTGAAGCTCTGAAGGGTCGCGGCTGTTGTGAGGGAGCTTCTACCTCTTAATTTGGGAGGCGGCGTTTCAATCTGAGCATGCACACCTGAATTCTTCAGACAGGCGTGATGCGCATGTCTTCCTGTGACGCTGTGTCCCTTGCCCTACTTCAACTTGGTGGGGACGGTCACATTCGTACAAGTGCTAAAAAGTACCACGTCAATGTGAATCACAAATCAGGATGTTATTAATATTTTTTTCGATTATCGCGGTGTTGTTCGCTTGAAATTCTTATCAAAAAACGACAGTAAATGAAGAATATTATCCGAGTGTTATGCAGCATTAGGAAGGACAAATTAGTTGAAAAATATTAGATTTGTTGAGAGAAATTTCGTGGATTTTACACTATCAAATTTCGTGAAGATCGTTCGATTAGAATAGTCAAAAAAAAATAAATATTTTTTACAGAGCAGCGTTGAGCTCTACCGAAACCATAGCAGCAATCATACGGTAGAGTTCAAACTAAGCATTAAGATTGAACTAACTACACAAAGACTCATCCATAATTACGTGAAGATAAATTAGGTGAACTTTTTAATTCTTCTTATTTCGTAAAAGAATATGAAGCTTAGTTCAATAGGGATAAGCTTTTTCCACTTTTATTGCCATCATGTAACGATGCAGATAGAAGGAAAAAGGATGAAGCTTTTTTACCATGTATCAAGTGTTTTTTTAGAATGATAGAAATTTCTATAGGGATAACTGTGATTTGACAGAAGGTATAAGCCATGTTGTTTTGACATTTCTGTTCAGTAAGCATTGACAAATTATCATGGAAAGACTCACGCCGCAACAAAGTTTACAAATTGTTGAAATTTATTTTCAAAATCAGTGTTCTATTCGCCAAAATTATAGAGCACTTCGTGAAATTTATGGTTTACATAATCGTCCATCAGAGCAACTTATTCATCGAATTATCGATAGATTTCGACTACTCGATGCAACAACAACAAGACAAAGAACTGTACGTACAGAAGAAAATATCGCTGCTGTAAGTCATAGTGTTAATGATGATACAGATTTGTCTATTCGTCGACATTCACAACAAGTTGGACTCTGTGCATCCACCACATGGAAAATTTTGTGTAAAGATCTTGGTCTACGCCCATACAAGATCCAAATGGTTCAAGAACTAAAGCCATTTGACCATAATAAGCGCTATTTTTTTTGCTGATTCGGCCCTAGAACAGCTTGAAATTGATCCACTGTTTTATCGTAAAATTGTGTTTAGTGATGAAACTCATTTCTGGTTGAACGGCTATGTAAACAAGTAAAATTTCCGTATATGGACTGAAAACAATCCTCAAGAAATTCTGCAGGTTCCATTGCATCCTGATAAATGCACTGTATGATGTGCTTTACACGCTGGAGGTATCATCGGACCATATTTCTTTAAAGACGATGCTGAAGCTAATGTTACAGTGAACGATGCTCATTACAGATCGATGATCAATGATAATTTGTTTCAAAATTTTAATGGTATCAACCCAGAAGTGTTTTGGTTCTAACAAGATGATGCTACACCTCATGCTGCTACCGTAACAATTGATTTATTGAAATAAAGATTTGGCGATAACTTTATTTCGAGAAATGGTCCAATTACTTGGCCTCCAAGATCATGCGACATAACTCCACTGGATTATTTTCTTTGGGGTTATGTCAAGTCATTGGTTTATGCTGATAAACCAGAAACAGTAGACGCTTTGGAAGCTAACATAACTCGTGTTATTGACGAAATAAGGCCTGAATTACTCGAAAAATTGGTCCAAAATTGGTCTGGTCGAATGCGGTTCCTCAGAGCTAGTCATGGTGGACATATGCCGGAAATTATTTTTAAAACATAAATGTCATAAAATTATCTTTCAAATAAAAAATAATTTGACTTCAATCTTAATTTAAATATGTTTTGTTTCAATTTAAAGTTCTATCTCTTCTATCTCTTCTATGTTCTTTTTCATCATATATAGCTTATTCAAGAAGTAATCTATTTATTAATTTTAAATTTTCAGAGAGATAGACTAATGAACAAGCATGTCAACGCTTTCCTTAAAATTTTTTAACACTAGTACCTATAGCTCTTAATTTAACAAAAAATTATGGCAAAATGTATTAAAATGAAAAATTTACTTCATTTTTTTATCATTGTATCCATATAGTAAAGGTAGACGGACATACACTCTGTACAATCTCCGGAATTCAAAAAAGATTCGTTTATCGTTGATTTACGAACTCGGCAAATACCAAACTGAAAAATTCAACTGCGTCATACATATTTCCACTATCGGAGGAGAAAACGTCTAAAATATTCCAAAAATTATAACTACTGCTTTTATAAAAGCCTATCGGCTTTCCTTGGATACATAGGTAGCTGGGAGATTGTTAAGGTACAGCAAGATGTTCAAACTTGCTGCACTTCTTCTGGTGTTATATTCCACTGCCAGTCAAGGTGAGAAAATTATATACTAATTTTTTTTGAGCGCTAGTTCCAGGGACCAGCGTGTTGATATTGTGCCCAAATGTCTGTAATTTACACTTACTTTCGAACGGAAAGGGCTACAGCCTTGAAACTTTCTAAAGGTATATAAGGTATATGGAACATTATTTAAATTATCTTCTTGAAAACGTTGGCGAGATTCTATCCTTTGTTCCTTTTGTAAAGGTGTCATTATAGGGATTTCTTGGTTTTCTTGATATGTAGCCTTGTCTTTTCAGTGACATACGAACGGTTTCTGGACATATTTTTATATTTCGTGGATTTCCAAATCTGGTAATCAATTTGCGAAACCCCAGGCGCTGATTGTGTCGTCCTAAGGCCAATAAAGGGTTTAAATTGATTCCCTTAATCTTACGCGGTCTTCCTGAAACTGATCTATGCCTCATATCCATGTCATTTTTTATCCGCTTTGTTGTCTCATATACAGCACTAATTTTTTAACGTTTCGAAAACATTTTCTATACAAATATTCTACCTGTTTGCTCTTTTCTAGTTGCAACATTATTTCATAAATTATATACCTATTGTGTTTCAATGTAATCTCCTAGAACTTCAATACATTTCTTAGATCGAGAAATAAGCTACTCTAAACCTTGTAAAAAATATTCTTCCGGCTTCTCCTTAAAATAGGTATTAATTGATATCTTAAGTTCTTTATCGTCGTAAAATCGCTTTCCACGAAGATATTTTTTCACATTTGGAAATAGGTAGTAGGCACTGGAGGCCAAGTCTGGACTGTACGGAAGATGAGTAATTTCTTCGAAGCCACATTCCCGCACAGCAGCCTTCGTCACGAGGTCCTTGTGAACCGGCGCGTTGTCTTTAAGCAGCAACGCCCCCGTTGTGTTTCCTCCATTTTTCCTTTAATTGCTTCTCTTAGCTTACACAAAGTGGTTTCGTATGATGCTGCTGCGAAGCTTTCTTTTTTTTTAGTGTATTCTATCAATAAAATACTTTTAAAATCCCAAAAGACCGTAGCCATTATTTTTCCAGTGGATAGGGTGATTTTAAACTTGTTTGGGGGCTAAGATGGTCATGAAGGATAGCATGTATGGTACCCACGGATAGTTTTGTCATCTCTGCTAACATCGTGATTTTTATTCTTGCATCTTCAAGTACCAGTCTTCCACTTTTCTTAACATTTTATTCAGAGATGCCGCTAACGGGCCCTCCCGAGCGAGGATCGTCTTCAATTCTTTCTCTGCCTCTTTTTAATTCATTTGACCACTTTCGAACGGTGGTCAGTTTCTTCATGAATGATTTTTTTACTTTTTCCCGGCTTAGTGAAGAACCTTATAATGGCGCGATGCTCGATTTTCTTCATCATTGTGGCGTCAGTCATTCTGATCATTTTTCACTGCAGATGCCTAGAAAACTAATGATCGTAAATTAATGAAATTTTATATTTGAATCAAATAGTGTCATTAGTAATTGAGATAATTAGATTAGTCACATTATTAGCAAATCACCCCGATACCGAGAATACATTGAACACCCCTCGTATCAATCAGCTCAAAAAAAAATTATCAATAGTTCGGTATTCGTAATCCCTGATAATAATAACACTAGTTATTGTTAATTATTTCTTATTTTAAGGTCAACAAATAAAATGGCAACCCGCACCTCCTTCAGGACCCTATCCAGGATGTTATAGAGTTTGCTCTAGTGGTAAGTTAGAAAACGATAGTTTTATGAAACTTATAACTGTCATCTTCGTCTTTTCACATCTTCTGCACATTAACAAATCAATTAACCTTTCAAAGGCTCAGAAGCACCATCAACACCCAAACCCATAGGACCTGGCGGAAGTGGAACACCCTCCACAGGTCCTTCCGGAACACCATCCAAACCAACTGGTGCTACTGGATCTACTTCTAAACCGGGAGGGCCCACTGGAACAATTGTTTGGTCAACGGAATCAAGCTGGACAGTAACAGAAATAATAACCGGTGGAGGTTCTAGTCACACAGTTACTGTTCCCTCGGTAACATCTGGAAAACCTTCATCTTCAAGCAGTTCCCCATCAAGTAGTTCCCCATCAGGCAGTTCCCCATCAAGCAGTTCCCCATCAGGCAGTTCCCCATCAGGCAGTTCCCCATCAGGTAGTTCCCCATCAAGTAGTTCCTCATCAAGCAGTTCCTCATCAAGCAGTTCCCCATCAAGCAGTTCTCCATCAAGCAGCGAAAACTCTTCACCCAGTGAAGGGCCTTCGGAATCAACAGAACCCGGTGAATCTCCATCCACCGGAGGAAGTGCGTCTACAGGTGAGAGTTCTGAGTCACCGTCCTCTGAATCAACAGACGAAAGTTCCACATCTGGAAGCACTTCTCCCTCAAGTGAAGGATCATCGGGAAGTACTTCCTCCTCGAGTGAAGGATCATCTGGAAGTATTTCTCCTTCAAGTGGGGGCTCGTCCTCAGGAAGCACATCATCAGCAACTTCTGAGGAAAGTTCATCCCCTGGTTCTACTGAAGAAACCCCAAGTGAAAGTACTGAGGAAAATACAAGTTCAGAATCCAGCAGCGCATCTCCTGGGTCAGGTAGTACATCCTCTGCATCCGGCAGTACATCTTCTGGATCAGGAAGCACATCATCTGGATCTGGAAGCACGTCATCTGGATCAGGAAGCACACCAACTGGATCTGGAAGCACCTCTTCTGGATCAGGCAGCACACCCTCAGGATCAGGAAGCACATCCTCAGGATCAGGAAGCACATCCTCAGGATCAGGAAGCACACCATCTAGTGGAGGCAGTACATCCTCCGGATCTAGCAGCACACCATCTGGTGGAAGTAGTACACCCTCTGGATCACCTGGTGATTTTACAGCAGGAAGTACATCCTCCGGATCTGAAAGTTCACCATCTAGTTCCTCCAGTACAGAACCTTCTGATGAGAGCTCTCCCTCAGGATCGACAGAAGAAGGAAGTACTACTACCAGTGAAGAGGAAAATTCATCTTCGTCTTCTAGTTCACCATCTGGAAGCACAAAAGAGAATTCCGAATCCCCTGGAGTAAGCACCTCTAGTGATTCCACAACACCTGAGGCTACTGATAGCTCAAGTACAGGAGGTTCAGGTAGGTTTCTCAATCAATTAAAATTAATGAAAATTACCACTTTTTATTTTCAGGCGTTACTACCGGGTCATCAATTGGAACATCAACAGTAATAAGTGAGTTTCATCTATACACTTATCAGAGTATCTGAAGATTCTGCATTCGAAATGAAATGTTTCTATCTTGAAATCGTTAGATCAACTAGTGCCTGATAAGTGATTCTTTATTTTCAGATGGGCAATGTTGGTGTCCGTGCAGCTGCTCTTCATCACCTCCTTCTCGTAAGTTCGTATTTTATCTATTATTATTGTGATATTTCTATGTATACAATTACAATTAATTTTACAGTTACTACAAGAAAAAAATGGATTTTACCACGATCCAATGTGAGAAACTCCCACGAAACTAGAAAGCATGAATCTAAGCATCACCATGGACATGAAAGTAAATATACCTCCTCATTTCAACCATTCAAGCCTGACAAAATTCTCATAACTCGTATAAAAAACATTATACATTTCTGCTTGTAGCCAAACACCATGAAAGGAACCATCACGAAACAAAACACCATGAAACCAAACATCACGGTCACGAGAACAAGCATCACGAGGCTAAACATCACGGTCATGAGAACAAACATCACGAGGCCAAACACCACGGTGCACATCACGAAGCTAAGCACCACGAAACTAAGAAACATGAAGCTCAACAACACGGACACCACGAAGTAAAACACCATCAACAGCATGAAGCGAAACATCACGGCCATGAAAATAAACATCACGCTGCGCATGAAGCCAAGCATCACGAACATGAAGCTAAACATCATGAAGCCAAACATCACGGACATGAAGCTAAGCATCATGAAGCCAAACATCACGGACATGAAGCAAAACATGATGGACATGAAACCAAGCATCATCAACAACACGAGCAAAAGCATCATGCAGCTCAAGGTAATTGTGTTAGTTGTACCAGCTTTTTAAGATTCTCTGTGTCCGCTGAAGATCTACTTGTTTTAGCAGAGTAACCAACCCTTCTACTAAATATTGCATGAAAACTGAAACGACATAACAGTTCCCGTCCCCGCATTGCATAATCTAAACGCCTAAAGACGAGTTCTCTCCTATATAAGCTCAAACCAAGCAAATATTCATTAGTATACAAACTCGATGAGTTTCTGAATTTCAAAATGTCTCTAACATAAAACAGAAATCAACTGTAACTGAAATCCTTCCATCATTTCCTCATACAGCATAAACACATGAATATTATTGTTATACACAATACAGGTTATGTGCCAATGATTAACTAAGGAATTTGTGTATGGTCTCTTAGTTCGTAATGTATTTAGCAAATCCGTAAATCACTAGATTTAGTTATATTAATTCTCTTTGTACAGCATCATCAATTATTTTCTACTACCATGTTTCCTACATTCTACCTCCTCCCCCTCTCTCACCATAATTTCAAGGTTATAGAATTAGGAAAAAAGCTACGGAAATTATGTTTTGGATCTTCCATTTTCGGTGTTCTGAAGCTTTAATTTTTTTATCGTTTTTCAGCCGCTTAGTGATACAAGCAACGGACTTAAGAAGTAAATTCGACCTCAGCTAGGAATTTTGGACGACGAAAGACATTGGTTATGGGACACCAAATGTTAAGATTATGTTAAGTGCTAAATAAAGATTTTTTGTTTAAATGTTGCTTTATTATGTAACTCCACCTCAGGATGAAAGTATATGAACTGTGTCATTCTAAAATAGTTTTCTCATTCTATTTTAACATTTTATCCGCATCAAAAATGTTTGATTTTGTGTGTCCAGCATAAATCTTGAATATTTAGCCATCATACGATGCCTTGGAGTGGCAACATGTAGATTTCCATAGAAGAGGCGGTGTTATGCCTACAAGTTGATAGAGTTTCTATGCCGTAGATCTATGAAGACCCATAAAATATCATCTGTCAAAACATTAATTCATTTTTTTTTACAGAAAGACTACGGTAGACGGTAGAAATAATTAATGCATCCCTGCTTTATTTCAAGTGTTATCTTTTGGATATGGCTGTAAAAGGTTTTAGAGATAAATATAGATTTTTGTCCAATTTTTTTAAGTGCGAAGTAGAATATGAAGGTACCACATATCCCACAGTGGAACATGCATTTCAAGCAGCAAAGACCTTCGATAAAGAGGAAAGAAACAAAATTTTATCCAGCAAAAACCCGGTGATAGCCAAAAGGCTCGGACGTAAGGTAACGCTCAGATCTGACTGGGAAGAGGTGAAGAATGACATAATGACGGAAATTTTGAAACGAAAATTTCAGGATATAGAGCTCAAAAAACAGTTGCTGGAAACTGGCAGTAACGATATAATTGAAGAGAATAAATGGCATGATAAATATTGGGGTAAATGCATTTGTAAACGATGTAAAGGAGTTGGTAAAAATAATTTAGGATTGATTATACAGAAGATAAGAAGTGAAATATTACAAGGAAATGAATAAATAAATTATGTGTATATCTATTTGAAATATCTGATGATATGAATGACTAATACCATTAGGATTAATCTGTAATATGAATGAATAATAACGTAACAGCTAAATACAGCTTCGATTAATAAAGGATGAACAAAAAAGGAGTCACCAAGATACTATCATTTTGATTTTATTGTCACTGTGAAATTTAATAATAATAATACCCTTCCAAATTGAACATAGGAGCGGAAATCGCGCCGTACAAAGAGAGCTAAGGACAAACTAATTATACCTCAAAAATTCAGAGATCCAAATGCCACATTTGAGAAATTATATTGAAACCTAAGACACTGATGCATATATACAACCCATTTAAAAGATATTGTGTTAAAAATCTCTGATATCGTGAAGTTCAAGGAATACCAAATAATCGAATAGTTCTTTTCTGAAATCACCAAAGTTCTCAAGAAACTTCAGATTGGTAGGAAGCTTATTAAACAGATCAACTCCCACATGGAGTATTTTCTTCAAAGCCGGATTTATGCTTTGAATACATAAAGTCTGTGCGTCAGCTTTGATATTTAAGCTTGAGAACAAAATTTTTGTTCAGAATATGCTTACAAAAATATTTCAGAACCTAAACAACATAATAATACTACATCTTCTATTGATATCCTAATAAAAATATTTCAAGTACTGAGGCCTTCAAATTATATTAGTGATTTATATGATGAAGTCTTTATTCTTACGTTTTTACCAAAAAAAGAATAGAACATTGTAATTTGAATTTCCTTATTAGTCATGTTAAAATTGTCCCTTACGCCCTTAGTGAATAAAGAATTCCCTATAAAATCACCAATAAAATTTGGGCCCTTCGTAGTAAAAGCATTATATATCTATATATGAATGCCAACAGCTTAGAGCCTTGGGCTACGAACTCAAAGGTCCCATCTAGGGAGGAAAAAAAATTTCTGGTACAATTTACTGTTGGGTCTGAAATTAACAGTGCTGTACCCAAAGTGGAGTTAAGACACAGTAGCACAACTTGCACAAGCTAAAAAACTACCAAGGGATCTACACAGAAGATCTAGGAGTATCAGGATAATAATATACAATACTGGACCATCTACTCATTAATTAATAATCATTCAGTCCTAAATTAAGTTAATGGTATTTTTTTTTGACAATTTTTATCGGAAAAGGGTATTTGGCATTCCTTTTTGGTTCTTACATAATGTGCCACCTGCATAAATTTGAGCATTTTTCAGCTCAAATCATGGGAGGAATAGTTGCGAAGTACTTGTTGAAGTAAATTTTGGAGAATCTACCTTGCAGGCTTTAAAAAGATGAGTAACAACATGTTTCCCCAAACTTTTTTCACTTCTTTTTCAGATTCAGTCTACCTATGTGATAAACTACACAGTGGGGTTTGAATATTTGCTTAAAATGGCCAATAATTTATAATAGATTAGTTACCATAAATCAACTCATTTCCTGTTCCCTTTAAAATGTAAGAATACAGATTAGCTATAAAAAGCTTCTGTAAGATCTTCACAGAAGATCTAGAAGTATCAGGATAATATCAATCATATGTAAAAAAAAATCAGTGCTATATATTAGGGCGATTTATAAGCCCATAGAAATCGGGGGAAAAGTGATGCATAGACATTATAACGAATGTTATTCCGTTCATGGGTATGTCAACACCACTTTTGGTGGTGTTGAGTATGTTGGTATGCATGGCAACGACAAAGACATTGAGTCAGCAAAGATTACATATGATTGACTAAACTATATTGTCATCTGTAATCTATGCTCAAGTTGCAGAGGACAAAGAAAGAGAATGAATAACCTTAAAAATTTGTAACTGTCAAAAATTAATTGCAGGGAATTTTGTGGGTACATAAAAAGTAATATGATGCAATCTGGAAAAACCAAATTACCACTACCTCACTACCATCTGTAATAAAACCAACACTCACTAGAAAGGCTAACCATTCAGATAGAATATCTTGACTAAGTATTTACGATGACGATAAACGAATTTACTGGTATAAACAGATTCTTGTCGAATTTCTGTAAATGTGAAGTGGAATATGAAGGAATCACTTATCCAACAACTGAACATGCCTTTCAAGCAGCTAAGACCTATGATGAAAATGAGAGAAAAATGATATTATACACCAAGACGCCTCTAATAGCTAAAAGAAAAGGTCTTACAGTAAAACTAAGACCTGACTGGGAAGAAGTGAAAAATGGTATAATGGTAGAAATTTTGAAGCGAAAATTCCAACAGCCTGAATTCAAAAAGCAGCTCTTGGAAACCGGAGATGAAGATATCATTGAAGGAAATAACTGGCATGATAACTATTGGGGCAAATGTTTTTGCGACAGATGTGGCGATGGCAAAAATGTTTTGGGCGAGATAATAAAGCAGATAAGAGACGAATTGAAAAATGGCTGAAATTGATGCTGCAATTCCCGACTTTGAAACAATCCTGTCACTGTACAGTATTTTCTTAATTTGTGATATCTAGAAACATGCAGATTTAATAAAATTAAAAGGGAACGCGAGTTTTCCATTCTGGCAGAGGATGAAGATGGCGGTTTTTGCCACACAACAGTAACGATGGAGGAAGCCTCACTTGTTCACTTTTGTATATTTCCTTTGCTTATTTGAGGTGCGACAACAAATAAGCAGTGGAGTCTGTAAAAGTGTGAGAGATTGTGGCTGTATTTTCTCGTTACACTTTGAAGTGTTCAAATTCTGTTTTAATTTTATTTAATTCGTATATATTCTTATGAATATAAATTTTTGAGCAAAATTTATTAACCTCATTTTTTTCTGCCGTGATTATATCTTTCTATGTATTTTTATTAATAATGTTTATATAATTTTTAATGTATTCAGTTATTATAGAATGTATTTGAATGCATTTCAAAGTTAAGTAAGGAATTACTATTCAAAAAATTTTATATTAAATCACTACTTATTCAAATAAAGTAAATATGTCGCTTGGTTTCGCTAATTTGCTTTTCAATCTAATTCCTTTGTATAAAAGCAGAATTAATTTTTAAAATAGCTTCAAATATTTCATATTCAGTAGTTTTTGCTCGCGCAATAATTTTCGAATTTTGAGTCGAAATGACCTTACACGATTCTTTTATTATAAGCTTATATATCCACCTGACTTAAAAGGTGGCAAATGGCTTGGTAACGTGCAATTAACAATATGAATGGAACTGAATATTATATTTTGTATCTATTATAACTGTTTTCATTCATTAATATTCTTTTTATTTCCCTAAGCAACTTTAGAAGTCAACTTTTTATGGTAGATTTTTAGTAGATTTTAGCTTCTGATGAAAATGCTGAATAATTTGAGGTTCAGTTTTCCTAACCTTCATGTGCACAGAGTTATGCACATTTGTGAAAATAGTTTCTCTTGGTGTCAACTTAAATTCTATGCTTTCATTAAGAACTTTTTATTTTTCTAGTGCTGGGATGTTTGCTAGAATTGCAAGAACCTGGCGGGTGTTATATTTTCCCTAAGTGTTTTTCACTAATTCTGGGTGCTTTCCTATATTGTGGTGAGTCTTTATAGGTTCAATTGACTGGATATAATATAATATTGATTGAATTGATCGATTCGATATAATAACCTATTTACAGAAACTTGGTTAAAAATGAATAATCGAGATCCGGGGACTAGTCCCCGGATCATGAATTCGTTTATACCCAAATCTATAAAAACGGTTGAAAATTTGAAAAATGATAGTAATTTTTCATTTGCGGATTTAACTCTTCTAAATAATGAAATTCAAATGCTAAAAAAACAGGCCATTGAAAACATGGATGATGAGATGTTATCGGAAATTGAAACTTTAACTCAGTCGATAAATTCAAAAAAAAATCTTAATAAACAATATAAATATGCGGTTTCTGATAAGGGACCTTTTACGGTATTTGTTCAGGCAAAGTCAGGTAATGTAGGTAACCTAGATCCTTTAGCGTTGGGAAAATTTTTCTTTGAAAATAGCGATTTTAATTTCAACATAAAAAAAATCTCTAGGAAGGGCAGGAATAGAGTTGGGATAGACTTTAATACAGCATTGGAAGCAAATACTTTTGTAGATCAAAATAGCCTTTATGAATTTGATGTGTTTATACCATCTAACCTAGTAACCAGTATGGGTGTTATATCCGACATCGCCACAGAACTTACAGAAGATGAAATATTAAATTATGCAAAAGGTTCTACAGAAATTCTCAGAGTTCGTAGATTAAAAAGACGCGTAATTAGGGAAAACAAACCAGTATATGAGGATTCAAGATCGTGTGTTATTACCTTTCAGGGAAAAAAATCTCCCAAATTTCATAACACTTTTTCATAATTTCATTAACGTGGAGCAATATGTTAGTCCAGTCATTCAATGCTATCATTGTTTGCGTTATGGTCATACAGCCAAACAATGCAGGGGAAAGAAAAGATGCCGAAATTGCGGATCAGAACATGATGAAGCTTATTGTAACATTCCAGAAACTAAATGTATATTTTGTAAAATGAACCATTCCGCGGTAGATAGAATCTGTCCTGAGTATGATAGACAAAAAAAGATAAAGGAAGCGATGGCAGTGCATAAATATACCTATTATGAAGCTAACATTATCTATAAAAATAATCAGAGAAACATAGACACGAGTCTCAGAGAATTTCCCAATTTGAAAAGGAATGATAAACAGATAAAGGTACAAGAAGATTATAATAAAATACCTCCAACCATAGCCAGACAATCATTCTCACAAATTCTAAAGGAAAGTAAAGCTAAACCAGAACCTGTTAACAGTTCAAGGAAGATAGCCACACATACGGTAAGGAAAAGGCCACAACCACAAACAAAAGGATATGACCACGAAGAGCATAAAAAATATTTGATAGACACATCACAAAAATCAAATCACACATTACAGGAATGGGAACAGTTAAAAGGTTACCCAGAGGAAGGTACTACATCCTGGATTGAAAATAAACATTACGAAACAGATCAAATTCAACAAAGAATAAAAGAGAGTAATATACAAGTCCTACAAGACTTTAGGTTAGTAACAACAGCAGCAGTTATACACAATGATAGTACAGAAGAAGCAAAAAGAACACTGGAAGATGAAGTTATGGAAAACACATCAGGAGATGAATAACAAAATATTAAACAAGTATTAGTTAATAATTTTAAGTATGGTTTGGTTAAAAGATAATTATGTATATATATAATAAATAATAAATAAATAAAGAAATAAAAAAAAAATATATAAATTAATTATAAATATAGATACATTAAAATTAATGATCAAATTAGACGAAATAATGTCAGAGTTATTTTATAGTTACATAGGATGAGGATGTTATTACAATGAAAAGGGATAATAGTCATATGGATAATAATATCAAGATTTTGCAATGGAATATAAGATCATTAAAATCCAACTATAATCATATGTGTGCACTACTCACCGAACTGGCCCCTGACATGATTTTTCTATCGGAGACCTTTCTGAAAGAAAACGATAAAATTAGATTTAAAGGATACAACATAGTAAGGGTAGATAGAGAGGATGGTAAAGGTGGAGTGGCCGCCATTATCAGGACCTCAATTGAATATAGAAGTATTGAAGTTAATAAAAATGTTTTAAACACTAGATCGCAAATCCAAATAATTAAAACAGCGAACTTGTACTTTGTCAACATCTATAACCCTCCCGATCAAAAATTAAATGCCAATAAGCTGGCAACTCTTGTGAATGGATTTGACAGCACATTCATAATGTTGGGGGATTTCAACTCTCAAAGTCCGATGTGGGGTTCCGGTACTATCAACCATAACGGTAGGGTGATGGAAAACATTGTCATGGACAACAATCTTATTCTCTTAAATGATGGATCACCTACAAGGTTTACTAAACCGGGTATTAGCAAAAGTGCGCCAGATATATCTGTATGTTCAGCAGATCTTGTGAACAAATGCTTATGGAAAGTCAAATACGATCCTGGACTAAGTGATCATTTCCCAATCGTGATATCCATGGAAACAAGTGTGAGCCCCTCAGCATGTAGATTTTTTACAACAAGAAAATTTAACACTCGTAAAGCGGACTGGTTAAAATATCACGAGAATATGATCTCAGTTTTAGATAACACATCAGTGGACTCAATAGTAGATTTCGAAAACATGGTGGAAAAATGTGCTGAGGAATCAATTCCAACATTGAAGAAAACTGGTAATGACAGATATCGGGTAATATGGTGGGATGTGGAATTGGATGAACTGTGTAGAGAAAAAAAAGAGGCATTTCACAAATATGTGAGAGAACCTTCTAGAGAGAAGTATATCGAGGCCAACCGTATTAAAGCAAAAGTTAGAATCACGATGAAACAGAAAAAGGTAGCAGCATTTGAAAAGTTCTGTGAGAGTATAACCTTTAGGGACAGTAAGAAAACATGGAGAATGATCAATAAATTTAATGGTAATAAAAATTCTACTGATACAACCGAACATCCACCAATTGAAGTCCTGATTCAACTTATGGAGAAACTGGCACCTGATGGTGAAGATGGAAAAATGCCCTGTGCAAGCAATCATAATAATATTCCAACACCTTATTTTACTATGTTTGAACTGAACATGGCACTCAGATTAAGGAAAGACTCTGCACCTGGAATAAATGCGCTAACTTACCCCTTATACAGGAATATGCCACATCAGGCAAAACAAAAACTGCTCACAATCATTAACAACTTGTTGGATAATCCCTCGGAAATACAAGAAATAATGAAGATACTTATCATACCATTTGTTAAACCAGGTCGCAAGGCAGAAGAAATTTCCGGACTCAGGCCAATAGGTCTAGCACCGTGTTTGGTCAAAATCGTCGAATCACTTATTAAAAATCGCATAGAAAAGACTTTGGAAAATGTACTGGATACAAGTAATAAACTGATATATGGATTTCGGAGAGGTAAATCGGTGAACGACAGCTTGGCTTACATGGTAACCGGACTATACAATGCATTTGCCCGAGGACAGTACAGCATTATTATATTTCTGGATATTAGATCAGCTTATGACAATGTAAACGTTGATATTCTTATAGAAGATATGATCGGAGCAGGAATGTCGATGAAACTGATTTTGCTAATTGAAGCCATGCTAAAGAGGAGACAACTTTTTATAAGAGTTCATAAAACAGGAGAATTAATGGGACCTTGGTTGACCAGTAAAGGCCTGATACAGGGTTCAAAAACCAGCCCTCCACTATTCAACGTATATATGAAAGATATAGCGACATGTGCAGGAACAGGTGTGGTCATAGGACAATATGCGGATGATCTTTATTTGAAGATGACTGGTTCAGACCTTGGATTATTGTGTGAGACTTTGCAAGATACCTTGGATCGGGTCAGGCCCCTCTTCCCCACTGGGCACTATGGGCACGTGCCCAGGGCCCCGCGATCGAATGGGGCCCCCTAGTTCCTTCCAGATTACCAAATGATAACCGATATTTAGGTATTACCGAAAAACATTAATTATTTCCTATTTTTTTATCGTAAGTAATTGAATAAAAATAAATTTAGAACCTTGTTTGTCTTTCTTTATCTATTGTAACTAAATAGTGTTTTCTCAAGGTCATAGGGGCCCCATGATCCTAATGTGCCCAGGGCCTCAAATAGTTTAAAGACGGCCCTGGATCGGGTGTCCGTGTGGCTTGAAAATCGAGAATTAACCTTATCAACAGAGAAAAGCGCAGCAATGATATATGCTAGAAGACAACTACCAGACTTGCCATGTTTCATGTTGAAGGGCGAAAACATCAGGTGGAAGAAAGAGTTCAAATATCTAGGCGTTATTTTAGATAGAAACTTATCATGGCAGAAGCAAACAGAAGTCATGCGTTCAAAATCTTTGAAGGGAATCAATATTCTGCGCTGTTTGTGCAGAACTTGGTGGGGAGCACACCCAAGAATACTAATGACGTTATATAAAACATTGATTAGACCGCACTTAGACTATGGAGGAATGTTATACGGGGGATGTTCAAAAACAAGATTGGACAGCTTAGATAGAGTACAATATTCAGCCTTGAGAACGGCATGTGGATTCATGAAGTCTACTCCTATTAATGTTATATTGGCGGAGAGTGGCGAACTGCCTCTGGAAAAAAGGAGAATTATATTGGCACAAAAATTTGTATGCAAAAATTATAGAACTATGAATAACCCAATAATTTTTGAACTTGAAAATTTAATGCCGTTCAAAGGATTCTGGAACAACAAATTCACACCAGCCCTCATAATAGCATACCAGAATGTAACACCGGAGGCTCGATGGATATTCAAGTCAAAGCTGATACCATTCTTTGAACTCGATCTGATAGAACATGTACAACCGGTAAAATACATTATAACCAAATTAGATAAGAGTCCTACAACATTAGCGAAGTTCACAGCTCTCAGAAATGAACAGTTCTTGGGGTACAATAGTATATACACGGATGCGTCTGTTGATTTTTTAACAAAGTCGGTTGGCATAGGAGTATACTCGGACACACTGAACATCGAATACAAGGCAAAACTTCCGGACCATTGGTCCATCTTCTCCGCTGAGATGATGGCCATCTGCAAAGCCATAAAATTTATAATTAAAAGAAAAGCTAAACATACGTTAATATTCTCTGACTCCTTGAGTGCAATATGTAAACTAGCCCAATATAATTTAACAGCTAACCTTGACATAATGACAATGAATGCAAAGAAATATCTATATAAAGCAGACATTCTAAACTTGAACATCACCTTAGTATGGATACCAAGTCATTCGGGGATCATTGGTAATGACAGAGCTGATACTTTGGCCAACCAGGGAAGAATGGAAACTGAAAGATTCCTAAAATACAGGGGAGACCAAAAAGACATTGGGAACTTATTGGAGTACAGAGTAAAAAATCAATGGATGAGAGAGTGGAGAGAGATGGGATTGATTAAGGGAAGAACTTATGCCCACATGAGAAACCGAGATAAAAACCCCACACATAGATACTTCTTAATGGAATATGACCTTCCTAGAAAGAACATAGTTACAATGATGAGATTGCGTTCCCATCATTGCCTGACTCCTGAACATTTATATAAACTAAAAATAAGTGATAATCCAAGTTGTCAATGTGGCCAATTTGGCGACATCGCCCACATCTTGTTTGCTTGTGAACTTAATATATACAATTGTGAAACGTTATACAAGAAATTGGTCAATCTAAAATTGGCGTGCCCTATAAGTGTAAACGATATTATATTTAGTGGATCAATGAAAGTAATTGAAGTGGTATTGGAGTTTATTAAGGCTTCGAATTTAAAAATTTAGTCAATGGAACTATGTATGTTAACACTAATAACCTGTAGGATTTTCCCGGTGTTTGTCTAAGCCATCCTCATCCTCTGGGCTTCGGGGGTGGGAAAAAGTGTGTGACTGGGTACATGACCTCGGTTGAGCCCAAACCCTCTTTAGTGAGGTCCTGATAGAAGAAGTTTTTATTTTTCTGTGTTTTCGACTATCAAGGTCATTAGCCGTCAATCGATTTTTTAAAGATTCTGTGCAGTGACGTCCAACCTACAAATTTCCCAATGGATATATTCCAAGAATCACCTAAAAATGACAAAAAAGCCCCAATATCAACAGCAACTGGTCGAGTAATTTTAGGAATAACAGGTTTTTTTTTACTGACAAAGAACAAATATCTGGATTTCCGAAATTTGTATAATTTTCAGGAGGAATAGCTGTAGGACTAACCCTTATATCTTCGTCTTTCGTGAGGCCTGCATTTCGCAAATATTGTCTTCCATACATCCCGGCTACAGATGACCAATTAAGAAATGTTCTTATAGCCTTGAGGAATAGTGGAGGCCTCTTACTAGACTTAGGTTCGGGAGATGGAAGAATCGTGATAGGTTGGTGCTTTGTTGAATCAATACTTACTTCTCCGACCAAACGTACTTTTTCATCAATAACAATATAATTCTACCACTTTTGAATGGTAATTAATTTACTTCTAGGTTAGAAACTGCAAGAGTGGGTTTTACATCGCACGGTGTTGAACTAAATCCTTGGTTAGTATTGTACTCAAAGTATGATGCATGGCGGAAAGGCCTTAGGAAAAAAACTGATTTTTTCAAGAAAGATTTGTGGAAATATGATGTTTCCAAGTATGATAATGTGGTGATTTTTGGGGTAGAACAAATGGTAAGGGATTCTACACGAGACTTCTAGTTCTGATAATGTATTTTCTTCAGATGGGAAACTTGGAGAAAAAACTTGTTAATGAGTGTAAAAATGGTTGCAACATCATTGCCTGTAGATTTCCTTTACCTTTGAAGAAGCCATTAATCACCATTGGAAGTGGTGTTGATACTGTTTGGGTGTATAAAATGAGAAATAATGTACCTCAATGATATAGAAATATTATCATAATGTTTCTGTAATTTTAGAATAAATTCCATCACCTGGATAAGACTAGAATATATGAAGAAATGAAAGATTTCAATATTAATAAAATACTTTTATTGCCATCTTAAATAGGTTATTTGTTTTTTCTTTACAACGTTCAAATAGCCACTGAACCAACTACAAGAAACCCGAGAAATATTGTCAAAAAAACATTAAACATCTATTATACAAAAGTCGAATATTTGCCTCAATTGATTTCGGTTAGAAACTTATGAATATCACATCTACCATGATGTGGGAATTTGTTAACTTTGGTTTCAGGATGTTGTAGAATCAGCATCAATTTCAATAGAAAATATATAATAGTAACAACAAGGTACACAGGGAAATCACAAATCCTAATATTATCGAATCTCTTCGTTTCCTTAAGTTTATGCGCTGGATAAGACTGTTGATGACAGGGTATCTATTTGACATATCATTAAATCTCGTTTGTAACCTCTTGAATGTCTGTCTTTGGCTCTGAAGATGATCTCTGGTTTCCATAGCTATTGAAATTTGATCATTGACCAATCTATCTGAGCTGAAAATCCAAAACCAACATTGGTACTATACCTTCAGTACATATATTGCTAAATGAATACTAGAAATTTTAATAGGTGATTCGAAAAGTATTTTTAAAAAACATACACAATTTAAAGCTATTTGATATTTTCACTTACTTATGAATGTGTTGATTTTCTTTCAAATACATATCCCTCCTATTATTAATACCATCTGTACGAAAACTTTCAGAACTTCTATGTAAAAGGTCCTCACGTTCTCTGCGACTTTCATGTTGGGAATTTGTTTTTCTATAGTCCTTTGATAGATCTGCCAGAATGTCTCTATGCCGTTGTATGGTATGTAGCATTGCAGCGCCCGATACAGGCTGTTCTGCCATGTGTTCATTAATTTGTGTTAACTGAAAATTGTTTAGTCATATAATTTCGAAATTTAGATACGACATTCCTCACCTTTTTGAGCAATTGCTCAATTTCGAGTGACATGGTGTCGAAAGTATCTTCTCCAGATAGAAGGGGAACAGTATCAGATGCATGATTGCTATGTGGAGTCTTCAATCCTGCACCTAATTTACTAAAAGCCACTAATTTTAAATCGATTTCGTTTTCCAAACTCCTCGCCTGCTTTCTGAGATCTACAATTCAACGAGATTACTTTCACAAGTTCGAGATGAGCCATATAAATGCGTTGAATGAAATCGAGAAATTATTTACCGTCGTAGGTTAATGCATTGGCCATCTTCGGGAAATCAACAGACTACAAAATTAATGCGAATTATCTTTCATTTATCATGAAATGAGCAAAAATACACCTTTGTTTTGCAAATATTTTAAAACGTCATTCCTGTTAGGTGTAATCCGATCACAGAATACTTCAATCAGTGACAAACTATAAGTATCTATGATAGCAGTAATCAAACAAATCATTATTTTTCTGTGACTATAATTAACTAACTTTGGTAGATCGACAAATTATATTTTCGGTTGATCTACTCATCGTGGTTCTATTTTTCATTTGATTTGGAACGCATTAATATAGATGATAGTCTATGACTGTATTGAATTTAAAATACGCTTGCGTGGATTTGAATCTGAATTTTCTAAGGAAAATTGAAAATTCGAATTTTAAAATAAAGACAAGTATCCATAATGAGAGAGATTGTACATGTTCAAGCAGGCCAGTGCGGAAATCAAGTTGGAGCAAAGGTAACTTATTTAAATGATTAAATTCTGATACTGGTTCTTTCTGCATCAATAAAGTGTACATGATTTTTGTTTTTTTACACTAACAAACCAAATTTTAGTTTTGGGAGGTGATATCAGACGAACACGGTTTGGATCCATGTGGTAATTACCAGGGCGACACCGATATACAACTGGAAAGAATAAACGTTTACTTCCACGAAGCTTCTGGTGGAAATTTCGTTCCTAGGGCCGTACTGACAGATCTGGAGCCAGGCACGTTGGACAGCATTCGATCAGGTTGTTTTGGACGTCTGTTCCGTCCAGACAACCTGGTTTTCGGACATTGGGGGGCTGGAAATAATTGGGCGAAGGGTCATTACTCATTAGGAGCTGAAATAGTAGATAGCGTCATGGATATAATGAGGAAAGAAGCAGAAACATGCGATTGCTTACAAGGTACTATAAGGAATTAAGCTTTAATGAGTCAGTATTTGATTTCACTCCATGGAAAAACATAACTCCTTAATATTATGGTGTGTTCCGCCTAACGTAGAGCAAATTATATTTGTAACATATACCAGGTGTAGAAATATGAAGTGAACAAATTACACGTCTGTTGTTGGATAATGATACAAAATATTTTATTAAAAATAATCTCAATTGCTATTGATACATTTTTCTCACACCTCTCCGGCAGTTTATTAATGCGACGCCAAATGAACAAAAGTAGTGGAATTATTCGTGTGCAATTGGCTGAATACACGATCGACTTCATTCTTCAATAATGACATCAACAAACTTCTTATTCGTTGGAAAAAATATACTGATAGAAGCGGAGACTGTGTAGAAAAATAAAATACATCAAATTTTTTCATAATATATAATATTGCTGTATTTTTTTACCAAAGCCCGTTTCAGTTTGATCCAACCTCGTTTGTATGTACTCAGTAAACATACTCTCATTCTAAATGGTGAATAGAAGGTGTAGAGCTTCTTGCTTAATTCTTTGTTTTATCTGACAGGTTTTCAACTATGCCACTCACTAGGAGGCGGCACTGGTTCTGGCTTGGGCACCCTTATCATAGCCAGGCTGCGAGAAGAATATCCGGACAGGATTATCAAAACTTACTCTGTCTGTCCTTCGCACAAGACCTCTGACACGGTTGTAGAACCCTACAACGCTACCCTTTCTGTGCATCAGCTTGTAGAGAATTCCGATGAAACCTTCTGCATAGACAACGAGGCTCTTTACGACATATGCTTCAGGACTTTAAGACTAGCTCTGCCGACTTATGGCGACTTGAACCACTTGGTCTCTGTCACCATGTCGGGTGTCACCACTTGCTTGAGATTCCCAGGACAACTCAACGCTGATCTTCGCAAACTCGCTGTCAATATGGTACCATTTCCGAGGCTTCACTTCTTCATGCCTGGTTTTGTACCTCTGAGCTCTAGATCTAGCGTGCAGTATATGTCTATGACTGTTCCGGAATTGACGCAACAGATGTTCGATGCGAAGAATATGATGGTTGCCTGCGATCCTAGATGTGGAAGGTAATTTAGTTTTGATCTTATTCATATTAATTAATTTTGAAATAGATTCCTAATAAGGCGATATGGTTTTGAAATGGAGCAAACTACAAAATATTCACGATAAAGACCAAACTGTTTTTATTTTAAACTACAACATAATGGATTGGCAACAAGGTAATTGCCGATTTTTTATTCAGATGAAATATTGTTGGAGTTATAATGTTTGGATAGCATGAAGCTATGAGTGAAAAGCCTACGACACCAATGACATTGTTCCACGTTGAAACTCGGCTGTAGGAACTCTCGCACTCTGCCCTACTTGAACGGTGAGCTCGATATTCGGAAAGCGGTAGCGTCTTCTATATCCTCTTTATAGGTTAATTTTTGACGTGACAACGTCTTATAAATTGGTTTGCCGGGTGACACTTCAAGAAACTGCGTTACGCTCCGCTCACGTTATGCGCTCACAATGAGAGCGAGTGAGAGGCACGCGTCCCTTCCACTCGGGCATGGTTAGCCCGCCTAAAAGCGAGAGAGACAGACATAAAAAGTGAAAGGCACGCGTCCCTTCCACTCGAGCACAGTTAGCCCGCCTAAGAGCAAGAGAGACAGAGCGAGAGAGAGAGAGTGAGAGAGATAGGCATACACACCGGTTCATGTCTTGCGCTTCTATTTCGCTTAGGCGCCTGCATACAAGTTTACACGTTGCCAGTTAATTGTAAAACGATTGTGTAGTGATAATCTGAAGGTAGTTTCGTCCATCGCAACAATTCAAACAGCAAAGGTAAATAATTTCAGACTGATAATATAACATGATGAAATAAATGACTAAGACATAAGTGAATAGGTTATGTTGTAGTAATCACAATGTTGTGGTAGTTTTCAATCAAAAAAGTAGTAGAAATCGTTTCTCAACCAATAATAATTTGTTTAACTTGAAAAAATGAGCGCGACTTGCTATGTAAAAAATTGAAATAACAATGTTTAACCTCCAACCTGTCAAATCGAAACTTTCAAACATTCAAACCGAGACGACTAATCACTGCGCAAGGTCGTAAGCGCGCGATTTACAAATTCAAAGATCAAATGTGAATTAGTTTTCTCCTTTTAGAAAATACACTTTGAATTAAAATCGATTGATATTAACAATTAATGTGATTTAAATAAATGTTCTAACTTTTAAATTTAGTTTTTATATTTATAACAATGTAAAACAAGTTAAATTTATTAATAACTTATAACAACTGATTGATAAATAAAATTTTGTTAATATGAAATTCAGTGCGAGATTCTTTGTATAAATTAATGTTTTAAATATAATTCTTTGTATAAATAAATGTTTTAAATTGTTACTATTATTTCATCCTTCTTCCTACTATACGAATGAATATTCACATTAAAATTATTTTACCACTCAAAGTCGTTGTCACGTAAAACTTTCGCCCGTATACCGACTTTACAGGCAACAAATTTTTACACATCCATCGATTCTGAGTTCATTCTGGTTCCAAATACTCCACCTCTACCTGTAGTTCTTTTAGAGCCATTTTTGATAGTTTTGTCTTTGATAGAAGTGGAAGTAGACTCTTCTTCTCAGTTTTATTCACCGCTTCATGCCAAGTGCTTTTACCAATACCACAAAACAGAAACTACTCACTACCAACATTAATTTTCCATTTCTAAAGATACCTGACAGTAGCGGCAGTGTTCCGAGGCAGGATGTCTGTTAAAGAAGTCGACGAGCAGATGCTCAACATCCAAAACAAAAACAGCCCATACTTCGTCGAGTGGATACCGAACAATGTGAAAACTGCCGTCTGCGACATACCTCCCAGAGGCTTGAAGATGTCTGCCACCTTCATCGGGAACACCACAGCCATCCAGTTGATCTTCAAGAGGCTGGACAATAGCTTCAATGCTATGTTCAGGCGGAAGGCCTTCTTGCATTGGTATACCGGAGAGGGCATGGACGAAATGGAGTTCACTGAGGCGGAATCCAACATGAACGACCTCATCAACGAGTATCAACAGTACGAGGCATGTGATGTCGGCGAGGTGAATGAAGATGGCGAGGAGGAGGAAGAAGAATAGTTAAAGCAATTTTGTTATTTTTATAGTTACCTTTAATTGATTTTGAAGTTCTGAATTGTTCATCTTATTTTCTTGAAATTACCTGTAAGCCTGTCTGTAAGTCTTAAAGTATTTGATCAAATTTGTGTTATTAAGGAAATTTTTAAAGATGAAAACCTACTAAGTCAATGACTGTGTAGCGATGAAAAGTGGGTCCATTACTATAATCCATAGATGCCTCATTATGAACTGTCAAGCTGAATATTCATGGCAAGAAGATCATGCTGTGTATTTGGTGGGACCAGCTGGGTTTGATGTATTATGAGATGCTATAACTGAACTAAAGAATCACAGGGGAGGTCTACCGGCGACAATTGGTGCGTTTGTGCCGAGCACTGCGAGAAAAATGGCCGCAACACGTCAACAGACGTGACAAAGTTATTGACAATGCAAAACGTACTTAGAAACGCTCAAATGGTAAGTCCTACCCCCCATTTTAACAAGCCCGAGAATTACTACAGATATAGAACACGTCCCAACTAAATGAACTAGTTGAGTTCGAGAATTCAGACACAATTAATTGAATCTATAATGACAGCTGTCAGTGAGTTTTAACCATGGAAGATATTTGGACAGAAATTGTTGAGTTTATTTGCCTATATTCCATTATTTGTTCATCCATTTTACTATGCTGTGAGTGTTTTATAAACATTTTGAATTATTTAATGCTCCATATTGCAAATTTTAGTGCTAATACTTTACAAATCCGCTGCCTACAAACTTTTTTGTCAAGAATCTCGTGATGAAATCCACTGCTTCTCACCCAATGGTTATTACCCGAAAGAAATATGTGAACACTGTGGAATGTTTCGGCTGAACAGCTCGTTTTGCTGCCATAAAAATCACACACTCTTCGTGAAAATTTACTATATAAATTCAAAAAGAGAAAATGTCAACGATGTACTAAAAAAATCTTGAATGAAAAATAAAGTAGTAGCCAAAATCCTTGAAAAAATTGGAAAACGCTTGTCAAATATAGACCAATTATCATGAAGACCCAGAAAATATCTCATCTTTCGAATTTCAGATAGCTTGGAGAGTTTAAAATTGAACCACGCACATTTTTCCACGATTGCAGAAGGAGCTTTGAAGAGACTTCCACATTCTACTGAAGCTCTGGTAGAAAATGCGGGTGTTGCGAGGGAGCTTCCACCTCTTAATTCGGAGGACGGCGTTTCGTTCGGAGTCTGCGCATCTGAAACTCATCAGACAGACGTGATGCGCAGCTCTGCCAGTGACCATGTGTTCCGCTTGGAACGGTGGTCGTCAAACTCTGTGCCTTGCTCTATTTGAACTCGGCGGGGACGGTTACTCATGAATCTTTAGACTGGTCGGGTCCTCTATTGGTACGCCGGTCAAGCTGCGACAGAGCAAGGCAGGTTTCTGGACGAGGAGCGAAGAAGTTGTTCGCTACACTACGTTTAGTTTTGAGGGTACTTTTAAAAAGATATTGCCGAACCTTATTGAATTCAAATTCCGGGAAGTTCTGTTGAAGTTAGAGAAGTGATTAATAAGCAGTGTGAGCTATGGTAATAGAAAGTTCTATTCTATATATCACACTCCTTGTTAATGATATTTGGTACAGATCAATCCATTGAGACCCCTGAAGTAAAATTTGACATTATTATTGTTGGAGCAGACCTATGATGAAAATCTATTCTTTTATCCATTATCGTACTCTATGTTTTGAATATCTAATTAGGTTTTGCGCCTTTTGCGCCTGTCGTAACAACCTGAATAATTTTGAACTGTAAGATACCTATATAGTTGTTAATAAAAAAAAAAAATAATCTGAGGCATAATTGAATGTATACATATATACGCAATGAGGGAAATAGTACATATTCAAGCTGGACAATGTGGAAATCAAATAGGCGCCAAGGTAGGTTTCAATGTGAATAAAAATGTAACTTAAAAATCATTTAGAATGCAGTAATCACTCCAAGAATCTTTAAAGTGAAATGTATATAGGTATAATTAATTCAGATGATCTGTTTGTTTCTCAGTCTATAATCACGTTTAAACATCATAAGGCGGCCATTGCTGCTATTGGCCGCATTCATAGCCGCCTCAGCTATAAAATAAATTCTTAAATCTAGATGACTAATTAATTTTCCAGCAGTTTTGGGAAATTATATCAGACGAGCACGGTCTGGATCCTTCGGGCAGCTACCACGGAGACTCGGACCTACAACTGGAGAGAATCAACGTCTACTTTCAAGAAGCTTCAGGTGGGAACTTTGTACCTAGGGCTTTATTAGTTGACTTGGAGCCTGGAACGATGGACTCGATTCGAGCGAGCCCCTGGGGATCCATGTTTAGACCGGACAATATGATTTTTGGACAGAACGGAGCGGGGAACAATTGGGCCAAAGGACACTATTCTGACGGTGCGGATATCGTGGATGCAGTAATGGATGCTCTCAGAAGAGAAGCGGAAACTTGCGACTGCTTGCAGGGTAAATAATGAGCTATTTCAAAGATGGAAGGTCCATTTTAGATAAAACATCTAAAAGTTTAGATATACCATATTATACAAGTTGATTTATTGTATAGGTTGTTCGAATCATTGGTATTTCTGAAACAGTGAGTGTTGTTGCTTAAATTATGGCAAAGCTGTGCAATTTGATGTGAAACAAAATTCCATTTTGAAATTTGAAGAACTCTAAATATTTTGGAGACATTTTGAAAAATTTAGAATTTCGTGATTTTCTGAAGTTATTTTGAAAAAATTTATCAAAGCAAATTACAGTTCATCATAGCAACTATCTTTCATATATGCAATGGCTCCTTTTAATTTGAAAGAGAACATTTCATTTTATAGAAACTATCATCAACCTTTCAATTCATTTTCATATCTATAAAATCTTAAGACTACACTCAAAATTTTATTCTTCAAATATTTTGGAAAGTACAAGTCCGATCGAGTCCAAATTCAGTATTTAGGTTTAGAATTTCGTAAAGACAAGTTACGAACTTTTTTAAATTACTACAAATCTTTAAATGTGGGAGTTTGAAACCTGCAATATATCTTTAAAGAAACTGACATATTCTAATAGGATAGGTAGCCAGATGGCTAAAACTCCGTACTTTGACATTTTGAACCAGTGTTCGAATCCAGGCGCAATATTTTCAGTTTTTTTTCTTATCGGATTTTCGGAAAAAGTATGAAGTATAAATTTTGTTCAATTCTTGCCAATATGTAACGATGCAGATCGAAGGGAGAAGAATGATGTCTTTTAAACAAGCATTTTTCATTTTCAAGTGGAAAAATATTTCTTTTACCTCCAAATATCAAGCATGCACCAAACCAATAATTCTCTCTGTACATTTTAGGTTTCCAACTAGCTCATTCCATCGGAGGGGGCACTGGATCAGGCTTCGGAACGCTGCTCATCTCTAAATTACGCGAGGAGTTCCCAGACAGACTGTTGAACACCTTCTCAATATGTCCGTCGCCCAAAGTGTCTGACACTGTCGTGGAACCGTACAATGCAACCCTCTCCATTCACCATCTCATCGAGAATTCTGATGAAACCTTCTGCATAGATAACGAAGCCCTCTATGACATCTGTTTCCGCACGCTCAAAGTGAACAACCCGACTTATGGAGACTTGAACCACCTGGTGTCGTTGACTATGTCCGGGATTACGACCTGTCTTAGGTTTCCCGGACAACTCAACGCCGATCTCCGTAAGCTGGCGGTTAATATGATTCCGTTCCCAAGGCTGCATTTCTTCATGCCAGGATTTGTGCCATTGACAGCAAAAGGAAGTATCCAGTACAGATCTGTGACTGTGCCGGAGTTGACACAGCAGATGTTCGATGCCAAAAACATGATGACAGCTTGTGATCCTCGATGTGGAAGGTATTTAATAATTAGGAGTAGAAATAAGTTCGTACTGTTTATGACGATATAATTAATAATTTTATTAATGTTATAATATTTCACAAGTATTCGTTTAGGCAAAAGTAATATTGAAAGAAAAAGGTGTGCCTCCTACATATGTTAATTTAGAAGCTTCTGGCTTAACTCACAAAAAATCTTATGAAAGAGAACTTAATTAGGAAATATATTTGCGAAATTAGTGCATTTGTGGATGGAGCAAAAAGAACGTATTATATTGTTTTGCCTGTGTACTTTTTAGTGGTAAAAAAGTGTTGGTTCCAGAGGAATGTTACTGACTTTGAGTGATAAAATAAAAATAACATGAGAATTCAAAGACTTATATGCACAACCAAGTGGAATTTGCATTGTTAGGAAATGTCAATATTGCACAGCAATTTGATTCTTCTTATTGACTTAATAATCGGAAATACTTGATATTAATTTCTGGCATATCGCTTGGTGAAACATTTCTAAAATAATAAAGTAAATAAAATCACTTGGCTTAAGTTTCACTTTTCATTTCATGTCTATTGACGTATGTTTTGGGTTTTTAACCCATTTTCAAAAATGAGGAGAACAGACTTAAAATCCTATTTATAATAGTAGGGTAGATAACAGGTAGAATTTAGAAGAGTATAAAAATAAGATGTTGGGTAGGTTTTAATCTTTTACAGATAAGAGCAATGGTGATAAATCAAATTCAAGTTGTTTGTTTGGGATTGGTAACTTCCTTCCATATGCTAAAGAAATTTACAAACTTTCTAAAAGGTCCATTCTTCTGCTTTTATTACCTCAGTTCTACTGAAATCTATAAAATGGTTGTTATTTATACAATGTTCCGAAAAACCAGATGTTATTTTATTGTGCAATATACTTTTCTTGTGTTCTTCTACCCTTATGTTTAGAGATCGTCCTGGCCGACTTTTGTAAATGCAGGGCATTTATTACAATATAAATTGTATATACCACTTTTTTCACACGTTTCACAACAGTCTTTGCCATTGGCTAAGAGTGAACCTAAGTTTTTCTTATTTGTACAAATAGTGTTGATATTATTTTGTTTTATTTAGTCTATTGGAAATTTTGTTACAATTTGTGGTATGAAGTTTATGCTATGGAATTTTTCTTTTTGTTCGTCCTGAAGGGTAAAATCTTTTCTTCACAAGATAATTTGATGAAGAAAGTCCTTTATTGGAAAAGATATGTTGATGATGTATTTTGCATTTGGTTAGGTTCAATTAGACAATTAGAAATGTTTTTGAATTTGTTAAATTCATTTTTCATTTCTGTCAAATTCACTATTGAAGTCGAAAACCCCCAAAAATCAATGAATTTTTCATATATTCAGATCACAAGAAATGTTAATTACCTTGAATTTGACATATTTAGAAAATCCAGATTCATTAATATTTAATAACAGGTCCCTCCCTCATAAAATAAAAATGTCTCCTTTTCACGCCTTTATACATGGGTTACTATCAACCGCTCTCTCAATAGAAAATTTCAGCAAAGAAATTAAAGTTTTGAAGTCATTAGCGTCAAACAATGCTTACAATACGAACGTAATAGATAAATTAAAATTAAATTAAATTAAATTAAAAATTCCACAGCATAAACTTCATATCACAAATTAGTAACAAAATTGCCAATAGACTAAAACAAAATAATATCAACACTATGTGTACAAATAAGAAAAACTTAGATTCACTCTTAGTCAATGGCAAAAACTGTGGTGGAACGTGTAAAAAAAGCGGTATATACAAATTATATTGTAACGAATGCCCTGCATTTTACATAGGTTAGACAGGATGATCTATAAACATAAAGGTAGAAGAACACAAAAAAAGTATATTGCACAATAAAGTAACATCTGGTTTTTCGGAATATTGTATAAATAACAACCATTTCATAGATTTCAGTAGAACTGAGATCTTACACGAAGGTAATAAAAGCAGAAGAATGGATCTTTTAGGAAGTTTGCTCTTATCTGTAAAAGATTAAAATCTACCCAATATCATATTTTTACACTTTAAAAATTCTACCTGTTGTCTACCCTATTATTATAAATAGGATTTTAAGTCTGTTCTCTTCAGTTTTGAAAATTGTTTAAAAACCCGAAACATATATGTCAATAGACATGAAATAAATGGTGAAACTTAAGCCAAGTGTTTTTATTTACTTTATTAATCAGAAATACACAATGAAAAAGTCACACAAAATAGGTCCTTCCAAAAATTATACTGTATTAAGTTTTGTAATACTTTTGAATTGGCTCTTGGCAGCCCCGATGAAAGCAACTCATCTGAAAAACCTAGGATTTCTCATCGGCTTGTTAGTTTTGTGCAGAATTTTATGAAGTATTAGCTGCAACTTTAAAGAAAGATACAGTCTTCAAAGGCATTTCAAATAAATTCAAAATGATTTACTTGATTGCATGCTTGAGATTGGGTAAGAGAGAATATATTCTGAAATAAAAACAGCTCTGTTTTGATAAATTATGGCTGATGAAACAACAGATCTTTAGTGAAATCTCAATTGGTTATAGTCTTTTAGAGCCAGTTGAACGCTTTTGGGGTTATTGGGTTTGAGTAAGACTTGGTGCGAATACAATAAATGAAAATTAAGGAAGGCTATTACTACTATTATTCTAACTTGAATAAATTTTAGGAAGTTTTCATGTTTTTTCACTCCAGGTATCTCACAGTGGCGGTAATCTTCAGGGGTAGGATGTCAATGAAAGAAGTCGACGAGCAGATGCTAAACATACAAACAAAGAACAGTCCCTACTTTGTGGAGTGGGTGCCTAATAACGTCAAAACAGCAGTTTGCGACATACCGCCCAGGGGCCTCAGGATGTCTGCTACCTTCATAGCAAACTCAACTGCTATTCAGAACATGTTCAAGAGAATCGGTCATAGATTTTCTGTAATGTACAGAAGGAGGGCTTTCTTACACTGGTATACAAGTGAAGGAATGGACGAGATGGAGTTTACAGAAGCAGAGTCTAATATGGATGATCTTATTACTGAGTACCAACAGTACCAAGACGCTTCAATAGATGAATGTGAATGCGATACTGAAGAAGAAGAAGGCCAAGAAGAATGAAACCCTCAATTGGTTTGTAAATTCTTTTTTTAATCTTTGCAATGTTTTATGTTTTAATATTGTATTTTATAGAAGAATATATTTCAGTTTATTGTAAGGTAAACATACGTTTCTACCCTTGTAATAACTTAAACAGTCGAATTTCAGCAAACTTTGATGGATACCGCAATTCATCAATTTTAGATTAAATTCCGTGGTGCAGCATTTAAATTTTGCAAACGTTAAACTTCACTTTGTTGGTTTGCTTATGTCAGTTTATTAATCTACCATTTTTTTAACGACTACATATGGACTGTATGAAGATTGGCTTCATTTGTACATTTCATCTTATTTAATGCAAGAATCTCTAATAAATGCTTTTCCGTTCAAACTTAACGAAAATTCAGATCGAAAGGTAACCTATCTGCTGTGAAAAAATATAACTAATTATTTAATTCCAGGGTGTTTTCTATACAAATAATTGATTCAGTTCATCTATGATGTGGCAAATGAACTAGGTTAATAATTTTACGAACTACTAGCGTTATAGGTTTCTTCCATAGAGTACTAACTGCGACATCTGTGATGTAATAATTGAAGTAAAATATTAGTTTCACAACGCCACGATAGTTTTGTAATTTCTATTGAGAAAATGATAGAAATCTATTAGATTAGTGGTTCACTCTATCGTGGAGTTGCGAAACTAATAGTTTCATTTAGTAATTACATCACAGATGCCGGAGTTTGTACATTATGGAAGAAATCTAAGAGACCAGTAGTTCATTCTATCGTGAAATTATTATCCTAGTTCCTTAGTTTTACAACTTCGTGAAGGAGCGAATTACCAGTAATAAAGACTCCTATCGGAGAACTGTTATAAGTTCGTTTGATTGCCACTAGGTGGTAGTATCTGCAAAGTGAACTAGGCATAGATTAAGGAGACTGTATTCTCGTTCGTTCTCGTTCATTATGAAACTAGATCAATACTTTCATGATAGGGTGAACTAATAGCGTTATAGGTTACTTCCATCGCGTTCTAACTGCGACATCTGTGCTGTAATAACTGATGTAAACTATTAGTTTCGCAACTACTTGATATAGAGAACCACTAGTTCTATAGATTCATTCCTATTGAGAAAATGATAGAAATCTATGAGACTCGTAGTTCACTCTATCGTGGAATTACGAAACTAATAGTTTCATTTAGTAATTACATCACAGATGCCGCAGTTTGTACATTATGGAAGAAATCTAAGAGACTAGTAGTTCATCCTATCGTGAAATTATTAACCTAGTTCGTTAGTTTTACAACTTCGTGATGGAGCGAATTACCAGTCTTTTTTAAGTTCGTTTGATTGCCACTAGGTGGATGTGTCTGCAAAGTGAACTAGGCATAGATTAAGGAGACTGTATTCTCTATCGTTGTCGTTTATCTAAGGAACTAGGTTAATAATTTCCTGATTGAGTGAACTAATGGCGTTATAGGTCTCTAACATAGAGTTCTAACTGGGACATCTGTGATGTTATAACTTAGTTTCGCAACTTCACGATAGAGAGAACCTCAAGTTCTATAGATTTCTATTGAGAAAATGATAGAAAACTATGAGACTCGTGGTTCACTCTATCGTGGAGTTGCGAAACTGATAGTTTCATTTAGTAATTACATCACAGTTTATACACTATGGAAGAAATCTAAGAGACTAGTAGTTCCTTCTATCGTGAAATTATTAACCTAGTTAGTTAGTTTTACAACTTCATGATAGAGCGAACTACCAGTCTTAATGATTTCTATCGGAGTGCTGTTGTATGTTAGTTTGATTGCCGCTAGGTGGATGTGTCTTCAAAGTTATTATTGTTAAACAGTTTTCTGTTTTGCATTCTTAGGTGTCTGCACTAATTCGTGTTAAACCGTTCTTCTTACGACATAATGACCTGTTCGCAGAAAATTGTATTCTGTGAACCTGTTTCAAAATTTCTGTCAAAGTCAGGTTATGAACGACTAACTAAAACTGTTTTTATTTATTTTTACTCAAATCGTAAATACACTGAGGCGCAATTAGAAGCTTTAGAGCGTTTTTGAATTAAAAGTTAAATAAAGTATAATAGTCTCCAACACCTACTGGTTAAATTTTCAGAAGACTGCAGTTTGGTTTTGGTTAAAAAAATTTGTGAATGCATTTGATCAGTGTTACTTCCAATACTTTTACATCAGCACCATGCTCTATCTACAGTCCTATTGGATAAGTTTGTATTGCATAAATAATCAAAGAATAAATATCCAATGCACATTTTAAATCCAAAAATTTAAGTCAACAATTCAATAACCTCTTACATCGAAATGTTACTTGATAAATTAACTGGTTATTTGAATTAGTATCCTTTTATTCACGAATTCATGAATCCATCATGCTAAAATTTTTCTATAATATAATAGAGTATTTTAACTTCTAACCGAGAAAAAGGTTGATAGTGTAGACACTTTTTAACGAAATGTTGATCAGCTGATTTTCTGAAAATAGTTTTAACTGCCTATAATGCAAAGAAGAAACAAGGAGTTTTATTACTGTTTAAAAATATAATATAATATAATTCAAAATGTGCGAAAGAATACTTGAAGGAAGGAAAAGAAAGCCTAAAAATGAAGAGGATGCAGCAATGGGTTTTGGAGATTTCGTACGTAGATGAGAATTCTGAAAATTTTTTTCATTGAAGAAAAGTTCCTCAGTTCAGGTACTATACCAAAATATTCTTTTTTGTAGGGTGGTTATTTCGAAGCCAAGAAATTCAAATTGGTAGAACAGTATATGGAAACGGCAGCATCGACAGATTTGAAGTCCAATATATTCAAAGGCATTGCAATATTTGTCAATGGTTTAACAAACCCTAATGCAGCACAATTGAAAAAACTTATGGCAGAACATGGGGGTATTTATCATGGTTATCAAATGTCTAGCACAACACATATAATAGCTTCTAACTTGGCTTATGCTAAGACAAAAAATTTAGGTGGTGTTCCTATAGTAAAAGCGACTTGGATAACTGACAGCATCAACTTTAATAAACTGATAGATTATAAGAGATATTTACTCTTCACAAATCAAAGTGCAGCCCAGCCCAGATTGAATTTTCCTGTCATCCAAGATGTGAAAAAACAAGAGCAAATTTATCCTAAAACTGAAGAGATGGTAAAATGTGAAAATGGAAATTCCCCCGGAGTTGAGTCTACTAGTTTGACAGATAAAAAAGTGGTCGAATTTTCAACTAACGATGGGAAAAGTAGGATATCAAAAACAGCGTCAGATCCAGAGTTCTTGGAAGAATTTTATAATAATTCAAGACTGCATCTTATTGCTACAATGGGGGCCGAATTCAAGCAACTCGTATCCCAGTTGAGAGGAAAATCCGATGGAAAATTTATTGGAAAAGAACAGCTACAATTGAAAAGTGTGTAGGCTTTATATTTTTTTATCAGATATGCATTTGAAGTACAATTACAAACAACTAGATATGTTGGAAATATGTAGTTATGAAATGAAAATTCTAATAAATTTATAAAATATATGAATATTTGACAATCCAATAATGTGTGATGACAGTTGAGGTTATGATCAATATAATGTTGCCAATCTCCAGGCTTTAAATATCGACGTTGACAAATTATTTAAAAAGTTTGAACAGGCCTTGTATCCTTATACAGAAATATTTGTTTTGCAATTTTTTAATTATATATTTTGTACTGCATATATATATAAGTATAAAATGCAATATTCTCCAGTAAAGTAAAATTGTTTAGGGATATTTTTCTTTTAATTCACACTATTGTTTGTTCACATTGTTGGAAAAAAGTTATTGAAAATTTTCTCCCTGCCTTTCTAGGCCACCTTGATAGCAAGAGGCAGTATTTTACGGTGGTAATGCACATAGATATGGACTGTTTCTTTGTATCAGTGGGATTAAGAAATAGGCCAGAACTTAGAGGAAAACCAGTGGCTGTAACACATGCGCGAAACGGTCAAATTGCAACATCAAGGCCTGGAAGATCGGCAGAAATAGCTCTAAATCTCGAAAGGGCTCCTGAAAATATCATCGAGAAAATTTCTAACTTGGACAGTCATTCGTCGATGTCCGAGATTGCCTGCTGCAGCTACGAGGCTAGGAAATGTGGCATCAAGAATGGGATGTTCTTAGGAACGGCTGTCAAGCTGTGTCCTGGGCTCAAAACTATACAGTACGATTTTCAGGTATGTAAATAACAGTTATTAAAGAGAAACTTAAAATTGATTGCTTTTTAAATATTTTAGAAAAAAGACTGAAATCAGGCCAGAGTAAATTGAATAAATACAAATAGATCATAATAACAAAAGCGAAATCACAATTTTTTATATTTAGGGTTACAGAGAAGTAGCATCAACTTTATACAAAACTGTAGCCAGTTACACACTAGACATCGAAGCTGTAAGTTGCGACGAAATGTACGTCGATGTCACCAAACTGCTCAATGAGACGGGTTTAACCGTCGAGCAGTTCGCGTCGCATATCAGATCAGAAATAATGGACAAGACTGGATGCCCCTGCTCTACCGGTTTCGGTGCAAACAAATTGCAAGCGAGACTTGCTACCAAGAAGGCCAAACCAAACGGACAGTTCTATCTGGAGGTTGATGATGTGGAAGCTTATTTTGCTGAAATATCTCTTGGTGACCTGCCGGGGGTTGGTAGGGCTACGTTGAGTAAATTGAAGAGTTTAGGTCTGAATACATGTGGGGACGTTCAGGTGAGTTCAATTTAATTATCTTAGGAGGATTCATGAGGTTCATGCACAACTATGAGAAAAAAGGAAAAAATTGTTTTTGAAGAAAGTTCCCTGTTTTTCTGAATAAATTTCTCATTCTTATATAGTCCCTTTGTGATTTTCATTAATACAGTGCAAGCTTGTTAATATAAACACAAAAAATTATGCCTCATATTTACAGGAACTTTACATATTTGTGAGAAAGTTAAGAAATAATTTTTCACATGATTTTTCAGCTTTTCTAATGATAATAACAATATGCACTATTAATATAATGATTTTAGTAATAAAGGGTCTCTCATTAACAGCGCCCCATTTTGTTTTGTGAATAAAACACATTATTTATTCGAAAATTATTGAAATTTTTATTTCATTATAAAGTACAATGGATATCATTAGTTATGAAACAAAACATCATTTAAATGTCCAGCACTGAAACGCTGGCAAGAATGAAGTCGTTGAACCCAATTTTCCATGACTCACAAAAATCAGGTCGTATGCTAGCAATTACTCGTTCAATATTTCTATAAACCGTCTAAATTTACTGGATGATTGTTGTAAACCAATGACTTAATGTAACCCCAAAGAAAGATCTCCAATGGAGTTAAATCGCAGGAACAAGGCGGATAATTTATCGGTCCACATCTTGAAATAATCGAATCATCGAATACACGACGCTTTAAATGATCTGTTGGTTTGAGTTCTTAGGTTAAAACAATTTTGTATGGATGTAAACCAAGGTATTTTCGTAAAATTCGCCACACAGCGTCTGGGAGATGCCTAGTTCTTGTGAACTTCGAGATATCGATAAATTTTGGTCTTCACGAACACTTCCACGTACGGCAGCAATGTTCTCTTCACTTCTTGCATTTCTTTGTCTCACTGGCACTGTAACATCTTGAAGTGTAAAATTTGTTTCAAATTTCTTCACTAAAAGTGTTTGTTCTTTTATCCGGACGATTATAATGACCAAAAATTGGAGTTGAAGCAGCGGTGAGTCGCATCAGATTCGAGGTCTTTGGTCAGGCTATCATAGCCTACTGCGATCTGAAAAAATTACCTCTGAACAAGATTTTATCCAAAAAGTGGATCTCGTCGGGGAAATATAAATCAGAGGTGAACCACAATAGTTCGCGCGGACGCAGTGATAGGGTGGACAGACGCCCGCTCACTATAACCAATAATAATAATATTAGGAGTACAAATAAGTTTCCGCCGTTTTATTGTAGATGGCGCGGCACGGAGTTTCGGTTAGCTTTCGCAGATGATAACCGGCTTAAAAAATAGTTTGGACATTCAAGAACAACATAACCTATTAATATCATTGATTTTATATTGGTAAAATATAATTTTTATAAGTTGAAAATGTCAATATTTGAGCCAAGTAAGCGTCATTTGCGGAAAATATTAGTTTACTTCTTTAATTTAAAGAAATCTGCTGCTGAGGTGCATCAATTGCTCGTAGAAGCATATTTGAGGGTGCTTTGAGTGAGAGAACGTGTCGAGAGTGGTTTCAAAAGTTTAAAAACGGTGATTTCGACGTAGAAGACAAAGATCGCAGTGGAAGGCTAAAAATTTACGAGGATGCAGAATTGGAGGAATTATTGGAGGGAGATTCATCTCAAACACAAAAAGAACTTGCTCTAACATTAGAAGTCACTCAGCAAGCAGTCTCGCATCGTTTAAATTTAATTTGTGTTAAAAAACGGCGGAAACTTATTTGTACTCCTAATAACTCCTGAATCTAACTTATCTTAAATCAAAAAATTGCCCAAAGTTCTGCCATTATGTTTCAGTTAACCAAATTTTTATAGCAGCTCTTTTATTCACTTCGTACATAAACGCAATATTTCAGGTGGCTTCTTTGAGTCTCCTTCAAACCGAACTTGGGCAGAAGGTTGGAGAGACCCTTCTAGAGCAAGCCAAAGGGATCGACAAGAAGCCGTTAAACTTTAATCATGAGAGAAAGTCGGTCTCAGCGGAAATCAACTATGGAATCCGTTTCAAAACTCAAGAAGAATGTTACAACTTCCTGCAGAGTCTATCACAGGAGGTTTTCAACAGGCTGAATGATACCGGAATGAGAGCAAAGTGCTTGACTTTGAAATTAATGGTTAGAGCTGCCGATGCACCGGTTGTAAGTGTTTATTTTTACATTGAGTAAATACTGTTGTTATTTCACTTGAGACATAAATTATTATTGTATAAAGAATTAACATAAGTTATTTTATTAAATGATAGGTGTTTTTTTTATAGTGATAGAACTTCAAATTGATATAAAACACATTCAAATTAAGATTGAAGCCAATTTTTTTTTATTTGAAAGATAATTTTAAGACATTTATATTTTTAAAATAATTTCCGGCATATATCCACCACGACTAGCTCTGAGGAACCGCATTCAACCAGACCAATTTTGGGCCACTATTTCAAGTAATTCAGGCCTTATTTCATCAATAACACAAGTTATGTTAACTTCCAAAGCGTCTAATTGTTTCTGGTTTATCAGCATAAACCAATGACTTGACATAACCCCAAAGAAAATAATCCAGTGGAGTTATGTCACATGATCTTGGAGGCCAATTAAATGGACCATTTCTCAAAATAATGTTATCGCCAAATCTTTCTTTCAATAAATCAATTGTTACGGTAGCAGCATGAGGTGTAGCACCATCTTATTGGAACCAAAACACTTCTGGGTCGATACCATTCAAATTTTGAAACAAATAATCGTTGATCTGTAACGAGCACCATTCACTGTAAGATTAGCTCCAGCATCGTTTTTAAAGAAATATGGACCGATGATGCCTCTAGCGTGTAAAGCACACCATACAGTGCATTTTTCAGGATGTAATGGAACCTGCAGAACTTATTGAAGATTGTTTTCACTCCATATACGGCAATTTTGCTTGTTTACCGTTCAACCAGAAATGAATTCATCACTAAACACAATTTAACGATAAAAAAGTGAATCATCTTCAAGCTGTTCTAGGGCCCAATCAGCAAACAAACGACGCTTATTATGGTCAAGTGGCTTTAGTTCTTGAACCAGTTGGATCTTGTATGGGTATAGACCAAGATCTTTGCGCAAAATTTTCCATGTGGTAGATGCACAGAGTGCAACTTGTTGTGAATGTCAACGAATAGACAAATCTGGATCATCATTAACACTATGACTTACAGCAGCGATAATTGTTCTGTACGTACAGTTCTTTGTCTTGTTGTTGTTGAATCGAGTAGGAAAATGTTGTCCGATAATTCGACGAATAAGCTGCTCTGATGAACGATTATGTAAACCATAAATTTCACGAAGGGCTCTATAAGTTTGGCGAAGAGAACAGTGATTTTGAAAATAAATTTCTACAATTTGTAAACGTTGTTGCGGCGTGAGTCTTTCCATGATAAATTGTCAATGCTTACTGAACAGAAATGTCAAAACAACATGGTTTCTACCTTCTGTCAAATCACAGTTATCCCTATGGAAAGTTCTATCACTCTAAAAAAACACCCGATATTTTGCGGGTGCTTCTAGAAAATAATCTGGTGGTAATTCAAAACTTTATAACTTCTAACAGGAAACTGCAAAATTCCTGGGGCACGGAATATGTGACAGTCTCAGCAAAAGTACATCAACCAATATTGCAGACGTCAAAACAATTTTCACGGAAGCCAAGCAACTGTACGATAAATTCAATGTGTCCTTTACAGATTTGAGAGGTGTGGGAATTCAGTTGTCCAAATTAGAAAAAATCGGACCAACAAATTCGATTATGAGGAATTTTTTAAAACAACCATCAATTAAAACCGAGAAGAACAAAGGTAAAAAAAGATAATATTTTTGGTGTCAACATACAGAAAGTAGAAATGATAAGGAATATCGTTTGTATTTAAATAAGTCATTCACTTTTCAAGAATTCATTCTTGAAGACAGTGCCGAAGAGAAGGGAATCTCTGAACAAAAATCTCCCAATATCGGAGAAGTTAATGTAAAAAAGGAACTTGAATCTCAGCATCAGATGCCAGAGAGAAAAAAGGAACCACCCAAAGAGCCTGATAAAAATCTTTTAAAGAGCAAAGACGCAAAAGGAAGAAGAGGACGACCTGTGGGAAGCAAAACTAAATCGAGGAGCGGCCGTAAAGTTAACCCGTCTCCAATGCTAGATAGATATCTGAAGAATATGGGAACTCCAGTTAAGGTAAGATCCTACTTGTAATAATTCTATATATTCTATAACTCTAAATTGAATAGAAATACGTGGATGTATTGAAAAATTCTTGAAATATTGCATGCAGTAGTCCGTTATTTTGTGATAGTTCATTTTGAAATGGAATGAAATAAGAAATTACATAGTTTTCTATCACTTTATTTACCGAATATACAGTGACTAAAGTTTCGTAGTGTAATAGAGTTTAAATACAGTTAAGTACCTGACAAAATATTGGAAAAACAAGTCACACAAACTTAGGGTGTTTATTAGAGTTTGCCGCTAAAAAATGCCATTAGTTTGTTCATTCAAAAGGATTTTACGAGCATTGTAGCTGTTGATTTCAAGAAATCTTTTGCTTTCGACGTGGATAATTTCATAGTTATTGTTGAAATTATGCCTGAATTTCTTAAAAATATGTCGAAAGTACGGAATCCGAAATGTTACTTCTTTGGTGTTCTTGGATCCTTTTCTTGAATGATCTACCTGTCTGGCCAATATATACTAAAGGGTAATCGTTGCAAGTCAACTTGAAGACTCCAGATTTATTTTCTTGTTCCCCTTTCTTCTAGACAAAATGGTATCCAATAAACACGAGAACATAGCATTAAATCTCGTGTATCCAATCATATAAGAGGACAATACATAGAAATACTTTTCGTTATCTTATGTTAATGGATTATCTGAAAATATTGCTAAATATTTCAAAAATGCAGCGCATCTTTTAAAACCATTAATAACCTTAGTACTTACATAAAAAACAATAAGGATCAAACAAATAAAGAAAATGAATCTGGAGTCTACAAGTTAACTTGCAATGATTGCCCTTTATTATATATTGGCCAAACAGGTAGATCATTCAAGAAAAGAATCCAAGAATTACATTTCTGATGCCATACATGGACGTATGCTAATCATCTTAAGGAATTCAGGCATAATTTCAACAATAACTATGAAATTATCCACGTCGAAAGCAAAAGTTCTAGATTAACACTTTTAGAATTTCTTGAAATCAACAGTTACAATGGCGGTAAAATCCTTTTGAATGAACAAACAGATGTTGACAAATCCCTATTACTGAATATCTTTCCCTAATCGTGGGAAACTACCGAGAAAAATAGCAGACAACGACTATAAAATTTAAAAACTGTGTGGAAGAAATTTTAATTTATATCTTTTACTCAATTATTATTGATATTCCTTTAATTTGCTTACTATATTGATTTGGCAATTATTGTTCTTTGTAGCATTCTCAAGCTTTTTAGTTAAATGAGATATTAAAATAATATTGAAATGCTGGGAATAAACAAGTTAATAAAATGCAAATGGTTGTTAAAGGTCAGTTCCAAGAAATACCTGTGACCAAATTTTAGGCGATCCAATGATGATCCGATGCATTAATTTCTATCATAGTTACAGAATAGATATAACTAATAGTGAACGTTGCAGGTGCAAAAAAATCACAACATCGATTTGGATGTTCTTTTTGAACTCCCTGAAGATTTACGCAATGAAATTATGAAAGAGTATAACATCAACCAAGGAACTATTCTTGCTCAGACAAAAAAACAAGAGAATGCAGGGAAGGAAACTGAAGGAGCACAGGTAGAAACTGTAGAAAGTAAGTATTATCTTTTCTTCATTTTATTGCCTGAATGAAACGTATTTTGTTTGAGAATTAATTAAACTTTTTGCGCGCTACTTCCAGTTGAAACGAGAGAAGGATACTCCATGAGACCAAAGTTCCTTTTCATATATCTCACCTTTCAGGTTTGTTCGCACACCCACCATAAAGCTCCTGAAGTTTTTCCTTATTTTTCCTTGTCAGTTTTATTTTGAAACTTAAAAATGGCGCCAAATTTAAAATGAAAAATTTTTTTGTAAAGTGTATTGTTATAATTTTGTTTTCTGAACAGAGCGAATAATTCAATATTATAATTATGTTTTAGCCAGCCATCTTAAAATTCAAGAAAAGAAATCGCCGTTTGAAGGTTTGAGCCGGGAAGAATTAAAACCAATTTTGAAAGCTTGGCTGTCATCCGAATCGGAGCCATCGCAATTTGACATAGATATGATTTCAGCACATTTCCGACAACTTGCATTTGATAGAGACATCGGAGATCTAAGACCAATTTTCAATTTCTTACACAGGTAATTTTTTTATATTTTTTCTTTGAGTGAAAAGGTCTAGTGCTCTACACTTAAACCATTCTCTTAGGTTTCCCAACCATGGTATTCTCATAATTAGTCCTGAATATTGTTTTTTTCTAATTTTAATATATGTTTAGAATATGTTACATTCTCCGAATTCGGATTCATTCAAAATTACTTACTATTTTTCTCTACCATTGAAAATATTAACACTTTATTACTAGTTCTCAGAATTGTGTCATTTGCTGATGAGAAAAGATTTTCCATATGGCATTAAAAACGGGAACAAAACCCTCTCCCTTGTCGGAGTGAAGTAATTGGTTTTCGAGGAATAATACCTCTCGTCAGTCTTTGATACTTATGGCTTTTACTTCGGTACATTTTTTTTTCCAAGGTTAATATAGTTTTTACAATCCTTTAAGATTGTTAAAAAGGTTTATTTTGCGAGACATTTACTTCGTTGCATACTGTTTGCTATTTGTTTGGTTACTTGTTTATATTCAATTCACTACTTGTGTGTATTTTGTTTCAACTACTTAACTTATTATAATTGCACAGCATATCTTTAGAACTTGTAGTCCCTTTTTTATATAAAAAGGCCAATCTTTTCGAATTGTTTCAATCATTTTGTACACAATTAATTTTATTTGTATTATCTCAGGTTGAGAACAAGAAAATACACATTATTTTTCTTTGGGAGTGTTTAGACTTACAACCTAATCCTTTCATTGGTTGGTTATCCAAGTAAGTTATCAAAACAACAATTCACCAATATAGAGTCCACAAAATTAGTGTGCAAGTATCTAACAACAACGATTTGTGGTTAACCAGGATTAATCCGTACATCCCATAGTAAACCAATTTTGGAAAGAAACAGTATTCTCAATTGTTTACAGTCTTTTTCCATTAATTTTAATACTTCTTTCCTTTGTGTCCAAGAAATTTTATATGTTCTTCGATAACATCATATTTCGAAGGATTTAAACTTGTTTAGATGTTTCTGCTTCAGTGTCGGGCTCTCCACAACAGTGTCGTAAACACACATTACACTTTGTGTAATTCAGGATTGCACTTTGTGTAATTCAAGATTACACTTTGTGTAATTTAGGATTACACTTTGTGTAATTCAGGATTACACTTTGTGTAGTTCAGGATGACACTTTGTGTAATTCAGGATTACACTTTGTGTAATCCATGTTCTTGAATATTTGTATTTTGTGAAATAATATGCTCCTCATGCATTATTTCATGAAAATAAATTATGAAAATTTTTTCTCATTTGATTTGAGCAAAAGTATGAAAAGTATTGTTCAAAATATTCCTTTTCCACTCTTTCTTGTCAATGTATAACGGTGCAGATCAAAGGGATGAGGATGGAGCTTTGTAAACATGTATTTTTCATTTAATGATATTTTCCCTTTTTTAGGTCAACAGTTCTAAACTTGTAAAAAATTTTGTTTATTTGTCTTTCAAATGACAGAAAACAGAATTCAGTGTAGTTTCTTTGAAAGTAATTCAGAGATTTGAAAGTTTCAGAGGAATTGGACTGTTGTATTTAGATATTTAAGATATTGAAAAAACCTTCTATCAAGCAAAAAAACCCTTTTTATTACTTTATTTTATATACTGCGCCCTTTCACTAGTATGTATTGAAAGTCTTAGCTTACTATAGAAGAAAGCAACATTTGAAAGTTAAAATATTTCATTATGTAACATACTTTCTTCTTAATTGGGTACATTTCTCATAAGGAACCTGGAATCTTTTTGTTCTACTCTTATTCAGATAATGAAGGATGATACTCTATGATGATCCCATAAAGAACTTTTCCATCAGATTTTTGAAGATGAAACTTCTTCGGCCTTGATTGCTGCTTTAGAAAATGAACCCAAGTTTCATCCATAGTAGCAACATGGTTTAAAAAGTCCGCATTTTTTCAAACAGAGCACAGATCAAACATGATGTTCTACTCTTCCACGCTTCTGGTCAACAATGGGGATCCATTTGAAAAAATATTCTCATGTCCAAATAGACGTGAACTCTATGTTGCACGCTTTCATATGACATATTAAGTGTCTGAGTATTCATTTTAGCCAATTCAAAAGTGTATCGATATTTTCAGCCCCCTCAAAGGGCGAATATTGACCGAAACGTCGTGAAAGGTACAATATAATTTTAATTTGTTTTGATAATTTTAATTGCAATATTTACCTCGATAATTTCTCAATTATTTTTTATATTTTCTGGTTGCAGATTCAGTCCATAATCATTGTTTGTTTGATTTTTTGATTTTAATCCTTCATTTTCTTTGAAGTTTTTTGTTTTAGATTTTGTTCGCAAAATTTTGTATATTGTATACAAAAATTCAGGCAATGGTTGTCTAGAATCAAAATAAGTTACTTTGCCATTAAAATTTATTGTTTGTTGCTATGGTATCACAATATTTTCTTTATCCACGAAACTGTTTTAGGCTAACTAGATATCAATATATCCTCTTATAGTAGACATGAATCAATGGAATATTTGGTTTCATTTGAAATTGGCATTTTATATTATTTCAATAACAAACGTATTTATCTGGAAACCCTACACTTTATAGAGATTACAACTATCATTTAAAAGTTGGGAATAGAATGAACTATTTTTATTTCAGAAATATTGCTAAATTAAACTGTAAATGGCATCAAGCATATTTTTCCATCGTAAATACCATGCAACAAGGAATGGTTGCCTGTTATGGTGGTACATTGTTGGTACGAAGAAAATTCCAGTGCTGCAGATGAAGAATCAGCATTTGAATAATGATCAGTTGCGGCTCGTGACACTATAAGATGGTGAGGCACATCAAAAAAAAAAAATAGTATTATAATATATATATTTTAAGTTTACAGACAAAGTTTATCTACTTTGTCAGTTGCATAATATTAAATAAATAAATTTCTGTTTTACATTGGGGTACGCAAGATATAATACTATTTTATAATTATTATTCCTCAACAACTCATTTATCGATATTGGATTGTAGTCATTATTAATGGCTTTTTGATTCATTGGAATGTTAATCAATCAAGAAATTACATTTCTGAACTAAATATTATTAATAGCTATTGTAATGACTACAAACCAATATTGATAGATAACTTGTTAATAAATAAAATCATAGAATAGCATTAAATATGTTATACCCCAACATAAAAAAAATTTAAGTATATTTCATCTAAATATACAGAAGATATTTTTGAGAAGAGTCCTACATGTCTTGAGAATAAATATGATTTAAGAAACCTCATTTAAAACAAATTTAAACCTCAGTAAATTTGAAAAAATAAAGATATTATATCAAAGGATGATAAATCAGCGGTTTATAAGTTTCCACAGGACATAGGTAGAACTTTTCAAAAAATTATTTAAGGACATTTAAAAAGTTTCCTCAATGAAAAAAGTAATTCTACACATTCGAAAGCAGGATATGAATTCAACCAGAAGTTTGAAATTTTGCATGTTGAATAAAAGTTTCACCCCAACTTCATTAGAATCACTAGAAAGAAACAGACAATATAATAGAAATTTTACTCAATTCCAAGTAAAACTCAACTTTAGAATTACCGTAGACCTCATTTCATAATATGCCTGTAACAGTACACAATGAATGTATTTTCAAAATAAGTTTAATTATTCAACATGTGAAAAATCTGATGATGCTACTGTGACAGCGAAACAATTCTCATATTTATAATGGATATGTGGAAATTAGAATAACCCTATTTAAAATAATATTTTCAAATATTTTTCCTTGGTTAATATGAATAAATTGTAACCATTTCAAAATGCTTAGCATTAACTAATTCATATTTGATTGATTCAGACTTTACTTGGTGGAAACTCATTTTAATTAAAAAAATATATATGAGACAGTAATTTATTTCCACGAAAATGTTTGTACTACTACAACAATTTTTTCACCACGATGTGGCTTCTTCAGGTATTACATTGTACTGTCTGATGGTATTCAGTGTAACTGAGAAATACATTGTTAAGTACGTGACCAAATAATGGAGGCACAAGTCAAATCCTTTTGAACGAACAAATAGATGTTGATAAGTCTCCATTACTGAATATCTTTCCTTAATGGCATTTTTAGCGGCAAACTCCAATAAACACCTAGAGTTTTTATAACTTGTGCTTCCATTATTGGTTCAAGTACCTAACAATGTATTTAAACTAGGTTACACTGAATACCACCATATAGTACAATGTAATACATGAAGAAGCCACATCGTGGTGAAACAATTGTTGTAGTAGTACAAACATTTTTGTGGAAATGAATTACCGTATATATATTTTTTTAATTAAGAAATTAAGTTGCAATGATAACTCATGCTGAAAATTCCGATAACAATTTCTAATAAAACCATTTACCAAATATTTGTTTTTAATAGACATATTTTGAAAACAGATTAAGAACTATAAAATAATTTTCCTTTGAAATTTGTGCTTGCAAATTGTAAATTTCTGTTAAAATACTCGTAAGATATAAAATAAGAAGTACATGAAAAATTTAAACTAACGGTTGACTCAGAAGAGGACAAAAAGTAGTTCTTGTTTTTGCCTGTTCATTTTAGAAAACTTGTCATTCTGTTGTAGTGTTTTCATTTGTCAAATTTTCAGGCAGAAATAGTCTTGTATGGTTACATTGAACATACAGACAATAATTGGTTGCCGAATAGAATTCTCTATGTTCATTCGTCAATAATACGATAATTTTGGACACAAATAACTGAGGGACTCGAAATTTTCAGGGCAGTTTTTAAGCGAAGATGGAAAGATCAAGTTTGTGAAGGAAAAATACAGGAATGTTGACAAAAATTTTCCTGTATTTTCGCAAATTATGCGTTGACTCAAAAAAAGTTTACTGCAAAAATGATATTTTAGTTATGAGAAATGATAGTTGATCAAAGGTAAAGTTTTTAACATCCTCGTGATGAACCAAATGTTTTTACAAGCTGTTTGTTTCTTTGCCAAAAAGTTTGTTCCCTCAATTTGAAACGTGTAATCTGAATGATTGTGTTTATGCAAAAAGTAGTTTATAGAAATCAATATTTTCTTCATTCAATTATTTCTAGAAATATAAGATATTCAAACAGGAGAATTATAGTGAAAATCCTATGAATTTTATTATTAATATTTACTGGAGATTCTCACATCTAATGTTTTTATTTATTGCTTACAGAAATTTCGTGGAAACCAGTGGTCACTTCTTGGAAATCAGCGAACCACGGTTATGCCAGAGGAATGGAAGATTTTAAAATATAGTATTTGGATTCATTGTATAATATTTAATACTCGTTCTAATAAAATCATTGTTAAAAATGTTAATATTTATGTGATGTCATGTTTACAGGTTTAATAAAATAATGACTAAACAAAATGGTCTCATTTAACCTTTACTTTCACAATTCAAACATATTCAGTAAAATGTAAAAAAACATTAATTAAATCTTGATATCTCCTTCGAATTTTATTGGGATTACTCAAAATTGTCAGTTTCAAGAGAAAAGGCTAGATACTGCCCTATTCTTTCATCTGGAGTGTAAATTTTCAATGTTTTATAATGTGCTTAATAGGGTCCTGTACTAATTTGTGATGCATTCGTTAAATGAGCATGGCTAACGAAACTGACAGGAAATATATCACTACTCCGGATAAAATCCACATACCTCCTAAATGAGCCAACATAAAGGGCTAAATACGGTTCTGTTGGTATTTGAGTGCTCCTGATACATCTAAATACCTTCTCAGCGAGTTGACATAGGGGCTAAATACGGTTCTGTTGGTTTTCGACTGCTCCTGATACATCTAAATACCTCCTCAGCGAGTTGACATAGGGGCTAAATACGGTTCTGTTGGTATTCGACTGCTCCTGATACATCTAAATACCTTCTCAGTAAGTTGAAATAGAGGCTAAATACGGCTCTGTTCAAAATATCAGGCGCAAAATATCCGGCTGCTTTTGATACATTCCGTATACCTCCTCGCTGTTTGTTCTCCTGATACTCGACTGCTCCGGATACACCAAAATACCTCTTCAGCGAATTGACATAGAGGCTAAATACGGCTCTGTTCCAAATGTCAGGAGCCATTATGAAGTGGGCGTGGCTTAGAAAAATGGCGCGAAAATCTGGCTGCTCCTGGTAAAATCCGTATATCTCCTCGACTTTATATTCTCCTGATACTCGGCCAAATTGTTGAACACTACCCTGAAATGCCAATATTTGATGGACATTTTCGGATTATCTCAAAATGACCATATTGGGCATATTTCCATTTTCAGTAGCGTTTTCGCTGGCAAAAATTACCCATTTTTGCAACTTTGCTGGAACCGAATGGTGCGAAAATCAATGTTTTGTTGTTACATTTTTGACCAAGTATATCCGGGTAATGAGTAAGAAAGAAACATTTGATCAAAAATCAGGAGCAATATAAATGAATAGGTTAACGAGGAGGTCTTTGCATTTATGTATCTGGCACTGCAAAATATTTCTGTCCTTGAAAAATTTATTAAATTCTTTTCTCGAGAAATATAATGGAATAATTTTCATTCAAAAACGATTCATGAAAAATTTGAACTGCCTTGCCCCACTTCGAATTTAAGAGGCTTTTTTGTCGTATGTTCAAAATAAAATAAATTTCACAACCAACATTTTTACATTCATAATGGGTCACTGATCTATCAGTAATTTCAAGGAATTTTGAATTTATACTTGCCACGACTTATACTGATTATCGGCAAAACAGATTACAAACTCTTGCATTGAGTCGATCTTCATGCCAGTTCGCTCCTATTAAAGTGCGACGAACTTCGTCATAATAATCTCATTTTTGGCAGCGAAAACGCTACTGAAAATGGAAATTTGCCCATATATGGTCATTTTGAGATAATCCGAAAATTTCCATCAAATATTGGCATTTCAGGGTAGTGTTCAACAATTTGGCCGAGTATCAGGAGAACATAAGTTCGAGGAGGTATACGGAATTTATCAGGAGCAGCAGGGTTTTCGCGCCATTTTTATAAGCCACGCCTCCGAAATTTTTAGGGACAGGACCGTCTCTAGCCCTTTATGTCAGTTTAGCGAGAAGGTTTTAGGATTTATCAGGAGCAATTTTTCTCCAATTTATAAGCCACGCCCACACTCTAGTCCTTAAGAGGTTCTGGCACAGGACCGTATTTAGCCCTATTTGCTATTAGTACTATGAGATATTTGGATTTTTTTAGCAGTAAAATATTTCGCACCATTTGGGAACAGAACCGTATTTTGCTCTTTATGCTGGCAATGATAATTTTAATTCATTCGTTAGAAAAAAATTCTACTGAAATCTCAAAGGTGCTTTTGACTTTCCAGTTTGATGCAATATTAAGAGTTCATTTGTAAGTAATTTCTTTTATTGAATGAATATAAGGCAATTTGAGGTCACATTAAAGAGTAAAGTTTTTATTATATATATTTAGTCAGTTGACAAAATAAAATTACAAATATCAAATATATACAACACTTACCAAATATTGCTATGAAGATCTTCGAAGATTATATACAATATTTCCAATAATTTCTCATTTGTACCAGCAATTTTCTTCAGTTTCTTGATTCCCACAGCAATTTCCTTAGAATATCTGTAAGCAGAAAAGAAACAGTAAATTGAAATTGATGAGATTGTGGATATCACAGTCATCATTAATTGTCATATTTGTTATAAAAAAGAGTAAAGATTAAAACGCTTAGAAATTTTTCATTTTATCAACCTGCTTTGAATCAGGTAATATCTGTCAAAATTGGATGAAATTTGGAAACAATAATGTGCATTAACTGGATTCACTCAATACGAAGCTAATACAGAAAGCTCGAAAGTTTTTTATCTCCATAATACAACATCCATCAGCTGCTAATTTGATTTGTTGCTTATAATCATCAGAAAATTATATTAATTGTTCATAAGATTTCCCTTGAACATTTTTCACCTTATCAACCTGCCTAAAATTAGGAAAACTTATTAAAATCAGTTTCACTCGAAACATATGACAATAACATGAATAAATAGTGAGCCATAAAACAAGTGTTTTTCTTTACAGTTGGTTTAAATTGTACCCGAAACACAGACAAAAATATGAATAACTAGTGAAACTTAAGCTAAGTGATTTTCTTTGAACTTGGCTTAAATTTCACTATTTATTCATGTTGTTGACATGTTTTAATCTGCTTTCAAAACTGAAAATGAGTTCTGACAATGGATTAAAACCCGAAATATATGGCAACAACATGAATAAATAGTGAAACTTAAGCCATATCTATATATAAATGAAGATGTTCTTCAAGAACATAAACATTAACGAATCCTTCAGAACCAATAATTATTTGGGACTCTAAACCTGCCCAAAACAAACCGGAAGTTCATTTAATACTAGAATAATTGACCATAGACGATCTTTCCTCAACAACAAATTGGATTCCACACATGCATTACATTTAATAAGAGAGAAACTTGATTTTGATGAGAGTTTTGAGATTTTACATAAGGAAAATAATGGCCTGAAGCTGAATTTTTTAGAAAGTTTATATATTGCCCATTTAGAAATTTTGGGAAATCATTGAATGACCATACAAAGTTATATACTTCACCTTTATTGGGTTTATTATTGTATTTATTATGTTTATTGTACCCATTTATATATTGTATGTTACGAAATATTTGACTCCTTATTTAAAAGCATTTGACGAAGTTACAATGTAACGAAACGCGTCATGTGTTCAATACTTAAAAAATAAATATAAATTATAATTTAATTGAGTGCACAATGTATTTCTACCAAGGCTAGGCCAACACAATTCTGAGCTTAAAATATGTATTTATATGGTATAATTACAACTGTTGGCTGAACTTTAAATAAATATTTTTGACCTTGCTGAAATATTGTGAAATATTTCAGGAGTACATTCCTATAAAAATTCGAATTGTCTTTTTTCAGTGAACACCCATAATGGTGAATGAGGTTTATATAACTTTTATATTATTATTTATCAATTACACTATGTCAATATAAAACAACACATCTTCATTCAAAGAAAAACAATGAAAAACGATCGGAAACAATCATTTGCACATATAATTTATCTGGAAGCGACCACCTTTCTTCGATCCTCGTCCAGAATCCTGCCTTGCCCTGTTGCAACTTGACCGGCGTATCATATAGAGGACACGACTAGTCTTAAAATTCCTGACTGACCGTCCTCGCCATTCCAAATAATGGTTGGCATATGTGGGGTGTGTTGAATTTGAACTACAGCTCTTTTGATGTTCGTGTATTCTTTTCTTAAATGATCTACCTATCTGACCAATATAAACCATTGGGCAATCCTTACAAGTCAAATTATGAACTCCTGAATTATTATTATATATTTGTTTGATTTATCTTTATTATTTTTAATATATTTATCAATTTTATTAATGGTTCTGAAAGCTGTTATGTAATTAAAATTTCACTTAAAATAATTGGCAATGGCTTCAGATATTCTATTTATATATGAAATTTGTATGAAAATTTTCGGAATGGGGTTTTCTGTGGAAAGATAAGCATAAGTTGATGCTATCTTTTTCTGTTTATTGTTTATCATTTTATTTATAAGAGTTGGGTTGAAACCATCGTTAAATGATATTTATTTTATTATATTTATATTAAGTTCTTTGGAAAAATTTCGAAGGTTAATCAGTACTTTTAATAATCTATGGATAAAACTCTTATAGGCTGACATTTTTTGATTGAAAGGATGATTAGAAGTTTTATGTATTTGATATCTGGTTTATGAAATATGCTAAATTTATTTAGCATATATCACAATAGATAAAACACATATTGAGCCACAGTGTGGCAAAACAATTGTCATTCAAGAATAACAAATTTGTGGAAATTGAATTTTATTTACTTATGTTATCAAAACTGCATCAATCATTAAAAGCGACTGATTACATCGTTGCTTAAAAATTTATCATTTTGTATTTAATGTAGACGAATAACATCACTTTCTGGTCAGATTTGAGTATCAACAACAATATTAATGATTGGTGCAGTTTTGATACCTTAAAATTACCTGAATCAGTGTTTACTTGATGGAAATTCATCGTAATGGTAGTGATTATAATGAAAGGATGAACAAATATGATGATACATGATTAATGAAAACTTCCAACTTACCATAAATTAATAATATTCTTCAATAAGATGTTATTATTACCAAGAATTCATACTATTAATCTCAATATTAACAAACTATATGATATTAATGATGGTTAAAGTGAAATGTTGTTGACCGTAGTAATTGTTAGTTTACATAATCAAATCAAATTTATTCCAATCTTATTTTCAAATAAAGTTCATACTTTGATGCGCAAAGTCAAGTAACCTTCCTCATATAGTAATAATTTTCAGTATTCAATGTAACTTTAAGAGATAATTACTTTTAAATGACAAATAAACTTACTGGCATCTAACATTTATTTTCTTCATGATATCTAAGCACATGTCAGCCCTTTAACCCTGAAGATCTTCATTTCATATTCACGTTTATGGTAGGCTCGACTTTCAATCAGTTAGTTCGATCTAATTTTAAATCAATTCCAGTAAGATGAATGGAACTATTCTGAACAACGTATATATTACATCTGCAAGTATAAATGAAATTCCTAATTCGGGTAATTTAATGATTTTATTATTAATTGAAAACATTTTATTTCTTACAATTTAAGTTTTACACTTTTTTAAAAAGGGGAAAAAATATTATTTAATTATTTGGAAATTAAATATTTTTATGAAGTAAAGGGTTCTGAGACACGAGCAGATTCGAACTTTTTTTTTGTTAATCTTTTAAAAATAGTATTAATAGGAGGACTAAAAAGTCGTGTCGCTTTCTTAAATTAAATTCATACGAATAAATTATTAACAAGTTTTTATTTTTAATCAATAATGTAATCACCTTCGTTATCAATTTTGCCATTTAGTGTCCAAATTTTCAATGCCGGACCGATAAAAATCAATTGATTTTTGAGTAAACTATCTCGAGATGGCATTTTGGATATTGTCCAAATTTAAAAATTTTTTGCCACTAAGTTATCGAAATAAAAGGAAATCGAGGGAGCAATATCGGGAGAGTATAGATGGTGAGGCAGTACCTTCTATCCCAATTTTTAAACTTTTTCCAAGGTTCGTTTGAAAATTTAGATGATGTCCAAAATGCCATCTCAAGATATTTTACTCAAAAACCAATTGATTTTCATCAATCCAGCATTGAAAATTTGCACGCTGGAATGCAAAAAGTTGTTGATAACGAAGCTGATCACATTACTGATTAAAAACAAGAACTTGTTAATAATTTATTTGCTTGAATTTAATTTAAGAAAGCGACATTGCTTTCCGACCCCCTGAATATTTTATTGATTGAAATTAACCCATAAAAATATATTTTCTTCTGAAGTATGTGCATTACCTGAAAATGAATTCTGATCTTGCATGTATTTCATTTTTTGATTCCTCAAAAAATTTCCTGGCAAATTTTCATTAAACATCTGTTCAAGTGGTTTTCAACTGGACTTGTATGTTGGAATATTTCAACAATTTCGATTCCACTGTTAACTACAACACAATTTAAAAATATTAACAAAATTTCAAAGTATTCCATTAACATCTGATAATTTAGCATGGCCCATAGATAAAAGATCCTGGTTTATCTATGAAAGTTTTCAAACTTCACACAGGTGAAGCAACCACAAACTTTCTGGAATGAAACCATAAATAAATGAGTATCTATGAATGGGGGACAAAATTACATATTGAGACTTGAAGATTCCTATTCTATATGAAATCCACAGATTACTGATGATTATTATCCGTAATCTGTGATTAGATTTCTTTTTCGGACGAATTGAATGAAATCTTTTTATTAACTGGTGGCGACATCTAAAATCTGAAACGTTAACTCCATAGTACTTAGCTCTACTACCGTTAGATGGCAGGAACGGGACGAAGAAATTTAATTACAGATATTGCTAATTCCTTATATTACTATTAGGTGGCAGTAGTGACGTGCTCCCTTGTGAAAGGTAAAACGGCGTTTATTAGTACTTGATTTATGTTAATTATTGCCTGGATGAAGTTAAAAGGAATAAAAGCATTTAAATTAATCTGTATTGGAGTACGAAAGAGCAAATTTATGAAATATAATTGAAAATTTCTCGCGCCGAAAACAGTACTGTATATGCACAGATGATTATTATTCGTAATGTGTGATGAAATCAACTTTTCTCAAGGTCCTTTTTAGACGAATTCACCAAGAAACAATTTAAACAATGTTACTAGACAATCAAAAACATTTTTTTATTAAATGGTGGCGGCATCTAAAAGGCAAAACGTAAACTCCATACTATTTAGCTCTACCACCGTTAGATGGGAAAAGCAGTATGAAGAAATTTAATTACAGAAATTGTTAATTCTTTGGATGATTATTAGTCGTGCTTCGTTCTAAAAGTTAAAAAGAATAAAAGAATTTAAATTATTTTGCATTGCAACAACTTAAATTTATGAAATATAATTGAAAATTTCTCGCCTTGAAAACATAATACTGTATATGCACAGATGATTATTAATATAATCATTAATATACAGGGTGTCCCAACGAAAATTTGACCCCCAGAACTCAGAAACGAACAATTTTTAGAAGATTTTAAAAAACAGGTAACTTCTGTTTTGAGGGGGACAAATTTCCATTTCATTACTAGAATCCTATCCCTGTGAAATAACTTGATGTTTACTCAAGGATATGTATATATATATATATATATATATATATATATATATATATATTATATTTATGAAACATCATTTAATTTCCAATAAATCCGCCAGTTACATGCTGAATTTTTTCACAAAATATTCTCAGGTAATTAAAGGGGTGTGTTTCGAGATATTTTTTATTAATAAGAAAAATATTATGTGAGACCCACATGTATATACTGAATAATATTTTGGGTAAAGATGTAATTCACTCACAGATCTATCTGCGATTATTTGAAAATCATCATCCTCTTCATCTTATCTTTACCATAATTCACATTCCACACTTTCATCAAAAGCATAGGTACTTGCTTTTTCAATTAATAAATTAATTTGAAAATTCTGGAATAAATTGTTACTAGGTTAAACATAAATAAGTATTTGAAATACATGAATAATAGATTCAAGTGATTCAACATCTATAATTATAATTTAAATTTTATTTTTGTAGGTGGTGACACCTATTGACAGTAGTCCTAACTCAGCATGACATCAATAAAAATATGATCCCACTGTCGTTAAGACAGATAATTGAGAATAATTCTAGTCCATTTCAGACTAATAGATGACGAAGGGAGATGAACAAGAATTTTATATCTTAATCTATTTGAAAATTTCTCTTACCGAAATTAATAAACTTGCAGTGTATAATGTGCTTCTTGTTATTATTAATTACCCAATATCTATGGGAATCGAGTTAAGCATTCCACATCCACAGATCAACAGGTATATATGTATAAACTATTTGGTATTCTGTGTCCCACATCTGTGATGATATGGTCGGTAATCGATGGGAAGGCTTCTAATTTTAGAGAAGAGATGGGCAGAATCATTCTTTTCGATGAGTAGTGAGTAATGATTCATTCATAAGAGAGGCCATTCGAAGAGTATACTCACTACTCATTTTCATTCAATAAGAATAGAATAGTACATATATTGAATAGCAAGTGAAGATATTAGAAGCAATCACTTTTATTGAATAAATATAATCCATGTATGAAGAACAATGCAAAAACTAAGTAAAATATATTTTAATGAAAGAATATATAAGGAAAATAAACAAATATAAAAAGAAAAACATAACGATAGCAACTTTGTACATTGTAGAGACCAATGGGATAAATGAAAAATATGTATAAAATTTACTCTAAAAAGGTAGTTCTTGAAAATAAAGAATATTCTTATAAAAATGTGACATCAACTTGGGAACATTGTATAAATTAAAAAGTTTCTATGCACATAAAACAAAAAACTAAATCAAATTTCCCATATGATCGTTTAAATATACATTTAAAATGAAAACATCCTCACAAAGGCATAATTTTTGAAACTATATCACTATTTAATCGAGTCCTTCGATCAAACTAAAAGGATGATAATATTTAACAATCATTTTTTATAATTGCCTATCAATATCCCTCTTCTATTCAGCTATTCTTCTAGAATAGAATGAAGTAACCGCATTTTGAATTTGTTTTTTCGGAATGGTTTCAGTTCTCACAGTATTACAGAAGAGCAAAAATTGCATTTAACTTTCAGATCAACTCTTTCAAAATAATCCCATATAAAACTTCCTTGTGGCGACATTATGTTTTAAGATAGCTAATAAAGTTGCAAAATCTCAGTACTTACAGGCAATAATCTCAATTCACAAAACTGACAGTACTCAACACCACTTAAACAGGTGGTGTTGCTGTACTGATCATAGAGGTATTAAAAGGATAATAAGTCTATGGTACTGATTCAACAAATATTCAATATTCAGTGAGCAGTGTGTGAATCCCAAAAATGAATGAATTTATTCAGGAGTCTGCGTAATTCAGTGAACTGTTGCCGCTGAGTAACTGAGTAGTGAGTAGGATTTGAATCGCTGGCTGAATAGCACCAATCCGCTTTTACGTAGAAACTGCAATGGTGGGATGTTCCGATAGCAGATGCAACTACTACTTCCGTGAATTTCTGAATAGAGAGTACGATTCTTTGCGCAAAGTGAATATACTCAGTTATTCACTTCAAATGAGTAGATTCAGGGAAGCCGGATATTTCGCACCCACCTCTAATCCACTCCCACTGTTCTTAACCTTGAAAGATTTTTGGGGCAGGGCTGTCTTTAGCACTTTACACCAGCACAGCACGACAGGGACGGAATAAAACAATTTTTCATATTTTTCCCAATATTTTCGAAACTACAGATTCGATCACCCTTTTTATTTACAGAAATGTATAACAGATATGAATATTTTGAAAAAATTAAAATTATAAACACAGATATTTATAGATCACAGAAAACTTAATTTTCTCCTCTATAATCAACGTATTTCTGTTGTGGTTGGCTGTGAATAAAAAGGTAAAAAGCACTGACGTGAAGTCAAGAGTTTTTGCGCACTTGTTTATATCACCTACGATCCTCACAAAATACATTTTTTTTAGTCTTTCAATTATACCATCCTCATAAAATTTTGCAAGAACATGCGCGTCATTATTCTATTTCTAAATGCTCAATTTCAGACCGATCGAATCTGCAGTTTCTAAAATAATTTAAGAAATTTCAAAAGTAGATTCTGTGAGTATAATCGGTCACTCAGTATCCAACTCTATCTTAGAGGTACCACGAGGCGGAAAAGGGTTCTTCAGACCAAATTGATACCATAGATAGATCAACGAATAGTTTGGCAATGGGCGTAAAATTTGCAAGAAGGCTATATTGTTAAAAACGTAAAAAATTGCGTGTGGGCGATAATATGCTATTGCAAGTAGTAGTATATGAAACAAGCCTCTATCTATCATTTCAGTATGGAATATTTACAAGGAATATAAAACAACGCCAGAATTTTCACATATTTTTTCCACTGTAACTTACAAAAGAGTAATTAAATGAAATTAAGAAAATTAAAATACAAAGTTTAATGTAGAATCAACAACTTTACACCTGCTTTAATTTAAAATTTCATTATTTTTTGTGTAAAAATAGAATTGAATGCATATAGATCAATTTATTGATGCTGGTTTTCCCCAAGAATTTTTCAACCATATCGTCTCCTTCTTCTGCGTCTTCTATAACATTCTACGTAACTTTGAACCCAATTTCTCAAATTATCATCATTGGCAGACTCCACTTCACCTAGGGAAGATACTGCCTGAATATTTTGACAGGATCCATCCTCGCTATTAAGGGGCAAGGTGAGAATTTCTTCCTGAAAATAGAACACGTGAGCGAAATAAGTTCAAGCGTTGAATTTCCTCAAAAAATTGTGATCTGTGAAGTAACCTCATAGAATTATGGTTATTATTATTATTTTATAGTGAGCGGTCGTATTTTTCCGACGAGATCCAGTTTTTGGATACAACCGATAATCTTGTTCGGCGGTACTTTTTCCAGTTTGCAGTGGGCTATAAATGCCTGACCAAAGGCCTCGAATCTGATGCAACTCACCGCTGGGCACTCTGAGACGATGTGCAAGGCTGTTTCAGAGTCCTCAAGGCACAGCCTGCATCCATCGTCTTCAGCCAGGTGAATTCTACCAGAATAGTTATTGGCTATTTGAGGAAGGCCTCTTTTCCAAGTGACTACCAAGCAGTCTCCACAGTCCACCCCTAGAGGTAGAAAGTGTGATAAGGATTACGCCATATCATCGCGCGTGGCGTAATGAGATGAACCCACCAGCTTCCAGTTTAGGCCCCGACTCGAAAGCCAGAACCGTCTGACTGGTAGCAGCGAAGCACTATCCAACCTCTACTGGCTCAGCAGGTCAGTACCCGAGTTGGTTTGAGACGCAACTCACCCGCCGGAGGGAATTCTTATCCATCCACCCGAACGCAGTCCCATGAACTAAGATAAACTCAAGATTGACGACTACAATTGATCCTGGTATGAGCACCGTCTAGCGGACTATACGTCCTGACCCACCGAACCCATGTGAAGTCATTTGATTGATCCTGGCGTCAAGCACTAATGGCGGAGCCATTTCGTCGAGATCTACAAACGCTAAATTGTTACGCACAGATCCAGGGGCCAGGACAGGCCGGTCGAACCGTCAAGTCCCGTTAAACCCCGAATCGTTTCATGAGAATATCCCGAAAATGGGGGTCTGCGAACAGATAAATGAAATACCCCCCTAGTCCAGCATGCGGACTTTCAACCACTGCCCCCTCGAGTCCAACACCAATGGGGTGGCCAGGTGGTACAAGTAACACCTGTGGGCAAGACCACCCCCCCGAGGTAACGCAGTATGCTACATAACGCACTCGGCCATTACACAGAATCCGGAGATTCATACTGCGATAGGGTAGAGTACGTTAGTTTTAAGGGAGAAGCCCTGTGCTGCGACAGACACCCTTGTCACTGAGTTAATCAACCGGCTCAGCCCTCCATTTTACCTGAGTAAAACTAGGGTCCCATTCGGAGATCTTCCACCATACAGGTCCAGTGACTGGCGCGAAATGGCATTACGTTAGACACCAAGACTTAACCCTCCAATTCGCCGGGACGAATCTAGGGTCCTAGTCAAGAGAGCGCCCCCATCACGTCAACATCTAATGCCTTGGGGGCGTCTTCAGCCAGACGGATTTTGTTCAAATGCGGTGACCTGTCATAATTCCGACAAGTGTTCTTAGTTTGGCCCTATCCAGACCTAGCGCTAGGTCCACCATCTTTTTGATCGAAACTGTTCCAATGCCCTAGTTAACACGGATAATTAGTCCAGCTATTATCTGTAATACGATGAAGAGATCCTTATCCTCTAAGGATCATACGAGTCATAGAGTCCCTCATAGATTATATTAATTCCACCATTACGTCATTGTATTTACTCGCGTTATTTATGTGTCAAATACTCTGTGGTACTGTAACTTGACAGGTATGTGGTTAGTGACAATAACAAAGGAGAACAATATCCTTATAGCATTCCCATTGTATTTTGCAGCAGCAAAGAGGAAGGTTCTGTGAAATAAACCTCCTGAGCGACTTAGAAACATACTCGAGATAATAGTACTTATAACAGTCTCCTTTGGTAACTCTTAGTAAGTAAACTTCTTTCAAATGCTTCCGATTAATTGCATGCTTTACCTTTTTGAATACCACCTTAGTGTTAATGTGAAAATAGTGATTGCACGCTCATTCATTGTACTTCCATCTATCTCTTTTCATTCTTGTATTTTTGCTTCAGTGTTATTTAATCCAACCGGAATGTTTTAACTAAAATGCATTGCCTTTGTATATAATTAAAGCGGCACGACTCTCACAAGTTATCTGTTTGTATTGTATACTTTCCCTCGTTGCCTGGTTGCTTTTTGCTGTATTTGTAAATAAGAGTTCTTTATCTGCGTAATACTTGCTAATAGGGATATTTTATTATTTGTTCTTACTAATTTCGGTGCTTGATATGTAACTGATTTGCATGTACTCTTGTGTGGTCCGCCGGATACCTATTTCTATGTTTGTTCCTATTGTAACTTTCATTAACACGTATAGGTGATGGGGTCCTGTATCTATTTTATAATGTCCTAGTCAGTTGGTGTTACATATTTGCCATATGCACGTGTGTTCTGCTATCTAAGAGTCATAAACGTGATTTTTTGCAATTTTAGAACTATTCTCCTGAAGAAACGGAAATTCTCCTGAAAATGAAATATACATAGTTGAAATACTCCATCCTTCTACCTTTGATATGCATCCTTAACATATTGGCAAGAAAGAGTGGTAAAAGGAATACTGAACCAAAGTTCATATACTTTTTATACTGTTTGCCGAAATCGGATAATAAAAAAAAAATTTTAATCTCATCGCGCCTGGATTCGACCATCCGGTAGCCATCCGGCTATTCGAATTATAGGAATAGGATCTTTTTATAGATATATTTGCGAAATTTGAATATTAAAACAAATTAAAATATGTTTATTTTCTACAATTTTAATTTAAAAAAAAATTTTTATTCAAAAAACTTTTAGAATTAAATTAATGTCTAAAACAAGCACCGCTTAAATTAAATAGACTTATATAATCAAAACTCAATATATAATGTCAAATGGAATAAATAAACCAACAGATATACGAAAGTGATTAAAATTAATAAATAAATATTTAAAGGAGACAAAATTTTGTTTCTGGTCTTACCTTTAAGAACACCAATTGCCTTTTAAAAACATGAACACACTTAAAGGACTGCAATGACGGATAGAATCAAAACTCAATATATAATGTCAAATGGAATAAATAAACCAACAGATATACGAAAGTTATTAAAGTTAATAAATAAATATTTAAAGGAGACAAAATTTTGTTTCTGGTCTTACCTAACAACACCAATTGCCTTTTAAAAACATGAACACACTTAAAGGACTTCTCAAAGAATATAATTTATTTGAAATATTTAATGTATATAAATATTCGAATAAGTTAATTCAGAAATCTCTAAAAGCATGCACTATATCTTCAAAAAACAAATATAATTCTAAGCAATTCGGTCTTCAGTCCTCAATAATATTCCAAATATCAAAATCAATAAACTAACCTATATCACAAAACCCTCAGCACGTGTAAAAGGACTAATGCTTCGAAACACAGATCAACTTTATAAATCAAGATTGATCTATGTTCTAACAAAATCAAAGAACAGTGTGAGTTATTTTTAAGGCTTATTTAAATTCATTGACATTCCATAATGAGATTTATTGAAGCCAAAATATAATTATATATTATATATAAAATAAAATAGAAAAGCTTTTTACTTGATAGAAGAAATATAACAAAATTTGAATATTAAAACAAATTGAAATATGTTTATCTTCTACAATTTTAATTTCAAAAAAAATTTTCATTCAAAAAACTTTTAGAATTAAATTAATGCCTAAAACAAGCACCGCTTACATTTAATAGACTTATATAATCAAAACTCAATATATAATGTCAAATGGAATAAATAAACCAACAGATATACGAAAGTGATTAAAATTAATAAATAAATATTTAAAGGAGACAAAATTTTGTTTCTGGTCTTACCTTTAATTATTAATTTTTTTTTGAAATTAAAATTGTAGAAGATAAACATATTTCAATTTGTTTTAATATTCAAATTTTGTTATATTTCTTCTATCAAGTAAAAAGCCTTTCTATTTTATGATATATTTGCGGGTTTCAAACGTCCTTTTGAAATTTAAAACAATTTATCTTCACGAAATCATAAATGAATCTTCTTGTTGTCATAATTCCGACTAGTGTTCTTAGTTTGGCCCTATCCAGACCTAGCGCTAGGTTCGCTATCTTTTTGTTCGAAGCTGTTCCAAGGAACACATTCTATTGTTTCAGTCCAGAATAGTGCAGCCAGAAAGACTCTAGTTTTAAGTTCATTCTGCCTATCGTTCGCTTAGCCACGTCATGTGGTATTCCCAGGAATGGTTCTGGGCCTACCAGAGGTAGCGCAGCTCCAGCAAACACCAGCCGATCTGCCTCTTCGTTATCCAAAGAGTTCGAGTGGCTCATTCCTACGATTCATTAATACACAACAATTAATTGTTTCGCCAACACTGTGTCTTCATCTTCATCTGTGCTTCATTATGAACTATCTCTAAAAATTACATCTTTCTTATTTTACTTATCGACTACCTTGAAAAAGGCAAGAGAGTAAATAGCGATTGCTGCATTGCTCAACTGAATTGATTGAATGAGGAGATTTTGAAGAAAAGAAGGTTCCATATGCAAAGAAAGTGATCTTTCACCAAAATCGTGTCACAAATATTTGGCTACGATTTTTAAATTGCCTCTCCGCACCCGCGGTATCCTCCAGATTTGGTCCCTAGTGACTTTAATCTTGCGAACTAGAAAATATGCTGGATTGTTTCGGTCTCTACTTGACGGAAATTCATCGTATACGTATACAAGTAAAACACTTTATTTCCGCAAATATTCATTGTCAAAATGTAATTGACGAAACAATTGTTGTGTAAACAATAAATATCAGCGGAAATAAGGTGTTTTATTTCAAAATATAATGGGTCTTTCAATGGGAACGCCCCATTTTTAAATTGACATTACTCACGCATGGCCACCATTGTTTACTTGTGACATTGACGGTTGTATTTGTCAATGTCTACCATTTAATCATGGAAAGGTACATACTCCAACAACGTTTACAAATAATTCAAATTTATTATGAAAAATCGTGATCTGTTACTATAACTTTACGTGCTTTAATTCCTACTTTTGATCGTTATAATCCGGATAAAAGAACAGTTGAACGTTTAGTGATGACATTTGAAACAAATTGTACACTTCATGATGTAACAGTGCCAGTGAGACAAAGAAATGCAATAAGTGAAGGGTGCTGTACGTGAAAGTGTTCGTGAAGACCAAAATTTATCGATTTTTCGACGTTCACACAAAGCATCATCTGTTTTAAGCCAAGAATTCAAACCAACAGATCATTTGAAGCGTCGTCTATTCGGTGATTCGATTATTTCAAGAATTCTACCGATAAATTATCCTCCTCGTTCCTGAGATTTAACTCCATTGGACTTCTTTGTTTGGGGTTACATTAAGTCATTGGTTTACAGCAATCATCCAGCAAATGTGTATGATTTTTACAGATCAATATTGAATGAGTTATTGTTGATTTGTATGAGAAAGTAACGGAAAATTGGGTTCAACGACTTAATTACTGCCAGCGTTTCCTTGGTGGACATTTAAATGATGTTTTGTTTCATAACTGATAGTATCTTTATAACGAAATGAAAATTTCGATAATTTTCAAATAAATAATTTTGTTTACAAAACAAAATGCGGTACTGCTAATGAAAGCTCCTTTATGAAAAAATGCTCGACGAAAAGAGATTTTGCTCGGATAAAGAGGTGATCAACGAAACCAACGTATATTTCGAGGCCAAAGATTCCTCAAGGAAGATATCGAAAGGTTAGAGAAGCGCTGGAATGATTGTTTCGGTCTTGAAGAAGATTATGTTGATAAATAAAGACAAATGTGATAGAAAAATGTTGAACTTATCAACCGATGTGCCATATAAGTGACAGATTTAATTTTCAGAGTATATTACATATGTGATTGTAAATAATGCAATTTAGGTGTCTTCAATCTTAATGGAAAATAATTGAATCCTGTGTAATGAATCACGTTTGATTGCTAATGTTGAACAGGTGCAAGTAGGTACTTACATAAAAAAGGAATAAAGCCAAAAAAGCAATCACGCAAACTCTTCGAGAACTCGACATCATCTGCCAAACCGCTTGTTGGTAGAAAATTTTCTGGATTGTATATCAATAAAATGATTTTTACTTAATATACCACTAATCATCTCTCGTTTCATATTGCGTGTTTTTCTAAAGAATTTTCCAATTTCCATGGCTTGTTTACAAAGCAAATATACTCATATACCTATAGTTAAATATAATTACGTATCATTAGTGTAAGCAAAATGAATTCAAAACTGCGCTGCAAAAAAATGAATGAAAATGCAACTCTATGAAGTGATGCATCTGTTCAGGAAAAGATTTGGAATTTTTTAAATAGCTCACTTTCAGGTTAAGCCCTCGATTTTCTTGGAAACAGTTTGTCCATGTAAATCTCCAATGCTTGAAAATAATAGTATCGGCAAAACTCCCCAATTATGGGACACTTTCTGTGGATTTTTAATTTTCAATATATTAAATAGAAAACGGTGCAGTTCTTATATATCTCAGTTTCGAATATAGCCTTAAAAATCAATTTACCAGAAAGGAAAATTTTTTTTCCAGGTCATATTGTTAGGCAACCATGTGACAAACTCTTCAACTTAAGAAAACACGTTAAAATATGAATTTGTCACATTGTTGAGTTCAGAACTGTCGCTTTTTATTTGTCGTTAATGGGGAAATGTTGAGGAGTTTCCTTAACACTTAAGCACATCATTCTCAGATCTGTCTACCTTGTTTGATAGATTCGGTCTTCACTTGGTGGAAACTCATTTTAATTGAAAAAATGTATATATGACAGTAATTTATTTCCACAAAAATGTTTTTACTAATACAACAATTGTTTCACCACGATGTAGTACAATGTAATACCTGAAGAAGCCACATCGTGGTGAAACAATTGTTGTATTAGTACAAACATTTTTGTGGAAATAAATTACTGTCATATATACATTTTTTTAACTGTCTACCTTGGATTCTGGACTGTAATTTGTTTGGGATGGATGGATCGGGTGTTTTTTTAGAGTGATAAAACTTTCGATAGGGATAACTGTGATTTGACAGAAGGTGTGTTTTGACATTTCTGTTCAGTAAGCATTGATAAATTATCATGGAAAGACTCACGCCACAATAACGTTTACAAATTGGTGGAATTGATTTTGAAAATCAGTGTTCTATTCGCCAAATTTCTCGAAATAATGTTTATCGCCAAATCTTTTTTTCAACAAATCAATTGCTACGGTAGCAGCATGAGGTGTAGCACCATCTCGTTGGAACCAAAACACTTCTGGGTCGATATTATTCAAATTTTGAAACAAATAATCATTGATCATCGATCTGTAACGAGCAGCATTCACTGTAACACTAGCTTTAGCATAGTTTTTGTAGAAATATGGACCGATTATGCCTCCAGCATGTAAAGCACACCATACAGTGCATTTTCCAGGATTGTTTTCACTCCATACACGTCAATTTTGCTTGTTTACATAGCCGTTCAACCAGAAATGGGCTTCATCACTAAAAACAATTTTACGATGAAAAAGTGGATCAACTTCAAGCTTTTCTAGGGCCCAATCAGCAAACAAATGACGCTTATTACCGTCAAGTGACTTTAGTTCTTGAACAAGTTGGATCTTGTATGGGTGTAGACCAAGATCTTTACGCAAATTTTTCCATGTGGTGAGTCCAGTTTGTTGTGAACGTCTACGAATAGACAAATCTGGATCATCATTAATACTATAACTTACAGCAACGATATTTTTTCTCTACGTACAGTTCTTTGTCATGCTGTTGCTGTTGCATCGAGTAGAGAAAATGTTGTCCGAAATCTAACGATAGTTCGACGAATAAGCTACTCTGATGGACGATTATGTAAACCATAAATTTCACGAAGTGCTCTATAAGTTTGGTGAATAGAACGCTGATTTTGCAAATGAATTTCAACAATTTGTTAACGTTGTTGCGGCGTGAGTCTTTCCTTGATAATTTTCCAATGCTTAGTGAACAGAAATGTAAAACAACATGGCTGCTCCCTTCTGTCAAATCACAGTTATCCCTATCGAAAGATCTATCACTCTAAAAAAAACACCCAATATGAAAATGATAAAAAATTGAGAACATACCGATCGATATAATCATCATTGTAAATTTGTCATAATTTCGTACACAGGAAACATAATTTTATTTTATGATTAATTATCACGTTTTCACACTGGAACAGATGGGTATAGAAAAAGCTCGTGTGAAGGTCAAAGATACATAATAAAGAATTGGTACAGGAAGCAATAAGTTAAGTATTCATGAATTCTGCGAATTTGAAAAAAAAAATAGATTCAATTGTCATCGATTATTGAAATATGGCAGGCTACAAGATTTAGCCTGACTTAACACAAGTAACTAAAACCATTCCTACAAAAAATGGGTACCATTACCTCGGGAGTTATTCTTGTTTTTTACCTGGTGAGTTCAAGAATCTAAACATTATATGGTTGAGAAACGCAAAAATATAATCTCGATAGCGATGCATAGTCCCTGGATATAAAATTAAATTTATTTTAATAAAATAATGACTTTCATACAAAATTTCACATTGTTTGGTTCTGAAATAGAAAATCAATGAATCTCTTGGAAAGCAAAGGGAAATGAAGAATTCATCCATTTAATGATATGAAAATACACTCACCGGCACAATTAACCGAGAACCCATATTTTGTACTACAACGCTTGTTTCCTTTGTATAGTGTTTAAGAGAATTGTTAATGAGAATTTTTAGTTATATGAACATGTCAGGTGTTTTTTTAGAGTGATAGAACTTTAAATTGAAATAAAACACATTTAAATTAAAATTGAAGCCAAATTTTTCTTTATTTAAAAGATAATTTTATGCCATTTATGTTTTAAAAATAATTTCCGGCATATGTCTACCACGACTAGCTCTGGGGAAGCGCATTCGACCACACCAATTTTGTACCACTTTTTGGAGTAATTCAGGCCTTATTTGATCAATAACACGGATTATGTTGGCTTCCAAAGCGTCTACTGTTTCTGGTTTATCAGCATAAACCAATAACTTGACATAACCCCAAAGAAAATAATCCAGTGGAGTTATGTCGCATGATCTTGGAGACCAATTAAATGGACCATTTCTCGAAATAATGTTATCGCCAAATCCTTTCTTTCAATATTTTGCTTGTTTACATAGCCGTTCAACCAGAAATGAGCTTTATCACTAAACACAATTTTACGATGAAAAAGTGGATCAACTTCAAGCTGTTCTAGGGCCCAATCAGCAAACAAACGTCGCATTATGACATTATGGTTAAGTGGTTTTCGTTCTTGAACCAGTTGGATCTTGTATGGGTATAGACCAAGATCTTTACGCAAAATTTTCCATGTGGTGGATGCACAGAGTCCAATTTGTTGTTAACGTCGACGAAAAGACAAATCTGGATCGTCATTAACACTAAGACTTACAGCAGCGATATTTTCTTCTGTACGTACAGTTCTTTGTTTTGTTGTTGTTGCATCGAATGGAGAAAATGTTGTCCGAAATTTCTGCTCTGATGGACGATTATGTAAACCATAAATTTCACGAAGTGCTCTATAAGTTTGGCGAATAGAACACTGATTTTGAAAATGAATTTCAACAATTTGTAAACGTTGTTGCGGCGTGAGTCTTTCCATGATAATTTGTCAATGCTTACTGAGCAGAAATGTCAAAGCATAATGGCTTCTACCTTCTGCCAAATCGCAGTTATCCCTATCGAAAGTTCTATCACTCTAAAAAAAACACCCGATACTAGGCAAAATCAAAGCGAAATATGAAGTGCACATAAAAATAAGCGAGGAATCCCGAAAATTGAAATTGTTGTAGCGACGACAGTACTTGGCTTTCTCTCGTTTTATTTAACATCTCAAAATTATACAAATGCTATTTGACATTTAACTCCACACATTTATATTTTGTCCATTTTCATTTTACTCGTTATAAATGACCATGCTTTGTGTTTATTTTAAAAGCACTGAAGTGAAAATTATTGAATAGACCATACGCAATTATAGTTTTATGATTTGTAAAAAAGACAGAAGGAACCACTTCAAACTAAAATATTTATTCTGATAATAGAATATAATTCAGAATATTCTTTATGAATTTTCATACAATGATTATATTTATCAGTCACTATGAAAAACATACTCTTAGGAAAAAGAAATATATTCAACTAAGTATTAGAAGTAAAAATAAGTTCGTGCAGTTTTGATAATAGATGTCTCCCCTAGTTTATGATTCCATTGTTTCATCTCGCAACACATTAGTCATCATTACATTACATACAAATATTTGAAAACAACGAAACTCGAGTCACTGCATATTCAGTTAATAAAAAGTGATAAAAATCAAAGCAATTCATTATTTAAAATAAAATAGAAAGGCTTTTTACTTGATAGAAGAAATATAACAAGATTTGAATATTAAAACAAATTGAAATATGTTTATCTTCTACAATTTTAATTTCAAAAAGATTTTTATTCAAAAAACTTTTAGAATTAAATTAATGTCTAAAACAAGCACCTCTAACATTAAATAGACGTATATAATCAAAACTCAATATATAATGTCAAATGGAATAAATAAACCAACAGATATACGAAAGTGATTAAAATTAATAAATAAATATTTAAAGGAGACAAAATTTTGTTTCTGGTCTTAGCTTTAAGAACACCAATTGCCTTTTAAAAACATGAACACACTTAAAGGACTTCTCAAAGAATATAATTTATTTGAAATATTTAATATATTTAAATATTCGAATAAGTTAATTCAGAAATCTCTAAAAAATGCACTATATCTTGAAAAAACAAATATAATTCTAAGCAATTCCGACTTCAGTCCTCAATAATATTCCAAATATCAAAATCAAGAAACTAACCTATATCAAAAACAACTCAGCACGTGTACAAGGACTAATGCTTGAAAACACAGATCAACTTTATTAATCAAGATTGATCTATGTTCTAACAAAATCAAAGAACAGTGTGAGTTATTTTTAGGGCTTATTTAAATTCATTGACATTCCATAATGAGATTTATTGAAGCCAAAATATAATTATATATTATATATAAAATAAAATAGAAAGGCTTTTTACTTGATAGAAGAAATATAACATAATTTGAATATTAAAACAAATTGAAATATGTTTATCTTCTACAATTTTAATTTCAAAAAGATTTTCATTCAAAAAACTTTTAGAATTAAATTAATGTCTAAAACAAGCACCGCTAACATTTAATGGACGTATATAATCATTTCAATTTGTTTTAATATTCAAATTCATTATTTGATTCCAATTATTCGTCATTTGTTGAAGTCTGGTTCAACTTGTTTTTATTCTTTCTTTTATTTTGAGAATTTTATATAATTTTGGAGTAGTCGATTTTTCTGTAAAATATGTATAATTATATTCGTACAAATGTTATTTTAATACATTTCTATTAATACGTTTTATATCCTAGAGCGAAAAAAGTTTTTTCTTAGACATTGAAAAATATTATATATTGAGATATTTCAATATATATTGTGGAAGTTTCAAGATATAATTCTGAATTTGAAATGGGCGGTTAATTGTGTCGATGTGTATATTATCTAGAATGTTCCTAAAATAGAGGTACAAAAGAAAAGGGGTGATTTCTTGAATATCAAAAATAAAGTCTCATAAACATAGGTTTGCAAACCCTTGGTTTTCGAGATACTGGGTGCTGAAATTTGAATATTTTCAAATTTTTTTTCTCATAGCATCTGCGTCTCTCAAAAAATTCACTTTAAATTTGCCAAATATATTACTTCTCAAGGTTTTCATCTAATGACATGTCGACTGCCTGTGAAAAGGTACAAGCAGGATCGACAGTAGCCAAATTTCAGCTGGAACAACTATGTACTTCATTGCTGAGGGTTCGTAAGGAGTGTGTTTCTAAACATATAATCTAAAGGGAAATTGAAGGACGCCAATCTATTTTATTGATAGCTATGGAGATATTAGCCCCTAACTTAAATTATTACAGCTTGATATATTTATATATATTTTTTATATTATCCTGAGACTCCTAGATCTTCTGTGAAGATCTCTCAGAAGCTTTATCAGCTTGTGCGGGTTTGGAGTTCTGGATAGGCTTTGTTACTGCGTTCTTACGTCACTTTAGGCCACAGCACTGTTAATTTTCGACCAAAGAGTGAATTGGTGGCCGAAAACCGTCCAACTAGAAAATTTCTTTCCCATCTGAGCCCTATGCTATCGACACTCATCAGATGAACAGATAAATTGGAAAGTCTTCTATATGGAAGGCTAAAAAAATAATATTGCAATTAGAGTCCATTACAGTTTTTCATATATGCGGATTTCAAGATGAGCTATTCTGTATTCTAGGTCTTGATAGAGGCGCAGAACGTAACCTCTCCAACAGATATAATCAACAGTATGAAAGCAACGTTTGAAGCCGCAGGTGCAGGAGCTTTGAAACTAGGTCCCATGGGTATACTGGGCGATTTGAGCGGCCAGTTTGGTGTGAAGGTTAATAAAGAACAAACCTCAGCTCCAGCTGCTGTCGTACGTACGAAATCAATTCTTGGTGGACGGTTAAAGTCCGTACTGGGACCAAAAGATGAAACTAAATCAAGAAACTTGGTAGATGGGAGTAAAAGAACTTTGTCAAAGATAGATATGAAGAGCTGTGGAGGACGCTATGGGCGTCCCATAATAATACGTAAGTTCAAATTTGAGTTTGTCACAAAAGTAGTCCAATTCGATGATGGATTTCAAATGTCCTCTCTTATTTGATATCATTTGGAATTAGAAGTATTAATACTCTGCAATTCTCCAGCTGTAACTCCCTATCGATTTTAAGAGGTTTTCAGGAGTCCCAGGTGCCTTCAAGAGTGGTATATTTCCACCTTTTATGATCCAAATAATCTTCGAGTTGATTTTCAACGGTGTTCAGGAGGTTCTTTGTCTTTCCACGGACTAAGAACACCTTATTATTCTTGACTGATTCATTCTGATATGTCGAGAGTTTTTAGTCTGTCTGTGTCTATGTCTTAAATTGAACATTCTCGTATGTTTCCGTGCCCTGTTGTTATTTCTATGGCATTAAATGTAAGGTCAAGCCGGCTTGTCTCCGAGTCCAGTTTTCCTAAAGTTCCCTCTTTCTTTATTGTCCTATATAGTCTGCCAGTCAGTTATTTTTCATCCTTTCTTTCCAAGGTGGTGAGCTTTGCTAACATCTGCATGACCACCGTCGATGTTGCCGCGTGGGTCCTATTGATAAGTAGGAGCAATGGTCTCTGCTTCACTCCATCTGTCCTCTGAATGTTGGTCGTTCTGTATTGATGCCCCATGTTGTGTCTGTATTTCCTGCTTATCATTCCAATAATTTTGCTTGTTCTCTCGATTTTCTTTCTAATCTTTTTTTGTGTGGTTAGTACGTTAGTTTCTTGTCTATCGTTATTCCTAAGTGTTTATTGTCTCCTTGGTCTGTAGTTTTTCCTTGCTTATATTGTCTGTAGTCTTCCGTTTAGTCTGTTGACTGGTTCAGTCTTGTTCTCGTTCTAATATTTCCCGCTTACAGCTTCTCAGCGCTTGCAGCCGTTCAAAATCCATACAACCATGTTGTTCAACTTCTTTGAAGCTTCAATGCTGTCCCCGTGATGGTTGTAGAGCCATCTGAATCTCATTTGATGGTTTTTTTCTTAAAATAAAAATTCCAAATGAGCGGAACCCCATTGAGGGATTTTGTCATCAACGAATCTTATCTATCCAGTTGAACTTTGAACCTACCCTGCAACTGTGATATATCTTCGTTTTTCCGCTGTTTTTTACCAATCAATGTCATTTTAAACTTGAAATTTGCAAAATCTAGGCGTTTAATCCAAATGAAGTTAGCGAAAAAAAAAGAGAATATAGGTACATTCTGGATAAGTAAAAATGACATGAGTGCCGATAGCTTTGTGTTATAGCATTGGAACCGAAAGGTCCCGAGTTCAAACCCTGTTCCCTGCCAAAGTGGGAAAGAAATTTTCTAGGTTTCGGTCACCATTTCACAGTTGGGTCGAAAATTAACAGTGCTGTGACTTAAAGTGGCGTAAGATCGCAGTAACAAAGCCTACCCAGAACACTACTGAACTCGCATAAGCTGAAAAATCTTTCGAGGCATCACACAGAAGATCTAGGAGTATCAGAATAATATAAACATCTGGCAGCACTTTCATTTTGAAGTGTCATCATTAGGCTTCTTTTTATTTGTCAAATTTGTTAAATGTCAACTTTTGTACTGAATTATGTGTTTGTAATTCATTACTTCAATATAAAGGAAAAGGCTGCTGAAAGTTATCGTATTCTAGTGGATGTCATGATCTAGCTGAACGAACGTGCCAGAAGTGCTTTTCCCGATTTAAGAGTGGAAATTTTGACTTGGAAGACGAAAAACGACCCGAAGCGTTGCCAAAGTTTAAGGATGAACAATAAGAGTCAAGGCTCAATGAACATCCATCTCAAACGCAACAGGAACTCGGAAATACACTTGGTGTCACTTAACCAGCCTTTTGCCATCGTTTAAAAGCAACGGGAATGATCCGAAAGGTATAGAATTGAGTATCGTATGAACTGAAGCCAAGAAATGTTGAAAGCCGTTTTTCAGGTGTGAACAAGTGCTCTAACGGCAAAAAGAAAGGGGGTTTTGCATCGAATTGTGACTGGCAACGAAAAGTGGGGCCATTACGATGATCCAAAACATCAGGCAAGTTATGGAAACCTCATCATCAACTGTCAAGCCGACTATTTATGGCGAGAAGATCATACTGTGCGTTTGGTGGGACTAGGTGGGTGTGATGTATTATGAGCTACTACAATCGAACGGAAGGATCACAGGGGAGGTCTATCGACTACAATTGATGCATTTGAGCCGAGCATTGCTAGAAAAACGGCCGCAATACAAAGACAAACGACAAAGTTATTTTGCAGTATGACTCATGTTGTGTCGACCGTCAAAACGTACTTAGAAACACTCAAATGGGAAAAAGCAGTAGCTAGCGATGGACAATACTTTGAACTTTGAAAATATAACCCTTTTTTCACAATAAAGCTTCAATTTTCGAAAAAAAGCCGCACGAACTTATTGATACTCCAGATATACTAACTATTTATTGGACACAGGATACAATTTTCATATCAATTATTATACTCCTGATATTTGTACGAAATTTGCTTGAAACCGGTAATACACAAAATGATTTTTTGTTATCTTCTATATTTTTTTTGGTTAATATATAATTGCTGAGTGTAAAACTATCTTTCATCTTGAATTTTTTGTTTTAGCTATAATTGTGTCTACTACAGCTGCTACAACCACCACAACTGCAGCAGCAGGAAAATGAGGCAAAGAATATGTATTCAGAGTATAAAATGACTCATAATTAATAATTGAAGAATTAAATCGTTCGAAATTATTCTGATTTCCTATTGCCAACTGTATCCTGTCTTCATTACGTTTTACTGGCTTTTATATCCTGATGGAAAGGACGCTTTTCTCAATTCATATCGGTTCTCAGAAATACCATTCCCAATATCATTGTATTTTTAAATACCAAATTTCAGACTGATCGGATTTGTGGTTTAGAAAATATTGAAAAAAATAGGAGGAAATTCCAAATGTATATAATTGCCAGACCATAATAATGTTTTTTCCACAATTTATTGAGGTAACGACAATTGTTTCACCAACACTGTGGTTTTATCAAGTTCACATTTTGAACTAGTCCATGCGGCACGTAATTTCCGACCTTTCGGATAATTTCCATTGCTTTATATGATGGCAAATGGCTGATTGAGTGACTCCAAGTGTTTTTGCGAGTTTCTCTTGCGTTTGTGATGGATCTTCATCAAGCCTTGCCTCTAATTGTTCATCCTAAAACTATAATGTGATGTTCTTCGTCTATCTTCGCATAACTATAGATTGTTTGGAAGCTCAAAGCAAAGCGGAACCAATCTGCTTCATCCAAGTTTATGAGTGCTCTAGGTGTTTAAATAGAAAATTATCTTCCAGCTTACAAATACAGGTAACACCTTTGAAAGAAATATATCAGCTGCATTGCTAACAACATATTTGAAGAGACGATCAGCTTTTTCTGCAAGAATGATTAGTGGGCGTGAAGAATCTGTCTGATCTAGTAGTACTCCTAAAACAGGAGGTCTTTTAATCCTGGATTTTGCTAGATGCGGCTAATTTTATGATATTTTGTTATAACTATGTCGCCTATCAAGCAAGCCAGTAATCAGCACACCTGAAATTGAAATTTGTCATTTCAAAATAGAAGTAAAAGACTTTATTTTTTTATTTTGCAATATTATATTTATTCAGTAGTCTTTTAAATAGAAAGCAATGAGAAGTTTAACCGGTTGTATCACCACTGGCAGTGCCAGCACCTGGTGCTGCGGCTGGCACAGTACCTCCTGTACCTGCAGCAGGAACTCCGCCTGATCCTGCACCCCCAGCACCTCCACCTGCTGCGTTTCCTGCCCCCGCACCAGGAACTGCCCCACCTGCTCCCGGAACACCTTGAGGAAAAAAAATGCGTTCATCACTCTGTAGAAACAATTCATATTTATTGCTATTCAATATTCACTGACTAAATTATCATGAACATTGAAGTTAGAAGTAGTGGAAAAAGTGAGACATTGATTGAAACCATTATAAAGTTATAAATTTTGAGTTATACTTGGTAGAGGTTTCTTAATGAATGAAGAATTGAACTGATAAAATTCTGAAGACCTTTGCAATAAATGAAAAACGGCATAGTGGAGTACCCCAAGGAAATATACTGGGACCATTGTTGTTTATACTTCATACAATTTTAACGTTCGCTTCCCCATCAGATTCTATATTTTCATTTTTATATGGACGACACTCATAAACACTTTTCCTTTCCTGAAAAAAGTATTGTTATGTCTGCTGAAAAAGTTAACAGTGACTTGACCTCATTTCTCAGTATTGTCCAGGATAATAATCTACAACTCAGTTCAGCTAAATCTTCTGGGTTGCGCCTGTTAATTTTTCTCAGGTTTTTTTAACAGATAAACAATTGAAATCAAACTTAATGATAAAGATCTTCCCTTTTTTTATCACGATAAGAGTGTCGGACAAATTGTTGATTGTAAACTACGTTCAGCGAGCACGTAACTAGTACACTGAGAGTGGCATATGGTAATTGAAGCTGATTTACAGCCATATACCCTGAGAAACTAAAAAAAAAGAATAAAAATGGATGAGAATCCATCTTGCGATATCCAAATCGCTGCAATCAATTAAAGGTAATATCACACAATACAGCAGCTAAGTCTCTTGAGAAACTTTCTGCCGCTTCCAATAAGAAAAACCTTATTCTATTCACTACTACTTCCCATAATTGACTATGAGAGTGTTGATTATATGGGACTGACTTCACATGAACAAGCTCGAACGACTGCAAAACACTCTCAAGAGGTTTATCTATAAGTTGCAGAAGTTCTACCATGCAAGTGTTTTTCGACAGGACAATTAAAACTCTTGGCGATGAGATAACGACGTTATTGGCGACTATTATTATTTTTTTATGCTTAACCGCTAGAGGAAAGGGAAACCTATTTGGTGCCCTGAACGGAAAGTTGTGTCCTGTTTACTCTCGTCTTGAACTGTTGAAGATTATACATTGTAGGAAACACATCAGCTGAAAGAATGTTCTATAACTGGCCAGTTTGATCGAAGACAGAATTCTGATAAAAAGAAGTTCTCGGAGTTGTTGATTCAATTGCTTAGGTAATTATTCGTTGTGCAGCCCTAGTGCTGCGTACGAACCTGAAAGCAGCTAGCTCCATTTCCTTCAGTTGCGTGGATAATTGACCGTGATTCTATGTATAGAACAATTACAAGTCCTTCTTTGCTCCAAAGGCTGCAAACTGACTGTTATAATTTGGCATTCACTTAATCGTACTCTCTTTTGAATGTAAACCAAAAGTTGTAACGAATGCTTGGGTGCTGAGCTCCAATCGCGACAGCAGTAGTCGAGTCCTGTCTGATCTGAGTTTTATACAGTAGAAGAACCTGATCTACAGAGAAATATTACCTAGCTTTGAACAAATATCCCACCTTATTTGCAACAGACCGAAGAGTGGCCAGTCACACCAAGAAGATGCATATAATCACTTGGTTAAATCACCTGGTTTTGCATCATCAAGTCAGAAATCACGAACTGAGTTTTTCGAGAAGAAGTTATTGTTTGGACTCCATTCGTTCATCTTTTTGAGATCTGCGTTCAGAGAATCGATTTACTGGCATCTAGGGAGGTGAAACTCAACGGTGCTGAAATATTTCTCAATGATGAAAGGAGACATCAGCGTGCTATCATCCGCGAAGCTCAAAATGTGATTTTCGGTCGTACTGAGAGGATCAGGAAGAGGGTAGGCGAATTAACTGAGTCTTGGGCACTCCAGCGTTTACACCGATACTATTCACGACCACATGAATGTTCCTGTTGGTGAGAAAACTCTTCATCCAATCGCAGAGTATCCCACGAAAACCATACGTAGATAGCTTATTCAGAAGAGCCTTACGTCAGACACGATCGAAAGCTTTGAATTTGTTCAGAGCAACTGACATAGATTCTCCATAGCGCTAAATAGCTGTTTTTCACATTTGCGTTGCATAGCTAAGGAGGTCACCTGTTGATCGATATTGTCTGTCACTGATGAGACTTTTGCTTTCCAGGTACCTAAACATTTCGAGATTGACAATTGCTTCTATGACTTTCGACAAAATGGGTATTATCGCTATTGGGTGGTAGTTTGATGGAAAACTCTTCCTTCCCTTCTTTGCACTCGTGCACTCTTCCATGAATCTTCCCTGTATGACATAGTGAACATTTATAGAGAACAGGTGTAGGCTCTGGTGACCACTTTTTTAATAGAATGGTAGCAATTTCGTCTGGTTCAGTTGCTTTATTGGAATTGAGTCCATCAAACACTGGACCAACGATGCGTTGTCTGAAGTAAATATTCCCTCATCCTAGATGAAACAGTTGGATTCGTTGAAAGGGAAAACTTGAATAAGAAAATTTTTTCTTGCGATTAACTAAAACAGTCGCCATCCACTAGGACAGTCTATGAGTTTGTTGGTTATTGCTGGGATCCAAGATGATGAGGACTTATAAGCCTGAGTATCTGTATGATAGTCTCCAATTTCATACCAGCAAATGTCACCAACTTCGTTAATAATATTTTCTATGGTTGGGGATATCCCAGCTCAGGAATCGTGTTTCCGTTGGTATAACTCGAAGTCCTTCTTATTCATCATTCAGAATTGCACTGAAGAAATATTTAGCTTATTACGAAACTCCGAGATTGACGTCCAGCGTCAGGATTTAGGTTTTTTCACTGTCCCTTTATCCCAATTCTCTTTTCATGAGTAATCCGATTTTCTAATATTTTGCCAAGTTTAATTTATTTTATTTGTCATATTTCGAGATTTCTTAGGTTCTTCATACTTCATAAGCTTAGCAGGAAGATATGACTTAGTGATTTGCCCACCTATAGCACTCTGATATCTAACTGGAATGTGTTACCTAGGTTTGGCATTAAGTTATTATTATTTTTATATGAATCCTCCTTGAGAGGTTCGAAAGAAAGTTTGGACAAATAAATTTAAAAAATCAAAATGACCGAGTTTAGAGAGATAGGCATAAAAACCTAAATCACCAAGAACATACAGAATAGTATTCCCACCATACTTTCTTAGAAAGCACCGAATAACATGACAACCTTCTTTGAATTATGTACCTATAATGATCACTGGTGGAACACCACCCCCACCTCCTCCGTAAGTTCTGTACCCACCACGTCCATAGCAATCTGCTTTTTTTTGATCTTCAGCAACCAACCCTCTGTAAACCTTGTGGGCTTCTGTTTTGATATTTTGTGTGCGGTAAGGTCTGAAGACGGCATCAAGGTCATCGTATAAACCATTCTTTGTTGATATCACTACCGAAATCTGTGAAAATCGATATAATAATTTAGCAATTCAAAATCTAAGTATATTTGTTGTTGAATAATAAAGGGTGTGCTGCAAACGGTTCTTATTTTCATTCCAATTGGCGCATGATGTCACGCTTGAAACAACGTGCCTGGGAAATGGGGATATTAAATTAGTTTTTTCATTAGGGTGTTTCTTTAGAGTCATAGAACTCTCGATAGGGAAAACTGTGATTTGACAGAAGGAAGAAGTCATTTTGTTTTGACATTTCTGTTCAGCAAGCATTGACAAATTACCATGTAAAGACTCACGCCGCAACAACGTTTACAAATTGTATGAATTTATTTTAAAAATCAGTGTTCTATTCGCCAAACTTATAGAGCACTTCGAGAAATTTATGGTTTACATAATCGTTCATCAAAGCTGCTTATTCGTCGAACTATCGATAGATTTCGCACAACATTTTCTCTACTCGATGCAACAAAAACAACAAGACAAAGAACTGTACGTACAGAAGAAAATATCGCTGCTATAAGTTATAGTGTTAATGATGATCGACGTTCACATCAAGTTATACTCTGTGCATTCACCACATGGAAAGTTTGCGTAAAGATCTTGGTCTACACGCATACAAGTTCCAACTGGTTCAAGAACTAAAGCCACTTGATCATAATAAGCGTCGTTTGTTTGCTGATTGGGCCCTAGAACAGCTTGAAGTTGATCCAGTTTTTTATCGTAAAATTATGTTTAGTGATGAAGCTCATTTCTGGTTGAACGGCTATGTAAACAAATGAAATTGCCGTATATGGAGTGGAAACAATCCTCAAGAAGCTCTGCAGGTTCCATTGCATCCTGAAAAATGTACTGTATGGTGTGCTTTACACGCTGGAGGCCTCATCGGTCCATATTTCTTTAAAAACGATGCTGGATCTAATGTTACAGTGAATGGTTCTCGTTACAGATCGATGATCAATGATTATTTGTTTCAAAATTTGAATGGTATCGACCAAGAAGTGTTTTGGTTCCAACAAGATGGTGCTACACCTCATGCTGCTACCGCAACAATTGATTTATTGAAAGAAAGATTTTGCGATAACATTATTTCCAGAAATGGTCCAATTAATTGGCCTCCAAGATCATGCGACATAACTCCACTGGATTATTTTCTTTGGGTTATGTCAAGTCATTTGTTTATGCTGATAAACCAGAAACAATAGACCCTTTGGAAGCCAACATTACTCGTGTCATTGATGAAATAAGGCCTGAATTACTCGAAAAAGTGGTCCAACATTGGTCTGGTCGAATGCGGTTCCTCAGAGCTAGTCGTGGTGAACATATGCCGGAAATTATTTTCAAAACATAAATGTCATAAAATTATCTTTCAAATAAAAAACAATTTGGCTTCAATCTTAATTTAAATGTGTATTATTTCAATTCAAAGTTCTATCCCTTTAAAAAAACACCGGATATATTGAAAATTACTATGAATTTTTCAAATGATTATTTTTGTTGTTCAAATAACTCCTTACTGAAGAGATTTTGGTCCGAATTTATCAGGTCCTGTCTCTAGAGAATATGCTATATATTCTTTAAAAAGGAAAATAAAAAGAGGCTTTTTTGAATTATATTTAAACATTTTTTGGTGATGGAACTTGTGATTCTTTAACATCCAATCAAAACATATATGTATTAGGTAATGTCTGAATAATTTGGTCATTATTTTATATTTCTTTTGATTCTTAGTCACTTTCCACCACATGTGATGATAGATTATATGCCCATAAAGCGATGCAGTGTATCTAGGACATGTTTTTAAAAAAATTAATCCTAAATGTTTTCAGGAGATTTATTCAGATGTGAATCTGTAGAGGTTCTGGAGAATTAATTCCAGCTATTATCTGTAATAGTTCTTTCATGTTTAAGGCATTCCTTAAACATTTGCTCTTAAACTATGCAAATTATGGAACATCAGACAATAGCTGGATTAATTCTTCGGAACCTCAACAGATTTTAATCTAAATAAATCTCTTGAAAACATTCATATTTTAAACATGTCCTAAATAACACTGTATCACTTTATGGACATATAAATTATCTCACATTAAGTGGTAATTAACTAATAAAGAATCAAAGAAATTAAAAAGTATTGACCAAATTATTTGAATTCATCACCAAATACAAATTTGTTTTGATTGGAAATCAAGAAATTACAAGTTCCATATAGAATTCAAAAAGGTCTTTGGTATTTTCCTTTTTACAAAATAGATAGCACATTCTCCAGAAAAAGAACTTGAAAATTCAAAAAACTAGAAAATATATGGAACACCACTTCAAAATCTTACACAGGAAAAAGCTCGAAATCAGTTTTTAGAAAACTAGCTGATGTTGTGAAGTGTGATCTATTATATCTTGAAATACTTCTTCGCATAGCACGCATAAGAATATATATAAAATTACGATATTTAAATTAAAAACATCATTCAAAATAATAACTGAAAAGTTATTCAAAACGTAAACCTACCTGAAGATGCTACTGTGATAGCGAAACAATTGTTATATTAAATAACAATAAAAATTTGTGAAAATCAGAATAACCTTATTTAATATTATATTATAAATTGAAAATTTTCCAGCGGTTGTTTAAATAATTTTTTCAACTTTGTAGGGTTGAATTGGATATTGAAATATTAAACCCATAGACATACTTCCGATTCACCCAACTCACAGGACTATTGAATGAAATTAATAGAAGGGTTTCCTACAGTTTATATGAAGATTAAAGAAACGCATGACACAAACAAATAGTAAGTATATCTCACCAATATTAGTGAAGCCACTAGTCTAAATATTAATGAGGATGCAGACATCTTTGCATTTCTATTGACTCAGAATAACTTTCAGAAGTGCAACGTTATGTTATAGCTTCATTTTTATATTTTGGCCCATTAACAGTAGACTTCCTCTAACATGAACATTTTTCCATTAATATATAAATGATTGTCTGCTCTCGCTTCCATTACCGATGCAAAAAAAATGCGGAAATCAAAAATTACTGCAAGAGTTTGTTTATTCGAATTTAATTCGATGAAAATTCATTTTTTGAATAACACACTTTCGATGTCACTATAAGCTTATCCTTCAGTTCAAAGTGGATTATAGAAGGCTCCGTGAATGCTGATTTTTCTTGAGAGAGTTTAATCTAGAACAATTTTTTCGAAGATATTGTTGGTATTTTGAATTTTTGAAATTTTTTTGTGCTATGTAGGATCAGTTTTCAATCTTGCTATGATTATATTTAATCATTATTTTATCTTTTCTACTTAAAGAATTCATTCATTTATTGTGAATTTCTTAAATATGTGAGTGTAAGAATACAGAAGTGAAATCTGACATTGATAATTAAAGATTATATCGCATATCACTTGGTGAAAAATTTTTAAATTAATAGAGTAAATAAGAACAACTTTGATTGAGTTTAACTTTTTATTTGATGTCTGATGACATAAACGTTCCGGGTTTTTACCCCATTTTCAAAACTAAATTAATTATAGTCCTTGTAAAAAGTATCCGGAATTATTATTATTATTATTTTTCATAATTTTGAAATACTTCTTTTTTGTAACATTCTAATACAAAAATAATGTATAAAATAGATTGTGTAGATGGTCGGCTATGATCACAGTTGCATGGCAACACTATACATATGGTATACAATTTATGAAATAATGTCGTAACTAGGAAAAAGGAAACAGTGTGTAGAAAAGGTTTTCGAAACGTTAAGAAATTAGTGCAATTGACTGAGCTGGCTGGGAAAAAGTGCTGTATATGAGACCATAAAAAGGATAAAAAATGACATGGATATAAGTCATAGTTTCAGGAAGACCGCGTAAGATTAAAGGAAACAGTTTAAACGCTTTATTGGCCTTAGGAAGACACAAATATTTAAATATTCTACATGTTTAATTTCAAGGAAATATATTTCATAATTATAACTTCAGGAATTAAATTAAATTAATGTCATATAAGTACCACTTATATCAAAATAAACATTCATTATAGGACATCCAAATGATATAACAAAATCCATTAAATAAAAATTGTTAACCAAAATCCTATAAATTAAATATTTTGAGTAGACAAAATTTTGTTTCTGCTCATCAATCTTATGAAAACAGATATCTTTCAAAAATGTTTAACATAATCTTAAGAATTTCATCATAAAACTATTTTACTTAGAATATTCAATATTACTGGATATCTAAGTTACTTCTTATAAAATCTCAAGATATGTAAAAACATTACTAGAAAAACAAGTTTTAAGAGAGACTTTGCTTCGTCAGTAGTCAATTATATTCATATTCAATAAAATATAACATCAATCAACAAAAATATCATCCCACCTTTTAACAATTCAGAAAGCTACTGGTAAATGAATACTAAAAATTTCAATGGAGTGTAATGTTAACTCAAATAAATAATTCTGTGGTTAACCATTGAGAACTTGCGAAGCAAAGTTTCTCCTAAAACTTGTTTTTTAGTAACGTTTTTACATATCTTGAGATTTTATAAAAAGTAACTTAGTTAGATATCCAATAATATTGAATATCCTAAGTAAGATAGTTTTATGATGAAATTCTTAAGATTATGTTAAACATTTTTGGAAGATATCTTTTTTCATAAGATTGATGAGCAATAATAAATTTTGTCTAAGGAAAATATTTAATTTATAGGATTTTGGTTAACAATTTTTATTTATTGTATTTTGTTATATCATTTGGATGTCTTATAATGAATGTTCATTTTATATGTCGTTTGATATAAGTGATAATTATATGACATACATTTAATTTAATTCCTGAAGTTATAATTATTAACTATAATTTTTTGAAATTAAATATGTAGAAGGCTAATATTGAAATATTTAAATAAACTCGCAAGTGTTGTATCATTTTAAATTTCTTATTAAATGCGCCAACTCTCAAAGTTATTTGTCAAGGAAGTGTAGTACATTTTTACCATGTATTTTCATTTCCATGAGTTTTCCGGTTCTTCAGAAGAGAAGTTCTAAAATTGCAAAAAATTACGTTTATTCGACTCAATCACAGAACACATAAGTTTGGTTTTTTATGCATCACATCTTGCTTCTTCAGGAAGTTATTCACATGTTTATTTTCAGGGGAAATGAATTATTGAACAAGCGCGCAAAAGCTACTGATTTTACGTGAGTGCTCTTCTAGAATTTTCCTGTATTAATTAGGTATATTCATCATTAGTGCAATAATTGAAATATATATTAAAGACACTATTTTAATTTCCACAAAAATGTTCACAATGGTTTCACCACGAAGTGGCTTCTTCAGGTATCTACATTCTACTGACTGATGGTGTCTAGTGTCAGAGTTTAAATCCAGTTAGGTATGGGACAAAATAATGGTGAAAACAAGTCATAAAAACTAAGGGTGTTTATTGGAGTTTGCCGCTAAAAAATGCCATGAGGGAAAGATATTCAGTGAGATTTGTCAACATCTGTTTGTTCATTCAAATAAAATTCACAGGTATTGTACCTGTTGATTTCAAGAAATTCTAAAAGTATTAATCTACAACATTTGTTTTCGACGTGGATAATTTCATACTTATTGTTGAAATTATGCCTGAATTCCTTAAGATAATAAGCATATGTCAATGTATGGAATCCGATATGTAACTTCTTTGTTATTCATGGATTCTTTTCTTGAATGATATACCTGTCTGGCCAATATATACTAAAGGGCAATCTTTGCCAGTCAGCTTGTAGACTCCAGATTTATTTTCTTTATTTGTTTGATCCTTATTGTTTTTTATGTAGGTACCAAAGTTATTAATGGTTTTAAAAGCTGCGTTGTAATTGAAAATACTTTTGAAATATTAAGCAATATTTTCAGATAATTCACTAACATAAAATAACGAAAAGTATTTCCATGTATTGTCCTATTTTATGATTGGGTACATGAGATTGAATGCCATGTTCTTCAGTTTATTGGATACCATTTAATGTATAAGAAAGGGGTTGTAACCGTTGATTGAAGCTATCTGTTTAATAATATTTAATTCTTTGGAAAATCAAACAATCATGGCAATATAATGGGTAGGGAAATTAGAAAATTAATAACGCCGTTTTATTCACTAATAAGTTTACTCTTTTAAGCAACAATGCGCATCCTATTGTTTTTGTTCTGTTGGTATCATTTTTGTTGCCTTATTGGCCATATCTTTGAACATGTTCAGCATTCCCTTAGCCAAGCCTGCTCCTGTATTTGCCATATCAGACATCTGCTGGGCCCCAGGAATACTACTCACAACAGGCATCTTGCTGATTGCGTCTATGGCGGTTTTGGCCATATCAATACCTCCATTTGCCATGTCTGTAGCTACGTTAGTCGCTTGTTTTGCAGTTTCTATGGCAGGACCAGTAGATGCTGTTTTCTACGAAAAGAATGATGTTAGAAATCCCTATCAGAATAAAAACTTGAAAAACATAATAATGTTTTTGAGACCATCGTGTTATCACGTTATCACGATTTTTTCCTAATCATTTTGTACAGGGTGAATACTATATTGGGTCCTAGATTATTTGGAGAAATATATGGCGATTGGACCAAATATGCTTTCATAAAATATTTCCGTGGAAAAAATACAGGGCATTAAATTGGATTGTCTTTCGTTTTTTCTAATAATTTCACTGTTTATTTCGCAATTATTATAAAAATCAACAGGGAAGCATAACTTTAGACAAGGAATATCATTTTATGTATTACTCCAATTTTTGTGTTACAGATAATAGCAGGAATGAATTCTCCAGAACCTCTACAGATTTAAATCTGAATAAATCTCATGAAAACATTTAGAATAAAATTTTTAAAGAACATGTCCTAGATAACACTGTATCACTTTATAGACATAAATATTATTATCACATGTGATAGAAATTAACCAATGAAGAATCAAAAGAAATATAAAATAATGACCAAAATATTTGGATATCACCTTATGCCTGCATGTTTCGATTGGATGTTAAAGGATCACAAGTTTCACCACCAAAAAATGTTCAACATATAATTCAAAAATGCCTCTTTTTATTTTCCTTTTTTAAATAATATAGAGCACATTCAGGTTCTTTCTCTGGAGAATGTGCTATATATTCTTTAAAAAAGGAAAATTAAAAAGGGCTTTTTGAATTATACATTGAACATTTCTACAGATTTAAATCTGAATAAATCGCAGGAAAACATTTAAAATGAAATTTTTAAAAAACATGTCCTAGATAACATTGCATAACTTTATAGACATAAATATTATCATCACATGTGGTAGAAATTAACTAATGAAGAATCAAAAGAAATATAAAATAATGACCAAAATATTTGGACTTTACCTTATACATGCATGTTTCGACTGGATGTTAAAGAATCACAAGTTCCATCACCAAAAAATGTTCAACATATAGTTCAAAAAGGCCTTTTTTTATTTTTCTTCTTTAAATAATATATAGCACTTTCAGGTTCTTCCTCTGGAGAATGTGCTATATATTCTTTAAAAAAGGAAAATTATAAAGGGGTTTTTGAATTATATGTTGAACATTTCTACAGATTTAAATCTAAATGAATCTCACGTAAACATTTAGAATAAAATTTTCAAAAAACATTTCCTAGATAACACTGTATAACTTTGTAGGTTTAAATATTATCATCACATGTGGTGGAAATTAACTAATAATCAGAAGAAATATAAAATAATGACCAAAATATTTGGACATCACCTTATACATGCATGTTTCGATTGGATGTTAAAGATTCACAAATTCCATCACCAAAAAATGTTCAACATATAATTCAAAAAGGTCTCTTTTTATTTTCCGTTTTGAAGAATATATAGCTCATTCAGGTGTTTGCTCTGGAGATTGTGCTATATATTCTACCAAAAAGGAAGATAAGAAAAGTCCGTTTCGAATGATATGTTGAACATTTTTTGTGATGGAAATTTTGATTCTTTAACATCCAATCGAAACATGATGTCTAAATAATTTGGTCATTATTTTATATTTCTTTGGATTCTTTATTACTTAATTTCCACCACATGTGATGATAATATATGTGTCTATAAAGTTATCTAGGACATGTATTTAAAAAATTTAATTCAAAATATTTTCATGAGATTTATTTAGATTTAAATCTGTAGAGGTTCCAGAGAATTCATTCCAGCTATTATATGTAATATTTAAATACTTCTTCGTAGTAAATTTTCAATATATATATATTCACTTTTTGTATAACATGAATCATTACTTATGATTAAATAAAGTGATAGCTTTTTTTGACGAAATTTGATAGTGATTTTAATTAGAAAATACGATAAAAACCATATTTGAGTAATATTGGCAATATTGTTTTCGAGAAAAACGCAATTGTAGAGATCATTGTCTCAGAAGGAGCTTCTGTTTCAAGAGTAAAGAACAATAAACAACAATTCAACATAAAAAGAGCAAACTTAATGTGAATGTTCTACGTGGCTCCGTATGCCTTTTCTAATTCTAGTAATAAAAGAGTCCTGGACGTCAAAGGAAACATTATTCTGTCCTGTATAAAATGAGCCGCATTTTGTATTCTTCTCCAGAGTTCGTCTCACGAATTAATTTCATGGGCATAACCTTCATATGTCTTCAAACATAAATATTGTTTACATTTTCAGCTCAAAAAAAAAAAACATAAGTTAATTAAAAAATCAAAGAGCAAAAACTCACCACAAAAAATACTGTACCAACTACCATCAACAAAATTCTGGTGAAGGATTTCATGATGAAATTTCAATAGGAAAACTATAGAAAATGCATATGTTTCGGAATTTTTACACATTTATATGTAGAATTTTCACTAAGTGCGAAATAATTGATTGGAACAAATCACAATTTTATCCATCGGTTTCTAACATCCTCGTTTTTTCTCTTCAGAACGAGGATGCAGATAATTTTCATTGTTGTAAAATCGATTTCGATCGAATTTAGATAGTTCGATTCGAACTGCTCGTGAATCTGTTGATAATTTGTTTAAGTGTGTGAGTGCAGTTGGATGTATTGCTTTGGTGATCAAACGAACCATATTTTTTCCATTTGCATTTCTTCCTATTTCAACATATTAGAGAGAATATTTCATTCATAAATCGTTAATTTGAGATCTTGATTATGTATTTCATTTGATACATACAGTACAATTTTGAAGGCAGTTCTATTTTTTTTATTCTCAGAAAAACTCCACAAGGCGGACAAAATAGTTTATTTTTTCGTTATTTATTTATTACAGCCCTTAAATATGTCCTAGAAACTGACACTAAGGCCTTATAATTAAGTAATTTAACGTTTTAGTAACAGCAGAAATATATAAGAGGGGTGTTCAATGTATTCTCGTTCTAGGCATGAAAGAACACTCAGAAAATTTTGGAAAAATTATATGTTTTAATTGTAGACCCCTAGAACTTGAATATTTTTGTTAGATCGAAAAATAAGCTTCTCTAAATCTTGTAAAAAATATTCTTTCAGCTTCTCCTCAAAATAGGTATTAATTGCTACCTTCAGTTCTTCATTGGCGGAAAATTGCTTTCCAGGAAGATGTTTTTTTACATTTGAAAACAGGTAGTAGTCACTTTCTTCAGTGGTGCCGCTAACAGGCCCGCCCAAGCGAGGGTCGTCTTTAATTCTCTCACTGCCTCTTTTGAATTCACTTGACCACTTTTAAACGGAGGGTAACGACGGGGCACAGTCTTGGTAACCATATTTTCATGAATGACTTTTTCTCTGATTAGTGAGGAACTCTATAACGGCGCGAATATTCAAGAGAGAAGTGACTTAGCATTCACTTCTCTCTTGAATATTCTATTCAAAATAATGTATTCCAAAATGGTTCCACTCACCAGTGGCTTCCAATACACTTCGAGACCATGGAACATAGCAATACAGAAGATGTCCAGTAAGTTTATTTTGTATACATTATCATTTTATGACACATATTTTATACTTCAATATATTTTCTATACTTCTACACGTCAAGTGTAGTATTCTTTCAATTCCTGAAACCAGGTACATCTATTTAATACAGTCCATTTTATCTCATATTTAGTTTTTTACTGTATTTTATTAGTTATATCTAATAATAATTCCAAAACCAAGTCTACACACAGACAACTTAGTATATTGAGTATATCTTAGGAAATTCAATTCGCAACGTTAATTCCGAAATACATAGGCTATTTTGATATATTGGCAATATTTCCAACTAGCTACCCAATCTTTAGGCAATTTCGATCACACTGAAATTCCATTTGCAATGAACTAATTGCAAATTTACATATTATATGATTTTTTTTTGTTTTGAGATAAGGGAACAATAAAATATTTTTATTACTTTTGGTAAAAGCACCAGGTCCTGAATAGATCCAATGGAGGTGAATTAGATAACTTAGTTTGTTCATTCAATTTCTAAATCGGTTCCTTTCCATACTTTCCAACAGGCTCACTTTCAGACCCTTATTTTCTTTATACGAAATCCTAAAACGTTCGTCAAAACCATGTTTCTCTTTTATTAGCTTTTCCGCATACGTAGAGTTCAAGTTATTATTGATGAAGGAACGTCTGTGTTCCTTTATTCGAGTTTAGAAACATCTTCCAGTTTGTATATTTAATTCACCTTTATTGGATGTATCCAACTAGAGAAGCGATAGTTTCACCAAATGGAATAAAAATATTTTATTTTTAATTGAAATGATATTGAAAATGAAACAAATTCAAATATTTAAAATTCTTTAATTCACATTAATAAAGGAACAAAAAACTTAACCAATGGGGTCTCAATTTTTCAATTCAGATCAAATCATTATTTAAGTACTCATAGATTTGCCCATTTCTAAGGCTTTTTCAGCAGTTTCTTTTGCTTCTTTAACGAATTTAGAACCAATCTGGAATCCTTTCTGCATAGCATCAGCTCCCTGTTGTCCTCCAGGAATACTTCCCATAGCACCAGTCATTTGGTCCATTCCAGCTTTTGCCATTTGGTCTGGTTGTTGACAAACCACTGCTTCCTGAAGATAAAAATATGGAGTTATTCGAAAAAACCTTAATTAAGGTTATCAATACTATACAGCTAAATCGGTTAGTGAGTAATGTGTAATCGGCTAATAAAAGTTAGAAGATGAGAAACATTTGGATATCAAACTTTGCCAATAATTTCAATTTTTAGTCACGAACTGAAAAAGTCAATATTTCAAACTAAAACGTGTTATTCCCGATTTTACATGGACACACTAAGGGTCGTATTAGCTTTTTGTATTCCAATAAATATTCTTTCGATATATTAACCAAAGTCAAAAAACTAACCATCTATTGAAGGTTGAAATCGTAATCTCAATTCAGTGTTTGAATTGACACATGCTGTTAGTTGAAGCCCCATGTTCTATCATACTGGCTTCGCCAGAACTAACAGGACCGGACTTAATTTGCACAGAATCGAATCCAAATTGAAGGGTTTATATCTTTGCCCCCTAGAACGTTCTACCTTTTGTAAATGAAAATCTCACCTTGAAAATATTCATATATATCAGATCAGATCCATAGAATGAACGTTCATTTTGATGGTATGAATTTAAAACTTTATCCAGCCAATCTATTGCTCAGCATGATATTTTCTCAGATCAAAACTCTTATATTCCTTAATATAATGATATTTTTATGGGTTCAATTAAGAAATTGCTTACATGTAAACCAACCGTCCTTAGACAAGGTGACCCACAAAAAAAGGCAACTGGATATTTTCGTATGTATGAGTTTTTCCGGAAAACGCCGAGACAGGGCTTTATTTCAGTTATTTATAAGGGGGTATCTCATCCTCAAGCGTGGTTGCAACTGCTTCAAGATTATCAGAATTAAACAGAGCTCTGTCTTTATTCAGTGAGGCTTCGAGGGATAAAACTCTATGTATATTTTGAAAGTTATCGTTCATTCAAATTTTTCTGTCCTTGCCATCTTATTCACAGCATTTTTAGGGATTCTAAAATATTCGAATCTTCAAGAGTGTCACAGAAAGGGATGTGATTCTTGAATATTGGTACGATACCACTGACGTGAAGTTAAAAGCTTTTTTGCGCTAATTTATATCACCCACGATCCTCAGAAATTAATTTTCTAATTGAACGATCCCCACAAAATTTGGCAATAATATGCGCCCCGATATTCTTTTTCTAAACGCTGAATTACAGATTCATCAAATTTGTAGTTTCGAAAATACTGGTCAATATATGAAAAATATTCAAAGAATCTTGAAAAAAAATTTTTTTGGCCTTCTAGCTATACAATCATCACGACATTTTGCTCAAATATACACCTTGTTATTATATTTGTGAATACTGAGTTTCGGATCGATAAAATCAGTAGTTTCAAAAATATTGGGGAAAATATAGAAAAAAAATCAAACCTGAATAACTGCGAAATTGTTGCACCGACTTTGCCCATTAACAAGCAAGTTTAAGACTATTTTTGGTTCAAAATTCAAAAATTACAGACATTCCCTAGAACTAGCGCGGAAAAAGATACTTTCCAATATGGAATTAAATATTGCAACTTACCAAAACAGCTACAAAAACGAAAGCAAAGCAGATGATTTTGGAGTTCATCTTGATGTTCGGTGTGCAATCTGAACGATTTCAGAAACTTATGCTCTTCCAACTTGGACCTGCATTTTTATATCACAGCTAAATATTTGTTGATGCTGCTAAGTGCTAAATAATTGGATCTAAATTATTTGATCGCACTTCCGAATCCTATAATTTCTCGTTTTGAATATGTATCAATGATTGAGGATGATTATTTCGATCTGGTTGTTGATTTTAGATCAATTATGGTAACGAATTGTTGATTTTGGAAGCTCACTCGTTTAAGACAGAATCCTCTCTTTAATTTTTTAGGATTCTGTAATATTTAGATGATACGAATTTGAAATCTCTTTTTGCAGGTTAGTTCAAAGGAACTATCGTTTAGCTCAACTGTCTGTTATTTAGGAATTTTGAGCCGAAATGGTTGAAGTCACTAATGAGGAATCCGAGTTCAAATTTGTCCGGCCAGCAGTTCGCAAACACACTAACTTTTGAACGGAAAGAGCTAAAGCCTTGAAACTCCTAGGAAAAGTTTGAGGTCTCGATGTAGACGCTTAGTTCGTTAATGGGCGAAATTGGTTTAATATTTTTGCAGTTATACACCGTTGATACGTTTTTTTGAAACTGGATCCACTTGGCCTACTGAAAAGTGTATGCAAAAGTAATGAATAAACATCAAACAGATTAAAGAATATTTATTTTGAACAGTTTTATAGAATGAATTTGTGAAAATTACAATACAACTAACATCCTACACTGCATATAATAAAGGACTTTTCCCTTTTCCACATTTTTTTCTTCATAAGTTCATACGTTACAGAATAATGTTTATTGAACGACAGATAACATCAATATTCATATTAATTATTCATCAAGCAGAAATTTCTGTAGTGTTACGCTCCTGGAAGAGAAAAAAACATTATTGTAAGCAGAAGAAGAGTTATGCTAGTTCTAATTGAAACTAACTTATCACAATTGGAATTGTATATTTCCTATTAAAATGTAGTACCTACTTAAAGATTTCGGGTACTTAAACCAGTTTTGCTCTCTTTTCTTAATTTGAGGATTACCTCAAAAAATCAAAGAGTTATTCATATGAACAGCTAATATTTTGAATTGACTGTATACATATCTCTGTAGTCTTTTTTGTGATAATTTTGTAAACCTCTATTGATTCCAGGATTTCTAATTTCTTGACTTGCAGTTCCAGATGTAATATTTTATGATTATTTCATTCTGGGAAAACATGAATCGTTTCTAAAAAATGTTTCGCAAATAATTGTTATGTTTTCGATGGTTAACTGATGCTTGATGTTTTGCGAACATTGTAGGAAAAGTTCATGACAACTTAATTTATAAACTCCTGAATTATGGAGCTGGCTGTTTCCATACTTAACTTTAATTGCAAATAATAATGAAATTTAATTTAATATATTTAGAAAACCCACAACGACAGATACATGAATTCCCAACTTTTCAAACCTCCTAATCTCGCAGCCTACAGATCAATTAATATATTATATAGAGCAATTTACATTCCCTGCGTTTGGAAGATACCGAATATGATCGAACAAATAGCTATAAATAATAATTTTGAAACAGAATTATAAATTCTCTTATAAACAAAATAAGAAACAACTTATCATTATCACGTTTTCGGACTTGTCTGAATTATTTTGGTACACAATATTTCTTAGTGTGGACAAAAAACTTGGAATAAAATCTTCAAAACAAGAAAGATTGCGAAAATGGAATATAAAATCGTTGATATACATTCTGTCAAGAAAGTACCGGGAATTATCTATTTAAATCTGGCGGGGCAATGAGGCAGGTAAAAATTTTTTTCCTAGGTTGGTACCACTGTCCTTAATTACTATGCCAAGCTTGAGCGGGATCTGTCAACTAGTGTGTTTGCAACAGCTGATTAAGTCAGTCGATGTCAGAGTGCGTGCCGATTTTTACTATGGGTGATTACGTTGAGCAAAGAATTTGTTTAAAGTTTTGTGTTGCAAATGAATTTTCGTGTGCCGATGCATTGAAAATGTTGCAAAAGGCCTTTGGTGATAATGCTCTATCGAAAACTCGTGCATATCAGTGGTACAGAGCCTTCAAGGACGGACGCCCATCGACGGCTTCGATCGAAGATAACGTCGATAAAATTAAGGAAAGGGTGCTGGAAAACCGTCGTACCAGCTTGAGAGAGATAGCACATGATCTTAAGATATCCCACGAGTCCGCACGTACGATTTTGATTGATATTTTGGGCAAGAGGAAGGTGGCCGCACGACTCGTACCGAAAGACCTGAATTTTCTTCAAAAACGTCATCGCGAACAGGTTCAGACATGCTGGATCGCTGTAATTCCGATTCTACATTCATGGAACGCATTATAACTGGTGATGAGACCTGGGTCGACGAGTACGATATGCAAACAAGCCAGCAATCATCGGAATGGGTGGCAAAAAATGAGCCGAAACCGAAAAAACCACGCCAAAGCCGCTCGAAAATGAAGGTGATGCTCATTGTTTTCTTCGATATCCGTGGCGTGGTGCACTACGAATTCGTATGACGATAACGCGCCTTCTCACCGAGCTACGATTGTGACTGACTTTCTCGCCAAAAACTCAACAAACGTGCTTCAGCAACCACCGTATTCGCCGGATTTGGCTCCCTGCGACTTTTTCCTCTTCCCAAAACTAAAATTGCCCCTTCGTGGCACCCGTTTTGAGTCGATTGAAGCCATAAAATAAAATTCGGCGTGAGAGCTAAAGTCCATCCCGGAAAGCGCATATAAAAAATGTTTCTATAATTGGAAGTGCCGTTGGCATAGATGTATTGGAGCAAATGGAGCCTCTTTTGAAGGCGACCCAATAAATTTTGACGATTAAATGTAAAAATGTTGTTTTAATTGAAAATTCCCGGTACCTTCTTGACAGAGTAGTATATCCTGAGATAGAAACATTTATTATGAATAGATGTGATCACAGAAGAAAATTGGATTTTTTTTATATTATTAGTATTTTTCCTTAATTCATTATTATTTTTTTTGCAGTAATGATTGAAATGATGAAAACAGTTGTTTGAATATGGGGACAGATACATAAATACTATGGACTGTATCAAACTAGAAAATATATAAAACATAATTACGAAATTGTTTAGGAAAGTCATTATCGAAGTTTTCAAAAAACTTTTTATTGTTTGTTTCACGATATTTTTTTGTATTCCATTTCGCATCCTTCTTCTTGAAATTTTGTGTTTCAAGTTTTTGTCCACATTAAGGAAAAATGTGTACCAAAATAATCCAGGCGATGGAAGTCCGAAGTCATAATAATCAGAACACTTTGCTATTGACATTCAAATCAAAGAACAACTTATTCTGAAACAACTATATCCCACTTCCAAAACACAACACATTAAAAAAATTGTAATTCGCTACTCCTTCAGTTATACAGATGGGCACTTTTGAATCTATAATAATCACATCTTCACGAAATTAGAGCAAATTTAAGCCTACGATTAGAGGAAGAACCTCTTCCAGATCAAGACTGTGAAAAGCTAATGGTGATACTTTCAGCAGACTAGGTGAAGCAAATTCTTCATTGAAATCTATGTTAGGCGATTGAATTATCAATTCTCCTTCATCAGAAAGTTTCGACAAGGAGATTAAACTTTGCATTAACTCTTCCAAAAGCTTTTGAGGTTTCAAATCGTCAGATATACCTTTGGAGTTGTCGAAAAGGTTCGGCAGTTGAATATTCTTAAAAAGATCTGAGAGGTCCATGGGGTTAGAACCGGAAGTTTGGCCGGTGATGGTTACTGTCTTGGTGACAGTTCTACCACCGTCAGTTTGGACGCTGTTACCTCCCTGAAGGATGCTCAGTAGCGCGTTGCTAGTTTTGGCTCCTTTATCCTTCTCTGAATCTTGTTCAGGCTCGGTTGGATTAACTTTAATGAGAGTTCTTGATGCTCGGTTTTGTGGTTTGATCTCTGTTTTACCAGATTTCTGCAGAGAATTTGTTTCCTCCACTTCTTCTTGTGGATCAGAATCAGTTTCTTTGTTTCCCATCGAAAAAAGGTCGTTGGTTCCCTTTAAGAGGTCATCTAGTGATCCTTCACCTGTTGCAGAGGTTATCTATAACAATATATTGACGAACACGTAGAATTTTTAAAAGCTTTAATGAAATAAATGAACATTTGTATTAAGGTACCTATTCCTCTAGAATATTTTTTTTACAAACCAGTGATTATAGACAGTCTTCAGCTTATTCCTCCATCATCCCTCTCAAGACTTGGAAGGTATATTATAATATAAGAAAAGATATAGATGCTACTTACCTGCTGTCCTAAATTTTGTAAACCATTTGTTAAGAAGTCTGCAGCACTTGCTAATTGAGCTTGCAATGCATCAGCTGCATTCGTCAAACTCGCTTCTAACGCACTGGCACCTTTAGCTAAGTCATTCTGAAGTTGAAGCTCCCCTTGCGCCAAATCGTTTCCAATTTGTGCCAGAGGGCCAGTATTGGAGAAAAGATTCGTTTTCAGATCGGCGTGTAATCCTCCTACGTTGACACCTGCAATTTTTTCCTGCGATCCTTGTGCCTAAAAAGATTTTTTAGATTCCAATACAAAGTTTTAAGCCAAATAAAATTATAGAATGCACTTTGCGGGAAGCGAAATATCCGAAAAGGGAGGAAGCCTTAAACAGATGGGTTATTGAACAGGGGGAATTAAACTTGCCTATAACAGGAGAAATTATGGAGCTTAATGCTCTTCAGCTTCATGAAACCTTGAAAAGTGGAGATGAAAAATTCACCACGAGTGATGGGTGGCTGCAAAAGTTCAAGGTTCGTTATGGTCTTAAATTTTTGAAAATTTGTGGAGAAAAACTATCATCAGAGATGCATAGCCCATTCAAAATTGAATTGGTTCAATTAATAGAGAAGTTTGAGCTCACTCACGACCTGATGTACAATGCTGATGAGACTGGCTTGTACTAGAAAATTATGCCTGATAAAACCTATGTAATGAGTTCTGAAAAACTACATCCAGTCTCAAAATATCAAAGCAACGAACTAGCTTCTTGGGTTGTGCAAACGCATCAGGTTCCCACAAACTCACGCCGTTGATTATTGACAAAGCAAAATCTCCAAGAGCATTCAAAAATTTCCATACTCCCTGTATCAACAAAAATACAAAAAATGCTTGGATGCAAAGGAAATTTTCAAAAACTGGTTCTTCGAATGCTTCGTACCAAAGGTGAGTGGTAATATGAAAAATGAAATGAGAGCAAATAAGAATTTTTTGTAGGTAAAGCAATTTCCAAAAAGTTCAAATCTTCCGCGAAAGGCAATGCTTCTTCTAGATAATGCACCCTCACATCCACCAGCTGAAGAGTTGAGAACAGAAGATGGCAAAATATAAGTGCTGTTTTTGCCTCCTTATGACTTCCTTAATTCAGCCAATGAATCAAAATCCCTTGAATATTATCAAACTGTATTACAGAAAAAATCTTCTGAGTTTTCTGGAGGCCCAAGGATACAACATGGCAGATGGGCTCAACAACCTCATCTTAAGGGATGCTTTACTATGGTTCAACGGCAACAATTAGATCTTCTGGTAATCAAAACGTGTTGGAACAAAACTTTTGACCATAGCAACATAGATAAAGATGATCTTTCCCTTTTGAAGCTTCGAGAAATATTGATGAGTAAAAAATTGGAACCTATAGTAGAGGTCGAGTTGTGAACATAATTCATCCGGTCAGTTGAGAAAATTTTGTAACACTTATACTTATCCCATATTCGAGAAAATCAGCTTCGATTTAAAATACCAAGTAACTACTTAAGATAGTTTTCAATTTTTAGGCTAAGTATAACTGTGAAGATGTGGAAAACTGGAATAGAGATATTCTAACAAACGTTGGAATTCAACAAACACTCTTACCATGAAATTTTCTGCCTTTTTCAAGTCGCTCTGTAAAGCTTCCGCACCACTGGTGAGTTCCTTTTGGAGTTGGTCTGCTCCAGATGTTATTTCATTGCCGAGTTGAGCAAGAGGTCCATCTGGTGCGAAAAGATTTGTTTTGATGTCTGCGTGAAGACCGCCAACGTTAACTCCGACAACCTCTTGTGAATTTCCTGGCTGTTATAAAATTAATATTTCAATAAAAATGTGACTATTAGGATAGAAATAAGTTCCACTTGACCGATAGGATATTATGGACTCATGAGACCACTTTCACGAAATCGGGCATGATAAATTTGCGAAATAGCCATGTATGGAAAAGAGAAAACCCCCATGCGACTATTGTTTCTCATTTTCAACATCAGTTGAGGGTCGGTCAAGGATCGGACCAGTAATACTTTCCGATCGCCTCAACGTTGAAGAATTCATTAAATTAATCCAAAGCAGCGTAACAGACATACTGGATGAAATGCCCCTGGATAACAGACCAAATGGATGGCTGCCCAGCTCATAATAGCCGGAATGTACGGGACTTAATGAATGAATATTTTGGGGTGCAATGGATTGGAAGGTACGGTCCGGTAAGATGGCCACCAAGGAGCCCCGACCTTACGCCTTTGGATTCTTATATCTGGAACACCTTGAAGGAAAAATTGTATCAAATTCGCGTTCAGACTCGAGAGGATCTGATCGAAAGAATAAAATTGTGCTTGTGCAGAAATACGTCAGAAACGTAGTGAACTTCGCAGTGTTGTAGATTCAGTGCGAAAACGATGTCTGAAATGTATTGAACAAGACAGTGGAAATTTAGAACAATTGTTAGAAGTATTAGTCTGTTTCCTTTACATTTTTGGAACGAAATTCCTTATCGCGCGTTGGGAAAGGGAGCTAGACGAAATAAATTAAGACCAAAAGTTATAACGACACTTTTTGCTATGGTCTCAAGCCGTGCGGCGTGCACGTGTTTCTCTGTCTCTCTCTCTCTCTCATAGAGAGCAAGCCAGTTATTTTCGTTTCGTCTTTCTATTTCGCATAAAACAGTGTGGTGTCGCGACGATTATTTTTGTTGAGTGTATTAGGTTTATTTATCGTTACATTTGATGATGATGAAACTAAATTTCGATTTCATCATAATCGAGTACAAGCTTCATCAACAATATCTCTAGTCGAGAGTTTCAGAGACTGTCATTAAATAAGCTTGAAACGAAGGCAAAATCAGTCATTGATTTCATTACTAGAGATAAAGGCATTCCATTGTGTACGTTCAATGTCCAAAGCCTTCGTAAACATTCAGTTGATTTAATCGACTCTGTTACAGAAAAAACGAACGTTTTGTTATTATCAGAGACATGGTTGGACAATCAAGAAGAATGTGATATACCGAATTTTAATTGTATAGTCACTTTAAACGTGATTTTGTTCGTTCAGGTGGAGTTGCTATTTATCACAACACAAATGATACGACCAATCTTGTAACACCAAATATGTCGGTCATTATGAACAATATTCAGGACTTGCACGTAAGACGTACAAGTGTTGCAGATTTATGTGCAGCAGAGTGTGTAATGGAAAATCGCGTTACTTTAATCATGGCAGTCATATATGTCACACCGAATAAGAAATTAATAGATATTCAGAGTTCATTCATCGAGCGCTGCTAGAGTATTCTAAAGATGTATCTCAAACGCTTAGCAGATACAACAGAAATTTAGATAAACGTCCACTCATTTTGGCCGGTGATTTTAACATCAACTTCAGTAATGAAAAATCAAAACCATTGCTACAGTTTCTAGAGTAAGTATTTGATTCAAGAATAAACAATAATTCAGCAGAATCAACAACAAAATATAATACTACCATCGATGCAGTTTTTTCAAGACATTTAAATCAAAATAGAATCCCAAACATATGTTTCCTACTTCAGTTACTACAAGCCAATTATTACTACAATTGAACCTACTAACTAAGTTTATATTACATTATATTTGTTAATAATGAAAAAAATATTATTATAACTTAAAAAAAATTAAATTTAATTACAATTCCTTCACTAATTAATCGAAAGGAAATTCGTTCCACCTCTCAATTTTTTTATAAAATCTGCATTTAAAATTTTGTTTATTCGTCTGAATTATTTTGATTCGACAGATGAATTCATGGTTTTCATGAGAATTACATTAATATTCAATCATAAAGAGCTTCAAGATAGAGCAAATTTAGGTTTGGAATATTTAAACTTTTCGTTGTTATCTTCTTAGCCATTATGGCAGACGACAAGCAACAATCACAAAAGTTGATACGTCATTCGAAAGCACGGTAAATGAGGTATTTTTTGATGGAGAGAAAACATATCCATAATTAATACATTTTTCATCGATAAAATCATTGGGAAAATATGACTGATTTTGTTCACTTCAGAATCACCTCCTTACCATGCCTGCAATAAGAATTTTTTGGCGTATAGAACTTCTTATCTTGTAGCAAATGTAATGTCGTTTCCACATATATAGTCAAATTTGATGAGCCAACAAAGATAACTGAAGTATAATTGATTTTATGGAAAAACTTGAGATATTTCGTGAAATCAAGAAATGTTAAATTAAAGAATAACCATCAACATTTCGAACATGTGTTATATGACTTTTTTGTTGCAAATAACTTGTGTGAACTTCCCTTGAAGTTTGTCCCTTTTAAAAGTAGACACCCTGTATAGACAGTTTCACAAATGACATGCATATATTTTCAAATTTATTTACAGCACTTACAACAGCTCGTGCATCTATTCCTCTTACCATAGCCATCGAGATACAAAGAAAATGAAGCACATAGTATTTCTTCATGGTTAATTTCTTCAGGTGATATATTCACACTAAACTGAAGTGCTTTCACGTTGCCAATTATCGTGAAGTAAAATTGCAATTATCATGTAGCAGTTTACAGGAAAGTTTCGGTTTTATAACGTTCCTCACGGAACGAATGCATCGATTTTCAAGATAATTTTGATATTAATAACTGACCTTGGATGGTAAAAAACTATTGGTGTGGTTTCCTCAAGGAAATGTGCTAGTTTGTGTAGGTATATCGTAAAAATAATTCATGCGTGTGCTAAAATTTTTCCTAATCGCCTGGTACTTCAGAAAAATAAAAAAATTTTTCTATTAATTAAGTCTACATACTTTGAAATATGTTTTGAAAGGTGCAGTAATAAAAAATGATAGTAAACTAAGTAAATTCTTATTTAATTCCATTCAATTAATAAGTCTAGGATAATGATCAATATTCAGTTCTAGTTAATAATCAATAGGCTGGCAAAATTATATTTTTGATGTTAAATGTAGTAAAACACCTTGCACATCAATTTTTTCAAAAACGAATTTAGGCTTATGAACAACTATCAAAAATATCGAGTTTACATCAAACAATTGGAATCTCTGAATACTGTATTTGTCCATTTTGCACAACAATTAAATTTTTCAGGACGACGCTCACTGAAGGGCGGAGGTTGTGGGGAGTGCCCGCTTCTTGCCCAGAATTCTGCTTTTCTCTGCAATCACATAGAGGACGCAACCGGCATCCGATAATACCCAGTTCACCGTCCTCGCAGGATTCAAGTAGAGTGCAAGCGTCTCGACGACCGACGTTCCGACATGGAACAAGGTTACTGGCGTCGTTGATAGACTTAAACCTCGTGCCAATTTTGAAGAGTTCAGGGGTAGCAAGTCGGAACGAAATGCCACCTCCCGAATAGAAAGTTTGAAGCTCCCTCACATAACACTCGTTTCACTTCAGAGCTTCAATTTTACCCAAACACAGAAAATTGAGTGGATACACATGGCACATGAACACGTAACAACGATCTTCGAGGTAGTTTAACAATAACCCTTTGGTCAGAAATTTCCCTTTCACACACCTACTATCTAATCAAAATATTATAATCTGTGCGCATAATATCGTTGTTCAGGGATGTCTTGTTGGGACATTCTGAAGACACAGGGGTTATGGTGCCGGTTATTTAACTTTATATTCATCATAATATTTATATCTAATAATATAGTTGTTCAGGAATGCCTTGTTGGAAGAAACGGGGTTGTTGTGTCAGTATATAATTGTGGATCCACAACTCATTCACTCTAAATACTTTGAATTCTCAAACAAAGTACCATTGTTAACCAAATATAGATTCAAATAAATGAAATGAAGGTAAAGACTCCTACATGTATGAAATATGTTAAATGGCCAATTCAGATTGAAGTAAACAGATCGTCCCTAGCTGGAGCATCAATACAGTAAAATCCACCCATGAATAAAGAATACATGATACAAATAATACTCACATTGACCTCAGGTAATTCAATACAATACAATAACTTCACATGTTAGAGCAGCTCAGTCGACTTCTCTTTGTGTCAATCCTTAACTTTTAATGGGCAATGGCGTTCTATTTCTAACAAAGCAAACTGGACGCTCTTAAGCCGCCGAACAACAACTCTGGAGAGAACCATAGACTCTTACTCCTACCATCGACAGTAAAAAGTAGGCATAAAATTTCCTAGGTGGTTCTACCCGCTTAATTCTCTCCTACTAAAATATGTGGATCCATATACAAAGTCGCTTACTTTTTATGGATATCAAATATTGATTCCGTAAATAAAACATAATTTCTAATTGCTCATTTCTACTCTACTTAAATAACATCAAGATTTCTAAATAACATAGCAAATGATCATAGCTTATTCGATTATTTTTTTCCCAAGAAATCAAAAAGGTTGGTGTCAAGTCCTGCTTTCAGTCCAAGAACGTCCAAGCCAAGTATTTGGGATTCTGTTGTTGGTGGTGGGGGTGGTGGCTGTTGAATGATAATTGGTCTGCGAACCATTTTGGGCACTGGATCTGAAATCTAAAAGCAGTACCTTAGTTTAAGTCTTTCCTGTTCATTCGTACGGATAATTCATCAACCTGATATATATTACTGTAAGTCGACAGCTTATAACTTGAAAACCAAAATATAAAATGAAAACATTCAATTAAATCGGTCTTTACTTGATGGAAATCAGAGAAATAGCGAGGAAGAGTTTCGACCACAGCGCATGCAAATTTTGGGGCATGCATTTTTTGGTGGATTTTCGGCGAAAAATACGCATGTGAGCGATGAAAACTGTATCGAAGTAAACATAGTTACTCCATAGTAGGATGTTGTAGGAAAGGTTACTATAAACAAGGCTATAATAGACCTGAATTAATGAACTATATAAATATGCATGGACCAATTCGAATTCTTATAAACATATATATCTCAGAAGTTGAATAATGTGATTCCAAGATTTCGTTAAGATTATTTTTCATACCGAAGTAAATACAGACATTACATTACATTTACCACGACTTTGTTTGACTGCCCCAACCTGCGAACTGGCCTTTAATTGCCTTGCAACTCCTTGACCTCAATCGAGCAAAAAGCACAAGCAGAGAGCGAACTAAGTGAACGTGAATCATTTATGAATAGTTAAATAAGAGTGGTCCCAGCACAGAGCCTTTAGTGAACCCCACTGCAAGCTAAGGTTCAATATCATATATGCAATAGGTAAGTGATTTGTTCTTTTCTTACTGATGAAGTTTCCATAAGAAGCAACTAGATTGTGATGAAGAAGAAATGTGAGGCTATATAAATATAGAAATGAATATTCATAAGAACTAATTGAAACTTACTTCTGAAGCTTTTATAATTATGATTGAAAAATGGAAAATTTATATATTATAGTTTAGTATTTCCTTATATCTCACACTGCAAAAAAATACTGTGGTAGAAAGTCTTATATGTTTCGATTAAATGAATGTCCGAATAACATCGGTGATCTGCGATAGACCATCAACAAACTTATCAATGTTGAAGGAATTAGGCTGAAATCAGAATAACGTTTTAGATATGTAAGCTTGGTTCACCTCAGTTATGAAATCAATGAAGTTTTTGTATATTAGCTACCTGCCATATGTTTAAAGTAATAGGAAACAATCGAGCAAATCTAGGCTTAATGAAATATCCTGCTGAAAGAACAATTTTTTAATCTTGAAACAAGTATACTGGAAGAATACAATCTGTTCGACAGCAATGTCTTATTTAATCCCCAATAATATTAGGTTTTCACATGATAAATTTGTTCATTTATTAATGATACAATTGTTAATATTATAGTTTCCAATTGCCAATGAGTGCATCTTACATATAAACTTGTGTAAGCGTCTTAAATATTTAAATATCAAGAATTTATGTTTAGTATTTTAGGCTCAATTTCCACTTGTTGCACTTATGGATTAGAAATAAAAATTTGATATTATTTGAAAAAAATCGATTGATTTCTTTTTTATGGATTTTATTATCAAATATATCCTTAAATATTCACATTTTGATTCATTATCTGGTATAACTTTCATTGAATAATTCCATTCAAGCTAAAACACATGGTACACATGGTAATGATTGTCTTTATATTTTTGGAGTAATAAAATATTCGAAAATATAATATCAATACGTGGATATACTTGTTTTATAGAACCTCATATTCCTATAAAATTGACAGTTCAAGACAAAATTTTCGCATAATTACCTCATAATTTTAAGTTGAATGAAAATTAATAAATTGAACTAATGTATCATGATTAATATAAATAACATTAATGAAAAATATTTTTAATGTGAAAAGCCTTTTTTTTACGTTAACTAACAGATATAATGCAATTGATGGGATTGCCTGAAAAAAGTTGACCTTGAAGACTGATGGGTAGTAAATGGAATGAAGATACTTCAAAAGGCGTTCATATTACTAGTTTTCATGTTTGAAGTGAAAACACAAAAAGAGAAAACTTGCATCCATTAAGAAAATTGTAGAAGACTAACAGATTAAATCTGTTTTGATATTCAAATTTTGTTATATTTCTTCTATCAAGTAAAAAGCCTTTTTCTATTTTACCTGTAATAAAACATGAATTTAAAATGGAAATTCAATTTTCGTGGCGTATAAAAGAAAACATTGTGTAATATATATATTGTTATTAGACGAAAAAAAAAAACAGTTCAAAATATGAATCAATTAAATGTTCTCAATATATGAGAGTATGGAAAATGAAAGAACGCATTTTCTGAATATTTGAATGAATTTAAATTAACAAGAAATCACTGAAATTGAATTCACTATCATACATGAGCCTTGAATCTATCGTAAATTTATATGTTCTGAAATCTGAATAATGGCAACAATTTTTGCCAAAGTATCTACACAACTCCAAATGATAAACAGCGGCCTTTTAAATATTAAATAAAATAATAAGAAGAGATATTTTAACTTGATAGAAGGATTAGTACCAAATTTAAAAAATAAAACAGATTTATTCTCCTATAAATTTTAATTAAAAAAATTTCATTCAAAAACTTTTAGAATTAAATTAACGTCTTATGAGCACTGCTTATATTTAATAGACATATAAAATTAAAACTCTTTATATAATATCAAATGAAATAAAAAAATTCAACAAATATAAATTGTCCATTAAAATTAATAAATAAATATTTGAGGGAGACCAAATTTTTTTTCGGATCTTAATTCATGAAAACAAAATTTTGTCTCCCTTAAATATTTATTCATTAATTTTAATTGACAATTTATATTTGTTGGATTTTTTTGATTTCATTTGATATTATATAATGAGTTTTTATTTTATATGTCTAATAAATATAAGCAGTGCTTATAAGACGTTAATTTAATTCTAAAAGTTTTTGAATAAAATTTTTCGAAATTAAAATTTATAGGAAGCTAACAGAATAAATAGGGTTTGATTTTCAAATTTCAAATATTATATTGAACTGATTTAATTAATTTGATATTGTTAAAAGAAATTTGCTCGAATAACGTTGTAATATGAAATTTGTAGTACTTACAATAGGGTCTATTTCTCTATGTACTACCACTTGGTATGGAATACAGGAAACTGCATAAATAGCAGCGAAAAAGAAGAGTAGACATATTCTTAAAGGTTTCATCTTCACAGCTATTCCGATCAGTTGATTCAACTAATGATGGTAGAAAAGACTTAATGTAAGTTAGAAAGTTGCATCTGTTTAAATACTCTTCCATATCTGCCCTCTAGTTCGAACGGGAAAAATGAAGAGGAAAATATTTTGAGATAATTGTAGGATTGAGGAAGTTAATTTCTCATATTATCTTCAATCGTTAATAAGATATTGTCAAAGTTCCCTTTAGATGGAAGTGTACGGATATGAAATTATCATTTTTTCTGATTTTCCCTTACATGGCAAATTAAATTTTTTTATTCGGAAGAAGTGTGGACCTAAAATACGATTATTAATTGGGGATTGCCATATTATATATGGTGCGTCTAGAAAGTATCCGGAATTTATTATTTTTCAAAATTTTAATATACTTCTTTTTTGTAAGATTCTAAGACAAAAGTAATGCATAAAATAGGTTGTGCAGATAATCGGCTATGGCCAAAGTTGCATGGCAACACTATTTATCAAACATTGTTGATTGTCAACAGGTATACAATTCATGAAATGATGTCGCAACTGGAAAAAAGAAAACAGGTAGAATATTTGTATAGAAAAGGTTAAAAATCCTACCAAAACAACCTGTTACCGTTGAAATTTCCCACCAAAATAATGGTTTGGGGAACAAAATCTGATCGTGGTGCTACGCCTCTCTGTATAGTTGATGGTACCATTAGTAGTGAAAAGTATTGTGGCATTTTAAACGATTTTCTCCATCTCCAGAGGAGTAACGTTTTCAGCAGGATAATGCAAGATGCCATACTTCTGCCTATACTCAAGCTTGGATGCAATAACATCAAGTGACAACCATTTCATGGCCAGTAGCTTCACCAGATCTTAGTCTCATTGAAAATATATGGGGACTAATGAAGATTTAATTTGAACGAGCAGCACCACAAAATAAAGATGATTTAATTCAGTCAGTTTTATAGTCCTGGACTACACCGAATATTATGGGATAATATAGTTTCGGGTGTACCTCGACGTTCAGTCAAGTGTTTACAGTTAAATGGAGGTTGTATAAGTAAATAAGATGAATATTTTGTTATTATTTTCTGATTCAAGAATTAAAAATTGTAAACTAAATCATTATAATTGAGCTTTGTTTTTTCCGGATACTTTCTAGACAGACTATATAAAATTCATAACAGTATATTCAAAAAATATAGGAAATGGTTTATTACTGGGAAGTTAAAACCTCGAAATGAAAAAAAATTATATATTCAACTCTAGAACTATTATTTTATTTATTTCAAGAAGAAAAATATTATTATTCATTAAGAGATCCTTGATGTCTTGAAAAATTGCTGGAATACATCTACTAATCAGTATCAAATAGTTTTTCATGTGTCATCGTAAATACTTCCGCAAAAAAAGAAGGTCGTGTTTATTAAGTCGACCAAGCTTCGATATTTTCTTGCACGAGTAATTTGATCTACTAGTAGTTAGTTCAAGTTAAATTTTTATTCAAGATTGTGTAAGGTATTACCGCGGAGTGAAATATCTGTCTGTTGCCATGTCTGTAAACTACTTAAAAAAGGACGAAACTCTCAAACTTCCCTTGTTGAAGAGGTTGGGTGTGCCGCTAGATGATTTGAAAAGAGACGTAGAAATTTTCAGAAACTGGGCAAAGCAGGAGAAACATTTGCCCCAAGATTTTCTGAATGGTGAGCATAAAATTGAAGAAAGTTTTCGAAAACTGCAAATATAAAGTGAACAAAAGTTTACATTATAAAAATAACACATTTATTTGTTCAAAGTAAGTTGAATGATTTGGTACGTGATTTGGGGTTATCAAAGCCACAGTCAGAACTTCTTGGTTCCTGCCTTAAGGAATGGAAATTAGTATGCAACGAAACGGAAATTACGAATTTCAGTAAAATAAATGTTCCGTTTTCGGCTTTCTGCAGGATGGAAAATTTGTTGTGTGCGTGTACTGATATTTATAGTTTAATGCAGGGCTTGATATTGAGCATTCCCCCTAGGAGTGGCGTTTATATATGCGTTCGTCTAAATACAGTTTAAAAGCTGTGTTATTGCATAATAGGAATTTAAAACCATTCAGTGACAATAAGAGAAATTTATGAAAATATGCGCACTCTTCTGGATAAAATAAACTACAACACGTATAAATGGCAGATATGTGGGGACTTAAAAATTAAAGGAGATTTAGTGACATTTCAGGGAGGACTTACAAAATATTACTGTTTTCTTTGTCTATGAGACAGTCGTGCAGTTAATCAGCATTATTTAACAAAAATGTGGACACAAAGAAGAGTATTTCAACCGGGATTTCAAAATGTTAAATTTAGACCTCTTGTAGACCCCCTAAATGTTCTTCTGCCTCATCTTCAGATTAAATTTGGGCTGATGAAAAACTTGTGAAGGCTATGAATAAAGATGGCGATGGATTAAAATACTTAAAACAAGTCTTTCCGAAATTAAGTGATGCAAAATTAAAGGAAGGCATTTTTATTGGACCACAAATCAGAAAATTGCTGGATGATGTTAATTTTACAGAGAAGCTTACCAGGCAAGAATTTAGAGCATGGAACTTATTTGTAGTAAGAAGATTTTTGAGCAACAATATGGATGCAAACTACCAACATTTAGTTGATGAACTATTAGATGCCTACAAATCGCTTGATGTCCGAATGTCATCAAAAATTCATTTCCTCCATTCACATCTGTCATTTTTTCCTGAAAATTTTGGAGCAGGGTGAAAGAATTAGGACAATAGAAATTCGACTCCTCATAAAAGAAATCAATATAATTTGATTAGTATTCTAAGTCAATATTTTTAATCTTCATGTATTTTGTAATGTATGATACGTTTAGTAGGTGCAAAACTGAATAAAATCGATATATACGGTTAAAAATTTCAGAAATAAGTTTTTTCAATACACATCATATATTGTAACCTCAATTTTGGTATTTAAGAAGAAAACCTCACGTGTTACAACTTCTCTTCTTTTTTCTCATTTTTGTATTTGGATACGTCCATTCTACCATAATATGCAATCCAGCTTAATGTTACAACCAAATTTTTTTTTTGTCTAGCAGTTTAATTAATAAGTGAAGAAAGAAAAGAAACTTTTATCCGATATTAATTTATTATATATGTATTTCTTTTTTTTCCTGGGATTAAAAATAATTTATTGCAGATGATGCATTCATAGAGCGTCTATTGTTGAACAATAAATTCAGAATTGAGCAGTCTAAGATCAAATATGACAATTATTTCACGATGAGAGGAATATACACCCTTCTGTACGATGGAATTGAAAACGTGGTACCATCTACAGTACCCGTGTAAGTATTTTTTCAGTGGGAAGAAAAATTGCCCATATTTCTAAATTAGAACTGTCAATCTGAATCAAATTGAATAAATTTCTAAGCCTCTTTAAGTTCTCAATAAAAAGTTAAAACTTTACTGTGGAAACATGGTTTGTATAATAAAATAATAAGAGGAGGTTGTTTACTTGATAGAAGGATTCTTACAAAATATAAATATCAAAACAGATTCATTCTGAAAGCCTCCTAAAAATTTTAATTTAAAAAAATTTTATTCAACAACTTTTAGAATTAAATCAATGTCTTATATATAAGCACTGCTTAAAATAAGTAGACACACAAAATCAAAACTCATTATCTAATATCAAATGGAATGAAAAAACCACGAAATATAAATTATCAATTAAAATCACTAAATAAATACTTGCAGGAGACAAATTTTGTTTCTGATCTTATATTTATGAAAACCAAATGTTTTTCAAAAACGCAAAACACAATTTTAAGAACTTACAGAAATCTAATTTTTTTGAATATTTAATATGTTTAAATATTTATATACGTTGCTTCGAAAATCTTTCAAAACATGTGGTACATCCTAAAAAACCATTTGAAATTAAATAATATCTTCATCATTCCTGCTTCACATTCAAAAAATAAAATCAATTAACAAAAAATATCTTTCCAGACAGACCTCGTGGTATCCTTGTTGAACAAACACTAAAATTAGAGAACTTCAAGAGTCATTTAATTATTTTAATATTTACAGATATATTCTGTTAGCCTTCTACATATTTAATTTAAAAAAATAATTGATTTTATTTTTTGAATGTGAAGTAGGACTGATGAAGACCTTATCTAAATTCTAATTGTTTTCTGAAGATATAATACACGATTTGAAAGATTTTTTAAGTAAATTATTTAAATATATTAAATATTTGAAATAAATTAGTTTAGGAGAAGTTCTTAAAATTGTGTTTTGCATTTTTGAAAAACATTTAGTGTGTTCATTAATATGGAGTCAGTCCATTCATCAAAGAGAAAACAAAATCTAAAACGCTTTTAATTGATCCACAGTTTTGTTATCTTTCCTTTCTTATAGTTATTTCTTGGTAAATTTCAATTTCAGAGCTAAAATACCTCTCAGAAATCTTACTCACGACGGCAAACGAATACTTTTGATTTGTGCTACGAATGTTACCGAACCCAACACAGATTTTCATGAGTGCATGAAATTTCAAATGGCCGTTTCAGAAATTGTGAACAAGTACTGTTTTTGTGACGGAAAAGTTATAATCATTGACTTCAAAGGAGCGAAATCAAGCCTCTTCAAGAATTTTGATGTGTTTATGTTACACCAGCATATAAAGATGATAAAGGTGAGAAGAACTTCTTGTACTTACTAGTCCACACATGTATTATTATTATTATTATTTATCACTATAAATAGTGATAGTGGTAGGGTGAACACTGCGTCCTCGCGGACTATTGTGGTTCACCCCTAATTTGTATTTCGAGATCCAGTTTTTGGATAAAACTGATAATCTTGTTCGGGGGTGATTTTTTCAAGTCGCAGTAGGCTATAATATCCTGACCAAAGACCTCAAATCTCATGCGATTTAACGCTGGCCATTCTGAGACGATGTGCATGGCTGTTTCAGTGTTCTCAAGGCTCAGCCTGCATTCATCGTCTTCAGCCAGACCGATTTTGTGCAAATGCGCTTTCAGGCTGCAGTGACCTGTCATAATTCCGACAAGTATTCTGAGTTTGGCCTTTTTCAGACCCAGCGCTAGTTCTGCCTTCTTTTGGTTCGCTACCAGAGGCAGCCTGACTCCAGCAAACGCCAGCCGATCTGCCTCTTCGTTACCCGAATAGTTTGAGTAGCTCGGTATCCAAACAAGAGTTATTCTGTTATGCATACCGAGCCAGTTTTTAGAGCTTTTAGTACTGACTGACTATCGCTAAATATTTTGATTTTGCTGTGGTGGATTTGCCATATTATCAGCAGATCCGCCGCGGTTTCAATGGCAAATAGTTCTGCCTGGAATATGGTTACGTATTGACCGAGACTGCTGACCGAGATGCTGATTCTCGGTTTGCTTTCATAGACTGCCGTTCCGTTTGTCGTTCGCGAGCTGTCTGTGAACAAGCCAAGGTCGGTTCTCAATAGAACCTGAGCATGCTGGGTCCAAGTTTTCCCGGTTAGGGACGATTACTTCGAAGTGCCGTTCTGGGCTCGTGATTTTTGACATTAGATCCGAGGGCATCGATAGAGTCCTGTCAAAAGCTCGTCCAGCAGTCCTGAGCCTTCCATCACTATTGCCTCTGACCTGTCGATCGCCAGTTGATGTAGTTTGTATGTGGTTCATTTCACCTCCATCTGCACGAGCAGGTGCAGTGGTGGTACATTCAGTAGAACCTTCATGGCTGCCGTGGGTGTGATGCGAAACGCACCTGTAATTGCAAGACAAGCCATGTCTATGTAGTCGAATGAGCTTATGTTGGATCTGAAAAATTCAGTGTTATCGCATCTTAACCATTCTCGGAGGTCTACGAGTTTCTTCTCCTTCGCATGGATCACTTTCATTCTCTTAACCGTCATCATTACTTGCCTGTCTTTGTGTATTCACCTCATCATCTCCACGTTTATTATTTTCTCGATTTTCAGCATCCTTCGGTAATCCACACCTAAAATGTCTCTAATCTCCTCACATCAATCATCTTCAGTGTCCAAGCTCTCATTCCAGCAAAGAGACAGCACATAGCAACTCATCAGACGGATTTTTAATTCAGGATTTAAATCTAGGGGTCAGAAAAGTCTTATTCTTGTAAATGTGCCTCTGCCTTGTTCGATTCTTATTCTTTTTGTGAGCTGTGGTTGTTATCGTTAATAGTTATGTCTAGGCATAAATGGGTTTGGATAAGTGGTTCAACTAGCCCCACCGTAAACATATATAAGCAGATCCTGATGTTAGATACCCTTGAAGCCAAACGAATATGCTTTGGTTGGACGATTTTATCGATTGCTAGCTAGAATGTAGTCATGAAGTTTCAGGTTGTCCCCGCCATGAAATACGATGGCTTGTTATTGATTATAGGGATCGACTTGTCTGCGTACATATGAGTTTTTCTTGAGAGGTCGTTGCTTGTTGATTGTTTTCAGATGTTATGGTAGTTCTAACAAAAGAATTAGCAGTTTTTTGTTTTCGAAAGTGTTCAAAGTTCTTATTTCTGAAGCATCAATGAAAGTTTAGGTGGACTTGAATACACCATAGCGTATTCTTGGATACCTACTGGAAACCGAGTAGAGCAACCACTTGTTTCATCAATCGTTGTGATTGCTGATCGGATGATATGTAAAAATTGGTTGTTTGCCGTCGATTTGAACAACACGTGTTGATTTTCACTATAGAAATATTCAAAACTGTGCTTCAAGCTGGAACGTGCAATTGTCGATGGGGTAATTTAAAATAAAAATTATTCAAGTATTTATATTATTATATATTCAAAATGTGATCTTGCCTGATGATGCTACTGTGATAGCGAAACAATTGTTGTGAACATAACACTAAAAATTTGTGAAAATCAGAATAACCTTATTTAAATATTATTTAATATGGATTTTCACCAAGTAAAGACTGATACAATTCAATATTCAAGTATTGTTGTGTTAGCTTCATTCAAGGTTAATGTGTTATTCAAGCCAGAAATTGTTAATACTTATAAGGATCTAAATGTATCCACCAATAGAGTTGTAAAACATGTAAACATCAAATGAACCTGTTAACTTCCACTTATCCATTGTGTGAAATATCCATCACAAACAAATAACAGTTCACTATCCAAGGTAGGTAGATCTGGGAATGATCTCTTTAATAACAATAATTTCAATTATTGTTATAAGTGGCCTCATCATCAGTTGTTTATATTGAAATAATAAATAAGTCGAATCAAAAACTATCAAAAAAGCACAGAATAAACTGCAATATGTAGATCAAAAGTTAAAAAACCAAACGCAAATGAGAATTGTAACATTTTTCCAAGTAGAACAAATTTACTTTATTTTTTCTATCTTCTTTCAGAATTGTTTCAGTGGCAGGATTTCAGTTCTTCATGTGATCAATACGACAAATTATGCTAATATGATACTGACAGGAATAAAAATGATTATGCAAGGTGAAGTCCTTTCGAAGGTACATGATATGAATCCATTTGATTTTTATAGCTACTCGTAGATGAATTTTCGTGTCCATTTAAAAATTACATAAGTGCGTTTCATCACTTTCGTTCATACCAAATGAACAATTGTTTATAGAATTATTGTTTGAATAGCATATATCTTTCAATAATCCTTTCAGTATATTATGTTTTTTACTGCTTTATATTATTTGAATGATATACCCGAAAATTAAAATATTTCACTGAAAATTGGTTCTTATTCGAATAGTTTATTTGTTTATACATTTAATGAATAATTCGATAAAGTCTTAACATGGCTTGAGAACTATAAAATGTTCTTCAAAATAAAATAAGAAGGAACGGTTTTTTACTTGATAGAAGGATTATTACAAAATTTGAAAATCAAAACAGATTTAATCTGTTGTCTTCTACAATTTTAATTTCAAAAAATTCTTTGAAGAAACTTTAAGAATTAAATTAATGTCTTTATAAGCACTGCTCATATTTAATAGACGTCAAAATTCATCATACAATATCAAACGGAATTAAGAAAAACCAACGAATATAAACCGTCAATTAAAATTAAAATATAAATAAGCAAACATTTTTTGTTTCGTTCCAGGCATGCGTAATGAACTCTTCAGACAAACTTACGAAGCCCTGTTTGTTACAAAATGTACTGTTTTCCGATCCCATATGAATGAAAAATAACTCTTTCTCAAAAATATAAAACATAATTTCAAGAACTTCTCAAAAACTAATTTATTTGAAATATTCAATATATTTAAATAAATTACTTCAAAAAATCTCAAAACATGTAGCACATTCTCAAGAAATAATTAAAGTTACGATAAGATCAGTTCAACATTACATATAAAAAATAATAAAATCAATTAAACAATGTATAGACTTACTCAGTGAATCTTAGGAATACACGGTCCTCAACAGAAATAAAAGTACACACCTTTATAAATCCAAGGTACTTATGTTCCAAGTTCACAGAAAATCATACAAAGCTTATAAGGCACTTGGCCCCAGTTAAAACCGTTCAACACTGTATAATGAATTTCTTTATTTAAAAAACCTAATATAATTATATATTATATATAAAATAAAATAAGAAGGAACGGTTTTTTACTTGATAGAAGGATTATTACAAAATTTGAAAATCAAAACAGATTTAATCTGTTGTCTTCTACAATTTTAATTTCAAAAAATTCTTTGAAGAAACTTTAAGAATTAAATTAATGTTTTTTATATGTAATGTTGAACTGATCTTATCGTAACTTTAATTATTTCTTGAGAATGTGCTACATGTTTTGAGATTTTTTGAAGTAATTTATTTAAATATATTGAATATTTCAAATAAATTAGTTTTTGAGAAGTTCTTGAAATTATGTTTTATATTTTTGAGAAAGAGTTATTTTTCATTCATATGGGATCGGAAAACAGTACATTTTGTAACAAACAGGGCTTCGTAAGTTTGTCTGAAATGTTTGCTTATTTATATTTTAATTTTAATTGACAGTTTATATTCGTTGGTTTTTCTTAATTCCGTTTGATATTGTATGATGAATTTTGACGTCTATTAAATATGAGCAGTGCTTATAAAGACATTAATTTAATTCTTAAAGTTTCTTCAAAGAATTTTTTGAAATTAAAATTGTAGAAGACAACAGATTAAATCTGTTTTGATTTTCAAATTTTGTTCTTCAAAATACTTTGGTGTGTGTTCAAATTCCTTATTTTGGATGATTTAGACGGACTTACTGAATTACTTCTTTTTAGATCAAAATACATGAAAGTATGGAATCTCTCCATAAGGAAATACCTCCGTGTCTTCTCCCTGCAGAGCTGGGTGGAGATGATATATCTGTGAAGGAGTATCTTGGTAGGAGAACAAGTTGTTTACCTGCAAATTTGTCATCTTTTCGTATTTAGTTACCTGAGTAAACTCAGATAATATACTGCGAATATTCTAATGTAGCATTGGACTGTATGGAAATGTTGTATCTTGAAAGATATCGAAAAAGTTGCTTCATTATACGCCAGATAGGCAATTTTGAATAAGGATATAATTTAAATATTAAAATAATTCATAGACTTGTTCCATTAATAGGTTCAAATAGTTATTTGTGAAGAAAAAAGATCATTTCCAAAATTCTTAAGTAGTCAAGTTGAAAAGAATAACCATTAGAATATACAAGTATCGCATTTATCAGTCTAAAATTGAACTTTTCAATCATATAATGCTGAATCAACTCATATTTTGTTTTTTGTCTCAATGAGAAACTTCCTGATGCTTTCATTTTGTTCTTTATTTTTCAGTTATGTGGGACGGCATTATTGACGAAGAGTCATCGTTTTTGAAAAATCTGCGGAATCAAGTTGCTGATGAATCCCTCAGAATTGGCTCTACCCATTTTCAGTCTGATGGATTTGGCGTTGATGGTACTTTTAAGAAGTTGAATTTAGATTAAATGATACAACAAATCAAATATTGTTAGTATCACATAACATAATCTGCTTCCAAAAATCTGGTTGTTTTTCGAAAAGTAAAAGAATTAGGTAGTTTTGTCAATTTTTTTGATATATTTTTCTGAGGATTAGAAATGATGAAAGTATGACTATTTTTGCCTAATATCGTACTTGATTGATGTTCCCTTTTGTCTGTAACAGAAATAATTTCATTTGGAGTATTGGTACGTATTCCACTCGTATGGCAACCAAAAATACCATGTACATGTTATGGTCAACGAAAACAAATTAATCTTTATTCATTTAATAGACACCTCATTTTGATATAGATTTGGTAACCGAATCTACCGCTAGAGGGCGACGTCTGAACCGAAAAGTATCCTAGAATCAGAAGACAAACTTTTCTAGATACATTGTAGGTGACACTACAAAATTTTACGTTTTTGAATTATTTGAATAGAAAAGTTTTCGTGAATTAAACTTATAATCGTAAAATTTATTCATTTTTGAAAATATTGTAATGGATTTTGATCTGAAGTTATAAATAGATCCAGAAATATGTCTTAAGAACATCACTAAAACATATAATTTAATTTGAAAGAACATTAATCAGCTAAATTTCATAAAAATGAAAGAAAATTGGAAATTTTGGAAGGGATCTAACATCTTTTTCAATATTAATACATATTATCTTCAATAGGTTTTTGGAATAAAAAGTTTGTAAAACATTGATGTATTCTTTGATAGGAAGTACCTATCAAATATAATTCAGGTTGAAATTTCTCTAAAACCTTATTCTAGTATCATGTTCGTATCGATTTTCGTTCAACAACAAAGTATATAGGAAATTTTCACCAGTATGATTGAATTGATCGAATGCAGTGAAATCAAAAACGAATAGAAAAGTTCAGGGTAAATATCGAACCAGACAAATATGAATGGATGGGATCTATTTTTGGAAACTAAATAAGCATCATTTATATTTCTTTAGCTGAAATCATACGAAAACCTAGAATTTACAGCAAATATGAATTAATTTAATGAAGCCGAGAACTGCTGTCATAAGATATAAATTATTAAATACTTCACAATTCGTATCTGGAAGGGATTTTAATATTGCGAAAGATACTTACAATCAGAAATACGCTATAAATTTCATTTGGAAAATTATCGAGAAAAAACTCTATATTTCCCCGATATGGCGCCTTCGGATCATTTTTTGTTCCGGTCATTGCAAAATTTTTTGGACGGTAAAACCTTTACTTCAAATCAAGAGGTCAAAAATTATCTGTATCAGTTTTTTGCCAGCAAAGATCAAAAATTTTATGGCCGTGGAATCACGTTACTACCAGAAAGACAGCAAAAGTTGTTATCAGATTGGCTAATATATAATTTATTAAAATATTCATTCATTAAACGAAAATTTTCTTTCATTTTCCGAAAAAAAAAACGAAATTACTTTCCGAACAACCCAATATTCTTATGGAATTATAAGTGGTTCTCTGAATGTAATCGGAAGATTTTGAACGATTTTGATATTTGGAGTGGCCAAAATATTTTGCGTTTCTTAAAAATGATTTTTGAATTACCTAGTTTTAATTTTCAAGTGTTGATTCGTTCGAATCAAGATAAACAGACCAAAAATGTTTGCAACTTGTACTATCGAAAATGAAACGAAAAATCAACAGAAGACGAAAAAAAGCGTTCTTGATTTCTTTCTAATTATTTTAGGCGTTATGTTTTCTTTCAATCTATATTCGTTAATTTCGTAAATATCTGGTGTTTTTTTAGAGTGATAGAACTTTCGAAAGGGATAACTGTGATGTGACAAAAGGTAGAAGCCATGTTGTTATGACATTTCTGTTCAGTAAGCATTGACAAATTATCATGGAAAGACTCACGTAGCAACAACGTTTGCAAATGGTTGAAATTAATTTTCAAAATCAGTGTTCTATTCGCCAAACTTTTAGAGCACTTCATGAAATTTATGGTTTACATAATCGTCCATCAGAGCAGCTTATTCGTCGAACTATCGATACATTTCGGATAACATTTTCTCTACTCGATGCAACAACAACAACAAGACAAAGAACTGTACGCACAGAAGAAAATATTGCTGCTGTAAGTCATAGTGTTAATGATGATCCAGATTTGTCTATTCAACGACGTTCACAACAAGGTGGACTCTGTGCATGGAAAATTTTACGTGAAGATCTTGGTCTACACCTATACAAGATCCAACTGGTTCAAGAACTAACGCCACTTGACCATAATAAGCGTCGTTTGTTTGCTGATTGGGCCCTAGAACAGCTTGAAGTTGATCCATTTTTTTACAGTAAAATTGTGTTTAGTGATGAAGCTCATTTCTGGTTGAACGTCTATGTAAACAAGCAAAATTGTCGTATATGGAGTGAAAACAATCCTCAAGAAGTTCTGCAGGTTCCATTGCATCCTGAAAAATGGACTGTATGGTGTGTTTTACACGCTGGGGGCATCTTCGGTTCATATTTTTTTAAAAACGATGCTGGAGCTAATGTTACAGTGAATGGTGCTTGTTATAGATCGATGATCAATAATTATTTGTTTCAAAATTTGAATGGTATCTACCCAGAAGTGTTTTGGTTCGAACAAGATGATGCTACACCTCATGCTGCTACCGTAGCAATTGATTTATTGACAGAAAGATTTGACGATAACATTATTCGAGAAATGGTTCAATTAATTGGCCTCCAAGATCATGCGACATAACTCCACTGGATTATTTTCTTTGGGGTTATGTCAAGTCATTGGTTTATGCTGATAAATCAGGAACAATAGACGCTTTGGAAGCCAACATAACTCGTGTTATGGATTAAATAAGGCCTGAAATACTGGAAAAAAGTGGTCCAAAAATGGTCTGGTCGAATGCGGTTCCTCAGAGACAGTCGTGGCGGACATATGCCGGAAATTATTTTTAAAACATAAATGTCATGAAATTATCTTTAAAATAAAATGAAATTTAGCTTCAATCTTGATTTAAATGTGTTTTATTTCAATTTAAAGTTCTATCAGTCTAAAAAAAAAACACCCCATACATCCTAAATTTATCATTGTATCTAATAAACCGAGGAAACCTTGGGAATGAAAATTAGAACGTGGATTTTCAAGTTCAAAGTTGGCAAAAACTTGAACAAAAGTGTGATATACTAGACTTTCTGTATATCTTGTGCATTTTCACTACCGTTAACAAAAATTTGTAAGTTCGACAGCCGATGAGAATTTGTTTATAGGAAGGGCTTTTCTAGGACATGCACGATACGCTATTAACATGGAAAATCATGAAACACCGAATGGAAAAAAGACAGGACCAGAACAAGATGAAACTTGTAGACATTATCATTAAAAAATCTGGTTTAAACTTCGGAAATGGCGTGCAAAACTGCACATACATTTATTGCGTGCTATTGCAAAAAAATTGTTTCATTGTAATTTTATAATAAATATCCATTCGGGCGTTTGGACTCCAATATTTATGTAAAATACACTCGTTGTGGGGGTACTCTAGATGAGCCCCCCAAGAGCTTGCTAAAAATTTGAAATCAAGGGCCGAGAAAACTTTGAAAAACAGCTCTAAATTTTCACAAATAATGCCAAAACGAGTATATTGCGTTATGATCACTGATTCTAATAATGTTCGTCAAATATCTGATAGCTAAGTTCACCATGCCCTGTTTCTTTCGAAAAACAATTTTCATCAAACGAAACTGGATAATTTACTTGAAGTAAATACTATTTTGCCTCTTCTTTGGCACCTTTGATGTTAATAGTAGAAACTGCTATGCTATAACCCTTGTATTTTTTAAACTATTTCCTATGAACGATTATTGCAAATATTGTTGAGACTGCTTACAATAAAATGAATATTTTTAGAATATATACAGAAATCAATGCTAATGATCGAATTTTAAAAAAATTGAACGCACTCTCGTCTGAGATCACCCAAATTAATTTTTGCTATAGAACTTAAAAAAAAAATAAATAAAAATGAAATTATAGGATGAAAAATGGTAAAAGGCGTACAACGACAATGTTCTGGTATTAGAAAGGAAGAGTAAGCTAGAAAATTGTATCATCTTGTGGATTCTCATCACAATTCTGATCAAAATTTGCTCTCAATATTTCTGAAACTACAAGAGTTTCTGATAAAAATTGAAAAAAAAAAATATTTAAATATTTTAATATTTGCAGATATATTCTGTTAGCCTTCTACATATTTAATTTCAAAAAATAATATTTAACATTATAACTTCAAGAATTAAATTAATGTCATATAAGTAACATTCTTTATACAGATGGTCCTTGTGCTATAACAGAGGCCGTTAAATTGCCTTTCAATCTTTAAGATCAATGGTAAACCATAGAATCATTTATTTTGAGGCATATTAGACTCTATTTAAATGTTTCAAGTTTTCTGAATTGAAGGGTAAGTAAATACTTTTGTAGATTGATGTTATATTTTATTGAATAATATGATTGAGTACTGACGAAGCAAAGTCTCTCTTAAAACTTGTTTTTTAGTTATATTTTTACATATCTTGAGATTTTCTAAAAAGTAACTTAGTTAGATATCCAATAATATTGAATATTCTAAGTAAGATAGCTTTATGACGAAATTCTTAAGATTATGCTTAACATTTTTAAAAGATATTTGTTTTCATAAGAGGGATGTGCAGAAATAAAATTTTGTCTACTCAAAATATTTGATTTATAAGATTTTTGTTAACAACTTATATCTATTAGATTTTGTTATATCATTTGGATGTCTTATACTGAATGTTTATTTTATATGTCGTTTGATATGTCGTACTCATATAACATTAATTTAATTCTTGAAGTTGTAATATTAAATATAATTTTTTAAAATGTAGAAGGCTAACAGAATACATCTATCTGTAAGTATTAAAATATTTAAATAATTTTATATGCCTTCTATCAACCATAAACATCCATTTATTTTATTGAAAACAATAAAAATTTGAATTCCCTGTAGTTTAGTTATAAAGCGTTTGCGGATTTATGTTAATAATACATTTTCGTCTTGAAACTGAAAATTTTATCGACTATTAAAGTTACAAACAAGTGTACCATAAATCAAATTCGTTCAATTATTAATGTCAGAGCGTGCTGAAACTCTTGAAGTAACGCCAGTGCCTTTATTTTTCTTTTTATTTCTATTATTTTTCAACAGGATATGGGGCTTGAATAGAAACACGTCATATAATTTTTGCAATTTGCTATTTTCAGATATTAGATACATTAGTCACACATACATCATACATTAAAAATTTTGTTTCTTCCAAAAACATTAACATAACTTTTTTCATCTAATTCACAATTTTTTTGATGATCTAGTGCCATAAAAATCAATTCTTTAAATCGAATAATTGTAATGCCTCAATTTTCACAGATAAGGTAATTTCACTAGTACTAAATTGTCGAAAACTTTCCCGGAAAGTATCAATTACACACTGTATATTGCCTTATTCCCTATAATGTACAATTTCTCAATATCAATTCGTCTAAATTTTTACAAATTTTGTACAATTTCGATTGTATGTAATTGAGTTGTTTCCAATTTTTTACAGAACAAAAATTTAACAAGTTGAACAATTTGTCATTTATGCAACATTCACACAAAAATTCTGCAATGTACCTACAGTTTCTTCGAAAAAATATATATAGGAACTTAAAAATTAATTAAAAAAGCATAAGTTACGTTCGAAATGGCAGTCAAATGAGAAATAAAATGGCAAATATTGTAAAAAAATTAAAAATAGTATATAACCTCACTTAAACCTAGTTCAACATTACACTCTTGATATACAACAATTCTTGGAGAACTGTTCAAAATATTCATTTTTGTTAGCACAATTGAAATAATATCAAACTTCAAATTGAATATTTTCAACACCTATTCAACTTAAACTATATAACAATTCAATAAATACATTAAAGCAAAAGAAAATTCAACTGTAGTTTCAACATGTACAGGTTGAGAAACTAGATTAGTTTTGAGCCTCATCATTTCTCGAACGTACAGGGCAAACTTTGATGGAGAACTCAAAATTTACTGATCAACTTCTTGCTTAAGTTATTCATTTCGTTTTCACTTCTTCACAGCTTCTTGATTAGTATAATCTTTTTATCTCTCTCTTTTTATTGTTTGAGTTGATTCTAAATTCTTATATGAGACTAGATTTCGTGATGTTGTATCAACTGAATAAATCCGAATGATTTGTGTACCCCATCAAATTTTGACCATCGAGATACTCTTAGTCTTGATAAGCTTCGAAAATAACTATAAAATAACGATTTCTCAAGACAATCCTATAAAAATCCAATATTACATCGGATATATCATTGAAAACTGAATATATAATTCTCGCACAACATTGTTTAATTTTGTTTTTGATTCGATATGTTTAGTTTTGTGTTTTGGAACTGCAGGTTTCAGCTTTTTGACTCTAATTGAACTTTGTATACCTGAGACTCGTGTAGTTGATATTGCTTTAGATACAATCAACAAAAACTTGTATTCATCTATTGTAGCTACATCGATTTCAACAAGAAACATTTAACTATAAATCTGCGCTATGTATGTGGTAAGGATTAAGCAATATCAACTTTTAATTAAGCATCATCTGTGTTTTTTCACTGTGAGATATCTCCATCAAACCACTCAACCAAAGATTGGTTTGAGACTTATTAACAAAAATCTTCAGGAAAATTAATGAGAATTATATTTTGCTTCTAATTTGATACAATAATCTCAAAGTTTGTTTTAGATAGGTAAATGCAAGAATTTTTGTTAGATTTCCATTGAGAATATAATCGAACTGAAGAAGTTGCGTGGTTGAGATATAAAAATTCCAAAGAAGACGTATCAAGTATACAAGGGCAATGTTGTGCGGTTCAGTCAGTAACTTACGATTATGACGTATACGGAAAAACACAACTTAACATTAAAAAATTGCAATATAACACAACTAACATTTATATTATTAACTATTTGGGTTTACTATGGAATTACAAGTGGTTTGCCAAATGTAATCGGTGGATTTTGAACGATTTTGATATCTGGAGTGGCCAAAATGTTTTGTGTTTCCCAAAAGTGACTTTTAGATTCCCTAGTTTTAATATTTAAGTGTTGATTTGTTCGAATCAAGATAAACGGACCAAAAATGTTCTCAACTTGTCTTACTATCGAAAATGTAACGAAAAATCAACAGAAAACAAAAGAAAAGTGTTCTTGAATAAGTTACTATTAGTTTTAGGCGTTCTTTTTTCTTTTAATCTGTATTCGTTAATTTTGTATATAAATTCTGAATATATTATTGTAATAAACTGAGGAAAACTTCGCAATGAAAATTGTTACGTGAATTTTCCATGCAAAGTTGGCAAAAACTTGAACAAAAGTGTGGTATACCGGACTTTTTGTATAGCATAAGAAATCTTATGCGTTTTGACTATTGCAAAGAAAAATTTTTAAATTCAACAACCGATGAGATGCTGTCCACAAGAAGGGCTTTTTTTTGTTTTATATGCTCTAATAAGCTGACTGTAGCGAAGCTGGGGGATGCACAATACACTATTAACATGGAAAATCTTGAAACACCGACTGGAAACGAGACAGGACCAGAACAAGTTGAAAATTGTAGACATTATTATGAAAAAAATGAAAATCGTCGTGTTTCATCGACGCCAATGCATAGAAATTAACTATGTTGAAAGCTGCGTAAGCATTCACGGAGGGAATTCGGCCTATAGCATATTTTTTTGAGTCCCTTTTTGCTACTCGAACAAGACATCCTGCATCAGTTGCATGAAATAAGGTAAAACTGTAGAAAAAAATCTGGTTTGAACATTGAAAACGGCGTGCAAAACTGCACATGTATTGTGGGCTATTGCAAAAAAAATTTTGTTTTGTTGTAATTTTACAATAAATATTTGTCCATTCGGGCATTTAGACTCGAATATTTATGTAAAATACACTGGTTGTGGAGGGACTCTGGGTAAGCCCCCCCAAGGGCTTGCTAAAAATTTGAATTCAAAGACCGCTCCCGAGGACTAACGCGCTTTCGCAGAAAGTTCTCGGATCCGACCTTTGATTGGGCTATTGTATAATTTTTGAAGGATAATAACTGTCGTTATTATAGTGGGCAAAATGTTTGAAGCACTCTGTGCAACTGGGCTATTTCTTATTTTCACTATGTATTTTAATGGCGTCGTAATCGGTAGAGTATGGCACGTTTCTTAAAAATCGTGCGTTCGTCAGGTCTGGTGAAAAAGTTCGTAAAAGTGCGATTTTCCGCATTCTCTCCCAAAAAAAGGAAAACATCGGAAAATCGACTGTATCCGCTACAGAACTTAACGAGAAAACTTGGAAAAACAGCTCTAAATTTTCACAAATAACGCCAAAACGAGTGAGTTGTGTTATGATCACTGATTCAAATTTTTTTCGCCAAATATTTGAGAGCTAAGTTCACCATTTCCTGTTTCTGTCGAAAAACAATCTTTCACGAATCAAAACTGTGTAATTTACTTGAAGTAAATACTATTTTGTCTCTTCTTTGTCACTTTTGAGGGAAAATTATAGCAGAAACTGCTATCCTGTAACTATTGTATTTTTTAAACTATTGTCTATGAATGACTATTGCAAATATTGTTGAGACTGAGTACACTAAAATGAGTATTTTGAATATATACAGAAATCAATGCTGAAGACCAAAATTACGAAAATTTTGAACAGACTTCCGTCTGAGATCACCCAAATCGATTTTTGCTTCAAAAATATTTTTCAATGTTGTTGTGCTTTATATACAATATATTTATATGATATATACACTCAATAAAATTCCGAGACAATCAAAAACAATCAAGTTCTTATAAATTATTAGTTTTCAGACTGATAAATTCGAAATTCGAAAAATTTTCCTATAAATTTGTTAAATTTCCAAAGGAAAAATATTTTTTACATATTCACATTCTCTGTATATATAAATTCTGTTGTAAGTACTCTGTTTTCAAAGTTTTATATATATATATGAAAAAATAAAATATACAGCATTCTCTCCCACAACCTTACGCTCATTGAAAATCAAAAAAGGAACACAGTTATCCTCTTTGTACTTGACCGTAACAAAGGAGCAATTTTATATGAAAATTGCTACATCATCGAATTGAAAAAAAATAAAGTTCAAGATAATATATTTTCCTCTAATCACAGTGTTTTAATTGCATTTAACAGCGGGATCTTCCTGAAGTCAACCTCATTGTCGTTGATTTTTCTGATCGACTTGAAAATCGACCTGGAACTTGGAGGGGTAACAATGGGGGTGACTTGTAGATCCCGACCAAAATCAGTTTTATTGCTCTACATTCTCGAAAACTTCGAAAACAAATCACAGAAAAATTTTGATGTCGCAAAAAAATTCGTTTACACATCTATCTAAATAATATTCTCGCATTTTCTCTCGTCATTCAAATTTTTGTATATATTTACAATCTAGCCTATATCTTAAGTATTTTATACCGTCAGTGAGGTATAAATTTTCAACACTTATACTATACAAATTATCGTTTTCTTCAAAATGATTCCTGCACTTTCAAAGTGCAAATTATATAATTGATAATGACTTAGTCATTGAGTGAAACTGAACGGGTCTAACGCTTTTTCCAGTTGATATATTTGGCACATTCTGTATAGTGTTTATTTATTTATTTTTCAAAGGAGTATGCAAGCCACTCTGAAGTTATTCGAATAATTTTGAATGATATGAAGATAATGATAAAGCTCCAAAATACACAAATGTTAGACGATCACAAATTTCCTTCCAATTGACGGTTTTAACAATTTGTTTCAAAGTATAAAAATTTGATCCTCAATTATTGTTCAAAAATTGTTGAATCTCTGATTGAAATGTAGGAAATTTTCAGAACATTCAGAATATAACACAAACTCATTGATGTTAAATAAAAGTTCGTTTTAAATTTTGATGGTAAGATCGAATGAATAATAAGTTGTACTTATTTAATTGAAATATTGTTGCAAATCAGAAATATGAAGGAAAAATTTGAATTGCAACGTGAAAATCGTTCAAATTCAGCTTGAAAATATTTTCATGTAATTTTATTAGATGATTTTATAAAGAATATCAAAATGAACTAAAACAGAAATAATTTCTTTCAAATATAATTAATAAATAGTAGCAACAGAAAGAGTTTCGAATCAGGACAGTACAACATATGTGTAATAATTAATTTGGGTTTTGTACTGTTACACATATGCAACTTGCGCTGTCCTCATTCGAAAAATTTTCTGTTACCATAGTTCACACTCCATATCAATTATATGTTGATTTGTGTATTTATTCTTTTAATTTAGTATCAAACATCCGGAAAATAACATAAATAATAATTCGAAAAACATTTTGACCGTATCATAACTTGACTGATACCTATTAGAAATACTTCAATTCTCCACTCAATGTAATTTGAATTTGTAACAATTTTTTTATGTTTTTTTGAATTTGACATTTCAATTTCTTGTTCGAGTTTTCTTTCGATATTCGAATTTTTTACGACTGGCTTGTATACTGCAGGTTGACAATGATAAATAAAACTGAACTCCAAACTCGAGTAAAAATTCCAACGATATTTAAATTCCTACAGTTCATGGGGAAAAAGTGGAAGAAACGTTTTACGCGGTTTGTTAATAAATTGCAGAAAACAATAACCAGTGATATAAACTTATGTAAGTATATATACATACGTACATATACATATATACATACATACTTGTACAGGTATACATATATTTCTATGTTCAACGTAAGACACGTTCAGTAGTAACTGAAACTTCATGGTTGATTCTGATTCTGTTGCTGGCCACTCAGTGAAAATCCGAGTGTCCTTGGATCGCTCCCATGCAGCCTTAAGGCTTGTTCTAGCCTTTGCTCCTGCAACCTTAAGGCCTCAGTAAGGTCCGGACTCAGCTGCTGCGAGTGTTGTCCCTGATGGCTTTGATAGTTACCGTTGTGTCGAAGCGGAGTGTTGTTGTCTTCCTGCTTGAGCTGTGGATAGGCCTGGCTCATCGCCAGTCTTAAGGCTGCTTCCGCCTGCGACCTTAACAAGGCTTCAGCATGTTGCTGCATCCTTAGAGCCTCCTGTTGTTGCGACTGCTGTGAGTCCATCACCGAAGACCTCATTGGATCCATGTTCCTTATACTCTCCATTGACGCCCTCATTACGTTCATGGCATTGACAGAAGCATTAACGGCTGACAAGGCATCATTGTTGATAGGGGGAGTGGAGGGGTTGGTATTGTTCACCTGGTTGGCCTGTAAGATGAAATTCTTTTATAAGACGCCTGGGGTCAACCAGGGTTTGTATTACCACATATATTCAGTCATGCTGGGGTGGTTACTGATACCGTGCTCTAATTGTAGAAATTTAACGGAAACTGAAAGCAGCGAAACCAACAAAATAGAAACAAGAAAAAACTCAAATCGAATACCGAACAAAACTTATCAAGAGTACCATGGTGGAATTTTTCCCATCCTAGGAAAGGCTGAATAAACTATTTTCTTACAATATTTTTTCAACCTCGCTTTCTACCTCAAACTTTACTATGGCCTGCAAGTTAGTGGTTCAAATAAACCCAAAAAGAGAGCTGCCATCTGAATAGTTTTCAGTTAACTCCAATAACTAGAAAGAATTCAACGGGTGTACATGATCTTGAATTGTTATAGTTTAAAATATAGCGTTGTCAAAAATAAGACATGTGCAACTTAGTTCTGACTTCATGCAAATAAATGAAGACACCTGGATATGACATTTAAAAGTATAACGCCAGCAGATGGAATTTTTGTGAAGAAAGTCAAGGCCAAGAACTGAAAGTTAAAAACAAAGTTGCCGCTTCTTGATTGTGAGTTTGCAAAGGTGAGTCTCATTAGCTATTAACAATTTATTTCCGTCAGAAGTTAGGTTATAAAAATCCTATTCCCAGAAATAATACTCCTCACTAGTTTTGTCCAGAATACCGAAAAAAAATTAAAATGAAGAAGTACTTTAGATGGGCTTGAAAGGATGTAGGGTAACTTACTTGTGTCACCCCTAACCGCATGAGGTTCGCTATGTTGGCAATATTGTCCGAACCCATTCCTGGTGGCACACCTCCTTGGCTAACCATATTTGCCAAAGCTGCCATTCTGTTCGCGTTATGTAACTGTTCTTCTACGTTGTACTGCTGGTGAAGTCCATTATTACCTAGAAGAAAAGAGTCGAATATGAATTATGCTCTAAAATTCTTGATTAAACAATGAAAGAAGATCTCTACTCACTTCTTAAGATGTCTCCCAATTTGGTGTTACAGTTGTTGTTATTGTTGTTCAGTCCTCCGGCATCGGAACCGGTTGAGGATAGTCTGCCATTACCTGAAGAGCTATCGCTGTGAGCACTTGGTGATGCGCACATAGGACTGCCTCCTGCTGAAAGAAATTGACAAAAATAATACCTGAAGAAACTAGAGAATAAAAAAATGTACAAGGTACTCAACATACAGATCCGAAGGGTGAGTAGAGAATATGTTGTGAGCTCTACTTACTTTGACCAGGCATTGGAGGTATTGGAAGAAGACCACTTCCAGAAGCAGATGCCGAGACAGCTGCTAGCAGCGTTTCCCTCTCCCTTCTCTCTGCAGCAGCTCGAGAAAGAACATACTGCGCAGCAAACTGATGCTTTGGATCCATCCTCATGTGCTCCATATGACTCAGAAGACCTTGAAATTCAAATCCAATCAGTCCAAGTTCAACACAAACAATCAAATCAACCTCCAAGTTTGAAAGTGTCCGAGAAATTTGCGACTCTAAATTGACCAGCGTGAACTTATCGTCACAAACAAAGCTATTTCCTCTGCTTTCAAACTGAGTGGTAGGTGCCACAAGTGAAAATGTCAACAATGAGTGAAGACTAGGTCTTGGAGAAGAGATACAGGATGAAACAAACATACACGACAATTCTGGGAGAAGCCTGCTTGATTTTATTTCTTTAGTTTCCGAAAGCTGACTAAACATAGATTTTGTGGCCGTGGTTCTCAGGTATCCCAAAACATAAATTTAGATTATTGGATTAGTTTCATATGATTTTTGACGAAGTAACGTAAACGATGTAAGATACGCGTAGTAGGAGATGGTGTGACCAAAGGATCTATTCTGGAGCCAATCGGTTTTATACAGTGTTTCATCCTGTACTCACAGATACTAAGAAACGTGATTAGAATACCTGATTCGTGAGTGAAAACGGCTTGACAGACTGAGCATGGCCACATTCTCAAAGAGGTCGATAATTGTGACGTTTCAGGATGGCAAGCCAAATGCTTCCTCAGAGATCCTTCGTTAACATAATGCTTGCCACATACCGGGCAAGGATGATTAGCTGTCCTTCTCTTCGCTAAATAAGGATCGATGACGTCAACAGAGAGAGAAAAACAAGATCAAGCAAAGCACCCCAGGATTTTTGTATAATAAAAGCGGTTTATGAACAACTCGAGACACACCGACACAAACTATTCTCTCTTTCATTGAATTATATTATTATAATTTGCAATCAATAGTTTAAGTGTGGTAGTATCTCGAGTAGTTGTTATTATTTTTAAGAATACTTCTCCAGTTTCATAAAATCACCGTAAACTCATCACTAAATTGAGAAGAGTTTACTGTATATTAAAAACAATGTTAGTAAGCATATGCATGCATCATTTGGATAAGGGTTCCGCAAAAGCAACCAAAAAATTTGTTTTTTTATATGATTAATCTACATCTATATCTTCAGAAGGAATTAAGCATTAAATAAATTGTTAGAGGCTTAAGGAAGCTCAAATAGTAAACCAAACCATCACGAAGGAGCTATGGTGAAATCAGTATCACCATTTGTTGTCGTTTCCTTCCAAAACAGGATATTTGAATGACATAATACGATATAAAATATTATATGTACAGTCTCTGAATTTCTTATTGTTATTTCACAAATGTTTCCTGTTTCCTCTTAATTTCAATCCAAAAACCCTTTCAATTGAAACTGAGGCAAATTGAACCCAATTTCGAACGTTATATTTGAGAAATGTTGCATTAATTGAATGAGTCGATATGAGAATCTTTCGCGTAAAGAAAGTTCTTTACGAATTAAAATAGTACACGTAGCTTTTTTGGTGATGAGATTTGACTATGAATCTTCTCAGAAGGAAATCTCAGGACTGCATAATTCAAATGATGAAAAATATCCTCAAATAGAAGTGGTACATTAGAAGAAATTTTCTTGGTGAAAGATATAACTGGAATTCAACTTTAATGAATTATTGAACTGACAATCGGAATTTCTATAGTTATAGATGACGTTAATTCGTCATTTGTTTTAATTGAGAATTAGGATTCACAAGAATTATTTCATTCTCCATATTTTGAAGATCACAAAATTCAGTTTTCACGTGAGTGTGAAACTGGACAGCATTTCCTGTTTATTGAAGTTATTATCATGCTGTATTGTCTGACATCATTAATTTGAAAAAATCCTATGTTTTCCTATAATTCTCGAAATGCTTTCTCAAAGCTACGAAAATATTCGAAGAACCTTCTATCGCATTTGACATGTCAAAAGACCTGTCATCCCCATTGAAAAGGCTCGAGTCACAACAAGAATTGATTGTTACGAAATCATATTTACCCTACAATTTGTTACGCTCGTATATTTACATAGAAACTCTGGAAAAACAAGGCTAACTACCCCATACATAAAATCGACAAGTTCCATAATAAATCAGTGTCAGATCTCACTTAAAAATTCAAAAGGGGCCCTTTTATGTTTCCTCAACTCCACTACATCGAGCTCCGATTAATGTCCATTTTAAAAACCGCTGCTCGAATTCATTTTTAAATTGCTTTTTCATTAACTTTTAGTCCTCTTGTTCCTTTGTGCGTATTCAGCCGGTAGCCGACATTGTACGCTTTTGTTTTCATTTATAAGAGTTGTTTGTATTTGGACCTGTGTCTATTTATACTCCCAGAAACGTTCGTGATTTTTTGGTGTCTTTTTCAATCATTTATGTACATTCTAGTGATAAACTAAATACAATAGAACGATTTCTATCTAAAAGGTTTGCGTTTTCAAACATTCATGATGGAGATTGAATATCTCTTGAGAAAAAGGACAATATGATATTCATAACAAATTATCTTTTAATTTTAAATATTTTTCATGAAACTTTAAATATATGCACTCGACAATATGTTCTTAAAACACTTAAAAATTCAAATGTAATGCAACTAAAATAAAACATTCGAAAGGTGTTCCACATGGATCATTTTATGTCCCCTCAGTTTCCTCTTTTGATTGATGTGTGCTTAAAATAGCTCAAACCTTCTAGATTTCAACGTCAAATACTAACAAAACACGTGCTCTAAGACAGTTTAGATACTTACTGGCTACCCCTGAGGCATTAGGATCTTTGTGCGTGTGCTTCATATGTTCCATCAGGCTTTCACCACCAATAAACATTTTGTGGCACAAGGGACAGGTTGTTGCGTTTGGTCCGCCGATGAGAGCTGCATGTTGCTGCAAACGACCAATGCACTGTTGACAAATTTGTCGGTTAATGATATTGCCCAACCAAACCAAACTGTGGTCATTTTTCTCACGCAATATTCAGCTTTGTTTGGTTTGATTTGAACATTTTCTCCGATGTTTACTGTTTTGACAATTGGGAAAATCATCCCTGAACGTTTTTCCTCAAAATAGTGTTGTCGCGTTGTGCAATTTTGCTTCAGTTTTTGTGAAAGACGCTTAAGGATGCTTCCTGGAAGACTTCTCTTGTTTTGTGTTATGGTTTTATGATCGATGTTTTCGATAACCGGGATTGCATTTCCTGTTTTAAAAGTGTGGCCTTACTAATGACGTGCAAGGTTTCATGTCGGTTTTTTAAAACCAAGGTTCTTCATCGATAAAAGTCGTGCATAATCTGTCGTCTGCATTTCCTGGTAACCAGTTTGATGGTCAATAAAACGAATCATTTGAGAATAATTATATTCTGTAAAATTTCGATCATGTGGAAAATTGTTGAAATTATTTAAACTTAAAGTAGAATTATTTCGAGAAAACTATATTATTTCAAGAAAGAAAGAATTATTCAATGTTTGAATATTGAAATATAGATTGTTCTTTTACTGTTAGTTTTTCATAGCTCTGATATCTGAAGATATATGTATATAATGGTGAATAATATTCAATTATTTTTTAGGGAATTACCTCATTTGCTGACCAACCTAAGGTAACCATAATTTTAGTCCACTAATAATAATTCTGAAGTACTTAAGAAAGATGTTAGCGTTTTATTTAACAATTCAATAATGTTGGATGGAGTAGTCCGTTACTTTGTGATAGTTCACTTGAATGGAATGAAATAAGAAATGACTTTGTTTTCTATCACTTTTTACATTCCATTAATTCAATAATGATACCGATGATATTTCAACCCAACAAACTTTGTAGATATACAGGGATAGTACTAAGAACATATACGTTATAGTATCTAGATCTTCGCACAAGCAGTCAAATTTTCTTCCCAAGATTTAAGGACATAAATTCTGCAATTTATTAATTATTTGTATGTGAGTTATAGGAGAAGGAAAATTGTATATTTCAGGGTAATTTGAATTTTTTCGATAATTTTAAAGGTTTATTCATCACTGTTAATGAAAAATGAATTTTTCAGATGAGTATTGATTTTCACATACTAATTATTTCAAGAGGTGAAGTTTTTTCATATATGTATGTATTTTTAGTGAAATGAGCTTTCTCATGAAGAAAATTATCATTTTTACGTTGTCTAGTGAACTTTGAAGCTGAGAATTACTGCCTGCGTGATGTTTTTCTTCGGATCCCACGTTGTACGGGGGCAAAAAATACGACCAACGAGCTCTAGATGTGATAAAGAATGCGTGATAATTAGAAGCGTAGCTTGGGAAATTAAATGAGGAGAAAGATAGGGTTTTCCGTTTCCCTGGCTAAGAAAATCGTCATGCAATTTTTCCCTGCTTATTTCGCAGTAAAAACAGCTCTAAAAAGGGCTTTAATTTTTATACAGCCATTTGTGTGTGTTGAAATCGAGTTTACGAATGGAGAGGAAGTTTTAAACGTGAATTTTTCAGACCGTTCCGGAAGTTGGGAGTTGTAGAGAGTTCCAGACCTTGTTTATGAGAATTTTCTGATTTTATATTAGCGTGACTTAAATTTCATAAAGAATCATGACGCTTTGATTTTATTTTAGCTTAATTCGATTTCAAGCAACTCTAGCCTTTCACTTCTGATTCATGTTTTAAGCTTTTAAGCTTCAGATACACATTTTCATGAGAAATATTGAATATGTAGAGACTGTTCACATATTTTTCCACTCATATTTGGCTCAACCATCAATCTACCATTTCTAATCGAATCTAACGTCATCACATATCGCTTAAACCCTATCGAATTCCACCCCCGTCGAAAAAACTTCGATCGATATGTCCATATTAAGAATGATGACAGAAAAATGAAAGGGTTAAAATTGACCTATATTTGATGAGTCATAATATCGAATGGAAAAAAGGGGAGCAGAATAAAAAGAATGAAAAAATCATCCTAACGAACTAAGGGAAGAGGACTTTCCCGCTCTATCTTACGTTTCTGTCCTTGTTCCACGCAACCAAATCGCCGTCACGTGTTCTGTGGTGCTTGAAAAAGGAAAAATAATAATTCCACACAGGGGAACAAATTAGAAATGATTGTTCTATCGACCCCGTGTGTTCAGAGGATCAACCCCTGATAAGTATTTTTATTTTTGGAGAAATCGATAGAGGAAAGCTTTCATAGTTGACGAACGTTGCAAACTCTCCAAATTTTAGAGGAATTGTCGGAAAAGTGAGATTAAATTTTTATAATTTAGTTGAGATTCGTTTATAATTTCAGATGAAATTGATCCTTATATTGGACTTTATTTGAAGGTTATTCGTCGAACTATCGATAGATTTCGGACAACATTTTCTCTACTCGATGCAACAACAAGAAAAAGAACTGTACGTGCAGAAGAAAATATGGCTGCTTTAAGTCATAGTGTTAATGAAGATCCAGATTTGTCTATTTGTCGACGTTCACAACAAGTTGGACTCTGTGCATCCACTACATGGTAAATTTTGCGTAAAGATCTTGTTCTACACCCATACAAGATCCAACTGGTTCAAGAACTAAAGCCGCTTGACCATAATAAGCGTCGTTTGTTTGCTGATTGGGCCCTAGAACAGCTTGAAATTGATCCACTTTTTTATCGTAAAATTTTGTTTAGTGACTAAGCTCATTTCTGCTTGAACGGCTATGTAAACAAGCAAAATTGCCGTATATGGAGTGAAAACAATCCTCAAGAAGTTCTGCAGGTTCCACTGTATCCTGAAAAATGCACTATATTTCTTTTGAAACGATGCTGGATCTAATGTTACAGTTAATGGTGCTCGTTACAGATCGATGATCAATGATTATTTGTTTCAAAATTTGAATGGTATCGACCAACAAGATGGTGCTACACCTCATACTGCTACCGTAACAATTGATTCATTGAAAGAAAGATTTGGCGATAACATTATTTCGAGAAATGGTCGAATTAATTGGCCTCCAAGGTCATGCGACATAACTCCACTGGATTATTTTCTTTGGGGTTATGTCAAGTCATTGGTTTATGCTGATGAACCAAAAACAATAGACAATTTGGAAGCCAACTTAACTCGTGTTATTGTTGAAATAAGGCCTGCATTACTGAAAAAGTCGTCCAAAATCGGTCTGGTCGAATGCGGTTCCTCAGAGCTAATCATGGTGGACATATGCCGGAAATTTTCTTCAAAACATAAATGTCATAGAATTATCTTTCAAATAAAAAAAATTTGGCTTCAATCTTAATTTAAATGTGTTTTATTTCAATTTAAAGTTCTATCACTCTAAAAAAAATATATATGAGGAAGTAAATGTCTACTAGCTTATAATTTCCTCAATTCTGAGTAAGCTTGTTGAATAGATAAAGACACATGCTCGGTAAAACGGAGCTCTGTGTCCAAAATCACTCCCAAATTCCGCGCTGATGTAATGACAGGAACTTTGACTCCACTTACTTTTATGTCTAGTTGGTCTTTTATGTTTCTGGTTTTTTTACCGAAGATGAGTACCGTAGTCTTATTCGGATTCAGCAAAAGATGATGTTTGGATGAATAATCCAGCAGTCTCTGAACAGAACTCTGTACAGAATTTTATTATATCGGTGATGAAAAATGTGCAGAAGCAAAACAAAACTGGAGCAAGCACTGAGCCCTGTGGTACGCCACTTTCAATGGTACCCACCTCTGAGCATTTCTTAATGAAAAACCCCATACTAGCGTGGCCAAAAACTATAGAGCTAGAAATATTAAGTTCGATTTTTCGATTTCGAAGTCAAATATAATGTTTAAAAATAATCACTAGACAAATACTTTGCACCATACCCCGGTACACGAATATTTATATATCAACAAGCGTGTTGTCGATGAATTGATAATGTAGAATAAATGCATTGTCGGTTTATTCACCATGGCATTTTATGTAACCTTCCTAACCTATCTTAAATAGGTCTGTCAGTTCATACACAGCATGGAATTCTTAAAAGCATGTCATTCGCGGTTATTAAATCTTTTATGGATAGTAAAAAGTGGGTACTGAGAGATGAAGTTCGGCACGTATTAGTGAGGAATTCAGGGAATTCTTTGGGAAGTATACTTATACAGGGTGACTCGAAATTCGATCGTGATCCTTCAAAGGGATTATACAAGAGGACCTTTGCAACAGATCGAGTCCAGGGGTCAAAAATGGAAGGTTACTGAGCTATGATGGTTTTTTGAATTCTCAGAAATGTTCTGCATTCTTACCAATTAATTACGTTAAAAGGTACTGAACTGCAAACATAAATTTTTGAATGCTGAAAATTGAGTGATCCTGTGAAAAAATTTATAACATTTGTACGTTTTTAGAAAGCCATTGAAACAAGGAATTAATTACTTCAATGCAAACACCAAGTTCACCACAGAATAATTCATGGAAATTTTATAAAAAAATTTGATGCCTTTTAAGAGCATCTATTATTGAGATTATGATAATTGAAAAAATATGGTCCGTTTAGAATGTATTTCCTTTAGTCTAGGACTGTAAAACTGAGTGAATTAAATCATCTTTATTTCGTGGAGCGGCTCGTTCAACTTCAATCTTTATTAGTCCCCATACGTTTTCGATGGGACTAAGATCTGGTGAAGATGCTGGCCATGAAATGGTTGTCACTTGGTGTTCTTGCATCCAAGCTTGAGAATAGGTCGAAGTATGGCATCTTGCATTATCCTGCTAAACACGCCACCCCTCTGGATATAAGGCATGCAGCGTTTCAAGGAGAAAATCGTTTAGAATGCCACAATACTTTTCACTACTAATGGTACCGTTAACTATACAGAGAGGTGTGATACCACGCTGATTTATTGCTCCCCAAAGTAATATTTTGGTGAGAAATTTGAAAAATTGAACGGTAACAGGTTGTTTTGATCGGATTTTTTGGCGATTTTCACCAAGTTGGAAACAACTTTCATCAAATAGAAAGCGCTTATTGAAATCATCTTTTTGAAAACGTTGACCAAATTATATCCTTCGTTCCTTTTGTGAAGGTGTTATTATAGGGATTTTTTTGGTTTCCTTGATATGTAGCCATAAAAACTGCAAAAATATTCTTTTTGTAAGTGAAAGGAAATGTGACATTTCACAACTTGGTCCGAGATCGGAGATCACAGGTAACAATTAGACACGCCCTCTCGGCATAAATGTCCTACGGCTCATTTGACCTACCGGTCCACTGAACTACCCGAAAAGTTTTTATCAATCGATTAAATTGTTCAATCGATTACAGTAGTTAGTAATAAACAAAACCTCACTTATGCGAACCATCTAGTTGAAACAGGTCATGATTTGACAACAGTTCTGAGTGAATTGAACAGCACTATAATCTAGTCACCTATGATTTTAATTGAATAATAGCTCTAAAAGCGGTTATCAATAATAATTCGCAACATAGACCATCTAAACGTTAAAAAAAAGAAAATGGCGTTCTTCCTGCAATTAGCGGCAATCAGCCTATTGTTACCGGCACTTGGTTCGCGATCATTTCGCACGGTCCGCTCGCGAAGGATAATTGTTCTTATCCACCAGCGCGATCAACGGACGTGTTCGCGGATCTTTCATTTGTCCGCGGCGCGGGAGGCTCCACCCAGACGTTTTTATTCCGACAAATGGTTCTAAATGAACGCGTGAATTTTTATTTGTGATTTTTTTACGCACGCGACCGTTCCCCCCGCCCACATCCGCCGGAAAAAAATCGCTATAGGGGGAGAGGCGAGCCGAAGGAAACACCCCGCCGGCCGGAAGCGGGGCTATTATCCACGCTTCTTTTCCTTTTTCGCACGTAGGTGCGATCCACGGAGTCCGCCACGGTCGGACGACGGGCGGACTTATCGACTTTCACTCTCGGGAAAGTTGGGAAACGGGGTCGTGGGCGGTTATCCCGACTTCCGAGACGTCGTTCGAACACGTGAGGAGCACAATTGGAGTAACATAATGCATATTTTCGATATTTGAGGTTAGAAGTTCTGTCAGTTGTCATTTCAAGAAATGTCAGTTGTCATTTCAAGAAATGTCAGTTTCTATTCAAAGAAATGTCAGCTGTAATTTGGAGAAATGTCAGATGTCATTTAATGAGTAGGTTAAGTGTCATTTCATGATATACTACGAGGAAAACTGTTAAATTTGAGATTGCTAATTAAATTGTATGGTATCTTCATAGAAACAAGGAGATACGCTCATGAGTGAATATTTTCCGCTATATGAATTCATAGTCTATAGTAGAAAAACATTGAAAATTTCAACTAGAGCTTCAATAACTTATATTCTTTAAAAAAATCCTAGTTGTCTTTTGGAGAAATATCAGGTTTCAGGACCGTAAACACTTGTCATTTTATGACATATTTCGACGTGGACTGGTAAATTTGAGACTGCTGGTTAAATTGTGTAGTATTTGTCAATATTACTCGCTGTATAATTCATGGTATATGGCAGAATAATGGTGAAAAGTACCGACCTGACTGCTATGGTTTTGGCAGAACTTAATGCTGCTCTACTCACAAACTATTTTTTGTTTGCTTCTTGTTTTGAATCTCTTGATTATATGATCCTTACGAAATTTCCCAAAAAAAAAAAGCACGTTACTATTCTGCTTTTAAATACCGCATTTCAGATCCATTGGATTTGTAGTTTTTGAACATTGGGAAAAATAAGACACAAAATCAATTATGAAAAAGTACAAAGCCAATGGACTGATTCTTCTTATTTACGATTTAAGCATAGATATTGACAACCTAAGCCTAACTTTGAAGCTTCAAGTTTGTAACTCTTTTCGTTCGAAAGTTAGAGTGTTTTAGGTAGTACCCAACACTATTCTGCTCATGAAATATTTTATTTTGGATTTCTAATCATATGATCCTCACGAAATTTTACACAAATATGCGTGTCGTAACTTTTCATCTGAATACCAAGTTTCATTTCGATCCGCTCTGCAGTTTCTGACATATTTGGAAAAGAAATAAAAAATTTATTGTACCCCTAAACGAAAAAATATTTTTTGGAAAATTTCACAACTTTGATTCTAAAGAATCTTTAAAAATTTTTTAAAATTAAAATTATTAGATGCACTGTTTCATTTTGTAGACATAGATAATTATCAATAACTATCTATAAAATGAAACAGTGTTGCTAAGAAATGTAATTTTGAAAAAATTTTAAGAGATTCTTTCAGATTAAATTCACGGAGATTTTCAGAAACAAATTTTGTAATCAATATCTGGTTCATTAAATAGACATATTGAATTATCAACAATTGTATGTGAAATGAAACAGTGCTTCTGGGACATTTAATTTTATTAAATTTTAAAAAAAATCTAAGAGATTTTCCAGATTGAATTTGTAGAACTTTTGAGAAAAAAATTTCTTATTAATATCTGAAAAATTTGAATATGTATCAGTTATATTATAGTTGACTAAAACTTTAAAAATAATTGTATAACTATCAATGGTTTCAGATACATGTTAGAAAAGTGGATATGTGTTTTTTCTGAACTAGTGGCCAGTGTTGGAAATTGTTGGTAGAAGAAATAAAATTCCTTTTCAACAGACTCTATGTGAATAATGGAGACAAAATAGCAGAAAATAAGATGTTTGTGTAACTTTTGCAGAATTTTTTGTAGGTCAGGTAATACAATAGTTCAAGCGGTTATCTATCCCAAATCTTCGGCGTTCTTAAGCCCCAATCTTTGTATGCATCCGAGGCCGATTTTTCAAGGGGGATACGTTCGAAAAGGAGGCTAGTGGGAGGGGGTAGGATCGACCCCCCACAATTCACAAAGAAATGGGGAATGCCTTGTTGGCATGCAACGTTTTTTAATGTATTTTATACACGCATATACCTTTTTCCTTAATTGTATACGGTGGTCGGGTTATCCAGGCTTCTGTATTGCTATTTATTTTCCACGAGGAAATTGAAAAGTTTTTCGTTGAGTTTTCCGATCGAAGCGGCCGATATCTCGGAACTTTTGCGGCTGTTTTCCCTAGGAAATATGCTGGAGGATGTATGTTAGCCTTATGTCTTCGAAAATACGTTATTTTACAGTTATTTATTTGCAAAATATATTCAAGCATACTATAACAATTGACTGAAATTCTCTAATTGGTAATACAGGGTTATTTATTTTGTGCTTCCGAAAGTAAACGTGAATAAAAGACTTTCTCACTTAGAATATCGATCAAATTTTTATTTCAATATAATTGCTTGCTGTGGGCGCCTATGAATTGATAAATTTGGATCTTCTTCAACACTTTTTTTCACTATGTCAACAATTGTAAGCTCAAATGGACGATTATGTCGATCATATTCTTCCCGCATTGTACAAAACGTAGTTTTCACAATTCTGCACGTTCAGCAGTAGATAAACGATCCATATTGTTAAATGGCTAACTTTCATCTAAACATATGAGGCTACGGATCACAGTTCTGTTTGACATATGTTATTGAAACAGGGCTGTGAAATCCGGACCACGAAATTGATAAACCGTTATTAACTTAAGTACACTAGATTGATCAGTTATGTGAGTTTTCCTTTAATTCTACTGCACTAACTTTAACGACTATTTTATTTATTCAATTTCTCGAGTTTAAACTGGTTGGATTTTTTTTGACATTTAGACAAAACTTCCATTTGATTTATATCCATGGACACCAAAGAATGGGTCATCAAGCGTTTGCATTTTGAAGTAAATAAGTATCTAAGCGTTTATCCTCTATAACAAAAATCACGTATGATTTAGGACATATTTTTATACAGATGAAATATTTTCTACAAATTTTTGAAATATGTCTATATAATCAATTTTACTTATGTGCATTTATTGCCTTTGTACGTTTGAAATAACTAATACGCTCCATCAATTATGTTCAAATTCACAATATCATATCTTATTATATTCAAACCACCTGTATCATATGATAAAGAAGTTGGGGTTATTTTCAGTATATTTGCAGCAGCTGAAGATGTATTCTAACACCTGAGTTTAAATTTTCACATCAGTCATCTAAATCGTTTCAGTGGGCCATAAAAACGTTGCAGAAACCGAAGAATCTAATCCAGGCATCTCATCGACGCATTCTTCGATAAGTGAGGGTTCGGTAAGATGCCCTCATAATCCCTTTTATTATACTGGGAAAGGGTTGAACCCTCCGGCGCGAATATTTAAGAAATGATTGCGGATTAAACTTTCGCAGATTTTTAGATTAGCCGCACCTGATGCAGATATTTGCATTTTTTTCATAGATATAATGTTGATGGTTTCTTGAAGAATGAGGTATAAAGAGATTTAAGTGCGTCCCGATTACCTGAATTGAACTCAGTGGATTTAGAAAGCAAATGGAAAGATTCCGAAATAGGCACAAATAATAAGAATTAGATTCGATTACCTACACTTAATGTCAGATGAAATATAAGAGTATCTGATAGAAGAAAAGAATAGTCGTGTGAACCTAAATGATAACTGAACCTTGGCTAGGAAAAAAGTTTGAAGTAAACGAGATAGATTAAAACTGAGATAGAAAAGTTTAAGGTTGAATAAGTTAGAAGGGAAGAATGGAAGATTAAAAACGTAAAAAAAGTGACTTTGACGTGAAAAATGAAGAGCATGGAAAAATACCAACAAAGTTCGTAGACAACGAATTGCAAGTCGTATTGGACGAAGATGATACTCAAACTCTTCCAGAATCGACATCCACTACAAGACCAAATCGTTTCGGATAGAAGACAAAAGTGTTTGATGGAATCAGAAGGGTTTAATCTAGTATAAGGTGCTAAAACCTGGTGAAACTCTGATCGATACCAACAGCAAATTATCGATTAAATGAATGCAGTATGCGGTTTGCTCTAGGTTATTTATGTATTACTTTGAAAAATTGATAAGTTGATAAAACTCGTTCACTTTTGGGCTAGATATGTAGATCACATTCGGACTGGAACTGACAGGTTGCTATTCCAATTTTTGAATTATCTGACTTGCATAAATGAAAATATTAAATTCACAATAGAAATAGAAAAAAATTCTTCAATAAACTTCTTAGATCTTGATATGAGTCATAGTAAAAATAACTTCGAATTCAACATTTTTAGAAAACCTACCACTACTGATACCATAATCCATTCAAAATTCAATCAGTCATGGCAACTAGACTTTTGAGCATCCTGTTGAACGAGTTCAATTTCCGAAACAGTGAACAATGGCTATAGAATCATTGACAAAATGATTAAAAAGAAAATTTACCACAATATTTAAAAAAAAAAATTATAACAGTATAAATGATCCTTATGAAGAAAAGAAACTATGGTTTTCAATGGCTTATATAAAAGGTTTCAGCAGTAGGATCTCTAATGCTCTTCATAAAATGGGAATTAATTCATTAGCAGTAAATAGAAATAATTCAAGTCAAGATGTTGGTGAACAATAAAGAAAGGAACCGCAACTTTTTCGAATCGGGGATTTATCAAATTAAATAAGACAGACAGACCTATGTTTACAACATAGAATCAAAGAATATAGAAAGCAGAAATCAACCGGTTTTTTAGAATATTGTATAGAAAATAATCATTTTTTTAATGGAAAAGATGTCGCTTTACTATATAACGTTGAAAAGAGTAAATTGATAGACTATTTGGAGATTTTCAATCAAAAAAGCTATTGAAAGAAGCGAGAATTCAACAAATTACCAAATAATTTTTGGAAACACCCCTATATTGGATGCTGTTATTTCCATGCTCCACAAAAATACACAGATGTAATTGTCATTATAAAATAAAACACTTGTTTACATTTTCTACTTTATTTTTGGTATTGACGTACGTTTCGTCTTTGCTAGAAAGACTTCATCGTCTTTCTAGCAAAGACGAAACGTACGTCAATACCAAAAATAAAGTAGAAAATGTAAACAAGTGTTTTATTTTATAATGACAATTACAACTGATTTCTACCAAGCAACGGCCCAATCTATCATAAATACACAGATGTCCTAAGTGTCATAAAAGAACCTTTTCAATCTTAAGTTTAGTTCCTTTTTGTACTCCTTTGAAGGTCGAAAGTACAAATCACGTGTCTGGATTCTGAATAAACTGTGAAACAGAAATTGTGTGAATTTTTTAAAATAAAATAGCAAATGATCGATTTGAATCTACCGTTATGTAAAGAACGATCGGAATATGGAGAAAACAGTAACACAGCAAAACTTGAAAAAGTAAATGTGAATGTTCTGGGAGATATGTAAAGAAGGTATCTGTTAGATAAACTTCGAATCAGCATAAAAAGAGTTCAGTTCAGTATATAAAAAAAAGATATTTCGAAGTAGGGGAAACGTTTAGGAAACGAATAAAAGTAAAAGAGATAGCAGAAACTTGGGATGGATAGATAAGGTATAAAGAAGATAGTACGAGTACCTATCCAACATATTGCTGACTTGATATAAGAATCGATATCTTCCACATAAGAGTGCGCTGAGAATGATCCTTACTAAAATTGGTGGTCGAAATTCGCCGTACCCTGTTTACTAGTAATTGAAACGAGCCTCCCTGAACTAAAGTGACGCTCAAAAAGGAATATATTTCCATACACCACTTTCGTGCCCGGAACGAATAACAACTTCGGAATCGATGTTCTCTTTCAACATCTACCTTTTCAAAAAGTTTTCTAACTAATCAATTTGCCGTAACGTACTGTCCCTTTTCATGCAATCTTTTTGCCTGCATGTACAAATTCGGTCGTAAATTTTCGTGTTTCGTTTTACCCTATTTATGATTCTTATGTACGCAACTTTACGAGTTTCTCGTCTCACTAGATATATCTTCCTGTCATATAGGGTGGTTTCGTTAAGGGATGGTGGAGAATTGTTAACCAGATGTTCGATCAGGTGAATTTTAGTAGTTGGCTAAAACTATCAAATGGGATGAAAATTTTTAACTGAGTTTAATTTTCACTTTAATTATATTGAAACTTTCGAAGCTCGGTATTTTCATGAAATGAAGTAAAGGTTCTTTCAATGGAACCGTCCCATTTTTAAATTGACATTACTCACGCCTGGCAGCCATTGTTTATTTGTGACATTGACAGTTGTATTTGTCAATGTCTACCATTTAATCATGGATAGTTACACACCCCAACAACTTTTATAGATAATCCAAATTTACTGTGAAAAATCGCGATTTGTTACTCTAACTTTACGTCTTTAACTCCAATTTTTGGTCTTTATAATCGTCCGGATAAAAGAACAATTGAACGTTTAGTGAAGAAGTTTGAAACAAATTTTACACTTCATGATGCTACATGTTTTTCTCGATAGTATTATACTGTATATTCCATTTGGATTTTTTTTTGATACAGCCAATTTGATATCTGATTTGTTATCAGTTCTCTAATGCTTGGTTTCATAAAGATTCGGTGATCATTGGATTAACTTGTCATATTTCACAAATTTGAATTTGGGTTTCACAGATCAAGTTCAGGTAGTTTATCACGTGAATCAGTTGATTCGAGAAAACAATTCGCAACGTCGTAGTTTCTAAAATTTGACCGCTACATCATAGAAATAGAAGGAAGGAAAATAAGAATGTATATATTTCTATGGTAGGGATGTTAATCTAGGGTTAGAATTCAGAAACGAGTTGTTATTGTTTATTTGCTTGTCACACCATATTACTACGAACTGCGTTATTAGTATTACTTGTGTGTGTGCAAAATGGAAGGCGGTTTCAAACGGGAAATTTCAAACCTTGTGCATTTATTGCAATGTTGATATGATCTCCAAGCGTTATTTGGAAACTAACAGTGCATAAAATCGTAGACAAACTAATACTTGTAATCTCGCATCGATCGATTTATTCCTTTTACTGCGTGGTTCAATTTCTGGTCCAATTTTATATAATAATTTCATCAATTCTGTCTCCGATATTTCGTGGCCTTCGAATTTCTGATGATGAACGATGAACTGATTTCGAAAAGCATATTACAATTATATCACTTGAAAAAACTAAACAATAAACAATAGGAAGAACAAAATTGACAAGTCAACTTGAACTGTGACTTCGCAGCGATTCTAAGTTAGATCAGAGCACAAAATGTTTTGTGGAACCCAATTTGTATCGGTTGTTTTTTTAGAGTGATAGAACTTTCGATAGGAATAACTGTGATTTGACAGAAGGTAGAAGCCATGTTGTTTTGACATTTCTGTTCAGTAAACATTGACAAATTATCATGGAAAGACTTACGCCGCAACAACGAAATTTATTTTCAAAACCAGTGTTCTATTTGCCAAACTTATAGAGTACTTCGTGAAATTTATGGTTTACATAATCGTCCATCAGAGCAGCTTATTCGTCGAACTATCGATTTATTTCGGACAACATTTTCTCTACTCGATGCAACAACAACAAGACATAGAACTGTACGTACAGAAGAAAATATCGCTGCTGTAAGTCATAGTGATCTAGATTTGTCTATTCGTCGAAGTTCACAACAAGTTGGACTCTGTGCATCCACCACATGGAAAATTTTGCGTAAAGATCTTTGTCCACACCCATACAAGATCCAACTGGTTCAAGAACTAAAGCCACTTGGCCATAATAAGCGTCGTTTGTTTGCTGATTGGGCCCTAGAACAGCTTGAAGTTGATCCACTTTTTTATCGTAAAATTCTGTTTAGTGGTGAAGCTCGTTTTGAGTTGAACGGCTATGTAAACAAGCAAAATTGCCGTATATGGAGTGAAAACAATCCTCAAGAAATTTTGTAGGTTCCATTGCATCCTGAAACTAGACTGTATGGTGTGCTTTACACGCCGGAGGCATCATTTGTCTATATTTATTTAAAAACGAAGCTGGAGCTAATGTTCCAATGACTGGTGCTCGTTACAGATCGATGATCAATGATCATTTCGTTCAAAATTTGAATGGTATCGACCCAGAAGTGTTTTGGTTCCAACAAGATGGTGCTACACCTCATGCTGCTACCGTACAATTGATTTATTGAAAGAAAGATTTGTCGATAACATTATTTCGAGAAATGGTGCAATTAATTGGCCTCCAAGATCATACGACATAACTTTACTGGATTATTTTCTTTGGGGTTATGTCAAGTCATTGGTTTATGCTGATGAACCAGAAACAATAGACGCTTTGGAAGCCAACATAACTCGTGTTTTTGATGAAATAAGGTCTGAATTACTCTAAAAAAACACCCGATAATTGATCGATGATCAACATAGGTTAATCTGTCATAGTTTGACACAGTGATTGAATCTGTGGGAACATAAAACTAGATAAATTGTAAAAGGACTCGGTGATCAACAGGCTTGATCCAATGACTAAAGTATGACTAAAAAAGGATGAATATTTAGGGACAATATGACTGAAATCATATTCAAATACTCTGTAAAAAAGAATTAATTACTCAAATACTTTTTATACGGAATCAATTTCTATATGTCCAAACTAAAAACGACTGAAGAAATATATCCGAGTTTTAGTTGCTTATAAGAAGGTCAAATCTTTCTATTGCACCGATGTGCAACTCTCCAACCACCAGTAAAACCATAAGGTTTATATCTAGACGAAGAATTTTAAATCTGCAACTTTTTATTGAGGTGAATCTGTCAGGAAATGAAAAAGCCAGGTGCGCTTTCCCACACTAACAAAGTCTTGAAAATTCGGAGTTTTCCCAGGATTTATGGCCGGTAAAGTTTGGGGGAAAAGAACCACAATTTCATTTCCATTTATTCTAATCAAAATTGAAATGTTTTATTTTTGTTCTGGCGCAAGAATAATTATCCTTCCCTCCAGAAAAATGGTTGCGAAGTAAGTTAACGCAACTTTGTGAGTTGCAAACAGTTTTTTAACGATTGTCGCTGAAGAACCTTAATGGAAACCTTGTTCGCATCGTGCATACACATCTCCAGTCGAAGTCTCCCATTTTAAAAAAGATTTATGTGTAAAAACAAACGAAAAAAACGCAACTTAAATCAGAAAATAAGATCGAAATGATAAAAACCAACTGGAAAAAATTCTGTTTAAATTAAACTAATGAAACAATATTAAATGAACGTTCACTGAAACATAACTCCGCCTCAAAAGAAAGAGATACATCTCAGCTCAAACCAAACCAGAACAAATAAAGGGTTAAAGAAATAATAAAAAAACGAGTGTACATACATGGCTTACTTTCGAAGTGTGCGTTCTGAGGCTGGACTCGGTGGCAAAGCCTTTTCCGCAGATGTTGCAGTGGAAAGGCCTGTTTTTCGCCCTTTCTACTTGAGCGTCGTGATTTCTTAGATGTTGCTGAAGGTTGCTGAGTTGTATAAAGGCTCTGCCGCAGTCGGGTAGGTGACATTTGTAGGGACGTTCACCTGTAAAAGAATCAAACTAAATTACATAATTCTATGTAACTATTCCTTGGAATTGGTAATGAACTAACAGGTTCGTTTCAGTCACATCAAGTTTCGAATCGTTCTGGTCTTTATATTAGGTATAGAAACAGAAATAGCCCTAAGACTCCCTTAATAAGTAACCCATATAATAAATTTCAAAGTTCCGAGATTGTTAAAAAGGAATTTTATCTAAGTTAACATACAGTTAATAGCGAACAGATAATTGTGAAATGTTTGAAAAAGAAAGCAGATTAAAACAATAAAATAATAAAAAGAGGTTTTTTACTTGATATAAGGATTATTACAAGATTTAAATATCAAACCAGATTTATTCTGTTAGCCTCCTACAAATTTTAATTTCAAAAAATGTTTATTTAAAAACTTTTAGAATTAAATTGATACCTTATAAGCACTGCTTCGATTCAGTATAAATATAAAATCAACACACATTATATCGTGTGTTTTTTTTAGACTGATAGAACTTTCGATAGGGATAACTGTGATTTGACAGAAGGAAGAAGCCATGTTGTTTTGACATTTATGTTCAGTAAGCATTGACAAATTATCATGGAAAGACCTACGCCGCAACAATGTTTACAAATTGTTGAAATTTATTTTCAAAATCAGTGTTCTATTCGCCAAACTTATAGAGCACTTCGTGAAGTTTATGGTTTACATAATTGTCCATCAGAGCAGCTTATTCGTCGAACTATCGATAGATTTCGGACAAGATTTTCTCTAGTCGATGTAACAACAACAAGAAAAAGAACTGTACGTACAGAAGAAAATATCGCTGCTGTAAGTCTTAGTGTTAATGATCTTTATTCGTTGACGTTCACAAAAAGTTGTACTCTGAGCATCCACCACATGGAAAATTTTGCGTAAAGATCTTGATCTACACCCATATAAGACCAACTGGTTGAAGAACTAAAGCGATGTTTTACTACTAAAAAATATAGTATATGGTAGTAAAACATAGTAATTTCTGAAATTTGTTTTAATTAAGCTCATTTCTGGTTGAAAGGCTATGTAAACAAGCAAAATGGCCATATATGGAGTGAAAACAATCCTCAAGAAGTTCTGCAGGTTCCATTGCATCGTGAAAAATGCACTTTATGGTGTGCTTTACACGCTGGAGGCATCATCGGTCCATATTTATTTAAAAACGATGCTGGAGCTAATATTCCAATTAATGGTGCTCGTTACAGATCGATGATCAATGATCATTTGGTTCAAAATTTGAATGGTATCGACCCAGAAGTGTTTTGGTTCCAAGAAGATGGTGCTACACCTCATGCTGCTTCCATGACAATTGATTTATTGAAAGAATGATTTGGCGATAACATTATTTCGTGAAATGGTCCAATCAATTGGCGTCCAAGATCATGCGACATAACTCCACTGGATTATTTTCCTTGGGGTTATGTCAAGTCATTGGTTTATACTGATAAACCAGAAACAATAGACGCTTTGGAAGCCAACATAACTCGTGTTATTAATGAAATAAGGCCTGAATTACTCGAAAAAGTGGTCCAAAATTAGTCTGGTCGAATGCGGTTCTTCAGAGCTAGTCGTGGTAGACATATGCCGGAAATAATTCTCAAAACATACATGTCACAAAATTATCTTTCGAATAAAAAAAAAATTTGGCATCAATCTTACTTTAAATGTGTTTTATTTCAATTTAAAGTTCTTTCACCCTAAAAAAAACACACGACATAACACCAAATGGAATAAAAAACCCAACGAAATATAAATTATCAATTAAAATTACTAAATGAATACTTGAAGAAGACAAAATTTTGTTTCTAACTTTATATGTATGAGAACCAAATCTTTTTCAAAAATGCAAAATATAATTTTAAGAACTTCTCCAAAACTAACTTATTTGAAATATTTAATATATTTAAATATTTTAAATTTAAAATTTTTTGAAGTAACATATCTAAACATATTAAATATTTGACATAAGTTAGTTTTGGAGACGTTCTTAAAATGATGTTTTACATTTTTGAAAAAGATTTGGTTTTCATAAATATAAGATTAGAAATAAAATTTTGTCTCGTTCAAGTATTTAATCAGTAATTTGAATTGATAATTTGTGTTTCGTTGGGTTTTTCATTCTATTTGATATTATATAATGAGTGTTGATTTTATATGTCTACTTCATTGCAGCAGTGATTATAAGACATATAATTCTGAAAGTTTTTGAATAAAAATTTTTTGAAATTAAAATTTGTAGGAGGCTATTTTGATATTTAAATTCAAAAACTTAAATCGAAACAACATTATTTTCATAAAATCAGATAAAGATTATTAGATAGTAGGTTCTTCGGAACGTATTTGCGTTTTTATTGGAAAAATGAAAGAAAATTTTCGCATAGTGAATAAATATTTCATTAAATTATATATTGGCCATTCCGGTCCAACAGCTTTCACCATCTTTCGAATAGTAGCATTATTCCACGCTCATAAAATTTTGGGTCTGCTAGCAAAAAACTGATCAAGGTGATTTTTGACCTTTACATTTGAAATAATAATGAAGAAAACAATATAAAAATGTCATTTAAATATTTCAATATTTACAGATATATTCTGTTAGCCTTCTACATATTTAATCTCAAAAAATTATATTTGATATTATAACTTCAGGAATTAAATTAATGTCATATAAGTACTACTTATATACGACATATAAAATAAACATTCATTATAAGACATCCAAATTATATAAGAAAATCCAATAAATATAAATTGTTAACCAAAATCCTATAAATTAAATATTTTGAGTACACAAAATTTTGTTTCTGCTTATCGCTCTTATGAAAACAGATATTTTTCAAAAATATTTAACATAATCTTAAGAATTTCATCCTAAAACTATCTTACTCAAAATATTCAATATTATTGGATATCTAACTCAGTTACTTTTTAGAAAATCTCAAGATATGTAAAAACATTACTAAAAAACAAGTTTTAAGAGAGACTTTGCTTCGTCAGTACACAATCATAAAATCAATAAAATATAACATGAATCAATAAAAAATATTTTCTCACATTTTAACAATTCAGAAAGCTTCTGGTAAATGAATACTAAACATTTAAATGGAGTGTAATGTTAACTCAAATAAATAATTCTGTGGTTTACCATTGATCTAAAACATTGAATGGAAATTTAACGGCCTCTGTTATAACACAAAAACCATCTGTATAAAGAATGTTAAGAAAACCAAATAACATTTAAATTTTCAGTATACATTCACCAAAAGCTTTCTGAATTGTTAAAAGGTGAGAACATATGTTTTGTTGATTGATGTTATATTTTATTGAACATGGATATGATTTTGTACTGACGAAGCAAAGTCTCTCTTAAAACTTGTTTTTAGTAATGTTTTTACATATCATATATGATTTTCTAAAAAGTAAGTTAGTTAGATATCCAATAATATTGAATATCTGTTTTCATAAGAGGGATAAGCAGAATCAAAATTTTGTCTACTCAAAATATTTAATTTTTAATCAGGATTTCTGTTAATAATTTATATTTATTGGATTTTGGTATATCATTTGGATGTCTTATAATATGTATATTATATATAAGTAGTACCTACATGAAATTAATTTAATTCTTGAAGTTATAATATTGAATATAATTTCTTGAAATTAAATATGTAGAAGGCTAACAGAATATATCTGTAAATATTAAAATATTTCAATAATTTTATATACCTTCTTTCAAGTATAAACCTCTATTTATTTTATTTCAAAGTGTTAAAATTTAAAGTTTTATGAAATGAGGTGTTACAGCATCATGACATCCATGGAATTTTGAATTTTTTATCGCTATTCACATCGTAAAGTATCACCATCCTGATCATAATCAGAGTCGATTCAAAACACTGGAGTTGCCTGAATTTAGGGATAACAACATGTTTATAGCAGCAGTTCTGTAAATAGGGTTACATGATCTACTGTGGACTTTTGTGTTCTCGAGGACTTGTTATTAATTTTTTTTAAAACCGGTTGAATAGAACTAGAAAGTGTAAACAACGGAGCATATTCCCAAGCAATAAAATGTAGAATTTTACGATCTTCGCTTCCTTTTCAAACCCGCAAATTAGTCACAATACATTGAGAATTTGGCTACAGAACGCAAAACCCACATTTTAAAACTCTTGATTACTGTTTTAACCACAAAAGTCCCGTCATAAAAGAGATATAATGTCGTGATGACCCTTCTGAAGCTTGTCCCCAGTTAGGAACGAAACAAATTATTCATCGAACTCGTCCTTTAAAACCCTATCGAGTGAAAGAAGTTTCTGCCTCTTTTGATCCTTTCTCTTCAAATTAAAAACCTGTAAAAACTTCTCAGTCGATTCGGGCTAATAACCAAGTTTTCTTTTTTAATTTCAAACCAACCCTCGATTCGACTCGTAACTTCGACAAAGGGTTGAAATTGGTCACATTCTTCAGCGATTAGGGGTTTCGAAAAGTTTGATCTGGTTTTTATTCGATACCCTCATTGTTCCAAGGGTTGTTTGTTTCATTCTTAAAGTCTTACTCTTTTGTGTCTTCGTTTCGCAGGTTCGAATTATTAGTTTTCGTTCATGAATGGACTCGGAGTTTGTCGAATTTTCGTAATTCTAAGAAAATGACATTTGAAAAAAATATGGTAATTCCACGAGACGATAAGTTACTTCTTCATTTATAAGGAAAACTATGGTGAAAAGCACTGACGTGAATGATGAGAATTATTTGATTTGTCTCATAAAATCCTCCTATATTACAGTAAGATTTTTTTTTGTCTCTACGTTCACACTTTGAAATACGCAAAAAGTTCAAAAAGCAAATGAATATAATAGAAAAAGGAAAATCTTGTACTATCCTTAGATAATTGTCTAAAGTTTTCAGCCACATCAATTTATCCGACATAAAAAAATTTAGGGGTTGAAAAAAGAGAAAAATAGCAGAATTAGATTTATGTTTATATAATTTTATTTAAAATAGTTCACACAGTTTTTATGTTCCACATTTTATTCAAAATCCTGACACGTGTTTAGACCATCTTCAAAGGAGTACAAGAAGGAACTAAACTTGAAATTGAAAAAGGTTCCTTTATTACACTTAGTTCATCTGTGTATTTTTATGGCGCATGGAAATAACAGCGTCCAATATAGAAAATTTCTTTTTTATCAATGGCTTTTTTGATTGAAAGAATCTCCAAATTGTCCATCAATTTACTCTTATTAACATTATATAGTAGAGTAACGTCTTTCCCATTAAAAAAAAATGATTTCTGGTTTTTCAAAATAGAATTCCTATGTTCTTTGATTCTATGTTGTAAACATCAGCCTCTCTTATTGAAAATAATCATTTTTTTAATGAGAAAGATGTCACTCTTCTATATAATGTTAATGAGGGTAGTAAATTGATGGACTATTTGGAGATTCTTTCAATCAAAAAAAACCATCGAGAATTTAACGAATTCCCAAATACTATTCGGCGACACCCCTATATTGGATGCTGTTATTTTCATGCCCCACAAAAATACACAGGGGACCTAAGTGTAACAAAAAAACCTTTTTCAATTTTAAGTTTATTTCCTTTTCGTAATCCCTTGAAGATGGCTGAAAGACCGAAACGGGTGTGAAGATTCTGAATGAATTGTGAAACAAAAACTGTGTGAATTATTTTAAATACAATTGTTATAATTAAAAAAATGTATATATGACAGTAATTTATTTCCACAAAAATTTTTGTACTAATACAACAATTGTTTCACCACGATGTGGCTTCTTCAGGTATTACATTGTACTGTCTATATGACAGTAATTTATTTCGACAGTACAATGTAATACCTGAAGAAGCCACATCGTGGTGAAACAATTGTTGTATTAGTACAAAAATTTTTGTGGAAATAAATTACTGTCATATATACATTTTTTTAATTAAAATGAGTTTCCACCAAGTGAAGACCGAATCTATCAAATAATTGTTATAATGTTTCACCTAGAGCCAACCCCTTTCTCCATTCATGTTATTACTTTAATATTCTTTTTCGCAATATGTTAGATATATATATATATATATTATTATTATTATTATTATTATTATTATTATCCTGATACTCCTAGATCTTCTGTGAAGATCCCTCAGAAGCTTTTTCAGCTTGTACGAGTTAGGAGTTCAGTTGTGTTCTGTGTAGGCTTTGTTACTGCGATCTTGCGCCACTTTAGGTCACAGCACTGTTAATTTTTGACCCAACAGTGAAATGGTGGCAGATACCCGTCCAACTAGAAAATTTCTTTTCTACCTGAATAGGATTCGAACCCTGGACCTCCCGGTCACGAGTCCGATGCTCTCCCGCTGAGCTATCCACACTCATATATATATATATATATATATATATATATATATATATATATATATTTTAAAATCGTTATGTGTATGGTACATGCTTTATGGTTCCTGAATTGTAAGATGCTAGTTTGTGGCTTATGTGGTTAAAAAGCCCATTTAATAGGCATTTGTGTAAAAATCTTTTTAGATCTAAGAAACTTATTGCGTTGTTCCATTCAATTTCTAATTTAAATTATACGTTTTTGTGTATTTCATTCAAGAAAGTTGAATGTATGTGACATATTTTTGATTGATTGTTTTAATTTAACTTCCAAATAAAATTCCATCTGATGAGAATGGGTGAGAATTTCAAACGCTTTGCTGCAGAATGTCCTATATATTTTTCAGGAACTAATGAAATTTTTTTTTATCTATTGGAATAAAATTTGATATCCTTTATTTCCAGCTGTATTGGATGAAGTTTGTTAGGTAATTTCGGTCAATATTTTATATTTTCTTTTGATTTTATCATCTGTTGGTTACCGCGCATATGTTCGATAATTCTTCATGTCCACTGAAAAGGAATAGTTTTTCTAAGACATTCTATATAATCTCGGAGAATTGTTCTGATTAATTTTTAAAATATTGTTCAAGTCGTATCCTACAACCAACAAAACATACTCAAATATCATGTATGGGGTGTTTTTTTTAGAGTGATGAAACTTTCGATAGGGATAACTGTGATTTAACAGAAGGTAGAAGCCATGTTGTTTTGACATTACTGTTCAGTGAGCATTGACAAATTATCATGGAAAGACTCACGCCGCAACAACGTTTACAAATTGTTGAAACTTATTTTCAATATCATTGTTTTATTCGCCAAAATTATAGAGCACTTCGCGAAGTTTATGGTTTACATAATCGTCCATCAGAGCAGCTTCATCGAACTATCGATAGATTTCGGACAACATTTTCTCTACTTGATGCAACAACAACAACAAGACAAAGAACTGTACGTTCAGAAGAAAATATCGCTGCTGTAAGTCATAGTGTTAATGATGATCCAGATTTGTCTATTCGTCGACGTTCACAACAAGTTGGACTCTGTGCATCCACCCAAACAAGATCCAACTGGTTCAAGAACTAAAGCCACTAGACCATAATAAGCGTCGTTAGTTTGCTGATTGGGCCCTAGAACAGCTTGAAGTTTATCCACTCTTTATCGTAAAATTGTGTTTAGTGATGATGCACATTTCTGGTTGAACGGCTGTGTAAACAAGCAAAATTGCCGTATATGGAGTGTAAACAATCCTCAAGAAGATCTGCAGGTTTCATTGCATCCTGGAAAATGCACTGTATGGTGTGCTTTACACGCTGAAGGCATCATCGGTCCATATTTCTTTGAAAACGATGCTGGAGCTAATGTTACAGTGAATGGCATTCGTTACAGATCGATGATCAATGATTATTTGTTTCAAAATTTGAACGGTATCGACCCAGATATGTTTTGGTTCCAACAATTGATTTATTGAAAGAAAGATTTCGCGATAACATTATTTCGAGAAGTGTTCCAATTAATTGGCTTCCAAGATCATGCGACATAATTCCACTGTATTATATTCTTTGGGGTTATGTCAAGTCATTGGTTTATGCTGATAAATCAGAAACAATGGACGCGTTGGAAGCCAACATAACTCGTGTTATTGATGAAATAAGGCCTGAATTACTCGAAAATGTGGTCCAAAATTGGTCTGGTCGAATACGGTTCCTCAGAGCAAGTCGTGGTGGACATATGCCGGAAACTATTTTTAAAACATAAATGTCATAAAATTATCTTTCAAATAAAAAAAATTGGCTTCAATTTCAATTTAAATGTGTTTTATTTCAATTTAAAGTTCTATCACTCTAAAAAAAACACCCGATACGTATCGGTGTCTACGAATAGCTTACTTTTAAAATGATTCTCAACTAGTTGAGAAGTTTAGAAAAGGAAATGAAAAAAACCTTTTTTAAATGCTTTTTGGAGCATTTTTTGCTGATGGAATTTGTTGTTTCTGAATAGAAACAAGTTTGTCTTAGATTATGGTTCTGGATGATTGCGGTCAGTACTTCATGTTTTCTTCTGATTCTTTATCGATTAACTGCCACACATATGTGTTGATAATTGAAGCAATGTTTCTTAGGCATTTAAGTCAATTTAATTCTAAAAATTTTTTGAGAGATTTTTTAAATTGAATTAGTAAAAGTTTCGGACAATTCATTCAACTATTATCTGCAATATTTAACAATTTTTAGGGTTCTGTTAGGAACAATTTCATGGTTGAGTCTTGGAACATTCGTGAGAGTATTTTTTTGTATGTTGAATTTAAGTGAATTCTACCTGCTGGTCTCAAAATAGTTTTTTGTGAGCCAGTTATATTAGGAGTTGATGTAGAAGAAGAATGTTTATTCAGATGAATAATCGATCGAACCCCTGTGAGAATCGTGGCTTTTTTCACCACGATTTGATGTCGATCTACCATTCCAAACACGAACTTGCATCCATACGTAAAACCCATTGAGTGGTTTTAATTCATTTGCAAATATCCATCCCCATAATAATTATTAAAATTACCATTCCGAAAAGTTTTCGAGCCCAGCGCTAATCATCGGTGCAAACTCCATCACAGGATCGTTATTGGCAAAATTATTTACTATCCTTTCAATAAATCTAAATGCTTCTCCAATATTTATTCCGGGGGACTGTCGTGTTGACAAAACCATGTTGAAATTTCGCATGCGGGGTGGCATTCCTATCTGTTTTGCCCCACGCTGCAGTCCCTGAAATGCACAATGCATCGTTCGGAGTCCAGTACATAGGCCTAGGCTCCACCCTTGCGAATATATAACGCACCCCTTACGTCCCTCCCGTCTACAACGCCAGTAACGCACCCTCTTGCACACTTGCAATAGTCGGTGGCGCGTGTAGGCCATGTTTGTAAAATTTTATTTAAAAGTAGGCATTGGAATGTTATCGATTTTATCCCCGACCGTCCCCGTGCGTCCGGGGGGTTGCGGAAGGGGGTGATTCGCTGATATTTGCATGTGCATCCCATGCATTTCCATGTAATACTTCAAACGAAATTGTTGTTGAATTTTGATTCAATTTATAATTCGTAAAAATATTCAATAATTGGTTCTGAAAACAATGCGAATGTATTCAACAGATTTTGTTATTACGCTGCAAAGTTGAAAGGGTGTATGAATATGAAATTTCGTGGAACTATTTGGTTAATGATTGAGCATTATTTTGGATTCATTTGAATTTTTAATTCAGAGAAACTTTTATTCGATAACTGGCATTTGCGTATATGTAAAGAAGGTAAAAAGCTTCTTCACGCTTGTTAACACTTTGGAAATAAGTTTTTAATATTTCACAATATAATTCAAACCTAAAACGACCTATTTCGTTAATGTTAAATAGCAAACTAACTTTCTGTCAAAACACGAATGACAAAAGTTTTACCAGATTCGAAATAACCGCTATTTCAAAATGTAAACTCTAGATACCTCACCCTCTTTATATACTAATATAACAGCATTATAAGAAGTTACGAAAGTATATATTATTAATTGCCCTCAAATGACATTAAATCTATAGGGAAATATTAGCTTATTTGTTTGCAAGATAATGTAACCTTTAATATAAACAAATATATTGGAGACTAGAAATATGCCAATAAATGCGGTCCCTTAATTATACAAAAAATAAATATCAAATCTAGTCAAAGGCGAAAAGTTTACCTTTGTGATCTACAAAACCTTGTCGACTTTGTTCGAGTATAGTAATTGTTATACAAATGTAAGTTACACTGTCTCGATTTCTAGAACTTCTATTACTATAGCTTATACTCCTTATTAATGATTTTTGGTACAGATCAGCCGGATTAATTTATTTTATTTTGATTTCCAAATAGGTGCACCCATTTCAGTAAATTTAGCGTATTTCAGTAGATTCAGCAGAAATTTTTACTCATACAAGTATAATATATGATGATATAAAGGGTGTTTCAATAAAAGTCAATTATGGTCAACAAATCAGGAAATGACAAGACCAGGAGCAAGCTAGCGCAAGCTGTTCATGGTCTACAGGCGGAAGTTGTTGAGTCAGTTGGATTTTGTAGGCATGCAGCTGTAAATCTTTAGTGAAAATTTGCTGAAGAGGTTGAAATGTGCCCCATGACGAATTGACTTCTCTGGCCTTTCTGTCACACTCTCTCGACCTCTACGAGCTCGTATCGTATATTTCACATCACCAACCGAACCAGTACTTTCGATTTTATTGATTACTCTTTTCACAGTAGATGAATTGGGCACATTATTTCGACCGAACCTTGGACGCACTGTACGAATAGTGGCAATGAAACTTTCACCATTTTGATATTAATTTTAGACAATCAGGACGCGTTGTCCTACCGTGTAATGCTCCATGTTTACCTAACTCCCATCTGTCAACTTTCGATCTGTTACGTCATAATCATGTGACATTATGACTGTCAAACATAGCACGAAATTCAAATCTTGCGCTCTTATTGAAACACCCATTATTTATTTATTAAATGGGTCGTATAAAAAATCAGATTTTCAGCTGTTACCATGAGAGAAAAAGAGAATTATCTAGATATTGCAAGACTTGATGCTTCTTGGATTACTGTACTGAATTCACAAAATGAAGTTGAAAAACGACGGAATGAAATTCTTGAATATTCGAATGGATTTTCAAAGTGGTGTGACTATTTTAATGCACTGTGAATTTTTTTACAAATTTCTATAGGAGAGCTTCATTCCAGTTTGCACATTTCTAAATGAAGAGTACGAAAGTCATATAATGAATGGTCGAGTTACTCAAGAGTTTCACTCTCAGCCTCCCATCTGATCCTGGACATCCAACTTCCAATCTCTCCACATGTAGCGTCCAACTCTCCGCTGGGTACCTAACCTATCCCAACTCGAATTTCCCACACGTGCTACCGTGGTGAAAATTCGAACCCATCCCCACCCTCACCTCTATTTTCCACCCCTATTTCCCCTTTCTAACCTACACACCCGTACGCACACATCCCAGTCCATCCGCTACTTCAGCCGATACTGATTTTATTGATAGCGTCCTGCAGGACCAATGGCATGGCCGCCTATAATTGTGATATGGTAACATCGAAAATGTTTCGAAAAAATGTATATTTCGATATTGACGGCGTTCTCGGGTAAATATTCGGTTGTGGGATGGAGAGGCTGTCATTTGGTAGAATTCGAGTAGGCACGATTTTCATTTCGGTGGACGCGTTTATTTTGTTTTGGGAGTGTCTGAAACAATTCGTTGTCTGGCGAGGATCGCGTGCCGCGGAAAATTTGGGATTTTTCACTGACGGAATGAATTCAATTCGAGGGATATCGGAAAGGGGCGAAGAGCTGTTGATGCAAAGATGTTGAGAATACACGAAGGACATGAGAATCACAGAATTACCTTTTTCATAACTTTTAGTGGAAAATGTGCCGTTCCACCAAGCATCGATTTCTATGCGAAGATCTAAAATGCATCTACAGTAAATTCCCTTTTTGAATGACTTCCAAAAATGGAACATTTCTTTTATTTCAAATGGCACATGATCTTCTTGAGAGAAAATGTGCCATTCAGAAGTATGTGAAGTTTGACTACAGGACCTGGCCCAAGAGTATCTGGAACAGGCACCAAATACTCACTTAGGCTCCTGTCCGAGCGTCCTTCAGGCTGATATACTTCCAAATGACTTCCAAATGCTGAAGAAAACTCAGTGAAGTAGGTAAGAATAATAGGGTCTCTTTAATATGGGTTTTTGGTCACATGAGGATCAAAGGAAATGATGAAGCCAATGTACTTGCCAGAAATGGAGCTCAGACGTCCTTTTGTGGAAAATGGCAGCTAAAGGAAGATTTTCGAAAGGGGGAATAAACTGAAAGAATAAAACTTTGGTGGAATCTTTAAGGGCTCCAAAAAGTTTCTTGGGAACTTCTGTACTGCAAGATCCAAAAGGCACTTGGATCTCGAGAAAAACATGCTTCAGCTCCTCACTAGCTTCCTAACTGGGCACTGCCACCTCAGGAAGCATTTGATGAGAATATATTTAGCAGACAATGGTGACTACATGTTGAGAGAAGGAAAAACCTAGTTAGAGAACGCCTCGCTTTTACAAACCAACGCAAAAATTGCTTTGGCTAAAAAACCTATAGGAACGAGAATGTTACCTCTCTAAAACAATCGCAGATACTGAAGCAATCAGACCTCTGAAACTGGAAGACGAGCTGTAGTACAGCTTTAATAGACCATAAGGTCGCGGTTAGAAGTAACGACTTCAATGTGATATTAGTACAATATTTTCAAGAAATAATGACTCAAAATTAAATCGGTCTTTACTTAATGGATATCCATTTAGATTGATATTTTGGATGAGGTTTTTTCTGATTTCCACACATCCATTACATGTTGAATAACTAATTGGTTATAATTGTAATAATTTGTAATCAGTTATTATTGAAATAAGAGATAAAAGATAAGATGCTAATTGGTTTCTGAGTTACGTTGATATAAAAAGAACTATACGGTATTATTTAAAATAAATAGAATAGAAGAATAGAATAGAATAGAATAGTTTATCTGCAAACAAATTTGCTCATACAAGTTATTTTTTTACATGACAAAATTTCCCAATTTAAAAATGAATAACAACAAGCGTGCTAAATTTATAATATCAGAAATATTCTATGAATAAAAGATCAAAGAAATTATTCTATTTTACTGATTATACAATTTCCTTAGAAGAAGTTTCCTTCGCAATTTTTCAAAGAAATGTGAGTTTATTCGTCACCAAAGGTACTTCTAGAAGAATGGAACAGGCATGTGTATACAGTTCTATATTTTTTTGTACTAGTTATCCAGAAATATCCTAGACTTGGTTAATAATCAATTAGACCGATCTGCGAAAAATTAGCATATCCGATTGTTTCTTGAATTAATTGTATGTGGGTCAATTTAAAATATTTTATATTATACTTATTACTTCTTAATGTAGAAATGATACAAATTTTTGATCAGACATTTTCCATAATTAAATTAGGAAATAAAGAAGACATATTGAATGTATACATTTATATAACCTATCACAATATAATCGTCTCATCATATAACTGACTTATATTTAATATATTTACGTCCTTTGGATTTTTCTCTTAGTATATAAGAAAAACAAATGTAAACTTCCGCTATTTTATTGATTTACACGACAATTGTTTCGTCATACCATGAATTCATCAGGTGAGTATTTAAACTGAAGTATACAATGCAAAACATGACCTTAAATACACAGCTCTAGTACAAAAAATAGAGGGCTCGAAAGAGATGGTTTACAATCAATGAAAAATATTAAGTAGGGGGGATCTGTTTAAATCTATTTGATCATTCAATAAAATTTGTCTTTTATTATATCTATTGATCTCTAAAGTTTCTAACAGATTTAGTTTCTGACTTTTGTTTTCGATATGTAATATTTCATAGTTCATATTAAAATTATGACCAGTCTCTAACAAATGGTTGGCCTAAGTTGAATTTGGTTTATAATCAATATAACATTTTTCATGTTCTCGTATCCTTGTTTGGAATGAACCACATATACACATGGGCTGTCCCACATATACACGTGGGCAATCACTACATGTAAACTTGTAAACTCCTGATTTTTTGTTTTTATTATTTTTTATTGAGCTGCCTAAAGTATTAATGGTTTTAAAAGAGATGTTATAATTTTCTTTTTTCTTTAAATATTTAGCAATCTTTTTAGATTTTTGGCCTATGTAAGTTTATGAAATAAATTTTGTTTCGTTTGAAATTTTGGATATACAAGTGATATTGCTTTCTTGTAATTTATTTTATCAAGTAAATTATCTACAATTAACGGATTAAAATCATTATTGAAAGCTATTTGTTTAATGGTTTTATACTCTTTGTCAAAATTTACTTTCGTCATGGGTATGTTAACCAATCTATAAAGCATACTATTATAAGGTAACAAGTTTTGTGAAAATGGATGGTTTGAAGTAAAATGAATTGTACCATCTGTATGTGTAGGTTTTCTGTATATGGAAAAGTCGTGTCTATTATTAATTTTGGTGATTTTTAAATCTAAGAAATCGATGCTATTATTTACTTCATCTTCCTGTCTGAATTCAATTGTTGGATATAATTTATTGATAGATTCCGAAAATGAACAAAGTTGTCTGGTTGTGCCATTAAATAAACAGATTATGTCATCTACATAGCGGTACCAATAAACGAAATCTTTAAAATATGGGAGTTTTTGGATATTGGTTTCTACGTGATCCATGAATATTTCTGATAACAAGGGGCTTAATGGGTTTTATTTGAATTTTATTGAATGATCAAATTGATTCGAACATATTAATTGTAAACCATCTCTTTCCACCCCTCTACTTTTTGTACTAGAGCTGTGTATTTAAGGTCATGTTTTGCATTGTATACCTCAGTTTAAATACTCACCTGATGAAGTCATGGTATGAGGAAACAATTGTCGTGTAAATCAATAAAATAGCGGAAGTTAACATTTGTTTTTCTTATATTGAAGATGAATTTCCGTCAAGTAAAGACCGAGACAATCAAAAATTTTCTCTTAGTATTTAAATCCATAATTTCATTTTATAATTGGGTAATTTCAAGCACCTTTCAATATTTAATTTTTCCAAGACTACATGATATAAAATTTATTTAAATTTGTACTCAGTAAACCATCCTAACTTCCTTATTCATTCAATAGATAAAACATTTTAAAATTTCTCAATTCGCCAAAAAAAAAAAACAAAATTTCTACCAGGGAACTTATTTTCTATATGTATTAAAAATAGTTGAAATAATGAAACCTGTATATATTATGATAATATTTTAATATATATTATGATGATATTTTAATAGATATTATATAAGTTTCCAGAAATAATTCTTAATTGTATTTTATTCAACTACAAGTATCGACTGGAATGTTAAATCAGTCTTTTTGAGATTTTACCAATGTATTATTAGTGATTTTAAATTAATATCCATTTTTCATTTATTGAAAGTTTTATATTTTCTCTATCGATCCCCAAGTTTTATAATTAATCAGAAATTATAAGTGCTTAATGAGTTCATAGAATTTTTTCATTAATACAAGTAAAAATGAAATTGAAGGGAAGGTAAGAAAAAATAATTATAGGAAAGTAATAGTCCCCAAGTTCTTCAAAACTTAAGCACCTACATTCAATAGAGTTACTTTTAACTATATTATTATAAGTCGATAAATTAAATTAAAATTTGTTTTAATTCTGAAAAAACAACCTGTAACTACCGCAGTATTAATCTATTTTTAAATTATATCATTACTGAAATAAAAAAAGAGGAAGTTCATAAAAAAACTTTCTCCAACTAACTTCTAACGTCCTATTTATCTATCTAACGATTTTATCCGTTGTAACTTTCACTCTCAATCCAGCATATGCTCACTCACTAACCCGTGACATCAAAAATTCACCTTTCAGCACGTGGCCCCTAAGATATTCTTCTTCTCTCAACGACCTACCTAGACGGTCTCGACATCCAGACCCTACGGTACGAACATACTCGTGTGCTGTTTTGCATATAACATGACAATCAATGGGGAAGAAATTTATATATTTCCTCCAGGAAGCATAAAAGGGTTGTGGATATCCCCCGACCATTTCTTACAAGACATAAATTGTTTTTATTTGTTTTTGTGATGCGGTCATTTGTTTTGAGGGGTTGAAAGGATATATCAGTTTGTAAATGAGTTGTTTTAATGCGAAGATAAAGAATTAGACCGCATGCCGGTTGTTGGGGGGTGAAGGTTTTTTGTTCGAGACGATTTGAGCAGAAAACAATTTGTATTTCTCGAATGAGATTAAAATATATCAATTTCACAGATTCAATATATGATTGCTTTAAATATAAAAATAGAATAACTCTGTAAAAGCTCTAGATGATTAATAATTAAAAAAATTAATTCGAAATATCTTAAAGAAACTATGTTTCTGCGATATCTAAAAATTCTATATATCTACTTAAATAGAAGCATTCAGATTTAATTTTTCAAAATAAAATAAATAGAGGTTTCACCGAATAATTATGCCTTTATATTTCAAATCAGATTTTGTCTTATATCATATACGTTTCAAATTCATTTTATTCTATAAATTATTGATTCTCTTCCAAATCAAAATAAGACTCTGATCGACTTAATATTGACTTTGATGAAGCCACAAAATCGTTCAACTTCATACTGTATTAATTAACATGATCCTCCGAGTTACTCAAGTGTGAATGCAGCTTTATCTATTATCAAGTCACCCCCGTAACATACTAACCTAGTAATGCGAAATGACGTTCTCAAATGTTAATTAAAAACGTTCTAATCCGATTCTGATAACCCTCGCGAAATTCTTACGTTCTGCAAGATGAGAAAAGGGTTGCTTCCATCTGAGCACCCCGTTTGAAAAAAATTCCCTCTACAACCCCAGTTGTCGTTGGATATAAAAATCTGATACAGAGGAAGGGGTGCGAAACAAAGTGGCAATTTTTTTTTAAACCGGTGTCGAAGGTGTTGAATACATTAAGGAGGTAATTTCGTCTGTATTAATATTCCCAAGTGCGACTTGGTCATTACCGACGATGAAGACGAATGAAAAAGGGTGTAAAAATGCCAGTTTGTGTGCGCCGGAAGTGCTTCTCTATATTTTAAAATTAACGCGGAAGCTTCTTGTTAACCTCGAAGGGAATTTTTACCGCTGATTAGTTGTCCAAGAAGTTTTACGATGCCAAAGACTGTAATGAAGAGATTGAGGAAACTCGTCACCACTGTTTTGATTCTTGATACCATTGACGTTTTTGGGTGTAATTCCTAGACGATAACTCTGCTTATGTAAAGATTAGCCCAAGAATAAAACAACATAACGAAATTTTGCACTGGTGATGCAGGCACAGTTAAAATATAAATCTGAGAGATGCATAAGAAAGAACTCCAATTAGGGGTGATAAATCTTGAAAAGTCCCAAGGAAATGCAGAGTACCAAAAGGGGAAATGATTTATGAAGAAGTTGTGAATAATAGAATCATACCATATTTCAATACTTATTTCTTCTTTCTGAGAATAAACTTCAGATGTCTAAAAAAATGATTCATAATTATGTTTTTACCCGAAGAAAGCCAAGAGAATCTTCTACTTAGTGATCCAAATGTTGTTAAATGTTGGCCATCTAGAGTTTGCATTTTGAAGTACAAAGTCGGAGCCACAAACATTTAAAAATGTATTGAAAAATTGGCTCAAAGTTCAACCTTTCTAATTAACTCCTAACGTTGAAAGAATATTCATCAGTTTTTTATTTATAGCCGATCAAAAATGCAAATTCTAAATGGCCCACTCCTTATATCGGATGTTTTTTTAGAGTGATAGAACTTTAAATTGAAATAAAATACATTTAAATTAAGATTGAAGCCAAATTTTTTTTTATTTGAAAGATAATTTTATGACATTTATGTTTTGAAAATAATTTCCGGCATATGTCTACCACGACTAGCTCTGAGGAACCGCATTCGACCAGAACAATTTTGGACCACTTTTTCGAGTAATTCAGGCCTTATTTCATCAATAACACGAGTTATGTTGGCTTCCAAAACGTCTTTTGTTTCTGGTTTATCAGCATAACCCCAAAGAAAATAATCCAGTGGAGTTATGTCTCATGATCTTAGAGGCCAATTAATTGGATCATTTATCGAAATAATGTTATCGCCAAATCTTTCTTTAAATCGATTGTTACGCTAGTAGCATGAGGTGTAGCACCATCTTGTTGGAACCAAAACACTTCTGGGTCGATACCATTCAAAGTTTGAAACAAATAATCATTGATCATCGATCTGTGACGAGCACCATTCACTGTAACATTAGATCCAGCATCGTTTCAAAAGAAATATAGTGCATTTTTCAGGATACAGTGGAACCTGCAGAACTTCTTGAGGATTGTTTTCACTCCATATACGGCAATTTTGCTTGTTTACATAGCCGTTCAACCAGAAATGAGCTTCATTACTAAACACAAGTTTACGATAAAAAAGTGGGTCAACTTCAAGCTGTTCTAGGGCCCAATCACCAAACAAACGACGGTTATTATGGTCAAGTGGCTTTAGTTCTTGAATCAGTTGGATCTTGTATGGCTGTAGACCTAGATCTTTTTTTTTTGTTGTTGTTGCATCGAGTAGAGAAAATGTTGTTCGAAATCTATCGATAGTTCGGCGAATAAGCTGCTCTGATGAACGATCGTGTAAACCATAAATTTCACGAAGTGCTCTAAAAGTTTGGCGAATAGAACACTGATTTTGAAAATGAATTTCAACAATTTGTGAACGTTGTTGCGGCGTGAGTCTTTCCATGATAATTTGTCAATGCTTACTTAGCAGAAATGTCAAAACAACATGGCTTCTATAATATCTTCTGTCAAATCACAGTTATCCCTATCTAAAGTCCATCACTCTAAAAAAAACACCCAATATTAGTCATAACGTCTTCATAACTGATGAAGTGGCACTTTACTTTGATTTCTCAAGAGATTCTCTTTTTGTCCTACTCTAGTATCTCCTCAGTCCTCTTCTTTCCAAGCTGATATATAGAACTTAACGTCCATCTCCTTATTGGTCAATAGGTCCTCTTCATTTCATCGTTAGGAATATTATTCCTGAAGCCTCTCTTAACCTCATTTGGTAATGAAATTTTGCAGAGTTTGGTGTGGCACGAAATTATTTAAAAACTTAAAGAACTGCAAGACAAGCCTAAGAGCTTGACACGACGATAACATCAAGAATATGGACAGAAAGAATTCCCGCACAATGCAATAAGGAGTGATAGAATTCTTGAAAAGAACATCTAGAGAAGGATAAGCTTATACCTTTTCTTCTTCTTCGTTATACTCTTATAGTTAGAAGATCTAGAATATTCTAGTTCATTAACTGCTTAAGTAGACAATCCTGCAGATGGATATTGCATAATCATTTGGTGTTATATGAATCTTATTCCTCGTGACTTGTATCATGGAAACAAGGCTTCTATCATAGATTCAAGGAACGTCAAACTGTCCTGTTTCCAAGCAAGGAGAGGGGGTTATTCATTCAGCTAATGGGAGGTGAAGATATCTCTCATTCATATCGCAAAATCGACATAACATTATCATCTTCCAGATAGCACAGCTCCCCTCCTGTTACGATAAGATAAACTATACAACGCAAAAGAATTACAAGCACGACCGAACCAAGGGGCAGGTGTATATCGAAATTTTTGTAACAATGTGCGTACAAGGGTTAAACCAGGCCGTATAGTGGGTGGGTTTATACTCGAGGAATAATCGTTACAGTCCATTATAAAGGTGTACTTCAAGTAGAAAAAGTAATTGTTCTCATTCTCGTATAGGCCATATGTCCATCCGGCCGAATGAATAAACGCTGTGCATTTGTTCTCCGGGCCCTTCTTTTGTTTTTTTTTCGCTCTGGTCGACGGCAGACTTGATTTAGGTAATGAATGTGTTTGAGGAAGATAAGAAAGGGTGGATATTTGTTTGGTATGCAGACAGTGACGTTCTTTTCGGGTGCTTCCTCTTTCGTCGGCTTATCGAAAATTCTACAGGCTGTTGTGAAAACGATACGGTGTGATTTGAGAGATTTTTGTAATATTTGAATAATTGTTTTCAATATGTATCGAAATAAATTGCAACAGTCGAAGTCATCTTCCAAATTTGTTTCCAAATCTTTTGCATAATTTGCATGAAATCGTAGGCGATTCGAGATTGAATTGTGAGCATCATTTTGCGGAACAAAGCCTACTTGAATTTTCTTCCAATGCGATATTTTTCAACCCCATTCTAATTAGACTCAAGAAGTAATTTAAGAAAATATTATATAACTTCTCCAATCGTTAAATTTCTAAGACTTCAATTTAAATTATTCAAACAGAAACAACATAATCATTTGAAAATAGTTTTGAACTTATGAACAAAATTAAAAATATTAAATAACCCAGAAATTCTAGGCTCATTTCATTTGACCTACAAAATTTTTTTCCTAGCACACCTTTAGAAAAGATAGAAAATTATTAAAAACGATTAAATAACAGTAATCTAATAAAAACGAATGATAAATCAAATTGTCTGGAAATTTGTCTAGAATAAAACTATTTTCAACTTAATGATACTATTTACAGTTCAGATGAAGGTTCAATTATGGGAAATCCAAGAATTAATCGATTAGGTAACTTTTTTGCACCAATATAACGGATTTTTCAATAGAAATGATACAATTTAAAATAGTTATATTGGCAATAGCGTATATTGTTTTTGACATCTCCCATGCCATTTGTGTTCAGAAGATTAAGCTTTTTAACGAAGAAAAGATACGAGCTTCGACAACGTTTATCAAAATCAGTGCTCATTTGTGAAAACTGTGAGAAACTAAGGAAGAATTCATTGACGAATTTATTCACTTAATCTACCCACTATTCGTCATGTTGTAGACAAATTTGAAAGTGATTTTTCTTTACACGATACAAGAGTACAAATACCGACTTGGTTGCAGCGAGTTTAAGAAAACATCGGAATTTATCTGCTCCACGTCGTTTTCAACAAAAAAATTTTTAAAATAAAATAATAAGAAGCGGTTTTTTACTCGATAGAAGGATTATTACAAACTTTGATTATAAAAACAGCTTTAATATATTAGTTTTCTACAATCAAAATTCATTATACAATATCCAATGGAATAAAGAAACCCGACAAATATGAATTGTTAATTGAAATTAAAGATTAAGTATTTGGATGTTTCGTTCCAAACATTCGCACCTGAACTATTCAGACAGGCGTGGTACGTATGTTTTGCCTGTAATATTTGACAAAGTGTTTTGTTTCTGGTCTTATATTTATGAAAACTAAATGTCTTTCAAAAATACACAACATAATTTTAAGAACTTCTACAAAACTAATTCATTTGAAATATTTAATGTTTAAATATTTAAATAAGTTACTTCAAAAAGTCTTAAAAACATGTAGCACATCCTCAAAAATAACTAGAGTTCAGATAAGGTCAGTTCAACTTTACATTCAAAAGATAACATCCAATAAAAATAAATAAACCTCACCATACAATTTTTGGAATCTATGTTAATGAAAATTCAAACTAGGTACATCTAATATCCAAGGTACTCTATGTTCTATGCTAAACACAGAAATCACACAAAGTTTGTAAGGCATTTTATGGCCTTCCTTAAACCATTGGAAACTGTATAATAAATTACTTAATTCAAAAATCTAATATAATTATATATATTATATGAAATAAAATAATATAAGGATTATTATGAACTTTGAATATAAAAACAGATTTAATCTGCTAGTCTTCTACAGTTTTAATTTCAAACAAATTTTTGAAAAACTTTTAGAATTAAATTAATGTCTTATAAGCACTGTTTATATTTAATAGACGATAAAATCAAAATTCATTATACAATATCGAATGTTTCGTTCCAAACATGCGCACCTGAACTCGACAGACAGAAGTAGTACGCATGTTTTGCCTGTAACATTTGACAAAATTTTTTGTGTCTATTAAATATAAGCACTGATTATAAGACATTAATTTAATTCTAAAAGCTTTTTAAAAATTTCATTGAAATTACAATTGTAGAAGACTAACAGATTAAAACTGTTTTGATACTGAAAGTTTCAAATTAAATCTTTCTCAAACAACAACATGAGGAATTTTAGAACAAGATTTGGATTCACATCCTCACAAAATTCAACTGGTTCAAGAACTGAAGCCATTTGACCACCATAAACGTCGCTTATTTTCTGCTATTGCTCTTGAACAACTTGAAAATGATGAAAAATTTTAACGAAAATTTTTTTCAGTGTTAAAGCTCATTTTTGGTTGAATGGTTACGTAAACAAACAGAATTGCAGAATTTTGAGTGATGAAAATCCTATTAAATGTTATATAGTTTTCACACTGATTTTGATTATATAATTTAACAATTTCTAAACGTTGCTGAATCGTGTATCTTTTCATGATGAAATGGTAAAACCTACCGAACACAAATGACATTGGAAATTTCAACAATAGTATACAGTGTTGGCATTATAACCATTTTAAATTGTATCATTCCTATTTTTTCCTATTGGAAGACTTGTTACCTTAAAAACATGAAAACGATATTTTACTGAGAAATCTGTTTAATATAATGAAAACTGAATGTGAATAATTCATTCCCTTTCGATAGATACCAATTTGGTTCACATCTGAATCTACGGACCAGCTGCAAGAACTTAATTGGTTATTTATTTCTACCATTATAGTTTTTGCTCTGTTTTTTCCATCAATTCCCATGCGATAACCCCTTCTAGTAACATATAATCATTTGTTTCAATCAATAGCAATTTTATAGAGTCAAGGAACGGTCATTCCATCTTGCTGCAGACATATGTTACCCCCAACGACTCGACTAGTAACGATTTATGGTCTAGGTATCATTTTTTGCCTCATATGCATATGGCTAGTGCTCAATTCGATTCCGTAACCCTAAGTAATCAAGCTAGAAGGGCACATCTGCTTCAACTAGAGGTCAAATAGAAAATAGACCGTGGTCTGCGAGTTGTGAAGATGGACAGGGTGACGCAAAGAGCGCATATCGAATTTTATAATTAGTTTTCATTGTGTAGGTACCAGGAGCGGCAATTAAGAGGGCACGTGTGATATGGTAAACACCTTTTCCAATTTCCTAAGGTATGGGAAAGTATCACACTTCATGGCTTTCCGATTTTGAATTACACGGTCTTGTGAGGGCGATTTGTTCGATGAAAGGGGGGTGTTACATGAAGACGAATGGTCTTCATCAGCTGTCCAAGAAGTGTGTAAAGCGTGTACTTTTCAATATTCAAATGGATCTTGTGCACAGCTGAAAGACTCGTTGAATTGTATTTATCCCTTCTGTATTGTTTTTCAGATTGAAAATCTTTTTAATGAGTATTCTAAAATATTCCTTGAAAACTGAAGAGTCATTCAGAATATATGTCAATATTAACGACGCTGGATCAAATTTTTGTACAATATATTGAGATCAATAGTGAAAAAAGTGTTTCATAATGTAAAAATGAAAAAGTGTAAAAATTGGAGATTTTAAACTGAAGAAAACTGGAATAATTCAAAAGGATATAGAAGAGAGAGTAGTTGTGAATTTCATTACAATAATTCATGTCATGAAGTTCAAGAATAATTGGGAAAAACGATTATTTAATTGTATAGTCTGGAAGTATCCGGAAAAAACAAAGCTCAATTGTAATTATTTAGTATATATTTTGAATTCTTTAATTAGAAAATTATAAAAAACAATCATCTCTATTTACTTATTCAACCACCATTTAACTGTAAACAATTGACAAAACGTCGAGATACACCCGAAACTAGATCACCTCCATAATTTTCGGTGCTGGTAGTTCAGGAGGGTAACACTGACTAAATTAAATCATCTTTATTTCGTGAAGCAGCTCATTCAACTTCAATCTTCATTAGTCCGCATATGTTTTCAACGGGACTAAGATCTGGCGAAGCTGCTGGCCATGAAATGGTTGTCACTTGGTGTTCTTGCATCCAAGCTTGAGAAGAGGGTGAAGTATGGCATCTTGCATTATCCTGCCACCCCTCTGGATATGGAGCATGCGCCGTTACAAGAAGAAAATCATTTAGAATGCCACAATACTTTTACTATTAATGGTACCATCAACTATACAGACAGGCGTAGCACTACGCTGACGTGTTGCTCCCCAAACCATTATTTTGGTGGGAAATTCAGAAATTTGAAAGGTAACAGGTTGTTTTGATAGGATCCTTAAGTGATTTCCACCAAGTTAGAAACAACTTTCATCAGATATAAAGACATTATTGAAATTATCTTGTTGAAAACGTTGACAAAATTCTTTTCTTCGTTCCTTTTGTAAAGGTGTCATTATAGGGATTTCTTTTGGTTTCCTTGATATGTAGCTTTATCTTTCCAGTGACATGCGGACGGTTTCTGGACATACTTTTATATTTCGTTGATTTTAAAATCTGTTATCCAATTTGCGAAATCCCAGGCGGGGATTTTGTCGTCCTGAGGCCAATAAAGCGTTTAAATTGTTTCCCTTAATTTTACGCTGTCTTCCTGAAACTGGTCTATGCCCCATATCCATGCCAATTTTTATCCCCTTTATTGTCTCATATACAGCGTTTTTTCCCAATTCAGTCAATTGCACTAATTTTTTAACGTTTCGAACACCTTATCTATGGAAATATTGTACCTGTTTTCTTTTTTCTAGTTGCGACATTATTTCATAAATTGTATATCTCTTGACAATCAACAATACTTGATAAATAGTAATGCCATGCAACTTTGGCCATAGGTGACTATCTGCACAACCTATTTTATACATTACTTTTGTCTTAGAATGTTACAAAAAACAAGTATATAAAAAATAAGGAAAAATAATGAACTCCGAATACTTTCTAGACGGGCTATATAATTCTGTTAGGAACTATATGCTTAACAAAAAAAATTATCACAGTTTGACACTGACTAAATCTATGATTACCACTTTGGGAACATAGAACTAGATAAATTGTAGAAGTACTTCGTGATAAACAGGCTTAATACGATGACTAAAGTTTTGTGAAACCCACTGTAAGAGTGTTAGTCAAGATCTTCTACTCTCAATATGTATAATTACATAGTCTTGTTGAAATAATGTCCAAATTCTTTGTTATTATTATATTTGAAGTGTCACTTTTCTGATGTTCATATCTTTTGGATGATCTTCTGGTTTGACCTATATAAAACAATGGGCCATTGAGCAATCGTTGCAAGTTATATTTCACAAAGTCCTGATTCGTTATCTCTGTTCAGTTTCTCTTGATCATTTTTGATGTAAGTGGTTCTAAGAGCTGCTGTATAATAATTTCTGCTAAAATCATTGGCAATATCTTCAGATTTTTTATTAATATAGGTGAATCGCATGTATTTTTGTGAGATGGGGACTCGTATAATGCGATAAATATGAACTCTTTCCAGTTTGTTATACTACCTATGAGGGTTGAACTGAAACCATTGTTTGTATTGGTCAATAAAACATAACTACGAAACTATTCAACCTTAGATCAACACACTTCCCTTTAAAACATGTTCTCTTGCTCGCTCTCCAAATTTAATCCCCTGAAATATATCCCGTATCGGACACTTCCAGCATCGGAAGTACACGCAAATATCCAGTAAATCGATGGACGTCGGCCGACTTCCTAGTTTACGTTGGTTGAGTGGGTGCCACCGTCCAAAACCACCCTTATGCACCCTGATAGTGGACACAGAGTACGGTCCGACAACCCCTGTCGCCGTGATTTCTCATTTGCGACATGTACCGACGAGGTTTGAACGTGTATGTGTGTGTGTGTGTGTATATTTGTGTGTGCGTCCTGCGAAAATGCACCCCCGTCATCAAGGGGGTGTTTGCCGGTGCATCTGCGTTCGACGAAGTGCAGGGCTGTGGAACATCCTATTAGTGCGCTTGATAGCGGGAGATAAAAAGTCAAAAATTTTTTGAGCGATATGAGAACGCGGGAAATTCCTGAAGGGGAGCTTGGGGCTGGAAAACACTCTTTGTGTCATCCGTGGTCATGGCATCGATGAGAAGCGGTGAAAATTCTGGGGTTTTCATGGGGCTAACGAATATAATGTTACTACTGAAACGATCGAATTCCCTATTCATTTGAAAGGGATGACCACCATCTGGGATAAATAAATTAATTTTTTTCTTTGATCCGGGATGGATCTGGTATTTAAGATTCGGTTTTCGTCCACAGACTCAAACAGACTCTAATTAAAATAATAAAAACAGATTTTTTATTGATAGAAGGATTATTACAAAATTTACAGATCTATTCTGTTAACCTCCTACAAATTTTAATTTCGAAAAATTTTTCATTCAAAAACTATTAGAATTAAATTTAATAAGGGTACATTTATTTTTTTAATTCGAAAATTTTTGAATAAACAATTTTTTGAAATTAAAATTTGTAGGAAGTTAACAGAATATATCTGAATGATATTTGAATTTTTTGGAAAAATACTCTGATTATCTTGAAAAAAGATTAAGATTAGATTCAATACTTATTTCACGGAAAGCGTGCTCTTCCATTTAATGATAGAAAAATTTATATCACAGAAAAATTTGAAACCTTGAAAATTCTTTCTGAAATAAATATAATACAAATTAAATAATAACTAATACAAATATTTTTCATACTGGAGTTTAGGTATTATTTAGATATAAATGTTTGAACTTTCCAGTTAAATGAGTTTGAGAAATGAAATTACTTAATCGACATGTCAAATATTCATTTGAATATCAAAACAGATTTAATCTGTTAGTCTTCTACAATTTTAATTTCAAAAAATTTTTATTAAAAAAACTTTTAGAATTCAATTAATGTCTACAAAAAGCACCGCTTATATTTAATAGACCGTATAATATCAAAACTCAATATACAATGTCAAATGGAATAAATAAACCAACAAATATAAAAAAGGCAATTAAAATTAATGAATAAATATTTGAAGGAGACAAAATTTTGTTTCTGATTTTACCATAATGAAACCAATTCCTTTTCAACAACATAAAACACAACTTAAGTATTTCTCAAAAAATATAATTTATTTGAAATATTTAAATATTAAAATAAGTTATAATAATTCAAAAATCTTTTAAAACATGCACTATATCTTCAAAAACCAATTAGAATTCGGATAATCTCTTCATCGGCCCTAGATAGTATTTAAAATATTAAATTCAACTATCAATCAGTATATCATACCTTAGAGTGTAACCGGCACTTGTTTAAAACATACTAACTTTAAAAATCCAGGTAGTCAGTTCGTCACAAAATCACAGAAAACTGTAAGGTATTATAAGGTTTTCTCATATTTCTTCTATCAAGTAAAAAGCTTTTGTCTATTTTATTAAATATTTACGTCATATCGTGGAAGGAAGGCTTCACTCTTAAAGCAAACAACAGTTTACAAGATCATTCAGCTGGAAAAATCAATATTTATTGAAATACTCACATCAACTTAATGCAACATAATAATTATCTCCGATACACAATGAAACACCCATATGAGTATTTAATGAATTCGGTCTTTACTCGATGAAAACTCATTTTCAATGAATACTAAACAAAATTCAATTTCCATAAACTGAATCTGATTTGTTTTGGTGTGCGAACTTACATAGCATTTTATACATGAGACGGTACTGTCATGAATTTTATTAATAAGCATTCAATTATTATTATAATAAATAAAAAAAAGAATGTTTGGTTTGAATACTTTTCGATCACCCGCGTATAAAGTTGAGTGTATCGTGCGCTGTCGGCTAACTGGTTGTATTTAAATTTTGTTATTGTGAATTGAAAATTTAAATTTTAATAATTTTGATTTACTGTAATAGGGAGGTTTCAATTTGAATTTTCCAATAAAATATTTAAATATATATCGAAACGAAGTAATTTAAAATATAAATCAGTGAACTCTAAACTATCCTATTCCTAAGCTCTATGTTCTATTCTGATTTTACTTCTAAATATAATTCTAGTAAACATGAAATTAATTTTGAATCGGAAGTTCACAGAATTAAAATTGTTTCTACCTTTGGTGAGTTTGTCTCTTAATTTAATAATGTTCCTTCTAATAGTGTCCTTTTTATGTTTCAGGAATTTATACTGGATTCTTTTGAAGTTCAACTGATTTTTCTAAAAGGTTTTGAATTCATAGCCAACCTTGCTAATTTTCTTCCAACGGATTTTCTTGCTTGACATTTAATTTAATTGTTGAATTTTTTACTCCATATTCAGGTTTTGTATTACTTGATACCAATTCCTTCTCTTGATATGTTTTTTTTTTGTTTTTGGTTATGGAACTGTATTCTTGAAGAATAATTCATTAATTAATGACGTTTTGCGTGACACTTCTTTTTATAGTTTTCACTAAAAATTGAATTCCAAATATTACTAGCATTTGTCAAAATTTGTGAAAATGATGCTTTCGATGATTTTACGAATTTTACATTATTGGTTTGAAAATATTCTTAAAAATTAGCGCGAATTTATATCTAACTTTTGATATCTGTTTCATGTTGATCGGTCGAGTTAAAATCTTCTTTTTTTGTTCGAAAAGTATTCCAAGTGTCAAAATTTTACACGGTTTCAACATCTAATGCTTCTAACTTGAAAATTACCTATGAAGTTAATTACATTTCTTCAGCTTATATGATATTACAACTTTATCCATGCTTAAACATCTTCGATGATACTTTTTATATACACGTTTTCAACATTACTGACACTATGTTTCCTTGAATTAATTGAATTTTGATTAATTTTTCCCAATTAGCATTACCTTGGTGAGTCAAATTTCGTTCAGCTTGATTTTTGTCAATAATTTCGCTAAAGTTAGTATGAGATTCATGATAATAATAAATTTTTTCATCGGCTAGATAGCCCACTCTATCAGTTTCTCATGGTGAATCCAATTATTTTAGAGCCTTGTTCTACGGTAAGCTGTTAGGGAATACTTTTATGTGATTTTGCAGCTCTTTCTTTAAATGCCATATTCAAAATTTCTCCACACAGATGTAGTCAATTCTATCTGATTATCCTTGTATACGACGAAATTGCGAACGAAACAATTCACGTTTAGGGATTTGTTCAGTTAAAACTAATATAACGTATGGATAATTTATTTCGAATTTCCTGGGACGATACAGACCGAAAATCAATTAAATCTGGTCATAAAATCGACATATAAATTACTATATATAGGATGTATGTGGCGCAGGGAATAATTGAATTCGAAATTATTTATCGGATATTCCATAGCTGGGATAGTGGCTAGATCGAATTGAACTGGGGAGGTTTATTTTGGTTATGCCTCGAGATGAAAGGAAAATATGAAAAACTATATTTTCTCCTACTTCAAATCAAACATGTTTGTTCCTTGAAATTTTGTTTAAATAATATATGATATTGTTTAAATATCATATATAAATAATATATGATATTGGCATGTGTAATTGAGGTTAGTGAATTTGTGGAGTGAACTTAGTGAAACCAAGGGGGCAACAGTAAAAAACCCCATTGATCTACTTTTCTAAATGAAATGTCGATTATTATAATAATTAAAAATAAAATATTCATTATTTTAATAATAAAGATAAGGGGTTCACGTTTATAAATGGAGTATGAACCCATTAGCTTCTTAAGCTTATCATTATATTTTAGCATAAGATGTACAGAAATTTTTGAGATTTCAAGTAATAATTTAATTTATTAAATATATTACTATTTTAAGTTAATTCTTTTTAAATAGTCATTAAAAAATTCAACTTTCATCTTATATTAATTTTACTATTTTTAATTAACTATTTAATTATGTACATATTAAATGTATGTTATATTCATATAGTTAGTTATTAATTATTTGAGAATTTTCAATGATTTTATCGAATCGTTTGAATTTTCACTTACAAAATTTATTGCAACTTGCTAAGCAAAATTAAAAACTTAGAAGAATTTTCAATGGTTCTGTCAATTTGTTTGAATTTTTACTTACAAAATTTGTTGCAACTTGCTGAGCAAACTTGAAAACTTAGAAGAATTTTTAATGGTTTCGTCAATTCGTTTGAATTTTCACTCAAAAATTTGTTGAAACTTGCTAAGCAAACTTAAAAACTTGGAAGAATTTTCAATGGTTTTGTCAATTCGTTAAAAACTTGTTGCAACTTGCTAAGCAAACTTAAAAACTCAGAAGAATTTTCAATGGTTTTGTCAATTCGTTAAAAATTTGTTGCACCTTGCTAAGCAAACTTAAAAACTCAAAAGAATTTTCAATGATTTTGTCGATTCGTTTGAATTTTCACTTAAAAAATTTGTTGCAACTTGCTGAGCAAACTTAAAAACTTAGAAGAATTTTCAATGGTTTTGTCAATTCGTTAAAAATTTTTTGCAACTTGCTAAGCAAACTTAAAAACTCAGAAGAATTTTCAATGGTTTTGTCAATTCGTTTGAATTTTCACTTAAAAATTTTTTGCAACTTGCTAAGCAAACTTAAAAACTCAGAAGAATTTTCAATGATTTTGTCAATTCGTATGAATTTTCACTTAAAAATTTGTTGCAACTTGTGTAGCAAACTTAAAAACTTAGAAGAATTTTCAATGATTTTGTCAAATCGTTTGAATTTTCACATAAAAATTTGTTGCAAATTGCTAAGCAAACTTAAAAACTTAGAAGAATTTTCAATGGTTTTATCAATTCGTTTGAATTTTCACTTAAAAATTTGTTGCAACTAGCTAAGCAAACTTAAAACTCAGAAGAATTTTCAATGGTTTTGTCAAATCGTTTGAATTTTCACTTATAGAGAATGTGTTTTATTCATAAATCATTTATGAAAAAATTTCTATTTGGCAAACAAATGAGCCTTGATTTTTCTACAATTTTCTTCGATTTGATAATGGACATCCTAACTGATGGTGCTTCCGCCTTCTTGCAAGGACCGAAGAGAAGAGCTCGGTGATCTACGTTGAAGAGCGCAACGCTCCTCGGAACAGGTGCTTCGTTTCGGGGTAACTGATACATCTTCAGACGGCATGATTGAGTGGATCTGATGGTTGTAGCACATGGTGTATTGGGAGCCCCAGATTTAAATGGACAATTACGGGTTACGTCCGGATTTTTTGCCCGTACGACGACAGTTGGCGAGTTAAATTCTAGGTCTTGGAATTGTGTCAAGCGGTGGTTGAAGAGGTTTGATGATTCGGCACTCCAGGCAAAGAAAAAAGCGCCGTTAGTGGTGGAGATTGATTAGTTTCGACGTGTTGACAGATGCTGAGGGCGATACGAAGTTTCATGATTCATAATAGAGCATTCGATCGATGTTTTATAAAACTTAGTAGACCTGACAACGGAAATATTTGAATTGAGTCAAATTCAATACGACTAGTTTTAGCAATCTGATATACAAGCCTCGAAACTTCCAGGAAGGGATGTTTGTTGATGGGCAAACTTGGTTAAATAGTTTCGCAGTTTTTTACGTTTGAGAAATTTTTATATTGTTCTCAATGTTTCCGAAACTAAAGATTCGACCGATCTGAAATTCAGCCTTCAGAATAAAAATGTGGTTGTTCCTTGACGATCATACGATTATAAATCAAAAAAAATTATATTTGTGTGCGGATCAGCGTTGAGCGCTACCGTAAGCACTATAACTTTTGAACGGAAAGAGATAGTGATTTGAAACATTAGATGTAGAATTGGGGCCTAAATGTATCGGCTGATTTCGTTATTGAGCAGAAACAGTCCAATAGTTTCGCAGTTATTCATATTTGAAAATTTTTCTTATTTTTACCAATATTTTCCAAACCTCATATCCCATTAACATGAAATTTGAAGCATGAAAGAACAATAGTAAGGCATACGTTCCATCGAAATTTCATTAGGATCGTACGGTTTGAAAACTAAAAACGGAGACAAAAAGTGTTGAGAGCTAAAGTACCCATAGCAATAGTCCCACGATCGAGTTTAAAATTTTCATTTACATGTGAAATAACGAGAAGAAAGCTGATACAAAATTTCGTCAAGATTGTGTGATTAGAAGACAAAAAAAAATTATTTTGTTAGGATCGTGGGTGACGCGCGCAAAATCTCGTTAGTGCTTTTCCCCTTTTTCTTTCTTTTAACTTTGTTGATTACCCTTAATTTGATTTTTGGTTACTCTGAAAATAATTTTTTTCTATAGTCAATGTTAATGAAATGAAAATATGTAGTCAAAAACCGTCGTTAAAATAATGGAAAAAAGATCAATAGTAAAATTAAGAATAATAATTCATTGGAATTGAAATTATAGCCTACCAGTAACCTTCAAAATTAAGTCAAAAATTTTAACGCGCTACATGAATATAACGAATACATTGCATTATTTGTATTTAGCGAAACTAAATGAAGTCTGAGGTTACAGTGTTTTTCACCATTTTTTTGAGGCACATGATTCAATTAATTCGTTAGTATGAGTTGTATAATTTATCGTTTTTAAATTTTTTTCCTGAGAAATTTCACGAAGAAAAGCTTAACATCGACCATTCCTAGTTTCGTTCTGAACTATTTCCGCATGAAACAATTTAAGAAAAACTTGTAGCCTTCAAATTGCGCCTTGATTGTTCAGGATATCGTTTACTTTTAATGACTATTATAAATAAATATCCAGGCTATAAATATATAAACAATACTCTTTGACGAGTATTTTCCGACAAAAAATCTTAATTGACCATTTTATGTACTTACAGCTTAAATCCTTCAACGTCAGTCAGAAGACGCATAAGATTTTCTCCGAGAAGAATTTTAAAAACTCATTAAATCTAGAAGCAAAGAAGAAACTTCCACCCTACAATTCCTCATCATCAAAGACCAAACGCATCCCTCTCAATAACTCAGGACCGTCAAAAGATCGCGCAAAAAATGCACCTAAAAAAGCGCCCCCGAAACAAATTGATCCCAAATAAACACCCTAATCGTTCTAATGAAAAAACGCGCGGGGTTTGATCGAATATTTCTTTTTCGATCGCCCTTCGGGAAAATTAACCCTGACCATCCAGCGTTAGACCAGAAGATTAATCGAGAATCGAGGCTCCTATTAGAGATCAATCAGTGGCTGGTCGGATGCCGGTCATTTCAAATTATTACAGGCCGAATCCAGCTTCTTTTTAATTTTGGCGTTTAGTATCGAAAGAACCAGTCGTGGGCGAAACGTTTTATGAAGTTTTTCCAATATCGAGTCGACGTTCTCGACTTCCAAGCGAATGTAGTAATTGTGAAGTTTAGGGCATAACGAATTAGTTGGCTTATTCAAGACATGCGATATTTCTGTGATTTTCCAAATGGAAACTTGGTCAATGATGGTACATTTTGAATACAAGTATCCGACAACATGCTCTATGTAATTTAGTATTTGATTCTCTATAGACTCCAGAAGACATACCAGCATATGCTCTATATTCTGAATCGTGATCTGACAAAAATTTGATTTCGATTTAAAATCGGATGTTTTTTTAGAGTGATAAAACTTTCGATAGGGACAACTGTGATTTGACAGAAGGTAGAAGTCATGTTGTTTTGACATTTCTGTTCAGTAAGCATTGACAAATTATCATGGAAAGACTCACGCCCCAACAACTTCTACAAATTGTTCAAATTTATTTTCAAAATCAGTGTTCTATTCGCCAAACCTATAGAGCACTTCGTGAAATTTATGGTTTACATAATCGTCCATCACAGCAGCTTATTCGTCGAACTATCGATAGATTTCGTACAACATTTTTTCTACTCGATACTACAACCACAACAAGACAAAGAACTGTACGTACAGAAGAAAATATCGCTGCTGTAAGTCATAGTGTTAATGATCATCAAGATTTGTCTATTCGTCGATGTTCACAACAAGTTGGACTCTAAAGCCACTTGACCATGATAAGCGTCCTTTGTTTGCTGATTGAAGTTGATCCACTTTTTATCGTAAAATTGTGTTTAGTGATGAAGCTCATTTCTGATTGAACGGCTATGTAAACAAGCAAAATTGCTGTATATGGAGTGAAAACAATCCTCAAGAAGTTCTGCAGATTCCATTGCATCTTGAAAAGCGCACTGTGTGGTGTGCTTTACACGCTGGAGGCATCATTGGTCCATATTTCTTTAAAGACGATGCTGGAGCTAATGTTACAGTGAATGGTGCTCGTTACAGATCGACGATCAATGATTATTTGTTTCAAAACTTGAATGGTATCGACCCAAAAGTAGTTTGGTTCCAACACCTCATGCTGCTACCGTAACAATTGATTTATTGAAAGAAAGATTTGGCTATAACGTTATTTGGAGAAATGGTCCAATTAATTGGCTTCCAATATTATACGACATAATTCCACTGGATTATTTCTTTGGGGTTATGTCAAGTCATTGGTTTATGCAGATGAACCAGAAACAATAGACGCTTTGAAAGCCAAGATAACTCGTGTTATTGATGAAATAAGGCGTGAATTACTAGAAAAAATGGTCCAAAATTGGTCTGGTCGAATGTGGTTCCTCAGAGCTAGTCATGGTGAACATATTCCGGAAATTTTCAAAATATCAATGTCATAAAATTATCTTTTAAATAGAAAAAACAATTGGCTTCAATCTTAATTTAAATGTGTTTTATTTCAATATAAAGTTCTATCACTCTAACAAAAACACCCGATTCTTTTGGACTGATCGGAATAACGCACCATAAATTGTGTTGCTTCATTTGAAGTCAAATGAAAGAATCCTGTATGTTCCCGAAGCCTAATACAGAGTATTCGAATACTCAAATTTCTCGAATGTTATATTTTAGTCAGCTTCAATTATTTTCACAATTGTTACTGGGGAGTTCTAGAAATCTCTGGCTTCTGTTCATTCCTCAAGTATTCGAATATTTTCATCTTTCCGTTTCAGAAGATTAGCCACTTTGATTCGTGACAGGCTTCGATAACGTACCAGTAGATGTGGAGTTCTCACTTATTCGACCAGTATTTTTCTTCAGTTCATCTTCAGAATGACATGAATACGACAAGATTTAGATGTAATACTTCTCAGCAAACAGGATATGGTTGAAATAACAGATGTTAAATTGTATTAATTTGAATCTGAGTCAAAACTTGATAGAATTAAAATTTAAATGACTAAATTCAGAATTATATATTCTAACTACAATATATATTGAAACTATATACAGAAACCATCAAAATGATATCCTTATAGTAGTATTAGTATATAATCAATAGAAAATATTTTTCAATGTCTCGGAAAAAACCTTTTTACATCCCAACATAAAAAGTTTACTGTATTTGATTCTAGACAGGCTTCGAAAAACATACCAATAAAGGTGGAGTTTTCATTCATCTGACCTGAATTTTTTTCAGTTTATATCTCAAATCGTTAGCTGACAAAATTCATCTAAAGTTTGGATGTAATACTTTTCGGCAAATATAAAATTGATTGGAAGAACACATCATTCGCTCCATTTGAATTCAAATGTACGAATTATATAAGTTCTCGAAACCTACTACAGAGTATTCGAATACTTTAACCGCTCGAGTCCTATTCGAAGCTGTTCGTTATTTTTCAAGTGTTCAAATATTCTTATTCCTCTCTCATAGAAGACTATCCACTTCATTTCCTGACAAACTTCTCACTTCATCTCCCTGCATTTCCTTTCAGTCTATATTCTGAATTATTAGCTGATGGAAATAAGGTAGGGTCCTGATATATTGCTTTTAGATACAAAATAAACTAATCGCAAAACGTATTGCTTCATTTGAATTCAAATTAACATCTCAGGGTGTTCTAACCATAATAGTGAAATGATTAAAAAATATTGGTACTGCCCGAAAAAGTGTCTTTCTATAGGAAAATATTAAAGCCAAGCACTTACCTGTATGCAGTCTTGTATGTTGTTGTACATGACTAAGTTGCTTGAACCTTCTGTCACAGTAGGAACATTTGTATGGCTTTTCTCCCGTGTGGACCCTTATGTGTTGAACTAGCTGGTGGTTACTGCTAAAACTCTTCAGACACTGCTGGCACTGATGTGGTTTCACCTCTGATCTGCCTGTCAGTTCCCTGGCATGCATGTGCATCGACTTTGTCATGAAGATCTGAAAGAATGCATGGTTCGTCAGATAAACGCCTGAAGATCGTCAGGGATGTTGTGTTCGTGTGTATGTGAAAGTTGGCAGTTTTTCTATCCGTTACTTATTTCCATGTCTTCTATATGAATGTGCAAGCGCAGTAAAATTTGCTAGATACACGTGGCCCTGACAGATTCTTATGTTGTGATAATAGAATTACTCATTTTTAAATTTGAACAAAGTGTATATATATTAAACTTAAAAATTACAACAGCTCAAGCGTTTAATCGGTTCCTTCAACGCCTGCAACGTTTCACATTTGCCTAGGAAAAAATTAAACGTGCTGATAAGAGAGCATTCGTGATCTGGACTTTCTATTACGCAATATCGTACAACTATTTTATTCATAATATTGACCTGTTATAAGCTATTTTAAACAGTCTATTAGCAGGAACTCGTACAGGTATATCTTACAAATCTCTGATATAATTATACAGTTTGTTCTTATCGGGAAAACATATATTATTTAACGTAGACATCTCTTTCCTTTGTACAATTATTATGTAGGGAAACGACGTAATCGAGATCGACCGACAAAACTGCGAGCTGTGGAATTGCGCTCGAGAATTCGTGAGCCTTCTATTCTGGTCTCCGTTTGGTGATAGTATCTCCTTGGGAAGGTTCAGCAATTCGAACCGTAGGAGTGCCAATTTTTCTATAGTCAAAGTTGTAGGTAAGAAGAGTCCGTGGTTAACCTACATGAAAAGTAATGGACATTTTTTACGAACGCTGCTAAAAAACATATACCAGTTATTTGTCAATGTTTTATGGAGTAGAATTTGAACACTTCTTATCAGTTAAAAGCTTAGCTTAATTCACTGAAAATGTGCAGAAATTACTGGTTTCTACTCGGCCAAAAACACATGTTGAAGATGCGAAGTACTCACAGAAGATCGACCAGAGCCTCATTTTGCACGACCTCTATCAGTTGCGATTGGAACATCGACCAAGAATCTTGTAATCTAGAACCGTCCAGTTAATCTTAGGGGTTTAATCAAACAGGGAGAAAGCTGATGAGCTTTTATCAGCCTTTCGTCGATATCAACCAAAAATATAATTTATCAATTGGAAAAAGAAAGATAGAAGGTTGAACTTTTTCGATTTAAGGTCATTTATAGAAACGAGGGTTTGTGGAAATCAAATGGTAGGTGAAGCCCTCAAATTCTGGCCGTAAGGATCTAGTATATTAAAACCGTACCTTCTGGTTGAAGAAATTCCTGTTTCTTTTGAAAATGTTAAATTTCTAGCCACATATGTGAATGAGATGATCTTTATTCGAAACTATAACGTAAGGGACTCCAACCTAGGTCATCTGTAATCGCCGTTTCCGAATTCTTCAACCTATAAGTCGATTCTAACGCAATTACTGAACTTTGCCATCAAAGCGACGAACTCAAACGGTTTTTAAAATATGCCGATTCTTCCCGAAGAGACGAATCTGCCAAGAGCCCGACGCGCCTTAACCTAATTGCCCAAAAAGGGCAAAACGGGAGCCTTTCCCGATTTTCAAACGTTATTAAATCCCGAGAGTTCCGAGTCTGGAGATAAAAAAAACCCGGGAATAACTCGAATGAAATATTAAAACTCGAGTATTATTTTAATAATGACGAATTAAGGGCGGCAGGTAAGCTCTCGCTGAAATCGGAATTCTAGAATTCGTGATTAAAAACCGAGTTAATAGCCGGGAAGGAACCAGCAGAAGGGAAGAGGACGGGTTAAAAAGTTGGGAAAGAAATTAAGGGATATTTCAGCGACTGCCAGTTTAATTCCACGATATTTTATTTCTGCGACCCTCGAAGACAAATCCGGGAAACTCGACTGTCGATGGGGCTCTCATCTTGCGATTTGCCATTTTCGTGTCCGATGAAACTCAGGATGAAGCCAGAAATGAAGACTATTCAACATTCAGGTAACATTGAGATTATTTTTTCGGTTACTTTGAGGTGCTAAATACAGATGCATAGTACAGTTAATCAAAAATCAGTTATAAGTACCTCTAGTCTATATAGACGACAGGAACGCTGGTTTGCATCGAGTTACTGCGTAATTATGTTTTTCTTATAGACGATATCGACGCCCATTTTGGACATCTTAGTTGAATCTGATTGATAATTTGGTGGAACTGAACGAGTTAAAAATTGGATTGCTGGACTCTTTTTTGAATAATCTAGTATCAATTTATTTCGTATAATTCAGATGATACCTGGAGAAATTATTGGTGCCTTATATTTCGGTTTTTGGAGTTATATTGGACCAATAAAGTCGATTTTTTATGATTAACCAGGAGGCGATCGACTTTTAATTCATTATTTAATATCACAATTTTGGATCATATCAGTTATCATCGGAACTACCATTTGATTCAGTTTGAAAACATAATTCGGAACATTTTCATTTGACTTTAAACCAGTAAACTAGAAAGTACCCGGAATTTATATTTTTTTTTCACAATTTTAATATACTTCTTTTTTGTAGCATTCTGAGACAAAAGTAATGTATAAAATAGAAGGTGCAGATAGTCGGCTATGGCCAAAGTTACAAGGCACTTTTTGTCAAATATTGTTGATTTTCAACAAGTATACAATTTATTAAATAATGTCGCAACTAGAAAAAAAATCAGGTAGAATATTCGTAAGAGAAAGTATTTGAAGCGTTAAAAAATTAGTGCAATTGACTGATCTGGAAAAAAAGCTGAATATGAGGAAATAAAGAGGATAAAAAATTGTGCGGATATGAGGCATAGACAAATTTCAGGAAGACCGATATTGCGTTTCGCAAATTGGCTACCAGATTTGGAAATGAACGAAATATAAAAGTATGTCCAGAAAAGGTCCGTATGTCACTGAGACGATAAGGCTACATATCAAGGAAACCAAAAAAATCCCTATGATGACACCTTTACAAAAAGAAGGAAGGATAGAATTTTGCCAACGTTTTCAAGAAGATAATTTTGATAATGTATTTATATCTGATGAAAGTTGTCTCCAACTTGATGGAAATCATTTAAAAATCCTATCAAAACAACCCGTTACCTTTCAAATTTCCCACCAAAATAATGGTTTGGGGAGCAATATCTGAGCGTGGTGCTACGCCTCTCTGTATAGTAGATGGTACAGGTATTAGTGAAAAGTATTGTGGTCTTCTGAACGATTTTCTCTTTGAAATGGCGCATGCTTTATATCCAGAGGGGTGGCGTTTTCAACAGGATAATGCCATACTCCAGCCTATAGTCAAGCTTGGATTCAAGAACACCAAGTGACAACCATTTCATGGCCAGCAGTTTCACCAAATGTTAGTCCCATTGAAAACATATTGGGACTCATGAAGATAGAAGTTGAACTAGCAGCGCCAAGAAATAAAAATGATTTAATTCAGTCAGTTTTATATTCCTGGACTACCATCATCGAAAATTATGGAGGTGATCTAGCTTCGGGTGTACCTTGACGTTTAGTCAAGTGTTTAAAGTTGAATGGAGGTTGTATAATTATAATTGAGCTTTGTTTTTTCCGGATACTTTCTAGAAGGACTATATATTTGAAAAGCTATCTGATAATTGACCTAATTCAGAAATTGCAAACTTGTACTCATTGGACGACGTGCATTGAACAAAATGAGATTTAGAATTACAAGATACAGTTTTGGACCTACAACAGTGAAAAGAAAAGATCCGAACACCTTTTATAAGTAGACCATCAGTTTATTGGATTGGTATAATTAAGGCAGTAAAAGGTTGTATTTGAGGTTTGATCATTTGACAATTTAATATCAAGGACAGTACAAGTTCAATGAATTTCCAACTTTAGTCTGGTCTGGATGATATATAACAGCTATTGGATAATTGATTTAGTTCTTAATTATTGTGCGGTTTTATGTGAACAGATATCTGTGAAGTCTTTCCTGCTTAATTGCGTAATTCAATCGTCTCATAACATCACCGCGGATAAATGGAAAGAGTACTTCACAAGTTTGCACCAGAATAACGATCAGCGACCAGAAAGGAGAAAAAATCTGCGGCGAGAATATGCACTAAGCTTGGAAGAGGACAAGCGGGTTACAACAGAAGAAGTGATGAACGAAATGAAACATCTCAAAAACGGGAAAACTCCCGGTCCAGACAACATTCCTAATGAACTGTTGAAACAAGGAGGAGTAAGATTGGCCGAACAGCTCACCAAACTCTTCAATAAGATCCAAGGGAGCGCAGTAATACCAGACGAATGGAAACAGAGCATAACAATACCTCTATTCAAAAAGGGAAAAACATCAGATCCAGCAAACTACAGAGGAATATCATTATTGAACACCTCCATGAAACTGTTCACTCGCATACTGGGACAACATATATTGCAACACACCACGTTAAGTGAAGAACAACAGGGTTTCCGCGAAAATCGTTCCACGGTCGATGCTGTATTCGTTGTCAGACAAGTAACGGAGAAAGCCATTGAATATGACAAACCTGCGTACATGTGCTTCATAGACTTGAGTAAGGCATTCGACAGAATACAACTGACGATGTTGTGGACGAACTGAAGCACAGAGGAATACACCCAAACATTGTACAGATGATCAAACAACTAAACACAGGCAACACTACCACAGTCAAGACAAGAGCAACCACAACCGATAAAGTAAAGATAAACCTAGGGGTGAGACAGGGAGATAGTCTTAGCCCACTGTTATTTAATCTGATAATGGACAGGATAATACATAACGTAAGAAAAGTGAACCAAGGATACAGAATGGGGAACGAACTGTTGAAGATCTTGTGTTATGCAGATGACGCAACATTATTTGCGGATAGCGAAGACGGGCTGCAATGGTTGATGCAGGCATTTCACAGCGAGGCTCTGAAACTCAACATGGTAATATCGATCCCCAAAACTAAGAGCATGGTAATTGCCAGGGAACCTCGCCGATGTAAGCTGGAGATAAATAACAACATCATCGAACAAGTATTCTCCTTTAACTATCTAGGCGTAACGATATCGCCATATGGGAGCTTAAAAGATAGTGTAAGACATCAGATGAATAAGGCAGCCAGAATAGCGGGAGCCCTTAGGAATATCATCTGGAAGAACAACTGCATGACAACAACCAGTAAAGTGAGAATTTACAAAGCGTGCGTCAGACCCGTGATGACATACGCGGCGGAAACAAGAGCAGATACAGCTGAAACTAAAAGAATGGCACGGACAAACGAGATGCGAGTTTTGAGGGCAATAACGGGGAACACATTGAGAGACCAGAGAAGGAGCGACGAGATCAGAAGGGAATGCCAGACGGAGGACGTAGTTAGATGGACCCACGCGAGGAGAAGGTTCTGGAATGAACATGTTTCACGTATGACAGGCGACAGAATAGCAAAAATCGCTAGAAACGGAAGAATAGCATCCAAACGACCCGTAGAAAGACCGCCAAAGAGGTGGAAGGACAGCTGGACCTCAACATCTCAAAAACGAGAGGAGGAAAATGGGTGAACAAGCTAGCAAGCTTTCGTAAAGAAGAAGAAGAAGAAGAATCGTCTCAATAACGCAAGGTAGTAGTTGCTGATGATTGTCTGGCCCTTCGTAAGGGAGTCGATGAGCGAAACTCCAAAATAAAGAGGCTATGACCTTGGCTGATGATTGTTGTGTCTTCGGACGCTTTGGACAGCTTTTGCTTCTTCGTTTGACGCTATTTTTAAATCTGGCGTATAGTGATAATCAATCTACGTGGCATCCTTTATTTTCATATCCAAATTTTCGAGCGCACTTTTGAACACTGTAGCTTTAGAAATCGTCAGGATGGCAGCTATCTCTCATAACTTCATTTCGCGATTGGACATAACAACTTTTAGAATTTTTTGGATATTTTCGGTAATAGCCGCCTTAATTGGACGACTTGGTCGTCCTTATCTGCGGTTATTGCTTGACAGCGTTCAAAACCAGCATACCATTGGCAAATGGTTGTCTTTGAGGAGCACCTTTTCCGGTAATACTTTTCAAGGCATTGCTTACCTCGAGCAGTATTTTTTCATTGAAAAAATACTCGTTTTTATTAATCGTCAACAAAAGTAAATGGAACGTCCCTTTACCTTCAATCTCATGACGAAGTAAATGTGCTGGTGGCGCCACTCTGTGTCAGTCAAGGGACTCAATTACCGATCTAAGCAGTAACCAAAAAAATTTGCATTTGGAAATAAACATTTTGAAAGTATCTTTTCATGTTTTTCCGATGAAACTTAGGGCAAAAATGGTAGAAGCAATAAACGTCCTCTTCCTTTACATATACCACAAATGTCTCGATTTTTAGATGTCAAGCAAATCAAAGTAGAATCAAATGTGTCACGACCAAAGACCATTTTGCAGCTTTTCCTGTGTACCTGGCCACACCATGAATCATTGCGTTTGTTGCGCCGCGAGGTGAACGTTCTTCCTCTTTTTTTTTTCATTTACGGCATCGATTATGCTTTTCGATTAACTTTTGAGCGAACGTGTACTCACTCAACTTTTACAGGAAGTGAAGTAATTGGTTGTATCTCAAACGTGTGTAGGTGTATACGTTGATCAATATGCGTTTTCTCTTTAATTGTTCGCTTGCTAGCACCGTATAAAAAAGTTTTACAGCAGATGTTGTACGGTATTGTCGAGATGACGCAGGGCCGTAGCAGGGGGTATAAGAACCAGGGCACTCTATGTTGGTTGTGATGGTTTTCAAGGTTGAATCGAAATGAGAAGTGGAATAAATGAGGTTTGCTACAGCACCCCATCAGATCAACACAATGTGTCAGTACATTTTAGATTGTTTGAGGCTCAATCTCAAGAATGTCCACTTCGATTTCGTGTTTCAAGCCATCAATCGTTTCTGGATTATCCTTAAAGGATCCCCACAAAAATAGTCTTCTTAGGTGAAAATGAGTTTCATCGCTCAAGACGAGTTCTCTGGGAAAATGCTCACCTTCGACCTTGCGATCATTAGCCCATTGAGCGGAGTAGAAACGCATCGAATGATCACGAGATTGCACTTCTTGCACTAGATGAACCTTGTTGTTTATGAACAACAAGGTTCATCAGAGGTATTTATGCTAAATGTTCCTCAGAGAAATGTTCAGTTCTTGAGCATGATGACGAGTTGATGTAGATGCATGTTCAGCAACATTTTGAGCAATATTTTCAGGTGTGTTGACTGGACCAGAACATGAACGGGTTATTTCATCAAATAACCAAATCCACAAATTGGCGTGAGGGCATTTCATTTCTATTAAATTGTCGAAGTAAATTTCTAACAGTTTGCATGGTAGATTCGTCACTTTGGAAATGAGTTTTTAAATTTCCGAATTCTGTTCAAGCGTAAATCGAGCCATCTCGTTAATTTCGAATGTTAAACTAATTTTCTGTCGAAACAGGAATGACAGAGGAATTTCCAGCCTGGAAATAACCACTACTTAAAAATGCAAACTCTAGATGGCCCACCCTTTATTTCTGTCTATGCGCTGAACACGTGTTTGCAGTTGTACTTTCGCAAAATCTACTACATCAAAGCACGTACAAATTTTCAATTAAGTTCATAACATTTGACAATTAATAATAAGAGTTTTCGTATTTTTTTTGCCAATATCAAACTACAAGGTGGGCCAATCGAATGAACTTATCATACTGACAATGCTACACTAGGTTGATGTTTCCTTAAATTATTCAACGTGATGGATAGCTGAACCAGTATATCAGAATATCAGTTGGACTAATATTTAGAGACCACTGGCTGCAAACTAGGGTATCGAAAATTACCAGAATACATGATATGAACCAATAGGCATAGGTACTTGGCGTATATCGTAAGAAATTTCTATATTTTTTTCGACAGAGACTTTTTCTCTTGTAATAAGTTCCATAGTGGATAGACAAAAAAATCCGAGAATGTACACATGAATCAACCTTAAAAAACTATTAAATGGCTTATTAAATTTTAATTCTAACTATAAAACGCGAAACACATGTTAACTCCGCTGGCACTTATTAACGAATAAAATGACTCAAAATTTTGGTTACTCAGAAACAACGATTTAAGCAGTTTGTAAAAAGTAATTGACTGATTACATATTCTACCATTCGAAAATTATATGAGCATGTTTTTTCCGACTGAATAACCTTATTTTTGTTCATCATTTCAACAGCCAATAAACTATACCCATCGTAAAATAAATTAATTACTCTTGATGCACTGTTTAACTAGACTTATCTGAAGAAAATTTCACCGCTCATTTCCTACTTTCTTCACGTATATTCGCTTCTAAATACGGCCCTTTCTATCGATATTCAGAATACCGTGTCTTTTTTTGCCCATCTGACCATTAACTTCTTGTATGGTAATTCGAATTGAAATGGTGGTAAACTTTGTAAGGGTTCGTAAATGTTTACTTTAAATTTATTGCTTCTTTTTTCAATTATCGATAATTTGGCGTTGTATTGACCATAAAATTCCGAGGCAATTTGAAGCAGTAAGGAATGCGACTTCTGATGTTGGTTTTCTTTTCGATGATTGATGCTACTGGACAAATGGTATATGCATGAGGACGTAAAAACTCCATTAAGTATGTGCCAGGTTTGATGGTTTACAGTATCGGCTAGTGAATTATGGTAAAAACGGATTTGGACGCTGTATTTTCTAGTCTTGATCATCACTGTTCCTTACAACACAGTGAGTGTGGCGAAAATATATTATTATTATTAATCTGATACTCCTAAATCTTCTGTAAAGATCCCTCAGAAGCTTTTTCAGCTTGTGCAAGTTAGGAGTTCAATTGTGTTCTGGGTAGGCTATGTTACTGCGATCTTGCGCCATTTTAGTTAACAGCACTGTTACCACGAAAGAACTGATTTAATTTCACAGCCTTATCCTCATTGAGGATTTAACTATTTAAGGAATATTTTTGTGAATCTACATAATTGTAACATTAACAGAGATAATTCAGAAGAAACACTAGTATCATCTACATTTAAGATCAGCAATTATTTTGTTGTCCTCCTTACCATAAAAAAATTGCGAGAAGTATATGAAATGATACATTGCTATCAAATATTAGAAAATTTTTTGATTTTCTGGCATTAATTGGAATTCGTTAATAAGTTTTCGAGAAATAATTTGTACTCGAACTCGATATTTTCAATCTTTATAGTTTCGCAAAAGCTTGACTGCAAGACAACATTATTATTATTCAGTATACAGGCAATAGTTCTATGGAATATATGCAGATTTAATTCTACGCATTTTGAACGTAAAGCGAAGAAGTTTTTGGAAATTTTATCGCCATTGGGTAAAAAAGATTTCGATATTAAGGTCTAAGAATTTTTAGGATGAATTTCATGGTTTGAAAATTAAATGATTATATCAAGATATTTCAAATATGTTTCTATAAAATGAAGAATAAATCCAGTATTGCCTACACAGGCAAAAATAGAGGTTCATCTAGAAAGTATCCGGAAAAAACAGAGCTTGATTGAAATTATTTAGTATATATTTTTAATTCTTGAATTAGAAAATTATAACAAAATATTCATATTATTTACTTATACAACCTCCATTTGAATGTAAACACTCGACCTCAAGGTACATCGGAAACTAGATCACCTCCATAATTTTCGGTAGTCCAGGCTTCTAAAACTGACTGAATTAAATCAACTTTATTTCATGGCACTGCTCGTTCAACTTCAATCTTCATTAGTCCCCATATTTTTTCAATGGGACTAAGATCTGGTGAAGCTGATGGCCACAAAATGGTTGTCGCTTGGTGTTCTTGCATCCAAGCTTGAGTATAGTACGAAGTATGGCATCCTGCATTATCCTGCTGAAAACGCGTTTAGAATGCAAAAATACTTCTCACAATTAATGGTTTCAACAACTATACAGAGAGGCGTAGCACCACCCTGAGATATTGCTCCACAAAGCATTATTTTGGTGAGAAACTTGGAAATTTAAACGGTTGTTTTGATAGGATTTTTAAGTGATTTCCACCAACTTGAAAACAACAGGTATAAAGACTTTATTAAAATTATCTTCTCGAGAACGTTAACAAAATTCTATCCTTCGTTGCTTTTGTAATGGTGTCATTATATGAATTATTTTGGTTTCTTTGATATGTAGCCTTGTCTTTTCAAAGACATACGGACGGTTTCTGGACATACTTTTGTATTTCGTTGATTTCCAAATCTGTTAGCCCATTTGCAAAACCCCAGGCGCGGATTGTGTCGTTCTAAGGCCAATAAAGCGTTAAAATTGTTTCCTTCAATCTTACGCGGTCTTGCTGAAACTGGTTTATGCCTCACATCCATGCCATTTTTCATCCTCTTTATTGTCTCATATACAGCACTTCTTCCCAGTTCAGTCAACTGCACTAAGTTTTCAACGTTTCGAAAACCTTTTCTATACAAATATTTTACTTGTTTTCTTTTTTCTAGTTGAGACATTATTTTATAAATTGTATACCTGTTGACAATTAACAATGTTTGTCAAATAATGTTGCCATGCAACTTTGGCCATAGCCGACTATGTGCACAACCTATTTTATACATTACTTTTGACTTGGAATGTTATAAAAAAGAAGTATATTGAAATTATGAAAAATAATAAATTCGGGATAGTTTCTAGACGGACTGAGGTATATATCATAATGAAAATTATTTAGCACTATTGTAAACTTGCGTTATTAATTGATTCATATTATTAATGGAACCCGAGTTCTTTCAATCTGCATTTGATGTCAATTTGGAGAAATAATTTCATACACAATACTTTGCTTCTTCTTACAGTGAATATAATTTAATTGATTTCAAGCGGCAAACATGAAAGATGAAGAAATAACTCATTCAAACATATTCGTATTGCGAAATTTTGTTGTTTTGTTATAGGCAAACATAAAGTATATGCATGATTGAAATTTAAACCGAAGGCTCATTATATTAAATAACAATAAATCATAAACTAGTAGCTATCCATATCTTCTCCGAAGAAACACAATTTTATTGCGTGTTTATAGGTATATTCCTGAAGATTATACATTTTATATCTTCTGAAAAGCAAATTTGGAAATAATTTCATGGTTGTGAAGCAGGTAAGTATTCTTCTTTGGGACGAACACAACATAAAAATTTCGCCGTTTAGTTCTTCAAGGATGTAACCTCACGACGCCTTTTCCTATTATCATGATTAAAATATACAGGCCCCCCTCATCCATCGCCTAATTACAAGCGTTTGCTACGAGGTCCTACCGTGTCTAGCTGCAATTTTTCAGGATGAAGAAGTTGCCGGGTAAAATGATGAGTTATGCCCGTTATCCAATACTCTAAACTGTCCAAACTTCCTTAGAGTCTTATTCGATCCTCCAGCGGCAAAAACATGGGGAAGTAGCGAACCACAGAGCGAGAAATATCGCCATTATCATTAATGGCAAAAAAGGAAAATTAAAGTAGCTTAAAATTGCGGTCAGACATCTGAATTTCCCGCCATGATATATTGTCGAGCGCAGTTTTGAAATTGCTTTTTTCATTTGCTGCAGCGGCGTAGGTTGAAAGACGACATTCGGAAGATCTTGGTTGAAAATTTGACCATCTAATTGAGTATTTTCGAAAATGTTTGCGTACATATAGATAGATTCAACTATTACTTATATTATACAAAGTATTATCACACTTTGGTTGATAAATTTCGATAATAAGGTAAAAATTAGACTGAACGAGCAATTAAGATTTTTGGTGCATAATTTCTGCCTTAATTTAATTGATATAGTTCCGATTATTTATATAATACTGTTCTAAATTGCATAATAACGGGTTATCCATTTCGTGGTCCGGATTTAAGCCCTGTTTCAATGACATATGTTGAACAGAACTGTGATACGAAGCCTCTTATGTTTAGTTGAAGCTTAGCTATTTAATCTATGATTGTTTCGGTCTTTACTTGACGGAAATTCATCTTGAAAATATGAATAAAAACAATATTCTAATTTCCGCTAATATTTTATTGACACTACGATCGTTACGTCATACCATGACTTCTTCAGGTGAGTATTACAAGATACTGAGTATACCGTGAACAAGAACTTCATTTTATAGTACATGGATATAACAAAAATAGAAGAGGGGATGAAGAGAGTTTTACAATACTTTTGGGAAACTGAAGCTATTTAACAATATGGATCGTTTATCTACTGCTGAACGTTCGAAAATTGTGAAAATTTACTACAAAAACAATGATTTTGCAGTAAGTATAAGGTTCAGTTGACACAAGAACTAAAGCCAGCTAACCATAGAATGCATAGAACATATGCCGATTGGGTGCTTGATCAACAACCTTTGGATGACGATTTTTCGCAGCGAATTTTCTTCAGCGGCGAAGCACATTTTTCATTCGGTGGCAGCAAAATTGTCGCATCTGGGGAAGTGAAAATCCTCATGTAACTGCTGAGAGACCATTACATCCACAAAGAGTTACTGTATGATGTGCAGTTTGGTCTGGTGGAGTGATTGGTCCGTACTTCTTTGAAAATGAAGAAGGTGTTACTCAAACCATCAATTCTCATGGCTATAGCCAACTGATTACAGATTTTTTTGGCCAATAATCAATGATATGGAATTGGAAGAGATGTGGTTCCAGCAAGATGCTGCAAAAAGCCACACAACACGACCCGTTTTGGCTTTATTACAAGAAAAATTCCCAGGACGCGTAATTTCTTGTTTCGGCGATGTGAAATGGTCACTAATATCTTGTGATTTATCGCCTTTGGATTTTTTTGTGCGAAGGATCGTGTTTACGCCGATAATTGTCAGACTATTGATGATGTGAAAATCAATATCCGTCAAGTTATTGGTGAGATATTGCTCGAAATGTGCCGGCGAGTCATCGAAAATCACCTCACAAGGATCGAGTCCTGTAAGAGATCAAGATGAAGACATTTAAATGATATTATATTCCACACATAATGGCAAGGTCCAAGCATTATACTGAAATAAAAATTTGATGGATATTCCAAATGAAAGAGTATTTTATTTGAGTTCACTTTCGGAAGCACAAAGTGAATAACCTGTATTTTTATGTAAATTTTTTAGTGGAGAAATTAAAAATTGTTTACGGTTTTCATTGATAGATAGGCTTATATACGATAAACCTTCTATTATTAGCTCGATTAAAATAATACTTCATCTTGAAATGTTTACATTTGTTAATGAAGCAATAAAACTAGTTTTCCCGTAGATTTATATGACGGGTGGGCCATCTAGCGTTTGCATTTTGAAGTAGTGGTTATTTCGAGTCTTGCAACACATCTCTTATTCCTGTTTTTACCGAAAATAAGTTTAAAATTTGGCATTAACAAAATGGGTCCATTAACGCATTTCTTATATTATCATTAAATTATATAAAATTTTCTAATCTTTTTATTATTATTTTTCAAACTACAAATTCTACTGCTCTGAACTTTGGAGCTTAAAAGAAAAATGTTCCTGCAAAATTTGGCAAGATCGTGCGATCAGAACATTCAAAACAAAGACAATTTTGTGAGCGGAGTAGTGTTGAGCGCTAGAGAAACAATACAAACAGCCCCACTTAATGTATCAACTAAAATTTTTAGATTCTTGCTCAAGTTATTTCCGATTGATTCAGCATAAGAGCTGGAAGAGTTATAACGCTTTACACAAGATAGGAGATAAGCGAATTCTGACAATCATAAAATAACAAAAAAAAATTCAATTAATGCTGACGTGATGTCTGTTTTTTTCATAAATTCAATATCAATGATCTTCTTCCATTTGGCTACGCCAAATCTAAACCCTTTCTGTCACGCCACTGTGGGCAGAAGTATAATGTCTTTTTTATCTCAGGGGATGGAGAGAAACCTCACGGTACACAGAAGTAAGGAAGGGTTGTCCCATAATTCATACTTTTAATTCTCTTTCTGTGCGCTATCGAAAGAAAACGTAAGCACGAAAAAAGACCGGGTAAATTATGACGATGGAAGTGATAAATCACCCAGTAAAATTTCATTAATAATTTATTGCGAAGCCGTTCCCAGATTATCGTGATCTAAACTACCTGTATTTAGGAAAATCGTTTTTTCGGCATGAATACTCCAACGCGAAGAAAAAGACGTCGATTCTATGACACGCTATGGCGGAGCCACAGAGGTATTGAATTTTCGTCATACCGTGAATCGAAGGGGCATTTTGAAGTACAGACTATCATAATTTTCGTTTTCTTTACCTGTTGGTAATCGAAGGGAACGTGATACGGTGGAAACTGGAACATACTTTGATGATGGTAGACACCGGAAGAGGTGCTGGGGCCTGGATCAAAACTCGGGAAAGACATCGTCATGGCACTACTGGTGTACATTGGCATAGGTGGTGCGCTGTGTACGGGTTCACTCCAGGTTATGACGTTTGGGTGCACTGGTACGTTTTGAGGTGGATGGACTATAGGACTTTGGGGTGGATGGACTATAGAACTTGAGGGTGCGTTCCCTATTGAAGCTTGAGTAGAAGGTACCGTAGAGGGTAGGTTCACACTGTGGTCATCATTGAACATTTTGGTACTCCATTCAGGACAATTTGTACAGTTCTTCAGGCTTGAGGACTAGATATCACTTCTGGAGAAGGGATCTTGTTTTTACTGATAGAAAATTCACGAACGATGGATATAATCTAAGTTTAAGTATCTTAACAGTACCAACACTCGATGTTAGAGAGCGCACAGATGAAACAAAAAGTCACAAACATTAATACACATTCACCCTCGTACCGTTTTCTATGTTACACATCGAAACACAAAATTGAACTGATCGACGAAAATCCACTCGTTGTCGAGATTAGAAAGGAATTATAGGAAAAAGAGGTCTAAAGTTGACAAACTACTAGTAAATAATTTAAATTTGTTCTATTTTTATAATTATTATTACAAATCTAAACGAATATAAATCAACTTTTGTTTTATTCAAGATATTTGCGCCAATTTAGAGCTTATTTTCAATAACTTCTCGATTCTGATATGAAAATTGGTCTTAGCTGCATTCCATTCGGCCAGCCGAAAGAGTGGACTTGAAGTTATCGACTCTTTGCCGGAGTTAGTCATACGTGTCGAATGGTAGACTGGCCAGTTGTAATTAGGTCAGATAACAAGTGTTCTAGGCAAAAATCACAAATGCAATTATTATAATTCAAGTGTGCATGTTGCAGTCATGACTTATGACGTGAAAGAGATCGCAGACGGGTAGATCTGTTGTGTTTATGATATCTGAATGACGTAACATCATGTTGGAGGACAATTTGTAAACATCCGGAGACCTGGACCGTAACAATTTTCGAGAATATGACGAATAGTTTACTGAAAATTCGGTTGTCCAAGTTAATTACGTCGTTGTTGTCTATATCATCAATATGACGTCTTTGGACGATAGCGAGTGTCTATGCAGATTTTTCTATGATTTGAAAATTGAAGTTGATAATTTCTAATGCATATTGTGTTGCCCTGGTGATACATTTGAAGTTGATAAAGAAACATATGATCCAATTATATCTCATTCAAACTGAATGAATTTGGATAATATATAAAACTGAAATAAATCAGAGTACAAGGTATACAGTTTTCGGTAATTAAATTTAAATTTTTCGAAAACATACTAATGTTGCTTTTATTCTTTAATAACTGATTGGTTCTCCATTCAGGATCATGTTCAAACTGGTCCCCTACAAATATTGAAAAGAGGGGTGTAACAAAATTCGGTCTCTTGTCTTTTCTACATTAACCTATTCAACATATTTCCCATAAATTCAATTTCAAGCATCTATCTTCAACATGCAGATATCGACATTATTTGAAAAGGAATGCTCATTTTTACATGCTGAAAATAGACGTTTGAAATTTAATTTACGTAAAATATCACCATTATTTGAAAAGAGATTTCTCATCTTTACATGTTGAAAACTGAGGTTTGAAATTCAATTTGTGTAAAATATCGACATTATTTGAAAAGGAATTCTCAGTTCAACATGTTGAAAATAGAGATTTGAAATTGAAATTCTGTAAAATATCGGGATTATTTGAGAAGAAATTCTTATTTGTACATGTTGAAAACGAAAGTTTGAACTCGAATTTATGTAAAATACCGACATTATTTGAACAAGAATTCTCAGTTTTGCGTGATGAAAATAGAGGTTTGAAATTGAATTCTTATGAAATCTCGACATTATTTGAAAAGGAATTCTCAGTTTTTCATTTCGAAAATAGACGTTTGAAATTTAATTTAAGTAGAATACCGACACTATTGGAACAAGAATTCTCTGTTTTGCATGTTGAAAATAGAGGTTTGAAATTGAATTCTTCTAAAATATCGACATTATTTGAAAAGGAATTCTCAGTTTCTCATTTTGAAAATAGACGTTTGAAATTCATTTTGTGTAAATTACTGACATTATTTGAAAAGGAATCCTCATTTTTACATATTGAAAATTGAGGTTTCAAATTGAATTTTTGTGAAATATCGATATTATTTGAAACGGTATTCTCATTTTGACATGATGATATTTGATATTGAAATTCTGCAAAATATCCAGATAATTTAAGAAGAAATTCTCATTTATACATGTTGAAAATGAAAGTTTGAACTTGAATTTATGTAAAATATTGACATTATTCGATAAGGAGTTCTTTATTTTACATGCTGAAACTAGAAGATTGAAATTGAATTCTTGTAAAATATCGACATTATTTGAAAAGGAATTCTCATTTTTACATGTTGAAAATAGAGGTTTGAAATTGAACTCATGTAAATGTCGACATTATTTGAAAAGGTATTGTCATTTCTACATGTTGACAATAGAGGTTTGAAATTTAATTTATGTAGAATATCGACATTATTTGAACAAAAATTCTCATTTTTACATGTTGAAAATTGAGGTTTGAAATTTAATTTATGTAGAATATCGACATTATTTGAAAATGAATTCTCAGTTTCACAGTTTGAAAATAGACGTTTGAAATTCAATTTGTGTAAAGTATTGACATTATTTGAAAAGGAATTCTCATTTTTAAATGTTGAAAATTTAGATTTCAAATTGAATTTTTGTAAAATATCGACATTATTGGAAAAGGAATTCTCAGTTTAACATGTTGAAAATAGAGATTTGAAATTCAAATTCTGTAAAATATCGAGATTATTTGAGAAAAAATTCTGATATTCACATGTTGAAAATGAAAGTTTGAACTCGAATTTATGTAAAATATCGACATTATTCGAAAAGGAATTCTCATTTTTACATGTTGAAAATAGAAGTTTGAAATTTAATTTATGTCGAATATCGACATTATTTGAGCAAGAATTCTCAGTATTGCATGTTGAAAATAGAGGTTTGAAATTTAATTTATGTAGAATATCGACATTATTTGAACAAGAATTCTGAGTTTTACAAGTTGAAAATTGAGGTTTGAAATTTAATTCATGTAGAATATCGACATTATTTGAAAATGAATTCTCAGTTTCACAGTTTGAAAATAGACGTTTGAAATTCAATTTGTGTAAAGTATTGACATTATTTGAAAAGGAATCCTCATTTTTTAATGTTGAAAATTTAGATTTCAAATTGAATTTTTGTAAAATATCGACATTATTTGAAAAGGAATTCTCAGTTTAACATGTTGAAAATAGAGATGTGAAATTGAAATTCTATAAAATATCGAGATTATTTGAGAAGAAATTCTCACCTTTACATGTTGAAAATGAAAGTTTGAACTCGAATTTATGTAAAATATCAACATTATTCGAAAAGGAATTCTCAGTTTTACATGTTGAAAATAGAGGTCTGAAATTTAATTTATGTCGAATATCGACATTATTTGAGCAAGAATTATCAGTATTGCATGTTGAAAATAGAGGTTTGAAATGGAATTCAAGTAAAATATCGACATTATTTGAATAGGAATTCACAGTTTCACATTTTCAAAATAGATGTTCGAAATTCAATTTGTGTAAAATATTGACGTTATTTGAAAAATATTCTCATTTTTGCATGTTGAAAATGAAAGTTAGAAAAAAAGAAAGAAAGCTAGAAATATTATATGCGATTTAATTAATTCCATTAGGTGAAAATATCCTTTTTAAAAGAAGATTTAAATCTGAAAATACTTTGTTTGATTTCATTCGAATAATTGAATAGAATTTGACAAAAATTCCTAAAACTTTGAAATTATTCGTATTTAACTGTTATTGTTAGAAAATGTATGACTTTCAATAGATCTAAATCGTAAATCTGTAAGTCCAGAATTGGTTCAGAAGAACGCCTGTGTCAAACGCAAAAACAAATACATTTATTTCAAGTTGAGGAACCCCCATAATATCACTCGGGACTCGAAGCTCCATAGAAAGAGTATAATAGTGCAAACGCGTAAAAAAGATAATGTACTCAAATCTGGAAAGTCGAACGGCCGTAAAAACTAACCTATTACGAAACAATTGTAGCCGCGTCCGCTCCAGTTGATCGTAATAATCACCTAATTCTCGTTAAAATACTTTCCGACTTTTTTTCCGTCCTTCCTCGAAATTTATGCCCGCGTCCAAGATGGTCATGAGGAATATCGGCGGACTCAGCGCGTACGTCAATCAGCGACCTCTCTACTCCGATTCACGCAACCCGCTTTGTGCGAAAGGAGACGGACGACCGAACGGGACCGCGATAAAGACTGAAATACATCACCGGCAAGTTTTAATACGTCCATTTCTATTCTACGCGAGAAATTAAAGCCATTCAATTTGTTCGGTTCTAATTTCTTGCGGTCTTTAGTTTATTTACGAGTTTTATGTCTCCATTTTTGACGTTTTTGAGCGCGCTCTTCGGTGTGCGACATATGTCAATGGGATCGAAGCAATTACAAGCCACTCGTTTAGATTACAATGTATTTAGTGATGTTTTAAGGAATTGTGTGCTTTTCGCTCGAGTGAATGCTATTGTTGCATAGTGTTGAGTGATTAATTGAATTGGGTCTTCCATGTTGAGGATGAATTTTCAATTGATCTTAAACGAATTATTTATCTTTCATTGATGAAATTTAAGACCACACCTGGACTTTTCTTAGATTTGTATGAAAACAGAAACCATTTGAAAACTCTAAACCTTTTTGAGTACGAAAGCAAATCTTTGTCGCTTGAAATAAATAGAAAATCTCATTGTATTATCAGTTGAAGTGTTAATCCCATGAGTTGAGAACATTTTGTAGACAATTATTAATCAATCTGCATGTACTTTGATTCCAAAGAAGCCAATTCCGAAAGCTGACTGGAGTTTAACGCCTAATTTCCGAGGTGCAGAAAAACCATCTACTTCACTATCAATGTAAGACATCTGGCTTTTAGAAATTTTCAGTCTTTCATATCCTCAAACATTTGGGAACTTTAGTGCTGAGGAAATAAAAACTTATTTTGATCTCGTCATAAACATTCAGCATCTACCAATGAGCTTTCTACAGAGCATTTTAGCGTGCAGATTTGTTAAACCTTATTGTTACTATAGATAAAACCAAGCAGCAATTCATGGAATGAAGACACTCTGGTTCTTCAAAGAAATTTAGTGTTCAAAAATCTGGTGGAAAAATTCGTCGAACAGTCCGCGGGGTGTCGTGATAGCTGTCTTGGGAACGTCTTCTTCGGCTACTAGTATTTGGTTGTACGATCGACTTAGTCCAGTGTGGAGAAGAAGACGTTCCCAACACAGCTTTGCGACACCTTTCGGACTGTTCAACTTTCTGCGCCCCCCAGGCATTAGATCTTACCGTGATGGGGGTGCTTGCCTTGACTAGGACCCTAGCGGGACAGGATTTAGCGAGCTTTGGCCGATTCAACCGGCCTTGTCCTGCACTCGGATCAATGACCAACTTTTTAAGGTTTGTGAATCTCGGCTTGGCCGTTAGTGCTTGACGCCAAGATCAATCAAAAAACCTCACATGGGTTCGTGGGTCTTAACGTACAGGCCGTGTTGACGGTGCTCGTACCAGAATCAATTGAGTCATCAATCTTGGGATTATCTTAGTTCATGGGACTGCGTTCGGTGCTTGGATAAGAAGCCCTTTCGGCGAGTGTGTTGCATCACCAGCCAACTCGGGTACTGACCTGCAGAGCCAGTAGAGGTTGAATAGTGATTCGCTGCTACCAGTCAGACGGTTTTGGCTTTCGAGAGCCGAGGCCCAAACTGGAAGTTGGTGGGTTTATCTCTTCGGAGGAGTTCTCAATTATATGGTATAATCTTTATCACACTTTCTGCCTCTGGGGGCAGACTGTGGAGACTGCTGAGTAGTCCCTTGATAGAAGAGCCATGCTCATATGCCAATTTGAAAACCTGTGAGAATTCACGTGTTCAACTTTCCGTTCATGTCATTTGGACTACGCAACATAGCACAGACATTTCAGCCATTCATCGACGAAGCACTGCTGGGGCTCGATTTTTGCTTCAGCTACATCGACGACGTCCTAATGGTACTGTTTGCTTTTAGAGTAGGCTAAGATGTTTTCTCAGTTGTGACGCTATTGGAAACCAATGCCATACAGTGCATTGACCATGAATTCATAAAAAATGTAGACATAGTCTCCTATAAGCTGAAATAGTTGCTGCAGTTCATTGGAACCAGCTAAGTAGCTGGAGCTCGAGATTTACTTTCGTCGACTTAAGAGCGGAACATGATAGATAGATTATTAGGTCGTAATGGAATTGTATCTCTAATTCCTAATGATTGTCCTTCATTATAGATATATAACATTGAAGTATTCATCTTTTTACCAATTTGAATCAAACTAAAAATACATCTCAAAGGTAGATCAATATCGTACACAAGGTGGAAGCTTGCGAAGGACTTTTTCCTTTCCGTGAATTTCTGGTGATTTCTGGGTAACATTAGCATTAAAATTTTACGATACGAAGGTTGTCCTTATCCATTCTTGCAGTCTTAATAATATGAACATAACCAGGATTTTCAGAATCCTCGAATGTAGGACAAACTGATCAAATCAAGCTCGAGCAAAAACCGTGACTGACCGATCAATCCCGATCATAATCAGCGTTTAAGACCGATAGAAAAGGGTCCATAATTGCAAACACTCTTGCAAGAACTCATTCATTATACATTCCACATCGAAAAATGAGCAAATCGACGCCATATCTAACGCTGCATTTCAATGAAATCGACTGCGGTACCCAGTGATAATAATATTAACTTGTCGTCTTGGAATTACAGACATTGTGGGTACTTTTACCTCGTCATGATACTGTAGGTGTCTGAGAACGAGTACTTGAAAAAACCAGACGCTTAAAAATAAACCTATGGGTCGGTTGACCAAAGGCAATAAACCCAAGGTGGCCTTCCCTCACGTTTGCGCGTGTGGCGTCGACGACATCTCAAGGAAAATGGTGTTAATATTCCGGAACTGCGCGGAAACTGGAGGCTGCTTTGGCACAGTTCCGTTATGAAAGGGTAAAACCTATACAGGGTGTCCAACGAAAATTTGACCCCCCAGAACTCTGAAACGAAGAATTTTCGAAGATTTAAAAAAAAACAGGTCAACTTCTGTTTTGAAGAGGACGAATTTCCATCATGAGTTTGTTCCGAAAAAAGCACCCCCATGAAGGTGGCATCAACCTCCACTATTTTTTGAATAGGGAAGAGATGTCGAGTGTTGGTTAGTTTAAAAGTTATCTTTGTTCTGTACACAACCCAGTTACAATTTTCAAAATCGGTTCATTATTCACAAAATAATGTAGTATTGAACTTACCGTCAAAAGATGATGACAGTTGAACCACCCAAACTCAAGAACCTAAGAGTCCAAAAACGATTTTCAAGTTCTGCATAAGGGAAAAAGAATTCCCATGAGGACATTGTTCCGAAAAAACCACCCTAGGGTGGCAACAACCCCCAATTTTTTTTTTAATAGGAATGAAATGGCGGATGTATTTTAGTTATAAAGCTTTCTAAGTTTTCTAAACATCCTAGTTGAAATTTTCAAAATCTAGTGATCATTACTGCGAGATTCTCTTCAAAACCAGTGTATATTTCAGAAATTCTAGTGGACTCGAATAGTGACTAACATAATAACTTCATGTAATCATTTGGAATATTTTTTCTAGAGAAGAATAGGACTTTCAATTCAACAATCATCATGGAAAAAAAGGAAAATAGGTCTTAACATTACAATCATCATTAAAACAAAGGAAAATAGGTCTTAAAATTGGATGTGATATCATTTACAGATCGAATGAACTACTGCTTTGGAATTATCAGATATGGTTAAATGAAATGTCAGGAGTTGGCCATTTATAATTTGCAAAATATATATATATATATATATATATATATATATATATATATATGTGTGTGTGTGTGTGTTTCAATACATCAATCGAGACAAGAAAGTGAACGGGTTGTTTAATCAATTTCCACGAACATATTTGATCACTTTGGAAGATTTTTAGTCAGATTTATGCAATGTAAGTGAATAAAAATTGACAAAATATAATTTTATCGATGTATCAACATAAGAGTCAGAATTTGTATTACCATTGCCATTTTTATCCTAAGTATTGGCATATATATACGATAAGTCGCATGCTTCAGTCAAAAAACTATTACACTACAAAAATTCGAAAAAACTCGGTACATATAGAAAAACTAAACGTATATTTTAATTCTAATTTCAATCTCTCACGCTTTTTTATCGCATCAAAATGAGCAATTTCAGTTAGACGAAGGACAATTCTATGAAAAAGCATAAATATGAATGATATTTCAATGACTCAATCTGCAGCAACTTAGCGCTGAGCGACTGTTTTTTTTTTCGACGGCGCATTTCCTGATTCCTTCGTTTTCCAGGTCACTGGATTTCATTGGAATCGAAGCAGGATATAAAGAAGTTGACGGCAATGAAAAACGCAAGAATTATGGATATTAAAACAATTAATAAAGGAGTCGGAGAAGACAACATTGAACTCGTTGTTGGTCGATTATTCAGGTAGCATATAAGGGGATTTCCATCAGGACTGGATATTTTCACTTGTGTATGGGCATTACTTGAGTAAAAGCTGTAATGCGAAGATGCTTTGAGCATTATTTTCTGTAGATTTACAGTAGATTCCACGAAACTTTATCAACGGATCAAGCATGTTGATCACAGAGTCTTACTAGTTCTATGTTCCCATAATGTTGATCACAGACTTAGTCACTGTGTCAAAATGTGACGGATTAACCTCTATTGATCATAGATCAAGTAAAAATTGTATTGTTTAATTTTTTCAAATGATAATATTGCAAAATACTTTTCGAAATCAGTTCAACTGGTCCACGTGATCGACTACCTGAACTTGTTTTGTGAAACCCAAATTCTGTTGATCCAGTGATCACCGAATCTTAATGAAACCCAGGGTTAGATTTTTTTCGGTATTAAAAAGGTGGATTTGGTGATATTTTTCAATAGGTTGTACGTGTTGTTCAAGCCACACGATATAAAATATAAGAGTAAACTTTCTGAGACACCTAGAATCCAATAAACGCTCGCACCGTCAAAACCATTCCTCTTCCTATACTCGTCCCCATTCAAACTCCATTTCGCTCAGTTATTTCTAATTTTACAATACAATAAAAGTCGGAAATTTGCCCGCGAGGAATTTTACGTTGAAACAACGACATTTTAAGTACCCCTCGAATATTCAACGTTTTTACTGCCGCCACAGTCCACATATAAGAGATTAAAGGCTATTTTTAAATCTGCAAACAACATTTTCACAGTTGAGATAGGTTATGTTATCACAGCGGACCGAGTGAGTGATCGTTGCAGTCTTCTTACGTCTTTTGCCCACGGTTTAGATGGACCGCCCCAGGTGAATACACTTTGAAAAAGGCAACGCGCTGCTCAAAAGAAATAAAAATGAGAACAAGTTAAAAATGCATAGTTGTTTTGTTGGCATGTAGAGGGCGTATAGCCATTATAAGATTCATGGCTAACTTGATATATTATAAGTTGGGATCAGGGTCGGATCTTTCTCGCACAGAGAGAAATCTGGCTGATGTTAATAATCTATCATTTTGCATGGAAGTAGCATTAATCAGTTTTTAAACATAATGTTATTTTCGAATAATACAACAAATTCTGCAGATATAAAATCTGGTCTCGTGGATGATCATACTTTTCATTATTTTTGAACATTTTCAAATAGTGGATGCAGATGAATCAACAAATTTAAAAAATATTGCAACATTTGATTATAACATTTTGGTTGAAAACCTACCTCTGGTACGAGGTCATAAGATTGGCCTACGCTTAGATATTGAAAAAATGATTCTTTTTTTTATTTTCAATGCAGTCCACTCCAGTAGATATTTGAAAACAAAGTACAAAGTAGAATTGACTCGAAAATTTATCAGACAACTATTAATTATAAAATGGTTCAACATGAAATTTCAAATGTGGACAACTACGAAACAATTGGACTGATTTTGCAAAACAACGAACTCAACATATATGAGTAGGAACGAAACCTACCACTAAAATTATAAGTCTTCATCTCTTCGCGTTAGAAAGTTATAATAATAAAAGTAGCGCTTAACGCTAACACGCTCACAAAATGTATCTTTTTTTTTTACTTTTAATCATACGACCTTGGCAAAATTTTGCACGAATATGCGCCTTATTATTCTATTCGTAAATATCGAACTTGAGATCGATCGAATTTGTAGTTTTAAAAATTTTGAGGAAAGTATGACAAATTTTCAAAGGTGAATAACTGCAAAACTTGTGAACCAATTCTGCCTATTTAAAAATCAAGCTCAGACATTCAGTTCCTTAACCTTCCTTGAAAGTTTCAAGCCTCTAGCTCTTTCGGTTCCAAAGTTAGCATGTATATGAACGGAGTGGTCGGACGGAATTACTTTTCACCTCGGATTCTTCAACAGTCTAACACAATCATTTAAGGTCATTTTCGGCTCAAAATTGAAAAACATTTAGGCGAAGCGATAGCATGCTACTTTCTGAAACAACCGCGCAAAAACTGATGTATTATAGATTTTACACGACAAAAACATTATTGTTTTTCAAATTTTGAATCTCCTAAATTTTTGATTTACATTGAACTGATCCTGCTAAAATGTTCTAAAAGCTCCGGACGTCACATTGAACGATGAATAAATCAGGTGTTATTTTAGAGTGATAGAACTTTAAATTGAAATAAAACACATTTAAATTAAGATTGAAGCCAAATTTTATTTTATTTGAAAGATAATTTTACGACATTTATGTTTTAAAAAGAATACCCGGCATATGTCAACCATGATTAGCTCTGAGGAACCGCATTCGACCAGACCAATTTTGGACCACTTTTTCGAGTAATTCAGGCTTTATTTCATCAATAACACAAGTTATGTTGGCTTCCAAAGTGTCTATTGTTTCTGGTTTATCGGCATAAACCAATGACTTGACATAACCCCAAAGAAAATATTTCAGAGGAGTTATGTCGCATGATCTTGGAGGCAAATTAATTGAACCATTTCTAGAAATAATGTTATCGCCAAATCTTTTTTCAATAAATCAATTGTTACGGTAGCAGCATGAGGTGTAGCACCATCTTGTTGGAACCAAAACACTTCTAGGTCGATACAATTCAAATTTTGAAACAAATAATCATTGATAATTGATCTGTAACGAGCACTATTCACTGTAACATTAGTTCCAGCATCGTTTTTAAAGAAATATGGACCGTCCATCGTGTAAAGCACACCATACAGTGCATTTTTCAGGATGCAATGGAACCTGCAGAACTTCTTGAGGATTGTTTTCATTCCATATACGGCAATTTTGCTTATTTACGTAGCCGTTCAACCAGAAATGAGCTTCATCACTAAACCCAATTTTACGATAAAAAAGTGGATCAACTTCAAGCTGTTCCCTGACTTACAGCAGCCATATTTTCTTCTGTACGTATAGTTCTTCGTCTTGTTGTTGTTGTATCGAGTAGATAAAATGTCCGAAATCTATCGATAGTTCGACGAATAAGCTGCTGTGATGGACGATCATGTAAACCATAAATTTCACGAAGTGCTCTATAAGTTTGACTAATAGAACACTGATTTTAAAAACAAATTTCAACAATTTGTAAACGTTGTTGCGGCGTGAGTCTTTCCATGATAGTTTGTCAATGCTTACTGAACAGAAATGTCAAAACAACATGGCTTCTACCACCTGTTAAATCACAGTTATCCCTATCGAAGTTCTATCACTCAAAAAAAAACAGCCGATATGAATATATACTCGTTCGATGTATAAAATTCAGAAACAAGAGTGATTCAACGAAAAAACTTAACCCTCCAAAGAAACATTTTTGAACTTTGTATATTCCAAGTGCTGAATAAAAAATACATCCACAGTTTTCTCCTATATTGCAGAAGTATCATTAAACTTGGTATGAAGGTCAATTGAAATTAGGCATTAAACGTGAAAGCTTTTGTCCACTAAAAGTATTCCGAAAATTTTATTCTAAATTTGCATCAACTAATTCCAATTACTAGGGAATAATAAACTAAATTCAGAGCGTTTTATGATTTCGTAATGGGTCCCAGTATTGACCCTTGCTGAATTCCGAATCATGGAGCATCGCATGAGAATCTGAAAAACGAGACGACTACGGTCCTGACGTCTTCTTATTCTGGTTTCAAGACTTTCTCCACATAAGTCTTCTCAGATACTTCTTCAAATTTATTCTTCAGTACGTGGACATTCAATTTACATGATAATGGACTGGACGTTATGTCCATCGCGCATATCTCACACCGAGGGCGTATGGCTTTCGCAAGATTGATAGATAACCAAGTCCAACGTCAAGGAGAAAAAGTATCGAGGCATATTTCGGTGGGAATCCCACAGAAAATTCTGATATCGGTCTCGATCTAACTGCGTGGGAAACAACTCGATACTGATCCGCCATATTGTAAGTCACAGACATGACAAACGTCAATTAGCTGCTCATTCAAGCACAGAAACATAAGACATCGTTCTGTACTCATTAAGCGCACAGAACTCGTCGGGCCTCATCTAGTTTCCAATATTACAAACCTAAATCAAGAAGAAGTTATTTTCATGGTAATTCCGATGCGAAAAACTCAACGCATGTTATTACCAGCTCTATAAAGCCAGTTTTAGATTTTTAATATAACTAAGTGTGGGAACATGGGAAAGAGGTCGAGAAAGAATCATTATCGATGAATTTGTCCACAATTTATTTGTAGTTAGTTCGTTTGACCGGAAGCTGTATATTTTATTCCGTAAAGGTAAGACGTATGCACGAGAATTTTAAAAAATTGCAGTCGAGTTCGTTCCCGTCTAACGGTACCTAACTCTTAGATGAAGCTCTAGGATTTCAGTTAATTACTGTGTTACTGCCTGTTTTGATTCTCGTTTATAATAAGTTGTACGGACGTTTGAAGAGATATGGAAGGACAAGTGGAAATTATTCTATGAAGGCGGCCTTCTTTTCATACTACATTCATTAAAATGTAACTATATCCTAACATCGATTTTATCTAGGTGGAAACACTGCAGATCATAGAAAAACGATTAATAAATAGTAAATATCACTGAAGAGAACCACAGAGAATATATTAAACTTAAAACAGTTCATCTCTGTCATCATATTGACATTAAGGATATATTTTAGTATTCAGGGAATTTATTAATGATAGAAGGTCGAAATTGAGGTGTTATTTTGACGAAAGTCGGCATATTCAAACACACGGCGACAGAAATTAAAAATGGTTGGTAGATATGATATATTATCAGTCTGTGATCGAAACCTGTCAACGTCATGATTCATACCAACGCGGAAACAGAAAAATCACTACACGGAACACCTACCGAGACTTTATGACCCTTTTATGCCACTAATTGAGCGCCATTTCTCACAAATAACTATAATATCGTGTTCTGGACAAACTCGACTGCGAAATTAACGATGGAAAACAATAATCTCGTGTAATGATTTCTCTCAGTCGGTATTATAGATTTAGTGGCATGTCAGATATTAGCGGAACACCCAGTAGAACACGGCCTATGGACTTCTGGTACATAAAGTCTGTTTTTTTTCGATAAACATTGTGTTTAGCGTGTCGTTTGCTGGATTGTTCGGTTTTGTTTTATGTGCAAGTAGCAGTAGGTAATTTTTCCTGTTTAATGATGAACATTTTGTATGTTGCAAATGGCGCTTTAAATATTTTGGAATTTTTCTTTAAAACAAATTACTCGTCCGCACCTGTGAATTATTAGTGATTTTAATTAAACTTCCAAATGTCTGATTTCTTTCATTTTCGTGAATTTAAAATTATTAATAGTAAAAAAATCTCAGGGAGGTTTCAAAGAATAACTATTAGGGTTAAAACGATCCGAAAATATGTTGAAATATAATACCATAAAATATGTCTATGTAACTTGATTGAATTTAGATTCACTATCAGCCAATTTATAAAATGGCTGATGTATTTTTCATGTTAATAATGTAAAACCAGAATATTTTTTTCGTTCGAGGTCGATAACTTACTGGAAAATATGTGTGAAGGTTGGTGATTCATTTTAAAAATCAATTTTGCATTACGAACTACACAAAAATGCACTTTATATAAAACGGATTTTTTTAGTTTCGCTGCAAAAAGCCAGGTGGCTTTGAATGGAACCAACCATTCATCTGATCGCATATTAATCGACGTTGTTTATAAATTTTTCATGGCGGAACATCGAAAATACGAGGCGCCATTCATTCGTTTCGACGTTTCGACCTTTTTGTCACATTAATAACCAGATCGATCAACCGGCGTCATTGAAAAATGCGTGGGAAAAACTCGGCTGGCGAACAAAATAGAAACTGACACCTGATAAATAATAAATATTGAAATATAGTATCAAAGCGTATATCGGCTGGCAGTACACGTTTCTTTTTCCGCTAAAAAATTGATTTCTGATTTATTATTTGTACGGTAATGGCAATTTCGAAACTTCTCTTCTGTCGGTTAGCAGAAGGAATTCCTTTCTGAGAATCGAACGATTTATTGATACTTTATCGAAGGATTCGTGATGAATATATTACATTGGCCACACTGATGTTTTAAAGCGTTTGTCGTTAATACCATAAGATTCAGGGAAATATTGATAAATTGTATGTTTTCTGTACAAAACACTTCCAAAACGTATTATTGCGGTTATTTCTCATGGTAGAAATAATACATTTTCTTCGACATAGATATTATTTTATGTCTGCACCCTTATATTCTTATTTGTACTAAAGTTCCAGAGAATTTCCTAGAAACTATGTGTCCATCACTTTCCCCTGAATTTGGATCCTTGTTGATGGTCCCTCGTAGAAAGTGAAGGTACATAAACTTCCTCAATGATGCGGTCAGTCCTTGAACGTATGTGCATTTTTACAACCACACATAATGTTATTGAAATGCTTATGACCGATAAAAATGCAACAGTGATACCAGTTCCTTGACCTATCCAACATATCGCATATACTCATATACGAAAACGTTGCTCTCCTTTCGTTTTGAATATAATTTGAGGTGATAGGTAAGGAAAGCCTCTTTGAAAATGCGTTTTTTATGTTGTGTTTCGTCAATAATTTGAAGTGAACAGGAACGATCCTTTGGTCCTTTGAGACGGATACGAACCAGAAATCTAAGGTATGAGTGCGGCAAAGACAAAATGGGTAGAACATAATTAATAACAAATGAGCGACATATTTCCGGTAGATACTATCTGGTACAGAAAGACCAGCAATAAAAAATTGGTTCGGAAAAACCCGCCTTCGTATTTCCCAGAATGATATAATGACAGAGCGCCTAATAAAAATACCAGAAACCCGAGTGACACAGCTAAAGGATGCCGTTCTCGAATTCTCCTATAATGAAGATAATTGCAAAGCCATGAAGACGCCGAAGACGAAACAAATGAAACACGTTCTCGAACCTAACCTATATGGAACGTCGTCATAAAAAGGTGTCGTACAAGTTATAGAAATAACGATCGTATCCATAGACAGGCACGTCGTAGATTTTATACTCCTTCGACTTGTGACAGGTTTGTGACGTAAAGGACATCATTTGTGACATTAAGAGACGTTGTGGATGCAATCGCTCGTCTTTTTGACGGGTTTTTTTGGCGTCGGCGAAGATTGATTCGAAATTTTAATGAAAGGTAGTTCCCGAATGGGCACATAGGTTGTGGTGTTGAATATTTAAGCGAGAAGCTGCGAAAAGAGATGTTTCACAGCAAGGCATCCTGGTAGATTCTATGACTTAGGTTAAGTTAAGTAGGATGATTACGAATATATAAAAATAATGTATTGCTGTATATTTAATCAACTAGGTACGGTTGAGTATCTATCTAAGTTGTCCTGGTATCGAAGAAGCTGCGACCATACATATAGATTTGATATTTGCAGCTTCCAGAAGTTAGGGTAGAATAGATTAGTTCAAGTATACATTACATAGAAGCAATGATTTTACTGTTGAATACTTGGAAACAAAGGATGTGATAAAGTGATCTAATACAACGAAACACTGGTAACTCTTTGTGGTCGATATACATCTATGACTCTAAGCATTTATGGCTTCCAGAGGTTAAGTTAGAATTGAAAGGGTAAAGTACATTATGAAGGAATACCAGAATTTCAATGTTGAAAATTTTAAAAGTTTGTTATTATTTCTTGATTTTAAAGTCTCGTTATGAGAACTGCTGATTTCATGTTGTGGATATAAACTTTACTCTTTGCAACTTTTACTGGCTAGAATTTAACTGGATGAGTTAGGTTCTCTATGAATGAATGTACAGGTTTTCCTCGAATTGAATTCAGTTTCTTAGGTTGAAGACACAAGATGCTGAAGTATGAATAAACTGCTATGACTTCATATAGACTATAGACTCTTTACGGTCAAAGTGTGTTTAAATATATACAACTTTTAGAAGTAAGGTTAAAATAGAATGAGTAGGGTACAATATTGAAGAATACCAGAATTTTACTGCTGAATTTTGAGGAAATTTGGTACCATTGGATCACTGTATGATTTATCTTGGTGAAACAAATTGCTGGTGTGATATAGTTGACAAATATTTCACTCTTTGTAGCTTCCAGAAACTAGAACTCCAACTTGTAGAGTTAGATTCTCTATGAATGGATGACAGATTTCAACGTTGAATACTTGACCAATTCGGTTAAATGGGTTGATGGCATATGATGTAGTGTAGCAAAATACTGTGACTTCATATAATTAATATATTGTAGTCTCTAATTTAATTATATATTGACAGCTTCTAGAGAAAAGATGAAACAAGACAAATAGAGTATCTAATGAAAAGATACCAAGATTATACTCTTGAATATTTGAGTAACTCTATACTAGTTATCGTTGTAAAAGAAAATTGCTGATTTTCTTCTTTGTAACATTTAGAGGTCAGCTAAGAACCGTTTGCATTAGGTTCTCTATGAATTGGTGTAAATTTGACCAATTTGTACCATGGATTGATTAAATAGGTAAAGGTAGTAAAAATAACCATGACTTCATGTCGAACTTGAATTTTTGCAGCTTTTTAAGGTAAGACTAGGACAAGATACGATATCAATGGATGAATAGGTTAAACTATTGAATATTTACGCAAACTAATTATTATGTATGAGTTTATGTGAAAGTTCAATGTATACTAAAATATGACTTTTAACAGTCGAGAAACTATTGTTACCAGACTTTAAGGATATTCCATAACTTCTTCCACTTTAGCTACAAATAAAGGTATGGTCTGAGATAAAGGAGCAAAGATTTATTTCTGAACTAGATAAACTTGTAACGAATTTCAAGTTGATAATTTCAGGCAATAATTTTGCTAGTCCAAGAAGTTCCAAAGGGTATTCTGGAAGGATACGCAAGTCGAATAAATCTTGTTATTCGAAGTAGTTCAAGGCACATCTTGTTGAACATTGAAGTCAACATTTGAAGAAAAAAAGATGGTATATAGGAAACTGTGTCGAACAAGAACAACAGAATAAGAGAGGGAGTTGAACAATTTCATTATATTTGAGTCAGAATAATTAATTCAAAGCGGGGTATTAGATCTAAATGTAGAACATTACTGTTAAATATCTAGCATTAAAAATTAAAATCTTAGAGGTAGAAGATACTTTTTATTCATATATTTTTTATCCCCAAAAAAGTAAGATTTAGATAACAGAAAACACCAATCGAATAACGTAACGTCCAATCCTCCATAAGACTGGTGGTATTGACTTGTGTTAGGTCAGTAACTTCTTATCCGTAGCTCATGAAAGTATGAATTTATTTTTCACGATTATCGTAGAAAACTATTGTTATGGCACCAAGCTGTTTTACGATCGGCTGTAAAAAGATCAAACGGTTAATGCTTTTGCGTTTTATCGATAAGAAAGTTTCTCCGAATGCTTTCGACTTTTATGGGACGAAAAATGATATAACAGAAAGAAAAAAATCCAACTGTAGATAATTCTACAGAAGACATAGATGTGAATTCAATATTATATATTTTCATATAACATAATTAAAATGTAATGTGATTCTAAAAGTTTTTTGAATAAAAATTTTTTTGAAATTAAAATTGTAAATAAACATATTTCAATTTGTTTCAATATTCAATTTTGTTATATTTCTTCTATCAAGTAAAAGGCCTTTCTATTTTATTTTTATCATATAACATACTAAACTTCGGTAATTTTGCGATGGGTTTTCTGTTATCTAGTCTGTTTTTTTTTATTTATATGTATTGTTTCGACATTTTCAGATCACATTAGAAGAACATTTCGCACAAAACATTAGAAGCCAATAAGAATTCATGTTCAAGTTAGGTTTTTTCAAATTCAAACTCAATTCGTGCCATTCTTTAAACCCTATTAATCATATGGAATCTTCCATGCCCATCGTAATATTTCCAGTTTTTCTGCTATATCGCCATTCATCTTTCAAAGTACCGTCAGAGAGATAGCTAATCAAATATAATTACCACTTTTAATCAAGACGAAGAAAAATCCTGGTTGTACGAAGGCATAGAGGCACATTCCACTGCAGTCCTGCACTTATTAAACTCTATCAAATATAGTCCTAATGGGCAATACACCATAAAGTATATTTCTGTGCCCGTTAGATGATGTTAGACCAAGTAGGCGAGTTATTGCCTGTTTCTTTTTCTTCTTTTTAATATGCTGGCCGCAAAAATAACTAGCCAGGACTCGGGTTTATAACAGACTTGACCTAACCACTATAAACTACCATATTCTTGGCTTTTACCGCATTCTATGCTATAAGCAAATTGGTTTTAGAACGAAGGTTGTACAGAGGATGCTTAGTTATAATCATTTTAATGGAAAAGTGCTATAGATTCCGGGGTAATCAGTGATGGGAGGTGAAAGATGGCGCTGGCAGAGGATACATATTAGATATACAGGGTTATCCGAAAATATCAAGCATTAAAATGAGGCATCTGTTTTAAATAATAACCATAATGCCTTTCGATTAGAATAATTATCGAAGATATCGATATCAAAATGCTGTATTTATTATATTTAATTTCTTCTTCTTGTTCAAAATTGATTAGACTCTCAACTAAGGTTACGTTTCAGCGTTATCAGCAAAATATATTCCTATATATACACCATAAATGTATCTTCAATAATAAAACGACGCAATTAATACAGTTGTATTATCTAAAACATATTCAGTTATTTTAACAAAGAGTGATTACCGAAATAATGAAGTTTTAGGTTGAAAACCTTTATCTGTTTTGATTTCTCAAGGTTTTGAGAAAAAATAAAACACCAAAATCGAATTTTCCAAAATCTTTTCAACCAACTCAAGTGACAGATTACGTGTATCAAATGAAGTGACTGTGGGTGTTAATTTTGAGATCACATCCATTTTTACCAAAGAAAGCAAGATTATGAAGAGGGTACCTTTAACCAATACCTGATATGTAAATGTTCATTCCATTCATTGTAGTAATGAAGAAATCAAATTTGCAAATGTCAAAAGTCATGACGTCATCATTGCAACCTATCGCGATGAAAGTGCGTAGGTATAAATTATAGTTCTAATTTATTGATGTATCCATGAATTTTACCACTATGAACTCTAAAGTAAGTGAAATTCCATCGATTTTTGAGTGAAACTGAGTAAAAACGAAGTAGGAAATCATACTAAAATGTCAGAAATGGTATATGGTTACGTTTGAAATTGTGCGTAATACGCAAGTATGAATATGCAAATGAAAGCTGCACGTTATATTGAAAATCATGATACGTAAGTAAGTGGTGAAAAGATTAATCATTGTAGGACAGGAAAAAACTGTTTAAAAAGGAGAATCTCTCAATTGACTGTGAATTAGCGATAATAATGAAAAAGACAAGTCATGATAACAGAGACATGAGGTTATGACCTCGACATAATCAGTAGCAGGGTTGTTCCAGAAAAAATAGCATTTGTACATACTGTAGGATCAGTTTCCATCATTTTGAGCAAGCATCTATTAGAGCACCATAGAAATCCTTTTCAATAAAGTCACATACACAGAAAAACGGCCACGGGATCCCAAAATATCCATAGAAAGAAGAACTTATACATTCATAATGCACATTTCATTTAGCGGTTAGGCATGGCACACTAGACCGTCACCCGCGACATTAGAAATAAAAAAAAACGTCGTTTTCGATCTCAATCGACGAGAAATGCGCGAAATGCTTCGTAAACAACACAGAATATCATGTTAGGTAAATTGAATGCACTTGTTAGTTGCAAGTTGCTTTTTCTGTGGTACAGCGCAATGTTCGAGTGAGTAAGTCGAAGGCGGCCTTGCAAACAAATGAAACCCTGGATTTCAGATGTTTTTTTGAAGAGGGGGAACAGTCAAGGGTAAAACGCTGAACAAGATTTGCTTTTATGATTTTATCGAAGTGTGCGTTTAAGGTTGGTTATTTGTAGTTTCGGGTGGAGACCAGGAAATGGATGTAATAATTGCTCAATTTGGTTGAAAATTTTCTTCGCGGAAATTCTTAATGGACGTGTTACATAGGTTTTTTAATGTCCAGTGGAATTCATTCTGAATAGAGACTTAGGGGTTTTAGAGCCTATTTACGCGTACTAATGATTTTATGTCCGAAGAGAAGAATATTTAACAGTTTGAAAATATACTTCTTTCTTGTATTAAATCTCTGGTTTCTTTAAATGAAAATTTTTCTGTTGTAGCCCCTAAAATTTTCGACTTTATTGCTTGAATAGTTCGGATTTCCTTGAAGCTCTTGTATAAAGAATAGAGAATTGATTTTCTAGAGCACTTTAATAAGAGGCGGTTGATCTTTGTACTTAATTTCTTAACAAGTATTAAAAATTTACTATAAAGAAGTATTTTGAATATTACAGATAATAGCTGGAATTAATGCTACGGAAACTCTACAGATTTTAATCTGAAAACATTTGGAATTAAATTTTAAAACATGACCTAGATAACACTGTATCACTTTAAGATTATAAATAACCATCACATGTGGTGGAAATTAACTACTAAAGAATCAAAAAAAATATGAAATAATGAGTAAATTATTTGAACATAAACTAACATCTACAAAACTTGTTTCGATTAGATATTAAAGAATTACAAGTTCACTTACTTAAAAATGTTCCACATAGAATTCAAAAAGGTCTTTTTATTATTTCCCCTATTGAAAAAAAAGATAGCACATTCTCAAGAGAAAGAACCTGAAAAATTCTGACCCAAGATCTTCAATTAAGAGTTATTTGAATAAATAAAATAATCATTAAAAATTCCTTCCACCAGACACTTAGCAAACCTGACCAATTTTTTGATGCATGGTGTATTCAAGAATTAGTTTATTTTAAAGAAATATATAATGAAGTAAGATACGACATAGAATGAGTATTAAAAAACCACATGTGTGATAATACAAGGAATTTTTCAAACAATATATATTGAAAATTTACTACGAAGAAGTATTTCGAATATTACAGATAATAGCTGGAATTAATTCTCCAGAAACTCTACAGTTTTTAATCTAAATATATCTCTTGAAAAAATTTAGAATTAATTAATTAATGAGTGTTTTAAAGAATTAAAAGTTTTATAAGGAGCTCTGCTAATGAAAAATTATTTAGTTTCATAATTTACAAAGATAGAAGAAATACGTCTTGACAGAAATTAACCTATAGAATAGAATGAATGTTACTGATTTGAAAACTGTTTTTTTTTGTCGAAAAAACGCCAACCTATATTGATGCGTGAAATATCAGAGTTCAGTTTCATCCAGTTGAATATATGAATCATTTTCATAATGAATTTTTTCTCAGTAAATCTATTAAACGTCATGCGTTCAAATTAAAGTGAAAATTCGATTCCTAAGAAGGAAAATGGTCCAAATTCTTGTTAAACTCGGATTTTCATTCGACTAGCAAAAAATCTCTTTCCGAGCAGGTACACCCTTCCTGACGATTTTTCAAAGAATTATGCGCCTTTCCCAACTCTTAAGTACCACAGAAATGCCCTGATAATCGAGTTATTCCTAAGTGCTTCTTTCTTTTATTTCCCCCGTTCCATTCCTCGGCTTATTCAACTTCTGCACATCTCTTATTCTTTCTATAGAATTTGTTTCAATTTATACGCATTCAAAAATTCATAATTAGGGCCACCTTGCTCGGTTCTTGTGAAACAAGTCGCTTTTAAGTGTTTTTGAATCCGTAATGGGTTTTTCGAAAGTATCGATCGATTTTCATTGATGCTCTTCGTTCATAATTGTAGGGGAGGAACTGGCTTGAGCATTCCTTGGATTCTTCTTCAATCCCGTTGACCCACTGCTTTAGATACGACTGGAAACGTTCTTCGGGGGAAATTTTTCTGAAGACGCAATTTAAATTTATTTCAGACTAGAATTTAGAAAAACAATTCCTTAAAAATTTTCATTGCCTAGTTCTTGAAGCTTTTTCCTCCTATATTTTTTCAATATTTCTTAATAAATATATTTATTCATCGATATTTATTAATTTCAGATATTGCAACGAATAGTTCAGTTAAGTTTTCCTCTGAAGGTCATGCAAAGTTCATCTGATTGTGTTCTTCAGGTAATAAACTTTACATCTGCTTCCACAATGACAAAATTAGAAATTCGAAACCGAAATCTGAGTTGAATGAAACACAATAGCCCATTATTTCAACGATTTTCCATATTTTCACTGAACAAACAAGAATAAGTTACAACATTTCGAAAATCATTTTCTACAGACCAAGTAGTGAAATTGAGTATCTCTTTAAACTCCAAAATGAAACAAACTCACTTTTTGAGTTCAGTACAAGTTATTTTAGAATAAAAGAAATTCGTATATATAAATTTGTGAATTTTAAAAACCTACAGATCACCTAGAATCTTCAAATATAACTCGGATAATTAATTCATTTCAAGATCCAATATTGGAATAACCGAAACTAAAAATTGCTCAATCTGTCCGGAAAATATAATGAAATTCCACAAGGAAATAGCCCGATATATTTCCGAAATGGTGCAACCGTTTTCCCATCCTGTGACATATAGAAGACGGAATTTTCATAACGCCGGGCCGCGCGAAAATCCCAGTCCGGGAAAACAATTTTCCAGATCCGCGAAAGACCGGAAAATTTCAATATCGGATACAGAACGCCGTGCCGATCGGTGGGACAGATAAAAAAGAACGATTGGCGTGACTGAGGGTCATTTATGCCGAAAAATTTTCAAATTATTAGTTCTGTAACGTTACAATTTTATTATTTCGCATGTCGATAGGTTTTATATTAAGGTCGGAAATTACGGTGCATTTTCCGTCAGGACCTCCACTGTTGTTTTATTGTTAACTTCGGGAAAATTGTTCTTCGATCGCGTTAGTGGATTAAAAGTTTGTTCTGTGATAACGTAGGGAGTTAATTCATACTCTATGTAGCGTTCCACGACTTTACTGCATGTCCTTCGATACAGGCGGATCCAGTTCCCATTGTTTATTTTCCAATTGTCAAATTTTCTATATAAAACTTTCAACAAGAGTTTTATATCACATTCGCTTTTGCAATCGACAGTATTATCATTCAGAATAATAAAATAAAATTCCCCAAGTATTTTGAAAAGAATACTGAAAACTTTCGGAAGATTTGGTCGTTTATTCATAATAAAGCATCCTTTGAAGAGGTGCATCCTAATTATTTAATAAATTCTAATGCTTCATAAGTTGTGCACCTTAACTTCTGAAATGTTTATATGAAAATATATTATAAAAACAACAATTTTACGACCATTCAAGTTTAATAAGAGAGAACAAGTCCTTCTTCATTGAAACTTAATGACAGTTGAGCCAGTAATTAATAGCGAAGTATTGATAGAAGAAAACTATTCTGAAACTTTTAGACAAAAAAAAATAGATTCAAATTCTTCATTGAAATTCAATAAGAGTTTAGCTAATAATTGACAGAGAAGTATTGATACAAGAAAAATACTCTGGAACTTTTAGACAAAAAAATATAAATTCAAATTCATCATTGAAATTTAATAAGAGTTTAGCCAATAATTGACAGCGAAGTATTGATACAAGAAAAATACTCTGGAACTTTTGGATAAAAAAAGATTAATTCAAATTATATTAGGAGTATGAAGGATTTCGTTAAAAAAATTAGTTGAATTCTTGCTATTTCGTTTTTGTGTGCTTGTTTAAGAACACAGCGTACCATCGTTAACTACTAGTTTTACAATTATTCACGTTTGAAAGTTTTTCATATTTGATCCATCTGAAGTTCATCATGTAAAATGATAACGCTTTTGTCCTATGAAATTTCGTGAAGATTGTATAATTAGAAGATTATTTGTGCTTCCGAAACCATAGCAGCAGTCCTACGATTGAGTTCAAATTTAATTTTTAGATATCAAATAGCGACAACATGATAATGCGAAACTTCGTGAGAATCGTGGGTGATATGAACATACGCGCAAAAGCCCTGACTTCACGTCAGTGCTTGTTATCATTTTTTTCGGTTTTCATTGGCTTTCAACTCCCGTTCATAGCTAGATTAGGAGGACATTGATGGGTTCTGCACTCCTTAAGACTGACATTCAAAGAATCTAACCATATCCGCTGTCTACTACAGATATCCGACGATAAACTTCCGTCCAACGCCCTCAGAATCCCTATTATTCCTTGATAAGTCCCAGTATCACGGCTTCAAATTGGCATATACTTTTTTTCGAGTAGGCTATGCGGACGGAGCAGAAGCTCGTCGCCTGAAAAGTCAAGGAACTCGCGCCATAATTCATCGCTACTTTTTTGCCCACGCTAGTACGTTTCGCGATAAAAAAATAATAAATAAAAACGTAAAACTGACCCGCACAACTTAAAATCCTGTGTCTGTTGCGAGACCGGCCTACTACGGCGACGATCTACGTTCGCGGAGTTTTAAAGTCAACGCCACCTAAGCAAAACGCGGTAAAAAACCGGTTCGGCTCTAGTCCACGGGCTAAAAATCGAGTGACCCGAGGCGATGGCTGAAAAAAAAGAAACGAAATCTCGAGCCAACGCCAACGTCGTTTTTGCGACAATGGTCAGTTAAGCGCTGCGCTCTACGAGGACGGCATAGAGGAACGGAAATTTTCTATGATCTGGTGTGTCATAGAATTTAAATTGGCTGCGTTCCCATGCGGAAGTAACACTTGTAACAGCTAAGCGGTCGCCGATTTTCAACACTTTGCAGATCTATATATGTGAGCAAAATTCTGAACAGGGTAGTCAAATTTTGCTATATTATTGCCAAGTTGTGAATGAACCTTAGAAGCGAATTAAATATGTGAAGAAAATGTAAAAACCTTTAGAAATTTGTACGTCTTTTCGAATAGGAACAGACAGAAATATTTCTAAAACAACTGGGTAATATCATTAGCTGAATGGACTTCTTTGGTTCAGTAATGAAAAGATTTAAGCGAAATGCTTTTCTCTGTGCGTCTTTCAGGAACATCGAAGCTAAATTTTCAATAATTCTGTTCTGGGTAAAGCAACATGCCGCTGAATTTTCAGAAATGTTTTCTTACTGTTAATATAGAAAATTACAAGTTGGTAAATATTAGAAATGAGTGATTGAAATAGAAACAGAACATAAGTGAAAAATCCCTAAAATGTTGAAAATATACGAAAAATTGTTGTTAACAAATCAACTATTCAAAGCAAAGTTTAAGCTCAAAGTTTTGCTCAACGGTTGTCGACTCTCCTCAAACGAAGTTTCATCTCATCCTAACCTCGTGATGACATTCATTTTTCCATTCAATTTTTTTCGCGAAAGAACAAAGTGTGTGAAAATGACATAACCAAAACCTGTTTTAACCAACCCCCTGGATGACTGGTCGAAAATTTCCCAGTCTCTTTCACAATACGAACTCAATAAACTGAGCACAAATATCTTTTCATTTACTCTCTACCGAAAAAAAGAGTTCAAACAGAAGCCACCGACTAAAAAATTAATCACATATGCATATCATTTCTGGGCCACCCTTAAGAGCGCTAAGGGGCGCGGGACCCCAACCGACGCTCGATTGTTTCAGGCAAAAAATTAACCCCAAATTATTTCCGCATGCAAATCGGACGGGCAGGTAAAAGAATAGAAACTTGTCTGGAAGAATGAGGATTTCTTTTGAATGGGATGCAGAGGAAGAGGAAGCAAATCTTCTCACGAAAGAAAAAATGGGCAATGTACACAGTTTTTGTCTTGCGAATAGTTTAATTATAGCTTCAGAAGACGTGGATGAGACTAGGTCCCGTTTGGGGATGGTGTTATCTACGTGGGAAAGTTGACAAGTCTTGAATTTTGATATCGTAACATGTTATGGAAATTCGCTTCTCTCAGGTTAAAGGGTTGGAGTTGAAAGAGGAATCTTGAGACAAGCTTGCAACTGTTTATTTGGTGAATATTATATACACCAGTAAAGGAGTATCTTCATGATAGCCTATTTCCAAAATCACCAAATTTTTACAGGTAAAAAGAGTAAGTAAAAGTTTGTTCAATCACTGAGATATTTGTTTCCGAATTGTATATGTCCAAAGAGTATATGCTCATATATTCATCGTACAATGTGACCTCCGGAGCTTAAAAACGTTTTCGTAGAATCAGTTCAATTTAAGTAAAAAAATTTAGAGGCCAATATTAAAAAGACAATAGCGTTACTTTGTTGTGTTGACATCAAATCCATGTAATACCAGCGTGTTGTAATTTTGCCTAAATGTCTGCAATTTTAGATTTTTGTGCGAGAAAAGGTCTTAAATGACTTAGTTGGACTCACTTATGAAAAATCTGACGTGAAAATTAGTTATATCCGGCCAGTTTGAGATCTTCGTTAAATTATATATATCGAAGGAGTATATAATATATACATATCCATCGTACAATGTGACGTCCGGAGCTTTAAAAAAGTTTTCGTAGGATTAGTTCAATTTAAATCAAGAAAATAAGAGGTTAAAATTAAAAAACCAACAGGCTTTCATTGTTGTGGAGACATAAAATCTGTATTATATCAGTTTCCGTGCGCTTGTTCCAAGAGAATGCATCGCTTTGGACGAATGACTGCAGTTTTAGAATTTTGAGCCAAAAATGATCTTGAACGACTAGGTTGGACTCACTATGTAGAATTTGAGGTCAACATCAATTCTGCCAGGACAGTCCATAAACACCCTAACTTTTGAAGGGAAAAAACTAGAGATTTGAAACTTCCAGGGTAGGTTTAGGGTCAAAATATCTCAGTTGAGTTCGCTAATAGTCAAAATAGGTTCAATGGTTTCGTCATTTTTTCCAATTGATATAGTTTTGTGAACTGATTCATTCTGATCGATTCCATAACTGAATTTCGATACTTAAGAAAATTCTAGGCCAATGCAACCAAACTGATCGTCATAAGCGACTTTAGGGTTTTTTTTCGTTGAAATGCAGATGAATATCGACGTTTCCCATCGCATAATTCTTTTTGTACGCATTTACGAACGACTGCTCTACATTCTCATGAGTCAGTTGTCATTGAGACTACCATTGTTTGAACGTTGGATGCATTTACATCTGCACTCTATTTATAGAGATAAAACGACGAGTCAAGTGCGTTCAAATATAAGGAACGTCTTATTTTCATTGGCAAAATTGATATTTAGCGGAATTCGTTGAGGACAGACGATTATCTTTGCTTTTCTACCGGTACAAGGGGTCATTTGAAGAGTCATTTGGAGTTGCGACTCCAACAGTAATTCTTTAATTACATATAATTATTCTCAATTTATTTAAAGCTAGATGAGGTGAATTATGTTATGCTTCCTGATTGTTGAATTTGTTTTCAACTCATTTTTTTTCTAGTTAAACGACAGGACATGTTTAGAGTATTTAATTCAGAGGAGTAATTAAAATCAAATATATTTATAGACCCTGTCATAATCTAACTCGTACTTCAGTAGCATTCATGTTTGATAAATGGAAAATCCTCATGTTTTGACACAACTAGCAGATATTTTCCGAGTATTTTGATTCAGTCCATTGGATTTTTCTCCAAGAAATCGAATTGAATAACTTAAAAAATGGGCACTTTATTCACGATTCATGATTTGGTGAAATGACTTTTTGGTGAATTTCATCTACTGTTAAAAAATATTCACCCATCGAAAACAAGAGATTCACGAGCTTGGCTTAGCTTCAAAGAACTTGGCTTGATTTTCAAACCAAGGCTTAAATAATTCTGTTTAAAGACAAGTCAAGTTTCTTCGAAATAAATCTTGATATGTCAAACTTTTTTTAATCAAGCTTCGAGCTTTTTCCAATCGAGAATCAAGTTTTCCTTACTTTCTTTCCTGTTTCTGTAGATTTGATTGGCTCATGTCGATGAAAAATATTATTGGATAATTTAGTTTATAGTGTTTCATAAATAAAACAAGTTCACACAGAATTTATCCAGAAATATAATAACAATAAGCATAAGATAAAATTAGTTACTTGACTTGGTAACTCAGTATTAAAAAAACGGTATTGTTATTTGTTGGAAAGCTACTAACGTTTTTGTTATTAAATATGGTGATGAATTGAACAAAATCAAAGTAACGATGTCATTTCTGCTAAAACAAGGAAAAGTTCTCCCAAATCCCCGAAACGAACGAAGATAATGATCCAAAGATGGACGTTCACCTAATTCTTCGTTCGTTCTCAGGAAATCGTTGCCGATTTCATGTTTAAGCCTCACTAGCCGCGTCGATGCAACAATTTCACCCGGATTTAGGTGGAAATTATTTGGAAAATTGGCAGTAAAGGATAATTTTACCTTCTGTTGTTCCAGAATGATTCGATGTCCAAATGAACCTCTCGAAAATTACGGCAAAACACGAATATTATTAAAACTCGCGAGATGGCTGGCGAAAACGATCGTTGGGCGCCATCTTGGCAGGGTGGAAAAAGGGAACGATCGTTTTCTGTTAGATTCTGTTAGTTGGATCAATCACGAGATACATAAGCCAAGTTATTCTTTTGCGACAACATAATATATACTATTATATTATATATCGGGTGTTTTATTTTAGAGTGATAGAACTTTCGATAGGGATAACTGCGATTTGACAGAAGGTAGAAGCCATGTTGTTTTGACATTTCTGTTCAGTAAGCATTGACAAATTATCATGGAAAGACTCACACCGCAACAACGTTTAGAAATTATTGAAATTTTATTCAAATTCAGTGTTCTATTCGCCAAACTTATATAGCACTTCGTGAAATTTATGGTTTACATAATCGTCCAGGAGAGCAGCTTATTCGTCGAACTATCGATAGATTTCGGATAACATTTTCTCTACTCGATGCAACAACAACAACAAGACAAAGAACTGTACGTACAGAAGAAAATATCGCTGCTGTAAGTCATAGTGTTAATGATAATCCAGATTTGCCTATTCGTCGACGTTCACAACAAGTTGGACTCTGTGCATCCACGTGGAAAATTTTGCGTAAAGATCTTGGTCTACACCCATACAAGATCCAACTGGTTCAAGAACTAAAACCACTTGAGCATAATAAGCTTCGTTTGTTCGCTGATTGGGCCCTAGAGCAGCTTGAAGTTGATCTACTTTTTTATCGCAAAATAATGTTTAGTGATGAAGCTCATTTCTGGTTGAACGGCTATGTGAACAAGCAAAATTGCCGGAGTGAAAACAATCCTCAAGAAGTTCTGCAGGTTTCATTGTATCCTGAAAAATACACTGTATGGTGTGCTTCACACGCTGGAGGCATCATCGGTGCATATTTCTTTGAAAACCATGCTGGAGCTAATATTTCAGTGAATGGTGCTTGTTACAGATCGATGATCAATGATTATTTGTTTCAAAGTTTGAATGGTATCGACCCAGAAGTATTTTGGTTCCAACAAGATAATGCTACACCTCATGCTGCTACCGAAACAATTGATTTATTGAAAGAAAGATTTGGCGATAACATTATTTCGAAAAATGGTCCAATTAATTGGCCTTCAAGATCATGCGACATAACTCCACTGGATTATTTTCTTTGGGGTTATGTCAAGTCATTGATTTATGCTGATAAACCAGAAACAATAGACGCTTTGGAAGCCAACATAATTCGTGTTGTTGATGAAATATGGCCCGAATTACTCGAAAAAGTGGTCGAAAATTGATATGGTCGAATGCGGTGCCTCAGACCTATTCGGGGTGGACATATGCCGGAAATTATTTTTAAAACATAATTGTCATAAAATTATCTTTCAAGGAAAAAAGAATTTGGCTTCAATCTTGATTTAACTGTGTTTCATTTCAATTTAAAGTTCTATCACTCTGAAAAAACACACCCGATATATTTTTTTTTTCTGATAATATCCACAAAAATTCAATTCACAAAAGGAATTTTTCAAATCTGAATAATCTTCTTTGATTAGTGCGAACATTTGTATCAGTTTTCTGGAACAATCGCGCAAAAACCGTTATAGTATTGATATTATATCAACACGACAAAATAACGCCTCTATTTTTATTAGCTTTCACCTCTTAATTTTTCGGCTCAAATTGACTTGATCCTGCTTAAATGTTTTGTGAACTCCGGACGCCACATTGTACTAAGGATGTATAAATTTATACTCCTTCGATATATATTCCTACAATTCAGAAACAAAAGACGTCTGTGAATGATTGAAAAAACTCAACCCTCCAGAGAAACATTTCTGAACTTTGTTATTCCAATTATTGAATAAAAAACAAGCGTTAAGAAAGCCAGATTATTATTTTTCGAACTGATTGAAGAAGGAGGTTATGTTGGAAAATAGTGAAGTTGTGCTTAAGTGAGTCAAATATGTAGTGCAACTCTCAGACAGAGCCATATGGATTGTGACGTCACAAAATTGAAGATTGCTAAACGAGAACGAATTATGTCACTGAACAAATAATAAATTAAAAAGCGGAAAGATTTCAGACGCTGATTTCAGAAGAGAACAAGCTAGACGTGGCACTGAGAATATACCCCTATTCACCCTCATTATGCGCTTCCATTTTTTTCCTCTCCCCTTCGGAAAACAAATTGACACAATTCAATATTTAATAACGACGCGGTGAACGAATGGGGGACTTTTTCATCGGACGAGGGTGTCAATAAGTATTGGTTTTAGACGGGGTGGCCCGGGGCAAAAATTTGCACCCCGTCCGGTTCCTCGATTGGGCGTAATTCTGTGTGAACTGATTTACGCATCTCACGGTTGGTAGATCTCGTAAATTACGTCGCAATAAGAACGGGATTTAGATGCACTTCTATGAAAAATTTAGGGGGTGAAAATTGGAGGCTAAAGACTGAAAAAAAATTCAAACTCGAAAATTAGTAAATATAATAACGCGAAAACAAACTTCTATGAAATAATTACGATCAGTCAAGACATCGTCAGTGAAATATTCCTATGAATTATTTGAAATCAATTAATAATTAATTGGTATTTTATGATATATTCAAAATTTCCGAGATAACGAGAGAGATCTTCAAAACGTACGAATCTTGCACTAAATAAAATAAGACTCATATATATTGATTTCTATTCATTTTTTAAGTGTTGTACGCACGACGTGTTTTATTACATTGTAACTAAACATAAATTCTTAATCTGTTTATTTCTAAGCTTCCTTATAAGTTCAGCTTCATTTTCTTTATGCGAAATCTTGAAACACGCATTAAAATCATGTTTCTCTATAATTAGATGTTCTGTGTACGTAAAATATAACTTATTATTGAGGAAGATCGCTTATGTTCAATAATTCCAGTATCGAAGGACCTTCTATTTTGCCCAATTTAAGTTTTTGTAAAACATCTGGTATCCTCGATTTATTCATTATTAAAAATTCTCGGAGATAAGTAATGGTTGATAATATATATGTCATATGTTTCTATGTAACTCTAAATCCAAATAATTTAAGTAGTCGTCAGTTTCTGCTTCCATGCTGAACTCAATAATTATAATTTTATTCAAAAAAAATTTACAAAGTTTTTATGTTTCACAGTTTATTCAGAATCCTGACACGTGTTAGGGTCTTTCGACCATCTTCAAAGGAGTACAAAAAGGAACTAAACTTAAAATTGAAAACGTTCTTTTGTTACACTTAGGACATCTATGTGTTTTTATGGCGCATGGAAATGACAGAATCCAATATAGGGGTGTCACCATGCAGTATTTGGAAATTTGTTAAATTCTCCTTTTTCTCAATGGCTTTTTTGATTGAAAGAATCTCCAAATAGTCCATCAATTTGCCCTTATTAACATTATATAGTGACATCTTTCTTATTGAATTTTTTTCAAATATATTAAATATTTCAAATAAATTAGTTTTTGGGAAGTTCTCAAAGTAATGTTGTATATTTTTGAAAAAGAATTAGTTTTCATAAATACAAGATCAGAAAACTAAACATTTTGTAACAAGCAAAGCTGCGTTTCCGCTTGTCTGAAGAGTTCAGTACGCATGTTTGGAACGAAACAAAAAACATTTATTTATTTATTAATTCTAATTGACAACTTATATTCGTTGGGTTTTTTTCTTAATTTCATTTGATATTGTATAATGAGTTTCCATTTTATACGTTTATTAAATATAAGCAGTGCTTAGTAGACATTAATTTAATTCTTAAAGTTTCTCGAATAAATTTTTTGAAATAAAAATTGTAGAAGACTAACAGATTAAATCTGTTTTGACATTAAAAAAAAAAGATTTTGTGAATATTATATTATTTTGATCTACTTTCTTTTCCAAATTAGTCGCCATTTTGTTTTCAATATTACATAAAATTCCTCATTAAAAATTTGAAAAATGAATAATGTGGATTATTCAATTCATTATTTATATTTGCTTGTGTAGTGTAAAAAGTAAATTTGTCGAATATTCACTCATGTATAGATTTTGGTAGAGTTCAACACGTTCCCATTTCGTGTTGTGCAAACAAAGGGTGAAAAGTATTTTTACAATCATTATACACTCCCTATTCTTAACCCCCATTCAGCTGAGTGTGGTATCTCGCCCCAACTCTTGAAGATTTCGCTACTAGAAGATGAAATTCTCTCTGAACTGTATGAATCGCACAATTTGTCCATCTTACAATACATTTTTACACTCATACCCAGAACAGATAATTGGAAATGTAAAACTCATAGATCACTACAGATAATAGCTGGAATTAATTCTTCGGAACCTCTACAGATTTGAATCTAAATAAATCTCATGAAAACATTTATAATTGAATTTTTAAAAAACATATTCTAGATAACAGTGTATCACTTTATAGACATATATATTATCATCTCATGTGGTGGAAATTAACTTATAAAGAATCAAAAGAAATATAAAATAACGACCAAATCATTTAGACATCACCTTATACATACATGTTTCGATTGGACGTTAAAGAATCAAAAGTTCCATCACCGAAAAATGTTCAACATATAATTCAAAAAAACCTTTTCTTATTTTTCTTTTTTAAAGAATATGCAGCATATTCTCCAAAGAAAGAACCTGATAACTTCGGAACCCAAATCCCCAAATATATATATATATATATATATATATATATATTACATATTACTTTTTTCACCAGACATTTCTGCAGCAACTAACCAATTTCTGGATAAGCATGGCCTATACGAAAATTAGGTTCTATCACAGAAATGTACAATGAAAGAAGATAATACATAGACTCAGCATTAGATAACTGCCACGTGCATGTAAAATAATACAAAGAAATTTCTCAATTATTAATATATATATTGAACATTTATTATGAAGAAGTATTTGATATTACGGACAAAAGCTGGAATGAATTCTCTGGAACCTCTACACATTTAAATCTACATAAATCTCATGAAAATATTCAGAATTAAATTTTGAAATAAGATGTCCTAGATAACACTATTTTCTTTAAAATTTAATTCTAAATGTTTTCATGAGACTTATTTAGATTGAAATCTGTAGAGTTTACGGAGAATTAATTGCAGTTATTATCTGTAATATTTGAATACTTTTTCATTGTAATTTTTCAATATAGATATCAATAATCAATATTAAATCATCAAAAAACCATTTCGTTAAATCCGAATACCTTGAGAATCCCAGTCTTAGATTAGGAAATGATGATGAATTTTTATATAATAACTACTGAAAAACTCATTTTCAATATATATGACTGAATTTTTAATCAAAGTACCTTGAAAAAGTGCACACAAAAAATACAACATTGAACACATTTTTATAACTTCCATAGTAATTTCTTAAGTAGAAAAAACTTTTATTTTTCAAATTCTAATAATTTATTGCGTGTCGATGTGAAAACTTTATAGTTAACTCAATAACTCCTTCTCACTTTGAAAGATTTATGATTAGTTTTAACATGGATGGCTCATAAGTCAATACCACTCAAAAAACTTCACGGAATATACATGGAGACATTCAGAGAAAACAATAATAAAAGTTTCATTTCATTGGGTTGCCATCAAATAGATGTTTCATTAGTTTGTTTATTCGTTTGAGAATAATTTGAGTGCTGTGTTGTTGATTTATGTCCCCAATAAAAAAAACAAACATTATTTCATAATTGGGAATTAACATTTAGTGTGAAAACTTTGAGGAATTATTGAAGGAGGTTATAGAACTGTTTGTAGCAGGTTTGACCGAAGGGGTTTCTTATCAAACGAAAGAAAAAAATTGATTAAAAAATGGTGAAAAGTAATGAAGGCACGTCGGAAGCTTTCACACGCTTTCACGGGAGTTGTTTCAACAATAGCTTTTCAATTTTCACGTACAAATTGATCCATAAATTGCCGAAAGTGCATATTATTCCAATTGAATTTTTCGCGTACATTTCTAACAGTTTGGATAAAAAATTCACCACTTTGAATGTAATATCTTCCAGTTTCGTTCAAGCGTAAATCTGCATATTCCGTTAATGTCAAATATTAAACCATCTTTCTGTCAAAACACAAGTATTGCCAGACTCAAAATATTCACTACTTCAAAACGCAAACGCCAGATGGCCCTCCTTTCACAAAGATCTCGTTCATTTCAATATTTAACCTGATTTGTAGTTTCCAAAAGAGTTTTTATGGCACATCCTGTATAAGTTAGCGTGAACACCTCCCTCAAAATTGATTGCCTCCCCTCTCCTCACACCACATCAAACTACGTTAACTTCGGCTATGAAAAATGGGTGAAACCCAACAAATAACTTTCCTATGTAACATTTTTCAACATATCGAACGCTTTTCCATTATACTGGTACGTCTTGGCACAAATATGCGTATCAAACATAGAAAATTGCATCCCATGCCATGCGTCTGTCCTTGTCCCGCCAACGCGTTCCCTATCGCCCTCTCTCTCTGCTCCCCCGGATCGTGGTGTGCGTGAAAGGCCGTCTAGATCCTTATCGTTTTTGCAGTTCGTTTTATTTTTGAATCAAATTGTCCGTAGTTGTAACCAAGTTATATTTTATATCGCTATAACTTCATCTTTTATATCTTTCGAAACAGGATTCTTCGGAATCGTAAAACGATACTAAATTGGTATTTTATTGCTGCGGCAGAAGAATTTTTTCCGAATTTTCGAGTTTAATGGCCACGCGGAAATCGCCTGTAGGGAAGGAGATGCAGATCTTTTTCTTTTCGTCAGGAATCGGTGTACGAAACTTCGACCTAAGCGATAGGGATGAAAAGAACATATTGCTGATTAATACCGAATAGGAGTCAAACGAGTTAATTTTAAACAGAATCCAGTTAACATGGCCTCAAAGACATGTATTTTGATTTACTTTCTGTTAAATATCAAGAAATCTAATTCTTATCCAGAACAAACATGAATTGATATATTTCATTCCTTCAAGCTTTTTTTTACGCAAAATAATTGGAATTCTCGTTCAATTATTTTTATTTTGAGAATTTAAGATAATTTTGGAATAGTGGGTTTTCTTATATTTGTATAAAATAAATGGAGGTTTATACTTGATAGAAGGTATATGAAATTATTCAAATATTTCAATATTTCTGTAAGCATTCTACATATTTAATTTTAAAAAATTATATTTAATATTATCTTTGCTTCGTCAGTACTCAATCATGTTCATATTCAATAAAATATAACATCAATCAACAAAAACTATTTTCTCACCTTTTAACAATTCAGAAAGTTTCTGGTAAATGAATTTAAATTTTCAGTTATATTTTATTGGATATGAATATTATTGAGTACTGACGAAGCAAAGTCTCTCTTAAAACTTGTTTTTCAGTAATGTTTTTACGTATCTTGAGATTTTCTAAAAAGTAACTTAGTTAGATATCCAATAATATTGCATATTCTAATTAAGATAGTTTTATAATGAAATTCATAAGATTATGTTAAACATTTTTTTAAGATATCTATTTTCACGGGATAAGCAGAAACAAAATTTCGTCTACTCAAAATATTTCATTTATAGGATTTTTGTTAACAATTTATATTTATTGGATTTTGTTATATCATTTGGGCGTCTTATAATGAATGTTTATTTTATGTCGTTTAATATAAGTAGTACTTATATGATTAATTTAATTCCTGAAGTTATAATATCGAATATAATTTTTTGAAATTAAATATGTAGAAGGCTAACAGAATATATCTGTAAATAGTAAAATATTTAAATCTTTTTATATTTGTATGTTAATATACATACTTGAATAGTTTTTTTAAATACATTTGTATTAAAACATTTCATGTCGGGATGTAAACAGGTTTTTCCGAGACATTGAAAAATATTTTATATTGATTACACATAAGGACATCATTTTGATAGTTTTTGTATATAGTTTCAATATATATAGTAGAAGAATCTATAATTCTGAATTTAAAGTCATTTAAATTTTACTTCTATCAAGTATTGACTCGCATTCAAGTTGATTTTTGAAGTGTTTCTCAGATTTTTTTATTTAATTTTTTAATAATTTTATAGTTTTCGCAGAATAATTCTATTTTAAAATTTGAAATATTATCCTCTTTCAAGGAATATATCCTTCACATTTATTTTATTTCATTTGATTTATCATTTTCTACTCCCTTTTGTTTTTCAAATCTCTATAAAAATAAAATGAGATAAAGTTAAAAATAAGTATCCCATGACTGATATCACAATACGAGTACATATTTATCAATTGATTTAATTACGCAAGAATTCAATTCCGGAGATTCCAAAACAGTTCTTTCTAGAAATTAATTAGGATTTGGATGCCATTATTCGGGCCATATAGGTTATCATAAGCAACAAAAAGTCAAAATAAAGCTCGAGAAGGCCGACTTTGAAATCGAGCCATTTTGAAACAGAGACTATTTTCGATCGAAATAACGAATAAAATCGTCCTACTTGTAAAACATTCACGCCCATTAAGCGAAAATATTCATTAATAATGAATAATAATAGTCAATAAAACGTCTCTGTAAATAGTTTCAACACAATCCATTATATTTATTTTATATGCTAATTTCCAAACACTAATTTCGATAAATACCATGAATGTTTTTATGGAGTGATTTTTGCATTTTGCAATTAATGGTTTGCGAGTAGTCGAGTGCAGATTATCCATAAAGGTATTGCCAATATTAACAATATCCGAAGTCGTTATCAACAGTACGATGATTAAAATTTTCTGTCTAATTATTTAGTGATTAAAGTACAAATAATTCCTAGGGTGGCTGTATATCGTTTTCTCCTTTGTATGTCGTGTTTATGTGTGTGTTTGATACTCACCTTTTATTTTGACATGTTTAATTCCAATACCCCAATACATGTCTATTGTGAAAATTTAAATGGGACCAAAGCAAGGCAAAGTTGGATAGGGACATGCAGTCTACATGGTGAAATAAATATTTTTCATACATTCAATTCAACGAAAATACGATATATTTTTTGTTTTCAAGTCAATCAGAAAATGGAAAACTTTGGATTATAATAATTCTTTCAAAATAAACGATACAATTTTAAATGATTATAATGGCCACACTGTATATAATTTTTGACATTTCTTATGTCACTTGTGTTCATCAGTTCATCCATTTAATCATGGAATATACAAGCTTCAACAACGTTTAGAAATTGTTAAATTATTGGATAAAACTCAGAGCTCATTTGTGAGAAATTTAAGAAGAATTCATGGACGACATAATTCAGTTAAGGACTAGCTTTTCGTCATACTGTACACAAATTTGAAAGTGAATTTTCTGTACACAAAAACTAAAAAATGATGAACAATTTTATTGAAAAATTTTATACAGTCATGGGGCTCGTTTTTGGTTGAATGTTTATGTAAACAAATAGAATTGCAGAATTTGAGTTTTCGTAAATGAGCACTGAATTTGATAAAATAATTCAACAATTTCTGGACGTTGTTGAAGTGTTTATCTTTCCATGATCAAAAGACATAATCTGCTGAACACAAATAACGTGAGAAATGCCAAAAATAATATACAGTGTTGCCATTACAACCATTTTGAATATTATCATTCCTATTTGAAAACCCAATACTTGATTTTTTTACAAAGTATCAAGAATTATTTTTTATTAATGTCAAAAAATATCTCCGATATTTTTTATTTGTTAATATTAGTTGATATTTTCACAGGGCTAATTTCCTCAATGCGCAATAACGAAAATTTATTTAAAGGAAATAATAATGCAAATTTGATACAATAATTTATGAACTCTCCATTTAAACATATCGCTCCTTCCATTGAAGAGCTTTCAATATTCGAAATTTTAGATGAAACAATACCAAGACTATATTAATTGACATTTTTCAAAGTTTCTCCAAATAACTTCTTAAAAATCTGCTTTAGATACTTTAGAATTTCTAGAAGAGGATGCCGATAATTTACTCAATTTTTTATTAAGTATAATCCATGAAATAATTTCAGCAGAAGCTTTGGATGACTATTTTGTTATTATAATTTACATGCTGTAATAATAAATTTTGTACCACCATTTTTCTTTAATTTCTAAAGTTCAAGTGATTTCAAAAAGATACCACAAACAATTTCCATAGCCCTTGAAAGATTTGTCAGTTTTTTGATAGACTAATTTCTGATTGTTTGAAAAAAATCGTTTGGCATTAACTCCCGAAAATACTGCTTTATGTTAACGCTTCATCATAGATCCAAATATTAAAAAGCTCAAGTATTCAATTTGATTATTTTTTGTGATTATTATTAATTTAATTAACTACAGGGTTATTATTCTAGTGAATAAATCTAACCTCAAATGTTAGTGTTGAAAACAACTTGTCAAATATTGGCAGCCATATGTCAAAAATTAAACTCTCTGAATAACAGTATTTTTCGGTGGTTTCGTTAGAATATTAGATTGAGGATGAGGTGATAGCGGTAATTATGGAAGAGTACTCTACACGATTGAACAAGATCCAACTCACTCGCTGCAGGGTATTCCAGCATTCTTCCAAGGTCCTTTCATTGATAGAAGAAGAGGATGTGTTCCTTTGAAGACTCATATCCGGCAGGGTTAGTTGGGAAAGCAACTGTTTTAAATGAATTAGTACAGGGAATGACAAGCTCTACGTGAAAACCATCATCTGGATTCTTCAGAAATTTGAACATTTGAGGGTTGATATATCGTGTAAGAAACCAGAAAAAAGAAGCAAAAAATTTTCAACATGTTTAATGACTTTGAAAGGTTTTATCCTGATGACAATGTGAAAAACGTGAAATTATTCCTGTTTAAAAAAGCTTTAATTCGTTTCTTTATACGTTAATATTATGAAGAAATATTTGATTTCCTGTGAAAGAGGATACATTTTTAGATTGATATTAGTTGAAAAAACAGCCCCTTTTGGTCAGGGTATAAACGAAAAATAAATATTATCGAAAAGATCCTATGATTTAAAATTGAAAAAGAATTACAGGAACAAACTTAAAGCTCTTAAGTAATTTGTGAAAGATCTTTTACCGAATATATCGACAAAAAATTGACATAAATATAGTACAAATCCTGTCTGAAATTAGAATTAGCAAATTGAATTAATTATACTCAGCCTTTTGAATCAAAAAGTCCTAAATTCTTCTTTTCAGGTTGTGTTAAGAATATATCTAGGTAAAAATATTAATACTTGTAGCCGTGATGCTTAAAAAAATAAATCCATTGAAGATTAAATAAAATAATATGGATTATTTACACAATTTATTAATTTAACGACAATTGTTTCGTCAAGTTTACATTTTGAAATTACAACTTCACTTCTTGTATAGTTAAAAACTTAAGAATCAGGCGGTATAACTAACAATTTTCGAAAATAAAGATAAGAAAAACATATTAATGAAGAGATACAAATATTCATCAATTTACAGGAATATCGATAAAGAAAAATATCCGAAAAAAGGGATATAAATAATCATAATATATTGGGGCCAATTATCGAAAAAACCTCACTAACTAAAAATATTCAACAATGGGGATCTTGTCGGATTTGTTTGATCATTGAGAAAAATTTTAAGGCGTGAGTCTGGAACTTTTAATTTTATTATGAATAATTTCATAGTTATTGTTGAAATTATGTCCAAATTCTTTCACATCTTATAGACTCCAGATTTATTGTCTTTATTTGTTTGTGCTTTGTTATTTTTTATTTGAATTCCTAAATTATTAATCGTTCTGAAAGCTATATCCGATTCGAATTTAATTCTAAAATACTTGGCAATATTTGATATTGCGTAAGGAATGGAAATGTATCTTTTAGTTAAATCTTTCGTAACAGAGAAAGCTGAATTCAATACTATTTTCTTTTGTTTTCTGTTTATAATTTTGTCTATTATAATAGATTATGGTATATATCTGACATATCGCATTCAACAGAGGTCAGTCATTTGAAAGAATTTGGACATTGTTTCAAAAATAACTATGAAATTATACATAATGTAATTAAAAGTCACACTTTTGGGAACAGTAGAAATAAGGTACAAGAACCTTAAAATTCTTCTCAACGACCAAGCAGATATTGCCAGATCTCCATTGTTGAATATTTCGGTTAGGTATAATTGGCCCCAATATATTTTATGGTTGTTTATATCCTTTTCTAGCATTATTTTTCTTTATCCGTATTTCTGTAACTTGATGGTTATTTGTATGCCTTTTTGCATATGTTTTTTCATCTTCATTTTCGAATTTTAGTTCTACCGCCTCATTTTTCTAGTTTTTAGCTATATAAAAAGAGAAGGTGTAATTTCAAGAGGTAGTATGAATTATTGGTATGCCACAATAATTTATATTATTTTATTCAGTTGAGATGAATTTTCTTCAAGTAGGAACTGATTAAATCAAATTTTCCTGCGAAGATAACTAAAAATCGTAGAATATTTTTTGCTTCCTTAATTTTTGCAGTAGCTCAATTGTTTCCAATGGACATCCAGTTATGATTTTCAGTGTTGAACAAAACTACAGACACAACACTGAAGCGTAAGCAGAGTAAAATAAGAAATGAACAAAAACGAAAAAACCAAAAGATAAGGAAAATTATAGATCAACCACATCAAATTATGCTCAAACAGAAGCGATTTGGGCGAAAGAAACGATTTTCAAACTTTTTTACAATTATCACTAATGCACCGTGATAAGTGCAATGCACTATCAAAACTTTTAGACGCATCTGTAAGAAGAGAGGCCGAACAAACCACGTGCTGTTCCAAAGTAAACCAGCCGTCGGAAACGCGCCGTTTACTTCGAGACGTCGCCATCTAGGTGGCGCCTCAAGACGGGAGTTAGAAAAGGTTACAGATAACTCTCTTTTTTCGTGAACACAATTCTCGAAACGGATGCAGCTTATTTTTTTGGACCGAGTGGACCGTGAAACATAACGTGCGAGTCAGTGGCGTCCAGCTCCTTAATAACCAGTTTCAAATGTTCACGTTTGTAAAAAATAATTGATACTTTAAAAGGTAGCAATTATTCGAAAAAAAATCTTGAGATCGTTTTATTAGGTACCATTCTTTCTGGCTTGTTAATTCCAACACATGTTACCGACATATGTTAGTGGCTGACCGGCCATCCTGTTTATTACCCTCTCAAGTGAAGATGTAAGAATTAGCGCTTATTCAGGCTTCTTTGTTTTTTTATGAACTCTGTGAGATTCGATGGACAGATTTATCACGTTTCATAAGAAAATTTCTTGAAGTCCACGTTTTGGAACGATTTTATTTGAAAACTATTCACTTGTATTCTTTCATTGAAGTTTCTGTTTGCGCAGAATATAACAAACAATAATGAAACATAAAGATAAACGAAAAAAACTATAATATTGACTGGAGAATGCCTGATATACAAAGCAGTATCAACCTTAATTTGTGAGGAGATTCAGAATGGTCTGGGTGATTTGGTTTATCGATTTATGTATTGCAGGCATCCTCCCAAAAAACACCAAGAATAAGAAGAACAATCAAACTATCTCACCTGAATATCGTTGACCAACTTCTCATGCAATTTTTCCGGCGAATTCTGTCCGCTGCCGAGATGATGCTGAGTCATCTGCGCCAAATGCTGCTGAGCCAAGGCGTGCGCATGCGCTGCCTGTAAATTGTGGTGCTGAGTATTTGGACTGCCCATTTGAGGCGTAAGCTGTTGGTTCTGTCCATTGTTCTGAGGCTGCGGTTGGTGGTTGTTTGACTGCTGCGACATTTGGCTATTCGGCGTCATCTGCTGAGCTGACTGCGGATTCTGAGGCGTCTGCGGTTGCGAGTTAGGTGTGTTGGACTGTTTTGGTTGTTGCAGCTGACTCTGCTGTTGCTGAGCCGCCTGATTTTGTGTCTGCTGCTGTTGCTGTTGCTGCTGCTGTTGTTGCATAGTCATCTGGTTCTGAGACATGACGTAGTTCTGATTCTGAGAAGAGTTGCTGTGCTGGGAAGGAGAATGCGCCGGTATGGAGTTTGCACTTCCCGGCACAGGCGAATTCTGGTTTGAGTTGCTCAAATTCTGAGCCATCATCTGAGGGGGACCTCTGGCTTGGTTCCAAAAGTCGTTGTTCATTTTGTACACCGGCCTGTTATTTACCTCTGTCATTGGCGGTATTTGGAGTGACAGAGGTGTTGCTCTTAGATCTAAGGCGGTATTTTCTTGTATTTTGAAGGAATTTTGTAACCACTTCGCTACAAGATTCTCATGTTCGACTTTGATATTGTTGATGAGCGTATGTTCCTCCGTGTTGAAGATTTTCGAGAAATTGTCCAAAATTTCGGAATTTTGGCCTATTTTCAGGCCGTCTCAACGACAATCTTCACAACGAGGAAATTTTGTACTTTGTATTGCACTGTTTTTCCGACGTTTCTGCCTCGAACGTCTTCTGTCGCTCGCGAAGCTACTAGATTTCGAATGAGCGGCTTTTATAGGGGTGAAAGAATCACCTCTTCCTATGTCTGTCTTTGTCTATCGTTTTTTTAACCAACAGCTGTGTTTCTTTCGACTGTTGGTATATATTATGGTCCCTTTTAAATACCAATGTACTTAGGGTCCGCGTAGGGTTGTTGTTAATCTGAAAATTAAAGACCACCATGTAGCGATTCATTTCATTGAAAACATCAAGCAATTTTCAGGAAATTAATTCAGGAAGGAATTTAAAAATACGAAACATGCAGTTGATTGCTTATATTAAATTCGTAAAAAGTGGGTAAATGAACTGTTTGTTAGAATTAACGGAAGTACAAGAATGGTCATGTTAAATTCGAACTTTAACCAGCAATTAAAATTGTTTCTTTTTGCTGTTTTCCATGAAGCTTGATTGGCGTTGTTGTACAATCAATTAAAGCAGATGAATTGAAGGCAATTTTTGTTGTTTCTCTGCTGAGTTGTTATTAATATAAGGTATCCAAGATTTTTTGTAAAAGGAAATTGATAGTTTTACATAATTACAATCCGTATTTTATCGCATACATAATAAAGGAAAAAATGGTTGGAATAAAATAGAAAAAGGCTTTTTACTTGATAGAAGAAATATAACAAAATTTGAATATCAAAACAAATTAAATATAATATGAAAAATATGAAAAAAATAATATGAAAAATATTTAAAAAAATGGCTGGAGTAGCCTAACACTTAAATTGAACTTATACTCATCAGTGACAAAATATATTTAGATAGTATAATATTATATAGAAATTTGATCCTTTTTATTGGAATTTGAATAATTTTAAAATTATTATAGCGGAATAATATTTCCATGATATTTGTGTTTTCTGAACGAATTCCAGTATGTATTTTTTGTCCAGGGATAATGTTGAATTTTGACCTTCTATATATCCTTGAAATAGGAAATTTTCCCACAATATGCAAATTATAGTTTTGAAATATTTCGGGAATAGTTGCTGCATATATCAATTTGCACTCTAGAAATAGTTTAATTATTCATTTCTGTAGCGTTTACACCGAACGTTCGATATGTTAAACGTTACATCGACAATTTTACAAAATATTATTTCTGAAAAATATATATTTGAAAATTTTAACTCTGACATTTTCAGATAGAGGTCAATTTCTATCTTGTGCTATTTTTATTGAATTGAATTCGTAAATTCACTATTTTTCTGAGGAATATACGGGAAACAAATCATTTTATAATGAATTTTGTTATTTATAATCTTTAATGCAATAGATTTTTGCTTACTAGAATTATACTAATTATGGTTGGCTTTAATGATTTATTTCTGTAGATTTTTTATTACGTGTTTTCATTATACTAACAATATAGCTCGTTGTCTAACCAATAATGGAATTGTCCAAGATTATTTTATCTTTTCTTAACAATTTTGTAACCGTGGAATAATCATCAAATTAAAGTTATTTGAGTCGCTCAAGAAAGAATGATATAGTTAACATTTTCGTTTAAAAATTGAATATGCTATTTAAGTTTCAAATGAAACTCAGGTTTCATACACGAAAATGTAATTCATTCAAATTTTTTTCAGTAATAGTCTTTCCATTTAATACTGCAGAATATATTTGCGGACTTCAATTTAAAGATCAAATATTCATAGAACTCTTCAGAAAAGTTCCTTTATTTCGAAAACAAGATGAAATTCAAGGTACCAGAATTGTTCCGTTTCAGACAAACAAAAATTCGAGCATTTATTTCGAAAGGTGAAAGAATTTTCATTCCCTTCTTAGTAGAATTTCGAAAAGTGTGTTGTCATCAGCCTGATAATTTTTTCGATGTTTATGTTCAATATAAACGGTGAATTCGAAGTAAGCTACTGGCGGATTAATAAATTTTTCCATAAAATTTTCATATCCTCAACAACTAACAAGACTGAATCTCCAGCTACATCTATCAACTCACAGTCGGAAAATATTGCACAGAATCCGGAAAAAATCACAAACACAATTCAATATATCACGCTATCTTGCACCTTTTCCACAACGTTTTCGCGAATCGACGAATAAACCGAACAATTTCACTGACGTGTACCAAAAATTCGAACTTTGAAAATATCTCGGAACTTTGAACTTGTGTCTCGCAAGTACGTCTAACGGGGAGCGTCGCGGCGCTACTAGACGCCAAGAAAGTTAGGATATAACTAAGAAACCGACGGATTCTAGAAGACGCCTCGCGTCGCAGAAGAGCGCCTTCGAACTAAGAATTTAAGGGAGCAATTCGCTTTGACGAAGACGAAAATACCCAAGACTCGCGCGAGGGAGTGAAATGAAACAAAAATACTGATAAGGAACGATGAAGATGACACTATACAAGTGCAACATGCCGAAGAGAGACCCCCTACGCAAGTAAGGGTTGCGACTGAGCGCGATATACCCAAGTAAACTGCTGCAGAGCGAGAAGAAAGAACGTTAGACTTCGTTCTTGAAGTAATCGCCATCGCGCAAGCGTTCCCATAGAGATTCCAGGGGAAATAAGGAGTGATTCCTTTCCCCCTCTACTTTTAATCGTCAAGAAAAAAGCTTCTTCTCATTTTTTCTCATCCCCACCGCTCCGTGGCGCGAGGGGAGGCAGCTACGGAGAGCAGGGTGCTTTAAGGGATGATTTCAGAAGGAGAACAGTGACCATTCGTATATGAGGGTGGGATGGGGTGGAATTTATGTTGAAGGAACTGGCCGGCCCGGTTTTTGGAAGTTTGTTTACCTGGGTTTTTGCAGGTGTACTTTTGGTGACCTTTAGGGGTGGTTTTCAGTTTCATTTGGGGTTGTAACGACGCTGATCACCTCCTGGAAGTTCTTTGAAAATAAGTACCTTTATTCTCACATTAATAATTCGACTTACGACCGGTAAACTGTTAGTGTTTTTTATCTACTAAGTGGATTTCAAAGTGAGTTTTATTAGAAAAAATTCTCACACAATTTATGTTTACATATAATTTAATTTGTCGACATTTTGTTGAACAAGATAACTTTCATTGTAGATTTCCTGAATATCACAAAAAAATCAGATTAGTGGGGAAAATTCAAGTCTTTGTCGAAATATGAAAAAGGAAAAACAAATTTTATTTCTTGGAGAATATAACAATACCTAAGACTATTGGAATTCATTTTATAAATATATTAGTAATATTTTTACTATATAATAATCTTTAAAACATTGCAGGAGGTGATTAAAAAAAAATTGATGTGAATATATTAGTACGAATGATTTGTTTTGCAAATAAAAAATAAATATTTCTTTATATAATATCCCCAAAAATATATGGAATTAATACCTGATTTTGGACAGGGATAGCCGGAATAATAGATGGTGAAGATTCTCCATGAATTGAAAAACAACTTGTAACCTAAGTTTTTGGAGAAAAAAATTATAAGATACGATTTAGTGTCTGGACAACTTCTCAGATTAAAATTCACGAAGAATAACTTCTTAAGTATCTTCATGCAAAAAGTTTTAGATAATTTGTTCATATTAGCTTTTGCCTTGTCGAAGTACACAAGAAACTCCAGATACTACAAGGAAAGAAAAATCCCATAATGATCTAAATGTAGTGTACTTCAAAAGAAAGATTTCCTCAAATCTCATGTCGAGTAGAAAAGTGATTTTCGCGAGCTAAGAAAGACGTGATTATATGTCTGCGCCTCTAGATGGCGCATCGTGTCAGATTAGATGTTCATCTAGTTCGTTTTGCTGCTTGCCAACTTTTCGTGGAAAACGTTTGAAGTATAAACCCAATGAGAAGGAATAGAATCGAAAATGCTATGTATATGAAGATTAAAAATTGGAATCAATTCAACTTTTCCTCACCTTAAATATACTGCAGTACAATTTTAAATCGCCAAAGCGAACTCCTTTTGTATATTACTGAGTTATTTTACAATTCATAATTTTTGAACCTTCGCATAAATTCAATTAACAACAGATTTTCTATTATATTTATTTCTGAAAATACCGCACCCAGTTTTGTTTTTGGTTTTTATTTGTTCATTAATTAAATACCTTGGAAATCGATAAAAAAATCAAACCATTAAACCATTTACATACTGCTAGTATCATTTGATACTTTCGCAATAAACTTTTTTCCATATTACCATTTTACAATAAAAAAATTCATTATGATACCTTGATCCATTCTTAAGAAATAAGGTCTCTTGTAATTTCTTGATAAAATTCAAGGATTTTGGGAAAAAAATTCATCAACATGATAGCGTGAGTTGTAGAGGCTGGAATTATTTCCGAACTAGAATTTATCTAGTAAGCGGATGTCATTTTGTGATAACAACTGACATATCATAGTTTGGATTAACTATGATTCAGTTACAATTATTGCCAGTTTTTTGCTTTAAAAAAATTAAAAAGTGTTTTTTCGGGGGCTATCTTCAGAGGGCTATAACTAAGCAGGGGGGCTCATGAAATGGATTTTATATGAAAGACCCATCCTATTTTTTGACAAGGAATCGCCCCCTAAATTTTTTCGCAACTATTCATATACACCCTGCATATAGGTATGTAATGTTTAAAAATGGAGAGAATCCGTCCAATCGTTCCTGAGTTATTCTCATTTGAAATTTTATTTTTCAAATATTTTTGTAAGTACGAAACCGATTAAGTTCAGTAATTAATTATATGTAAATAACCGATACGAAGGCTCAGGCATTATGTTTTGTAGAAAAGAATTATAAGATAAGAACAGAATTATTTGAATTTTTTCTTATCTGATTTCGACAAAAATTATGAAATGTATGTGAAGAAACTCCAATCATTCTTGCTAATATGTAACAATACCGATCAAAAGAAAAAGGATGAAGCATTTTTAATAATATATTTTTTATTTTCAGAAGATTTTGTGTTTTTTCAGGAAAATAATTCTTAAAAAAATTATGTTCATTTTACTTTTGGTAGGTAAAATACAGAATTCTGTGTTTATATCCATCGTATGTAGCTTCTTTACGATTTAATTCACAGATTTCAAAGTTACTGGGAAAATAGACTGCTGAGCACGCAAAAGCTTCTAACGGCGTCAATCTGTGGTTTCAACATTTTTTTCAAATTTCAGCGATTTTTCTTTCAATTATTTTTGGAAAATAATTCCGATTTTACAACTAGAAATTTCAGTAATAATTTCAACAAATTCACTGCACTTTATGATCCTTTTATCTTCTAATACCTATAAAGATTAAGCGAACATACTTTTTCGATTTTATGTAATTGTTAATTAATAAAAAGTGTAATTGCTTATGGACTCATCAAATTGCATATGTGCGTTATATTGATTCTTTCAAATTAATTGAATTTAATTATTGAATAGTTAGTGGGTTATTAAGTATTTCAAACATATCCCTCGAAAATTAAGATCCCAAATCATTTTTCTCCTTACTTCATTAGCCCCCTCCAATCTTTTTATCCCTACTTTTTTCAACCCCTCCATATCTATATAAAAATCCTCTAACCACCCCTCCAATTTTTTCAGACCCCTCCTATACAAAATTATATGACCACCCACTTTTTCTTGAACTAATAGGGTGACATAATTCTTTTCCACCCCTTTTCAACCCACCCCTCGTGAGCCGACCGACAAAGCTGGATCCCCTTCTACTTTTTTTAGAACGTGCTTTCCAAGGTTAAGTTTCTGGCGATAGAATGTCAATGGCTTGACCTTGAGGCTGCTACGTGAACAGATTGAGTTTGTGGTGCAAATAAAAACGGAGATATAGACTTTTTATTGGCTCTTTATTATTTGCGATTAAGTCCACACTCCACAGTGACTTATATGTTTGTTTAGACTGTTATTTAAGTATTGTGCCGTTTAATACTCGAATCATGGGAACTCTTATATTTGGTGGACATATCTTTTACATTGATCGATATTTATAGACAATTACAGTTGAAGGAATACGTTAATTATTGCTCTTTTTTCGCAGTGCAAGAGAATCGCAATCATTTTACAATTTCGAATTTCCAGATCACTGAATTAAGTAGTAAAATGAATTTGAGAAAACATCTCACATCTCAAATATCTCACAACTGCTACCTATTATACATAATAAAATGAATACAGGGTGTCTGAATTTAACGTAAATATATTTCACGACCTATCTTTGAAATTTAGTATAAGGGAGTTCTTCATAGGTCAAATTGTTTTGATAACAAAATATACTATAAAACAGAACAAGGCTTTTCACTTGATAGAAGGAATATAACAGAATTTGAATATGCAAACAGATTTAATCTGTTAGTCTTCTATAATTTTAATTTAAAAAAAATTTTTATTCAAAAAACTTTTAGTATTAAATTAATGTCTACAATAAGCACCGCTTATATTTAATAGACGTTTATAATCAAAACTCAATATACAATGTCAAATGGAATAAATAAACCAACAAATATAAAAAAGTCATTTAAAATTAATAAATAAATATTTGAAGGAGACAAAATTTTTTTCTGATCTTACCATAATGAACACCAATTCTTTTCAAAAACATAAAACACAACTCAAAGACTTCTCAAAAATATAATTTATTTGAAATATTTATTATATTTAAATAAGTGAATTCAAAAATCTCTCAAAACATGCACTATATCTTCAAAAAACAATTAGAATTCCGATAATCTCTTCATCGGCCCTAGATAATATTTAAAATATCAAAATCAACTAACAATCAGTATATCTTTACCTTCTATTAAGTAAAAAGCCTTTTTTTATTTTATTTTATACATAATATATAATTATATTTAGGCTTGAATAAATTTCATTATGGAATGTCAATGGTTAAAAGAAAACCTTGTAATACCTTACAGTTTTCTGTGATTTTGTGACGAACATAGGCTATCTGGTTTTTTAAAGTTAGTCTGTTTCAAAAAGTTCCGGTTACACTCTAAGGTAAGATATACTGATTGTTAATTGATTTTGATCTTTTAAATATTATCTAGGGCCGATGAAGAGATTATCGGAATTCTAATTGTTTTTTGAAGATATAGTGCATTTTTTGAGAGATTTTTGAATTAATTTATTTGAATATTTAAATATATTAAATGTTTCAAATAAATTATATTTTCTGAGAAGTCAAGTTGTGTTTTATGTTTTTGAAAAGAATTGGTGTTCATTATGGTAAAAACAGAAACAAAAATTTTGTCTCCTTCAAATATTTATTTATTAATTTTATATGACTTTTTTATATTTGTTGGTTTATTTATTCCATTTGACATTGTATATTGAGTTTTGATTATATACGTCTATTAAATATAAGCGTGCTTATTGTAGAGATTAATTTAATTATAAAAGTTTTTTGAATAAAAATTTTTTTGAAATTAAAATTGTAGAAGACTAACAGATTAAATCTGTTTTGATATTCAAATTTCAAAATATACTACTTTCTACCAGTGAAGGAGATAATTAACTTTCATAAAATGATTCCCTATTCTTGACATGGTGATCTTATTGAATTTTTAATCACAGAATAAAATTTTGCAAACATTTTTAACGAATAAAGACGTTGTGAAGCTGAATTTGAAAGGAAAAAGGTTTTATGATGTTAGTGCTTTGAAAAAAATCCCTTCAAAGTGACAGCCGTGTACTTATTTATAAGAATAATTATATAAATTTTAAAATTTGCGTACTACTTAGTGAAAGTTCTATTTTTGAATTTAAAATTGAAATTAAAGTTAGATTTCTGAAAAACATTTCACTATACAGTGAATAGTTGCGAAAAAATTTAGGGGGTGATTCCTTGTCAAAAAATAGTGAGGATCTTCGATATAAACTTTATTTTTTTGAGCCCCCTGCTTAGTTGCAGCCTCCCAAAGATGGCGGCCGACAAACAGTTTCCAATTTTTTTCCTAAAAACCAAAACAATAGATCAAATATGGATTCATCACTCTCAAAGTTGAATTGAACATCAGCTGAGTGGAGAGTTGAAGGCAAAAGACACAACAAAGAGATAATAAGGAAAAAACGCTGTTTCATCGAGATAATGCACTGATTCACAAGTTTTTTGTTTTTTTTTCTTAATTCATTCATACCCATATTTCACAAGTAATAATAACAATAATAATGTGGCACAAATAGGAAAAAATGACCAATCAATAAATCCTACATGAGGAGTCAGAACCACCTTCAAGTGGACAGATAAAATGTAATAAAAATATCATGATAAACACAAAACTAAATGTTTAATGTTCAATTGAATCAGTATTCACTTGATGAAAATCCATATTAAATAAGGTTATTCTGATTTTCACAAATTTTTATTGTTATTTAATACAAACAATTGTACTAAATAAAACTAAAAATTTGTGAGAATCAGAGTAACCTAATTTGATATTATACAAGACCAACTCTTCAATCATATCGCCTAAATATCCCTCTACATTGTAATATGATTAATTGCAATGTGATTCATCATGGATTAATAGTATACAGGTAAGTATGAAATCTACAGGGTATATGAATAGTTGCGAAATAATTTAAGGGGTGATTCCTTGTCCGAAACTAGGGGGTTTCCTATAAAGTTTATTTTTGAGCCCCCCCTGCTTAGTTTCATCCCCCTAAGGATGGCGCTCGAAAAACAGTTTTTAATTTTTTTCATAAAAACCAAAAAACCGACAAGAACAAAATTAAGCAGACCTAGGTGTTAAAAGCGAAGTTTTTCATTTATTTTTTTAAATACCCCGTAAACCAGCAACGACTTAAAAAATTTTGAACACTTTGTAGCGAAATACCTAACCCAAATTTAGTGCAGAATTTACTGCATCGTGTAACGCCGGAAGTGCAACATTTGCGAAGTCAGCACAGTCGGATGCGTTCAGCTAAAGTGTATATAAATTCCTAATCAGAGTGTATATCTTAAACAGAACCTGCCGAAAATGAAGTGCTAGCGATCACCTGGGAACAAACGGACCGATAAGATCACGTCCGATAAAACATACGGGGTACGCCCACTAATTGCCGAGTCAGATTTTCTGAGATAAGTGGTATTTTGTTTGATCTTCGGTGTTAAGAGTTTCGCAGATGTTTCGAAATTCGACTGGGGGGTTTACACCGGATTTTTAAGCATATGGTTAGGTTCTTGGATGAGCTAGAAGTCAAACTTGAATGTTGAGAGACATCATGAAGATAAACGTGATCAACGATGTTAATGATAATAATAGTCTAGCCGGATATTTAAGTGAAAATATTGGACAGAGGCATATCTGTTCAGAAATGAAAAAAAAAAAGAATTTGAACATCTTATTAATTAAATTATTTAAATACTTTAATATTTACAGAAATATTCTGTTAGCCTTCTACATATTTAATTTCAAAAAAATGATATTTAATATTATAACTTCAGGACTTAAATTAATGTCATGTAAGTACTACTTATATCAAACGACATATAAAATAAACATTCATTATAAGACATCCAAATGATATAACAAAATCCAATAAATATAAATTGTTAACAAAAATCCTATAAATTAAATATTCTGAGTAGACAAAATTTAGTTTCTGCTCATCCCTCTTATGAAAACAAATATCTTTCAAAAATGTTTAACAAGGAAATCTGTCTTGAACATTTTTGAAAGATATTTGTTTTCATAAGAGAGGTGAGCAGAAACAAAATTTTGTCTACTGAAAATATTTAATTTATAGTATTTTTGTTGACAATTTATATTTATTGGAATTTGTTATATCATTTGGATGTCTCATAATGAATGTTTATTTTATATGTCGTTTGATATAAGTAGTACTTATATGACATTAATTTAATTCCTGCAGTTATAATATTAAATATAATTTTTTGACATTAAATATTTAGAAGGCTAACATAATATATCTGTAAATATGAAAGTATTTAAATAATGTTATATACCTTCTATCAAGTATAAACCTGCATTTATTTTATTCTATTAATTGAAATTCGTTCGGAAACTCGATCACTTTTTTGGCATATTTGTAAATATTAATTGATAAACCCCTAAAATTATGTGTCACTCGATCTCTACCCCCATTTATTATTCATGAAGGGATTGTTACCCCGTTTAGGGGGCTCATCGTACAGTTACGAAAAACTCATACTTACGGAATTATCAAGCTGGACTGTTTTATTTGAACTACCCGGTGTACAGTTTAGTTCACTTAGGACCAAGTTAATGAACTATTTTGATCACAACAATGTTATTTTGCCCTGTATTAGATTTAACTATTTTTTATTTCGGATATATCATAAACTAAAGATTTTTAAAAATCAATTTTAATCTGAGTCAAAACTTGATAGAAGTTAAATTTTAAATTTGAAAATCAAAACAGATTTAATCTGTTGTCTTCTACAATTTTAATTTCAAAAAATTCTTTGAAGAAACTTTAAGATAATCTGTTGTCTTCTACAATTTTAATTTCAAAAAATTCTTTGAAGAAACTTTAAATTGTGTTTAAATTTATAATGAAATTAAAATTGTAGAAGACAACAGATTAAATCTGTTTTGATTTTCAAATTTTGTAATAATCCTTCTATCAAGTAAAAAACCGTTCCTCCTTATTTTAAATTTTAAATGACTTATAGTTCAGAATTATATATTCTATCTTCTACAATATATACGAGTATAAAAACAATATACAAAAACTTTCAAATTGCTATCCTTATATAGAATCAATATGAAATATTCTTCAATGTCTCGGAAAAAACCTTTTTACATCCCAACATGAAACGTATTAATACAAATGTATTAACAAAAACTATAAAAGTATGTATATTAATAGACAAATACTAGAAAATCCACTTTTCCAAAATTATCTGAAATTCTCGAAATAAAGGAACAAATAAAAATAATTGAACGAGAATTCCAACATTTGATTGCTATTTAGGTCTCCAGACCTCTTCAGAAATATATTGATTCAGATTCAAATATATCACAAGATCAAAATTTAACTCACCAAATAAGATGAAACCTAGAAGGAATAAACTCAAAGTAAGCTTTAAAGTATCCAAAATAAAACATAAATGATTAACGTGTTGTTACGTATAACTTAAAACTATTTGTACTTGGAACACAGGAAAACATAACAAAACTTATTCATCCCAAATAATGTCACATGATGAAAAGATAACCAGAATTTCAAAAATAATAAATAATTGAGGAATATATTGTGTATATTTAGTCTCTATATGAATTTATTTCATAATTTAAAAATCAATTTGAATGTGAGTCAATACTTGAAGTTAAATTTTAAATGTCATTAAATTCAGAATTATATTATATATTCTAGCTTCTACAATATACATTCTGTCAAGAAAGTACCGGGAATGATCGATTTAAATCTGGCGGGGCAATGAGGCAGGTAAAAATTTTTTTTCCTAGGTTGGTACCACTGTCCTTAATTACTATGCCAAGCTTGAGCGGGATCTGTCAACTAGTGTGTTTGCAACAGCTGATTAAGTCAGTCGATGTCAGAGTGCGTGCCGATTTTTACTATGGGTGATTACGTTGAGCAAAGAATTTGTTTAAAGTTTTGTGTTGCAAATGAATTTTCGTGTGCCGATGCATTGAAAATGTTGCAAAAGGCCTTTGGTGATAATGCTCTATCGAAAACTCGTGCATATCAGTGGTACAGAGCTTTCAAGGACGGTCGTGAAGTGGTCGAAGACTTGCCTCGTTCCTTAAGGAAAGGGTGCTGGAAAACCATCGTACCAGCTTGAGAGAGATAGCACATGATCTTAAGATATCCCACGAGTCCGCACGTACGATTTTGATTGATATTTTGGGCAAGAGAAAGGTGGCCGCACGACTCGTACCGAAAGACCTGAATTTTCTTCAAAAACGTCATCGCGAACAGGTTGCTTCAGACATGCTGGATCGCTGTAATTTCGATTCTACATTCATGGAACGCATTATAACTGGTGATGAGACCTGGGTCTACGAGTACGATATGCAAACAAGCCAGCAATCATCGGAATGGGTGGCAAAAAATGAGCCGAAACCGAAAAAACCACGCCAAAGCCGCTAGAAAATGAAGGTGATGCTCATTGTTTTCTTCGATATCCGTGGCGTGGTGCACTACGAATTCGTTCCAGAGGGTCAGACGGTAAACAAGGAGTATTACCTAGGCGTTATGAAACGTTTGCGTGAGCGTATCCGTAAGAAGCGGCCAAATTTGTGGGCGAACAACTCATGGATTTTGCATGACGATAACGCGCCTTCTCACCGAGCTACGATTGTGACTGACTTTCTCGCCAAAAACTCAACAAACGTGCTTCAGCAACCACCGTATTCGCCGGATTTGGGTCCCTGCGACTTTTTCCTCTTCCCAAAACTAAAATTGCCCCTTCGTGGCACCCGTTTTGAGTCGATTGAAGCCATAAAACAAAATTCAGCGCGAGAGCTAAAGTCCATCCCGGAAAGCGCCTATAAAAAATGTTTCGATAATTGGAAGTGCCGTTGGCATAGATGTATTGGAGCAAATGGAGCCTATTTTGAAGGCGACCCAATAAATTTTGACGATTTAATGTAAAAATGTTGTTTTAATTGAAAATTCCCGGTACTTTCTTGACAGAGTAGTATATTGAAATTATATAGAAAAACTATCAAATTGAAATCCTTATATGCAATCAATATAAAATATTTTTCAATGTTTCGGAAAAAACCCAACATGAAACGTATCAATACAAATGTATTAATTTTTTATCAAAACAATTTTCTGGATATCAAAATACATAATAATTTAAATAAATATGTAATTGTTTTCTGAACTAATTTTATCCACTGAGACATTTTAAAGGTCTTAAAAATTTTTTTTCAATTTACGTAGAGATTATTTAGAAGAAGAACCATTATTATAGATAGTTAATAATATAAGTAGGTAGCTACAACAGCAATTCATTGAATTCATCATGTTGAAGCCTATTCAAGACATCATTGATTTGTTCAACTATTGTTAGCCAGTAATTCCCTTCATACATTTCTACCTCATCAGTTTACTCTTCTTCAACGGCCTCTCTAGTTAACATAATGAGTGCAGCCGGGTTCTTCCTGACTTAAGCACGAAAAAAATGAACGTCATTTTCCATCATATTTTGCGCAGTTATTCGAAATTGATCACCGTTATGTATATTTCGCCAGGTCAACTTCAGCGAGTTCGCTTCTTAACTGGCCTCAGCTATCGCGGAAGAGATTAGAGTCCTGATAAATTGCACACTTCAATTATTATAAACTCTTTTAATGTATAATTAAGAACGAGCAAGGCAATTGCATACGTTCAGTTGAAACTGGTTAGTTCAAAGGATTCCAGCGCATTCTATCATTCGCTAATTTCGAATTATTATTTCATTGAGATCGTTTCATCGGTTTGCGAGTGAACGATCGCATCGTATGGATGTTGCCAAGATCCGATAGATAAGCCGTTCGATTTGTGACTGGTTTTTTTCCAGAGGAAATTAGAATTGCAATAGATTGGAAAATTTCATAATGATCTGGAAGGACCAGTTAGGTGGTTTGCGATTTGGATCTCTTCTTTCAGTTCGGGACTGGTAGAATTATCATGATTACAGAAAAAGTTGTATTTGATTCGTTCGTAGTATAATTGGCTGTTATAAAATCCACGTAATCATATTATTTTTCTTGCTCAAAAAGGCCGGAGAAATTCTACATAAAATATACACTATTAATTTTGAATATCATTTTGAATGTGAGTGAATACTTGAAAGAAGTGAAATTTAAATGACTTTAAATTCAGAATTATACAGGATGTATATGAATAGTTGCGGAAAAATTTAGGGGGTGATTCCTTGTCAAAAAATAGGATGGGTCTTTCATATAAAGTTTAGTTTTTTGAACCCCCCTGCTCATTTACAGCCCCCTAAAGATGGCGACCGAAAAACAGTTTTTATTTTTTTTCTTAAAAACCAAAAAACTTTGAAGAATAAAATTAAGCAGGCATTTTATGCGGGCAAGAAGGCACCCAAAAACATTTTGGTGGTGTTGTTCTATGATTGCAAGGGGTAGAAAAAGCCACCCCTAAACCTTCTTTCGCAAGAAACTTTTTCCCATATTCCTATTATAAAATAAAAAACAATATTTTCGATAGCTTGATCTATTCTTGACAAATAAGATCAAACTGTAAACCATTTACATCCTGCTAGTATCATTTGATATTTAAAACCAATATTTTCATTGTGTATATGAATAGTTGTGAAAAAATTTAGGGGGTGATTCCTTGTTAAAAAATAGTGTGGGTCTTTCAAATAAAGTTTATTTTTTTGTGCCCCCTTGCCTACTTACACCGCCCTAAAGATGGCGCCCGAACAACAGTTTTTAATTTTCTTCTTGAAAACAAAGGAACTGACAAGAATAAAATTAAGCAGACATTTTATGCGAGCGAGAAGGCACTCAAATAATTTTTGGTGGTGTTCCTCTATTACTGCACGCCTAAACGTTCATTCGCAAGAAACTTTTTTCCATATTCCTATAATACAATAAAAAAATTTATTTTCGATAGCTTGATCTATTCTTGACAAATAAGGTATCCTGTAATCTCTTGCTAAAATTCAAGGTTTTTGAGGAAAACAATTATCACGTGATAGCGTTAGTCGTATAGGCTGGAATTAATTCCGAACTAGAATTTATCTAATAATCGGATGTCATTTTGTTATGACAACTAATTAGTTTTGATAAACTTTGATTCAGTTACAACTATTGTCAGTTTTTTGGTTTAAAAAAAAATTGAAAACAGTTTTTGCCAGCGCCATCTTCAGGGGGCTGTAACTAAGCAGGGGGGCCCAAAAAAATAAAGTACATATGAAAGGCTCACCCTACTTTTTGACAAGGAATCACCCACTAAATATTTTCGCAACTATTCATATACACCCTGTATATTCTGACTTTTATAATATATATTGAAACGAAAATATTTCATTATTCTTGACAGACACTGAATTTCCTCTTGATTTTCATTCAATATCCAATTGTTCAAACTATGAGATTATTTTTGATCTTCTGATACATGATTCTCATGAAATTTCACATGATTCTATGCGTCATTGTTTTACTTCTGAATGCCAAAATTCAGATGGATCGGCTGTTTCGAAAAAATTAGATAATTATTCCGGAACCATTGAAACGATTAAGCATATTGATAAACTCCATGTCGAGATATTTAGGCCTTAAACCTATCCTGAAAAATTACAAGTATCTTGTTCCTCACGTTCAAAATTTATAAATTGATCATAGATTTTTCATCAATCCATCCCTTAGCACTCTAATATTAGAACCGAGATGGCTAGAGACTTGAAAATATCAGAGCAGGTTTGGGGAATAAATATCTCGTTAATGGGCAAAATCGATTTAATGGTTCCGCAGTTATTCACATTTGATATTTTTTCTTATTTTTACAATGTCGGAAACAACAGATCCAGTCAAAATGAGATGTGGCATTTAGATGTATTATATAATAACAATACGAAAATTTGTGACCAATTTCCTGAACGACTGAAAGTAAAGATGCTAATTTCCCAACGAGAAGACTTTGATTTGAAATTTTCAGATTGAGTTTGTGGTCCAAATTCATCAGCTATGTTAAAAAATGAACGGAACCTGCTCAATGGTTCCTGACTTATTTTCATTTGAAAAAATATTTTTCAATATTCTTGAAAGTACAAATGTTGACATATTCAGACAATTTTCTTCAAAAATTCAAGAACAGTCATATTTTTAGTATTTATTCTTCCAGGGAGTTCAAACATTCATATTTTTTTGCAAATTTGATCCCTAAGCATCGAAAAACTTCCATTACAAAATTGAACTAATTTTTTTATCAGTGACATCTTGAAATTATCAGCTGAATTATTCCACCAATAATGAATTTGGAACCTTGAAATACTTACGCGTTTATCTATCGTGGTATTGTTTTGATACATCGCAAAAAATTCATATCCAACACAAACCAAAATATTAATTTCAATTCATTCTGGGAATATGTGAAATCTGGAATATTTTTCAAGGAATCACTCCATTTTGTCGAATTTTCGTGGATAAGACCTTATCTGATCTATTGTTTACTCGCTTCGAAAGTACCTAATCAAATAAAATGGCGTCATTCTATCCCAATGATAAACGTAACCCTTGAATAAATATCTGACTCGAATTTTGTCTGAGCATTTAATACTTATTTCCTATCTTTGCTATAAATACCTCATAAATCACATAATTTATATCTTGAGATAGTTTGTTATTAAAATTCTCCTCAAATAATAATTTTATTTTGACGCAAAGAATATTTCCGAGAATTTTATTTTTAAAATTATAAATACTGAGTATGGACTATCGAAACTATAGTCGTTAAAACAGCTTTTGTAACTTTCAAGGCAATTTAGGGTGTTCAATCATTTTCCTGTCTTGGGAGAAAATTATAGTTAAATTTTTTGAAAGAATAAAGACTTACTTGAGGTCAAACAGGTTGATTTGTCTTAGGAAAAATTAAGGTGCAGTAATATCTGATCTAATGAACTTATGAAAATTGACAGCAGAAAAAATGCCTCCAAAAGCTTATTTTGTGTGAATATAATCTGAGTTTCATATCTTTTCTAAAATTTCTAGTATTGTAGAAAGTAGAAAATATTATTCCGAATTTACAGTTATTTTCATTTTTTCTGTCTAGTATTGACTCATATTTTAATTTATTTTTAAATTTTGAATTTAATTCATATACAGTCAATATCCACAATATATTTTTTAATTATTTATTATTTTTGAAATCATTTTTCTTTTCATGGGACATATTTGGAGGGAATAATAATTTATTGTGTGTTCCTCTGTTCTAAGTACAAATGACGGTTTACAAACGTTTCTTATTTCTATAGTCCTTTAGATAATTTAAAATTCACTTTGATTTGATTCATTCCATATTTTATCTTTTTTGGTAAGATGAATTTTGATTTCTTGATTTTGTGGAACATTAGTACAGACTGAAATAAGTCGATTTATAAATAATCCAGTGGAGTTATGTCGCATGATCTTGAAGACCAATTAATTGGACCATTTCTCGAAATAATTTTATCGCTAAATCTTTCTTTCAATAAATTAATTGTTACGGTAGCAACATGAGATGTAGTACCATATTGTTGGAACCAAAACACTTCTGGGTCAATACTATTCAGATTTTGAAACAAATAAACATTGATCATCGATCTGTAACGATCACCATTAGCTCCAGCATCGTTTTTAAGGAAATTTGGACCGATGATGCCTCCAGCGTGTGAAGGACACCATACAGTGCATTTTTCAGGATGCAATAGTACCTGCAGAACTTCTTGAGGATTGTTTTCACTCCATATATGGCAATTTTGCTTATTTACATAGCCCTTCAACCAGAAATGAGTTTCATCACGAAACACAATTTTACGATAAAAAAGTGGATCAACTTCAAACCGTTCTAGGGCCCAATCAGCAAACAAACGACGCTTATTATGGTCAAGTGGCTTTAGTTCTTGAACCAGTTGGATCTTGTATGGGTGTAGACCAAGATCTTTACGCAAAATGTTCGATGTGGTGGATGCACAGAGTCCAACTTGTTGTGAACATCGACGAATAGATAAATCTGGATCATCATTAACACTATGACTTACAGCAGCGATATTTTCTTCTGTACGTACAGTTCTTTGTCCTGTTGTTGTTGCATCGAGTAGAGAAAATGTTGTCCGAAATCTATCGATAGTTCGACGAATAAGCTGCTATGATGGACGATTATGTGAACCATAAATTTCACGAAGTGCTCTATAAGTTTGGCGAATAGAACACTGATTTTGAAAATAAATTTCAACAATTTGTAAAAGTTGTTGCGACGTGAGCCTTTCCATGATAATTTGCCAATGCTTACTGAACAGAAATGTCAAAAAAACACCCGATGTTAATATATTTCAAGTCGTGAAGTAAACAAAATTTTTCCGGGAAATTGCAAAATATTTTATATTGATTATGTATTAGGATATAATTTTGATAGTTTTTGTATATAATTTTCAATATATATTGTAGAAGTTAGAAGACATAATTTTGAATTAAAGGTTAGTTTTAATACTTCGATCTATTATTGACCCATATTTAAATTTATTTTTTAGAGTATTTGGATTAAACAATAACAAATGTTAATAATAGACATAATTTTCCTTTTTTTATTAGCCTTCTCATATAGATATTAGGAGTGCTGTTTTTTGTTGAGAATTGATGCTTTATTGTGAAAATTTAGTTATACATGCAAATTTGAAAGTATGGTAGCCACTACTTTTTCCCATCTTTCTGTCAACTTTTTTTAACCCTAATAACTAGATCAATCAATGAATTCGTGAATAATTCGATGAAATAATCAATAAAATTTTTTTCATTGATACGAGCGAGCTGTAGCTTCTGATTTAATAATTTGTTAATTCAATTGTTAGACTTTTTACACTTAATCTATGTGATCGTGCAATTTTCATTTTTTTATTAATACACGATAATCCAAAAGGCAATATCCCATCGATATACAACAACAAAAACGGTAAGCAGAACATGTAAAAACTGACATATCGATATCGTGTTGGTGATACCAATTAATAAAATCGCTCTTTTATCCTCATTAAACCTTATGCTAATGGGAATTACACTCCAGAGTATGGAGTTGGCTCGTTTTTTCCTTTTAATCGAACTCCCTTCACTTTCGTTGAGAGTCCAAGAACCCCCCGTTGCTGGATGCAGCATAAATTTATAACATAACAGACGTGCAACTGGCTGAAAAATTTATTGGTTCGGAAGCTCTGGCATCGTATTCCAATTGATAGAGAAAGTGGTTGGATTGTTACGAGTACAAGTTGATGTTATTGTCACTCGGAATCTTTCTTCAGCAAATCGGTATTATTGTATATTTAACTAGTAATAAATGAAATTCAATTTCCACAAACTTTTCATTGTTGAACGACCACTGTTCCGGCACACTGTGGCTTAATCATGTTTTACATTTGAACTGATACTGTGTGAAAATTTACATTGGTTCTTATACAGGATAAAAACTCAAGACAAAGCTTACTGTGTTCTAGTACAAAAGTATATTAGAGGAGCCAAATCAGTTTTATTCTTTTAGATTCTCTACACTTTCTTGTACTTGTTTGTGAATTTACAGTTTGATATTACTTTATTTTGCAGAATGTTCGCATGTCAAACAAACGTAGTGCATTTTTGAGCTGTTTCGTCAAGGTGAGAGTTAATGCAAAATTTCAAGGAGCTTGGCCATGATGATCGTCGTCCAGGAAGTGAGAGAAAATGCACTGTCAATACGCCTAGCAATCGCAATATCGTCAAGAAGCGAGCCAATCGAAATCCAAGGGTCTCCGTGAGGGAAATAGCCCGTGAGATCGGTATCAGCCATGAATCCGTTCGTCAAATGTCCAAAAAGGAGCTCAACCTCACGCCATACAAGCTGCAATAAGTTCAACTCCTTACGGATGAAAACAAGCGCGTACGACTCCAAGGTGTCATCAACCCCTTCGTCTCGCCACCAGTCAGCGTGGGAGAAAACGCACTGTCAATACGCCTAGCAATAGCAACATCGTGAAGAAGAGAGTCAATCGAAATGCGAGGGTCTCCATGAGAAAAATAGCCCGTGAGATTGGTATCAGCCGTGAATCCGTTCGTCAAATTTCCAAAAAGGAGCTCAACCTCAAGCCATACAAGCTGCAAAAAGTTCCACTCCTTACGGATGAAAACAAGCGCGTACGACTCCACAATCTCTTTACAGACGAGGAGCTTTTCACCGTAGAACAATCCCACAACCACCAAAACGACAGAGTCTGGTCCGCAGAGGCTTCTGTCAAAATCGCAGTCCGTCTGGGTCTGGGAATTTGAACCAGCGGCAAAACACCCTTGGTTTTCATGGATCAAGAGGTCAAAATCAATCAAGAAGTCTACCGCTGTGACATTATCGAGGCCGTAGTACTTCCGTGGGTCTATCAGCATTTCGGCGACATGCATTGGACCTTTCAACAGGACTCCGCTTCGGCTCACAAAGCGAAAATGACGCAAGAATGGTGTGAGACCCATTTTCCGGGTTTCCTAACGTCTGCAGAATGGCCGCCCTATTCGCCGGATCTCAATCCCAATGGACTACACCGTGTGGTCGATTTAGGAACTCAGAGCGTGTGCTAAACACCACAAAAGTTTGGAGTCGCTGAAGCAATCCCTGCGCCAGGAATGGGACTGATTAACGTCCGAAGAGCTGCGGCCCATTGCGGAAAATTTTAAGAAGCGCTTGAACCTTCGTATCGCCGCCAAAGGAAGCCACTTCGAAACCGCTTAAATATATTATCAACAAATGTTTATGTCATTATTATTTGTACAATTTTTGATCGAATTGAACAACCCCATTGTCGGAAATTCAAGTTGATGTTCCCTTATCTGGGATTTAAATATCACTTTCTCTAATTAGTAAGTGAAGATGAAAGAGATAGTTTCCTGAAATAATTTTTTGTTGTCATCAACAGGCGCTATCGACATAAAGATGTGGCACAGAAATAACTTCAACAAAAGTTCCAAACAGAATATCTTATAGCCTTCTTTATGATGGCTAGTTAATAACTAAATATATGATCACATTATTACCAATTAAACAGGACAACAAACGCCTTACTGCTAGCTATCAGCTGCGCCATCTCAAGATACGGATCCAAATCGTATCGACCAAAACAGCGAACAGTTGAACGAATTCAAAGCGACCAATTCCCATCGATTTCTTCACATCATAATTATACATTCAACTTAATATAAACTGGTCCACTTTTAATTATAACCCTCAAAGGAGCACTCATTAAGCCGGGAGTCCACCGCGTTCAGCAACTTTTTACACGCCGTCAGTATTTTTAATTTCACTTTCGTTTGTGGTCAATTTCCTGTCATGTCAAACGGGGATACGGCATTTTAACATTAATAAAGTGCGTATATCTTCATTCGACTGGATTAAAATGCATAAATACATAAAGCATAAAGGTGTAACTGGACGCGACCTTAATAATTGGCGTGTACAAGATGTGCGGATTTTTTTTTAAATGGCGAACGTCTTACGTAATATTATAATATGTGTTTTGTCTCGGTCCAGCGCAGGTGCACTATATTTGTGGTTATTGATTATAATTGATAGTGATCGATTAAGGTTAATTAGGAAATGTGGATTGGTGAGCGTGAGGGTATTTTATATGGTTCGGGCACGAATAAGATGGTTGAAGATTTAAAAGGAACAGAATTATATTCAAGTAAAATGTAGCCTAATTACTTTGGTATTCACTCATCGCAACGTACTGCTTTTTAACATAGAACTCTAAATCTTATGAAATATCTGGGAAAAGTCAAGGCCAAAGCAAGGTTAGAATCCACACAAGGTGGAATTTAGGGGAAGGGGGGGGGTAAAAAGCCTGGTTAAAATAAAGAGATTCAGAGAGTATTTGGAAAAGTATCAAGAAAACCTATATGTTTTCTTAATTAATATATTAAACAATTTCGCCAGGTGTTTTTAGAACTTAATGTCAATTAAGGTGAGAACTATTAATCAAAAGTCTTCAAACAAACTGTGTTTTTACATTATCGAGATCAAATAGGTGACCTGCAGATGCGTTACTGAAAAGGGCTCCGGGCACCAACTTAATTAGTCCATTCAACATAAGTAAAATTACGTATAGATCGATTCGTATCAAATATACCTTCTTTCCTGAATTTTAGGATAGAAAATAATCTAAAAAGTTTTTCTAGCTTTGATGTAGATTTGTAATAAAAATCGAAACCAATATTTTTTTTTGATTATAAGATGATCATTCAGAGCAAAGTACTTGTTGCTTTCTGAAAGTTTTTTCGACTGAGGTAAACTCAGCAACTGTTGAAATGTAAGTCTTTTCTCGTTTATTTTCAAATTGACGTTCAACATATATTTTATCAATAAACCCTATAGAGGCTGTGCTCAAGTTTCTAAAACTTTCCCCACACATAGATACCCCATTTAGTTAATCCCGAAAATATGGACGATCAAAGACAACAAGATCTTTTCCATTCAAGTTAAAAATGTCGAAAAGATCAATAAACTTAAAGTCGGTTGAAAAGTAAGATGAAAATTTTTCAGAAAATTCACTAGAATAGATGGAAACTGATGAAAACAAAATTTAATTCCCTTTTCACTCGTTAACTATTCTAATATAAGTCAATAATAAAATTAATGGATTCTAGTTATGAATATTCAATAGCAAGAAAACGATAAAACCCCTCATAAGATATTTATCTAGGGTTGTTCGAAAAGTAATCTCGTTTTTTCTTGGGAAAATGAAAGACAATTTTTGTATAATGGTTGAATTATATATTGGCCATTCTGGTCGTACACCTTCTGCCTTCTTTATGGTAGTAGCATGATTCCACGCTCATAAAATTTTTGGTCCTTGCTGGCAAAAAACCGATCCAGGTGATTTTTGACCTCTTCATTTGAAGTAAAGTTTTTACCGCCCAAAAAATTTTGAAATGATCGAAACAAATTATAATCCGAGGGCGCCAGATCTGGAGAATATGGTGAGTGTGGCAGTGTATTCCATTTAAGCTGTAAAATCTTTTGGCGAGTGACCAAACTTGTGTGAGGTCTCGCATTATCTAAGTGGAACACTACAACTTTTCTGTTGATTAATTCTGGCCTTTTCATGTTGAAGTATATTGGGTGTTTTTTTAGACTGATAGAACTTTAAATTGAAATAAAACACATTTAAATTAAGATTGAAGCCAATTTTTTTTTATTTGAAAGATAATTTTATGACATTTATGATTTAAAAGTAATTTCCAGCATATGTCTACCACGACTAGCTCGGAGGAACCGCATTTGACCACACCAATTTGGAACACTTTTTCGAGTAATTCAGGCCTTATTTCGTCAACAACACGAGTTATGTTGGCTTCCAAAGCGTCTATTGTTTCTGGTTTATCAGCATAAACCAATGACTTGACATAACCCCAAATAAAATAATCCAGTGGAGTTATGTCGTATGATTTTGGAGGCCAATTAATTAGACCATTTCTCGAAATAATGTTATCCCCAAATCTTTCTTTCAATAAATCAATTGTTACGGTAGCAGGATGAGATGGAGCACAATCTTGTTGGAACCAAAACATTGCTAGGTCAATATTATTCAAATTTTGAAACAAATAATCATTGATCATCGATCTGTAACGAGCACCATTCACTGCAACATTAGCTCCAGTATCGTTTTTAAAGAAATATGGACCGACGATACCTACAGCGTGTAAAACACACCATACAGTGTATTTTTCAGGATGCAATGGAACCTGCAGAACTTCTTGGCGATTGTTTTTACTCCATATATGGCAATTTTGCTTGTTAACATAGCCGTTCAAAGAAATGAGCTTCATCACTAAACACAATTTTACGATAAAAAAGTGGATCAACTTCAAGCCGTTCTAGGGCCCAATCAGCAAACAAACGACGCTTATTATAGGCTTTAGTTCTTGAACCAGTTGGATCTTGTATGGGTGTAGACCAAGATCTTTATATGGTGGGTGCACAGAGTCCAACTTGTTGTGAACGTCGACGAATAGATAAATCTGGATCATCATTAACACTATGACTTACAGCAGCGATATTTTCTTCGGTACGTACAGTTCTTTGTCTTGTTGTTGTTGTTCCATCGAGTAGAGAAAATGTTGTCCGAAATCTATCGTTAGTTCGACGAATAAGCTGCTCTGATGGACGATTATGTAAACCATAAATTTCACGAAGTGCTCTATAAGTTAGGCGAATAGACCACTGATTTTGAAAATAAATTTAAACGATTTGTAAACGTTGTTGCGGCGTGAGTCTTTCCATGATAATTTTTCAATGCTTACTGAATAGAAATCTCAAAACAACATGGCTTCTAGCTTCTGTAAAATCACAGTTATCCCTCTAAAAAAAACAGCCGATACAACCCATTTTTCCTCCACAGTAATGAAAAGCTTCAAAAATGAATTATTTTCGTGACGTTTGAGAAGCAAATCATAGACGTCAACGCGACGACACAAATTTCGCTCCGTGACAACACGAGGAACCCATATATCGAGCTTCGAGCTTAAACCCAGACCTTTCAAGTGGTCATAAAATGTTGAATTCGATAAATTTAACCTCTCGCCGATCGCACGTATTGTTATTCGCCGATTTGAATCAACTAATGCCTTTATCGTGTCTTTATCAGCTTCAATCAACCTTCCGGAATGTGGGGATTCAACATCAAAATTGCCGTATCGAAATTTTGCGAACCAGTTCTGGCGTACTACCAACACGTCTTCTCCATCGGTTAATTTATTTCTGGCTTGAACAGCATCTTTAACTTTTCAATAGTAAAAAAGTAAAATAAGACAAAAATGCTGCTTATTGCTGTCCATATTTAAAAGTGCATCAATCAAAAACAACTGCGTAGAAGTAATTGAAGTTTTTCACACACAAGCCTTGCTAAATCAGCTCTCAAAACATATAATGATTATGCGGCTTAAGTGTGAAGTTGGATTCTAAAAAATACGATTAATTCGTCTGTCGAGAAAAAACGGAATTACTTTCCGAAAAACCTTATCGTTTATGTATCGAAGAATAAAGTAGTTATTTATGTACATTCTTTATTCCAAACCATCACCATTTTTGAATAATTCATGATCAAATGCATTAAAAATTTGGACAATATTGGACAGAACAAAACCGGGTGCCCAAGTTATCTCTGATCAAATTTCACGAGATGATTCTACAGGCAGTTTGCATCAAAAAAGTTCCCACAGAGTATGATCAAAATATAATTAGTTGTGAAGTTATTCAAGATTCTTCTATTTTGTGACGTTTCACAATTTTTTCACAAAAAACATAGCATAATTTTAAAACTTTAATTTTAATCAAAATACAGTGTACGTCATTTGAAAGAGCGGAAATTCTTCTAGTCTAGGGTGGTTTCGTGGAGATTTTTATGGTATTCTTACTTATTGTGAGGTGGTTAAGAAAAATATGATTATACAATTTTCTTCTTCCATAATATTTGGTAAAAGTTTATTCGTAAAGCTTTTCAACGACGAATAAGACATTCTAGGATAATAGATGTGATAATGTGAAAGTACTAACAGTTATATATACACTATCTGAGGAAGAATCATTATTAACGACATTCTTTATTATTTATAAAGTTCAAAACTTATCCCAAAAATTCTGAAAATGCCTGCCACCTTCTCTAATGCAAAACCCACATCATTACCTATCCATTTTCCGTCAAAATGAACGTCCATCCATTCTGTATAATTCTGCTTTTGTGTACTGGACAATCGTCTATTTGAAAACAAATTTGGAGCCGTTGGTCAGGCATTCGACAGAATTGGTAAAAAACGTTGGACAAACATCTCATACGTGCAGAATTAACATAAATTTGCGACTATTTTACTAGTGTATCCATTAAAATTAACTTTTAATTGGAGGCAGCATATTTTCATGCTTTCTGGCATTATTTCGTCAATTGCTCGAATAAGATAAAGTTTTTCTGCAGGTTTTCTGCACGTCGTCGAAAAGCTTTATAATATAATAAGGCAGTTTTAGCACATAATTTCCATGGGGATTCACGGAGTCGATTTAAATTAAACTTCGATCAGAGATTATTTGAAGAAAATTTTATAATCATTTATTCTTCAACCACCCCATAAGTATTTCCATGAATCCATCCTACTGTAAGGAGAATATGCTGCTCTTTCCAATGGTGTACACGGAATTCTGATTAAGATGACAATTTTCAAGTTATGCTATGTTTTTAGGGAAAACATTGTGAAATGTCACAAAATAGAATCTTGAATAAGTCTACAACAAACGATAATTGGACCACAATCTATAGCAACTTTTCTATTGCAAATTGCCTGTAGAATCACCTCGTGAAATTAGGCACCCTGTATAAGCTATCCTCCTGAACATTATACAAAATGATGAAATCTCTATTTCTCTCATAAATCAGAACTACTTGTTTCGTCTAATTAATTTTTCAGGTAAGATATTATCTTTTTTCGTATCAAGCTAAATCTTCATCCTCAATTGCATGCTACTTACCGACATGATAAATAATTTTTTTAAACGCCTAAGCTCACTTACCGTCAAAGTTATCACGCGTGAAAGGTGTCAGTGGAGTGCGTTTATCTTTTCACGATAAAAAAAAGGTCCTACATGAAAGATTGAGTCGAAACATATCCCTCCAACTCCACAAACAATAATAATTCCCTGACCTAGTCATACCATCTAACATTAGCTCGTAGAACACAGATAACTGAAGAAAAAAACGATAGATAACAACAATGTTGAAAGAGAAAACTGGACTAAATACAAATATTTACCTTGGGCCAGAAAAACAACGCATCTACCATCCAGAAAAATTCGAAAAAACCCCATTTAACGCGAATAAACAAAATTGGTCTTCTTAACCCTCGAAAAGTTAACACAAAACTGAAATTTTTTGCGCCAGATTTTTCATTCGAAGCGGTATTATTTGTTGAACTTGGTACTTTTGCCGTTATCTTCTGATAACAAGTACGAAAAAAATCTGATTTCCATTTTTCGTAGATTAGGGAAGTTAGTTTTGATAAGTGAGTGTAAGTCTGACCTCTAAAAGATCGTTTTTACATTAATGCATCTGTTTGTTTCCCGATTTGGCGCCATTTTCGAATCGATACTCATCTATTTTATGTACGGGGGTTGCGCAAAAGAAACGATTTGTTTTGCTGAAGATCGTATTCTTAATGTAAATCCTGTGATTATTAAATTTGAAATATACAGGTGCCCCAACGAAAATTTGACCACCCCTGAAATCAGAAACGAAGAATTTTCGAAGATTTAAAAAAAACAGGTTATGATAGATTGGGCCGTTGCTTGGTAGAAATCAGTTGTAATTGTCATTATAAAATAAAACACTTGTTTACATTTTCTACTTTATTTTTGGTATTGACGTACGTTTCGTCTTTGCTAGAAAGACTTCATCAGAATATGATGAAGTCTTTCTAGCATTCATGTGTTCTTCCAAATTAAAACTACCGTGAATATCTTGAGAAATATCTTCGTGAATCGCTACAGGTAATTATTTCTCTTCTCTATCCCTATTCCTATCTTTGTTGAACTTATTTTTAAATTTGTATTTTATTACTTTGGTTCGAGGATTGCGATATTTTCATTTTAGTGTATTTTTGTCCTCAGATTGTGACACTTTTTTTAAAATTGTAATTAAGTTGTGAGCACTCTCTGGTTATTGAATTACTTGTATGTGTTCCTGTGTGAATGAATAAAAAGATTAATTATTTAAATATTTTAATATTTACAGATATATTCTCTTAGCCTTCCACATATTTAATTTCAAAAAATTATATTTAATATTAAAACTTCAGGAATTAAATTAATGTCATATAAGTACTACTTATATCAAATGACATATAAAATAAACATTCATTTTAAGACATCCAAAAAATATAACAAAATCCAATTAATATAAATTGCTAACAAAAATCCTATGAATCAAATATTTTGAGTAGACAAAATTTTGTCACTGATCATCCCTCTTATGAAAACAAATATCTTTCAAAAATGTTTAACATAATCTTAAGAATTTCATCATAAGATCAATGGTAAACCTCAGAACTATCTATTTCGAGCACATTAGACTTCATTCAAATGTTCAGTATTCATTTACCAAGAAGCTTTCTGATTTATTAAAGGTGAGTAAATACTTTTTGTTGATTGATGTTATATTTTATTAAATACGATTGAGTACTGACGAAGCAAAGTCTCTCTTAAAACTTGTTTTTTAATAATGTTTTTACATATCTTGAGATTTCCTAAAAAGTACCTTAGATATCCAATAATATTGAATATTCTAAGTAAGACAGTTTTATGATGAAATTCTTAAGATTAAGTTATACATTTTTGAAAGATATTTGTTTTCATAAGAGGGATGAGCAGAAACAAAATTTTGTCTACTCAAAATATTTAATTTATAGGATTTTTGTTAACAATTTATATCTATTGGATTTTGTTATATCATTTGGATGACTTATAAGGAATGTTTATTTTACATGTCGTTACACACACATATACATATATATATATATATATATATATATATATAAGTATAGTACTTATATGACATTATTTTAATTCCTGAAGTTATAATATTAAATGTGATTTTTTGAAATGAAATATGTATAAGGTTAACAGAATATATCTGTGAATATCAAAATATTTAAATAATTCAATATACCTTCTATCAAGTATAAACTCATTTATTTAATTTTAAAAAGATTAATATTTTGCGATAACATAAAAAAAGCTGTAGATATAACTTAAGAGATGGAAACAATTAATTTTGAGTGAAAAATGTGGAGTGTTTAAAGTTGGATTAAAATCTTAATCACAAATAAAGAACATTGAATGAAATAAATAATGGATCCTAAAAAATCGAATCTGATGAAATCCCAGCCTATACTTTAAAGTACTTTGATTTTAATAATAGAAAAATTGAAATCCATTCTGAAGTTTATGATGAAAATTTCAAACATTTGTTAAAATGTTTAAGCTTAGGTTTCATTAAAGACCATTAGCTTTTCAAGAGAAATTAAATATTAACAATGAGTTCGTTAGGTTTCTATCGAAAATTGAAGCTTTATTGTGAACAATTGGTTACATTGGGTACATCCAAAGTTCAAAGTATTGTTCGTCTGATGTTTCTAAGACTAGTAGTGAATAAAATTCAATTTCCACAAACTCCTTCAAATATTTATTTATTAATTTTAATTTACAATTTATATTTGTTGGGTTTTCTTTTATTTCATTTGATATTATATATGAGCTTTGATTTTATAATTCTATTAAATATCAGCAGTGCTTGTAAGACATTAATTGTAAATGTTTTTGAATAAAAACTTTTCTGAAATTAAAATTTATAGGAGGCTAACAGATTAAATCTGTTTTAGTGTTCAAATTTTTTTTCTAAGAATACCAAGCACTATTCTATAAACCTTAACCCTCGAAAGCATCAAGTGTAAAAAAATTAATATCAACTTCATAATAATAAATAACCAGACATTGTTTAGACAATAACTAGATATTAATGAAAAGCTTATTTTGCCATAATGAATTGTTGAACACTTTGTCAACATAAATGACTTTTATATACCGTGATTGCTAATAGTTCATGATTAAGAATATTGTAATGGCAGAATTTAAAAGAAAATCAGGTGTTAATAATGAACTTCAATCAACTACCATTTTCGAATTGGAAAAAAAAGATGATTTATACCGAAAAATAGAGAATTTCCATTATCAGAGCAAAAATAGTAAACGTCAATGTGAAGGTTGTTCTATTTTTGAATTCTACCTGATATAGAATCTCCCCTAAAAATTTTAAAAGTGGTTCAAATCAGAATAGTCGCAGATCTCTTTTCCGTTATTGAACTCTACACATCTGAACTTAATCTGATTTCGCGGTGCAGGATTGAAATTCTAAACGTACAACACCATGAAGAAATTATCCATTTCTCTTTCTCTGTCAGTTCCGGAAATAATCGTAGAAACATTTATTCTGTACGCCCTAGGCCTGCGTATATCCATTAATCTGAATATAGTGAGATGTGTGTAAAAATTCCTACCCGCAATGATCAATTATCAGGCGTTTTATATTATTTTCTCATTAACTCGAGAAGAAAACCGCATAAATTATGAACTTATTTCTCCTTAATCAAGCGTAACGTCGGTTTCGACTTGTAGGATAAGTCTGTAATTTATAGTTCGACATGTCGGTTTTTTCAGTTTCTAGGACATTTGTTCATAGTCATAGTTCGACGAAAATTATGTTGAAACAGAGGATTCATCAAATTGGATTTAATATTCGCCAAAAACCTAGAAAAAAGATGAAGGGTTTTCCATTTTGAATAGCCCGCTATCTAAGCAGCTGTCACTTTTGAAGCTGCCATTGTTTGACATTTGACAAATAAAAACTCCGCCATTACTCAAAAATGGAACGATGAACGATTCAACAACGCATTAAAACTGTTGAAATTCACCACAAAAATTGTGAAAATTTAGCAATCTTGGTTCGCAACTAAAGAAATTTTATTTGAATGTGAGTCAATACTTGATGGAAGTAAAATTTTAACTGACTTTAAATTCAGAATTATATATTCTAACTTCCTCAATATATATTGAAACTATATACAAAAACTATCAAAATGATATCCTTATATAGAATCAATATAAAATATTTTTCAATGTCTCGGAAAAAACCTTTCAACATCCCCACATGAAACGTATCAATACAAATGTACCAACAAAAACTATATAAACATGAATATTAACATACAAATACAAGAAAATCCACTATTCCAAAATTATCTGAAATTCTCAAAATGTAGGATCCAATAAAAATAATTGAACGCGTCCAACATTTGATAGCTATTTCGGTCTCTAGACCTCTTCAGAAATGTATTGAATTCAAATTCAAATATATAACAAGATCAACATTTAACTCAACAAATAAGATAAAACCTGGAACGAATGAACTCGAAGGAAGCTTTAAAGTATCCAAAATAAAACAGAAATAATCAACGTGTTTTTACGTTTAATCTATAACCATTTGTACTCGGAACACAGGAAAACATAAGAAAACATATTCACACCAGATTATGTCCCATGACAAGAAAAATAACCAATTCTCGTTCAATTATTTTTATTTGTTCCTTCATTTTGAGAATTTTAGATAATTTTGAAATAGTAGATTTTCTTGTAGTTGTATGTAAAAACTTACATACTTTTTGTTAATACATTTGTATTAATAAGTTTCATGTCGGCAAGCAAAAAAGTTTTTTCCGATACATTGAAAATGATTTTATATTGATTATATCATTTTGATAGTTTTCGTATATAGTTTCAATATATATCGTAGAATATACAATTCTGAATTTAAAGTCATTTAAATTTTACTTTTATCAAGTATTGACTCACATTAAAATTTTTTTCAAATTGTGAAATAAATTCATATAGAGTCTAAATATCTACAATATTATAATATTTATTATTTTTAAAATTGGAATAGTGGATTTTCTTATATTTGTATGTTAATATACATAGTTATATGATTTTAATTAATACGTTTTTGATACATTGAAAAATATTTTATATTGATTATATTTAAGAATTTTATTTCGACAGTTTTTGTATATAGTTTCAATATCATTTTGAAAGTAAAGTCATTTGGATTTGTAAATATTGTATATTTTCACGATAATGTAGAGAAATGAATGCCTTAAAATTTTATTTGAAAAATGATCCTAATAACTAACGAATATTTAAAGTAGATGAAACAATGAAACCTGTGTTACAAATTATTGAGGTTATAATCGCTACATATTTCTTCATTTTAATAATCCACGAGATGTTCGAAGTATCGCCCGCCTTCTCTCGAACACAAAGCAATCCGTTCGTGAAATGACATACTAATCCTGGTCAGCATGGTTGGAGTAATGCTTCGAACAGCATTGACTATTCTCTCATATATTGAGACCACTTTATCATACACAATTCCGTTTATGTTAAACCACAAAAAAAATCTGGTTTGGTGATATCCGGTGATCTAGCAGGCCATCTTGTCAGTTCGCCCCTATCGATCCATCAATTTGGAAGTTGTTGATCCAAAAAATCTCTCACAGAACGGAATAATGAACGGTTATTCCATCATGCTGACACCACATTTGCGTAGGTTACACTCCTAATAATCCAGGAAGAATGTTTTGATGGAAATTCAAATATACAACATCGTCGAGTGACCACTTGTGTTGAAGGTCAACTTCCCTTATCATTCTTGAATTTTCAAAATATTAATGAAGAAAATTGTCCTATTGACGAAGTTATATTTTTGGAGTGAATTTTGGTGATTATTTGTTTCAAAATTTGAATTGTTTTGGTTCCAACAAGATGGTGCTACACCTCATGCTGCTACCGTAATAACTGATTTATTGAAAGAAAGATTTGGCGTTAACATTATTTTGAGAAATGGTCCAATTAATTGGCCTCCAAGAGCATGCGACATAACTCCACTGGATTTTTTCTTTGGGGTTATGTTAGGATATTGGTTTATGCTGATAAACCAGAAACAATAGACGCTTTGGAAGCCAACATATTTCGTATTATTGGTGAAATAAGGCCTGAATTACTCGAAAAAGTGGTTCAAAATTGGTCTGATCGAATGGGGTTCCTCAGAGCTGGTCGTGGTGGACATATGCCAAAAATTACTTTTAAAACATACACTGTTGAAAATTTCCATAGTAATTTTACTAAACATGTGTAGGAAGTTTTTACGCACCACAATTTTGGGATTATAGTACTCAGTGTTGTAATTTTACATCACAAATTCCTAATGTGTATAGTAATTTTACAAACGTTGAGATTTAATTCTACAACACAGAAATGTAAAATTACAATAACTATCTGATAAATACAAAAAATTTGTAAAATTACAATTTGTTTAGTATTTTGGCTATTACAAATTGTAATATTACAACAAATGCGTGTTTAAATTGCAATACAATGCAGGAGTTTGTAATTTTACTATGCAATTGCTTAGTAAAAAAATAGTAAATTTACAAACATTTTTAACAGTGTAAATGTCATAAAATTATCTTTCAAATAAAAAAAATTTGGCTTCAATCTCAACTTAAATGTGTTTTATTTTAATTCAAAGTTCTATCACTTTAACAAAACACCAGACAGCAATATTGTTTTCTGAGGAATTAATTTAATTTCAAAAAGTTTTTCAGAAGAATGTTTATAGAATTGAAGTTTTTAACGAGGTTAGCAGAATTAATTTGTTGGATCTTTGAGATATTGAAAAAGCCTTCTATAAAGTAAAAAACCCTTTTCATTAAGGGATGTAAATATGACATTAAAGGTTCAATACAAAAAGAAAATGTGAGTCAATTATTTCAATTCATCATGTAAAATTTTTCTCATTTAATATGATTCAAATTAAAATCATAACATACGTCTTCTAACACTTCCACTGGATCAAGATTCCAGTTTAATCGAAAAGCAATTATCGTCTTGTTAGATTACAACAAACGAAGACGTATAACCGTTCAGTTATTCCCAATACAACGAAATCAAATTGAGCGTCTCAACAAATTTCGAAATACGTAATTCCAAAAATATACTCGAGGCGATCACGTGGCCTAAAAATGCATAATGCACATTCATAAAAGCACGAACTGATGCAAAAATGCCGACCAGGAAAAAGACGCTGGCATTAAAGATATGCACATTTAAAAATATCCCGAATGTAAAAACAGATGCGAGGGAGACGAGATGCAGAAAAAAAGAGGCCATCTCTTTCTACAGACTTGGAACCCATTCATATTTTTATATTGGGAGATGAAAGCGCAGTTCTAAGTTTATTTTTCTGGGATGAAGGTAAAAGCAGATTTGGAACTTGAAAATAATAGGATGTGCATTATTTGAGGTTTAATCGATTAGAAATTAAACAAAGTTAATTCCGAATATTCACCTCTTAAACAGGAATTAGAGAATAAGAGCGTTTTGAAAAAGACTGTTTCTGTGTATTTTTATACACATCTCCATCATTTTGCCTTTAAATTTCTATTTCGTGATGTTAAAATATTTCTTTCTCAATATCTCTAATAATACTGATCCAAATAAAATAAAACTGAGTTTCCGTGAATCGGTTCTTACTTGATGCAAACTCATTTGAATTAAATAAAATAATAAAGAATATTTAATTGAATCAGTCTTCACTTGATGAAAATCCATAGTGAATAATATCAAAAGGGTTATTCTAATTTTCACAAATTTTTATTGTTATTATAATACAACAATTGTTTCTTTATCACAGTAGCATCTTCAAGTAGGTTGTATCTTACATTTTGAATAACTGAATATGTTTTCGAAATCGGTTTCTATTTATATTAAAGTAGGTGCAAAAATTTTATTGAGCATTAAAGCCCCAAAAAGGGGGTCACTGTTAATTCCAGTTTATCTGAATATGTTTGATGGGGGTGAGTTATTTAGATCTAATTGTTCATTAAGTATTTATCTCTGAGGACTCTAACAGGTTTAAGGCATAACCGAAATTTGTTTAGATCATTAACCAATCCACATTTAAGAGTATTTCCTCCAAGTAATTTCTCATATCCTATGTCTATTCGTTACTCTGAAATGTAGCACGTGGGAAAAAGTATCTGCCTGGATTAACTAACGTCCAATTAGAACCTTCAGTCCGGATCACCGATGGCGATTAAAATGCTGAATTTAAATAGTGAAAGAAACCAGACACACATTACCTGTCACCTTTTTGTACACGTACAGCCTGTACGTAAGTTTGTGATTTCCTCCTTTATTATTTCAACCTACATTTGCGAGAATTAGAAAGTATGATCTCCAGAAGAGGCGTGCAATTACCAAGTTACGAGCAACTGAAAATATTGTAAAATTTTGAATGTAAACGGTTCTTTATAGACACTTAGGTTCGTAAGTCCATTACAAAGGCATATTTTCTTACTATTTCACTATTATCATGGCTAACTTGGTAGCAAAAAGAAGTATGATCTCCAAAGTTATTTAAAATATATTCATAATAAATTATTTGTAATCTTGAATTTTTGGAAAACAGTTTTTAATCCAGTGGTTCCTGTGCTCATTGACTCAATAATAATTTGCCAACATACAGTGTTTCTACATTTGTAACTTGAAGATATCAGAAATACATTTCTTTACTTGAATAAGCTCGCAAAGGTATCTCTTGTATGTATGTTTGCATACTCTAGATGGCGCTAGTGTATGATTAATACTTTAGTGTCTCTGTGTAGAGCGAGTTTAGATACTTGACGGATGTGTAGTCACTGACATACATTGCACTGATGAAAACCAACCAGTGCGCTTGTCTACAATTTGCTCCTGTCATCGACAAAACCTTATCGAGTTTGAGTATAAAATTTTTATACAGACGTATATTATACTATCTCGATTTCTAGAACTTTCTATTACCATAGTTCATACTCCTTATTAATGTTACCTTATATTTTAAACTTACTTCCCTATCTTAAAAAAAAATCACTTTTAGCCCTAATAAGTATTTCAAATGACTTTGCTCAATTTTGACTTGTTTGTACTGAAGAAAAATGTACTACGATAGCTTAGCGAATAACTAAAAATTGGCGCATGCAATAAGGATTTCTTGCCTTCAATTTAGCAAGTTTCTTGGAGTTTTTTTGAAACCCAGTCTTGAAATGTTTCCTCAAAAATTTTTAAAAATCAAATTGAATAAAAAATCTTTGAGACTCTGTTTTCTTCAGCACACATATAGAATTATCCAACATTGCACGGCAGTCAAAAAAGATAGAAGAATCTGAATAGAATATCGAATATTCACCGAAATTGATTTAAACGTTAATGGCAAAGTTCTGATTATTATGATTTTGGACTTCAATTGCAGGAATTATTTTGGTATACAATACTTCTTAATGTATATACAAACTTGAAACGAAAATCTCCAGGGAAGAAAAAGTTACAAAAATGCGAAATGGGACACAAAAATGTTGAAATATATCCTGAAATGGACACAATTATTGTGGATTTTGTGATCACATAAGAAATAGTTTTAATTGATTTTTTTATAATTTATTACTATTAATATCATTATTATTTAACATATTTATTTAAAATTATAGTTATTGTTTATTTATTGAAAATAATAAAGATATTGTTCAGCTAAGTTGTAATAGAGGTTGTCAAAATGAGAATTGTATTGTGTGTTTTACGACTTTTCGGTCAGCTAGATCTCTATCCGTTTTCAAGTGACTAAATGCGGTATTCACGTTCATTTTTTATTTAGTGAACTGTAATTGTTCCGATAATGGAGTACAACATTAATTGAATAATTTGATCTCGACTCTTTTTTACGCTTCACATTTTTGTAAATTTACAATTTTATGAGGTCACAGGATTGTAGTTTTAACCTTAATTATATATCGAATAATTAAAATATCAAAATCAGCTCTAAAGAAAAGAAAAACGATCATAAACTATTTTGTTCTATCGTTGGCCTGAAAAATAAAAAGGCCTCCAAATCAATTTCCAAATTAGATGTCAAATAATTATTTCGATGCTCATCAAAATTCAGCACTAGATGCATAAAAAACTCACTTCAATGAATTTTGAATAAATCGAGAACAATTCAATTCAAATGAAATATCCGTTGAATAACCATTTTATTACAAGAAAGAGTTTTCTTGGACATCATAATATAGAGTCAAAAAATTTGTAAGAGAACGATTTGATTGAATTTTCTAATGAAAATTAAGTCATGTGAAAATAAAGAATTGTACCGAAAAATCTGTTATATTATATTTTATCTAGATATATGATATTTTCAGATTATTTATTTGAAATTCATCTGAAGTTCTGAAAAATTTAATAGAAAAACAAACTGAATCGGAAAGGATTTAAAATAAAAAACGATAATATTGACAGGGTGTTTCTCTATTATAGGAAAAAACTTGTTGTGAAAATTGATATGTTTTTTCTTTTTAACCATAAAGATTCAATGTAAAGGTATGTTTTGGTGCGTTTAAGAAGTTATCAATAATTTCAGGTAAAACATTGTATTTTGAAAGCTTTTCAAATGTAAAAACAGAATTATTCTATTTTCTATTCAATATTAAATACTTAACTTTATCAAGATTAACTTTATTATATTTATTTTTATTTTATACATAGTATTTTATTCTTAAGCTTCAATGATGAGACAGAGCGGTAGATTTCCGAACGTTGATCGAAAAAAAAAATATGTTATATGTTAATATTATCTTAGGCTTTTATTTTTTGTTTTCCAGTGTCTACTATAATAGACACTTATTTTTGAAGACATTATGATTGAATGTTTTATTAATTAAATTGTAGGATTATAATAGAATAATTCTGTTTCTATATTTAAAATAAAAAAATAACTTCTTCATCAAAATTGAATTCATAATTAATTCTTATTTTAAAACTATAGCTATTAAGCTTTTCCTCAAGAAAAAACTTTGGGGAAGTCTTTATAGTATATGATTCTCTCAAAAAAACTTAAAATTTGAATATTTTTTTTATTATAAGCATCACTTAAAATCCCTAAACTTGCGCGATAAATTTATGAACTCGTTCAGTTTTTTATTACGTGCATTTCTGCCATAATTTATTCTTACAATTCGATACATGTTAATATAGTGATTTCAAATATATTGATCATTATATGAGAATATTTTTTGGAATATATTTTCATATTTTTCCGAATCAAAACATAAATACTATTACACTACCAAAAAGTACTATTTGGAAAATGAATGCTTGTCTGCTCTAGCAAAAATTATATTATTTGGCAGTTTTAAGAAATATTTATCCATTGAGATTTTTCTTCATGAAAAACATATGGGTTTTAAAAATGAAATTTTTTTATCACTTCTATTGGTTGAACTCCTTAAAGTTGCGCGATAACTCAAGGAACTCTTTCAATTCATCGTTTAGTTTAATTGAATGTTATTCTTTATTACGTGGATTTGTGACATATTTTTTTACAATAAGCTACATATTAATGTAGTCATTTCAAAATTGTGAATACATTTTTGGGAATATATTATATTTTATCCGAATTAAAACATAGATATTATTACACTAATAAAAAGTGAAGAAACAAGAAACAATGTGAATGGAGTCAAAATTTCCATTTATTGTAATTATTTAGCATTCTAAATTATTATATTTTTCGATACGTATTGGAAATACGTGTTAATGTTCTCATAAGAAAATTTTAGACTATTAGAAACACTATGCAAATACTTTAAGTTTTCAATTACTCACAAGGTATTTTTATACAAAAAATATAAAGACGATTTCTGTTTAGTTCTTTCTTGTTTATTCATATCATAATAAGCAATTTTGGCTCAGCTCCTTCGTGGAGAATTTATTCGAAACTCATTCAAAATTCTACAGAAAAATTTGTAGTAACACGCAGCAATAAAATAGAAATTATTCTCCGAAATTATTAGATTGTTAAATACATTAATATAAGTCGAAAAATAAGACGACACCTTATAAAACTAACTCAGTATTAGTTTTCAACAAAAAATTTATTACTTACGTATCTATTCCTAAGATCATAGATGGCAAGAACAAGATCACAGAAAAATGTCAATTGCAGTCACAAAAAATCAGTCTTTCGTTTAATCATCCACAATCCCACACAAGACCATGACCAACTGCGGAAAACAAACGAAATTCAAAACAAAAAACGACCTATAAATAAAACAAAAATGCAACTGGTTATATACGCCGCGACGCTAAAAAATCTAGATGGCCGTGCCTAGGTGAAAAAATTCCTCTTGTCCCGGCAATCCTAAGAATCGTTGATCAAATATTTGCCCCGTATAGATAGCTAGATTTGCTTTTAGACCCGTTGAATTTGGGCGGAGAATTTTTAAAAGTCGTCAATTGGTTGGTCGATTTTTTCACCGCAAGATATAAAAATCAAGATGGCTGTTCAAATAGTCTATTTTTATCTAGACGCGCTTAGAATTTCTCATCGCTTTTTATTGGTAGAAATCTCCTTAGAATCGACGGAATTCGCACTCGTTTAGCAGGATGTTACAGAATAAAAATGGTTAAATTGGAATAACACAAATCGCTTAGTAGGAAATTTAAAATTTTGTCTAATAATTATACTTATGACAAACCAGTTACTGGTAGAAGGTCGTAGAAAATTGGCGAATTAATGTTATAATTATGGTTTACAATGGACAAAAAAAAATATTTGGAAAAAAATTTACGCCAATATTACTAGCGTAAATCAGTCAAATTATCAAGAAAATAATTTATTAAGTGAATTCCATGCCGTAAGAATACAGTAAGGTTACAAGTAATACCTGTAACAGTTAAAAATTAAACATAAATGTACAAGGAAGTGTAATTTTGAAGTAAAAATAATAAATAAACGTTTAATCAACTGGAAGAGCTGTAGTGCATTTAGCACTTTGGGTTCAATTTTTTTAAATCCACATAAAACATTATTGCAATTAGACTGATGAATAATCATTAATGATTATTGTGTGCCTTAATTAAATTAAGGTTCCGAAATTGTTGAGAAATATCGAATTAATTTGTGTTAATTGTTATCGTGCCTTTAATGTTTTACATGGATTATTTAAAGAAAAATTTTAGATCTTAATTATATATTTCAATTAATCACGATTTCCAATAACCGGAAAAAAAAATTACGCGAAATAGAATCAATGAAAAAATGGATATTTTTATAAATATCATAATCTAGAAACAGATTTTCGAAATCACTTCTCAGGTATTTCGTGATGAACAGAGAACGTACGAACTCAAGGCGTGTTGGTACAGAAAAAATCGAATCGGGGCAATGTGATTTTGCACAAAATGCGATAAATCATGCTCCAAACGCCAACATTTCCTTCTTGCATTTTATCGGTTTTCTAATTTTCTTTCCTGCAATTTATCACCTTATTTGAATACCAAAACACGAACTTTTCCAGCGCATTCGATACACCGAAAGGTTTCCTGGATTTTTTATCCTCCTTCGTTATAAATTTCAAAATTGCGTGCCCAGATCGACAACGGAAATTTCATACTCTTTTATCGAAATTAACAAATACGCCTAGAGGTCATTTCAATTTGAATAATGCCAAGATTTGTTTTTGTTATTCGCGAGCGCGATAAAAACGACGTTATCTGGGGAAAAAATACTTTTTTATTGGCCGTTTACTCAAACTATCACTCATCCATCATTTTCATCACTGACCAATCAAATTCACGTGTTATCCGGTCCTGGAACACTCAAAATCCAATCACGTTGCACTGTTTCCCGACGAAATTCGGTACTTCACCGGTCACACTCTATGAACTGTCAAAAATGTCGATGGTCACACTCGAACTAAGGTGTCAAAATGTAATAGTTTTGGAACTTGGCGTTTTCTATGCGATATTCTATAGTCCGAAGCGTGTCGATGGTCATTTTAAGCATAGATATCTATGATTTAGTTGAAACTTGCATTGCATCGGAGACTTGCCGTAAGAAAACCTCGCAAATGCATAGGAGGCGTAGAAACGGGTGGGGGTATTTGAAATTGCATAAGTGAGTCTAGAGCATTGAATATTGCATTGGTTACTTAGGAATGCAATTCGATGGAACAGCGGGAAGAAGAGGAAGAAAGACGCGGTCTGGGGTCACAGAAATAGTATAATGGTTCGGTGTATTTTTGAGAGGACGTTGCCGCGTAAGACGCACGAGGAAGAGGGCGGTTGAAGTGGTTTCCTACGGAGGGCGTTTTCGAAGATAAATGGGCCCTGGTGCATTCGATGCATCGTAGATTATTTCGCGGTAACGATTTCCAAAGTATTCTGCGTTTACGATCGTTGGGAGAGTGAAAGTCGAAAGAGTGAAAGATTGGCCTATAACCTTTCGAACGTATCGTGAATATATTGAAAATTGATTCATATTATCTTATTTATATTACAGTGGAAGAAAAAATTTGAACCTCTTAAAATTCTTTCAGGATATTGGTTGTAAATCAGTTTTATCACCAAAAATTTTTTAGTCTAGGATATAAAGAATTATAAAGAATCATGAATTTTATCTATTGGTTTATAATGAATCTATTGTCAAGAACACTCAATATGAATTTTTATTTAAGAGAAATTTAAAATTGATTTGCAGACATTGAAAACATTCAAATATTTTCTAAACTATACTTTAATGTTATAATTGTTAATATCATCATGAAGAATTATGTTCTGCTGTACAACTAAATTTGTGAAAACTCAAATTGTCGCTTATAATATTTGTTGGAAGTCAAAGTAGATATTTGACTAAAAATCCTATTTGATAATTTTCAATATCATACAGATTTATTCTGTTAACCTCCTACAAATTTTGATTTCAAAAAATTTTTATTTAAAAACTTTTAGAATTAAATTAAATAAATAAGGGAATAAAAGAATTCAAAGAAATATAAATTATCAATTAAATTTTTGGTAGGTAGTTAAGAGGATACATCCATATGATATACTACTCTGTCAAGAAAGTACCGGGAATTTTCAATTAAAACAACATTTTTACATTTAATCGTCAAAATTTATTGGGTCGCCTTCAAAATAGGCTCCATTTGCTCCAATACATCTATGCCAACGGCACTTCCAATTATCGAAACATTTTTTATAGGCGCTTTCCGGGATGGACTTTAGCTCTCGCGCCGAATTTTGTTTTATGGCTTCAATCGACTCAAAACGGGTGCCTCTTCGTGGCAATTTTAGTTTTGGGAAGAGGAAAAAGTCGCAGGGAGCCAAATCCGGCGAATACGGTGGTTGCTGAAGCACGTTTGTTGAGTTTTTGGCGAGAAAGTCAGTCACAATCGTAGCTCGGTGAGAAGGCGCGTTATCGTCATGCAGAATCCATGAGTTGTTCGCCCACAAATTTGGCCGCTTCTTACGGATACGCTCACGCAAACGTTTCATAACGCCTAGGTAATACTACTTGTTTACCGTCTGACCCTCTGGAACGAATTCGTAGCGCACCACGCCACGGATATCGAAGAAAACAATGAGCATCACCTTCATTTTCGAGCGGCTTTGGCGTGGTTTTTTCGGTTTCGGCTGATTTTTTGCCACCCATTCCGATGATTGCTGGCTTGTTTGCATTTCGTTCTCGTAGACCCAGGTCTCATCACCAGTTATAATGCGTTCCATGAATGTAGAATCGGAACTACAGCGATCCAGCATGTCTGACGCAACCTGTTCGCGATGACGTTTTTGAAGCAAATTCAGGTCTTTCGGTACAAGTCGTGCGGCCACCTTTCTCATGCCCAAAATATCAATCAAAATCGTACGTGCGGACTCGTGGGATATCTTAAGATCATGTGCTATCTCTCTCAAGCTGGTACGACGGTTTTCCAGCACCCTTTCCTTAATTTTATCGACGTTATCTTCGATCGAAGCCGTCGATGGGCGACCACTTCACGACCGTCCTTAAAGGCTCTGTACCACTGATATGCACGAGTTTTCGATAGAGCATTATCACCAAAGGCCTTTTGCAACATTTTCAATGCATCGGCACACGAAAATTCATTTGCAACACAAAACATTAAACAAATTCGCACTCTGACATCGACTGACTTAATCAGCTGTTGCAAACACACTAGTTGACAGATCCCGCTCAAGCTTGGCATAGTAATTAAGGACAGTGGTACCAACCTAGGAAAAAATAATTTACCTGCCTCATTGCCCCGCCAGATTTAAATCGATAATTCCCGGTACTTTCTTGACAGAATGTATTAATTTTTTTATGAAAAATTATTTTCTGCTGTAGAACTAAATGTGTAAGAAAATTCAAATTGTCGCTTATAATATTTGCTTGAGGTCAAAGTAGATATTTGACTAATAATCGTATTTAATGCCAATGTGTATAATCAATAAAGTAATGGAATCGAATATATTATCAGATATTTGTTATGATTATGGTTGTAACCATTCCTTCAAAAAAATAAAGACGGGTATAATATATTCTGTTAAGATTAATCTTTAAGATCAATGGTAAACCACAGAACTATTTATTTCGAGTCAACATTACACTCCATTTAAATGTTCAGTATTCATTTGCCAAGACGCGCTCTGAATTGTTAAAGGTAAATAAATATTTTTTGTTGATTGATGTTATATTTTATTGAATATGAATATGATTGAGTACTAACGAAGCAAAATCTCTCTTGATACTGTATTTTAGTAATGTTTTTACATATTTGAGATTTTCTAAAAAGTAACTTAGGTAGATATCCAATAATATCGAATATTCTAAGTAAGATAGTTTTATGATGAAATTCTTGAAATTATGTTAAACATTTTTGAAAGAAATCTGTTTTCATAAGAGGGATGAGCAGAAACAAAATTTTGTCTACTTAAAATATTTAATATATAGGATTTTTGTTAACAATTTATATTTACTGGATTTTGTTATCTCATTTGGATGTCTTATAATGAATGTTTATTTTATATGTCATTTGATAAGAGTAGTACTTATATGACATTAATTTAATTCCTGAAGTTATAATATCAAATATAATTTTTTGAAGTTAAATATGTAGAAGGCTAACAGAATATATCTGTGAATATTAAAATATTTGAATAATGGATATTATTAAGTGAATTTTTTTATGAGAAATGGTGAAAAGCAAGGACATGAAGTTAAGAGCTTTTGTTCATATCACCCACGATCTTCACTAAATTTTGTATTAATTTTTTTGTCGCTATTTAACATCTTAATGCTGAATGTAAACGCAATAGAGTGACTGTTGCTATGGCTTCGGTTGCACTTAACACTAATCTGCTCACTCAATAATTTAGTTTTATCTTTTAATTATGCGATCTTCACGAAATTTTGCATTAGCCTTTGTGTTGTTAATTTACATCTAAATGGTGAACTTTAAAGTCGATTATAGAACTGTTGCTATAACTTCGGTAGCGATAAACGTTACTCGGCTCACAAAATTTTGTAGGAACATACAAATTACCATTTCATTTTTAAATAACATATTTCAGATTAACAGGATTTGTATTTGGGAAAAAAATGAGAAAAATAAGGAAATATTTCAAATGTGAATAACTGCGGAACCACTGGACACATTTTGCCTAGTAGCCAAACCAACCGTTGTAGAGGGTCTTTCATCAACAGCGCCCCAATTTGTTTTGTAAATAAAGCACATTATTTATTTGAAAATTACTGAAATTTTTATTTCATTATAAAGTACAATGGATTCCATTAGTTATGAAACAAAACATCATTTAAATGTCCACCACGGCTAGCAGGAATGAAGTCGTTGAACTCAATTTTCTATGACTCTATCACACAAATCAGGTCGTATGTTAGCAATTACTCGTTCAATATTGATCTTCAAATCGTCTAAATTTACTGGATGATTTTTATAAACCAATGACTTAATGTAACTCCAAAGAAAGAAGTCCAATGGTGTTGAATCGCAGGAACGAGGCGGGTATTTCATCGGTCCATCTTGAAATAATCGAATCACCGAATTTTGTTTTCAATTAAGTTATTCCGTCAATTGCAGTATGACATTTGGCACCGTCCTGTAGAAACCTCATGTTTTACCAAATCAAGACGGACCGATTCAGGCCACAAAAAATCAGTCAACATTAAACGATAACGATTTCCATTGACAGTTACCGCCTCATGAGCTTCGTTGAAAAAAATAAGGTCCTGTGACTCCTCCAACATAAAATCCGCACCAAACAGTAAGTTTGACAGAATGTTGTGGCAGTTCTTGATATTCTTTAGGTTTATCACCACTCCAGACAAGGCAATTGTGCTTGTTAACATAACCGTTTAACCAGAAATAAGCCTGAGAATGATTTTCTTATGAAACTCTTCGTCATTTCCGATTTTTCTGGGTAACAATTATTGAATACATGACGCTTTAAATGAATGATCTGTTGGTTTGGGTTCTTGGGTTAAGAATATTTTGTATGGATGTAAACCAAGGTCTTTTCGTAAAATTCGCCACAAAGACGTCTGGGAGATGCTTAGTTCTTTGAACGTCCAGAAATCGATCAATTTTGGTCTTCACAAATACTTTCACGTACGGCAGCAATATTCTCTTCACTTCTTACATTCATTTGTCTTACTGGCACTGTAATATCATGCAGTGCAAAATTTGTTTCAAATTTCTTCACTAAACGTTCAACTGTTCTTTCATCCGGACCAAAAATTGAAGTTAAGCACGTAATGTTAGTTGTTGGAGTGCGTACCTTTCCATGTTTAAATGGTAAATCTTGACAAATACAACTGTCAATGTCACAAATAAACAGTGGCTGCCATGCGTAAATAATGTCAATTTAAAAATGGGGCGTTCCCATTGAAAGACACTTTAGTTGAGATACTATTTGTTTTATTCAGTTTGGAAATGTAGTAAGCACTACGAAACTCGGGTCACTGTACATTCAGTTTATGAAAATCGTTTCTTATTTCATTCTATTTCAAGTTAAGTCCAGATAATGGACGAAATTCAAGCGGTTGTCAGTTTCAGGTAGCCTATGCATCTTAATTTGTACCAATTGAGCTACAGTGCTGCAGTATGTCGACCATATTCAGCACTGATCAATATTTTCTAAGGTAGATTCACGTTTTTGTGGTGATATATCCCATGTCTGATGCATGTGAGAGCCAGACTTAAACTACGGAAGTCAAATCGCTTCCTAGCCAGTCACACAACTCAAATGACAAACTCAATCCAATTCCATCCGCCCACGATATTTCAGCACCTGAAATTTTCAACCATAACGAACCAGGTGCAACTTGCGAACTGGTTAGTCGCCCAAGGCTAGCATTCAATTTCCTCCATAGAATCTACAGCACCGGCTAACCTAAGATCCGGCATAAGGAATTTGTACCCTAATCTGATATTCGGAAAATATTCGACAAGGATGATGAAGGACTTTTAAGACTAATGAACTCTAGCCAAATCGAAACGCGATAGCGTTGTGTTCTAAAAATGAAGACGAGTTTTTATTGAAGATCGCTTTATTATAACGAATGGCATTAAATATGGAATTACTTAGATTTATAAAACTTTATAGATTGAATATACAGTGACTCGAGTTTTGTAGCATTTAGAATGAAAAAAAATTGTATCTCAACTATCATATATATATTCGTTGAAAGATTCGGCTTGTGCAAAATTTCGGAGTGGGTTTTGCCAAAGGTCCGTCTGCTCATTTGACAGTTTTATTTCTGAAACGTGCTTGCGATTAAATATTTTTATGGATTCCAGGATGTCTAGTTTTTTCCTTTCACTTCCAGGTGTAATATTTCAAGATTTTCCAATTCTGGCTAGATATGATTGGTTTCGAAAAAATGTTTCGCTGAATTAGAGTTATCTTCCCCGTTCCTACATGACAATTGAAGTTCTTTGAACCTTTTTAGGAAAGATCTGCCGGTTTGTCCTGTACAGGGTGATAAGAAAAACTTCCGACAAATTTTTGTTTCGGATTGATTGATTGTGGCTATTTGTTTTATTATAGGAATGTATTTTAAAATTTGTCACATCGTTCCTTTTGATTTCTATGTCTTCAGCGTGTTGGAGTGGTTTTATATCATGTTACATTCTGATGGTTGGTGAATTGTCTGATAATTTTTGGCCAAATATTATTGATTTGGATTTGTCAGGAATTAGTAAAATTCTCCAGTTTTTCACCCATATGTTACAAAGATTTTATAGTTTTTTCATTGTGTCTTTCAGATTTTTGTTGTGTTTCATGAGCAATATGTAATCACCATATTGGAGAATGTAACTTTTCAGTTCTTCTGTTACTTTGTAGATATTGTGTACGTTGATATTGGATATTGTATATGTGGTAACAATGGATAGCTTTGTGGCACATCTTGTTGAGGAGAAAACGATGAGGAGAAATGCTTGTTGAATTTATCACTTATGCTACGTAGGAAGATTTTTTTCTCGTTGTTTTTTTTTAGAATGACAGAAATTTCGATAGGGATAAGTGTGATTTGACAGAAGGTAGAAGCTATGTTGTTTTGACATTTCTGTTCACTAAGCAATGACAAATTATTATGGAAAGACTCACGCCGCAACCACGTTTACAAATTGTTGAAATATGTTTTCAAAATCAGTGATCTATTCGGCAAACTTATAAAGTACTTCGTGAAATTTATGGTTTCCATATCGTCCATCAGAGCAGCTCATTCGTCGAACTATTGATAGATTCCGGACAACATTTTCTCTACTCGATGCAACAACAACAACAAGACAAAGAACTGTACGTACAGAAGAAAATATCGCTGCTGTAAGTCATAGTTTTAATGATGATCCAGATTTGTATATTCGTCGACGTTCACAACAAGTTGGACTCTGTGCATCCACCACATGGAAAATTTTGTGCAAAAATTTTGGTCTACAACCATACAAGATCCAACTCGTTCAAGAACTGAAGCCACTTGACCATAATGATGCTCGTTACAGATCGAGGATCAATGATTATTTGTTTCAAAATTTGAATGGTATCGACCCATAAGTGTTTTGGTTCCAACAAGATGGTGCTACACCTCATGCTGCTACCGTAACAATTGATTTATTGAAAGAAAGATTTGGCGATAACATTATTTGGATAAATGGTCCAATTAATTGGCCTCCAAGATCATGCGACATAACTCCACTGGATTATTTTCTTTGTGGTTATGTCAAGTCATTGGTTTATGCTGATAAACCAGAAACAATAGACGCTCTAGAAGCCAACATAACTCGTAGTATTGATGAAATAAGGCCTGAATTACTCAAAAAAGTGGTCCAAAATTGGTCTGGTCGAATGCGGTTCCTCAGAGCTAGTCGTGGTGGACATATGTCGGAAATTATTCTTAATACATAATTGTCACAGAATTATCTTTCAAATAAAAAAAAATTTGGCTTCAATCTTTATATAAATGTGTTTTATTTCAATTTAAAGTTCCATCACTGTAAAAATATGATAAGTCCACTTTACTGAACCACTCTGAACTCTAAACTTAACTGATATTTGCATGATATAATATAAGCAGTTACGACTGTGGTATTTTTATGAAATCTATAAATTCACCAAATAATACTGTAACGGATATTTCATAACACTGGCATATCTTTGATATTCGAAGTTTTAGACAAAAATCATGATTTTTAGAAATGGTATTAGTTCTTGTCAAACAAATTTACATAAAATCTGCTCCAAATGCTCGGCATCAAATCATGTGTTGATTGGCCTCTATTAAAATGCAAATGTTGGAACTGCATTTGATGGAAACATCTTCACTTTACTGTTCCAACTTTAGAAGGGTATTCTCACGTACAAATTCATTTTTAATATTAAATCTTCAACATTTTTTTATGTGTATTATACCAGTTAACTAAAACATTCTCATATCCAGCTATATTCGTTAAGAATTGTTCACCAATTCTGTCGTAGTAACCTCATTTGGTATACCGAGCTGCTCAAACTATTTTGGTAACGAAGAGGCAGATCTGCTGGCGTTTACTGGAGCCTCTAGTAGCTCCGGAACCACTTCTAGCCACATGACATGGCCAATCGGATGATAACAGGCAGAATGAACTCAAGACTAGAGTTTTTCTGGCTGAGCCACTCTGGCCTGAAACATTTGAAGGTGTTACTTGGAACAGCTTCGAACAAAAAGATGGCGAACCTAGCGCTAGGTCTGGATAGGACCATTCTTAGAACACTTGTCAGAATAATGACAGGTCACTGCAGGCTGTAAGCGCATCTGCACAAAATCACATGGTTTAAACTCAGCTACCAAATATTCCAACCTTCAGTAAGGAATGAGTAGACCACTTCATTGTTGAATCACATTTATCATTAAAAATGTGATTGAAATCTTTCCAATGAAGTTTGATAATATTGGCTGTACTCACCAAATTTTTAATCCTCTTGAATTCATTCAGGCCATTTCTTGTCCATTTTGTAAGTTTGCAAGTTTTGGTTAATCCTTAAATTGAAGTAAGGGTAAAACTGGAAGAAATAGGTTTATTTCGCAGCCACTTAATCTTGAATTGTTCTTAGTGGTGAAAATTGTGGTCTAAATTTGTTGAAATAGCAGAAATATACAGAATATAGGTGCTTGGCTGTATTGTCGCGTAGAGTATTAAAGCTGGCACTAATGATAAAGTCAAAAAGGTTCGAAACATGATCATGTACGCTTCTAAAATCCCGTTGATCAACGAAACCTATTCGGATGGATTAACACACATGTAAGTTGCATTGACCCTATTGGAAGAACTTTCTATTATCATAACTCATAATTCCTAAATATTCAGTCAACATATTCGCCGGTTCTCCAATTAAATATTTAAAGTTCGAACGATTTTGGAAAACACCTTTTGGGAATTAATAATAAACTTTCCTATTCCTTACGCCGGATCTTAGATTTGAAATAAAGACTTGCTCTCGAACAATAAGCAAGATTTCATTTGTTGCCGATTAATAAATCGAATATTGTTCGAATGTTCGAATGTAGGTCGTTCCGCAACCATTCCTCAGCCAACTTCGATCTTTCGATTCGTTATTTGTGGACGTACCTACACGCAAGAACCGATCGGACTTCTATAATGATGAATTATTGTTCTTTGTCGGTGATTATTGTTGAATTGAGGCATAATTGTGAAGTAGTCTTGGGAGATAACTGTTGGTTGCGCAAGTAGTCAAATAAAGGTAGTATTTGGATTAATTTGGATTAAGTAAACCTAGAAGGCATTGAAACATCATGGTTCCACTGAACACACAGAAGTTTATATTCAAAATGAACTAATTGTTCCTATTGATCTATTCTATTCATCAATTTTTTTGCTATTTCCATCGATATTCATGAATTTTTGCTCCAAAACTTTTGTCTTTTATTCTTGGATATCTGGTGAAACAAGACATGGCAAATCAGCTACCATTACATATTGAAAATACATTTACTTCTAGGCAAATCATGTTAGTGTATCACACTAACACAGCCTTCTTGAAACCATCCTTTTTGCAGTTACACCAGGAAACTTTCATAAGATTTCTACTGCAATCGCACACGATGGCTTTGTTCATTTGAGTATTGTTTAACCATGAAATTTTCATCAAAAAGTTCCATATTGTGTAGGTTGGCGAAAACTAATTTCGTTAATTCAATCTAATTAGAGGGTTGAAGAAGGAATAAGCTGGAGGTTTTCTGGCTGCTTCTTTTATTAGATAGGGTGACTAGAAAAACTTCGCACAAATGTTACTGTGTTCTGGAACAAAAGTTTTTTTGCTCAGCCAAATAATTTTTATTCTATTAGATTCTTTACACTTTCTTGTACAAATATGGGAATTTTCAGTTTGATATTACTTTATTTTGCAGAGTGTTAGAATGTCAAATAAACGTAGTGCAATTTAGGAGCTGTTTCGTCAAGGTAAGTGTAAGTGTTCGTTTGCGCAATGTGCCTCGATAACCCATGTTCAATGCAATTTGCTGTTTCAAGGAGTTTGGCCATGATGGTCGTCATCCAGGAAGTGAGAGAAAATGCACTGTCAATACGCCTAGCAATCGCAATATCGTCAAGAAGCGAGCTAATCGAAATCCAAGGGTCTCCATGAGGGAAATAGCCCGTGATATCGGTATCGGCCGTGAATCCGTTCGTCAAATGTCCAAAAAGGAGCTCAACCTCAAGCCATACAAGCTCCAATAAGTTCAACTCCTCACGGATGTAAACAAGCGCGTACCAGTACCACCAAATGGACAGTAGAACTTTCCAGACCGTTAGTACTGGTTTGGCCACCGTTTGGGCTGCTTTATCGCGCTTTGACCACGATAGTTTTCGCACAATATTGTTGTATGTGACCCACTTCTCATCTGCAGTTTAAGGAATGGGTTAATTTCATTCCGTTTGGCCAAGTCTCTGCAGATGGAAATTCGATCCATCATGCTTTTCGGTGTGGCACCCAAACATTGAGCTTCTTTTTTAATCCAGTTTTGCGCAAATGGTTTAAAACTATTCTGTAGTCGATCTTCAGCTACTGGGCGATGCTACGACTACGAATATGCCGGTCAATTTCGATTACTACTGTGATTTTATTGACATTTTCGACGACGGTCCTATCTGCGCGAGCTTAAATCTGATATCAATCGCCATCCACCGAAAAAATTGTGCATTTCTTTTCCGCAACCTTTTATGTGGTAGAACCTTCTCTGCAGACCACGATAATAATTTGATATGTTCTTAAGTTGTTGAAGTTTCGTTGTAATAAATGCATCCAATTGAGAAGATAGGATGAAGAAGAATTAAATATTCTGATTGGACGCAATAGGAGATTTGCCTAGCTAGCAAATGCGTCTATTTCAACGCCACAAGCTGCCGAAAGCAGCCAGCCATCCGTCCTCGTTTCTTTCTCAATCGTACAACTGGTATTCTTTAAAATGGCGTCTCGTAGATCGTTCGTGAACCCGTAGATCGCCCACCACACAGCATAGCTCAAAGGTGGAGGGAAGAATAGGATCCGAGAGAAGAAATTCCGCAACTAATCAGGTAAGAGAGTTTAGATCCAGACAACTCTGAAGCTCTCAAATTTACCGTTGCGCCGGACCTCGGTAGAGGAACGAAAGAAGAGATTATTATAGGTGGAATTAATACTGTACGCGCCCGGTGCTGGCTTTATAAGCTGTAACTGGTTTTTCTGCAATGTTTCTCCCACATGAAGTACTGCCTGAAGAATCGATATGTTAAGTATTAGCGTTGGTCGCGAGAAAGGTGACCTGGATGAGTCTGAACGGGTCAGATTTGCGTACGAGGAACCCAACGATGGGTTAGAATGGTCCTGGAGACCCTGGGAAACAATTAAATGCAACGGGGTTAATAATTACAGGATGACCAAGAGATGTTTCTGTCCTTTAAGAGTATTCTTGTTTAACGTAGATCATAAAAACGTGTAAAAATCACGGGCGGCTACGCACTGTGTACACAAGTATGTCTACTGCTATTATATGTATATGTAAGAAAATGGCCTGTAGATCTTTCTTTGTCTTTTTTTCTATTTATACAAAGACGTTGATGAAAACCAGAGAAACAAAAGACACTAAAATCATTAAGTATTTCTGAATATTCTGCTGCAGTGTTTTGACTCGTTGATTCAATCATATTTTTTTTTTCAAATTACAAGAACCTATACAATGAATAATTTTCAATTTTTGACACAAACAGACAAAATTTGACACATCAATAAATCTTATATGGGAAGGCATAACTAATTTCAAGTTGACAGATATACTCCGTCCAGAAAGTATCGGGAATTTATTATTTTTCATAATTTTAATATACTGTACCAATGTCCCACATCATGAATTATTTTTCTTTTCTGCAGAATTAATTCAAAAATTATCTGAACCAAAGACAGTTATAGATGCAAAATTGGGAAGGAAAAATAATATGAATAAAAAAACTCACAAAATTCTCCCTGCGATTTCGAAATTTATATTAAATTGAGCAGCTCCGATAATTCTATTCTTAACGTCGTTCTCATGTCAGGATGGCCGAGCGGTCTAAGGCGCCAGACTCAAGGAAACTTGCCTGTTACACAGGATCATGGGTGTTCTGGTTCTCTCTGAGGGCGTGGGTTCGAATCCCACTTCTGACAAAAACTTTTAATTTCTTTGGCATTCCATAATTGCCTGATAGACATATATTATCGAAATTTCGTCTATCAGTTAATTTCTCATAAAAACATTTCATTGAGATGGTTGATAACATCCTATCAAAAATGTTAGTTTTGAAAGCTGTTATGATATTTTCAATACAACTTGAACGTTTCAATTTATTGTTATTCCAGATGGAAATTTTTAAAATTACAGAATCAAAATTTCTGAAAAAGAAACTGTACATGTATGACTATTTTTTACCACTGTAAAGACATTTTATATTTTAAAATTAAATAATTAGAAGAGGTTTGTTTTATTTGATAGAAAGATTATTACAAAATTTAAATATCAAAACAGATTTATTCTGTTAGCGCGATAAATTTTAATTTCAAAAAATTCTATTAAAAAACTTATATAATTAAATTAATGTCTTATAAACACTGCTCAAATTTAGTAGTCGTATAAAATCAAAACTCATTATATAATATCAAATGGAATAAAAAACTTAAAATAAAAAAAAACAACGGAATATAAATTGTCAATTCATTAATTTTTTTTATTGCATTTGATATTATATGAGTTTTGATTTTATTGGACTACTAAATTTAAGCAGTGTTGATAAGACATTAACTTAATTATAAAAGTTTTTTAATAGAATTGACAATTTATATTTCGTTGGGTTTTTTATTTCATTTAAAATTAGATAAAGAGTTTTGATTTTATATGTCTACTGAATTTAAGCAATGCTTATAAGAGATCAATTTAATTCTGAATCTTTTTGAATAAAATTGACAATTTATATTTCGTTGGGTTTTTTATTTCATTTAATGTTAAATAATGAGTTTTGATTTTATATGTCTACTAAATTCAAGCAATGTTTATAAGAGATTAATTTAATTCTAAAACTTTTTGAATTAAATTTTTTGAAATTAAAATTTATAGGAGGCTAACAGAATGAATCTCCCTTGATATTTAAATTTAAATCATTTTATACTTCTTGTATACTTATAAATGTTTTTTATGCACCTGAATTTAATCTTTGATTGTTTCAATATTTACTTGATAGAAGGTTTTTACAATATCTTAAATATCACAGAACAGAATGAATCTCCCTTGATATTTAAATTTAAATCATTTTATACTTCTTGTATACTTATAAATGTTTTTTATGCACCTGAATTTAATCTTTGATTGTTTCAATATTTACTTGATAGAAGGTTTTTACAATATCTTAAATATCACACAGATTAATACTGCAAGCTGACTACAAATTTTAATTTTACAATTATAAATAATTAAATATATATATATATATATATATATATATATATATATATATATATATATATTCTTTAATTCCTTCTGGTGCTGTGTAATGAGTGTTAATTTTACATGTCTACTAAATTGAAGCAGTGTTTTCTAACACATAATTTAATTTTAAAAAGTTTTTGCAAAATCAAAATTTGCAGTGAGCTTATCTGAATTAATCTGTGTGATATTTAAGATATTGTAAAAGCCTTCTATCAAGTAGAGACCCCCCTTTTTATTATTTTATAAAAATACTTTTCAACCACTGTTAAGTTTTCATTTGTCTGAAGATGAATCAATAGTTTGAATTTGCAGTAACAAAAAAAAATATAAACTCCTCCAAAACTTCTTTCAATTAATCAGATAATTTCCTGGTTTCTTCTTTCCTTAAGACGTGCCTGCGCGTATATATTGTTCGCACTAACCAGTACCATCCATCATTTTGACTCTGTTCTTTCTCGCATTTTATTAACCATTTTCAATTATCTTCATCACGTCGTGAAATCACCGAGCGTCATCGTTAGACACATATTGCGGTTATTTATTTTTCGATTTCGAATCGAAAATGACTAACTATTATTTATTCAGTTGTTTGGTGAGAATAGTCAAGCAGATAGTTGACGCGCCATTGTTCGGTGCAATGATATACTTTATTGCGTCTGTCGGAAGTTTTCGATAGATCAAAATAGTTTTTCTGGGATTTAAAGAATGCTTGGTAGATTTGGCGACCTTAAATTACAAATACAATTTTATTTTTTCAATTTGTCCTTTTTAAGAGATAAGCCTTATATTCGAACGACCTGAAATTTTTTATTTAGAAGTAAAATAATGACACGCATATTCCTGCAAAATTTTGTGAAGATCATGTCTTCAGAAGATTCAAAAACAATTATTTTGTGAGCAAACCAGCGTTGAGCGCTATCGGTACTTACTATCGAGTTTAAATTTAGGATTTAGATGTAAAATAACGACAAGATCGCAAAATTTTGTGAGGATCATAGATGATATAAAAAAACTAGCAAAAGCTTCTTGACTTCACGTCAGTGTTTTCCTCGAATTTCATTAACTCGATATACAATCTTGAATTTATTCGAGAATCTATTGCGCAAAATAAGAATAAAATCATAATTGATTAAAAAACTAACGGTGAAAGTTGATAATTCAATGCAAATATAATTTTGTCGCAATAATAAGCCCAACAACAAAAAGTTTGTTCGAAAGTTACTAAATCGCCTCCATGCAGAAGACCAACTTTACTTCTGTTCATATCGCTTTTCTATAGACCCAAAGTATGGAAAAAGTATATCTTTATCACGTACTTGATATTGTAACAACCAGTCTTCATTAAACTTCAATATCCTCGGTTTTCTGTTTTATTTTATAAATTCGATGAGATAAAGGTCGATAAAATAGGAAAAAAATGCGATAAGCTATTTTAAAACTATTGCGATTGTGTTTTTGTAACCGCTTCGATACTCCTTTTTTCCTGCTATCTGAACCAACCCAAACATCTTCAAATACTCATTTGAAGTTATCACATTTCGTAATCGGTTTTTAATTACTCCGTATGACCTGATGAATCATCTGTTGACTACCCAAGGGGAAGGAAAAATTTCGAGCCGATTTCATGATCACAAATGATTATTCCAAAAATGGTGAACAGCGGTTTGGCGTTTTTGTTCATATCACCCGCGATCTTCACGAAATTTTGCATTAATCTTCTTTTCATTGTTTCACATCTACGAGTAAATGCTAAATTTAAACTCAATCGTAAAACAGCGATCTTGATTCGGTAGCACTCTGCTATTAAAATAATTTTTTTTGCTGTTCTAATTAAAAAAACTTCATTAAATTGTGCATTAGCGTAAAGGTCGTTTATTTATATCTAAATGGTAAATTTGAACTACATAGTGATACTGTGTCTATTGTTTTTAAGTTCCCAACGATTTTTCGCTCACAAAATATTTGTGTTCATTTTGAATCTTCTAATCATAAAATCCAGGGACGCTTTCATTGTCTTTTCAAATCAAATTTCAGATCATTGGGATCTGTAGTTTGAAAAATATTAATAAAAATAAGAGCAAATTTCAAACGTGAATTGCGGTGGTCTGATTTCACGCAATAACGAACTCAACCGAGATCATTTTAATGAGATTTTCTCAACTTTGACTTATGTTTGGCAAAAACATGCGTTTCCTTCAATAATTTGACTCAAATCGTGCCTTTAATTGAAGGAAAATGTTAAAATAATTAACTTGGGCAAACATTTCCAAAATTGTAGAAAAATATGTGTTTGTTTGCTTATAACTATCACAGATAATATCTGGATTAATTCTCTGGAACCTCTACAGATTTTAATCTGAATAAATCTTTTGAAAATATTTAGAATTAAATTTTAAACATGCCTTATATAACACCGTTACTTTATAGACATATATATTATCAGCACATGTAGTGGTAATTAACTGATAAATAATCAAATTAAATACGAAGTGTTGACCAAATTATTTAAATTCGTCACCTAATACAATTTATTCGAGTGGTTATTAAGAAATAACAAGTTCTATCGCCAAAACATGTTACACATTGAATACTAAAAGGTGTTTTTTGTTTTCCTTTTCAAAAAATAGATAACAAATTCTCCAGAAAAAAAACCTGAAAAATTCTAATCCACGTCTCTTCAGTTAGGAGTGTGGAATTTAAATAATTTGGTCCATACTTTGTTTTCTTTGATTCTTTATTAGTTAATTACCACATGTGCTGATAATATAAATGTCTGTAAAATGATACAGTGTTATCTAGGACATGTTAAAAATTTAATTCTAAATGTTTTCAAGAGATTCATTTAGATTAAAATGTGTAGAGATTCCGAAGATTTACGACAGCTGTTATTTGTAATATTAAAAAATCTCTTTATAGTTAATTTTCAATGTATATTATAAATACCAGTTCGGAACTTTACAAAGTTTACTTTGTATATGTCAGGATGGCCGAGCGGTCTAAGGCGCCAGACTCAAGGAAACTTGCCTGATTCACAGGTTCTCGGGAATTCTGGTCCACTCTGAGGGCGTGGGTTCGAATCCCACTTCTGACAGAAATTTTTTGAATATTAGTTATATATAATATAAAGGTTTCATCTTTACTTTGCCTCCCAAAAATTCTCTTAAATACTTGTTTGAAAAATTCAATTGAATGTCTAAGAAACACTATTTCTTCTTGCAGACATATAGAATTATCAACACATATATGTAGCAGTTACAATAATCCCCAGGTATTTAGTCTATGATGGTATCTTCTTTCCTGTGGAAGAGCTTAGTTTTATAAATTCGGTACAGTGAGTTGCACACGTTACTTTTCTGTTCGCTTCAAACATGATATCTGTTGAATAAAAAGTGTGTAGATATATTTTTTATTGATAGTTTTTATGTAGCATCCAAATAACTTTTATAATTATATGTCTATAAAAAAAGTGTTTCTTATACATTTGATTTAATTTAATTTTAAGAAGTTTTTGAGATATCATTTTAAAATAAAATTTGTAAAGGTTTCAGAAAATTGATCTGGTTAATATTTTAAATAGTTCTATAAGGGTCAAAAATATTTCTGTTCTTTATTTCACAAATTATATTTTTAGACAAGCAATTGAGAATTGTCGTGTAAGTCTAACGAAGTAAAAATATTCTTAATACATCATTAAACTAAAATTGCTCACAATAAATGACAAATTAAAAAATTGTGCAAACTATCCTATATTGTTTTTAAATTTGACGAATACATGAGAAAACAATAAGTTAATTCCTGTTTTTTCAAACTTTTTGGTACCGTGATCCATACGCAGTTCGAAATAAACCCTCATGTGTAAGTTTCCACCTTTTACCGAAGAGTCTTACCGAGTCCTCCATTCCAAAGCTCCACTACCATCTGATGCCATTTTTACGAGGTGAGATTTCTTGTAGAAGACTAATAAAATGGCGATAGCACCTGAGTGCGATTTAACCCGAGGTCCTTAAATTATCCTCACAGATAATCTGCTGGCGATCTCTACATACGATAACGAACTTTAATAACGCCGAATAAAAGCAAAACAAGTCCGTACCGCGATCATTTATATTATATAAAACCATCTATTAATCTAAGTCATACACTCAGCCGAAGCCGCTGTAAAAAGAAAAAGGAGGAGCGCGATTCTATGGGCAACATACGGTATTTGAACTTGAGACCTTTAACTTCGATGTCAAACTACTTCCATCTGTGACCGTTACACCCCTCGGTGTTCTCCAAGTCTTTTTTTCTGTGGCCGGTGTAGCGTGGTTGAATCGACACGGAGAGAGGCCTCTGGTAATTTCTGCTTAACCAGTGTGCGTATGAGATATATTTCCATTGCAAGATTTACGGCGAATTGCGTGTTTCGAACAGATTGCTGTTTGACGACTGATCGTCTCGAATAATGGGTACTAAGATTTTGTGCTATATCTAGGGAGTGTGAGATACGGTTATAAAAAGTTATTTGAATCGAACAGCGCAAAATACATCGGTTTAATAGTTTACTGCCAAATCTACTCGAATAGGTATCGTTGATCATCGGGGTACAAGCAGGAGACACAAATGTTAGCATCTCATTAGTGTAATGCTATAATACCCAACGAATTTAACTGTGAAGCATATTTCAGCGTATAGATGTCGCTAGTGTTTGGTTTAGCTCTGGCGTCCGCAAATGGAGTGAATGTATCTATATAGTAGCGTAGCCGCGCAGATGCGCGGCTAAGTTGCAATCGATAGGAAATTAGAACATTGAACTGATGAGATGCCATCGAAAGTTGGACTGTCCCAATAAGAAGATATATCTACCTACATATTGGGATATATATCCGCTGGTACTTTTCATGTTTGACCGTCTCGAACTGTTGACGGTTATACACTGAAGGAAACACATCAACTGCCAGTTAGATGAAAGGACTTGTAATAAGCAGATGTTCTCGGAGCTGTTGATTCAACTGCATAAAGATGAGTCATATTCGAGTCCTGGTCTGATCTGGGCTTAATACAGTAGGAGAACCTAATCTGCAGAGAAATAGCCTTGAACAAATATCCCAGCTTATTTGCAGCAGACTTCACAATCACACGTTCCCACAACAAACCAAAAAGTTGACAATGACGCATGCATGGAATCACTTGGCTGAAGCACTTGGTTTTGCATCATCAAGTCAGAAGTGACGAACTGAGTTTTTCGAAGAAAAGTTGTTTGAGTCTTCGAGGTACTGAATTGGTTTTACTCCATTCGATTTTTTTTTTCAGATCTTCGTTCAGGGAATCGATTTGCTGACATCTATGGAGGTGGGACTTAACAGTGCTCAAAGGTTAGTCACCAGTGAAAGAAGACATCAGCGTGCTATAATCTGCGAAGCTCACAATGTGATTTTCAGTCGTGCTCAGAAGATCGTTTATGTGAATCATTTAAACTGAAAATGTTGAAGCATTCAGTTTAGTTAGGGAATAACACTTTTTCTATGGGACAATTCTGTTGTTTGTCTTCCTTATAGATGGCGTTTTATTTCCTACATCAGAATGTGTTCCTCTTCGATCAATTACTTTATGTAAAAAATGTGATGATTCGCAAAAGGCAAAAAACAGCAGGAATATTTCCAGATATGTCCAAAGCATCTGACAATGTATGGCAAAAAGGTCTGTTGCGCGTGAACTGATATTGCAAGACCGTCATGGCATGAACACTTGGCCATCAAAGAGATTTGACGTGTCGATCGGTGCAAACAAATACTGCAAAACTAGAATCGCGGTGCTTCAAAAGACGTCTACAAGATTATGACAGATGATGAATTATAAAGCTATGCATATAAATCTGAAAGTAAACCACCATAAGCTTTATGGCTCTTTCAAGATGCTTCAAGTCCAACAAAAGTTGTACGCACACGAAGTACTTCGAAGCAAATGAATCCTGTTTTTTCGAAATAATATAACATATCGCCACAGTTTCGTTCAGAGCAACTTAGAATGATTAAATCTCAATGGTTATCTACCATATGTTTGTCAGAAGTGTTCAAGAAAATCAGGGAAATCAATCGCAGAAAGCAAATCATCCTTCACCACGACGATGCAAGTTCTCACATGCTATATCAAACAAAAACTTGTGTGAACTTATGGGTCATCCTCCTTATAGTCCATGTTTGACACCAAATGATTTCTTATTTTTCAAGCAGATCAAATGCAGATTGCGAGGTCATGGTTTTTCGATATCTGAAAAAGTGGTTGATGCTCTCAGATCACATATTTTGGAGTGATCACAATCTGAATGGAAAAAATGCTTCGAATATTGGTTCAAACGCATGTTTTTGAGAAACAATTAAGCTATTTCGGATTAAAAATATTCGTTTCCATTTGTGTAACTCGAAACTTAAGCGTGCAAACGAACCAATAAATAAACATATACAACATTTGCAAAACTATTAGAAAATACAGAAGAAAAACTGAGATCAAATATCGTCAAACCACAAAATGAAAATAATCGTAAATAATTTGAAGTAATTAAATGAATGGGGTATGCGATTGGCTCTACGTGAAACATTATAACAATTTTATTAAAAAAAAACAATTCAAACAGTTTTAATATTTCACATTTAATTCAGAATCCACACATGCCGACACATGTCGGCCTTTCGACCATCTTCAAAGGAGTTCAAAAAGTAACTTAAAATTGCAAAAAGCTTCTTCAAGTGGTTTCTTTAGAGTGATAGCACTTTCGATAAGGATAACTATGATTTTACAGAAGGTAGGAGCCATGTTGTTTTGAAATTTCTGTTCAGTAGGCATTAACAAATTATCATGGAAAGACTCACGCCTCAACAACGTTTACAAATTGTTCTAATTTATTTTCAAAATGAGTGTTCCATTCGCCAAACTTCTAGAGCACTTTGTGAAATTTATGGTTTACATAATCGTCCATCAGAGCAGCTTATTCGTCGAACTATCGATTTATTTCGGACAACATTTTCTCTACTCAATGCAACAACAACAACAACAAGACAAAGAACTGTACATAAGAAAATATCGCTATTGTAAGTCATAGTGTTAATGATGATCCAGATATATCTATTCGTCGAAGTTCACAACAAGTTGGACTCTGTGCATCCACCACATGGAATATTTTGCATAAAGATCTTGGTCTACACCCATACAAGATCTAACTGATTCAAGAACTAAAACCACTTGAACATAATAAGCGTCGTTTGTTTGTTGATTGGGCCCTAGAACAGCTTGAAGTTGATCCACTTTTTTATCGTAAAATTGTATTTAGTGATTAGTGATGAAGCTCATTTCTGGTTGAACGGCTATGTAAACAAGCAAAATTGCCGTATATGGAGTGAAAACAACCTTCAAGAAATTCTGCAGGTTCCGCTGCATCTTGAAAAATGCACTGTATGGTGTGCTTTACACGCTGGAGGCATCATCGGTCAATATATCTTCAAAAACGATGCAGGAGCTAATGTTGTATTGAATGGTGCTGGTTACAGATCGATGATCAATGATTATTTGTTTCAAAATGTGAATGGTAACGACCCAGAAGTGTTTTGGTTCCAACAAGATGGTGCTACACCTCATGCTGCTACCGTAACAATTGTTTTATTGAAGGGAATATTTGGCGATAACATTATTTCGAGGAATGGTCCAATTAATTGGCCTCCAAGATCATGCGATATACCTTCACTTGATTATTTTCTTTGGGTTTACGTCAAGCCAACAAAACTCGTGTTATTGATGAAATAAGGCCTGAATTACTCGAAAAAGTGGTTCAAAATTGGTCTGGTCGAATGCGGTTCCTCAGAGCTAGTCGTGGTGGACGTATGCCGGAAATTATTTTTGAAACGTAAAATTATCTTTCAAAGAAAAAATTTGGCTCCAATCTTAATTTAAATGTGTTTAATTTCAATTTAAAGTTCTATCACTCTAAATGAATACACGATATTTCACATTAAAAGACACTTCTCGCGGTGGAAGATAACTCGTAATAAATAAAATTCGTATTATTTAAATGAATTTAGGCTTATTTTATCAACAAGTTGAAATAGGAAAGAAGTAAGTCACACTAAGAAGTTCGTGGAATGTTTACACTACTGGATATATATTGATAAATTTTCTTGTTACACTATTGGTTTGTTCGCAAAGACATCTGCTCATAATAGCGCAAGTCTACTGTATTTTAAACAAAAATTCATATTAACTCCTCCTCACGTCGGATATTTCATTAATTTTTGGTAATAATCAAAAAACTTCAAATTGTTATAAATACGAAAACCCCCATTTCTCAAGATAGAACACGAATAGATTCCAGTTTTCGTCTCTGGAAAGGGGGCACTAGCCGCAGTCTTCAATAAACACAACATATGTTAGCTCAGGAATAATTAATCCCTCCGCAAAAATAACCCAAGTTAACAAACTCTTGGAGTGAAAAAGGTCGCAAAAATAAGTCGCTGGAAGAGAGCGTGTGCGAGAGAGAGGCAGAGTGACGCGAAAAAATAAACGAAAGTAAAAAATGTATACACTTGGAAGAGACCATAACCTATCCCAGCACAAGCTGAGTTATTTCAGTTAAAGTAGGCTGTAAAAGAACGCAACAAGATAAAAAAAACACATGCAAATAAAGTACTGTAGAAAGAAACCTTTGGGTCAACGTACTTCGCTTGTAATGCTGTCTCTGTCCCCCGCACTGTACTGAGAGAGTTCAGGCATTGGCGTAGGTGAGGTTCGGAGAAGAAATTTGAAAAAAATTGAACAACAATTTTTTATGAAAATTCTTTCAGAAAAATCACCTCACATTTAATAAATACTTTCAACTCTGTCACCTATAGGAGTCTTAATAAATCGAATGGATCCCCGTAATTCTTCCCCTTGAAATTAGTAGTGTGAAAATGGAAAATACAGTAGGAATATTTTCTTTATTTTTCACTGTCATAAAACATTTCAGATAATTTAAATCATCAAACACACTGAATTGTGAAAATGCAAGATAATTTTGTATTTTTTTGGGAATTTTTCCTAATAATATTGTTAAAAGTAAGGTAAAATGATATTTATTCATTTGAAACTTTTCGAATAAACACATTTCGAGAAATTTAATAGTTAAGTTAAAGTTTATTCAATATCTAATAGCTTAAGCTCCATTCGAATATTTTAACTTCAAAAGTTGACTACTCAATTTCTTTAAGAAATGTCATTTCATCACATATATTTAAACAAAATAAATATACTTGATAGAAGGTATATAAAATTATTTAAATATTTTAATATTTACAGATATATTCTGTTAGCCTTCTACATATTTAATTTCAAAAAATTATATTTAATATTATAACTTCAGGAATTAAATTAATGTCATATGAGCACTGCTTCAAACGACATATAAAATAAACATTCATTATAAGACATACAAATGAGATAACAAAATTCAATAAATATAAATTGTTAACAAAAATCCTATAAATTAAATATTTTGAGTAGACAAAATTTTGTTTCTGTTCATCCCTCTTATGAAAACAGATATCTCTAAATAATGTTTAACATAATCCTAAGAATTTCATCATAAAACTATCCAACTTAGAATATTCAATATTATTGAATATTTAACTGAGGTACTTTTTAGGTGAGTAAATATTTTTTGTTGATTGATATTATATTTTTATTAAATGTGATTGTTGTACGAGCAAAGTCTTTCTTAAAACTTGTTATTTAGTAATGTTTTTACCTATCTTGAGATTTTCTGAAAAGTAACTTAGCTAAATATTCAATAATATTAAATATTCTAAGTAAGATAGTTTCATGATGAAATTCTTAGGATTATGTTAAACATTTTTGAAAGGCATTATCTGTCTTCATAAGACGGATGAGCAGAAACAAAATTGTCTACTCAAAATATTCAATTTATAGGATTTTTGTTAACAATTTACATTTATTGGATTTTGTTATCTCATTTGGATGTCTTATAATGGATGTTTATTTTATACTATGTATCTGGTTTGATATAAACAGTGCTTATGACATTTATTTAATTCCTGAAGTTATAATATTAAATATAATTTTTTGAAATTAAGTATGTAGAAGGCTAACAGAATATATCTGTAAATATTAAAATATTCAAAATAATCACATATATTTATATAATAAAAAGAGATTTTTTACTTGATAGAAGGATTATTCAAAAATTTTTTTAAATATCATACAGATTTATTCTGTTAACCTCCTACAAATTCCAATTTCGAAAAATTTTTATTCAAAAACTTTTAGAATCATATTCAATAGATGTCTAAGAACACAGTGTCAATTTAGAATTAAACACTCATCACACAGTACCAATGAAAATAAAAGAATTCAAAGGAATATGAATTATCAATTAAATCCACTAAATAAATACTTGAAGGGTACAAAATTTTGTAACGTTTCTTGTTTTATTAAAACCAAATTCCAAGGAGTATTTTTGAAGAACTGTTTAAGGTTATGTTTTGCACTTTTGGAAAGGAATTTGGTTTTAATAAAAAATGGAGCGAAACAAAATTTTGTACCTCTCAAGTATTTATTTAGTATATATAATTGATAATTTATATTTCCTTGAATTCTTTTATTCCCTTTGGTACTGTGTGATAAGTGTTTAATTCTGTATGTCTTCTAAATTGACATACTGTCTCCGTAGACATTTATTAAATTTAATTCTATAAGTTTTTGAATAAAAATCATCATTTAAAATAAGAAAGAATATACAACAGAATAATAAATGTAGATAAATACTGGGATAAATAAATTCCTCATTTTTCGCAAATTTTATTACTTTTGGTCTAGTTAATTTTGGATTAAATTCAGAAATATTCCGAAAAACACCAAATATTAAAGGTAGTATTCAGATTCGAACTTAAAAAAAACAATGTTTAATTTCAGCTCTTTTGAGTAGCAATATTCACCTGATGAAATTACAGTAAGTTGAGACCGCGACAATCGAATATGTAATATTTAGAATCTGACTCTACAATTGTTTAACTTGTATATACCCATTAATATTTCATTGAATTATATGAAGTCTCCACGTTTTACTTGTTCAAAAAATAAGTCCAAAAGGTTTGTCAGGAGTGGGATTCGAACCCACGCCCTCAGAGAGGACCAGAACACCCGAGAACCTGTGAAACAGGCAAGTTACCTTGAGTCTGGCGCCTTAGACCGATCGGCCATCCTGACTTAGATGCTGTTGGGCAGTTTTAAATATTCGGCAGGAATGACTATTCAACATAGTTAATGAATTCGTGCTAACACTTTGTTATCTGCCGTGAATCGTTGTAACAAAATGTGTCATCAAAAATTTTGCACTAGAATACATTTTTTTATTTCACTCACCAATCACAAATTTAAATATTTCCTGGTTAATGTCAGTTATAGTAAGTATTGGAAAATGTACTTGAATGAAGAATATGGAAGCAGCTAATCGTTTAGACGGGTGCTTATCCAGTAGACATTCTTTGACTCTTCTACCCATTAGAGTATCTGTACCATTAATACCAGAAGGGATAATAATATCTCACACGCTGTGCTTTTTCCAAGTTCTTTTTCTACAAATATACTTACCTTCTTATTTTCCTCAATACACAGTTTCATGAGCGATTTTTCATGTAGTTATGACTAAGATATCTCTTGAGTACTGTCTAGATATTTTTGGGTATTCTGCAGTTGATCCATACTTACTAGTACTCATCAAATTCATACTCAATTGGTACAAAGAATTTTACAACATTCCATTCTAAGATCTTCCAAAGCAGTTGGATCAATTAGAGATTTCATTTTCAAAATTGTGTTATTTGACTGCTTGATTGCTTATTTCTCCAGTTTTAATCAGCCAACTATCGATAAGTCTGAATAGAGTTGTGGAACTTCACCAGGTCATCCTGCTTTGAAAACCTCAGATCCTGATGTCCTGTATTTATAGTTGATGAATGCCTTTATCAGGTTGGGCTGTTATTCCATCACTGCATTGCCAACATTTGTTAAAAGTTAGAACTGTTTAACATACTAACTTTTGGTTTTTTTGTTTAGTATTAAGAGAACTGAACTGATTGATTCTAACAGATATAATTTCTTCCTTTCTCTAATTGTTCCACTAGCCACTCGTCATAACGTTATAAAGAAATGAGGGGCTACAACAAATTTGCTGTCTGAATAGACGTTCACAAAGAAAGTAGACAACACTAGCTGGCTTGATTTGCAAGGTTTGAGGCTTTTCACAGAATTTATTAATATTATTTAGATCTTAGGAATACTGAGTACATTTCTCAGAACAAGCTCGTCATAAAAGGTGCCCTGTGAGCTTTAATATTGAAGATGAAGGCTTTGTGGAGAGTAAAAGAATATATTTGAAGATGTTATAATAGAACGTTTGAGATATAGCGTTATATAAAACGGAAACATATCATCTTTGAGATCATTGCAGCTATTATAGTTCATCGGGAGCCTGGAAGTGGAAGACAGCCTCATTGAACTCAGTATAGCACTGGACACCCCTAACTCTTAAACTATCTACAGGTACTTCAAGGAAATTCATTTTGGTCCACTTTTGTCACCTGTTCTCAGTAAGAATATTCATATTCAAGGTACATATATCTTAGTATAGCTTGGTCACATCTTGTTGATGATAGTCCCTCAACTTCTTTTGATACTGCCAGCTGAGAATAATCGTGTTCACATAGATTTGTACGGAATAGCTGCTTACATGGAGAACAAGCAATGCATCGTTCAATATGTACGCGAGTCGGATCTCCGAACGCCTCCATAAATTTCAGCCTCGCACGCACGCCTCTGACTTATATGTATACATGCACAGCCTCCTTATAGTTAACAGATTCTGTGTAGGGTAGGTCAATGCATTTCGTAGTCGTTTTATTTTACTTATGCTCCGTACACTCTATCGAGTTCTTTTGAACTTTTTTAGTCCGTTCGGCGTATGTTAGTTCTTGGTTCTATCTTTATAAAACCCACTGCCACGGACGAACTATGAAAGTTCATCTGCGAGCGAGCTTTTCGATTAGAATTTTCCGGAAAAATCCGATTGTTGGAGTAATTGGTTTATTGGATCTATCTATGAGTTGGGCGATCGAGCTGTTCAAGACCACACAAGAGGGGCTTGTAGAGATGATAGATTGGAAAAGATTCAATTGATCGTTTCTGGAATTGCTACAGAGTGCTCGAAATTATGTCAAAACAAGAATCCAAATGATTCCATGTATAGTGTATGGGTCTTAAATAAGCCTGCGAAAAAATTTTGAGAGATTACGTGGACTATCCTGAGATTATTCAAGACTAAATATTTTAAATGGAAATCATCAGAGCTGTCTGAAGATTGTCAAAAAATATGAAATACGGATAATAGCTTATATTTCGAATCAATTATTTCATCATTTCTGTAGTCCCTTTTGGATAAATTCTCGTATACATGTAGACATATATATATACAGTGTCATAAATGAGAAACATAAATTTTTCTTGAAGTATTAATTTTACATTAATCGAATATATAGAAAGTATGCAGAATTTATTGTTTTTCATAATTTTGATGTACTTATTTTTTGTAACATTCTAAGAAGAAATGTATGAAATAGGTTGTGCAGATAGTCGGCTATGGCCAAAGTTGTATGGCAACACTATTTGTCGACTATTGTTGATTGTCAACAGGTATACAATTTATGAAATAATGTCAGAACTAGATAAAAACGGGTAGAATATTTGTATAGAAAAGGTTTTCAAAACGTTAAAAATTAGTGCAATTGTATGGACTGGGAAGAAGTGCTGTATATGAGACAATAAAGAGGATAAAAAATGGCATGGATATGAAGCATAATCCAGTTTCAGGAAGACCGCGTAAGATTAAATTCTTCAAACGCTTTATTGGCTTTAGGAGGACACAATCCGCGCCTGGGGTTTCGCAAATTGGCTAAAAGACATAATGCAGGATAATGCAAGATGCCATAATTCGGCCTATACTCAAGCTTGGATGCAAGAACACCAAGTGACAACGATTTCATGGCCAGCAGCTTCACCAGATCTTAGTCCCATTGAAAACATATGGGGACTAATGAAGATTGAAGTTGACTCGAGTCTATTAATGGAGTGGAGACAATTAGGAGATGCCCCATCTCTAAAATCGAAAACCTGTCTGTTAGTGGAAAAATTTCTTGCAACTGTTTTTTGGGAAAGCAAGAACATGCTGCTTATGCAAAGCAAAAACATACTGCTTATGATTTCCTTCATGAACAACGTAAGGTCACTGCTGAATATTGTTGCAAGCTTCTTGATGAGGCGAAGCTGAGTTAGGAGTTCATAAGTAGATTTTATTTTTAAGTTCGAATATAATGTATTGTTTTTTCTATATACATTCATTTTCACGTAAATTTCTAACAATTTGGATGGAAGATTCACCACTTGGAAAATACATTTTTAATATTTCCCAGTTTTCTTCAAGTTTTAATCGATCCATTTCGTTTATCGAAAACTTGAAATAACCAATACTTCAAAATGCAAACTCTAAATGACCCAGCCTTTAGATCGGGTGTTTTTCTAGAGTTATAGAACTTCCGATAGAAAAAATTAAGATTTTAAGGTAGAAGTTGTTTTCACATTTGTGTTCAGAAAGCATTGAGAAATTATCATGGAAAGACTCACGTCGCAACAACGTTTACAAATTGTTGAAATTTATTTTCAAAATAAGTGTTCTATTCGCCAAACTTATAGAGCACTTCGTGAAATTTATGGTTTACATAATCGTCCATCAGAGCAGCTTATTCGTCGAACTATCGATAGTTTTCGGACATTTTCTATTTAAGATCAAACTGGTTCAAGAACTAAAGTCACTTGACCATAATAAGCGTCGTTTGTTTTCTGATGGGGCCCTAGAACAGCTTGAAGTTCATCCACTTTCTTATAGTAGAATTGTGTTTAGTGATGAAGCTCATTTCTTTGAACGGCCATGTAAACAAGCAAAATTTCCGTATATGGAGTGAAAACAATCTTCAAGAAGTTCTGTAGGTTCCATTGCATCCTCAAAAATTTACTGTATGGTGTGCTTTACACACTGGAGGAATCATCGGTCTATATTTCTTCAAAAACGATGCTGGCGCTAATTTTACAGTGAATGGCTCGTTACTGATCGATGATCAATGATTATTTGTTTCAAAATTTGAACTGTATCGATCCAGAAGTGTTTTGGTTCCAACAAGATGGTGCTACACCTCATGCTGCTACCGTAACAATTGATTTATTGAAAGAATGATTTGGCGATAACATTATTTCGAGAAATAGTCCAATTAATTGGCCTCCAAGATCATGCGACATAACTCCACTGGATTATTTTCCTTTGGGGTTATGTCAAGTCATTGGTTTATGCTGATAAACCAGAAATAATAGACGCTTTGGAAGCCAACATAACTCGTGTTATTGATGGAAAAGGGCCTGAATTACTCGAAAAAGCGGTCCAAAATTGGTTTGGTCGAATGTCGTGAAACTATCTTTCAGATAAAAAAAAAATTGGCTTCAATCTTAATTTAAATGTGTTTTATTTCAATTTAAAGTTCTATCACTCTAAAAAAAACACCCGATACAAATATTTAAATATTTCCGAACATCTCATGAAGGATATTTTGAAGCTTCCTTCTGCAACCAACATCAGTTCTCAATCATCGAACCAAAATTTTCGAAATTTATTGAAATTGCAACTGGAACCGCCGATGTCATGAAGGCACATGAGTAGAAAACGCTTATTCGCGCTCATCACTTAGCACCTACCGATCTTGACCTAGACAACGCGTTATTTTGTTGACAAGGCAATGTAAAGTTTTTCGAACTTGCATCCTCGATGTGTTCTGGCATCATTGGTAAAGATAAACATCGTATAATAATAAAAAGGGACTTTGCTTATATGCGTAGAGGGATCAACGAACGGAAGCAATCGCTTGGAAGCTGCACGCGTAAAAATTCCAATACAGGGTGGCTCTGTCTCAATAACCTAGAGGGATACTCGTAATTTAGGTATAGTTAATTTGGAGTAAACTATTGGAACATCGGACGATTCCCACGATGCTGGACCTCAAAATATTATTTTGCAAATTATAATTTATCTTAAATATCAAACAGATTAATTCTGCTAGCCTCACTCACATACCTCATACTCCTTATTAATGATTTTTGGTACAGATCAGCCGGATTAATTTATTTTAATAAAGAAAATAAGTTTGTTCGAGGTTTTTCTTGTCACCCTGTAATTTAATAAAATTTGTATTCATTATACAAGAATTGTCTTTCATTTTTGCAAAAAAATCGAAATTACCTTCGAACAACCCTATAGAATGAATTCTTCGAAGCATTTAAGTCAGAATGTGCCTTTCCAACGTATGAATGAACCAGTACCATTAGAATGAAATCAAGATCTGTGTACTTTCCCATCTGACAAGTTTATTATTCAAATCCAAACGTCGTTTATTTCAATCAGCTCGCAAATAACTGTACTTACTTCCTCATGATCTGACGAAAGTCATGTCCCTCATCTAGGAAGTTTAGCCTTAACATCTGCTCATTAAGGCTAAAGCGTTGTTGAAGAATATAGTAGATGAATAATGACCATTCAGATCGAAAGAAAAGCCATCGTGAAGCCCAGGCTGGACCATTTGTTTTCGTGAGAGAAATATAACAGCTGGTAAATATTTTAGAGATGTTTTATAGTGTGTTTGATAGTTTTGCGGCATATCGAGGAAGATATAGAATATGACACGATTTACATCGTGTGTTTTTTTTAGAGTAATAGAACTTTAAATTGAAATAAAACACATTTAAATTAAGATTGAAGCCAAATTGCTTTTCTATTTCAAAGATGATTTGATGACATTTATATTTTAAAAATAATTTCCGCCATATATCCACCACGACTAGCTCTAAGTAACCGCATTCGTCCAGACCAATTTTGGACCACTTTTTCGAATAATTTAGGCCTTATTTCATCCATAACACGAGTTATGTTGGCTTCCAAAGCGTCTACTGTTTATCAGCATAAACCAATGACTTGACATAACCACAAAGAAAATAATCCAGTGGAGTTATGTCGCATGATCTTGGAGGCCAATTAATTGGACCATTTCTCGATATAATGTTATCGCCAAATATTTTTTTCGATAAATCAATTGTTGTTGTAGCAGCATGAGGTGTAGCACCTTCTTATTGGAACCAAAACACTTATGGGCCGATACCATTCAAATTTTGAAACAAATAATCATTGATCCTCGATCTGTAACGAGGGCCATTATGGTCAAGTGGCTTCAGTTCTTGAACCAGTTGGATTTTGTATGGTTGTAGACCAAGATCTTTGCGCAAAATTTTCCATGTGGATACATAGAGTCCAACTTGTTGTGAATGTCGACGAATAGACAAATCTGTATCATCATTAACACTTTGACTTTCAGCAGCGATATTTTCTCCGTACAGTTCTTTGTCTTGTTGTTGTTGTTGCATCGAGTAAATAAAATGTTGTCCGAAATCTATCGATAGTTCGACTAATAAGCTGCTCGGATGGATAATTATATAAACCATAAATTTCACGAACTGCTCAATAAGTTTGGCGAATAGAACACTGATTTTGAAAATAAGTTCCTACAATTTGTAAACGTTGTTGCGGCGTATTTCCATGATAATTTGTCAATGCCTACTGAACAGAAATGTTAAAACAACATGGCTTCTATCTTCTGTCAAATCACAGTTATCCCTATCCAGATTTCTATCACTCTAAAAAAAAAACACCCGATAGATAATCAGCTAATTACTTCTTTCGAGATCATGCTTAAGTTGTATATTTATTTGAATGAGTACATTGTGCTCATTTGATACAATTTTTGTGAACAGAGTGCTGTCGGTTTGCTCAAATGTCTGTAATTTGCGAATTTGCAGTCTAAAGTAGTCTTAACCGACTAGGTTGGCTTACCACTGAAGAATCAAAGGTCAAAAGTAAACGCTCGAACGAAAAGAGAAAGGGCTTTGAAAGTTCCAGGAAAAGTTTGGCCTCTGAACGTCGCAGTTCCATTTGTAAATGAGCAACATCGGATCAGTAGATTCGCAGTTATTAACATTTGAAGATATTTCATATTATTCTCAATATTTTCAAAACTACAGATTCGATCGATCTCAAATTCAACATCTAGAAGTACACTAAAAACGCGTATGTCCCTATAAAATTTTGTGAGGATCAGGTTATTAAAAGATCAAAAAAAAATATTTTGTGAGCGGATCTTCCTTGAGCCCTGCCTTAAACACTATAACTTCCGAACGAAAATAGATAGAGACCTGAAACCTTCGAGGTAAGTTTTGAATCTGAATATCCCAACTTGGTTCGTTACTGAGTGAAATCAGTTCAGCGGTTTCGCAGTTATTCACATTAGAAATTCTTTCTTATTTTTATCAATATTTTCCAAACCACAGATCCAAATGATCTAGAATTTGGGATTTAGGAGTAAAAGGATAAAGTTCATGTTTCTGTAAAATTTCATGAAGATTGTGTCGTTAGAAGATGCAAAACAAAGACAAAAATTTTGTGAGCGGAGCAGCCTTGAGCGCTAAGTTAACCATAAGCAGTCACTCGATCGAGTTTAAATTTAGTATTTATATGTAAAATAGCTACACGAATGCAAATACAGAGTCCTGTAAAGACCAAACAAAATATTGATAGCAAGACGAATAGTTATGTAATATTCAGTTAATTCTATAAAAATTTCATTTGAAAAAATTCACAGTTCACATGTTTCACAGTTTATTCAGAATCCTGGCACATGTTTTGGTCTTTCGACCATCTTCAAAGGAGAACAAAAAGTAACTGAAAAGGTCTTTTGTTACACTTATGACATCTGTGTATTTTTATGACGCATGGAAATAACAGCTTCCAATATTCCCAACACGCTAAACGATGGCTATAGAACTGAAATCATTGACAAAATGGTTAAAAAGAAATCTTACCACAATATTTAAAAAAAAATATATCAATATAAATGATCCTTATGAAGAAAAGAAAATATGGTTTTCAATGGCTTATAAATTATGAAGATTTCATCAGTAGGATCTCTAATGGTCTTCATAAAATGGGAATGAATTCTTTAGCAGTAAATAGAAATAATTCAGCTGAGATGTTGGTGAACAATAAAGAAACCCAACTTTTCCGAATCGAGGATTTATCAAATTAAATGTCATGATTGTAATGCTACATATATAGAACAGACTGGTAGGATTTCTGTTTTGAAAAATCAGAAATCAACCGGTATAAAAAATAATCATTTTTTTAATGAGAAAGATGTCGCTTTATTATATAATGTTAAAAAGGATAAACTATTTGTTGATTCTTTCAAGCAGAAAATCCATTGAGAAAAAGGAGACGACATGAAATTCCCGAATACTATTTGGGAACACCCCTATATTTTGGATGCTTTTATTTCCATTAAAATACACAGATGTCGTAAGTATAATAAAAGAATCTTTTCAATTTCAAGTTTATTTTTGTACTCCTTTGAAGATGGTCGAAAGACCGAAACACGTGTCAGTATTCTGAATAAAAACATAAAAACTGTGTGAATTGAAAATAAAATTGTTATAATGTTTCACCTAGAGCCAACTTCAACTCCATTCATTTAACTCTACAAAAGTCACATATTTCTCAACTTTTCAAATTTTTTTTGGCGTACTTGATTAAAATCAAGTTAGCATATAATATAATATTAAATAAGATAAGATTAGATATGATGACGATAATATATGTTGTTTTATAGTTTCAGATAGGCAATTAAATGAGTTCCTTTTCTAATAATAAATTAAATCACCACATTAATCAAAAATTATCAGCTTTCAACAACATGATTTACAGACTAGTTATTATAACATTCCAATAAATCGAAAAAATGAGGAGTTTTTAAGTTAGTTTGTGGTGATTGACGAAAAGTTTACATAGAACTTCTCAAAAAAAGTATTTGAGAATAATTAAAAAGTTTCCTACGAAAACAGAATTACACTTCTGTTCAGAATTTCGATATTTTGCATGATGAAAAGGAAAGCTTTACTTTTGCTTTGTTAGAAGAAAAATAGACACAATAAAATCGGAATTTTACTCAATGAAATAACAGATGTTAACGTCGCTTTTAAGTATTATTTGTTGACCGAAATTCTTATTAAACCCTCATTTTAGAGTTACCATATATTTTATTTGAATAATATACCTGTAACAGTATAAAATGAATGTATTCCCGAAATAAATTTAGTTATTCAAATTGTCAAATTCTGACTATGCTTCTCTGATAGCCGAATATCTGCTTTATTTGTAAAAATTATGTAGAAATATGAATAATTTATTTAACCTATCGAATTTGCAATTTTAGAACATATTTGTCATTAAATTCCAGCTGCAGTATTTGTTGTAATAATAATCATTTCGTTGAGGTTTCTAATTTTTTTTTTAATTCTTAATGTGATATCACTCATTTGATAAAATATTTTTACGAATATAAAACGGAACTTAGAAAATAACAACGTTTTTACGTTATTCTACGGTTACGTAGTTAGACATAAAAATTGTTCAACAAAGTGGAATCTAGCTGTTGTTAAAGAAAAGCAATAATTTGTTTTTGGGCGAGGCAATCCATGTGTATTATACATGTTTTCTTCACTTGTGGATTCCATTATATCTTTTTAATATGCAGAAACAAAGATTTTGAAGACTTTGTGAATTGGAATGTATCTTTCTTTATAGAAAAGTGAAGATTTTGTTTTATTTTTGCTTCTATTAGTACTAACACTCAAAAAATTATTCATATATGAATCAAATGTTTACTCCACAGCTTAAATAATCGATTTTCACAACGAGTCGGCCATTTTGTTGTCAAAATTTTTCTATATCAATAAATTTGAATTCCAATTTAACAATTCCCATTCGAAAAACATTAATAAACTAGGGTGTGGCGTAGCAATAAATACATCAACCTTATAAAAACAAAATTGCAGCGCATCCTATTCGCCATTGGTCAACCATGGTGAGGGGTAGTGTTACGTCACGTCGGCCATTTTGGACAATCGCACTGAAATCGTTCAAACCCAGCCAGAATCGACATTTCGAATTTATAACCTAGAACCCGATTTTTGGAAAATTTCGAAAAAACTAGACATGCGCGGCAGAATTATATGTATATACATATATATGTATATATTCTGAATAAAAAGTTATATACTGAATTATAATAATCTGGATGGGGGGGTTGAATTTTGGGAGATTGATTATAGGAAAAGTATGAATAAACATGCACAGTTAAATGGCTGAAAATTCAGTTTGTACAAATTCTATTGCTAGGATTGTTTTACTGAAATCTGGTCTAATTTTCAACCATTTTCTTTGTTGTTTTAGACATCTAACTCACCCTTTATGTTTTCTGTGAGGAGTCTTGATTTCTGGGTAGATGTTGTCTATTTCGGTTGAAATGTCGAAGTTTGATCGGTTATGAGTCACAATTAGGAAATTTTTAACAATTTTCGCTAACAATTTTATACTTTCCAAAATAAGTCACGAATTTTTTTCTCGATTTTTTATTTTGTTTTAATTATTTTTTTTAATAATATACAAACTTTTCTAATAGGAAGTTTTTAAGGCCGACAATAAGGCACGTGAGTCGATATTTGGAAAAATATGTTTTCGTTTTAACTGAAAAATTTTTTCGATAAAGTTACACCTAAACTTCGAAATGAATAAATCTTTTTTATATATAAAGATCACAGACGTTTCAGTTAGTTCGAAATATTCTGAAATCAAGTTGTATTAAGTTTAACTGAGTTGTGTAAATTATATTAATTGCTTTGAAATCAATATCAAATCGTCAATTGTTGTTATTCTATTGTTAAGTAACTTAGCCCGTTATTTATTTGCCCTGTTTAAAAATATCTAAGTGTGTTTAAAGAAAAACCTGGAGGGAAGATTGCCCTTAGTATTATTATCAGTGTTCGAGGTTATTTAAAAGAATTGTTAACCGGCACTTTTAAAATATTGAGTCTGTTATGATGTTTTTTGCCCGATACAGTGTTTCAATATTTTAAAAATCCGTGTGTGGTGTGGTAAAAAATTTTTAGGATATGCCCTTTTTTAACAATAAGCCTCGCAAGAACTAAAGTATTGTACTTAAAACTTAGCTTTATTTTTCGGTAAAAAATTGTTGTTTTGGTCTATAGCTGCTGCGTTTGTATGTGCGTTTTTATCTAAGATTTTGTTGCCGAATTTGTTATCACGAATTCTTGATTTGTACTATAAGTTCCAATGGTTAATTTCTGGAAAAAAGAAAACAAATTAGATACTTTTGGACGGAAAGAAGAAGAAAACAAAGAAATTAGACAGTGTCCCAATATCAAGCTCAAAACGTGGGGGGTGGTAGTAAAACATGCATTCATTTCCAAAAATAAAACAAATCCGAAAGAGTTTACCAATGGTTATTTCACTTAACAAGCATGCGCTCCATATCTAAGAATGCACAACCAAACGAAAACTTAAGATGAAGAAGGGTGCAGTGCAGGATGCAAAACAAAAACCAAGAGATAAGTCGGGCGAAGCACACTTGATTTCTTGACAATTCCGCCACCGCACACACTGCTCAAAACGGCCATCATGCACTTAACATTTCAATTATTTTAGACTTACAGTGTTGATTTTGTTTAGTCTGATTTTTTTCGTAATTTAAAACTGTAGGTATAGGCTAGGTGAAAGGGGTATGTTGAAGGGATTTCAAACGCAGTTAGCTATGCACTGAACCTTTTCCCTGATTTTGCAAAGGCAGGGTTGGTAAATGGCCGACAAGTACATAGAAACGTACATAGGCCGCAGTACATAGATAGGACTTGCCTATCAGTTGATGGGGATGCAATTTTGAAATCGTTCTATACGTGCTGTCTCTGTTCAGAGCTTGGGTAGTAGGATGCAGTATTGAGCGCTACATCCGATAGCGGGGCGTGTTCTGTATGTAAAAATATTTTCAGGGATTTCTGCTGGTCATTTGGAATATTCAGTCATCATGAGAAATGCATTATTCTTCGAAGTTTTATCGAAAATACCGTGGCAACTGAAAATCTGTATATTTTCCCTTTTTAACGTGAACTAAACGTTCTGTTTTAAATTTTCATTCCATTCTATGTATTGACACAGAAATTCACTGAAAACATAATTCAACAGTGAAATTCAAATATGAAAACAGAATTATTCTGTAAAAAATCGACTTGGTTTCAATAAAAAAATTAGATCAAAAATGTCCTAGAAAACCTATGTTTCTATTTAAGAAGACCTACGATGCCCAAATATCGTACAACATTCCAAAATATATGGGAATCTTGAAATAAAATTGATACAAATTAAATAACATACCTACACTTTTTCTTATTAATTATAAATTATGCGCAAAAATGCCGCCCTGTATAAATTTAAAACTATAACATATTCACCAAATAGCGTATGAAATTCTCATCCCTAATCTGCAGTCCACTTTAAGAATGATAAATAAAATCTGCTGAGAAACCATATTATATACCTCCATTTATCGAGTGTTTTTTTAAAGTGATAGAACTTTAAATTGAAATAAAACACATTTAAAATAAGATTGAATTATATGATAATTGATAATTTTATGACATCTATGCTTTGAAAATATCTCTCTTAGCTCTGAGGAAACGCATTCGACCAATCCAATTTTGGACCACTTTTTCGAGTAATTCAGGCCTTATTTCATCAATAAAACGAGTTATGTTGGTTTCCAGAGCGTCTTTTGTTTCTGGTTTATCAGCATAAACCAATGACTTGACATAATCCCAAAGAAAATAATCCACTGGACTTATGTCCATAATCTTGGAGGCCTATTAATTGGACCATTTCTCGAAATAATGTTATCGCTAAATCTTTCTTTCAATAAATCAATTGTTACGGTAGCAGCATGAGGTGTAGCACCATCTTGTTAGAACCAAAACACTTCTGGATCGATACCATTCAAATTTTGAAACAAATAATCCTTGATCATCGATCTGTAACGAGCACCATTCACTGTAACCTTAGTTCCAGCATCGTTTTTAAAGAAATATGGACCGATCTGCCTCCAGCGTGTAAAGCGACCATACAGTGCATTTTGCAGGATGCAATAGAACCTGCAGAACTTCTTGAAGATTGTTTTCACTCCATATATGGCAATTTTGCTTGTTTACATCGCCGTTCAACCAGAACTGAACTTCACTAAACACAATTTTATGATAAAAAAGTGGATCAACTGGTACAAATGGACGACTATGTAAACCATAAATTTCACGAAGTGATGAAAGTTTGGCGAATAGAACCCTGATTTTGAAAATAAATTTCAACAATGTATAAACAATGTTGCGGCGTAAGTCTTTTCATGATAATTTGTCAATGCTTACTGAACATAAATGTCAAAACAACATTGCTTCTACCTTCTGTCAAATCACAGTTATCCCTATAGAAAGTTCTATCACTCTAAAAAAAACACCCGATATAAGATTCTGAAACTTGGAAGTCTCATACACTTTACGTTCAGGATAAATATTACATTATAAATGGAGGTAATTGATATGATTTCTTAGCAGTTTTTATTTATCATTCTAAAAGTAGAACGAAGATTATGGATGAGAGTTTCAAACGCTTTTCTCGAAAATGTTCTATATTTTAAAATTTATAAAGGGCATATTTCTGGGACATAATTTGTTATTCATAATAGTCAAATGAAACAGTTTACATTATCGACTATGTTATTTAATTTCTTTCAGTATCCTTTATCTTTATAGATTTCTCTATATTTTAAGTGTTGTATGATATTTGAAAATTTTATATCTACTCAGGGAAACAAAACTTTTCTAAAGAATGTTCAATTCATTTTAGAAGAATTAAATTATATAGATGTTCAACCGTGTAATTCTGTTTTAGATTTAAAATTGAATTTTATCCCTCATCAAGAATATATTCTTTGAATTCATTTCAATTAAACAATTATTGATTGTTGACTCTGAATTATACTTTCATTGCTGTTACTAAGGGATAATAAAAACACGAAAATATTCAAGAATTCACTTGAGAACATCTTCAGGACTGAATTTTTTCATAAATATAAATGAGCAAATTTGGAAATTTCCGAAGGATCCTGCATTTTTCGTCTTGAACGAGTAGGCTGGATTCATCGATGAAGGAAAGAGCTAGAACCTTGAAACTTTCAGGAAAGATTTGGGGGCTAAATATATCGGCTAGGTTTGTTGATGGCCAAAATTGATTCGATAGTTTCGCAGTTATTCATATTTGAAAATTTTCCATGTTTTTTTCAATATTTTCGAAATCTTAGATTAGAACGATTTGAAACATATTTCATATGTCAAATGTTAACAACTTTTGTAAAAAAAATTCCAGTGAAACTTTGATTCACAGAGGTACAGGATTTCAAAAGATTATTTTTTCAATCTCATCGCAACCAAGGAATAAGAATTGATATTTTCTATATCTGTTCACAGCGTAAAGACTTATCTAGCTAGAAACATCTCCAAAACAAACCGATTTTTTCCAGATGCATTCCATTGTTATGATTATTTGCAAACAAAGAAAACAAGCTTCATTGTTTTCATTAAAACATCCTGATAACAAAGGCTCAGTCCATTAAAATTAGAAATAATGTGTATGAATCAGCTTTTGCCTGGAAGAAATTATTATTTATGCTGTGTTTATGCTAGGTATATTTTCCTAGTTTCTGGGATCCGTCTGCGATATATCTGATGCTCAACTCGTAATTGCTACTTTATTGGAAAATAAAAATTCGCTGTATTATAGAAATTCTGAGTTTTGATTATAAAATTAAAACTTGTCCAGAAGAATATTTATTGTTTATTCTATGGCATTGTATACATAGATGTATACGAAAATGAATCCATCGCTGTAAAAAGCCAAAAAAGTCTACAGAAATGATAAAATACTCAATTCAAAATATAAGCAATTGAACGTATTTTCTACTTATTAATAATAACCAAATTGCTCCTATATTTAAAACCGAACCTAATAACAAGATTAAAACACATTTGAATGTACATTCTGTCAAGAAAGTACCGGGAATTATCGATTTAAATCTGGTGGGGCAATGAGGCAGGTAAAAATTTTTTTTCCTAGGTTGGTACCACTGTCCTTAATTACTATGCCAAGCTTGAGCGGGATCTGTCAACTAGTGTGTTTGCAACAGCTGATTAAGTCAGTCGATGTCAGAGTGCGTGCCGATTTTTACTATGGGTGATTACGTTGAGCAAAGAATTTGTTTAAAGTTTTGTGTTGCAAATGAATTTTCGTGTGCCGATGCATTGAAAATGTTGCAAAACGCCTTTGGTGATAATGCTCTATCGAAAACTCGTGCATATCAGTGGTACAGAGCCTTCAAGGACGGTCGTGAAGTGGTCGCCCATCGACGGCTTCGATCGAAGATAACGTCGATAAAATTAAGGAAAGGGAGCTGGAAAACCGTCGTACCAGCTTGAGAGAGATAGCACATGATCTTAAGATATCCCACGAGTCCGCACGTACGATTTTGATTGATAGTTTGGGCATGAGAAAGGTGGCCGCACGGCTCGTACCGAAAGACCTGAATTTTCTTCAAAAACGTCATCGCGAACAGGTTGCTTCAGACATGCTGGATCGCTGTAATTCCGATTCTAAATTCATGGAACGCATTATAACTGGTGATGAGACCTAGGTCTACGAGTACGATATGCAAACAAGCCAGAAATCATCGGAATGGGTGGCAAAAAATGAGCTGAAACCGAAAAAACCACGCCAAAGCCGCTCGAAAATGAAGGTGATGCTCATTGTTTTCTTCGATATCCGTGGCGTGGTACACTACGAATTCGTTCCAGAGGGTCAGACGGTAAACAAGGAGTATTACCTAGGCGTTATGAAACGTTTGCGTGAGCGTATCCGTAAGAAGCGGCCAAATTTGTGGGCGAACAACTCATGGATTTTGCATGACGATAACGCGCCTTCTCACCGAGCTACGATTGTGACTGCCTTTCTCGCCAAAAACTCAACAAACGTGCTTCAGCAACCACCGTATTCGCCGGATTTGGCTCCCTGCGACTTTTTTCTCTTCCCAAAACTAAAATTGCCCCTTCGTGGCATCCGTTTTGAGTCGATTGAAGCCATAAAACAAAATTCGGCGCGAGAGCTAAAGTCCATCCTGGAAAGCGCCTATAAAAAATGTTTCGATAATTGGAAGTGCCGTTCGCATAGATGTATTGGAGCAAATGGAGCCTATTTTGAAGGCGACCCAATAAACTTTGACGACTAAATGTAAAAATGTTGTTTTAATTGAAAATTACCGGTACTTTCTTGATAGAGTAGTAAGTGTTATACGAAATTACAGTTAAATATGTTTGTGTTTGGTTTAGAACATTCTCGAATAGTAAGTATTTAATCTTCTTATTATGTACATTTTAAAGATATAGGGTATCCGTAAAAATTTTGTAAAAATTTCAGAATTATTTCTATATCCATTTCAATGTATAATTGCTCAGAGTAAATATTGAAGAATGAAAAACACTGAACTGTTCTCTGAGGTAAATGATCGATCATTTTGGACATTTATTATCTTTGTTAATTTCAGTTTACCTTGTAGAATAAAGCTGAAATTTTCTGCCATCTTTATGAACGTAGAAAAATTATTCAATAAAAAAACTTTGCTTCGAACTATCACACAGGGTGATTAATAAATTTCGTGGTTCAATAAAGAAATTTTCACCAAACTCGTCAACTGGCTAGATCGAATTTCTATTCTACACGGCAATGTAATATCAATTCTTATGTCTTATAAGCAATCAAAGGCTTACACAACAATAATTTTACATTACTTTCCTTTAACATTCTAGATGTCATGAAGTCTCTTCAGCAGTTCATTTAAACAGACAGGCCATTTTGCATTTATATCTATACAGAATTATTATCCTGAATTATTGATCAGAAAATGAAAGTTATGACTCACTAATAATTTTTTATTAGCATGAAAAATTTTTTTGATAAGTAATAATTCTCTAATAACAAATTTGTAGGACTTATTCTGAATTTTCAATAAAAATCGATAGAAATATTCACGTGAATTGACGAATTGAATAATGCAGAGTAAATCTTCAAATATTGAACTTATATAATGTTACAGGCAAGTACACTGAAATTAATATTGTGTAATCCCTTTTTTTGTATAAAAATGTATTAGTCAGACTCTGTCAGATGCAGCCTTGTCATCACTTCAATTTTACGATAAATCATTTTATCCAAATTTGTATCGGGTGTTTTTTTTTAGAATGATAGAACTTTCGATAGGAATAACTGTAATTTGACGGAAGGAAGGAGCCATGTTTTATTCACCAAACTTATAGAGCACTTCGTGAAATTTATGATTTACATAATCGTCCATCAGAGCATCTTATTCGTCGAACTATCGATAGAATGCGGACAACATTTTCTCTACTCCATGCAACAACAATAACAACAAGACACAAAACTGTACGTACAGAAGAAAATATCGCTACTATAAGTCATAGTGTTAATGAATATCCAGATTTGTCTATTCGTCGACGTTCACAACAAGTTGGACTCCACCACATGGAAAATTTTGAGTGAAGATCTTGGTCTACACCCACACAAGTTCCAACTGGTTCAAGAACTAAAGCCACTTGACCCTAATAAGCGTCGTTTGTTTGCTGATTGGGCCCTAGAACAGCTTGAAGTTGATCCACTTTTATATCGTAAAATTGTGTTTAGTGATCAAGCTCATTTCTTGTTGAACGGCTATGTAAACAAGCAAAATTTCCGTATTTGGAGTGAAAACAATCCTCAAGAATTTCTGAAGGTTCCATTGCATCCTGTAAAATACACTGTATGGTGTGCTTCACACGCTGAAGGCATTATCGGTCCATATTTCTTTAAAAACGATGCTGAAGCTAATGTTACATTGAATGATGCTTGTTACAGATCGATGATGAATGATTATTTGTTTCAAAATTTGAATGCTATCGACCCAGAAGTGTTTTTGTTCCAACAAGATGGTGCTTCACCTCATGCTGCTAGCAAAACAATTGATTTATTGAACGAAAGATTTGGCGATTAATTGGCCTCCAAGATCATGCCACATAACTCCACTGGATTATTTTCTTTGGGGTTATGACAAGTTATTGGTTTATGCTGGTACACCAGAAACAATAAATGCTTTGGAAGACAACATAACTCGTGTTATTCATGAAATAAGGGCTGAATTACTCAAAAAAGTGATCAAAAATTGGTTTGGTCGAATGCGGTTCCTCAGAGCTAGTCGTGGTGGATATATGCCGGAAATTATTTTTAAAACATAAATGTCATAAAATTATCTATCAAAAAAAAAAAAATTTTGGCTTCAACCTTAATTTAAATGTGTTTTATTTCAATTTAAAGTTCTATCACTGTAAAAAAAACACCCAATACTTGGTTCTTCATTTGGTGTCTGTAATGCCTGTTAGTGTGGCAACTTCTGAGAGAATCTATTCAGCATTGAAGTGTTTGAAAACTTGGCTTAGATCCACTCTGAGCCAGCAGTGGCTGAAAGATTTAGCCTCATTGTATTGTATCATAGAGATTTTGAAATAAGTCCCTGATAATTTTAATTTAAAAAATTTTATTCAAATACCTTTAGTACTAAATTATTGTCTTATAAGCAGAACTAATATTTAATAGACGTTTAATATTGACACAATATATAATATCAAATGGAATTAATGACTCAACAAATATAAATTGTTAATTCAAATTAATAAATAAATATTTGAAGGAGACAAAATTTCGTTGCTGATCTTACAATTATGAAAACTAAATCCTTTTCAAAAATTCAAAACAAATAGAATATATAACCTAACAAATATAAATTTTGAATTCAAATTAATAGATAAATATTTGAAGGAGGCAAAATTTTGTTTCTGACCTTCAAAATTTTGTCTGCTTCAATTATTTATTTATTAATTTAAATTGACAATTTATTTTTGTTCGGTTATTTATTTAATTTGATATTAAAAATTTGAGTTTTGATTTAATACGTCTATTAAATATAAGCTATAATATTCTTATAAGATATTAATTTAACAAAATTTGAATATTAAAACAAATTGAAATATGTTTATCTTCTACAATTTTAATTTCAAAAAAATTTTTATTCAAAAAACTTTTAGAATTAAATTTATGTCTACATAAGCACTGCTTACATTTAATAGACGTATATAATCAAAACTCAATATATAATGTCAAATGGAATAAATAACCCAACAGATATACGAAAGTAATAAAAATTAATAAATAAATATTTAAAGGAGACAAAATTTTGTTTCTGGTCTTACCTTTAAGAACACCAATTGCCTTTTAAAAACATGAACACTTAAAGGACTTCTCAAGGAATATAATTTATTTGAAATATTTAATATATTTAAATATTCGAATAAATTATTTCAAAAATCTCTAAAAAATGTGCACTATATCTTCAAAAAACAAATATAATTCTAGACAATCCCGTCTTCAGTCCTCATTTAATTGGGTTATTTATTTCATTTGACATTATATATTGAGTTTTGATTATGTACGTCTATTAAATGTAAGCGGTGCTTGTGTAGTAAATTAAGTTAATTTGGTTTATCATTTCCTCAAATAAGAAACATTTCAGTTAGAACAAAAAATAATTGTTATTGAATCATTTCTTCTTTCTATAAGCATTTTTAGCGTTTGAAGGATAAAGGAAATTTTGAATTTCAAAGCAGTGAATAAATTAGGTAGAAGGTTAAGGAAATTGTTTGGTAGATACCTGTGTTCAGGCTATGTAGGTAGATTAACCCTTCAGACACCAACGTTACTTATTATAGAAACATTACTTTGTATTTTGGGTTGCGGTTGCCAGGAGATGAATATATCGTTACTATCGATTTATTTTCAAAATTTGAATTAAATGCAACAAGGTTTCAGATGTTCTTGGCGTTCAAAAATCTGAATTAATTGTACAAAATTTTTTGACAATTGAAAAGTTTGCTGGGCATTCCTGAGATGAGAAGGACAAAAAGAGTGTTTCGAAGATGTACGCTTGTTCCATTTTCCCTGAAAAGCTTCTTAAAGAAAGATAACATAAGATGAATAAAAATTGTGCATAGGTCTGTGTGTCGTTATTTTACATCTGAATGCTAAATTTAAACTATCCTGGACCGTTGCTCTGCTCACAAAATGTTTGTTTTTGTTTTAGATCTTCTAATCACGCTAACCTTATGAAATTTATCAGGAATTTGTTCGCTATGATTTTCCTTCTAAAACCAAAACTTCGAAGCAATCGGATTTGTATTTCGGAAAATATCAATAAAAATAAGTGAAAATTTTAAATGGGAATAACTACGAAAGTAATTCACTCACTGATTTCACTCAATAACGAAATCGATCGAGATATCTAGACCCAAAAGCTACTCCAAAAGTTTCAAGTCTCTATCTCTTTTAATTCGGAAGTTATATTTTTTAAGATAGCGCCCAGTGTGTAGTTTTTAACATGTTGGAAAAAATATGAAAAATAACCAACGTGAATAACTGAAAAACTATTGAAACCATTTTACTCATTAATGAAATCAACCGAGATATTTAGACTCCGTAACGTCCCTAAAAGTTACAAGTCCCTAGCATTTTCTGTTCGAAAATTAATGTGTTTACGGAAGGCCGTATTGGTACAGATATGTAGATGACTATCGTAGGCTTTAAAGGTATCAGTAGAGAAATTTTCTTTTTCTTCATTTTCTTCATTACATAAATGTATAGAGTTTACATTATAAGTATAAACTAAATTATTTATATTTTACCATAACTAGCGTCAATAGCCAACAAAATTTTTCTATTTTTGATAAACCTTCTCATACATATATTGTTTTTAATATAATTTATGGTGACAGGGCGTCCATCCACCATACCACTGCTTCCTTTAGGACTATTGTGCTTTACTCCCAATTTATATTTCCTCGATGAGGTCCAGTTCTTGGATAAAACCGATAATCTTATTTGGGGGTATTTTTTACAGTTCTCAGTGGGCTATAACAGCCTGACCAAACACCTCGAATTTGACGCGAGGCACTCTTAGAGGGTTGTTTCAGTATCCTCAAGACACAGCCTGCATTCATCACCTTCAGCCAGACCGATTGTGTGTAAATTCGTTTTCAGCCTGTCATAATCCCAACAAGTATTCTGAGTTTAGTTTTGTCCAGACCTAGCGCTAGGTCTGCCATATTTTGGTTCGTAGCCGTTCTAAGGAACGCCTTAGAAAGTTTCAGGCCTGGATAGCTCAGTCAGAAAGACTCTAGCCTAGAGTTCACTCTGCCTGTTATTGTCCGCCTAGCCACGTCATGTGGTATACCCGGGAATAGTTCCGGACCTACCAGAGACAGCGTGGTTCCAGCAAATGCCAGCCCATCTGCCTCTTCGTTACTCAAATAGTTTGAGTGGCAAGGTATCCAAACAAGAGTGATCCTGTTATATACCGAGCCTGTTTAGAACCGTGCGACAACTCCAGGCTGTGTTCGATGTACAACTGTTGGATTCTAGGGCTTTTAAAGCTGACTGATTATCGCTTAATATCTCGATTTTGTTGATAAAGATATAACAATTACCAAAAACTAGCTTCATCCAACTCAACACAAATTCTCAGCATATCATAGCATGTCACATAGATTACTAACAATTCCTCCATCTCTGAAAATTTTTAAAAATGAATTAAATTCAATCAAACACATAGCAACTAATAACCTTTATTCACCATCCATAATAGACAGTACGATTGCCAGAAAAAAGTATGAAAAAGCTATTTACGAAATATATTCTGAGTTGAAAACCGAAAAAACAATTATTCTTTCAGCTGCTATGGTAAAGCATCTATGAAAATAAAGAAGTTCCTCAAAAACATATACATTAACATATCCTTGACCACGTTTATTCAAGTTCGCTTTCTAACAGGATATTTGGTAAATGGAGGTATGTAGATAATAATAATAATTAATATAAGGCTGTATAACAGAATCACTCTTGTTTGGATACGCAGCCACTCAACTATTTGGGTAACGAAGAGGCTGATCGGCTGGCGTTTGCAGTAGCCTCTGGTAGCTCCGGAACCACTCCTAGCCACATGACATATCTAAGCGGACGATTAAAGGCAGAATTAATTCAAGACTACAGTCTTTCTGGCCTGAAACATTCGAAGGCGTTTCTTGAAACCGATGGGAATCAAAAAATGGCTGACCTAGCGCTAGGTCTGGACAGGTCCCTACAGGCTGAAAGCGCATTTGCACAAAATCGATCTGGCTGAAGACGATGAATGCAGGTTGTGCCTTGAGGACACTGAAACAGCCATACACATCGTTTCAGAGTGCCTAGCGGTGAGACGCATCAAATTCAAGGTCTTTGGTCAGGCTATTATAGCCCACTGCGATCTGAAAAAATTACCCCCGAACAAAATTATCGGTTTTATCCCAAAGCTAGATCTCGTCGAGGAAATATAAATCAGGGGTGAACCACAATAGTTCTCAAGGACGCCATGGTTCTCAAGTCGTCAAAATAGATAAGGAATAAAATTGGTCCGAGCACTGATTCCTAAGCTTATCTTGGATGATGGTTTCTGATGTTTTCTTTTGATTCCTTATGGGTTAAGTGCCGCTCATATGTGTAGATAATTCTATATGCCTATAAAGTGAAACATTTTATTCAATTCAATTTAAAATATTTTTAAGATTTAATTCGTAAAATTTCAGAGAATCTGTCCCAGATATTATAAAATATTGTCACGAGTTCATTTATATCTTGAAAATTTCATTTCTCTTTATTTTCCATCAGGATAGTTCCAAAACTAATCCTTGACCCCCCCAACTCCCTCCAACCTACCCCCAATCCGCCCATTTCAGAATAAATTTCAACAAACACGGTATATCAATTCAAAACAAACGAGAGAATCCATTTTAAATTAAAATACATAAATTGTGTACTGCAATACATTATTTCACTCTGAAAATCATTAATTCCTCCCCCCTCGACCTCACCGACCGGCACGCTTCGTCCAGCGTCCCCACAACAAAATTGCATTTTTGCTGGAAAAAAACAATCATACAGTGCTGCTGCGAGTTCGGATATTGTAAATCAATATGGGGACCAACAATGCAGCTGGGAGCGTATTCTGAAAATGCAGTCTGTCGGGGATGCAAAGAGATGGGGATGAAATGGAGGAGCGTGGAAAATATGGCGGATTCGCCGGACGTTCGGTGCATCCGCGATATTGGTGAATCCTGCGGATCACGTTGGAAATTGTTATCTCAATATTTTAATGTGTAGCAGGCCATCGTGAAGATATCGCATACTGCTCAATGTAAGACACCCCCCAATGGCTTTATACCTTGACGCACTGGGGGCAGTAGTTTCATCCCGGTGAAATGAAGAGTTAAGTCTTGATGCCTAAAGTAATGCCTCTTGCACCAGTCACTGGACCCTTGTGGTGGAATATCGACCGAATGGGGCCCAATTGTCACCGTAAAGGTTGAATTGAGGTCTGAGTCGCGTTGATCAACTCAGTGATAAGGGAGTCCATCGTAGCACAGGGCCTCTCCCTTAAAACTAACGCACTATACCCTATGGTAGATCTCCAGATTTTTCTGTCCAATAGCCGAGTGCGTTATGAGGCATACTGCGTAACCTCAGGAGGATGGAGGCCCTCGGGAAGTATTCGTATGACCTAGCCACCCAATTGCTGTCGGAGTCGAGGGGCAGTGGTTGAAAGTTCTCATACTGGACTAGGAGGGTATTCCTTCTATCTATTCGCAGACATACATGTTCAGGATATCTCGAGAAATGCTTCAGGGTTTAGCGGGACTTGACAGTTCGACTGGCCTCGTCCTGAACCCGGATCGATTGCGAGACGTTTCTGGGATTTGTGGATCTCGACGATACGGCTAGTCCGTTAGTGCTTGAAGCCACGATCAACTGAAAGAGTTCACAAAGGTTCGTGGGTCTTGACCTATAGGCCAGATTGACGGTGCTTGTACCAGGTTCAATTGAGGCATCAATCTTGAGACTATCTTGGTTCACGGAACTGCGATCGGATGGATAGATAAGAAGCCCCTTCGGTGTGTGATTTGGTCCCAAACATCTCGTGCAGAGTCAGTAGAGGTTGGATGGAGTTTCGCTGCTACCAGTTATACGGTTGTAGGTTTTCGAAATGAAACTCAAACTGGTGGGTTCAAATTTTCGGAGTGGTTCTCGCGTGACGATAATGCGTAACCCTAATCACACTTTCTGCCTCTTAGGATAGACTGTGGAAACTGCTAACTAGTCACTTGGTGAAAGAGCTAGGCTCACATGCCAATACACTAAATGGTAGAATTCACGTGGTCAATGCAAGAAGAAAATTAGAAAAAAATTCTGAAACCTCTACAAATTTAATCTGAAAAATCTCTTAATTTCACTTTTGAATGAATTTAAATGTCTTAGAAATACTGCTTTTTGTTGACATATAGAATTAAAAACAAAGTCAACCGATACAGAATCAAAACAAACTAACAGGTGAGACGTTTGAAATTTGTATTTTTTATTGGCTATAAATGAAAAACTGATGAATAGTTTTTATAAGTTATGAGTTTAGAAAGGTTGAACCTTAATATTTACCTATGAAAAAAACATCTGTCAAATGATCAACTTGGTTGGCCATACAGTACCCCATCCAAGCAACCCAATTTTTCAGTACATTGTCGAATGTTTGAGGCTCAATCTCATGAATCGCAACTTCGATTTCTTGTTTCAAGACATCAATCGTTTCTGGATGGTTAGCGTAACACTTATCTAAAACTAATCTGTACAAAAAGTAGTCGTCCGAAGTGAAAATAGGCTTCATGGCTAAAGATGATGTTTGTGGGAAAATACTCATATACATCTACAAAATATTATAGAAAACTTTTTGAGGGACAGAAGCATGAGGGTTAAAATCTGCCCGCCATTTCTCTGCATCGTTGTCTTCCCAACAAGGTGTGGCGCAGGGTTCTCCACTGTCATCATCTCTATATAATATTTTTCAGGTCACATCTTCTTACTTTCTGGTGATTAATTTGTGAAAATTCCTGTGTGATCAGTTGGAATACTAATTATGTCTATACATCTATTTTTTCCCTTCCTTTCATAATAGTAGTCGTTTATTTTTTGTTTGGCATATATTTATTTTTGTAGTATTAGATTCAATACAAATTTATATTATGATGTTCATTTTGGATTTGGAATTGTGATGCATGCATAGGTTGTTTTACTTTTCTTTTACTGTACAATAGGAAGGTCGTTGGAGTTAAGTGTAAGAGTAGTCATTCGACTAAACTTAGCTCCAGCTGCTTTTCTTGATAGTTGAAATTGTATTGTATTGGGTTTTTTTTTCTTTGGTCAATAAAGTCACTTTATTATTATTTACGCACACGATATCTACAGGGTAACAGAGAAACTGAAAAGTTACATCCTTCAATACGCTGATGACCAGCGCTTATAACACAAAGCAAGAATATGAAGGACGCAATGGGGGAACGAAAAAGTCTATGTGAACAAAATCATGACATGGATGAAAAAATGGATAGTTTTGCCAAACCCTGATAAATTTACCGTGAGAGCATTTCATTTCTATTTAATTTTCAACGTGAATTTCTAACAGATTTGGATAAGAGGTTCTCCACTTTGGAAAGCTTTTGATATTTACCAGTTTTGTTCGAGTGTAAATCAACCCATTCCGTTGATGTCAAATATTAAACTAACTCTCTGTCAAAACACGAATGATATAAAAGTTTCCAGACTCGAAATAACCACTTCTTCAAAATGCACACTCCAGATGGATCACCCCTACATTTATTTTGATATGTGCTTTTCTGTGTTGAGATTTTAATATGGGGTTTTTAGAGTGCCGATAGGGATAACTGTGATTTGACAGAAGGTAGAAGCCATGTTGCTTTGACATTTCTGTTCAGTAAGCACTGACAAATTATCTTGGAAAGACTCACGCCGCAACAACGTTAATAAATTGTTGAAATTTATTTTCAAAATCAATGTTCTATTCGCCAAACTTATAGAGCACTTCGTGAAATTTATCGTTTACATAATCAGAGCAGCTTATTCGTCGAACTCTCGATAGATTTCGGACAACATTTTCTCTACTCGATGCAAAAACAAAAACAAGACAAAGAAGTGTGCGTAGAGAAGAAAATATCGCTGCTGTAAGTCATAGTGTTAATGATGATCCAGATTTGTCTATTCATCGACGTTCACAATAAGTAGGACTCTGTGCATCCACCACATGGAAAATTTTGCGTAAAGATCTTGTTTTACAACCATTCAAGATCAACTGGTTCAAGAACTAAAGCCACTTGACCATAATAAGCGTCGTTTATTTGCTGATTGGACCCTAGAGCAGCTTGAAGTTGATCCACTTTTTACCGTAAAATTGTGTTTAGTGATGAAGCTCATTTCTAGTTGAACGGCTATGTAAACAAGCAAAATTGTCGTATATGGAGTGAAAACAATCCTCAAGAAGTTCTGCAGGTTCCATTGCATCCTGAAAAATTCACTTAACACGCTGGAGGCATCATCGGTCCATATTTCTTTAAAAACGATGCTGGAGCTAATGTTACAGTGAATGGTGCTCGTTACAGATCTATGATCAATGATCATTTGTTTCAAAATTTGAATCGACTCATTCGACCCAGAAGTGTTTTGGTTCCAACAAGATGGTGCTACACTTCATTTTGATACCGTAACAAATGATTTAATGAAGGAAAGATTTGGCGATAACATTATTTCGAGAAATTGTCCAATTAATTGGCCTACAAGATCATGCGACATAACTCCACTGGATTATTTTCCTTGGGGTTCTCGAATCATTGGTTTATGCTGATAAACCAGAAACAATAGACGCTTTGGAAGCCAACATAACTCGTGTTAAGGCCTGAATTACTCGAAAAAGTGGTCCAGAATTGGTCTGGTCGAATGCGGTTCCTCAGAGCTAGTCGTGGTGGACATATGCCGGAAATTATTTTTAGAACAGAAATTTCATAAAATTATCTTTCAGATGAAAATAAAATTTGGCTTCAATCTTAATTTAAATGTATTTTATTTCAATTTAAAGTTCTATCACTGTAAAAAAATACACCCGATAGATGAATAACAACATTTTCAGACTTCAGAAATCATTTTGTATCACAGGGGACAAAAATTCTTGGACTTATTAATTGACCTCAATCCACAATTGAGAATTTGATACGTTACCATCGTGTACTACTCTGTCAAGAAAGTACCGGGAATTTTCAATTAAAACAACATTTTCACATTTAATCGTCAAAATTTATTGGGTCGCCTTCAAAATAGGCTCCATTTGCTCCAATACATCTATGCCAACGGCACTTCCAATTATCGAAACATTTTTTATAGGCGCTTTCCGGGATGGACTTTAGCTCTCGCGCCGAATTTTGTTTTATGGCTTCAATCGACTCAGAACGGGTGCCACGAAGGGGCAATTTTAGTTTTGGGAAGAGGAAAAAGTCGCAGGGAGCCAAATCCGGCGAATACGGTGGTTGCTGAAGCACGTTTGTTGCGTTTTTGGCGAGAAAGTCAGTCACAATCGTAGCTCGGTGAGAAGGCGCGTTATCGTCATGCAAAATCCATGAGTTGTTCGCCCACAAATTTGGCCGCTTCTTACGGATACGCTCACGCAAACGTTTCATAACGCCTACGTAATACTCCTTGTTTACCGTCTGACCCTCTGGAACGAATTCGTAGTGCACCACGCCACGGATATCGAAGAAAACAATGAGCATCACCTTCATTTTCGAGCGGCTTTGGCGTGGTTTTTTCGGTTTCGGCTCATTTTTGCCACCCATTCCGATGATTTCTGGCTTGTTTGCATATCGTACTCGTAGACCCAGGTCTCATCACCAGTTATAATGCGTTACATGAATGTAGAATCGGAATTACAGCGATCCAGCATGTCTGAAGCAACCTGTTCGCGATGACGTTTTTGAAGAAAATTCGGGTCTTTCGGTACGAGTCGTGCGGCCACCTTTCTCATGCCCAAAATATCAATCAAAATCGTACGTGCGGACTCGTGGGATATCTTAAGATCATGTGCTATCTCTCTCAAGCTGGTACGACGGTTTTCCAGCACCCTTTCCTTAATTTTATCGACGTTATCTTCGATCGAAGCCGTCGATGGGCGACCACTTCACGACCGTCCTTGAAGGCTCTGTACCACTGATATGCACGAGTTTTCGATAGAGCATTGTCACCAAAGGCCTTTTGCAACATTTTCAATGCATCGGCACACGAAAATTCATTTGCAACACAAAACTTTAAACAAATTCTTTGCTCAACGTAATCACCCATAGTAAAAATCGGCACGCACTCTGACATCGACTGACTTAATCAGCTGTTGCAAACACACTAGTTGACAGATCCCGCTCAAGCATAGTAATCAAGGACAGTGGTACCAACCTAGGAAAAAAAATTTTTACCTGCCTCATTGCCCCGCCAGATTTAAATCGATAATTCCCGGTACTTTCTTGACAGAATGTATATACGTACTATGTACGAACCTGCTCTCTACATGCACATAGGTGCGATGAATTTCGAATTTCACATTCATTCCATTGCTGTCAGAGAAACACATCCGCCATAGCCGGAAAATATGAATATAACAGTTGAAAAATCCCAATCGAAAACGCGTTGAAAATTCTTTTTCATTATTTCTGTGCATGGTGGATGGAAACGGAAGGATTAAACACGAACAGTCCAATGGGGTTATTTCGAGATAGTTTTCATTAATTAATAGAAAAACGGGATGATCTGAATCAATTTCCGGTTACAAGAGGCAGCAGATATAGCTATTCGAGTTTGTTCGAGTGGATTTGATAGTCTGCTTTGATGAACACTCAGAATGCTTTAGAGTTGTTATGACTATAAAAAATTTTAGTCATCTATTTTATATTGAAATCTGGAACAGTTTTTGAGTGTTTCATACAATGAAAAAAATTATAAAACCAGTGGTCACATCAAGAAAAAAAACTCGTTCCTATATTATATAATGGTTCAATAATCTACATTGATTTTTTTATAATCACCAGCAATTAAAGTCATTTGGATATTCAATAGTAAGTCAATCTGAAATTATCGTTTAACTGATGTTTAACATACCAAAGAACTTCATTTATAGATAAATATATGAATCTTCAGATTTCACTGAAGCATTTTTTTATTGAACACATTTTATTGTTACAGCGGATGTAACTGATTTTTTTTAATATCTCAATATTTTTTATCGTTCTCTGTTCACTCAAACTAAATATTGCCTAAAAATTCAAATTGTTTCTCTGCATTTATTGTATTAAATTTTCCTTCTGCCATATACTGAAAGAACAAAAATTTTACTTGACATATTCTGGGAATCTATGGAATGGTTTGCTTATTAACAAACTTGATCTTTTCATTTAATTTAAAAATCCATTCTGCAAATTCAAAGTTATAATCTATTTCTTCAGTAACTCATCTTACTTCATCTGTAAATTTGATGTAATCATTTGAGACCCTTTGCAGCTAAAAATTTTGAAATTTCTTATATCTGAACGAAATTTTTCCACGCCAAAAAGGTGCGCATGTAAATAAAAATTTTATAGCAATACATTTGTTTTTCTTCAGTAATATTTCGCCACAATACAACAATAGAATACACATGGATATGATTCAAAAGCATTTATCTTTACGTTGATTTTTCTGAAAACTATTTCTGTTTCAGAAAAATAGGAGTAAACTCAAAAATAACATTTATTTTCATTTGTCACATTATATATAATATTGTAATATATTTAAGTAAAATTTCCACAAATTTATTATGAATTTTTCATTATTTTATTTTATTCAACAAGTGTCTTGAAGATGATGATTTTTTTCCTTTTAACAAGAATAAGCAATTACAGTTTTCATGAAAAAAGTTACAGTTTCGTACAATTTGTAAATATTGGCTAAACTCGATATGTATGTTTATGTATAAACCTGCATATGTTGAGTTAGTACATTTGTATTTATCCGTTTTTATGTTGTAAAACTTTTTCTTCCTAAACATTGAAAATGTTTTTATATTAATTATATACATTAGGATATTATTTTCATATTTCAATGAATAATTTTCAATATATATTGTAGACCTTACAAGATATAATGTTTAATATTAAGTTATAAAAAAATTCATCAAAATAAAAATAATAAAACTAAAATAGATAAGTTTCGATTATTAGGTATGTATCAACTCAATTGCTATGATTGATCAAAAATCTATATTCAGAAATTTTCAAAACCATCTACTCGAAAGCAAAGAAGTTTTGTTGAAAATAAGAAACTCACATCATGCGAAACAGCTTTTAGAAAATAATTTTGATATTTAACATGTTGAAAACAAGGGTCTCAAAAAATTGAATTTATGAGCAATATATGAAATAAGTGTAAAGCCAATAACATCCTTTTAAACAACCATTATTACTTATAGATTAGTCTGAAATATGATTCTGAGTGGAACACTCTGTTATAAACCATTTAAAATAACACCTGTACACTTTTTTCAAAAAATATGCTCGACGGACTCCTTCAAGATGAACGAAACGTACATTAGTATTATCAAAATAAAGTAGAAATAGAAACATATGTTTCATTAATGAATCAAATTTAATATATTGCCTAAAAATTCAAATCGTTACTATGCGTTTAACTGTTTTTCTCGCGTATACTGAAAGAACAACATTTCCGTTTGGCACATTCTCGGAATCCATGGAAATAGCTTATATTTATTAACGAACATGAGCTCAAGAACTATTCTGCAGATGTAGAGTATTTAATCAGTTTGTTTAGAAACTTATCGTACTTAAAACATACAGCCAGACAAAACATGGACATAAGATCTTTATCAACAGATTTAATGTAATGATTTGAGATACTTTCCGGATTAAAATTAAAGAAATTCATATATTGGAACGAAATTTTTGCAAGTAGGTACGCATAAAAATAAAATTTTCACAGAAGTACATTATTTTTCATTAAATTTCACCGTAACATAACAACATAATTCTTATTTATTTTATTGACAAGCCTTTCTCTTTACGTTGATTTTTTCTGAATATATTTCATTTTTTGAATAATAATCATAAATGAAATAAAATAATTGAACAAGTATTTAATGTTCTGTTTCTACTGAATAGATTTTTTTAATTAAATAGAATAATAAAGAATAATTCCTACAAATTCATTATAAAATCCTTATTATTTCATGCAATTTAATAAGTTCTTTGAAGATGATGATTATTCTACTTTCAACGAGAATAAACAATTAAATTCTTTATGAAAAAAGAATCGGTTCTATACCGTTTTGAAATCTTGACTGAACAGGACACCTTTTCGAAACAAATGTGATCAGTAATACATACTTTCGTGTATTACAGTTCAAATATCGAAGAATCCAAATTTTTCAAAATCTCAATTGAAATAGTATGGAGATTTTTGTTGATCTGAAAGCGACTCCCGTAAGAATTGTCTGTGATTTTCTTCGAGATGACCTGAGAATATTCTTATAATGAAAACTGCTGAAAAATGTGCTGACTATAAAGTTCACTCACTGTCTGTCATTAATTGTCTCCCATGAAAGATCGCGGGGACAAAAGAGAGAATCGACTATCGATTTAAAATTAAGCTTTTGTTCCAAAGCCGACCAGGAATATAAAAATAACAATGGGCAGAGGAAACCTATCTTTCTGGTGACGGATTTTCTTTGGAATCGATTGACCTTTCAGGACAGAATTCGTTTCGTTCTAGGGTTTCCTTTCAGGGGAAAATGGCTCTTTTAGTAATGAAATATTTTTTTACAAATTGAATGAATTTTCTGTCAAGGACAGTAGGCTTTATCAATTATAACTGAATTAGAAGACTTCTAAGATAATAAAAGGAAACATTGAATTTAAATACAATTTTTATTTCATTCTAATATCAAATGGAAAAATTCTTCAGAAACAGTTATCGTCAGATCTCCCTTGTTGAATATTTTTACTTAGCGAGATATTTTCGATAATTGACCCCAATATATTTGATGGTTATTTGTATCTCTTTTTCGCATATTTTTCACATCTATATTTCCTAAAATTGATGGTTATTTGTGTTCCTATTTTTGCTTGAAGCAAGTTCAAAATTTAAACGTGAAGAAGCGATAGGAATGGCGAAACAATTGTTGTTATTTAATAAATTATGGAAACATTCTTTATTATTTTATTTAATTAAAATAAATTTCCATCAGTAACTTTCCAAAGTTAATTTCAAGCTTGATTGGAGAGAAGAAATTTGTGATTGGACAAAGTACTTCTGTAAGGTCGTTGAAAATTTTATTTATTCAATAAAAGGATGAATCTTAATTTAAAGTAAAAACTTTACAATTTTTATATGATCATAATGGTTGAAGCATGAAAAATATTAATTTTTTATAATTTTTCTGAAAGATTCATCTGGAAATTCATTCGTGCATATGGGGTATCTTAAAAATGATTGGGTGGAGTAGTCCATTTCCTTGTTTTAATTGCCGAATTTTGCGTATTCTTGAATACCTCTATCGATTTCAGGATGTGTAGGTTTTTGCCTTCCGCTTCGTGATGTATTTTGAGGTTTTCTAATTCTGGGAAGACATTATCTGTTTCGAAGAAATATTCTGCGCAATTAGTTATCATTTCTTTTATTTATATTCTTTCTATGAAGATCTTCCAATTTGTACTAGGTATTTTCAGGAAATTATAAGAATTGTTTGCTTAATACTCAACATATAATTACATACATTTTAGTAAGAAAATATATTGAAACTCTTAAGTTATGCGAAAAGTTTGAAAAAAACTCATGCAGAGACAACACAGAACTGTTTTGAAGTATTATTTAAATATTTTAATATTAGCCTACATATTTAATTTCAAAAAATTATCTTTAATTGTTATAACAGGAATTAAATTAAATTAATAATAACCAATAATATTGAATATTCTAAGTAAGATAGTTTTTTGATAAAATTCTTAAGATTATGCTAAACATTTTTGAAAGATATCTGTTTTCATAAGATTGATGAGCAGAAACAAAATTTTGTCTACTCAAAATATTTAATTTATAGGATTTTGGTTAACAATTTTTATTTATTGGATTTTGTTATATCATTTGGATGTCTTATAATGATGTTTATTTTATATGTCGTTTGATATAAGTAGTACCTATATGACATTAATTTAATTTAATTTCCGAAGTTATAATTATTAAATATAATTTTTTGAAATTAAATATGTAGAAGGCTAATATTAAAATATTTAAATAATTTTATATACCTTGTATCAAGTATAAACCTCTATTTATTTTATTTTGTTTTGAAGTAGGTTGAAACTGAAACACTCTGACATCTTGAAATTGAATTAAAATATATTGATAAAAACACCAATATCATTTAAGTTGAAATCACAAAAAATAGAATTAAAATCACCGACTATCATCTCACTAAGAGGTGGAATTCATCCAAACGGAAGAAATACAGTGGAAAACCCGTCAGAAGATTGAAAAAGAATGATCTAATTATTTTTTCTCGCTTCCTGATAAAGTGTCTGTCAAGAACGACACCCCAAGTTAATGTAATCGTGTCCCTCATCTTTGGTAGCGGACCACTATCCTTCCACCGTCGTAGAATTTGAATCAGTTTGGAATCTCGCTCTTGAAATGATAGCTTGAATAATCGTTTCACTCTTAGCTTGGAATTCTTTGCCAATTATAATATTCTATATTATTTAGAAATTTAAATATACCACATAGAAAATAATTCTCGAAAAAAATAGAGAAAAGCTCTGACGTGAAGTAAGGATCACTGATGGGCGCTTGTTCATATTACCCACGATCTTCACGAAATTTTGTTTTAATCTTTTAATCATATAATCTTCAAGACATTTTGCACAGACTTGCGCGTAAGTGCTATCAAAGAATTTGTTTTAATCTTTTAATCATACGAACCTCACGAAATTCTGCCTTCAAATATCAAATTTTACATGGATTAGATCCGTAAGACCTTTAAAAACTTTGGAGATTCCTTCCGCACATAGAAGACATTTACCGATAACGAACGACCAGTCAAAATTTGATTTGTTTTCATTATTTTTATCTGTGAAGGATTAAGTCAATATCTCTCAACCCTCCCCTTAATTTAATTTGTTAAGTATAAATTGTGTTGAAATATATTAAATGTCAACATCATGAATAAATAGAGAGACTTAAGCTAAGTGTTTTCTTTACATTGTTCATTCAAGAATGCTTCATCTGTGAGGAATCAATTTCGTTTTTTTTTAGTTCATATGAATCAAATATAACTAGTATTACAGAAAATAGCTGGTATTAATTCTCTGGAACCTCTACAGATTTAAATCTAAATAAATCTCATGAAAGCATTTAGAATTAAATTTTCAAAAAACATATCCCAGATGTCTATCCTTTTATAGACATGTAGACCTGATAAAGAATTTAAGGAAATGTAAAATAATTACCAAATTACTTAGACATCACCTTATACAGACATTTTCGATTGGACGTTGAAGAATCACAAGCTCCACCACGAAAATATGTTCAACATATAAATCAAAAAAAATCTTTTTTTATCTTCCCTTTTTAAGAATATATAGCACATTCTCCAGATAAAGAATCTGATAAATTCGGACCCAAACCTCTTCAGTAAAGAGTTATTTGAATAAACAAAATAATCATTAAAAACATATGAAATACCTTTTTTCATCAGGCATTTCTGCAACAACTAACCAAATTCTGGATAAGCATGGCCTATACGAAAATTGGGTTATAATATATCGAGTCCTTTTTTTAAAGTGATAGAAATTTAAATTGAAATAAAAACACATTTGAATTAAGATTGAAGCCAAATTTTTTTGTATTTGAATGATAATTTTATGACATTTATGCTTTAAAAATAATTTCCGGCATATGTCCACCACGACTAGCTCTGAGGGACCGTATTCGACCAGACCAATTTTGGACCACTTTTTCGAGTAATTCAGGCCGTATTTAATCAATAATACGAGTTATGTTGGCTTCCGAAGCGTCTATTGTTTCTGGTTTATCAGCATAAACCAACAACTTGACATAACCCCAAAGAAAATAATCCAGTGGAGTTATGTAGCATGATCTTGGAGGCCAATTAATTGGACCAATTCTCGAAATAATGTTATCGCCAAATCTTTCTTTCAATAAATCAATTGTGACGGTAGCAGCATGAGGTCTAGCACCATATTGTTGGAACCAAAACACTTCTGGGTCGATACTATTTAAACAAATAATCATTGATCATCGATCTATAACGAGCACCGTTCACTGTAACATTAGCTCGAGCATTGTTTTTAAAGAAATATGCACCGATGATGCCTCCAGCGTGTAAAGCACACCATACAATGCATTTTTCAGGATGCAGAACTTCTTGAGGTTTGTTTTCACTCCATATACGGCAATTTTTCTTGTTCAAATAGCCAATCAACCAGAAATGAGCTTCATCACTAAACTCAATTTAACGATAAAAAAGTGGATCAACTTCAAGCTGTTCTAGGGTCCAATCAGCAAACAAACGACGCTTATTATGGTCAAGTGGCTTTACTTCTTGAACCAGTTGGATCTTGTATGGGTGTAGATCAAGATATTTACGCAAAATTTTCCATGTGTTGTGAACTTCCAACGTCCAACTTGTCGACGTCCAACGTCGACGAATAGACAAATCTGGATCATCATTAACACTATAACTTACAGCAGTGATATTTTCTTCTGTACATACAGTTCTTTGTCTTGTTGTTGCTTCGAGTAGAGAAAATGTTGTCCGAAATCTATATATAGTTCGACGAATAAGCTGTTCCGATAGACGAATATGTGAACCATAAATTTCACGAAGTGCTCTACAACCTTGTCGAATAGAACACTGATTTTGAAAATAAATTTCAACAATTTGTAAACGTTGTTGTGGCGTGAGTCTTTCCATGATAATTTGTCAAAGCTTATTGAACAGAAATGTCAAAACAACATGGCTTCTACCTTCTGTTAAATCATAGTTACCCCTTTGGAAAGTTCTAACACTCTAAAAAAAAAACCCGAAACAATGAAAGAAGATACGACTTTGACTCAGCATCTTTCAATTGTTATTTCACTCATGGTTCACTATGTTTGTTGATAGGATGTAAATAATTAATTGTAGAATATTCTGGTGAAAAATCTAAATTTGGAAGCAGACAATCCACATAGTCCTTACTTATTCCTTGAGGAGTTTTGTTGGGAAATAATAAACCAAAATCACTGCGCTGAAGCCGCTTCGTTGTAATGGGGGAAACTTCCCAAGTGGTTTAAACGGAAGGGTATTTCTTTAAAAGGCTTTTTTCCCCCGTTTCATTTTTCTTCCACCCCAAAACGGTCCTGCCACGTTTCTCGGGAAAGACCGTTTTTCATTTCGTTGAATTAATTCTGCATTTTGAAATTTGCATTTTCTTGATTAGTTATCGATTCATTTCTGATAATGTCCGCAGAGTAGCTGATGGAGAATGGAAAGATATCTGCCTTTCGTTTTTTTTTCCATTTTATGCTAATTATAAAATATCTACAATAAATAGGGACTTTCAGCGGCCTTTTCTGGGCTGAACTGTTTGTTTAATGTTCCGAAATGTCTTTTTAGTCAGATACAAGGAGTCTGTTTTATTTCTCCATCAAAAATATTTTAGTATTTAACTTTACCCTTAGGAATAACCTGATCCGATGTCTGAGTATAATATCGGGTGTTTTTTTTTAGAGTGATAGACCTTTAAATTGAAATAAAACACATTTAAATTAAGATTGAAGCCAAATTCTTTTTAATTTGAAAGATAATTTCATGACATTTATGTTTTGAAAACAATTTCAGGCATATGTCCACCACGACTAGCTCTGAGAAACCGCATTCGACCATACCAATTTTCGACCCCTTTTTCGAGTAATTCAGGGCTTATTTCATCAATAACACGAGTTATGTTGGCTTCCAAAGCGTCTATTGTTTCTGGTTTATCAGCATAAGCCAATGACTTGACATAACCCTAAAGAAAATAATCCAGTGGAGTTATGTCGCATGATTTTGGATGCCAATTAATTGGACCATTTCTCGAAATAATGGTATCGCCAAATTTCGCACCATCTTGTTGGAACCTAAACACTTCTGGGTGGATATCATTCAAATTTTGAAACAAATAATCATTGATCATCAATCGGCAACGAGCATCATTCACTGTAGCATTAGCTCTAGTATCGTTTTTAAAGAAATATGGACCAATGATGCCTCCAGAGTGTAAAGCACACCATACAGTGCATTTTTCAGGATGATATTGAGCCTGCAGAACTTCTTGAGGATTGTTTTCACTCCATATATGGCAACTTTGCTTGTTTACATAGCCGTTCAACCAGAAATGAGCTTCATCACTAAACACAATTTTACGATGAAAAATTGGATCAACTTCCAGCTATTCTAGGGCCCAATCAGCAAACAAACGACGCTTATTATGGTCCAGTGGCTTTATTTCTTGAACCAGTTGGATCTTGTATGGGTGTAGACCAAGATCTTTACTCAAAGTTTTCCATGTGGTGGATGCACAGAATCCAACTTGTTGTCAACGTCGACGAATATACAAATCTGGATCATCATTAACGCTATGATTTACAGCAGCGATATTTTCTTCTGTACGTACAGTTCTTTGTCTTGTTGCTGTTGTTGCATCGAGTAGAGAAAATGTTGTTCGAAATCTTTCGATGGTTCGACGAATAAGCTGCTCTGGTGGACGATTATGTAAACCATAAATTTCACGAAATGCTCTATAAGTGTGGCGAATAGAACACTGATTTTGAAAATAAGTTTCAACAATTTGTTAACGTTTTTGCGGCGTGAGTCTTTCCATGATAATTTGTCAATGCTTAGCGAAGGGAAATGTCAAAACAACATGGCTTCTACCTTCTGTCAAATCAGAGTTATCCCTATTGAAAGTTCTATCACTCTAAAAAAACACCCGATAGTTTGGGTAAAAAGAAATCTTTTATGGGATTCTCAGGTTTACTACCCTTGAACTGTTTCACGTACTCTGGAACTCTCTCTCAATAAAAGAAATCTATTATTTTTTCGATAGATGGCTGTACCGATCGATATCTCGTAAAGTATCGATCAAACAATTTCAGATTAATGCTCCTTGTCAAGGTGACCTTTTAAACTGGAAAAACTCTCTTTCTGTTTTTTGTTTAGTCCATTAAGTTCAGAGTTACAGGGTGCTAAAAATTGAAGGCAACAAAGAGAAAACACATAGACCATATAGTCCGGACCTGGTACCAAGCGATTACTACTTTTTACTCGCATGTAAATCTTTCTGAGTCATAACAAATTAGCAGAAAATTGTGAAAATCGATTACTAGAGTTTTTTGCCAATAAGGATCAAGACTTCTGTGAGGAAGGCATTATGAAGCTACTTTTAAAATGGCAGAAAATTATGGAACAAAACGGTGCATATTTGACCCAAATCAATCGGACAATCCAAAACTTAATATGAGTAATTTCCAAACTTTCATATAAACCTTATCATTTGCTTTTATTTTGGTGTGAAATTTCGGTTTTATCGAAGTCCATGAAATCATTTTTATTTTGTAATATGCTGAAGAATCAGATGTTCTTTTATTATGTAATATAGATTTTGTATCTTCTTCTACTCTTATATTTATGGATCATTCTGCATATTACACAATTCAAACACAACGGTCCATAAAAATAAGAGTACTATTAAGTATTTTAAGTATAAATTCCACTGTTAATTTTATTCGCCTCAGTTTTGGAATTGAAGTATATATTGAAAATTTACTTCGAAGTATTTTTTTTTAAATATAACAGTTGATAGCTGAAGTAATTCTATGAAACTTCTGGAGAGTAGAGTAGAGGTTTTGGAGAATTAATCCACTATTATTATCTGTAATATTTCAAAAAAAAACCCTTCGAAGTAAATTTTCAATCTATATATATTTGAATTATTCGAAATGTGTATTTTCACACATGTGCGTGGTGCATTTCAGATATTCCGTCTATGATCAAATCTTCTTTTCGATATTTTTCTGTGAGATAGCCTACTTTTTTAAATGGTGTTCAACTGGTTGACCACGTTTATCAATGTTCGCTTTCGAACCGAATATTTGGTTAATGAAGTTATATAGATATATTTTATTGCTTGTTTTCATTTTGCATCCAAATAACTTCTAACTGAGCATAATATGAGTAAGAATTTCAGGTTCCTCTTCAGAAAAGTTTTTAATGGATTTTTCAGATTAAATCTGTATAGGTTTCGCAGCTTTTATATGTAATAAAACCCAAAAGAAGTCCAAAACATGAATACATAGTGATACTGAAGCCATTTTATTCACTTCATTAATTACCAAATTTTTCAATAAGTGAATTTTTTTTTAATTTAATTCTAAATGTTCTCTTGAGATTTATTCAGATTCAAATCTGTAGAGGTTCCGGAGAATTAATTCCATATAAGTGAATTGTGAGAAATCAATATATTTCATCAGTGTTTTGTAGACTGTATGAAATTTTTTTTTGTGAAATGTGTCGGTTGGAAACTGTTTGATCCCATATCGAAAAAGTCGAGATTTTATCTGTTCAACCCCCATATCATCCATATACGCTAAATAATCCGCCAATCGCACTACGCGTACAGTTGAACAAAAATCCAAACGTGTTATTCAGTACCAAATAAACGCACTCGCAAATCCGTGCGCCATCTATATTTTCCACGAGAGGACATATATTAAAAAGGACATCATTCCCATGGCGCTCTAGACCAGATAATTAAGTATCATTAATCTTTATACGGATCCGAAAATATGGCGGAAAACGCGACCGGAAATGATGATTTGTGTCACCCACGTCACTTCCGATACGGGTTCGGGCCCGTTTTGATTTTGACGTACGATACGTCCGTTGTTTTTCCCGATTTTGTGCCACGCGTGTTTTAATGCCACCGGATTGATGGCATTTTGTTGTATCGTTTTGAACAAGGATGGCTGCCCAGTTTGCTTTATATGAGCTGGAGACTGTTGATATTTCGATAATAATTTGGTCGAAAATTAAAATAGTATTAATGATATTCTTCAGTCGATGTCACAGTCGATGTCATTGTTATAAAAGCTTAGAGCACAACGTGTATTCAATTGATTTGGTTTTTCCCCAAATTATCAACATATCTCATTTATTATGGGTAAATTATTTGTTGTGTTTAAAATAATTTCAGAATTTAATAAGGACTGGGACATTTAAAATTTGCATTTTTGATCGGCTGTAAGTGAACTAATGAATAACTCTTCATTCAGTTTCACGAACTCGTGAGGGCATTATTTCATTTCTACTTAATTTTGCACGTAAACTGCAGAACTTCTTGAAGATTGTTTTCATTCAGTATACGGCAATTTTGCTTGTTTACATAGCCGTTCAACCAGAAATGAGCTTCATCACTAACCACAATTTTATGATAAAAAAATGGACCAACTTCAAGCTGTTCTAGGGCCCAATCAGCAAACAAACGTTGCTTATTATAGTCAAGTGGCTTTATTCCTTGAACCAGTTGGATCTTGTATGGGTGTAGACCAAGATCTTTACGCAAAATTTTCACGAGTAGACAAATCTGGATCGTCATTAACACCAGGACTTACAGCAGCGATATTTTCTTCTGTAGATACAGTTCTTTGTCTTGTTTATGTTGTTGAATCAAGTAGAAAAAATGTTGTCCGAAATCTATTGATAGTTCGGCGAATGAGCTGCTCTGATGGACGAATATGTAAAACATAAATTTCACGAAGTGCTCTATAAGTTTAGCAAATAGGACACTGATTTTGAAAATAAATTTCAAAAATTTGTAAACGTTGTTGCGGCGTGATTCTTTTCATGATAATTTGTCAATGCTTACTGAACAGAAATGTCAAAACATCATGGCTTCTACCTTCTGTCAAACCATAGTTAGCCTTATTGAAAGTTTTATCACAAAAAAATACCCCGTAGCAAATAAAGAGTTCTTCATAGTTGTGGCAACAAAAAGTGTTCATTTTGGTTAAAAGAGAAACTAAATTTCAAATACAATACTAAATAGAAAATTATTTCCAAGTAATAAACATCAGAAATATTTTTAAGCACCTATTTTCATTTGTTGTTAAAATTCTATTTACCAGTATTCTACCTAAAGAAACAATAGAACTGGTAGAAAACTCATCAGATGAAAATAAATGTAATTATAAAGGAAGATGGTTTAGAATGACTTAGAGTTTACATTGATCAAACCAATTCGCAATTTAATAATGAACTATATAAATCGGAAAAAGGTTTAAGCATGAGAAACATTATTAACCCTTTGTTAGATGATGAAATATTTATGGTCAATGTTGAGTCCAAAATCCGCAAACATCCCTCAAAATATAGAAAAATTGGGTTGATCGGATGAGATACTGTACCCGGTCGGTTGAATAATATTGTTTTTCAATCGTAAATGTCAAGGTTCAACCTTTCTAATAAATTCATAACAATGAAAAAATATTCATCAGTTTTTTATGTATAGCCGATCGAAAATGCAAATTTTAAATGACCCATTCTTTATTAAAATCTTTCAAATTCCTTTATTTCAGTTTTTATTTCCTCTTCTACTTTGATTTTCCTCTTATTTTCATTTTATTATTTTATATAGGTCACAGCACTGATTTTCTTTCCATAATTTGTTTCATATCTTCGGACTTGTTTTCATTATATTCTCTATATTTCTGTATAGTATTTTACCTAAGAATTTAGACTATTTTCATATTTTAACAGATTTTTTTAGAGTGAATAAATTTTTTGTAGTGATAATATGTTTAGAATAATTTGCTTTGCTAGGATTATGGAAATGAATCGTGAAAAATGTTGAAAAACTACCCAAATGTTCAATTCCTATATTCACTGAAGTCTCATTTTTTTTTGGGTTCATCCCTTGAATGTCCCTTTTGCATAATTAATATTTTCCATCAATCGAATACAAAAAGATGTAAGTCAAATAATTTTCGAGGACTAGATAAGAATATAAAATAGAAAAGAAAAAGTTCGATCTCACCCTGAACATATATCCCTTATTGATTTTCTACCATAAAGAAAGTTTCCATATTTGATATCCCCATCACAACATACATCTACAAGGGCAAGCAACCCCTTCGTCCCAGTATCGATATAATTGCACTTTTTCACCCTCTTTTTCCGTACCCTTTTCAATTCTTTCCACCCTCTGGACACCCCCTCCGGCCTACTGGGATCGCCAAAGTAGCAGATTAGAAAAGTGCGGCCATTTTTAACATTAAATCCGACTGAAGGAGCTTGTCTGAGTCGAGATTCCAGGGATGAAATAAAGATTTGCACATCTGCGGGGCATTTTTGTCAGATTAAGGTTTGACCCAAGGGATGGGGTCGTTGAAGAGGGTATGAAATTTTGTGAAAATGGAAAAGGATACAGTGTGGTCCACTCGCGAATTTCTGCATATATTTAATGATAATATATGACCCTTTTTCTCACATATTCAAATAATAAACTTCATATTAAGAAATAGAAATATTCAAATAATTCTCAATGATAGATACAACCATGTCTATTTTTTCAAACCATCCGAACACTCATAAACTAACATAAAAGTAGCTTTCACACCCTCACATAAAATTTACAACCACTTTTTTAATGCATATATAAAAACAACCCGCTGAATTATTCTTGAGTTATTAACAGTACGGTAGCATATATATATATATATATGACAAACCGGGAGATCTTTCAAAAAACGGTTCAGAGACCATCAACCCTTCTTTAGGAACCGGATAGATAACTCTACTTTTGCGAAACATTTGTCCGAAACCAATCATATCTTCACAGAATTGGACAATCTTGAAATATTACACCTGGAAGCGAAAGGCAAAAAACTAGCAATCTATAGAAACATTCTAACACAAGCTCGTTTTATATATAAAACTATTAAATGAGCAGAACGTATTGAGATTTAATTTGTTTTATTCACTTTAAAAATGTGGTGAACACGAAAATCGGTTCATATTCATTAATAAAAAGTGATATAGAACGAAGTAATTTCTTATTTCATTCCATTCAATTTTAAATCAGAGGCCTTTGAAATGTTTATACCCCACAAAATCGAATGAAAGACTCAAAATTCAAAACATCGAAAAATCCATAAATTAATAATGGAAAATATTCAACAGATTAAATTAGAATGGAACTATTACAATATGTAGAAATAGGTGAAATCACTACAGTAACATGAACTTGATACTGGAAAAGGAAGAGGTATATTTAAATCATATTGTTACTAATATCCTGCATTGATTACTGAATTGTAAGCACGAGTGAAAAATTTCAAATAAGCTGATCAGGATATTCTGAAAAAATCAAATAATAAATTACAAACAAAATTTCGTACTAAGTAAACTCCTTTATTTTTTAAAATTCGTAAGCATGTATACAATTCTTAATATGGATAAATACCTATTAAATTTTTTTGGATTTTTAGTTATATCGGGTGTTTTGTTAGAGTGACAGAACTTTAAATTGAAATAACAGACATTTAAATTAAGATTGAAGCCAAATTTTTTTTATTTGAAAGATAATTTTATGACATTTATGTTTTAAAAATAATTTCCGGCATACGTCCACCACGACTAGCACTGAGGAACCGCATTCGACCAGACCAATTTTGGACCACTTTTTCGAGTAATTCAGGCCTTATTTCAACAATAACACGAGTAATGTTGGCTTCCGAAGCGTCTTTTGTTTCTGGTTTATCAGCATAAATCAATGACATGACATAACCACAAAGAAAATAATCCAGTGGAGTCATGTCGCAAGATCTTGAAGGCCAATTGATTGGACCATTTTTCGAAATAACGTTATCGCCAAATCTTTCTTTCAATAAATCAATTGTTACGGAAGAAGCATGAGGTGTAGCACCATCTTGTTGGAACCAAAACACTTTTGGGTCGATACCAATCAAATTTTGAGACATAATCATTGATCATCGATCTGTAACGAGCACCATTCCCCGTAACATTAGCTCCAGCATCGTTTTTAAAGAAATATGCACCGATGATGTCTCCAGCGTGTACAGCACACCGTACCGTGCATTTTTCAGGATGCAATGGAACCTGCAAGACTTCTTGAGGATGGATTTCACTTTATATACGGCATTACTTGTTTACATAGCCGTTCAACCAGATATGAGCTTCATCACTATCAACTCAATTTTACGATAAAAAAGTGGATCAACTTCAAGATGCTCTAGGGCCCAATTAGCAAACAAACGACGCTTTTTATGGTCAAGTGGTTTTAGTTCTTGAACCAGTTGGATCTTGTATGGGTTAGACCAAGATTTTTACGCAAAATTTTTTATATGGTGGATGCACAAAGTCCAACTTGTTGTGAACGTCGACGAATAGGCAAATCTTGATCATCATTAACACTATGAATTACAGCAGTGATATTTTCTTCTGTACGTGCAGTTCTTTTTTTGTTGTTGTTGTTGCATCGAGTAGAGAAAATTTTATCCGAAATCTATCGATAGTTCGACGAATAAGGTGCTCTGATGGACGATTCTGTGAACCATAAATTTCACGAAGTTCTCTATAAGTTTGGCGAATAGAGAAAATGAATTTCAACAACTTGTAAACCTTGTTGCGGCGTGACGTGAGTCTTTCCATGATAATCTGTCAATGCTTACTGAGCAGAAATGTCAAACAAACAAGGCTTCTACCTTCTGTCAAATCACAGTTATCCCTATCGAAAGTTCTATCACTCTAAAAAAATACCCGAAACCATCTTTCGTTCAAATATATAGATCAAGTTAAATTTGTATTCAGTTTCTAAAGATATCTTTATGTTAATGAAATATTTCACCTTGTAAAAATAAAGAATAAAGAATGATATCTGGAAACTTCTACAACATATATTTAAAATTATATACTAAAATATCAAAATAATATCACAATACACAAAATTAATATCAATGTCTAATAAAAAATGTTTTCACTTTACGACGTAAAACGTACAAATATAAATGTGTTAACACAACATATATAGGTAAGTACAAGAAAATTTAATATTCCAAAATTATATTAAATTCTCAAAATAAAGGATAAAATAAAAAAAATATAAGAACGATGTGATTATACCTCTTTCAAGTAATTTCAAAATGAAAACCTGAAGAAGTCACAGTGTTTGTTTTATCGGCTTTGTGGAAATTATTTTTCATTATTAGATTGGTAATTTACTTTTTTGAAAAAAAATTACACTACCCAAGAAAAGTCATTTTAAGAATTGTTTGCAGTGAAGTAGATGCCAGGGTGAAAAATGACTAATTTTTTGTCTGAATTCCATAAAATGATGCAAAGAAACAGCCTGCGAAAATAGCGAACAATTATCTGGACAACGTCAAAAATATATACAACGACGTATAAACTTCATGTAGCACAACTCCAGTAACAATTTGTAAAATTGCTTCATAAATATAAGTTTTTGTCGCCCCTGAAGTTGTTTTAAGGAAATAAATATCAGTTTGCGTGGAAACTTAGCAAGTTTTTGGCTCTAATTACTGGAGAAGTAAAAACAGATACTACAAATTGTCGGCAAGAGACTGGATAATATAACGTTTCGGAAACGAAACTGCCGAGGAAGATGTTCCTATGATTGAAGTCGGGCAAATTGAACAAATTATGATTATATTGAAGTGCATTTTTACATTTAAACTTCAGGGAAATTCAAGAAAGTATAAAAATTTTCCAAATAAAAATTGGGCACGCCGAATAATGAATGTAATATTTTTGTTCGTCAGTTTAACTTAGTCATATTGAACTTTTTATATCATATGGGTATATTCCTCTACTTTAAATAGTTTAGAAAGTACTGTTATGAATTTTGTTAATTGAGTTTTTATATTTATAATTTCAATTTACTTTGAAAAAGTATTTGGTTTGAATAATTTTTCGATCAACCGTGTATAAAGTAGTGTATCGTGTAACTTGTTATATTCAAATTATTTAATTGTAAATTGAAAATTTTAATTCTATTAATTTCGATTTTCTGTAATAGGGAGAGATTGAATTTGAATTTCTAATTTAATTTTTAAATATATATTGAAATACAGCAGTTTGAAGCATAAAGTCTAACTAAACTATCATATTCTAAGTTCTATGATATATCTAACCTTATCTCTAAATCTAATTGTAGTAAGCATGCAGTTAATTTTGAATCTAAACTTTAGAAAATTAAAATTATTTTTATCTTGGGTAAGTTTGTCTTTCAGTTTTTCAATGTTCCTTGTTATAGTGTCCTTTTTCTGTTTCAGGGACTCATACTGGATTATTGAAGTTCAACTGACTTTTCTAGAAGGTTTTGAATTTATAGCCAACCTTGTTAATTTACTTCCATCGGATTTTCTTGCTTGATACTTAATTTAATCCTTGAGTTTTCCACTCAAAATTCAGTTATTGTATTTCTTGGTACCAATTCCTTCTCTTGGTGTATTTTTTCATTTTAGGTTATGGAACTGGATTCTTGAATAGGAATTTGTTGTAAACAGAACGACGTGGTCTCGACCCTGGAGTATTTCATACTGAATAACGTTTTACGTGCCCCTTCCTTTTATAGTTTTCACGAAAAAATTGAATTCCAATACTTACTATTATAGCATTTGTCAAAATTCTTGAAAAATTAGGCTTTTAATGATTATCCAAAGCTTAAACTATTTCCTGGTTTGAAAATATTCTGAAAAATCAGCCTAATTTTTTATCTAACTTTTGGAAGCAGAATCGGATTAGTTGAAGTATTCCTTTTTTATCAGAGAAGTATTCAATGTGTCAAAAGTTTACGAATTTTTAACTTCTAATGCTTCTAACTCAAAAATTACTTGAAATTACCTATGAAATTGATTACGTTTCTTTAGCTTATATTCTATTACAACGTTATCCATGCTTAAGCATCTTCTAGGATATTTTTTACATTCACATTTTCAACATTAGTAGCGTAGACACTGTTTCCTTGAAATAATTGAATTTCGCCCAATTTACCTTTGTTTGGTGAATTAGATCTGATTTGGCTTGTTCATTGTCAATAATTTCACTGAAGTTAATATAGGATTCATGATAATATCAAATGTTTCCATCGTTTTCTTTGCCAATTTCAAAATAGATATCTAAATTCATATAACTTCTATTTCTTGCAACTTTGGCTGTCTTAAATATTCATTAATTGTGAATTGAATACTTCCTATGAGTTCTATTTGAGTTTTTCAAAAGGATTAGCCTTTTGATGATTTTTTAAAATATTTATATTATTTTATATACCTTTTATCAAGAATGACCTCTATTTACGTTATTTTATTTATAATATATAATTATATGGTTTCCTCAAACATTCATACAGATAGTCCTTGTGTTATAGCAAAGGCCGTTAAATTTGTCTTTCAATCTTCTAGATCAGGTTAAACCACAGAGATATTTCTGTGTGTAGTGGATACCTATTTAAGGTTCTCATTTAAATAGAACTTTTTCTGGAAGGCGAAGGGTGAGTTTGAATATATGTTATTAATTGATTTTATATTTATTGAATATGAATATTTGAATACTGATGAGCAAAGTCGATTTTTAAAACTTGTTTTTCAGTAATGTTTTGCATATCTTGAGTTTTTATATAAAGTACCTTGGTTAGATATCCAATAATATTGAATAGTCTAAGTAAGATAGTTTTGTGATAAAATTCTTAAGATAATGTTGGATATTCTTGAAAGATATTGGTTTTCATAGGATTGATAAGCAGAAACAAAATTTTGTCTATTCAAAATGTTTAATTTATAGGATTTTAGTTAATAATTTTTATTTATTGGATTTTGTTATACCATTTGGATGTCTTATAATGAATGTTTATTTTATGTCATGATATAAGTGGTACTTATACGACATTATTTTAATTTATTTTCAGAAGTTATAATCATTGAATATAATCTTTTGGAATTAAATATGTAGAAGGCTAATTTTTTAAAATTGTTTAAAAATTTTTTAAAATATTTATATTAAAACTATCTTACTTAGAATATTCAATATTATAGGATATCTAACTAAGTTACTTTTTATAAAATATCAAGATATGTAAAAACAGTTCTAAAAAACAAGTTTTAAGAGAGACTATTCTTCGTACTCAATTATATTCACATTCAATAAATTATATCATCAATCAACAAAAAACTTTTCTCACCTTTTAAAAATTCAGAAAGCTTCTGGTAAATGAATAACTGAAAATTTAAATGGAGTGTAATGTTAACTCAAATAAATATTTCTGTGGTTTACCATTGATCTAAAAGGTTGATAGGCAATTTAACGGCCTATGTTATAAGACAAGAAATATCTGTATAAAGAATGTTAAGGAAACCAAATAATTATTTTATTTTACTGATTTATGTTGTGTTTGTTTCAATAACTTTAATTTTAACTTTTTAATATCCCTTCCAGATAATCCCAAAACGACAATAAAGCAAATAATCCAATGATTAGAGGAGAGATGATCACAGCTTTTCTGCAGCTACCTCTCACCATCTGTCCAGCCTTGGATCATTTTCAGGAACGGAAGTTATTAAGCTATCTGGAATCCTCAACTTAGTACATATTTTCTCAGTAGAAAATAACACTCATGAATGGAACTTTCAAGAGTTGTTTCGGGGTCCTTACAATCGACAAATAATATTTGTTCAATAAACCACTCCATGCGCCAATACCGTACTACAGAATAGATTGTGCCGTACTGCAGATTGAATACGTACGATTGTGCTCGATAAATGGAGGAACAGGGAATATCTTAGGCAATATGAATTTTATATGAAATCCTACTCAGTTCCTAGTGTAATTCAGTAAAAATAACATCCTAGTTTAGATGACAATTGATGTTTACTCCGAAATACTTTTTGGAATTCGTACCCTTTCTTTCTGCTTCACCAAAAAATAAACACTATCCAATTTCGGCAATTGACTAACATAGAACAAGATATGTTTTAACCATGTCTCATAATACTGATGGAAAGTATCTTATGATCAAACCATATATTTACTATCTCGAGTTCTTGTATCGTAACTGCCGGCCCAAGAGTACACTTGAATCATATTATCTTATATATTCAAGCTCACCAAATCATTTATATATAGAAGGAACATAACTAAACTCCCAATAAATGTATTTAATTTAATAAAAACTTTTATGGCGATTTCTTCGTATCTTTATAATTTAAGAAATATTTTTAAGTGACTTCTGAAGACGGTATTAACCGACCAACCAACGAGTCAACTCGTCCACGGTCGTCCTGTATAAGCGTCCTGAAATATTCCAAGAATCACGCTGCCAACCAGGCCAATCCTCCAGGATCCTCCGGATCTTTCAGGATCCGAACAAGAGCCCGATGAAAAAGCAAATCTAAAAATTCAATTATGAAATTGAATTAATTTGGCAGCCTTTTAATTACAGACGTCGAAATGGCCGAATGGAGTGCTAGAAAAAGATTGAAAGGCGAGAAAAGAGAGGAGTAGAAGGGCGGAAACGGGATGATCCCGTCCGTTCTGGAGGTTGGAGTGAGACGGGGAACTCCTGAGAACGACAAATTAAGGAATGACTCCAATTAATTCTCGATTGTATGAGTCGCGTAAAAATATTAAAATTCGCGAGCTTAATGGGAAAGGGGGTCGGGGGGCGTTCAGCGGATGAATTGGATTTTGGAGGGACGTAGCGAGGGGTGTCCGTCTTAACGGTTTTGCCAATATTGTCGTTAATTGGTATTTGAGGTTTTTGTTGGTACTAGAGTGTAGTATATTTCGCTCAGATGTCTGCATTTTCAAAATTTTCAGCAGTTATTTACTTGAATAATTCCATTGGACCTACTCATGACCAACACGTTTTTAAATTCAATGCTGTGCAACCTTCCCTTTGCAAATAACACAAATTTCGAAAGACTCTTTGGAGATTACTCTTACAAATGGTAAGATCAAGTTCACGCTTATAAACTGACAAACAAAACCGAATACTCAGTTTACGATGAAACCTCCTTTAAAAGATATTATCATCTTCAGTCTGGCATGAGGCCCATATGACATTTGGTGGGATTTTGGGTGGGATTTCTCGCTCGAGTGCTTCCTTCAGCCAATCCACTGTATCCTAACTTTTTGCTGCCACTTTGCTCTTCAAATACCTCCAAATGCAGAAATCGAAGGGGTTTAAGTCTGGGGGAATATAGAAGCCAGAGTCTTGGTGAAATGAAGGCTGGAACATTGTTTTGAAGCCTCTGGATCGTGTGCTTCTCTCTGTGAGCTGGTGTAGACACCTCCTGGAATACCCAGCGTCTGATTTGAATTGTTTACTTGCCCAAGGCTTCAAGGAACCTTCCAACACCAAATGTCAATAGATTGGAGCATTAACTTCCACTCCTCCGACATGAAAACCACTTGAGAACGTCAATTTCCTGTGATTGGTAGCTGAAACATCACCGAAGCCGGCTTGTGCTTTTAATATGCTTGAAAATGGTCTCGATTGAGAGAATAACGATCATTCAAGTAAACGCCATCGTTGTGTTAGTTCACAAAAAAATTTTCAATCGAAACAGGCAATCTTGGTTGATGTTGACTGGACAATATTTCCTTTTGATTCTTTATCGGTTAACTGCCTCACATATGTGTCGATAATTATATATGTACATCAAATAAAACAGTGTTTCTAAGACATTTTATTCATTTTAATTCAAGAAACTTGTCAACAGGTTTTTTAAATCAAATTTGTAGAGCTTTTGGAGAATTCACCCAGTTATTATTTGATGTAAAGAAATATGTTCAACCCAGTAGCATATCAGCCCCATATTATCAACAATCATCACCTAACCGGTAGCTTGAACTCGAAAAGGGTGCAATTTTTATAATTCTTCAATAAAACCCGACACCACTTAAACAAATACCTCTTAACCACTCCATATGATAAAAAACCACCAGGTAAACCAGCCGAAGGAGTGAAAAACGTCATCGAAGGTGTCATAACGCAGAAGGGTTACCCTTCTTCGAGCACAGGAAATAAGGTTTCGGTATCTGGAAGCGGACGTAACGAATCTTGGCAACATCTTTTGTTGTACTCGAAGAGAGGACGTAAGTGGAGCAGAAAATTAAAAGGAAAAATTTTTATTTTTAAGACAATGGGTAGAAATTACGACGGGGATGGGGAGGTTGCGTGAGAAATGTGTTAATTGTAGGGGTCGAAGTGGAAGAGGTTTCGTTTTTCCTAATTTTTTCGACTAGACGGTCTGGGAATTTTATGAAGTTGGGTTTCCGACGAAGATGAAGAAAGGTTTGGTTTATGTTTCATTAACCCGATGAAATATAAAAAGTTCTGTTGAATATTTTTTTATAAAAATTCACAAGTATTGCACATATATTTCAGCTGAAGTAAACATAATGGTTTGGGAATAAAAATTTATTATATAGTCTGTCTAGAAAGTATTCGAAATTTATTATTTTTCATAATTTTAATATACTTCCTTTTTGTAACATTCTAAAACAAAAGTAATGTATAAAATAGGTTGTGCAGATAGTCGGCTATGGCCAAAGTTGCATGGCAATACTATTTTTCAAATATTGCTTATTGTCCACAGGTATACAATTTATGAAATAATGTCGCAACTAGAAAAACGAAAGCAGGAAGAATATTTTTATAGAAGAGGTTTTTGAAACGTTAAAAAATTAATGCAATTGACTGAACTGGGAAGTAGTGCTGTAAATGAGACATCAAAGAGAATAAAAAATGGCATGAATATAAGGCTTAGACCAATTTCAGGAAGACCGCGTAGGATTGAAGGAAACCATTTAAATGCTTTATTGGCTTTAGGACGACACAATGCGAGTCTGGGGTTTCGCAAATTGGCTAACGGATTTGGAAATTAACGAAATACAAAAGTATGTCCAGAAATCGTCCGTATGTCACTGAAAAAAAAAGGCTACATATCAAGGAAACCAAAAAACATCCCTATAATGACACCTTTACAAAGGAACGATGGATAGAATTTTGTCAACGTTTTCAAGAAGATAATTTCAATAATGTCTTTATTAAAACAACTTGTTACCGTTCAAATTTCCCACCAAATTAATGATTTGGGGAGCAATATCTCAGCGTGGTGCTACGCCTCCATGTATAGTTGATGATCACTAATAGTAAAAAGTCATGTGGCATTCTAAACGATTTTCTCCTTGAAACGGCGCATGCTTTGCATCCAGAGGGGTGGCGTTTTCTTCAGGATAATGCAAGATGCTATACTTCGGCCTATACTCAAGCTGGGACGCTAGAACACCAAGTGACAACCATTTCATGGCCAGCAGCTTCAACAGATCTTAGTCCAATTGAAAACATATGGGGACTAATTACGATTGAAGTTGAAGGAGCAGCGCCACGAAATAAAGATGATTTAATTCAGTCAGTTCTACAGTTCTGGATTATCATCATCGAAAATTATTGAAGTGATCTAGTTTCAGGTGTACCTCGACGTTTAGACAAGTGTTTACAGTTAAATGGAGGTTGTATAAGTGAATAAGATGAATATTTTGTTATAATTTTCTAATTCAAGAATTAAAAATATATACTAAATAATTACATTTAAGGTTTGTTCTTTCCGCATACTTTCTAGATGGACTATATTTGCGTGAAATTCAAAACTTTATTTAACATGATTCGGATTGTTTGTTCTGGGTCGAATAAACACCGTTTTGTTCTATAATTTGTTGTCATTTTAAAGGTAGCTTCATAATGCCTCCCTCATACAAGTCAAAACTTTAGTAATCGATTTTTAGAATCATTTCTTGATGCCAATTTCTAATCATCTAATTTTTAATGCGAGAAGAAAATGGTATGAAATTTTTTAATTGTAAATTAAATTTTAAATTTGATTAATTTTGAGTTGATTTATTAGGGAAGATTCTATTTTGTATATATTGGATTAGTTTTTTAAGGAGTCATATTATTAAACGATAGGTTGTTATTAACTTGTTATTGATTTAATTATATTAAATCTATAACATTTACTCATTACGTTGGAGTGCTATAGTCTTAGGGAATCTTTTGGGTTTGGCTCACAATTATGTGAAGTTATTTCACTTAAAATTTTGGTTTATGTATACATGGTAAAATAAATGAAGTTTGGCTAAAATGAAGGCCGTCCATCATCGCAAGATCTGAAAACAAACAATCACCAACTCTCCCTCAAATCGGGTCTAACGAACGCAGCCCCTTCACAAAACCAATTTTTTTTATCGAACCGACCAGTGATAGAGCATTACCGTCCCGTACGTATCAAATAACGGAAACACAACGGGTCAACAGTATTTCCGTTAGGATAAAATATTTGTAGACTATCAGCTTATCCATTAATCTAAAACACAAAGGGTCAACCAGAGTCTAAGTGACGATCGACAAAAAACCCCTTGAAAGAGGAACATCTGCCTGGCCACTGTCCCCGTCTGAATTTGACCCCATTGTTTTGCCGCGCTGACCTTTTGTCAACATTTTTGGCTACGTTCCACTTCCGCATTCAAATCTGTCTACCTGGACAGCGCAATTTGAATTTCTTTTGTTTCGACGTGGACCCCGAAATAGGGTTAAATAGATTCCCTAAGAATTGGGGTTGGACGGTCCTGTCCGAACGTGTGCCGTAAGTTTTCAGCTATAATTTTGATGTAGGAATCGAAGGGTGCATGATGTTTTATTCAGTTAAATAATAAGACTCAGTAATCATTATTTTATTCAGAAGAACGTTTATATCGGCTGTTTTTTTAGAATGATAAAACTTTCGATAGGAATAACTGTAATTTGACCATGTTGTTTTGACATTTCTGTTCAGTAAGCATTGACAAATTGTCAAGACTAACGCCGCAACAACGTTTACAAATTGTTGAAATTTATTTTCAAAATCAGTGTTCTATTCGCCAAACTTATAGAATACTTCGTGAAATTTATAGTTTACATAATCGTCCATCAGAGCAACAAGACAAAGAACTGTACGTACAAAAGAAAATATCGCTGCTATAGGTCATAGCGTTAATGATGATCCAGATTTGTCAATGCGTCGACGTTCACAACAAGTTGGACTGTCCATCCACCATTTAGAATATTTTGCGTAAAGACCTTTATCTACACCCATAAAAGATCCAACATGATCGTTCCATATTTTTTTTTAAAAACGATGCTGCAGCTAATGTTACAGTGAATGGTGCTCGTTACAAATCGATGATCAATGATTATTTGTTTCAAAATTTGAATGTATCGACACCTATAGATAGTGCTACACCTCATGCTGCTACAGCAACAATTGATTATTTGAAGGAAAGATTTGGCGATAACATTATTTCGAGAAATGGTCCAATTAATTGGCCTTCAAGATCATGCGATATAACTCCACCAGATTATTTTCTTTGGGGTTATGTCAAGTCATTGGTTTTTGCTGATAAACCAGAAACAATAGACGTTTTGGAATCCAACATAAGTCGTGTTTTTGATGAAATAAGGTTTGAATTACTCGAAAAAGTGGTCCAAAATTGGTCTGGTCGAATGCGGTTCCTCAGAGCTAGTCGTGGACATATGCCAGAAATTATTTTTAAAACATAAATGTCATAAAATTGTCTTTCAAATAAAAAAAAATTTAGCTTCAATCTTCATTCAAATGTGTTTTATTTCAATTTAAAGTTCTATCACTCTAAAAAAAACACCCGATATTAAGTTAGATATTAATCTGAAATAATATTGACTATTTAACTAGAATCAAGATGAAAATTTTTAATTTTAAAGAGATTAATTCTAAATACAAACAACAAAATATAACTTATATTAATAATAATAAATAATGTCTAAGAGGCAATGTTACAACTCAAAGACATATGGGAAATTCAAATATTATAGAAAATTTGAATTCCACTATTTTAAAATTTTTCGAATTTTTGAAGATTCTGAACACAGCATTGCTACCCGGCGTTTGTGGTTGTCAGAGAATTTCTACATTTTTCTACGTTAGTCAATGTTGGTATACATGCAGTGAATGTGGCATACTTTTCGAAATTGTTTGTGCTGTTAAGTTTTGTTTTAATTTGTATAATTCACAGTGATTGTTTCCTAAAGATACATAGAATTATTCGAAATGCGTCCTACATATCTGAATTATATTTTTTTCTATTTGTTATACAGGGGGTATATGAGTAGTTACAAAAAAATTAGGGGGTGATTTCTTTTCAAAAAATAGTCTTTCATATAAATTTTATTTGTTTGAGCCCCCCCTGCTCAGTTACAGCCCCCTAAAGATGACAGTTCTTAATTCTTTTCATGAAAACCAAGAAACTGACAACAATAAAATTGAGTAGATATTTCATGCGGACGAGAAGGCACTCAAAAAATTTTTGATGTTGATCCTCTATGATTGTAAGGGCTAGAAAAAGCCACCCCTAAATCTTCTTTGGGAAAAAATTTCTCCATATTTCTATTCCATAATAAAAAATTAATTTTGGATAGCTTGATCTATTCATATGTCATTTTGTTATGACAACTGACTAGTTTTGATTAACTTTGATTCAGTTACAATTATTGTCAGTTTCTTGATTTTTAAGAAAAAAATAAAAACTGTGTTTCGGGCTCCATCATTAGCGGGCTGACTCTTTTGACAAGGAATCACCTCCTAAATTGTTTCGCGACTATTCATATAACAGGTGTTTTTTTTAAAGTGATAGAACTTTAAATTGAAATAAAAAACATTTAATTTAAGATTGAAGCTGTTTCTTCAATTTGAAAGATAACTGAAAGATAATTCTATGACATTTATGTTTTAAAAATAATTTCCGGCATATGTCCACCATGACAAGCTCTGAGGAACCGCATTCGACCAAACCAAATTTGGACCACTTTTTCAAGTAATTCAAGGCTCATTTCATCAATAACACGAGTTATGTTGGCTTCCAAAGCTTGTATTGTTTCTGGTTTATCAACATAAACCAATGGCTTGTCATAACCCCAAAGAAAATAATCCAGTGGAATTATGTCGCATGATCTTGGACGCCAATTAATTGGACCATTTCTCGAAATAATGTTATCGCCAAATCTTTCTTTCAATAAACCAATTGTTACGGTAGCAGCATGATGTGTAGCATTATCTTGTTGGAACCAAAACCCTTCTGGGTCGATACGATTCAAATTTTGAAACAAATAATCATTGATCATCGATCTGTAACGAGCACCATTCACTGTAACATTAGAACCAACGTCGCTTTTGAAGAAATAAGGACCGATAATGCCTCCAGCGTGTAAAGCACACCATACAGTGCTTTTTTCAGGATGCAATGGAAACTGCAGAATTTCTTGGGGATTGTTTTCACTCCATATGCGGCAATTTTGCTTGTTTACAGAGCCGTTCAACCAGAAATGAACTTCAGCACTAAACACAATTTTACGACAAAAAAGTGGATCAATTTCAAGCAGTTCTAGGGCCCAATCAGCAAACAAACGACGCTTATTATGGTCAAGTGGCTTTAGTTCTTCAATTGGATCTTGTGTGGTTGTAGACCAAGATCTTTACGTAAAATTTTCCATGTGGTGGATGCACTGAGTCCAACTTGTTGTGAACATCGATGAATAGACAAATCTGGATCTTTATTAACACTATGACTTACAGCAACGATATTTTCTTCTATACGTACAGTTCTTTGTCTTGTTGTTGTTGCATGGAGTAGAGAAAACGTTGTGCGAAATCTATCGATAGAACGAAGTGTGCTCTATAAGTTTGGCAAATAGAACACTGTTTTTGAAAATAAATTTCAACAATTTGTAAATGATTGTTGCGGCATGAGTCTTACCATGATAATTTGTCAATGCTGACTGAACAGAAATGTCAAAACAACATGGCTTCTACCTTCGGTCAAATCACAGTTATCCCTATCGAAAGTTCTATCACTTTAAAAAAAACACCCAATATATGCAAATAAAATTTATATAATTCAAAGGATTATAAATCAATCTAGTTTATTTATTTTACAAATTTGAAAAAATGCTGAAGCTTCCAGTACTACAACTATTCTTTCATAATTAATTGAACGAAATTTGATGGAAATAGTTAAAAAATTTGAGTAAAGTATGGAAACGTCGTTTCAATCCACTGTCCTTGAATCAGACAAGAAGTTCTTTCCATCTTATCAGTTTTCCAGTTCTGAACAAAAAAAAACTTTTTCAGAGATTCGATGCGATCAAATCGAGCGGGAAAATCGCGAAAACTCCTTCGGGAAACTCCGGAGAGGAGAACTAGAGTCCCAGACGGGCGAGAAAACGGACGAAATGGTCGGATACACTCAAAAAGCTCCTCGGTAATTAAAAATGATCTAAAAATAACAAACTGATGCCGAACTTAATTGGCGAAGAAAAACAGTCCATTTTAAATGCTTTTATTTAGGACCGAAGGAGCGGGCGATGGGGTTCTGCGAGGGTTTGGAGGAGATTGGGGGAAGGATGCTACTTCAGGCTGATGTGAGTTTGTTTCTTGCAAGGTCAGAATATTACGGGGAAGTTTCATGAATATATACAAAAAGCGCATATTTTTTACAAAATTTTTTTACGGCATTTTCCAAGCACTCTTAACAATTTCAAACATAAATATTTTGTAACCCTCTTGGTGACTAATACAATTTAAAAAATTACATTAAAATGCCAGATATAGATTAATGAAATCTAAATTATGCAAAACGCACACTTAAAATACCAAGGGATGTATCGCATATTATTTGAAATTATCAAACATTATTAACAAAATTTATATTAAGCAATGTGAAATGAATCAGGGTGTATCCACACGTTCAAAATTCTTTATTACCCTCAATAAATAAAACATATCCCTGACGTTCTTCTTCGACACTGTCAGAAACTGAAAACAAGCCCGGATAAATTGAATGTGACCGCTTTCCAACAAATTCTAACTTCTTTCATCCTTTCTTTCTGCCACGCTCTCAAGTAGTGGAGTTTTGAAGTTAAATACTTTTAGCTCAGTCTGCTTGAACGGAAGATTTATCTATTTTAACCTTATTACTCTTATTCTTCTTCTTTCCCGACATTCATTTGTTTCCTACAAGCCAGCGGCCTGTTTTTAATCTAGAGACAAAGTTTTAAAAAGTTGATGAAATTTATTACCTTACCACGGTTCAAAAGGGTGGTTAGAGAAAGAGCAAGCTTCCTTGGTTTCCAAAAAGGTGACAGGCGAATAAGTTTCAACTTTCAGATGTACAGGGTTAATCCCATAATATTCTCGATTCGAGAATTTTAGCAGATATATTGAAATTATAAACGTTACCTTAAAATCATTTGTTGATTTTTATTGGAACACAGTATCTGTTAGGTGCAATAGAATTTATTTATTTAATTTAATTGGTAATTATTTATGTTACCTTCATTAAGTGCAGAAAGATTATTCTAAATTCCAGCTGTTCATTTTAAATAAAACCATTTATTCAAATATTTTAATATTAGCCTCCTACATATTTAATTTCAAAAAATTATATTTAATAGTTATAACTTCAGGAATTATATTAAATTAATGTCATATAAGTACCACTTATACTAAACGACATGTAAAATAAACATTCATTATAAGACATCCCAATGATATAATAAAATCCAACAAATAAAAATTGTTAACCAAAATTCTATTAATTGAATATTTTAAGTAGAAAAAATTTTGTTTCTGCTCATCTTGTGAAAACAGATATCTTTCAAAAATGTTTAACATAATCTTAAGAATTTCATCATAAAACTATCTTACTTAGAATATTCAATATTATTAGATATCTGACTGAGTTACTTTTTATAAAATCTCAAGATATGTAAAAACAAGTTCTAAGAGAGACTTTGCTCCATCAGTACTCAATCATATTCATATTCAATAATATATAACATCGATCAACAAATATATTTTCTCACCTTTTAACAATTCAGAAAGTTTCTGGTAAATGAATACTGAAAATTTAAATGGAGTATAATGTTAACTCAAATAAATAATTCTGTGGTTTACCATTGATCTAAAAGATTGAAAGGCAATTTAACGGCGTTATAGCACAAAGACTAACTGTATGAAGAATGTTAAGGAAACCAAATAATTATATATTATGAATAAAATAAAATAAATAGAGGTTTATACTTGTTGAGAGTATATAAAATTATTTAAATATTTTAATATTAGCCTTCTACATATTTAATTTCAAAAAATTATATTTATTAATTATAAATTCAGGAATTAAATAAAATTAATGTCAAATAAGTACCACATATCATCAGGTATGTAATAACTTTTCTCTAAATAAAAGAAAATCAATTAATGGCAATAACTAACAAATTATCAGAAAGGTTTAATTCACATTTTTTAAGCTTTTTCATATTTTCACAGGAATTTTTGTATTTTTTCTCTCCATCTAAAAGAAATTTTGGTAAACCTCAATTTTATTGATATTATTATATACTACCCTAAATGGAGATTTGGCATACCAAATTTATTGAAAAGAATATAAAAACAATGATTTATGTTTCTTAAGGCTCTTCATTTAAGATAGTCCTAGATTGATGAAGAAAAGTTCCGATTTTATTAACTATTCTACAAGGAGTATAACTTACGATAATTTTGCACTAAAACTGAGGCAAAAAATTTCTACAAATAAATCAAACACAGAAAAAAACGGTTATACATAAGTAGGAATAATTAAGAAAACCTGCCCAGAAATAGGGACAAATTTTTTCACAATTATTGATGAATAAAATATCGGGTGTTTTTTTCAGAGTGATTGAACTTTAAATTGAAATAAAACACATATAAATTGAGATTGAAGCCAATTTTTTTTTATTTGATGGATAATTTTATGACATTTATGTTTCGAAATAATTTACGACTAGCTCTGAGGAACCGCATTCGACCATACCAATTTTGGACCATTTTTTCGAATAATTCGGGCCTTATTTCATCAATAGCACAAGTTTTGTTGGCTTCTAAAGCATATATTTTTTCTGGTTTATCAGCTTAAACTGACTTGACATAACCACAAGGAAAATAATCCAGTGGAGTTATGTCGTATGATCTTGGAGGCCAAATAATTGGACCATTTCTCGAAATAATGTTATCACCAAATCTTTCTTTCCTTAATCAATTGTTACAGCATCAAATTTTGAAACAAATAATCATTGATCATCGATCTGTAACGAGCTCCATTCATTAGCCCCAGCATAGTTTTTGAAGAAATATGCATTTTTCAGGATGCAATGGAACCCTTCTTGAGGATTGTTTTTACTCCATATATGGCAATTTTGCTTGTTCACATACCCGTTCAACCAGAAATGAGTTTCATCACTAAACACAATTTTAAATTACAGAAAGTTTTCATGGAAAGTTTATATGTGAGCCACTGATCTTCCATAACTGTTTTTACTCAAGATTAAATTTTTAATTTTTGAATACAAAAGAGAGAATTTTAGAATAATGCTCAATGAAAAAACATTAATCTTCATCTTTGCGTAAATGAGTTCTATTATCGACTAGGTATTTGGAAAACAGAACAAAACAAAATAGAAAATTTTAATATAGATATAGAGTTATTTCATAGATTCTCGTAAACTCAAAAACCATTCTGGTCTAAGGCATTTTCGCCTTTTAGAAATCAACTGTTTAAGGTAAAGTCAAATTTAGGTGAAAATGCATATGAAATTTTTTATTAAAAGTCAATCATACAATACTAATAGATTAATTAATTCTTCTCAAAACATTATATTTGAAATTATAATTTAATTAAAATTTTGGTATATTTTTATATATATTCAATCGATTTTGCGTTTCGTCAATGGAAATTCATTATTATGTCGAATTTATTCAATTTTCGACATATCTATTTCAATATAACAATTGTTTCACCTACACCTTATATAGATTTAGAATGCCTACTACTTCTAGCAAATCAATTTTTACATTAAAAATAAATATTATAAATCAAACTCTGATACTTTTATTTTAATCTAAATGTATATTAAAATAAACCATGCTTTCATTAAATTGTATGTGTTGAACACAGTACATTCACTAGTTCTGAATAGAATATAAATATAAATGAAACAAATTGTAGAGATTACTATATTTTACTACCAATAAAAATATAACTCGAGTCATAAGAAAATGTGTAATATATATTTTTATTGGTGGTAAAACATAGTAATTTCTACAATTTGTTTTAATTATGATCAACCACCATATGGTAACGGCTGAAACAATTCAGTATCTAAATATAAATGATTAATTCCAGAGTCACATATATAATATAGCAAAATATTAACTACTGATTGAGTTATGGATAATTTATTAGGTATCTTATACTTGGTCACTTATTTTCTATAATTCTAGTCCAGTAACTTACCTTTACCTCTCTATCGAGTGTACAAACAAAGTTTATAAACAAAAACATCAACTTAACAAACTTGTAAACAGAAATAGCCCTTATGTTGCACAAAATACCCTGAGTTGGTTCCGAACAGAACGATTTGCCCGTTCATTCTGTCCGTTTGCTTAAAACTAAAAGTAAAGTTGCCCGAATTTCCAGAATTTTCCTTCAAATTTTCACGTTACAGCCCTAATCGTCACACTCGAAGAACTTTGACCGGTCAAAAATCGAATTGTAGACGTTAATTTTGCAATAAACATTTCCGAAAAGTTTTGTATGACCGTTTTTGGTTTGGACAGAGTGTGTACTGAGGTTATCAAAGGTATCCGAAGAGAGGAGAAGGGTCAGCACGTCTGTAAAAATACCTTTTCGAAAAAAATGGGATTGTTGAATTGAATGGGAACAGGTATGGGACATAGGGATGAAGATCGCTCCCCTGTACGTCGAGTCGAGGCTTATGTTAAGGGGTGCAGCTTTGAAAAACCACATGAAGGAACTGTAACATGGATCTCACGAGTTTAATCCGGTGATTGAGAGAGGAAGTAATTTGAATGAGATGTAAACTGGACTTTACTTCAGATATTCAAATTATCGAGGTCACTGTATCGTACCACGGTTAGTTTACGGCCATATTTTGTTCCACTACTCAGAAACAACACACAATTGCGAAGTAATTAATCGATATAATTGATTATCATAGGGTTTGAATCTGACGTAATGTGGCGGAGATTTGTACTTCAAAGAGCACTTTGTATATAGTTGTTTCGAATCATTTATTTAATAATGATAAACCACAACGACGATGGGGAATTGAAGTAAAAGAATAACACATAACAAACAACGTCATATAATTTTTGGTGTAGTGTATATAAATCAAATAAATAGAGGTTTATACTTGATAGAATACATAATTATTTGGTTTCATTAACATTCTTCATACAGATAGTCCTTGTGCTATAACAGAGGCCGTTAAATTGCCTTTCAATCTTTCAGATCAATGGTGAACCACAGAATTACTTATTTGAGTTAACATTACACTCCATTTAAATTTTCGGTATTCATTTACCAGAAGCTTTCTGAATTTTTAAAAGGTGAGAGAATATTTTTGTTGATTGATGTTATATTTTATTGAATATGAAAATAATTGAGTACTGACGAAGCGAAGTCTCTCTTGAAAATTGTTTTTTAGTAATGTTTTTACATATCTTGACATTTTATAAAAAGTAACTCAGTTAGATATCCAATAATATTGAATATTCTAAGTAAGATGGTTTTATGATGAAGTTTTTAAGATTATGTTAAATATTTTTGAAAGATATCTGTTTTCATAAGATTGATGAGCAGAAACAAAATTTTGTCTACTCAAAATATTTAATTTATAGGATTTTGGTTAACAATTTTTATTTATTGGATTTTGTTATATCATTTGGATATCTTATAATGAATGTTCATTTCAAATGTCGTTTGATATAGGTGGTACTTATATGACATTAATTCAATTTAATTCCTGAAGTTATAATTATTAAATATAATTTTTTGAAATTCAATATGTAGAAGGCTAATATTAAAATAATTGAATAAGTATATAAATCAATCAAATAATAAAAAGAGGACTTTTCTTGATAGAAGGATTATTACCAAATTTTAAATAGCATACAGATTTATTTTGTTGAGCTTCTATAAATTTTAATTTCATAAAAATTTTTATTCAAACACTTTTAGAATTGAATTAAATAAATCTCTTAGAAAATACTATTTCGATTTAGTAGACATTTAGAATTTAACACTGAAAAGGAAATAAAGGAATTCAAAGAAATACAAATTATTAATTAAAAGTACTAAATAAATACGTGAAGGATACAAAATTTTGTTTCGAACCTTGTTTTATGAAGACCAAATCGCTTTCCAAAAGTGCAAAACATAACCTCAAAAATTTCTTAATGAAGAGCTTGCTCGAAATGAGCTCCTTCAAATAAACATTTCTAAAACATTAAACGGAAATCTACTTCATATTTAAAAAATAAAAATAATTAACAAGAAAACTAAAAAGAGGTTTTTTCTTGATAGAAAAACCTCTTTTATTATTTTATTGTGTATATAATAATTATATATTTTAGTGTACACTTAAATATATTACCATTTGGTTTTAAAGAAGTCCATAAAATACCTCACAAACTTTGTGTAATTTCTGTGACGAACATAAAATACGTAGGATTTTTAAATGTTCACTTCATTTTAGTTTTGTTCATAGGAAGATATAATTTTTGTTAATTATTTCCATTTTTTTAATATTAAGTAGGGCTGATGAGTTTTCCTTTGTGAGAATTTTAAATTGCTCTTTGAAGATGTTCTGCATGTTTTAGAAATTTTATATTGTAGGCAGTTATTTCGAGGAAGTTGTTTTTGAAGAAGTTCTTGAGGTTATGTTTTGCATTTTTGGAAAGGGATTTGGTTTTCATTAAGCAAGGTACGAAACAAAATTTTGTATCCTCCAATTATATAATTCTTTCATTCTCTTTTGGTACTGTCTAATGAGTGCTAATTTCTAAATATCTACGAAATTGAAACAGCGTTATCTAAGACATTTATTTTATTTAATTATAAAACTTTCCTAATGAAAATTTTTAGGAAATTAAAATTTATAGGAAGTTAACAGAATACATCTAAATGATATTTAAAATTCAGTATATAAATCAAGTTGAAAGGTTTTATTATTACACTAAGAACAAATGTAATAATATTTTCAATAGTTTGAGAATCGATAATATCTAGGTTATTATATTAACAATAATGATGACGGAATAAAAAAGTTATTCTTTATCTTTTTGTCGAACTTGAGTTTCACTTCGTAGTTTGACTTGAGTAGTTCTCGAAATTATGCTTAGAGTTGATATTTCAAATTTTGAATTTGTTTTGTTCCATATACAGAATGTTCTGTAAGTTCTAAAACAAACTCTAGCAGAGGACATCTGAGCCTATTTTGAAATTTGTTTTTCCTATAAACAATGGTCCGATTCGATCGGAGGATACAATCATTTGAAAGAATATATATTCTTGTTTAAGTCCGATTTATGTTTGAACTATGAATATTTTATCGATCTTTTTCTTCAAAGATAAAATTCATGATGAATAGAAATAACAAAATTTAAGATTATATACAGGTTAAATCATAACTATTGGAACATAGGTTAAAGGCAGGTTACTTGGACTAGAATATGGCTATTATATCAAATATGCCAGTTTTGTTAATAATTTCAGTGTTTATTTCTCAATTATCGTCAACATGGGCAGAGGGGCTCAACTTTGGACGAGGAATATTATTTTATGTATTACCTCAGTTTTTGTTATAGGGGGCGCCACGTGAAGCATTCCTGATGATGTGATTAAGTGGTACCTTTTTTTAACGAACCTTGATAGTAGTTTTGATTAGAAAATACGATGTAAAAATAAATTTTTACTTCATCTTAAATATCACACAGATTAATACTTCTAACCTCACTACAAATTTTTATTTTATGAGAATATTTTCTCAAAAATTTTTTAAAATTAAATGAAATAAATATCTCTTATGGAGCTGTGTAATGTAAATTCTATATGTCTACTAAATTGAAACTGTGTTTTTAAGATATTTATTTAATTCAATTTTAAAAGTTTTGTTCACCTTCTATTTATTTTCTCGTGAAATTCAATGCAATATTTGTATATTCTCAAAATGACTGAAATATCAAACTACCTATCAATCATACTCATTCAAATGAAATTAACAACCTCTATTGTCACAACTTCCCTCTATACTCTCAATATCGAGATGAATTTCCAATATCATCCCTTATCTTCTGAACCAATTATCTCGATCATGCAGCACCCTACACTTTAGCCCCATTGCGCCATCTATTCAACATCCCTCGAAACTCGAAACTACCCCTCTAGTGTCCAATACCCCAACTACCACTCTGTAATTTCTGCTCTTCCTTATCCACCCCTCGTCGATATATCCCCATTACCAGGTAAAAAATACTGTAGGGTCAATTTAAAAAACCACCAAACCTACCCCTCTAATTGTTTTTTAATAGAGCCGCGGTGAAGTGTGTTTTTAGGCCTTTTTTATACCCTGTCCGCATCCCTTGGGTTATAACATGTTATTAAGCTGTCGTCAGTTGTTTTTGATACGGATTTTTTTGGAGGGTTTCGTTTATTCCTAGTTTTTTGTCCCGTTCACGGATAGGGGATCATTTTTGGTCGCGTGACACTCTCGTGCCTTTTTATGGATGTTTTTATGGTGTAATGAGGTAGGATGGTAGCGTTTTATTAGTTTGCTTTGTTGTGTTTTTTTTGTGGAACATCCGTTTTTATTTTTTAACGAGTGGATGAGTAACAGTTCTGCTACTCAGTGAAGCTATATTCTTTTTTTCAGAAATTTCGAATTACGTTGGCCTTCACTCGATAAAAATTCATTGTGCACTTAATTAAATAATATACATATATGTTGAAAATAATTTTTATTCAAAAACTTTTAAAAGAAATATCTCAGAAACGCTGTTTCAATTTAGTAGAAAACTTTTAGAATTACATTACACAGTACCAAAAGGAAATAAAAGAATTCAAAGATAATAAATTATTATTTAAAATTACTGAATGAATACTTGAAGGATACCAAAATTTTGTTTCGTACCTTGTTTTATAAGAACCAAATCCCTTTCTAAAAATGCAAAACAAGTTCAAGAACTTCTTCAGAAACAATTTGTTCAAAAACATTTCTAAAACATGCAGAATATCTTCAAAAAGCAACTCAGAATTCCCACAACGAAAAACTCATCAACCTGTAATAAATAGTTCTAGAACTATTTATTTCGAGTCAACATTAGACTCCATTTAAATGTTCAGTATTCCAAGACGCCTTCTGGATTATTAAAGGTGAGTAAATATTTTTTGTGGATTGATGTTATATTTTATTGTAAAATAGAAAGGCTTTTTACTTGATAGAAGAAATATAACAAAATTTGAATATCAAAACAAATTGAAATATGTTTATCTTCTACAATTTTAATTTCCAAAAGAATTTTTTTTATTCAAAAAACTTTTAGAATTAAATTAATGTCTAAAACAAGCACCGCTCACATTTAATAGACGTTTATAATCAAAACTCAATATACAATGTCAAATGAAATAAATAACCCAACAGATATACGAAAGTAATTAAAATTAATAAATAAATATTCAAAGGAGACAAAATTTTGTTTCTGGTTTTATCTTTAAAAAATACTACTTGCCTTATTAAAACATGAACACACTTAAAGGACTTCCCAAAGAATATAATTTATTTGAAATATTCAATATATTTAAATATTCGAACAAATTATTTCAAAAATCTCTAAAAAATGTGCACTATATCTTCAAAAAACAAATATAATTCTAGATAATCCCGTCTTCAGCCCTTATTCAATATTACAAATATCAAAATCAAAAACATAACCTACATCACTCACGTGTTAAAAGACTTAAGCTTCGAACTACAGATCAACTATATATTCAAGATTGATCTATGTTCTAACAAAATCAAAGAACAAAGTGAGTTATTTTAAGGCTTACTTAAATTCATTGACATTCTATAATGAGATTTATTGAAGCCAAAATATAATTATATATTATATATAAAATAAAATAGAAAAGCTTTTTACTTGATAGAAGAAATATAACAAAATTTGAATATCAAAACAAATTGAAATATGTTTATCTTCTACAATTTTAATTTCCAAAAGAATTTTTTTTTTATTCAAAAAACTTTTAGAATTAAATTAAATTTTGTTATATTTCTTCTATCAAGTAAAAAGCCTTTCTATTTTATTTTATATATAATATATAATTATATTTTGGCTTCAATAAATCTCATTATAGAATGTCAATGAATTTAAGTAAACCTTAAAATAACTCACTTTGTTCTTTGATTTTGTTAGAACATAGATCAATCTTGAATATATAGTTGATCTGTAGTTCGAAGCTTAAGTCTTTTAACACGTGAGTGATGTAGGTTATGTTTTTGATTTTGATATTTGTAATATTGAATAAGGGCTGAAGACGGGATTATCTAGAATTATATTTGTTTTTTGAAGATATAGTGCACATTTTTTAGAGATTTTTGAAATAATTTGTTCGAATATTTAAATATATTAAATATTTCAAATAAATTATATTCTTTGGGAAGTCCTTTAAGTGTGTTCATGTTTTTATAAGGCAAGTAGTAGTTTTTAAAGATAAAACCAGAAACAAAATTTGGTCTCCTTTGAATATTTATTTATTAATTTTAATTACTTTCGTATATCTGTTGGGTTATTTATTTCATTTGACATTGTATATTGAGTTTTGATTATAAACGTCTATTAAATGTGAGCGGTGCTTGTTTTAGACATTAATTTAATTCTAAAAGTTTTTTGAATGAAAACAATTCTTTTGGAAATTAAAATTGTAGAAGATAAACATATTTCAATTTGTTTTGATATTCAAATTTTGTTATATTTTATTGAATAATATGATTGAGTACTGGCGAAGCAAAGTCTCTCTTAAAACTTGTTTTTTTAGTAATATTTTTACATATCTTAAGATTTTCTAAAAAGTAACTTAGATATCCAATAATATTGAATATTCTAAGTAAGATAGTTTTATGATGAAATTCTTGAGATTCTGTTAAACATTTTTTAAAGATATCTGTTTTCATAATAGGGATGATCAGAAACAAAATTTTGTCCACTTAAAATATTAAATTTATATGTTAACAATTTATATTTATTGGATTTGAAGTGTTTAACTTCAAATCATACTAAATATAAATTTTTGAAATTAAATATGTAGAAGGCTAAAGGAATATTTGTAAATATTAAAATATTCAAATAATTTTATATACATTTTATCAAGTATAAACCTCCATTTATTTTATTTTATTCATAAAAATATTCAGTAAGAGAAATCTGACATATGTTAAGAATTTGAAGGTTTTTGTACCTGTTTACTTCTACTGCTTCCAACAGTGTGAGTCTAGTAATTATGCATAATTTCGTTATTGTTATTGAAATTATTCTTTCAAATGTTAATTGTTTAATGTCTCATATAAATTTCTTCTGATATTCATGTTCTATCGTTTGACCAATATATACCAGTGCCATAATCACCTACAGTCAACTCATGAACTTCAATAAGTTTATCTTCGTTGCTTTCTATGTAAATTTCTTGATTATTGACCGTTCTAAAAACTACATTTGGATCAAATTTTACTTTAAAGCTCTTGGAAATATCATTCTATTCACGTAAGGAATAGAAATATATTTTTAGAATCTTTATAACAGGGTAACTAGATTTTATTCATGTTTCTCTTATTTTTTGTTTATAAATTTTTCTATCATAATTGGGATATAGGCGTTACTTATCATGCATCTCTTATAGACAGAAAATTTTTTTTAAACAAAATGCAAATTAAAATTGCTTTGAATGTAGTGTGCCCTGTTTGAAAGGTAAGCCTTAAAAATATGTTTCTATTCTTTACGTGTATAGAATATTGGATAATTAAAATAATATTGCCAAGTATTTAAAATAGGAGACCAAACAAGTTATTTGCAACAAAAAATGTCCTATAATATATGGTCGAAATGTTGATGGTTATTCTTCAATTTAACATTACTTGAATTTACGAAATATTTCAAGTTTCTTTATAAAATCAATTATACTTCAGTTATCCTTGTAGTCTCATCAAATTTGACCGCATATTTGGAAACGCCATTAAATTTGCTACAAGATAAAAAGTTATGTGTTCCAAAAAGTTCTTATTGCGGGGGTGGTGAGGGGATGAATATCACGATTCTGAAGTGAACAAAATCAGTCATATTTTTCTAATGGTTTTATCGATGAAAATCATTAATTATGGACATGTTTTATTTACAGCAAAAAAACCTCATGTGGTGTGCTTTCGAATAACATCAGCTTTTGTGCTAGCTGTCTGCCATAATATCATTGCTAAGAAGATAACGACGAAAAGTTGAAATATTCCAAACTTAAATTTGCTCTATCTTGAATCTCCCCTTGAAGTTTGGCCCTCTCAAAAGTGGACACACTGTATATTTTTTGAGGGAGGTAATGGAAGAGATGTTTTTGAATTCTATGTGGAACATTTTTTGAGTATGGAATTCGTTATTTATGAATATCCAATGGAAATAGGCTGAGAGAAAATGGTTATGAAAAAATATATTATAATAAAATATCTATAGCAAAAATTATTATAAAAAAATTCAATTCACTCTATTTCTTCTTTGATCAAATTCAGTCTTTAGTAATTGTTCCCTTCTCTGGATTTATTCAACATTTTTTTATTCCGTTTCGCGTTTTTGTGACGCTTTTTTTTGTCTTTGAACATTTTCGGTTTAAGTTTTTTGGCAGCATTTAGGAATTAATTCAGGCAATGAAACTTCGAAATCATCAATCATTAGAACACTTTGCCACTAACATTCAGATCAAAATCCTCCTTTGCTCGATTTCGATTGTTGAAAGTCTCCTCGCATTTTCAACTTGAGCTTTTTCAAGGTGGGGATAGACTCCAGAACGAGGAAGCCCGTCCACCGTTCAATCTCGTACAGAACGGTTATGTGTTTCTTTGCAATTACGTAATTTTCCCAATTTTCTCGAGTGAATAATTCAGAAATTTCCGTTTCACCGGCCGCTCGCTGTATGATTCATAAGATGGAGCTCGTCCGACGAATGATACTCGTACATATAAATGAATTTAATAGGGGAGATGTTCTCGATACGGGGTTGCGAAGGTTTTTGGGAGTTTCAACGGGATTTTTGGAGTTGGTCTGAAAGGAAATTATACATGCGGTTCGCCCGTTGTAAAGGTTGCCTTTCATGACAAGACTTATTGTCAGTCTTGTCGGACGAGAAATTGTTTCGAGTATGGAAGGTAATGAAATATGATGAAGGGACTTTCGTTGAGAATGATAACAATAATGAAACTTTTTGATTCTTTAAGACATGTATAGGACAAATGAGAAAAACATAATTATATACTCGAATTGAAAAAAATATTCAAGGTGACAACACTGGCAAACAAAAAATATTTGGCTGAATAGTATATTATGGTGGAATGGACATTTCCAAATAAAGATATGAGTAAAAAAAAGTTTGTAACACGTAAGGTTTTCTTGTAAACATTATACAACCACATTTAATATTACAATATCTGATGTGTATTGAAATATATCGAATTTATTTAGTTTTATACCTACAAAACGTACCTTAAATTATTATTATCATCAAAATTATTGACTTAAAATACTAATTAAATTCTCTTTTCCTTTTATGAGGAGTCATATCTTCTCTGTTCAAAAACCAGTAGTAATCACTCATCATGGCTGGATCCCATCATCTTTGATAGCGAATTTCCATTTTCCTAATATCTTGGTGAGATATTTTACCCTTCTCGTCAGTGCGATTTGTAGGCATCTAATAGTTCATTAACTAACTGTTGGTAATTTGCATCCATATTGTTGCCGAAAAATCCTCTTATTGCACTAACAAATGAGTTCCACGCTCTGAGTTCCTCTGTAACATTAACGTCGTCCAGCAATTTTTTGATTTGCCTTCCTTTAAATTGGCATCACTGAACTAGGGAAAGAGTTGTTTTACGTATTTGAATCCATTACTATCTTTATTCATAGCTTATACAAAGTTTTTCATCAGCCCAAGTTTGATGTGAAGAGGAGGCAGAGGGACTTATTTAGCGGTATTATGTTTAGGTATATGAAAAAAAGTCCTCATTTCTGGTATTACAGTTATGAAAGCTAGAAAGTTTTAGCAGGTCTCTTTCATTCTCCTTAACATGAACCAAGCACTGGAAGATATAAATACACGCCTCTGTTAGAATACCGCAACATCCACAAGATTCTTTTCTGCATCAAAAATAATCTACCAACATCAGTGGAGCTCCCCCAGAGCATTATATTGATAAGTAACTGTAAATTAGACTAAAGTACATATTGATGATAGCACTTAGGGGAAGCGAGTTCTTGACTCTACATATTGCATAGTAAGAATATTGAGTTCCTTACATATGGCATCAACATGTGTAACACATCTTGTATTTGAATCAATGTGGATTCCGGGAAATTTGGAATGCCCTTCTGATGAACTTATATCATTTAAATGGCGAATAACCAGCTTTCGCTCACTATTCTTCCGTGTAAAGTGAACATATAAAGTTTTCTCAATGTTCATCATGAGAGGATTGGAACGACCCCAGTCAACAAAGCAATGCACTGTCGACATAGCTCCAGCAGGTTAACAAAGGTCCGAGCAGTGATCAACATCGAGGTATCGTCAGTAGAAAGGTGAATTCTGATTGACTTGATTGAGAGGAGTAATCAGGAGAATTGGCCAAACTTACCGTAAACTGCCAGTCTAGTCATTGATGATCAGTAGGAACAGGAGTGGTTCCAGAACAAAACTCTGTGGGATCCCAAGGTTAAATTCCTGTCATCAACTCTGACGCCAGATAACTGGATAACCAAGCCAGGAATTTTTTACTACCCTTGCTTTCCTCTAAACTATCGTTAATCATGTCATTGTGTACCTCCGCTGTGTACACCACACAGGAATATGCTAATATGCACATTATTTATGAAGAACGCAGAGGCAGCGCTATGCTTGTGGCTAGACCCTATCGTGAGAGGTACCCAAAAGATGCTTGTTATCCAGGTTATTGACTTTTTACAAATGTGCACTCAAGGATCCTATTTCAAGGTAAAGTACTGAAGGAAGAATTTCCTTTCCTCACCAGGACGTCGTACTAAAAGCAATCAAAAAGACCCAAGTACATCAGTACGTGCCATCAAAGCAAGCACAGGAATACACAAAAGCCTAACAAATGTATATGTATACCTGAGTTTTCTGCAGTTCAGCACAAATTCCCGTAGTACCAAAACAATCACTCTAATTTCATTCATAAGTTACAGTTGGCAGAATTTGGTAAAAGTGATGTGAGCGCCATAAAAAAACCACGTAATCGGAAATTCTAGTAATCTCCCTGTATTAAGTATGCGAGTATTTCTCTTGTTTTGATCCAAACTAATACACGAGTGAACGTACCAATATCTTAGACATCGGAAAACTGTATTTTTATCGCCTACTCTCTTAATCCGTTGGCACGTGAATTTCCCTTCCGAATATAACATGAAATCCTTCAATTTCCGGGTCCACCTTGGTAAAATCCAATCCCGGTTTTATTCCCATCCAAATTTTCTTCCAAACGAAACATTCGACTCGGTAAGCCCATTCGATTTCTTCGCGCCCCCTGCCCCACTCCCCGATTTTCCACGGCGTTCGCTTTCCTTCCGCCGCTTTCCCCCGCGAGAGCGTTCCTTGCCCCTCCGCTTCCCCTGGCATCAACAGAATCTAATATAAAACGTGGCAACAAAAGAAAGCTTTCTGACGGACATTTCCGCGAAAGAAGGAGGGGGAAAAACTCCTTGGCCGACCAATGGAAACGCCGCTACGTTCAGATGTTCCTATCGATCCGGGGTGAGACGTTCGCAGACTTCAGACGGCCAGAAGAGAAGCGGACTTGTTCACCTCAGCGGCAGAAAAGAAAGAGAAATATGGTGGTGGGGAGTTTTCCTTTTAAAAACGGAGGGGGTGAGAGAGAAAGAGGAAAAATTTTCGGGGAGAAAATCGAAGAAGGGTTTTATTTTATGATTTTACGTGCGACGGCCGGTCCCGAGCGCCCCGTGTATTAAATTAGGATGGGGAATGCTTTAACGGCATCCGGCTACGTGAATCATTATTTTTCCTTGATCGTGTAGGGGTATTTTGAGTATGCAGTCATCTAGGGAGGTCTAGAGTTATTCGAATTGATACCCCACATGGTGGTGGTGGTAGTTTCGACTTCGAAAGAATTTCAGGAATTTTCTTAATATTTACAGAGTAGACTGAATTATGTTTTCTACAATAGCTTCAGATCATATGACTATGAACTCTTATGTGGAATACTACAAGGATCGACTTTAGGACCACTGTTGTTTAATATTCACATGAATGACCTGTTGGTCTCTCTCGGTTGTCCAGCTTCAGCATATGCATATGATTTGAATATCTATTAAATGTAATGTTTCAAATTAGATATTGCTTCAGTTCAACTTGCAATCTATCTGAAAACAACTAAGGTTGAATGTGGGAAAGATTAAATGTATTACCTTGGAGTATTGCTCGACTCTGCCTTCATCTTCGTTTCCCATATCGAGAAGTTATGTGCATCAGCCAGTAGAACTTTGGGCTGAATATATTGCATTTTTTATGTAGAAACATCAAACAAGTGGCATTCTGACAAATACGTTGTGTTCGGTTGCCTTGAAATATACTGCCCATCGGGTGTTTTTAGAGTGATAGAACTTTCGATAGAGATAACTGTGATTTAACAGAAGGTAGAAGACATTTCTGTTCAGTAAGCATTTACAAATTATCATGGAAAGACTCACGCCGCAACAACGTTTACAAATTGTTAAAATTTATTTTCAAAATCATGAGTGTGAAAAGAAAAGTCAAGCCTGATAACTGAAAAAATTATTAAAAATTAATTTTTCAGTTCGTGAAATTGCGGAGTGACTCAACAAAAGCCAAATATAAAAACAATCCATTCATCTTCTAACGTCACCTCAAGAACCCACAGCAATATCTTGAACAATTTATGGTACGAATACAAGTAAAAACAAAATTACAATCCATCATACAGGATATATAAATTGCGAATAACTTTCAAGATGCATAGGATACAAACGAAACTAATTAATCAAATAGCAAAATAGGAAAAGAGAACAATAACAGTAGTTGAGATGAATGTTGAAGTTTCCAGGGCAGGATTACGTCAGAGAGTGTAAATATTCAGAGGAAAATGTAATTGTCATCAACGACATTGTGACGTGTAAGTAGTTCTTATTCTGGAATTATTAATCCAGGTAAAATATTCAATATCAGTATATTGCTTTTGGTAGACCTTAATGGAGCCAATTTCACGTCCCACGATATATCGCGTGTTTTTTCTAGCATGATAGACTTTAAATTGAAATAAAACACATTTAAATTAAGATTGAAGCCAAATTTTTTTTTATTTGAAAGATAATTTTACGATATTTATGTAATATCAGGTATATGTCGATCACGACTAGCTCTGAGGAAGCGCATTCGACCGGACCAATTTTGGGACACTTTTTCGAGTAATTCAGGCCTTATTTCTCGAAATAATGTTATCGCCAAATCTTTCTTTCAATAAATCAATTGTTATGGTAGCAGCATGAGGTGTTGCACCATCTTGTTGGAACACAAAACACTTCTGGGTCGATACCATTTAAATTTTGAAACAAATTATCATTGATCATCGATGTGTAACGAGCACCATTCACTGTAACATTAGCTCCAGCATCGTTTTTAAAGAAATATGGACTGATGATGCCTCCAGCGTATAAAGCACAAACATACAGTGCATTTTTCAGGATGCAATGGAACCTGCAGAACTTCTTGAGGATTGTTTTCACTCCCTATACGGCAATTTTGCTTGTTTACATAGCCGTTCAACCAGAAATGAGCTTCATCACTAAACACAATTTTACGATAAAAAAATGGATCAACTTCAAGCTGTTCTAGGGCCCAATCAGCAAACAAACGACGCTTATTATGGTCAAGTGGCTTAAGTTCTTGAACCAGTTGGATCTTGTATGAGTGCAGACCAAGATCTTCACGCAAAATTTTACATGTGTGGATGCACAGAGTCAACTTGTTGTGAACGTCGACGAATAGACAAATCTGGATCATCATTAACACAATGACCAACAGCGATACAGCAGCGATAGTTTCTTCTGTACGTACAGTTCTTTGTCTTGTTGTTGTTGCATCGAGTAGAGAAAATATTGTCCGAAATCTATCGATAGTTCGACGATTAAACTGCGATTAAGATGGACGATTATGTAAATCATAAATTTCACGAAGTACTCTATAAGCTTGGCGAATAGAGCACTGTTTTTAAAAATAAATTCCAATAATTTGTAAACGTTGTTGTGGCGCGAGTCTTTTCACGATAATTTGTCAATGCTTATTGAACAGAAATATGGACTTACAGCAGCGATATTTTCTTCTGTACATACAGTTCTTTGTCTTGTTTATGTTGTTGAATCAAGTAGAAAAAATGTTGTCCGAAATCTATCGACAGTTCGACGAATAAGCTGCTCTGATGGATGATTATGTAAACCATAAATTTCACAAAGTGCTCTTGAAGTGATTTTGAAAATAAATTTCGAAAATTCGTAAACGTTATTGCGGCTTAAGTCTTTCCATGATAATTTATCAATGCTTACTGAACAGATGTCAAAACGACATTGCTTCTACCTTCTGTCAAATCACAGTTGATGGAAAAATTTAGGTACAACGCAACAAAATAAGTACAAATCACTTTTTCATAAATAGAAATTTAAGACAAGAAGTCATTCATAGAAAACAAATTTAAAAGATACATAAAATATTATAAGAAAACTTCAGTGGAATAAGAGAAGAGGGTTTTAACATTTGCATGAAAAATTACTCAGGAAGACATTTAAGAGGATAGATTATTAAAACAGGAAAATACCAAACTGTCGAACATTTTCGAAATATATATAAGAAATATATATAACAATTAAATAAGTGGATCATTTTGAATTGTTAATTAAATCAGAAAAATGTTATTTAATATGCTGATTAAATTTTCAACTTCAAATCCAAAAAGAAATAAAACATCTTAAATATACGATTACATTACAACATTATAACGAGAATAGTTATTTTCAACAATTCCAATAATTTTAGGAATCAAAAAAATAATAAATCATCTGGTAAATCCATTCATTCGGAACAGAAGAACCAGAATCTTAGTTAGGTAGGATAACTTAAACGATAAGTAATAATAAATAAGGTTATTCTGATTTTCACAAAGTTTTATTGTTATTATAATACAAAAATTGCTTTGCTATCACAGTACCATCAATATTGTAGGTGGTATCGTACATTTTAAACTACTACCACCTTCCTGAAAACGCTACTGTGATAGCGAAACAATTGTTGTATTATACTAACAAGAATAATATTATTTAATATATGTTTCGATCAAGTGAAGACGGATTGAATTAAATATAAATGATAAGTTTCAAAATTGGGAATTCGATTTCTCGTAAATATTGTACAATAATTCAGATTAACCATAGAGTAGTAGTAATAAGTGAGTTTGTAGTAAATATGTTAGAGTTCTCAATAAAATGATGTTAAGAATCTTATTTGAAAATCTATTTTATATTATAGAATCAAATTTCAGAAAATAATCAATAAAAACTTTATCAAATATACAGTAATTAACTGACTGAAAATAAATGAATTATTTTTTATTGAAGCATAAAAACTCTAAACCAACAAACTAGAATGAATCATTTCGGAGGGTACATACTGGTTAGAGACGTCTCTGCGTTTTCAGAATCAGACGAATCTCTATCTTTAAAATAACAATAAACACGAGGGCAACAAAGATGGCGGCCCCTAGAACTAACCTTAATTTATCAATGTCTTCAAGATAAGGAAACAATGGAGTGTGTAAAACATGCCATTGTTTCTGTATATATACACGACAAAACAACTGAATGTCGGAGGAACAAAACGGCACACTATGACCAAAACCTTCTATTAGATTTACTTCGGTGGTTTCGGCAAACTTGCGTCATATATCCTGAAGGAATTTTATGGAATGACCCTTACATGAAACAGGATTTGAAATAAGTCGTATACGTTATCGTGTAAGTAGAGTAGGTTTAATTCCAGGGTGAACTCTGTTTTTTACGAAAATCCTAGGTACGATATGTTTTTGGAATTGTAAATGAAAAGTCATCAATCTCTCACGTAAACTATTGGATTGTTCGGAAAGTAATTTCGTTTTTTTTGGGAAAATGAGAAATAATTTTGGTATAATGAATAAATATGTTATTAAATTATATATTGGCCATTCTGGTCCAACACGTTTTGCCATTCTGTTGGTAGTAGCATCATTCCAAGCTCATAAAACTTTTTGTCTGTGCTGGCAAAAAACTGATCGAAGTGATTTTTGACCTCTGCATTTGAAGTGAAGGTTTTACCGTCCAAAAAAATTCTGCAATGACCGGAACAAATAATAATCCGAAGGCGCCAGATCTGGAGAATATGGGTGAGGCAGTGTATCCCATTGAAGCTGCAAAAGCTTTTGGGGAGTGACCAAACTTCCATCAGGTCTCGCATTATCTTGGTGTAACGCTACATCCTTTTTGTTGATAAATTCTGGCCTTTTCTGTTGAAGTGCGTAATTCAGTGATGACAGTAGACTTCCGAATTAATTGCCTTAAAATTCCACCAAACAGACAACTTGCGTTTGACATTTTTATATACAACCCATTTTTCGTCCCCAGTAATGCTGCGCTTCGAGGTTAAACCCAGGCTTTTCAAGTGGTCATAAACAGTTGAATTCGATAAATTTGACCTCTCACCGATCTCACGTGCTGTTATTCGCCGATTTGCATCAACTATTGCATTTATCCTTATCAGCTTCAATCGGCCTTCTGGAACGTGGTGCATCATCGACATAAAAATTGTTCACGTTTTCGTCCAGTGAGCACTCCTAAAAACATTGCTGCTGTATCCCAGAATGCGGCTGAACATCCAGCAACTCCAACTCGTCATCTTTCTCAAGAACTGAACATTTCTCGCAATTCTCTGAGGAGAATTTTGGATGAAGAACTCGGTATGAAGGCTTACAAAGTTCAACTAGTGCTAGAAGTGAAGCCTCGTGACTAACCGATGTGTTTCCAAATCGCCTTATGGGCTAATAATGCCACGCCGAAGATGAACTTTTTCCAAGAAAAATCATCTTTATCGATGAAGCGTTTTGGATAAGTGTTACGCTAACCATCCAGAAACTACTGATGCCACGAACTCTAAGTTTTTATTCATGAGATTGAGCCCCAAACAATCAACAATATAGTGAAGAATTGGGTTAATTGGATGGGGTACTGTATGGTCAACCGTGGCGATCATTTGAATGATATTGTTTTTTTCGTAAATGTAAAAGTTCAACCTTTCAGATAAATTCGCAATTTCGTAAAAAAATTCCTTAGTTTTTCAATTATGGACGATCAAAAATGCAAATGTTAAATGGCCCGAAAGAACGAAACCGCTCTTCTTCTACAAAACCGACTATCTCCACGTAACAAAATAAGTCATTTCCCACTCGAACAAAACCGCGCAACCCAAGCCGGCACCAGGAACCTTCCGGACATCCAAGAAGACAAAGAGTCTCACCGGCGTACAGAACACGTGACGGGACTAACGTACCGGAGGCGGCGTCGAGCCGTTGGTGGCACGAGGTGATAGATAACCACCGTTAGCGAAAAGAACAACTACGCCCAACTAAATCTTCCCTCTTAAATATACCCTTCGCGCCGCTAACTGCGCTTTTAATGCTGGATCTCTCCGGTTTTCCTTGGTTTTCCCGATTTTCCCTTGCCCGGATCTTATCTTTTCCGCCGTTTTAGGGTTCCCATCGGTTTTCCGGAATCACCTATGCGATTTGGGAGATTGATGCCTTGTCGGCTTGTCTGTCGGGGTAAGGAGACTTTCGTGTTTGTTGTGGAGATTAAGATGTAGATTTTGAGTTAGCTACTTCGTTTCCACTAGGAGGAAATGTGGGAAAACGATTTGACTTTTAGGTAAACATGCATCGTATGAAACCATTTTTTATTTTGGATAGAACTTGCATGTATACTAAAATTTAAATGGGCTTAATCACTGAAGATGAAAATCCGGATCATTTTTCTGCATTTCGAGGACCCAATCAGATAGCGGATAGAATGTAACTTATTAGGCAACGAAACGAAAATTACGAATTACAGAAAGAGAAATGCTCCGTCTTCTACATTCTACAGTATGGAAAATTTGTTGTGTGCGTGTACAGATATTAATGGTTTAATGCAGGAACTTGATATTCAGAATTCCCCCTCTGAGTGGCGTTTATGAACAGATTCGTCTAAATACAGTTTAAAAGCTGAGTTATTGCATAATGGAACTTTAAAACCCTCTATTCCAGTTGCAGTGACGATAAAAGAAAGTTATGAAAATATGCGCACTCTTTTGGATAAAATAGACTACAATACGTATAAAAAGCAGACATGTGGGGCACTTAAAAATTATGGGAATTTTAGTGAGATGTCAGGGAGGATTTACAAAATATTGCTGTTTTTCTATGTCTATGGGACAGTCGTGCAATAAATCAGCATTATATAACAATCATTGGGTCAGAAGGAACAGAATTTTAATTGGAATATCCAAATGTTAAGTTGAGACCCCTTATAGCCTCAAAAATGTCCTTCTGCCTCCTCTTCACATTAAACTTGGGCTGATGAAAAACTTTGTGAATGCTATGAATAAAAATGGTGATGGATTCAAATACATTTTTATTGGTCCACAAATCAGAAAAATTGTTGCTGACGTTAATTTTACAGAGAAACTTACCAGGCAGGAACTCAGAGCATGGAGCTCATTTGTTAGTGTAATAAGAGGATTTTTGGCAACAATATGGATGCAAACTACCAACAGTTAATTAATGAACTATTATTAGATGCGTACAAATCGCTTTTTTGGTCGGCCAGTATAATTGTTAAACCTTCAAAACGATATATCAATCAACCGACTCCTTTTGCCAGTTAAGATTAACTCATTCATTCATGGTAGATGCCACCTCGCTCTTGATTGGATGGTAGTGAGTGAATGAAAATTGACCTCTCTCGACATGTTCCAGAAAAACTCATATTTACGGAAATATCTGATTGGACTGTTTTATGTAGATCACCGTAGATTTTAGATGTAGATTTAATTTTATAAAATTTCTTGAAAATTTTTCGAATTAAATAAATTAAATACCTTAGCACTGTTTACATTTTAATAGACGTATAGAATTAACACTAATCACGCAGTATTAAGAGAGGATAAAAGAATCCAAAGAAAATATAGAATATGGATCGAACTTACTCAACAATCATTTGGTGGAGAGAAAACTTTTCCATATCGGTATTATGAAAAAACAAATTTCACTATGAAAATGTCCCTCTAAAAAAGCTCTTATAATGTTACGATAAAAATACCTTTCATACTCATACAGTGTGCTCCAACGAAAACTTAACACCTCGATTTATCGGTTCTTATACCCGGTAATCTCACTGGCCAAATTTATTTAGATCTATTGGAGAACGTTATTTATCCAGCCCTCATGCAAGTATTGGAGGATGCAAAAGACCGTAAAACGATCATTATCCAACAAGATGGCGCACCACCTCAACCGGACGTCAGTTCTTAGATGAAAATTTCCCTCACGCATGGATTAGAAAAGGGGACATATTGAGAGGCCACTCAGATCACCTGATCTGGCATTTTAGTATGGGGTCACCTGAATTCCAAGATTTACGCTACCCAGCCTAAGCCACTGGATGATTTGCGAACTAGGATCATTAATGAATACCGTCAAATTACACCAGAAATCTTGAGTAACGTACATGAACGTTTTCAACCAAACTTACATTACTACATAGAAGTGGATGGTGCCCATTTCCTGTATTTAATAAACTAATCACAAAAGTAAGTAGCATTCCACTATTTTACCAGTCATTTCATTATCGATGGAAATTTTGGAGCGAAATTTCAGAATAAGATCGCAATACCCTCATCCTTATTCAAAATCAAGGGGTTGTATTCACCCCCATTAGAGGGTTGCACTTACTGGGATGCAAAGAGCGGAAAAGTTGTTCCCTCTTGAATCAGAAGTTGACAGGTCCGAGCGATTTTCCACCTTTTCATTTAAAAGCCGGAAAATTGAGGTGTTAAGTTTTCGTTGGACCACAGTGTATATCTAAGTACTCCACAGTTAATTCGGGTTCAACTTTTCTGAATTAATCTATTTCCTCAAGTAATGAAATCAAAACTCTGTATTGATTATTGTCTGCAGTGCAGATTTTAATAGAATTAAGTAACAGTAGAAATATTGTGAAAAATTCTTATGGGTTTGGGTTATGAAAGCGTAAAATGTAAACCTTCAACTATACCTACGATAAAATAAGAAATAAACCACTTACCAGTTTTCTCTTTCATTTCCCATAAAATCCCGAACGAAAGAACTAGAAGCAAGACAACATTCCATGCTCAATATCTCATACGATCTCCAACCATATTTAGTTTTTTCACTAATGAAATTAAATCCTCTACCTTGGATTTTGATGTCCAATTAAAAGTTTGATATTTTTGAACGAAATAAATTTAACTATTTCATAAAAAATAACTACTCATTGTTCAATAAAAATTATTTGAAGAAAATTGTAGCATAATTTTTTAATTGGCGGGTGGTGCATCTCGTAAATTGTTGAAATGAGGTAATAAAATCGTGATCATTAAATGTTTTTAGAAAATTTTATACCAAGAGGAACTTCTTCAAATAGATGTTCTTCTTTTTATATGTAGTGAGTTAGGATCATCATTTCAATGTTATTTGATCGAGTAGAAATCATACCACTTAATTCTATGGATGGACGGTCGATCTGTCGTTATAGATATCTACGCTGACTCATTGAAACTCACTGAAATCATTAATCATAGTAGCGCAATCCATTCACCGAAACAGTTGCACCACCAGCCCAAAAACCCCACCAAACAGTCACACGTTGAGGATGGAGAGACTTGTCAACAATCATTCTTGGATTTTCTAAGCCCTAAGTGCGACAATTCTGCTTATATACGTAGCGTCCGTAGTGAACATGGACCTCATCACTGAAGATGATTTTTCGAAGGAAATCCGGATCATTTTGATGCATTTCAAGGACCCTATAAGTGAAGATCGACTGCCTTGAGTTCTTGTGTTAACTGAATGCCTTATTCCAAACTACGGGCTACAGCTGCAATATTCTCAGTTGTTCTTGAGCGACGGACACGTTTTCGATCCTTTACACTAACTAGTCCCATAAGCTAAAATTTTTCCACCAGTGGCACTATTGCTGGAAAAGAAGGTGCTTCATTACGACCCAAAGGTGCTTTAGTTTTGTACTGTGATGCTTTTAAGTTTGTATCGTTCCATTTTTAGTATTGACGTAGTTTTTACTTGTCAAATGTCAAAAGATGACAGTTTCGAAAGTGACAGCTACCCAGCGGAATATTCAAAATGAAACCTTTTATTGGAAAACCCTTTACAAGTCAGTGGAATTGATTTGACTATCGCTGTATGAAGGGAAAGTCAGTTCATTTTTTGAATTTTTAACATGATATTGACTAACCTCTTCCGTCTCTTTCTGTATGGTTCAAGAGTTTCACTCCATTTGGGGCAGATTCTGCAGAAATTGTACCAGCTCTCAGAAATAATTGATGACTCTCCGGAAGATACCCGGAGTGGAAACTTTCGAACCTGCCTCATAAGCACGGCAGGCCCAAAATCCATCTTCCTTTGTCAATACGACGAACGTCTGAAGCTTAACGAAATCAGTTAAGCGAAGTAAAAACAAGATGGCCGTCTACAAAGAAAGCGCGAGTGTTTTGTTCTGGTCGTTAACGATAATGACGTATACAGGGCACACTTAGATGAACTTCGAGGCGCGTTTTGTTCGGCTCCTCGACCCGTTTTTACGCGACCTTCCCCCCGTTGCGGGGGCCACAGGGGGGCGGGTTTAAGGTTCGAAATTAATAAAGATTTATTTTTACATTATCTTATTCAACGTTAGATATGGCGAATTTAAGTCTTCGCGAAATGTGACGCTAGGGAAAAATACTTTGCGAAATGGAGTAGGTCGTTAGGGGATGAAATTAGAGGACTGGAGGCAGGGGTGGATTCGCTAATTTTGTATTCAGGTTTCTACGGATGCTAATGAAATTGTTGTATTACAGTTCAACGAAAAATTATATCAGAAAATTTTTGAGTTGGGCACTTTGAAGGTCTTATTGATCAACTAAACTAAACTGTGTTTGACAAAATGGCGATGACTCTTTATTGACTTCCAGTTTTAATACCCTGTAACTGGCAATTGAATGGACCAGACCATAAACTGCAGAAGAATATACTTGTGTTAAATGTTACCTTGACAACAAGGATAAATCTGAAATTGTTTGATCAATACTTCACGAGATATCGATCACTGGAGCCATCTATCGTGTGTTTTTTTAGAGTGGTAGAACTTTAAATCGAAATAAAACACATTTAAATTGAGATTGAAGCCAATTGTTTTTTATTTGAAAGATAATTTTATGACACTTATGTTTCAAAAATTATTTCCTGCATATGTCTACCACGACTAGCTCTAGGAAACCGCATTCGACGAGACCAATTTTTGGACCACTTTTTCGAGTAATCCAGGCCTTAATTCATCAATAACACGAGTTATGTTGGCTTCCAAAGCGTCTATTGTTTCTGGTTTATCAGCATAAACCAACCACTTGACATAACCCCGAAGAAAATAATCCCGTGGAGTTATGTCGCATGATCTTGGGGCCAATTAATTGGACCATTTATCGAAATAATGTTATCGCCAAATCTTTCTTTCAATAAATCAGTTGTTACGGTAACAGCATGAGGTGTAGCCCCATCTTGTTGGAACCAAAATACTTCTGGTTGATACCATTCAAATTTTGAAACACTTACTGTAACATTAGCTCCAGCATCATTTTCACAGAAATATGGACCGATGATGCCTCCAGCGTGTAAAGTACACTATACAGTGCATTTTTCAGGATGCAATGGAACCTGTGGAAGTTTTTGAGGATTGTTTTCACTCCAAGAAATGAGCTTCATCACTAAACACAATTTGACGATATAAAAGTGGATCAACTTCAAGCTGTTCTAGGGTCCAATCAGCAAACAAACGACGCTTATTATGGTCAAGTGGCTTTAGTTCTTGAACCAGTTGGATCTTGTATGGGTGTAGACCAAGATATTTACGCAAAATTTTCCATGTGATGGATGCACAGAGTCCAACTTGTTGTGAAATTCGACGAATGGACAAATCTGGATCAGCATTAACACTATGACTTACAGCAACGATATTTTCTTTTCTATTATGTAAACCATACATTTCGCGAAGTGCTCTGTAAGTTTGGCTAAAAGAACACTGATTTTGAAAATAAATTCCAACAATTTGTAAACGTTGTTGCGACGTGAGTCTTTTCATGATAATTTGTCAATGCTTACTGAACAGAAATGTCAAAACAACATGGCTTCTACCTTCTGTCAAATCACAGTTATCCCTATAGAAAGTTCTATTACTCTAAAAAAACACCCGATATCTAAAAAAATTTTCCCCAACCTATTATTATATTGCAACTTTCTGGTGGTTAGTGAATCGATTAATAATTTATTGCCAAACATTATTAGTTTAGATTTGTCAGGGTTTAGTGGAATTCCCCAGTTTTTCATCCATGTCATGATTTTGTTACATGGATTTTTAAGTTTTTCCATTGTGTCTTTCAGATTGTTGCTTTTTGTTATGAGCTCTATGTCATCAGCGTATTGGGCGATGTTACTTTTCAGTTCTTCTGTTATTTTATGAATATCATGTACGTAAATATTATATAGAAATGGTGACAATGTAGAACCTTGTAATACCCCTTTGTTAAGGGGAAAGGAATCCGGAGAAATGAATGCTTGTTTATTTTATCCCTCATGCTCCTGTCTCCCTCAAGAAGTTTCATTCAATAGTTTGTAGTTAAACTGAGGTATCCAATTGCTGGAGTTTGTACGTCTTTCGTGTAATACACTATCAAATGCTTTCTTGATGTCCACAAATAAGGCTGCTACTTGTGACCTTTTTTCATTGTGATTTGTATGTTCGATATTAGAGCCAGCAATGGGTGGATGGTTGAATGATTTTTCTTCAATCCGAGGTGTGACAGAGGAATTTTTGTACAATTGAATTTTCAAGACCAATTTTCACGATTTTTCAAAATGTTATTCTTAAAATTGGTAAAAGGGTGATGGGCTGATACCTGATCACTTTGTTATAGCCTGTATCATGTTAGTGGATTGAACTCTATTTATTATTCTGTTGAATTTACTATTTTGGGTTTTTTAATACTCAACTAATTGGATTGAGTAATGACTGTTTTACTGTACTGAAATTTTGATGCACACAAAGTTCAAAATTAAATGAAGAAATCAATAAGGTAAATAAAAACAACTTGGCTTTAGTTTCACTGTCTATTTGATGCCTGTTAACATATATGTTTCGGGTTTTTATACCATTTTCAAAAACGAAGAGGACAAAACTTAAAATCCTATTTATAATGGTAGGGTAGATAACAGGTACAGTTTTGAAGAGTGTAAAAATATGGTGTTAGTTCGATACTAATCTTTTACAGATATGAGCAATGGTGATAAATTAAATTGAAGTTGTTCATTTGTGATTGATAGCATCTTACCATGTGCTTAAAAAATTTCCAAACTTTCTAAAAGATCCATTCTTCCGCTTTTATTACCTACGTGTTAAATCTCAGTTTTACTTAAGTCTATGAAATAGTTGTTATTCATATAATGTTCCGAAAAACCCGATATTATTTTATTATGTAATATACTATGTAATATATTATGTAATATACTTCCACCATTATATTTATACATCGTCCTATCTGACCTATGTAAAATGCAGGGCATTCATTACAATATAATTTGTATATACCGCTTTTTTCACACGTTTCACGAAGGTCTTTGCTATTGAATAAGAGTGAATCCAAATTTTTTTTATTTGTAGAAATAATATTAATATTGTTTTGTTTTAGTCTATTGCAAATTTTGTTCCTAATTTGTTAATGAAGTTTCTGCTATGAATCTTTTTTTTCTTTGTCCTGAAGAATAGGGTAAAGAGAAGCTACCTTTTTTATGCTGATTCTTAAAATTTCATTTATCTATTATGTTCTTATTGTAACCATTGTTCGACGCTAATGACAAAATAAACAGTGTAACTTAAGCCAAGTTGTTTTTATTTACCTTATTAATTCAATAATATTTCACAAGGTGATATGCGAGAAATCAATATCATAAATGAAGGAATATATCCTTTCAGGACTTTCTTTGGAATTATCAGAGAAAAATTGATGTAAATATAAGAAGTTTAAATACTCACCTGATGAAGTCATGGTATGACGAAACAATTGTTGTGAAAATCAATAAAATAGCGGAAGTTAACTTTTGTTTTTCTTATATTGATGTAAATAAGTGCAACAAATACGAAAAGCAGATATTGCCAACAGAGAATCTTCTGAGCACTTTAGCTGCATTGATATAAACTCAGAATAATAATATAATTTATTTCTCCTTGGATAAAAAAACTTCAATGAAACATTTTATAGCCAGTAGTTTGAAAGTTGTGAGGTAATGAAATGAATGAAACGTGATTCTGTGTGGAATACCTGGAATACCTGTCAGTTATATGGAAAAGAAAAAATCGGTATGAATTTTCAGACATCTTTTTTTCAATTTTTGAATTTCTAATATTTACTCATTCAAAAATTTTTCCAAAGCTCAAATACCCTAAAAATATGGAGCATAAATACCAAGGTGGAGTTTTCACTTCTGATTTAACACTCAAATGACTTATTTTAAAATACACTGGCGAGCAGAAAAAACGGGTCACTTGATCATTATTGCTCAAATACCTTTCTTAGCTAAAATTTTTACGAGAATCATGACATTTCTGAAATAGTAGGGAAAACAGAATTTCCCAAAGAAAAATGAATTTTTTTATTCGATTTATATAAAAATTATAAGCTTTTGTATCGTTTCTGTGAAAATTTCAGTCTCAGTATGACGTCTGATAGCACTGATTACAGCTTCCAAACGTCTTCGTTTGCACGTGATGAGCCTTCGAATATTCTCTTGTGGAATATTCTTCCATTCATGACTAAGGGCTTCACATGAATAGAAATTCCCTGCTCCCCCAGAAATGGTATATAATGTACAACATGGTACATAAGAATTTCCTCTATGTACCTTCGCACCTTCGCAGACCATAACAGATCCTCCACCGAATTGAACTCGCTCCTCTATACAGGCATCTGCGTATCTTTCTCCTGGACGTCTATAAAAGCTCTCGTCTATAAACTCCTCGAATGCTGAATCTGGATTCATCAGTGAAAAGCACCTAGGCCCACTGAGCTTCTAACCAATTTATGTGATCTCGTGCAAATTGAAGACGCGCAATTCGATGCTCTCAGGGTCCCTCTACGTTTACCTGACGTATCTCCATTAATATATTTGAATTCTAACAGCAGTAAGATAGCGATTTCTAAGACTTGTGGAAACCATAAATCTATTATCCCTCAACGATGTGCACCGTCTTCTTCCAGATCCAGGTCTTCTGGTCAGCAAGTCCGTCTCCTGATGCCTTGTCAATACTCTTTAGACTCTACCAAGGGTAACATTGATTCTACAAGCAACAGATCTCTGGCTCAGCCCATTTTCAATAAGTGCCACTATTCTCGCACTATCTTCAATTGGTAAACTCATTTTATGTAATTTATGTAATTTAATTGTATCTTTCAAAGAGTGGAAAACAAACTTTTCAATGACCAATGTTGATCGTAACTGATAAACGATGAATTTATCGTGAGGAATAATTCGAATATGATTTCTTTTATCAAGTTTTTTTAGCCCATATGTCTACATTTTGCGCATATTCAGTTCATATTCTAATGAAAGATATATAATGAACCCAATGTTATTGAATCAATTTTGAGCATGTGAATCGATTGGAAAAAGCAGTGTTAAATCTTAGTGACCCGTTTTTTGTTGCTCGCCAGTGTATTTAATATTCCGTGCACGAGAAAATTTTAAATATTCCATACATCTAGAACACACACAATATTCAAGAGATAAGAGCTGTGATCTTTAATTTTAAAAAATTACTGTCTTAATGTCCCAACAAATTGTATTCATTACATTTCTCTCTAGTGCTTGTATTTATCACCTAATATGATATGCTACCCAGCTAGAACATCGAAAGTTTTTGATTAAATTCACCATAATTCTGTGGTTATCAACGGGGCAATCTTCTTTTAGTGTCAACTATAAACAATAAACTGGAAGGAGAGCTTTTACCGAGATGGGAGCATCGTAAAATGTCGAATTTACATACGAAACGAGTTTCTTAAATTTTAATACAGTTTTATTGACTTTTATGTTTGGAATTCAAAAGGACAATAAAGATATTGATATGCTTGTTATTTTTTCTGGATGTTCGTCCGAAATCAAGTCATTATTCCGATACGAAAATGATCCATTTTTGGAGCGCATAATTACTGCAGACAAAAATGGGTTGACTATAACAATGTCAAACGCAAAAGACCATGGAGCGAAAAAGATGAACTGGATCAAAGCATTTCGAAAGCCAATGTCCATCAAAAAAAGTGATGCTGTCTGTTTGGCGAGAGTTTAAAGGAATCGTTTTTTTTTTTAACTTTTACCAGATAACACAACAATTAATTCGGAAGTCTTCTATCATCAGTTGGACAAACTGAATGGTGCACTTCAGCAAGGCCAGAATTAATCAACAGAAAAGATGATGCGAGACGTCATACAAGTTTAGCCACTCGCCAAAAGCTTTTACAGCTTGAAGCTGCCAGACCCACCATATTCTCCAGACCTGGCGCCTTCTGATTATTATTTGTTCCAGTGGTTGCAAAATTTTTTGGACGGTAAAACCTTCACTTTAAATGAAGAGGTCAAAAATATCAATAAATTTACTTGTCTGTTTGGTTTTAGCCTGAAAATATATAAACTGACAAAGAAACTGCAACACCCAGAGAGAGCTGTTTAAATTCAAAATTTTTTTTATGGTAAAACATAGATAATATAGCAAGGAGTAAATGATTGAAATTTGAAAAAAAAATCGAAGGGTTTACAATTTTTTTCAATAAATTTGTTAATAATGTGTTTGTCTACCGCGATTATCTATACACTACCCAACACATTTTGGCATTGATGCAATAAGATGGTCTATTTCTTCTTCAGGGATACTATCCCAAGCTACCTGTAGTTCATGTTTCAGAGCCGCCAAAGTCCGGTGGAGCTGAAGTAAATTTCTAAGCGCATGATGACCCAAACATGCTCTATGGGCTAAAGATCGGGGGATCTGGGCGACCATGGCAAAAGATTAAAAAAAGTTTAAACTAACTCTGGTCGAGCATTATCTTGCTGAAATATTGGATTCTCGAGCCGGTTAAGGTAAGGGAGAACATATGGCTCCACTATTTCTTGAAGGTAACGCAGCGCTGCCATATCTCGAATAAAGACTAAAGGTAACCTACTTGCATGTGCAATAGCACCCCATACCATAACGCCTACTTTCCGGTGTACATGACGCTCAATATCAAACTGAGGTTCACGTCTTTCTCCCCGACTTCGTTTAACCCTTCTTCGGCCGTCATGTGCACCCAAGGAGAATCGAGATTCATCAGAAAAGATAACCTGATGCCATTCCACATTCCAATGTTGACGTTCTCTGCACCACTGTAATCGTTGCCAGCGATGCTCAACCGTCAGAGGTAACACAAGATGGGGTCGATAATGCTGCTTTATCCAAAAGACTTTATCCGGCGGTAAAGGGTGCAGACAGTTACAGGATGGCGCCCCCCCAGGCATTAGATCTTGTCGTGATGGGGGTGCTTGCCTTGACTAGGAACCCAGTTTCGTCCCTGCGAAATGGAGGGTTAAGTCTTGGTGTCTAACGTAATGCCATTTCGCGCCAGTCACTGGACCTGTATGGTGGAAGATCTCCGAATGGGGCTCTAGTTTTGCCGTTCTGGTGAAATGGAGGGCTGAGCCGGTTGATTAACTCAGTGACAGGGAGTCTGTCGCAGCACAGGGCTTCTTCCTTGAAACTGGCGTACTCTACTCTATCGCAGTTAATCTCCGGATTTTTCTATGTAATGGCCTAATGCGTTATGTAGCATACTGCGTTACCTCGGAGGGGTGGTTTGCCCTCAGGTGTTACTTGTACCACCTGGCTACCCCATTGGTGTTGGACTCAAAGGGGCAGTGATTGAAATTCCGCATGCTGGACTAGTTAGGTTTTTCATTTATCTGTTCGCAGACCCCGATATTCCGGATATTCTCATGAAATGACTCGGGACTTGACGGATCGACCGGCTTGTCCTGGCCTCGGATTTAGGGTTTCTGGATCTCGACGAAATGGCTTTGCCGTTAGTGCTTGACGCCAGGATCAATCAAAGGACATGGGTTCGGTGAGTCAGGAGGTACAGGCCATTAGACGGTGCTCGTACCAGGATCAATAGAAGTCATCAATCTTGAGATTATCTTAGTTCATGGGACTGCGTTCGGGTGCTTGAATAAGAATTACTTCCATCGGGTGAGTTGCGTCACAAACCAACTTCTCTACTGACCTGCAGAGCCAGTAGAGGTTGAATAGTGCTTCGCTGCTACCAGTCAGGCGGTTCTGGCTTTCGAGTCGGGGCCCAAACTGTAAGCTGGAGGGTTCATCTCTTCGGAGGGGTTCTCGATTCGCGCGATGATATGGCGTAATCCTTATCACACTTTCTACCTCTTGGGGTGGACTGTGGAGACTGCTGAGTAGTCACTTGGTGAAAAAGCTATGCTCGTATGCCAATACGAAAACTGGTAGAATTGGATTGATTGATGATTGGATTGATTACAGGATGGCCTTGTTCTCCTAACCACTCATCATCCAAAGATCGAGTTGTCGCAAATGGGTCTCTAATAGCCATAAGTCTTAGACATCGATCTTGAAATACATTTCTGGCCCTTCGACGTCCGGTGGCTACTCTTCTCCGATTTTGGACATTATAAAACCACGCTTGACAACACCTCATAACAATAGTGGGATTTCTGTTAGTACGGTTAGATTTCTCGAAATGACAACCCGGCCTCCCTTAGATCAATAATTCGACCTTTTTCAAATTCACTAAGCTGGCGATAGACACGTGCTCTAGGCATTTTAACAACAACTAAATATCGACTTTGGATCTCCTCGAACAGCTGGTTTATTGTAAAATTTAAAAAATTTGCAAAAATCGACTACATATTTAAGTAGCAAAAAATGTTTACATGAAAAGACCTTCACGATTTTTTTCTCCAAATTTTATTCATTTACTCCTTACTTTACTATCTCTGTTCAGCAAAAAACAATTAAATTTAAACAGCTCCTTCTGGGTGTTGCAATTTCTTCGTCAGATAGTAAATCAAAATTTTGTGTTTCTCATTTTGAAGCTTTGATCAAGCAAACCATATGTCTGTCCTTTCTATTTTGAGAAAATGTAGATTTCAGATGGGGAAAAATGACCTTTTCTAAAAAACAAGAAGCAAACTTCATGTCAAATTTGTGGTATTATTATTTTAGGACAAACTGCTAAACATATTTTGATCCTTCTATTCTTTGAGCATTTGAAGTAGTGTAGAGAACTTGGCGAAGCAGGAAAACTTTAATTTTCTTGATTATTTGTCTAGGGAACTTCCTCCTCTACGCATATCTCCCAGTAGGTTGATGGTCCACATTCCCAGCTAATAAAGTTTAATAATAAAACAGGATCGTACTTGATGACGTTATTAAACTAAAGGTAGTTGCTACGGTTTCCCTTGAAAATTAGTAATTTCCGCAATTCAACGAAATAATATGAGAATATGTTGTCGAAGTAAAAATAAAGAATGAGCTTTAGTATAGGAGATTCTAAAATACGTTTGGAATAGTTTGCCCTAGAATTTGAAAGATATTTTGCAGAATTTACTAGAAGAAATAGCAGATTCCGATAAAACATTCATTGGTTGATGTTGATGTTTAAATGAAATGTTTAATTGTGATGTCATTTTTCGTGCCTTCTGAACGCAAGAGTGAAAATAATGTGTGCCATTAAATTTTCTACAATATCGTAAAAAAATACAGGATGTCACATTCGAAAAATTGGAAAATAACAGTTTGAAGTTCTTCCTAATTGGCCATTATTAACAGACATCCTGTATACGACAGGTTGATCATTTAGGAATGATGACTAGGCAAATCTTTCAGTTAAGAAATTTCTGATCAAATTTATGTTTCGATTGCTTCTGGCAATCGGAAGAGGATCTTTAGCGTCAACTCAACTTTTGGCAGTTTCTGAATAAGATCTGTACCGTTGGAAAAATATCTGTAATCTTTTGAATCGTGATAGAGATATTGAAGACCATTGAAAATATATGAAAATATATGAGGCTATCCGTTTAAAAATCACCCGTTGGTTGAATAATTTTTTTCGGGACACCCTGCATATTAAAAAATAATTTTTTTAGATGCAGAAATGAAGGTGCAAGGTCTTGCAGAATACAATGCTAAAGAAATTGGAATATAAGTTACCAACATTGACATAATAATTGATTTCTGTCTAATAAAACAACTTTAATATTTTACCCCTTTTATGAAGATAGAGTTTCAGGTCGTCTAATTCATCGCCGAATATTTAAACAACAATAATATAACGGTCAATCCGGAAATGGCTTCAGAGTTAGTTCAAACATTTTTTCCACATTATTAGCTTAGGGATATCGACCAATATTTGTGTGACGATTTTAATCGGTTATGGTGTTTTTTGCCCATCAATCTGTTTGTGGACTGGACAACTGTTAGGTCCATCTGGTTGATGGACCGATATCGAATTGAATGAGGGGGTTAATTTTTTATTGCACATAGAGATTACAAGATTGAAAGTCGACAATGTATGAATTCATTCATTCCGACTTGAATTAAAATTATCAGTTATTTAATTCACTTCTGTAGCTCACCTAGCATATTCTTTCATTAACTTTGTAGAATGAAAATTCAATTGAATCGATCCTTATTTGGTAGAAATTCATTTTAATAAAATGAAATGAAATAAAATAGATTTAAATAGGAGGAAATAAGAATATTCTTTTTTAGTCCGGTGCATTTATTATTGCTAGTTCTGTTTGAAAAATAAGTGTTTCCATGATATTTTTTGAGGATATGTGGGCAATGTAATCTGGCCTATTTTCATCTGTAGAAAAAATGGTATTCGAGTAATTTATAAATCTATTATGCGGTGTTGTGTTAGGAGTTGATTTTTGTTACTGTTATTTTGTTTGGATTTTAGGTTCGTTAGTTTTTTCGACTGGTTAATATATTTTTTGTGTTTTATGATAGATATATTCTGGTTTTATCATCTATTAACTCGAAGTGAAAGAAAAGAAAGTAATTTCTTATTTAATTCCATTTAAAAATGAACTATCATAAAGTAACGGGCTACTCCATCCAATAAAAAACATTATTTCCACAATTTATTAGTAATGAAAATTATTCAGATTCTATTTCAAGATTTAAACATGACAAATCCACAGTGCTGGTGAAAAAATTGTTAATAATAAAGTGTGGAAATAATCTATTTCATATTTTTCTATTTAATTTTGTCGAATATTTTAGATTTGAATATATAAGGCATCTTAATTTTTATTTACTCTCTTAGAATTTTTCAGCTACTACTGCTTATCGTGATTTAAAACTAATTTTAGGACATTAACAACAAAGTTGACTCGTTCTGCAACACCAGTTGAAAGGTTTTTATGACTCCTGTTTAACTATTATGGTAGTGAATTGTTTCAGCCGTTACTATTTGGTAGTTGATCATAATTAAAAACAAATTGTAGAAATTACTATGTTTTACTACCAATAAAAATATATATTACACATTTTCTTGTGACTGGAGTTTCGGGAAATGAACTATCCCTAGTTGTCTGATGATGGGTTAGTTAGTTTATTTCCCGAAACTCGAGCCACAAGAAAATGTGTAATATATATTTTTATTGGTAGTAAAATATAGTAATTTCTACAATTTGTTTTTAACTATTATTGTAGTAAATATTTCATAATTCTATAGTATTCAATTTTAATTTATTAATTATATATAATGTATCCTTGCTAAATCGTTCCCTAACTTAAATTTCTCCGATTTGCAGTATATATATATATATATATATACTGCAAATCGGAGAAATTTAAGTTAGGGAACGATTTAGCAAGGATACATTTATGGTTGAATATTAATAAATTAACATTGAATACTATAGAATTATGAAACATTTACTACCATAATAGTTAAAAACAAATTGTAGAAATTACTATATTTTACTACCAATAAAAACTATATATTACACATTTTCTTGTGACTAGAGTTTCGGGAAATAAACTAACTATCCCATCATCATATATAAGGACTTTTATAATAAAACAGTAGTTTTATTATTATAATAAATAATGAACTTAATGCTGTTCTCTGTAGAAAACCTAAATGACACGCTTAATTAATTCTTATTCCATGGCTCTATTCTTATCAGCATTGGGTTCAATATATGAATTTCGAAATATCTCATGGAACATTCAGTAAATTAACACATGCTCTAAACTTTCTCATCCATGAAGTGAAATTTTAATTTCAGAGATCCTGACATGTTTCAACTATATATTTTGTCGGTACCTGACCTTATTATATAATTTCGTGCAGGTACCTAGTATTACTGCAAATTCTTTCTTCATATACTCTTCTTTAACAGCTGCTGGGGTCACATTTTAATTACAATGATTTTTGATTTGAAGTAACTGAATATTGTAGTAGGTTATTATACCATAAGCGATTTTTTCTTAAAGCAAGATAAACCCTTGAATGAGTAGTTTGAAATTAACTCGAATAATATATTAGATCTTTGAAATTCAGTACAGAAGAAATTTTCTAATCCTCTGAAAAATTGCACAGTTTGAAAGAAAGTGAAATTAATGAAATTTTTCATATATTGGATATGAATTCATAAAGCACAATTCAATATTGAGAATATTTTTCTAATATCTCCACTGATATCGTTTCAAGCGAAAGATAGGTTCCCCTATTTTAGTGTATATATATGGGCAAGTACCGCAGTTTAACCTATAGACTCCAGACATTTTTCTTTATAGATCACGTCTTTATTATTCCTTATCAAATTTCCTGATGTATTTTTTTGTTTGGTTTTCTTTAAATATCTTGCTGTTTTTTCAGATTTTTGGTTTACGTACGCTAGACAAAGAGTATATAGGTTAAACTGCGGTACTTACCCGTATACGTTTGTCAAACAGGTAGATCTTTCGGCACTAGATTAAGAGAACACCAGAAAGCATATCTTGGCAGAAATGGAAATTCAACATATGCTGACCATGTTCTGAGGACAGGACATGATTTTATAATAACTACAAAATCTCACAAATAGAAAACAAGAACCTCAAGTTTAACTACCTAGAAGCCCTTGAAATTAGTAGATATAATAAAAAACAGATTCTCCTGGACGACCAAACGTAGCTCAATAAATCCCCCTAACGTAACCTTCACTAGAAATGAAACTTTGTAAAATAATAAAATAAAAAATTACAGTTAAAACCCACATACGTTCTTTTCTGTATATTTTGAATATTTTAAGAGCTCAATCTCAAATATGTAGTCAGTTACCATACTCACCTTATCATGTTATCATGACAAAACAATTGTTCTGAAATTAAATAAATTAGCGGAAATTAAGTTGTTTTCCTTTTAATCATCATACCATTTTCGTGAGATGCGAGTATTGCTAAGTATCTGCATAGGAAGTTATCGATTTTAGATCAGATGTATAGAATAGGTATAAAAGTGTCCTATTATGCTCTCTTGTTGTACCCTTTAATAGTTATGTGGGGCTAATTTCAAAAGGAGTCGACATCGCTTTATACCATTTTACCGCTAAGTGTCGGTTAGCTGAATATGATTTAAGCATAAGATAATATGATTGGAAAATAAGTTTTTTCTATTTATTCAGTAGTCCTTTCTGCCATACCTTATCGAACGCCCAGGACATATCCAGAAATATAATAGAACAGAATTAATTATCCTTAATTCTATTGTTGGCATTTGCGAAGAAAGTAATGTATAAAATAGGTTGTGCAGATAGTCGGCAATGGCCAAAAATTCATGGAAACACTACATGTCAAATATTATTGATTGTCAACAGGTTAGTTTATGAAATAATGTCGCAAATAGAAAAAAAAACAGGTACAACATTTGTATAGAAAAGGTTTTCGAAACGTTAAAAAAATAGTGCAATTGACTGAACTGGAAAACAGTGCTGTATATGAGAAAATAAAGAGACAGTGCTGTATATGAGACAATAAAGAAACAGTGCTGTATATGAGACAAAAAATTGCATGGATATGAGGCATAGACCAGTTTCAGGAAGATTAAAGGAAACAATTTAAACACTTTATTGGTATTAAGACGACACAGTCCGCGCCTGGGATTTAGCAAATGGACTAACAGATTTAGAAATCAACGACATATAGAAGTATGTACAGAAACCGTCCGTATGTTACTGAAAAGACAAGGCTACATATCAAGGAAACCAAAAAAATCCCTCTTATGACACTTTCACAAAAGGAACGAAGTATAGAATTTTGTCAACGTTTTCACGATGATAATTTTTATAATGTCTTAATATCTGATGAGAGCTGTTTCCAGCTTGGTGGAAATCGCTTAAAAATCCGATCAAAACAATCTGGTACCGTTCAAATTTCCAAATTTACCACCAAATTGATGGTTCCTGGAGTAATATCTAAGCGTGATGCTCCACCTCTCTGTATAGTTGTTAGTACCATTAATAGTGAAAAGTATTGTGGCATTCTAAACGAATTTCTCCTTGAAATGGCGCATGCTTTATATCTAGAGGGGTGGCGTTTTCAGCAGGATAATGCAAGATTCCATACTTTGGCCAATACTCAAGCTTGGATGCATGAACACCAAGTGACAACCATTTCATGGCCAGCAGCTTCACCAGATCTTAGTCCAATTGAAAAAATATGGGGACTAATGATGATCAAAGTTGAACGGGTAGTGCCACGAAATAAAGATGATTTAATTAAGTCAGTTTTACAGTCACTGAAAATTATAGAGGTGATCTAGTTTCGGTTGTACTTAGACGTTTAGTCAAGTGTTTACAGTTAATTGGAGGATGTATCAGTAAATAAGATGAGTATTTTATTATGATTTTCTAACTCAGCAATTAAAAATTTATACTAAATAATTACAATAGTGCTTTGTTTTTTCTGGATACTTTCTAGACGGACTATATATATATTATTCTATTGGCAGTATCAAAAAGGATATAAATTCAAGTTCTCAATCCTAGGTGGATTATTCTGTAGAATAATCTGAAGCTGCAAATCCTCCTTATTTAAAGCCAAAATTTCCTCCTTATCTGCCCCCCGATACCTTTTGTGTACCAAACAAGACGACTCTTTGTCCCGTCGAAACGGCAGCCATTTTGTCCTGCGAATAAAACGGACGAAAATCTAGATTCGCCGTTTTAAAAACACATGTAGCACGTGATTCAGATGCAAATGCGATGGCGACGTTTATCAAGTGCGCCGAGCTCGTTTCGTCCGCTTCGCTTTTGTTCCGACTCATTTACCTCTTCTTCGTCTTCCTCTTCATTTGTTTCTGGCCTGTCCCCGTCTTTTGTTTTCGCAAGCAGCGAGGCGAGTCGGGCTTTTGAATAATAAAATTCGCGAGGAGGGAAGAAAATGGGAGACGGGGGTTGTTTCTGTGATGGATTTGAGTTGGAGACTTTCCTGGGGGTGATTCGATGCGCGTTAAAAGTTTTGGAATGAGTTGCTATTCGTTTTGGTTCCGAAAATTATGTTATTGTAAAATTTGGATTGCTGTTAACGGTTGGATTTCGACTCATTGAGGGCCTGAATATTCTAAGTCTTGCAGACTTATTCCAAATGACTGTTTTCTCAGGAAATGTTGCACCTTATGTATCAACTACGAAGCAAAATCCCTGGTTATTGAATATCAGAAAGACTTAACTCTATTATATCCGAACTTCTGTCTTTATAGAAATTTCCCTTATTTTCTGGCAGTACCAAAGACTGTCTTCTCCATTACTTTGAAGAGATATTGATGCAACTGTAGCTCCTGGCGGTAAGATTCTTAAGATTAATTTCCATGATAGACATGACGATGTGAAGGGTTTTAGGACAGGACTAAGTACTATAATCTTAAATCTCATTACTGACTTTTGATTTCGTCACTAGAAGTGGGAAATTTGTTATAGTCATTTCATTCCATTATCAAAAAATGTATATATATATAATATATAATTCAAAAAGGCCTTTTTCATTTTTCTTGTGAATATATAGCACATTCTCCAGAGAAAGAACCCGACAAATTAGGACACAAATCTCTACAGTAAGGAGTTATTTGAAAAAACAAAATAATCATTAAAAAAAGAAAAAAGAGAAAGAACCTGACAAATTAGGACACAAATCTCTAGAGTAATGAGTTATTTGAAAAACAAAATAATCATTAAAAACTATATAAAAATACCTTTTTCACCAGAAATTTCTGCAACAACTAACCACTTTTTGGATAAGCATGGCCTATACGAAAATTAAGTTCTATCATCGGAATATACAAGAAAGAAAGAAGATACGACTTAAACTAAGCCTTAGATAACTGCAACGTGTATGTGTGATAATAAAAATAAATTTTTCAATATATATTTATATTTATATATAATATGAAAATATACTATGAAGAATTATTTGAATATAACATCCTCTATAGATTTAAATCTAAATAAATCTCAAGAGTATAACCATTATTTTTTAATGATTATTTTGTTTATTCATTCATATTCTCATTACTGAGAATATTTGGGTCCGAATTTATCAGGTTCTTTCATTGGAGAATGTGCTATATATTCTTTATAAAGGAAAATAAAAAAGGCCTTTTTGAATTATATGTTGAACATTTTTTGGTGATGGAACTTATGATTCTTCAACAACCTATCAAAAAATGTATGTATGAGGTGATGTTTGAATAATTTGGTCATTAGTTTATATTTCTTTTGATTCTTTATTAGTTAATTTCCGTCACATGTGATGATAATACATATGTCTATAAAATGATACAGTGTTATCTAGGATATGTTTTTTTTTTTAATTTCAAATTTAATTCTGAATGCTTCCATGAGATTTATTTAGATTTAAATCTGAAGAGATTCCGGAGAATTGATTCCAGCTATTATCTGTAATATTCAAATACTTCTTCACAGTAAATTTATATTGTCTTTGTATTCTTTCTTTCCTTTTGGTGATATGTAATGAGAGTTAATTCTATATGTCTACTAAATTGAGTCTGTGTTTTCAGTCATTTATTTAATTTAAAGTTAAAAAGTCTTCGAGAAAAAATTTTTATGAAATTAAAATTTGTAGTGAGGTTAGCAGAATGAATCTGTAGGATATTTAAGATATTGTAATAAGCCTTTTATCTAGTAAAACACTCCCTTTTTATTATCCAGTGAATAGTTATTAGGTAAAAAAATATACATTTTTTGAGCAGAACAGCTACGAAAACCTGTGACCTGAGTGTTTAAATCAAGCATTTGGATGTAAAACCACAAGAAGACTAATGCAATATTTTATGAGAATCGTAGGTAATATGAACAAGCGCACGTCTGTAATTTTTTCAATTTTAAACTTACACTCACCTATGACCAATTCAATTCAAAAACATGTGGCTAAACAGATGAATAGGGTGTGACGACATCCTTCAAATAAAGGCAGATTGAAGTTTTTCAAAATAGTTCCTCTTAACCTATAATTTATCATTCAACGGGTAACTCCTCATCTGAAAAAACCATGTAACATATCACAACAACATTTCCACCCCAAAGATACTCAGTGTTGAAAAAACTGCTCTTAAAACTTTTCTTCACATTGTAGCTCTTTGCCTGTTAGTGCCGCTTCATTCAGTTGAATAGAACACTTGTTGTTGTGATTATACCCTAGCTTTTTCTTTAGATGGGTGCTCCTACCTGCTCCTTTCAGATGCTTATTGCGTCTGCACCTCTTTATTCTTTTGGAGATGAAAGCAGGGGTAGATTCCGAGTTGAAAGTGAATATTTCATAGATAGTTATTGTTTTTTTTTGTGAACAACAGGTGGATGGACACGTTTCTCTTTTTTTAATCCTAATGAGGGAATAGGGAAATCACTTTGTTAACTACCAGATTTTATTCATTAGGTATTAACGGATTTAAATTGAATTTGAATTCTAATTTAACAGTTGAATTAAAAATACAGGTCGTCCAATTTTTTGTAGAATAATATATACTCCTAGCAATAGAAATGGTCTTTTATTTTTACTGTAGTTTAGAAGTTACTTCCAAGATTAAAGTAAATACTCCATCAACTTGGAAATTCAAAAATACATTCAAGTTTTCATAAAGATTGAAAGAATTTGCAAGCTTTTTTCTATGCTTTTCAGAATTGACTGATTCGATCCTTTAATTGTAAGCATCTAAGGTTGTTTTTTATTCCCTGATTTTTTTTAATACACCCAATCATATAACGTAGAAAATGTCAATTTACCGTAACAAAACTAACTCTTATCAGATTATAGAAATAATTTGGGGAGTTTTTGAAAAATTGTTCATCTTTGTATAAGTATTTATATTTCTTGATTTTCATAATATAATTAGTATTCTAAGATTTCAAATATCATACAGATTTATTCTGTTAACCTCTTACAAATTTTAAATTAAAATAATTTTTTATTCAAAAACTTTTAAAACTAATTTAAATAAATGTCTTAGAAAAACATTGTTTCAATTTAGTAGACATGTAGAATTGACACTTTTAACAGCTTCTTTTGTTCTCTAAACATCCTAGTTGAAATTTTCAAATTCGGTGAACTAACACATGTATTGTTCAATTTTGAAAAATACACCACCAACCCCCGTACAATGATAAAGTCTACTTTCAAATCCTTCTCTTACATTTTCGAAAACGTCGGGTGTCAGTAATTGGCAATCTGTGATGTTTCTTTTTCGCAGTTCTGCAAAATTTTCAGGTAGAGTTGCATAGACTTTGGACTTCAAATGTTCCCATAAAAAAAATTTTTGTCGCCATCCTCAGTTGTTTTTTCGGAACAATGTAGTCATACATCCTCCTTAATACAGAACTTGAAAATTACTTTAGGATTCTTCAAAACTCTTAGGTTTAAGTTTGTGGTTCAACTGTCTGTTCAACATCACCTTTTGACGGTAAGTTCACTATTACATTATTTCGTGAATAATGAACGGACTTCGAAAATTTTAACTGAGTTGTAAACCGAACATAAATAACTTTCAAACTAACCAATACTCCACATCACTTCTCTATTCGAAAAATTGTGAGGGTTGATGCCACCATCATGGGGTTGTTTTTTTCGGAACAAACTCATGATGAAAAGTCGTCCCGCGTAAAACAGAGGTTGAACTGTTTTTTTTTAATATTCGAGAATTCTTCTTTTCTGAATTTTGTGGGTTCAAATTTTCGTATATTAAATGAATTTAAATCAGCTTTTATAGCACAATATGTCAAAGGTTTATAGGAATTGAAAGTTTATCGCTAGAAAATAACGAAACAAAATAGCTTTCTCAGGTATAAGTATTCACATTTATCAAATCACTCAGAGTCCGTCATAATATGTGGGAAATTCGGTACGTTTTTCTAGATAAGAATCCACCACACCAAAAGTTCCCACTCATTAACATATTAAACATTTAAGATCGTTTTTTCTAAGCCCGTATATTGGGGTTCACTTTAAAAAAATACCCGAGGGTCTAAAACTGAATCTATTATTAGTGCCTTAGCATTGGGTGAATAATTTCAAATGCATACAGGTAAATTGTCCTGCAACGTACCTCAGATTTTCGTTATTTCAACTGTTTTTACACCACATAAGTTTTACAATTTAAGTATTTAATAATCACATTCTTCAAGAAGATACAGTTATTCCACTTTGAAGGACAGTTATCGATATATGCCGATACAACTTCGCGCCAACACTTTCTCAGAAGTAAAATCTTTTTTATTTGAAAAATAATTTTATGACATTTATGTTTTAAAAATAATTTTCGGCATATGTCTACCACGACTAGCTCTGAGGAACCGCATTCGACCAGACCAATTTTAGACCACTTTTCGAGTAATTCAGGCCTTATTTCATCAATAACACGAGTTATGTTGGCTTCCAAAGCGTCTATTGTTTCTGGTTTATCAGCATAAACCAATGTCTTGACATAACCCCAAAGAAAATAATTCACTAGAGTTATGTCGCATGATCTTGGAGGCCAATTAATTAAACCAGTTCTCGAAATAATGTTATCGCCAAATCTTTCTTTCAATGAATCAATTGTTACGGTAGCAGCATGAGATGTAGCACCATCTTGTTGGAACCAAAACACTTCTGGGTCAATACCATTCAAATTTTGAAACAAATGATCATTGATCATCGATCTGTAACGAGCACCATTCAGTGTAACATTAGCTCCAGCATCGTTATTAAAGAAATATGGACCGATGATGCCTCTAGCGTGTAAAGCACACCATACAGTGCATTTTTCAGGATGCATAGAAACCTGCAGAACTTCTTGAGGATTATTTTCACTCCATATACGGCAATTTTGTTTGTTTACATAGCCGTTCAATCAGAAATGAGCTTCATCACTAAACACAATTTTACGATAAAAAAGTGGATCAACTTCAAGCTGTTCTAACCAACCACGCTTATTATGGTCAAGTGGCTTTAGTTCTTAAACCAGTTTGATCTTGTATGGGTGTAGACCAAGATCTTTACGCAAAATTTCCCATGTGGTGAATGCACAGAGTCCAACTTTTTGTGAACGTCGTCTAATAGTCAAATCTGGATCATCATTAATACTATGACTTATAGCAGCGATATTTTCTTCTGTACGCACATTTCTCTGTTTTGTTGTTGTTGTTGCATCGAGTAAGAAAACGTTATCCGAAATCTATCGATAGTTCGACGAATAAGCGCTGCTCTGATGGACGATTATGTAAACCATAAATTTCAGGAACTGCTCTACAAGTTTGGCGAATAGAACACTGATTTTGAAAATAAATTTCAACAATTTGTAAACGTTGTTGCAGTGTGAGTCTTTCCATGATAATTTGCCAATGCTTTCTGAACAAAAATGTCAAAACAACATGGTTTCTACCTTCTGTCAAATCACAGTTATCCCTATTGAAAGTTCTTTCACTTTAAACAAAACACCCGATACATACTTATAGTTTTGTTAATACATTTGTTTTAATACGTTCCATGTCGTGAAGTAAAAGAAGTTTTCCGAGACATTATATGGATTATATATTGTTATAAGGATATCATTGTGATAGATTTCAATATACTATATATATATATATATATATATATATATATGTATATATATATTTATTATAGAAGTTGGAAGATATAATTCTGAGTTTTCTGAGTTTGAAGTTATTTAAATTACTTCTATCAATTATTGACTCACATTTTAATTTTTACATTTACAGTGTCTTTTTTCAACAGGAGGTAAGGTTGATAGAATCCAATAAAGAAGTACATTGAATTATTGATTCCATACACTCCTCTGTTTGGTCGATAAGCAACAAAATAAATTATAACAAAATTATGCCCCAATTATCTGCTATCGAAAAAGCTATATTTAAGTATTCCAAAGAAAACAAAATACCTGACATACTTTCACGATATAAACGCAACATAATCGAAAACGAATATTTAATCGTATGCTAATGCTTAAATAACATATTTTGTCTGTTTTTCCATGCGAACGAATCACATGAACCTTCAATCAATAATAAACAGAAACATAAATAGCGGTTGAAAGATAGATGTCACCAACTAAATTCGCAAATGGTTGTTTATTTCGAAATTAATTACTATTCGAATGCACAATTCGTACCGTTATTCAATAATTTCATGTGGAATTTTCATGAATTCAGAATGTCATGCTGAATGAGTAATTTATGAAAAAGGGCTGTTTAAATAGAGGAATTTCGGAACTCGATTATTGTATATATTTTGTTTTGATACCCTGAATCTGATAAGAGCAATTGGAAATTCTGGAAAATTTCTCTAATTGCATTTCGAGCTGAGTGTATTGTTATTCGACTTATTTTATATGTATTGAAATGAAAAACGAATGAAGAATTTCCGAAGTATCTTCATACAATATTATTTGATATACGAAGAACTTCTTAAATTTTTCTTATTAAAAAATCATATATTAATCTCAATATATGTGTGAATGTGTGTACCATACATAAGAATCTTGTCACCGTTTAGCTACAGATGACATCTTCGTTCATATGTTCGAATTAATGAGATTGGCCCCGCCAGTTTCTCTTCAATTCCATCACCAAAAAATGTCCAACATATAATTCAAAAAGGTCTTTTTTTATTTCCTTTTTCAAAGAATATACAGCACATTCTTCAGAGAAAGAACCTGATAAATTCGGACCCAAATTTCTTCAATGAGGAGTTATTTGAATAAACAAAATAATCATTGAAAAATATACAAAAACACCTTTTTTCACTAGTCATTTCTACACTTTGTGGATATGCATGGCCTATAAGAAAGTTGGGTTATATCACAGGAATATACAAAGAAAAAAGATACGACTTAACCTAAGCCTTAGATAACTGCCACGTGTATATGTGAAAATACAGAGAAATTTTTCAATTATCAATATAATTATTGGAAATTTACTACGAAGAAGTATTTGAGTATTACAGATAATAGCTGGAATTAATTAATTGGAACCTCTACAGATTCAAATCTAAATAAATCTCATGAGTATAACAATATTTTTTAAGGATTATTTTGTTTATTCGAATAACTTCTTATTGAAGAGATTTGCGTCCGAATTTATCAGGTTCTTTCTCTGGAGAATGTGTTATATATTCTTTAAAAAGGAAAATGAAAAATGGCTCTTTGAGTGTGATTGAGTTGTGATTCCCCACCAAACAATGGAGAAATGTAAGTAATATGTATGTATGAAGTTAGTCATTATTTTATACTTCTTTTGATTCTTTTTTATAAAATAGAATGAAAAAAGCCTTTTTACTTGATAGAAGAAATATAAAAAAATTTGAATTTCAATACATATTTCATCTGTTAATCTACAATTTTAATTAAAAAAAAAATTCATTCCAAAAACTTTTAGAATTGAATAAATGTCTTATAAGCTTATATTTAATAGATGTATGAAATCGAAACTAAATATAAAATATCATATGGTATATAAAATTAATTTAAATATAAGTCCTGATTATAAGACATTAATTTCATTATGAAAGTTTTTTGAATAACATTTTTTGAGATTAAAATTGTAAAAGACTGACAGATTAAATCTGTTTTGATATTCAAATTTTGTTATATCCTTTCTATCAAGTAAAAAGCCTTTTCTATTTTATTTTATACATAATATATAATTCTATTTAGGCTTGAATAAAATCTCATTATGGAATATCGATGGTTTGAAGAAAACCTTATAATACCTTACAGTTTTCTGTGATTTTTGTGACGAACATAAAATATCTTGATTTTAAAGTTAGTTGTTTAAGCAATAATCCATTCTCCTCTCTGAGGTAAGCTATATTGATTGTTAGATTATTTTGATTTTTGAATATGACTTGTTTTTTTGAAGATATAGTGCATGTTTTGAGAGATTTTTGAATTAACTTATTTGAATATATAAATATATTGAATATTTCAAATAAATTATATTTTTTGAGAAGTCCTCAAATTGTGTTTTAGTTTTTGAAAAGGAATTGGTGTTCATAATGGTAAGATCAAAAACAAACTTTTGTCTCCTTCAAATATTTATTTATTAATTTTAATTGACAATTTATATTTTCTTAGGTTTATTTATTCCTTTTGATATTGTATATTGAGTTTTGATTTTAAACGTCTATTGAATATAAGCCGTGCTTATAAGACAATAATTTAATTATAAAAGTTTTTTGAATAAAATTTTTTTGACATTAAAATTGTAGAAGACTGAAAGATTAAATCTGTTTTGATATTCAGATTCATTATTAGTTAATTTCCACCACATGTGATGATAATATATATGTCTATAAAATGATATGGTATCATCGACGACATGTTTTAAAATAATTTAATTCTGAAGATTTTCATGAGATTTATTTGGATTTAAATCTGTAGAGGTTCCTGAGAATTGATTCCAGCTACTATTTGTATTATCAAACGTACACGTGGCAGGTATCTAAGGCTGAGAGTAAGTCGTATCTTCTTTCATTGTATATTCCTGTGACTAATTTTCGTTTAGGCCATGCCTTTTCGAAAATTGGTTAGTTGTTGCAGAAATGTCTGGTGAGAAAAAAGATATTTTTATATATATTTTTAATGGTTATTTTGTTTATTCAAATAACTTCTTACTGAAGAAATTTGGGTCTGAATTTATCAGGTTCTTTCTCTGAAGAATGTCAAATATATTCTTTAAAAAAGAAAAATGAAATACGGCCTTTTTGAATTATATGTTGAACATTGAAACTATAATTTGTTCAATGTCTGTAAGTCAAAATTTGGGTTCAGAAATGTATGGACTTCAGAGGGGAGAGTTTTTGCACGCATTGATAATATAATACGGAGACTTCGGAATATGGATGATTTGCAGGGATATGAGGTGCAGTTGGGAGAATCAGTGCGGGTCTAAACTCTTACATAATAAACGTCTCGTCTGTTGACGGTGAATGTTCCATTGAAATTGTTTATTAATTTTGTTATTATTTCATTGTGCTTTTTTTTGATAATATAAGTTAGATGATTGATTTAATATGTGCTAATTTGAATGTAAGGTCATTGCTCTCAAATTTTCTTGAATTACGTGATGTACTTTTGTTGAATAACTTTGATTTGTTGGCGCTGACTGAAACTTGGTTGAAGGATGATCCGGATGATTCTATTTTCATTGATGGATATCGGTTTGTGAGAAATGATAGGATAACTAGAGGAGGAGGTACTGGTATATATGTGAAGGAAGGAATCGATTATGAGGTTGTGAACTTGGAGTTGAAGCTAGAAAGTTCATCTATTTTGGTTACTGTAAATAAGGTAAAATTTTTGTTCTGTGTTGTTTATAAGCCACCAAAAATTGATAATAATGCTAGTTTACAATTACTCTTGGATGATATTGAGAATTTTATGCTGAAGTCTGTAGCTATGGTCGATAAGGTTATTTTACTGGGTGATATGAATGTTGATTACTTGCAGAGTGATAGTCTTTACTGCAAGTCTTATTTGAGCACCTTGGATAACTTTGGTTTGACGCAGTTGGTAACTCAACCAACTCGAGGGGCTGCCTGTCTTGATCATGTAGTCACCAACGTTCCTGATATTTTTCACTCGGTGGATGTTGTTGATTTTCATGATAGTGATCATGATTTGGTCAGATTTTCCGTTTCGATTCCTGTTCATAAGTGTAGTCCTAAATTTGTACTATATAGAAATCTTAAAAAATTTTCATTGAATCTTTTTCAGAGAGATTTGGAGCTATCTCACCTGAGTAATATTTTTAAAACTAATGATGTTGATGAAAAGGTGGAGATCTTGAATAGTGTTTCGGCTGACTTGTTCGATAGGCATGTTCCTCTTGTTTCGCGTCGCATTACAAAACCGCCGGCTCCTTGGCTATCTGAGGATATCAAGGAACAAATGAAGTCTAGAGATAGAGCCAAGGCGGGATTCAGAAAGTCGAAGAAGGCATCACACTGGGTAAGATATAAAGAGCTACGCAACTTGACTACACTTAAAATACATAACTCTAAAAGGGAATATTTTTCTTCCTTGTTTCGAACTCATAATAAGAGAGATTTGTGGAAGCAACTGAATTATATGAATATAGGTAGTAAACAACGACCTTCGATTCCTCACGGTTTAGCTGACCCTGATGAACTGAATAACTTTTTTGTCCATTCCATTCCGACTAGTCAAAATAGTTCATCTGATGAGTTTCTCAATTATTACTCTTCTAACACTTTTTGCGAATTCGAGGTGAAAACAACTTTCTCACTGGTTGATGAGGCGTTGGTCAATAAATATTTGCATGATATACAATCGAATGCCGCTGGTTCTGATGATCTGAGCATCTCATTGATTAAATTGTGTGGTCCTTCCGTTATGAAGTATCTCGTGAATATAATAAACAGCTGCATTCTGAGTGGATACTATCCCTCAGCATGGAAAAATTCTATAGTCTTGCCGATACCAAAAAAACGTAATGTGGAGCAGCTCAGTGACTTACGACCTATCAGCATATTGCCTGGCCTCTAAGATATTCGAGAAGATCCTGTATCACCAGATGATTGAACATCTAAATAAGTTTGAAGTGCTTCCGGAGTTTCAATCGGGGTTTCGTAGAGGTTACAGTTGTACGACTGCTCTTCTCAAAATAAGTGATGACATTTTATTGAATTCCGATAGGGGTCTTGTAACAGCGTTGATCTTATTAGATTATACAAAAGCATTTGATACGATCTCACATGATTTGCTGATTGCTGTGCTTTCTTTCGTGGGATTGTCCGAAGATTCAGTTTCATTGCTTACGAGCTATCTTTCTAATAGAACCCAGCGTGTGAAAGTCAGTGGTTCACTATCGGGTCCTCTGCCTATATCTGTAGGTGTACCACAGGGATCATTGCTGGGTCCCCTGCTCTTCATAATTTATACCCATATGTTTTGGAAATACCTTAAATTCTGTAACGCCCATTTTTATGCTGATGATGCCCAGCTTTACCTCAGTTTTGTTGCTGGTGATGTTGATGAAGGTGTTCGAAAAATAAATTATGATCTCGCGACCATCCAAGAGATATCTGAGCAGCACAATCTTTGGGTTAATCCTGGTAAGTCATGTGCGATACTTTTCGGCAATCAGTCTGTGTGTGATCAGTTGAGTGAACATGTCCATTTTTTCATTGGAGGTAATGAGATTCCCATCGTGAAGAGCGTTCGTAACCTTGGTCTGATAATGGACAATTCTTTTCGTTATAGGTTGCATATTGCGGGTTGTATTAGGCGTTCTCTCTACGCCTTGAGGCTAATTTATCCTCACCGTAATGTTCTGCCTGTTGAGGTCAGGAAAGCTGTCTGCGATTCCCTGGTGCTGTCCAATTTTAATTACTGCTCTCAGGTATTTTTCTCCTGCTTGAATCAGGCTACTTTAAACTCAGTACAAAGGATACAAAATTCTTGCTTAAGGTTCATTTTTGGAATCCGTAAATTTGAGCATATAAGTCATAAATTGGTGGATGTGAATTGGTTGAATATGCGTAACAGATTTTTGGTGGGAGCTCTAGCTTTTTATCATAGGATTTTATTGTCTCGTAAGCCATCTTATCTGTATCGAAAGATAACGTTCAGGTCTGACGTCCATAATCTGAACACACGTAGTAGAGGGCTTATATCTCCCCCTCCTCATAGGTTGTCACTATTTGAGAGATCTTTTAGTTTCTCAATTTATAAATTCTATAACAATTATATAGTTAGTTCTCTTGCGAATCTATCCGTGATGTCCTTCAAAGCTAGGGTCAGGAATTTGATTTATAGAGATCAGTGCGGTCAGAGTGATCAGTAATTTCATTTTTCATATATGGCACTTTAATACATTCTTATAATTGTTAAGGTTGGAATATCCGAATACTTTTTCTGTTTTTTTTGTTTGTATTTTCGCCTCGAATTGTATTATTTTTTTTTTATATATTTTTGATCAGGGTTTGAGTGGAAGAGCAGGGGTTGCAAAGCAGATTGCTTTATGGCCATCTGAACTCCGCTCTGTGATTGTTCCTTTCAGAATTCATTATATTAATTATAATTATATATATTTTTATTTTTTGCAATAAAGTCGTTATTATTATTATTATTATTATTATTATTTTTTGGCTATGAAACTTGTGATTCTTTAACATCCAATCGAAACATATATGTATAAGGTGATGTCTAAATAATTTGGTCATTATTTCATATTTCTTTTGATTCTTTATCAGTTAATTTCTACCACATGTAATGATAATATATATGTCTATAAAGTGCATCTAGGACATGTTTTCAAAATTTAATTCAAAATGTTTTTGTGATTTATTTAGATTTAAATCTGGAAAATGAATCCCAGCTATTATCTGTAATATGATTTCCTCTCAAACAAGCATTAAGTCAATGAAATAATTCGCGATAGGCTTGTACAAAAAAATTACTAGACACGATAACTATCGTAGGTAGAATCTGTTAAGCCACGCGCTTCATTCCTGAAACCAGTTCTGCACACGACCATACGTGTCACTTTTTTCATACCTTTCAGCCAAATCCACAGTCCAGCTGCCCTCGAAACTGGTCAATGGTCAATGACAAATCCTACTAGGGGCACGAGCTCGAATACCATTGAAACAACCCCTAACTAGCACCCTTTTCGGAAAAAATGCGATGTCCGAGCACGGTGTCCATCTCTGAAAAGGCAAGAACTGGTTTGACCAGTTCTCGTCTTTTTATTGAAAATACGACGCATATGTCCGCGTCCGGCAAGGGCCGTACCGACGCGATATTTGGTATTTAGGGGCTCTAATCGGTCGAAAGTTTATAATTGGAGACCGTTGAGGCCTCGGGTGATGCGTCTTTGCTGGTGTTCTTCAGGACATGGAAATATGTTTGTTGAGGTTGAATCAACGATGAGACCAAATTTTGGGAATTGGTAGCTAGAATTATTCTGGAAACCGTCTGAATTTTTGTAACTGAGCAAGTTTTCGAATTGAACAGAACCTCACATTTCTACATTTTGTTTTATTCAGCGATGATATGATTTTTCACACTTTTGCCTTTGTCAGTGAGCAAAATTTCCATTTATTTTCCCTGATAATCCTAGAATGATCACTGAAGTCGTCCATCAACAGAAGTGGTCATTAAATGGGCGGCAGTTATTAGCAATCATGTGATAGATCTTCATTTTTTTGGAAGGAAATCTAGATGATGCTGCATATTTTAATTTCCTTGAGAACATTTTTCCTGGAGATTTAGCAGTAATACCTAAGCAAATATGAACTAAAGTGTGGTTTCAGTATGATAGAGCACTCGCTTATTATTCTTATCGAAGAATACCAAAGTCATGCAAATCATCTTCTCTCAAAATTTTAACATCAAGGAAATTTATACTAGAATAAGTTTTTTTCTCAAAAAGTGAATTCAATGTTTGGATGGATTTTCTTAACAAACTCATTCAAATTGCAGAGCTTTCTATCTGTTCCTTTGAAGTAACAAATGGTATCATCTATCGGGTGTTTTTTTTTAGATTGATAGAACTTTCGATAGGGATAACTGTGATTTGACAGAAGGTAGAAGTCATGTTGTTTTGACATTTCTGTTCAGTAAGCATTGACAAATTATCATGGAAAGACTCGCCCAGCAACAATGTTAACAAATTGTTGAAATCTATTTTAAAAATCAGTGTTCTATTCGCCAAACTTATAGAGCACTTCGTGAAATTTATGGTTTATATAATCGTCCATCAGAGCAGCTTATTCGTCGAATTATCGATAGATTTCGGACAACATTTTCTCTACTCGATATAACAACAACAAGATAAAGAACTGTACGTACAGAAGACAATATCGCTGCTGTAATCATAGTGTTGATGATGATCCAGATTTGTCTATTTAATTAATATACATTCTGTCAAGAAAGTACCGGGAATTATCGATTTAAATCTGGCGGGACAATGAGGCAGGAAAAAAATTTTTTTCCTAGGTTGGTACCACTGTCCTTAATTACTATGCCAAGCTTGAGCGGGATCTGTCAACTAGTGTGTTTGCAACAGCTGATTAAGTCAGTCGATGTCAGAGTGCGTGCCGATTTTTACTATGGGTGATTACGTTGAGCAAAGAATTTGTTTAAAGTTTTGTGTTGCAAATGAATTTTCGTGTGCCGATGCATTGAAAATGTTGCAAAAGGCCTTTGGTGATAATGCTCTATCGAAAACTCGTGCATATCAGTGGTACAGAGCCTTCAAGGACGGTCGTGAAGTGGCCGCCCATCGACGGCTTCGATCGAAGATAACGTCGATAAAATTAAGGAAAGGGTGCTGGAAAACCGTCGTACCAGCTTGAGAGAGATAGCACATGATCCTAAGATATCCCACGAGTCCGCACGTACGATTTTGATTGATATTTTGGGCATGAGAAAGGTGGCCGCACGACTCGTACCGAAAGACCTGAATTTTCTTCAGAAACGTCATCGCGAACAGGTTGCTTCAGACATGCTGGATCGCTGTAATTCCGATTCTACATTCATGGAACGCATTATAACTGGTGATGAGACCTGGGTCTACGAGTACGATATGCAAACAAGCCAGCAATCATCGGAATGGGTGGCAAAAAATGAGCCGAAACCGAAAAAACCACGCCAAAGCCGCTCGAAAATGAAGGTGATGCTCATTGTTTTCTTCGATATCCGTGGCGTGGTGCACTACGAATCCGTTACAGAGGGTCAGACGGTAAACAAGGAGTATTACCTAGGCGTTATGAAACGTTTGTGTGGGCGTATCCGTAAGAAGCGGCCAAATTTGTGGGCGAACAACTCATGGATTTTGCATGACGATAACGCGCCTTCTCACCGAGCTACGATTGTGACTGACTTTCTCGCCAAAAACTCAACAAACGTGCTTCAGCAACCACCGTATTCGCCGGATTTGGCTTCCTGCGACTTTTTCCTCTTCCCAAAACTAAAATTGCCCCTTCGTGGCACCCGTTTTGGGTCGATTGAAGCCATAAAACAAAATTCGGCGCGAGAGCTAAAGTCCATCCCGGAAAGCGCCTATAAAAAATGTTTCGATAATTGGAAGTGCCGTTGGCATAGATGTATTGGAGCAAATGGAGCCTCTTTTGAAGGCGACCCAATAAATTTGTACGATTAAATGTAAAAATGTTGTTTTAATTGAAAATTCCCGGTACTTTCTTGACAGAGTAGTATAATTATAAATAATATAAAGAAAAAAATTTTAAAAAATCATACTGACCTATTTTGTTAATCTCCTATAAATTTTAATTTCAAAAAATCTTAATTCAAAAACTTTCAGAATTAAATTGAATAAATGTCTAAGAACACACTGTGTCAATTTAGTAGACATACAGAATTAAAAACTTATCACACAGTACCAAAGGCAATAAAAGAAATATAAATTCAAAGAAATATAAATTATCAATTTAATCTACTGAATAAATACTTGAAGCCCACGAAATTTTGTTTCGTTCCTTGTTTTATTAAAACCAAATTCCTTTCCAAAAATGCAAAACATAACTTCTTCAAAAAGCAATTCAGAATTGTTAAAACTGAAACTCATTAATACTCCACATTAAAAAGATATAAATAATTAATAAATTATATCTTAAATGCAAACTGAATGAAGTTTGCTTAGATATCTGCATTCAGTTTGTATGGTATAGAATTTGTTTTTCATAACGAACATATGAAACAACTGTATCGCCTAAGTGTGCTATTTAATTTCAGTCAATATTCTATATTTTGTAAAGATTTCTTTATATTATTTACCGTTGTATGATATTTGAGAAATCTATATGTTTACTTGAATAGAAACAGTAAGATATTTTGACAGTTTTGCAAAATTAAATTAGGTAGATGTTTCACAGAATTATTCTGATGAATTATATAAATTTAAGTTAGCTTGATATTTTCCCATACTTGAGAAATACAAATACTGACAGACTACAAGAAAAGAAATATGAATTCACTCAGATAATAATTTTCTACTTTTTTGAATATTAATCAGAATAATTCTCTGAGAACTCCCAAAATTTTAATCTAATTGAACTCATAGGAAAATTTTTGAATAAAAATGATTTAAGTAATATATAAACACTTTTTCTTTTAGCACAGATAAAATTATCAAAAATATGCGTCGTAATAGCCAATAAAAGAATCGAAAGCAAATATATCCGGTGTTTTTTCAGAGTCAGAGAACTTTCGATAAGGATAACTGTGATTTGACAGAAGGGAGAAGCCATGTGGTTTTGACATTTCTGTTCAGTAAGCATTGACAAATTATCATGGAAAGACTCACGCCGCAGCAACGTTTACAAATTGTTGAAATTTATTATCAAAATCAGTGTTCTATTCGTTAAACTTATAGAGCACTTCGTGAAAATTATGGTTTACATAATCGTCCATCAGAGCAGCTTATTCGTCGAATTATCGATAGATTTCAGACAACATTTTCTCTACCCGATGCAATAACAACAACAAGATAAAGAAATGTACGTATAGAAAAAGATTTATCTACTCGTCGACGTCCACAACAAGTTGGACTCTGTTCATCCACCACATGGAAAATTTTGCGTAAAAATCTTGGGCTACACCCACAAGATCCAACTCTTTCAAGAACTAACGCCACTTGACCATAATAAGCGTCGTTTGTTTGCTGATTGGGCTATAGAACAGCTTGAAAGTGATCCACTTTTTTATCGTATAATTGTGTTCAGTGATGAAGCTCATTTCTGGTTGAACGGCTATGTAAACAAGAGAAATTGCCATACAGGGGTGAAAACAATCCTCAAGAAGTTCCTTTGCTTCCTGAAAAATGCACTGTATGATGGCTTTACACGCTGGATGCATCATCGGTCCATATTTCTTTAAAAACGATTCTGAAGCTTATAGTACAGTGAATGGTGCTCGTTACAGATCGATGATCGATGATTATTTGTTTCAAAATTTGAGTGGTATCGACCAGAAGTGTTTTGGTTCCAACAAGATGGTGCTACAACTCATGCTGCTAGCGTAACAATTGATTTATTGAAAGAAATATTTGGCGATAACAGTTTTTCGAGAAAATTAATTGGCCCTCAAGATCATGCGACTTAACTCCACTGAATTTTTTTTGTTTGGGGGTTATGTCAATACATTGGTTTATGCTGATAAACCAGAAAAAATAGACGCTTTGAAAGCCAACATAACTCGTGTTATTGATGAAATATGGTCTCAATTACTCAAAAAAAGGGTCCAAAATTGGTCTGGTCGAAGGCGGTTCCTCGCCTTCCTACTTGGAATAAAATTCTGTAAATCAAATTAAATATGTGATTTGATATTTTCAATTTTGTTTTTAAGTTCAAAACTATTTTTAATTGCATATTCAGCAAGAAATTTTGTTTCTTTAATGAAACTCGAGAAAATATAAACTCCTTCAAAACCACATATCATTCTACAGCGGTTTACCAAAACATCGATTAGCTCCCATCAAAAAACGCTAATAAATCACGTTTTCTTCCGCTTCCCGACTACTCGTTCAACGCATATCATTACAAGCAGGTAACCTCGACTTCCTAGACCCACCAGGACCTACGTCGCGTTTAGCAATACCTGGACACTGTTCCCACGATTTAGACCATATGTGATTGCGCCCTTCCTTAGATCCCATTCAAAACAAATCCCGACGTACCTTAGGGTGAGCATGAATGACCACTTCTTACCAGTTTGGTCCGAGCCGAAAAAAAAATTGGAAAAGTCCAAAACAGGTTTGTCCAGTTTCTGATGACCGGTAGGCACCCTTAGGCATGTCATTTTAATAAGTCGGGAGCGATTATTTTTATTTCTGACCCTTCGGAAAGGTGAACGAGGGTCGAGCGTACCTTTGACCCTTTCTTGTAAGGAAAGAAGTTGGGCCATCGGAAAGATTTTTGCGTTAGTTCTTTCGGAATTTTTGTCGAGTCAACATGAAGGACAGGAAGTGGTTGAAAAGTGTGTACGGTTGGTGGAAAATATGTGGAAATGTTTTGTTTAATTGAATGATTGTGACATACATGAAACGAAGTTTTTATCTACAGTATGAAGAGGCAGACTGAGAACTGAAGAAGATATAATTGGTAAACCAAAGAGTTTAATCTTTATAATAGTAGGAAGATTTTGTTTGATCCATATATTAGGTAAATTACGAAAATTTTAAATTTACCAGGCAAACGAACAGAAAATTTGAATACTTGTGCCTTTCGTTAGGAGTTCTGAGGCGCTTAATCATTAATAGCTTCGTAAATTTGATTGACACTTATTAATAACTGAGTTTTGAATATTCATTCGACAGTTTTTCACAGTTATTTTATCTATTTCCATCGACGTGATTTCTACGAAAACCCAAATTTGTCTTGAGATAGAATATCTGATATTTTGACCACTCTTACCCTTTATGGATGTCAGAGTCAGTAAATGGTTCTTGAGATATTTGAAATTTATTGGAATGATTTCTTCATACCTCCAGATCGAATATATTTATGAAATGTATCATTAACGATCCTTATTAGTTTATATCATCAAAAGTTAAGAATATTGAATTAGTTTTTTTTTTCTCTTCAGAAAAACCCAATTTTCTTTTGGAATATTTATCGGGTGTTTTTTTAGAGTGATAGAACTTTAAATTGAAATGAAACATATTTAAATTAAGATTGAAGCCATTTTTTTTTTATTTGAAAGATAATTTTATGACCACGACTAGCTCTGAGGAACCGCATTCGAGCAGACCAATTTTGGACCACTTTTTCGAGTAATTCAGGCCTTATTTCATCAATAACACGACTTATGTGGGCTTCCAAAGCGTCTATTGTTTCTGGTTTATCAGCATAAACCAATGACTTGACATAACCCCGAATAAAATAATCCAGTGGAGTTATGTCGCATGATCTTGGAGGCCAATTAATTGGACCATTTCTCGAAATAATGTTATTTTCATATCTTTCCTTCAATAAATCAATTGTTACGGTAGCAGCATGAGATTTAGCACCATCTTGTTGGAACCAAAACACTTCTGGTCGATACCATTCAAATTTTGAAACAAATAATCATTGATCATTGATCTGTAACGAGCACCATTCAGTGTAACTTTAGCTCCAGCATCGTTTTTAAACAAACATGGCCCGATGATGTCTCCTGCGTGTAAAGCACACCATACAGTGCATTTTTCAGGATGTAATGGAACCTGCAGAACTTCTTGAGGATTGTTTTCACTCCATATACGGCAATTTTGCTTGTTTACATAGCCGTTCAACCAGAAATGAGTTTCATCACTAAACACAATTTTACGATAAAAAAGTGGATCAACTTCAAGCTGTTCTAGGGCCTAATCAGCAACGACGCTTATTAGAGTCAAGTGGTTCAGTTCGTAAACCAGTTGGATCTTGTATGGATGTAGACCAAGATCTTCACGCAAAATTTTCCATGTGGTGGATGCACAGAGTCCAACTTGTTGTGAACGTCGACGAATAGATAAATCATCATCAACACAATGATTTACAGCAGAGATATTTTCTTATGTACGTACAGTTCTTTATGTTGTTATTGCATCCAGTAGAGAAAATATTGTCCAAAATCTATCGAGAGTTCGACGAATAAGCAACTATGATGGACGATTATGTGAACCTTAAATTTCACGAAGTGCTCTATAAGTTTGGCGAATATAACACTGATTTTGAAAATAAATTTCAACAATTTGTAAACGTTGTTGCGTGAGTCTTTCCATGATAATCTGTCAATGCTTACTGAACAGAAATGTCAAAATAACATGGCTTCTCCCTACTGTCAAATCACAGTTATCCCTATCGAAAGTTCTATCACTCTAAAAAAAACACCCGATATATTTGCTTTCGATTCTTTTATTGGTGATTACGACACATATTTTTGATAATTTTATCTGTTCATCTACATAGTTTATTTTAGCAAAACTGTCAAAATATCTTACTGTTTCTATTCAAGTAGACAAATGGAATTCTTGAATATGATACAACGGTAAATAGTATAAAGAAATCTTTACAAAATATAGAATATTGACTGAAATTAAATAGGCGATACAGTTGTTCCATATGTTCATTATGAAAAACAAATTCTATACCATAGAAACTGAATGCAGATATCTAAGCAAACTGCATTCAGTTTGCATGGTAAGATATAATTTGTTAATTATTTTTATTTTTTTAATGTGAAGTATTGATGAATTTCAGTTATAATAATTCTGAATTGCTTTTTGAAGAAGTTATGTTTTGCATTTTTGGAAAGGAATTTGGTTTTAATAAAACAAGGAACGAAACAAAATTTCGTCCCCTTCAAGTATTTATTCAGTAGATTCAATCGATAATTTATATTTCTTTGAATTCTTTTACTCCCTTTGGTACTGTGTGATAAGTGTTTAATTCTGTATGTCTACTAAATTGACACATTATGTTCTAAGACATTTATTCAATTTAATTCTGAAAGTTTTTGAATGAACATTTTTTGAAATTAAAATTTGTAGGATGTTAAAGAATAAAATTGTATATTTAAATTTCTTCCTTCATATTATTAATCATTATTGAATAGTGTCAATTTAGCAATCAGAATATTAAAACTGTGAACCCTCTACATAGTTTGGGTTTTGAAATTGAAATGTTTCAAAAACACGGTTTGTATTAATGTACACATTAGTTTGAAATATTCTTATAAAAAAAAATTATTAATGTTTCCATCCAATTTTGGACTGCAAGTAACCGCAGAAAAAATCAACCAAATTTTTATGTACTTTCTCATTTGGTAATAAAAATGGAATTTAAATCCAGACGCAACCTTAAGTCGATTTAATTTTATGAAATTTTCAGCTAAACCCCAAGTTCCACACCCGAATCTATAGCCCCCATCATACAACAAAATGAATATTTATCAAAATCAGGCTTTTAACTCGCGGAAACTTCCCCCAGAAATCCCGCACGAGAATCTCCATCTCCCATTTCAAATTCTAATCTGACAACTCCAAGACAGAATATGGAAAAGCTTTTAAATATCCCTAAACATTAGACTCTCCTCACTCTCGCCACTTCACACGACGCATGCCCAATGGGAGTTGCAACAATATTTTCGGCTTTATAAAAACTACTAACAGAATTAGAAACTTCGAGAACGAGTTAGAGACGGCAATTCCGAGTATCTGGAAACGAAGGACCGATGTTGAATGTGCCCGTTATTTTGTTTCCGGCTCCCCCAGCCTCGTAACGAAGAAAGATGTCTAATTAAAATGGTGGATGATTCTGTAGCCGTGGAGTCACCTTGGAGGTCCCCCTACTCTTGTTGGTCCGGAATGTTTCAGGATTAATTGCAAGGATTTTTTCACCTGATAATCATTTCCGGGAGACTTTTCGCTATGAAGACGTTCATTGGATAATTTAATTCTTAACAATATTTCATTAACCTGTAAAAGAAAAATTTCAAATTTTACAAGAGCACTTCCCCGACTTAAGAAGCTCCAACAGGCCCGTTCATTAGTTTCTAGATGAGTTTTGAGGTAACAATACTGATATGAATATGTCAAATCTGACATTGACATTGCTCAGCGGGAGAGCATCGGACTCGTGACCGGGAGGTCCGGGTTCGAATCCTGTCCAAGCTGAAAAAGCTTCTGAGGGATCTTCACAGAAGATCTAGGAGTATCAGGATAATAATAATAATAATAATGAATATACTCAGAACGAGTATTAATGGATTTAAATCGTGAATAAAAGATACTATGATCGATGCTATCTATACGTGAATTGTATTAAGTTTTATGGTGCTTTCGAATTGGTTTGATAAAGTATTAGCTGAATATTCAAAGGAAAATACGGTCTTCAAAGGCACCTACAAGGAAACTCATAATGATTTATCTCATTGTATGCTTGGGATTTGTCATGCTCATAAGGAAGGAGAAGAGGAATCATTGATTCTTCTTCTAAAAACATAATTTCCAGATAGTGAACTCACAATAAATATTGGAACAGCAGTGAACTACCCCAAATCTTTCCGAAGGGATATTGCTGGGAAAATATTTATGGTCAGAATGAGTAATAAACACCTTTCAGTTGCACAAATCGCAGAGTAGATGGGATATTTTCGGCATTCCTACAGAAACGAAAGAGATTCTTCCTCATCTACTAAGAATCACAAGAAGCTCTTTAGCTCTGGGTTGAGTATCTAGTAAATAGAGAAAGGCAAGGGTAAACATCATACCAACAAGAGAAAGAATGAACTGATCCCCGATCATTCAGAGCTATTTGCATTACATAGTTTTGACCTAAGACTATGGAAGAAGTAGTGAATAACTACTTAAAGAAAGGGAACCTTGAGAAAACACCACTGCACAAATGTCAGCATGCTCACAGGACGGGTCAATCAACAGAGACTACAGAGCTTTGTATCAGCAATGGATAACAATGTGCACACTGCTGGACATATCTGAAGGCTTTGACAACACAACTCATGTTTCTTTCAATAAATCAAATGTTACGGTAGCAGCATGAGGTGATGAGCACCATATTGTTGGAACCAAAACACTTCTAGGTCGATCCCATTCAAATTTTGAAACAAATAATTATTGATCATCGATCTGTAACGAGCACCATTCACTGTAACATTAGCTCCAGCATCGTTTTTGAAGAAATATGGAACGATGATACCTCCAGCGTGTAAAGCACACCATACAGTGCATTTTTCAGGATGCAATGGAACCTGAAGAACTTCTTGAGCATTGTTTTCACTTCATATACGGTCATTTTGCTTGTTTACATAGCCGTTCAACCAGAAATGAGCTTCATCACTGAACACAATTTTACGATAAAAAAGTGGATCAACTTCAAGCTGTTCTAGGGCCAAATCAGAAAACAAACGACGCTTATTATGGTCAAGTGGCTTTAGTTCTCGAACCATTTGAATCTTGTATGGGTGTAGACCAAGATCTTTACGCAGAATACTCCATGTGGTGGATGCACAGGGTCAAACTTGTTGACGACGAATAGACAAATCTGGATAATCATTAACACTATCATTTACAGCAGCGTTATTTTCTTCTGTACGTACCCTGTCTTGTTGTTGTTGTTGCATCGAGTAGAGAAAATGAATAAGCTGCTAGTATGGACGATTATGTAAACCACAAATTCAAAGAAGTGCTCTATAAGTTTGGCGAATAAAACATTGAGTTTAAAAATAAATTTCAACAATTTGTAAATGTTGTTGCGACGTGAGTCTTTTCATGATAATTTGTCAATGCTTACTCAACAGAAATGTCAAAACAACATGGCTTCTACCTTCTGTCAAATCACAGTTACCCCTATCGAAAGTTTATCACTCTAAAAAAACACCCGATATCTATCAGAGTCGAATAGTTGACAATACCTTCATAAAATGGATATATGAACTGTTAAATATGATGACAGCTGATATACACGTCACATTTGTTAAATCCACTCGCGGAACACCTAAAAGTGGAGTGATATCCCCACTTTTGTGGAACCTAGTAGATGAGCTGCTTCAAAGATTAGCTTCGAATGTATAGATTACACTGGTGACATAATCCTAATGGTAAGAAGCAAAGTCGAGGGCATCTCGTGTGAATTTTTACAGGAAGACCTTAGAAATATGGAGCAATAGTGCTTGTCAGTGGGACTGAAGATCAACCCGAGCAAAATTACAGTGATTTCATTTCCCTGGAAAAGAAAACTTTCAGGTGTGACATCTCCCCCTATCTCTCTGAACAAGAATGGAAATCGGAGGTTAAATATGTAGGAATAACTCCTGAAAGTAAGCTTCTATGTAACGAGTATGTAAAACAGTAAGGACTTTAATGGAGTGCAGAAGTCTAGCTAGTGAGACTTGGGACAGTAGCTCTAATATATTGCGAGAGATGTACGTCATGATTGTGAGACCTATAATTACATATAGGTCCATAGTTTTGCATACGGAAGCAAGTCTTAATACTCGACGAAGTACAAATTGTGCATCACTGGAGCTATCAGGAAATACCCAACAAGAGCACTAGAGGTCATAAGTGTTCTCACACTTCTCTATCTAGTGATAAATATATTGGTTCACGAGGGAATTCTCAGAATATCTAGGGAAGGTCAAGGTATTGAGAGAATTAAAAACCAGAAATCCTGAGCTTCTCTTACCAAATACATTTTATTGAAAAATCTTCCCTGTGACCTTATCAGAACAGAAGGAAAGAACCCAAATTCTCAGAAAAAATACCAGCAGACGGTTCAAAAAGCACCCTTATAGCTAGTGCCAGGCAGTAAATAGTCAATATCGTTATGCACCTGCCCGAGCATCTCTTAGGCAGAAATACTTATAATTGAAATATACGTGGAAATGGACCTAAAGATAAACTATCACAAATTTAGCTAGTCAAGCTGATATTAAAGCTTCAAGCTTCCATACTGATTCAAAATTGATATGTGGGTGCCGAAGAAGACTCAATGAAGTAGGCAAAAATAATATGGCCCCTTTAGTTTGGGTTCCCGATTATACGGGGATCAAAAGAACTGAGAAGGCGAATGTGCTTGCCAGAAAATGAGCACACACCACGTTGACTGGCAAGAAACCCTTTTGTGTTATAGGCAAATGCACCTATAGAGAAGAGTTTCGAAAGAAAAACACTTTGGCGGAATCTTCAAGAGCTGGATCACTCCAAAAATTATCTTGGGGGACGATACTGCAAGATAGATCTTAGTAAAAACAAGTTTCACCTCCTCGCTGGTTTTGTTAATGGGGTTTATTGCCCCAGGAATCATTTGATGAAAATAGGTTAAGTAGGCTTTGCCGTGCGCAGTCTCTGTGGGAAGGAGGAAGAAGCCTCCCAGGTACTGGAGTTTCTCTTAAACTGATGAAATAGCAACCTTGTAGCGCTCTGATTTTGCCGTATCTTCTGGATGATCAGGAACTCTTCTAGACTTTTCGACTATTTGTGTGAAATTCCGGCCTATGGCAAGTGCTTCTGCCTGCCTGCCAGCCTTTTGTACTTATTTCCCCTATATATACCTTTTTTCCTCAGTCATTATATTAGTTCATCTCATCCAATGGTAAAATTTTTCTCCACGCTGGTATTTCTTGATGTGAAACGTGGAAATCACTTACGATAATTTTTCCTTCGTCAAAAAGTTCGTTGCGATCAAGAAAGGACTGTGCTGTCTTTTCATTCCTTCTCGTAGTGGCAACATGAGAGGAGGAACATGAACATGATTTTCCACAAGGATTTCTTGAACCAAATGAGAATGATGGATGTAATCACTAAGATGAATAAGATAATTTTCTTCTTACAGACGAATATTGCTCACTTTATAGAAACGTACAAGTTTATTTTGTAAACCATTTTAATGGAGATTGCAATACACTGAAAGACCAAGATACTACAATAAGACGTTATACTGCCAGTCTCACAATACTATTAACCCAAACCTTCCCATAGTTATTCCAGGTTTTCAAACATGATGAAAAAATACATCGAAAATCCACCCCAACTCCAAAGTCACCCTGTCAACAAAGCCCGCGTGACCCGGAAATCCTACAACGTAACTTACACATGAACGTATCTTGTCACCCCCTCACCCCTTACGCATCCTCCCCTGTCTCCGGTTTCATGAATGAACCAACACACATTCACATGTTGGGGTAGGGAGAACGGTGGCGAATTTTGGAAGATCACTACGGTGGTCCCGATCCGGCGAAAGTTAGGTCTGATATCTAGGGGATGGGGGTGGGTTCGATGGGGTTGCGGTGTTTGTTTGAACGGCGGCGGGGTGCAAGCGATGTAGGTTATGGTTGCATCAGGAATGCGTTTTAGGGTTGTTGGGGGATGGTCATGGATAACGGGGGGTGTTTATTATGGAAGAAAATTTTTATTTTCGTATACAATGTTGTGTAATTATTTGAATTTCGTTATTTCGAGATAACTCAAGATAAATTCAGCAAAGTTTAACGCTCCAGTTTGGATTGATCGACCGGATTTTAAACAATGCTGAGCATCATCAAGAATTCGAAATCTGTCAAGGTATTTCATCATTCAACAGTATAATATTTTCCCGAAACATCACTTGTTTTATCCTTTTTGAAGACCGGGATATCAATGGACTTTTTGAGGAGATGAGGAAATTCTTCAGTGCTTACAGATATTTTTATGATTTGAACAAAATCAGTAATTATCTCGCCAGTTATCAGCTTCAAAATTCACCCAAAAACGAAATAAGCTCCAGAACTTTAATTTGTTCTCAACAATTTAACAATATCAAGAACTGGATGAAAGAAAAAATTAGTATTTGGCATAGTTGAAGTAGTACAGGAGGGGTATAATGAACCCTTGCGATAAGTATTGCACAAAAAGTCATAAAATGTGCACATTTAGCATAAAAATAAATTTGGAATAAGCGAAAACAAGACCTCTTTAAATTCGTGTGGAACATTTTTTGGTAATGGAATTTATTCATCCGACACATCTGTCACAGAAAATGACGTTCGCTGGATGATCGTGGTCAATATTTCATATTTCCTTTTGATTCTTTATTGGTTAACTGCCACACATATGTTTTGATGATTTTATATGTCTATAAAATGAAACGATGTTCCTAAGACATCTTATTTAATTTTAAAAAGTTTTCATGGATTTTTTATATTAAATTTGTAGAGGTTTCGGAGAATTGATTTAGTTCATTTGAAAATGAAACAATTTTAAATTTCCGCTAATATTTATATAATCACAACAACTTCTAACTGTACAATTGAAAGAGATGTTCTAATACTAATCTCTGTGCAAATAGAATGGTGAGGTATTTCGGCAATTATTGGGGAATACTTGAATATTATACAAAAAGGTTAAGTAAGGCGCATCTGTTCAAATCTGTTTGGTCATTTCATAAAATGTGTTTTCTTAGTGTATCTATCAATTTCTAATGTTTCTACTAGAATTAGTGTGTGGTTTTTGTCCTCAATAAGTAAAACTTCAGAATTGTTTTCATACGTATGGCCAGTGTCTAAAAAATGATTTGTATTGGGTCGATTTTGTTTGTTATTATTAAAATACCCAATACAAGAAATCAATTTCATTAGTGTACCCTAACATTAATTTATACGAAATAAAATATATTTCACCAACATATCGAGTGTTTTTTTTTAGATTGAAGGAATTTTCAATAGGGATAATTGTGATTTTAAGCCTTAAGGAAGAAGCCATGTTGTTTCAACATTTCTGTTCAGTAAGAATTGACAAATTATCGTGGAAATACTCACGCCGCAACAACGTTTACAAAGTGTTGATATTTATTTTCAAAATCAGTGTTCTATTCGCCAAACTTATAAGGCACTTCGTGAAATTTATGGTTTACAAATTTGTCTATCAGAGGAGCTTATTTCGGATAACATTTTCTCTACTCGATGCAACAACAACAAGACAAAGAACTGTACGTATAGAAGAAAATATCTCTGTGTTAAAGATGATCCAGATTAGTATATTCGTCGATGTTCACAAGTTGAACTCTTTGCATCCATCACATGGAAAATTTTGCGTGAAGATCTTGGTCTACACCCATACAAGATCCAACTGGTTCAAGAACTAAAGCCACTTGACCATATTTAGGGTCGTTTGTTTTCTGATTTGGCCCTAGAACAGCTTGAAGTTGATCCACTTTTTTATCGTAAAATTGTGTTTAGTGATGAAGCTCATTTCTGGTTGCACGGCTATGTAAACAAGCAAAATTGCCGTATATGGAGTGAAGAAGTTCTGCAGGTTCCATTGAATCTTGAAAAATGCACTGTATGGTGTGCTTTACACGCTGGAGGCATCATCGGTCCATATTTCTTTAAAAACGATGCTGGAGCCAATGTTACAGTGAATGGTGCTCGTTACAGATCGATGATCAATGATTATTTGTTTCAAAATTTGAATGGTATGGACCCAGAAGTGTTTTGGTTTCAACAAGATGGTGCTACATCTCATGCTGCTACCGTAACAATTGATTTATTGAAAGAAATATTTGGTGATAACATTATTTCTAGAAATGGTCCAATTTATTGGCCAAGATCATCCTTCATAACTTCACTAGATTCTTTTCTTTGGGGTTATGTCAAGTCATTGGTTTATGCTGATAAACCAGAAACAATAGACCCTTTGGAAGCCAACATATTTCGTGTTATCGATCAAATAAGGCCTGCATTACTCGAAAAAGTGGTCCAAAATTGGTCTGGTCGAATGCGGTTCCTCAGAGCTAGTCGTGGTGGACATATGGCGGAAATTATATTTAAATGTGTTTTATTTCAATTTAAAGTTCTATCAGTCTAAACAAAAACACCCCCATATTTGCATAGAGTTCAGATTTTTGAATTGTACATTGCGTATTAATACTCGCCTGATGAAGTCAGGATATGACGAAAAAACTGTTGCAATCAAACACTTGACAAGACTTGAAAATTGTTTTGTTTTTAAAATCCAAGAAGAATTTCCGTCAAGTAGAGACCGAAAAAATAAAATATTTGATTCAGTTAATGTCTAAATTTATGTTATTCCCTTATGATGGTTGCCCAATGAAAAAATAACCTCTATTCCTTGACGAACATTCTTATAAATACATACAGCGTGGCACAAATACCTTTTATGAATATATAACAGAAGATTTATCCAACACAAGTATCTCAATGAATTATTACAAATCATCCCCGAAGAAAATAAAGAGTTATTCATCCAGCCCCCTTCCCGAGCCCGGGAAACCGTCATATGTTTCGTTTCCTTCTCTTTCGCGACACAAATACGTCCCTAACTCATAACGATTCCCATCATAAATAACTAATTACAAAACTGGCAGGTTTTCCCTTCGCGTTCGCCGAAAACTCGGCTTAATAAATGGAATCCACGCAACGAAGACTTTAAGTCGGAGAGAGAAACTTTTTCGCAGGCCCCCTCGGGGACGTGGGGGGGAAGCGGAGAGACGAAAATTAATGGTTGGAGGGACGCTGAGACGGGCGAGGGGGATGCAATTAACAAAGAATAAGGGGGAGAAGGTCCGGAGAAAAGAAGAGGGAAAAGACGCAGTCGCGACGACGGCAGGAGAGTGATTTGGAGGATTCGACCCTTAGACGCGGGACCCACCCTTGATTTTGTCGTTTCGCTGTGCGGGGCGAAAAAAGGATCGGTATCGATTGGGTTTCGCGACGAAATTCCACCATGGGCTGGATAAATTTAGAAGTTCTTTCAAATAACCCTACTAAAGGATAAGAGGGATTATTTTAACGCTTGACTTAAGGAAGAACTTCGAATGCTTGCGTTAGATTGTTATTAAGTTCTGAAAGATATTCATTAACAGAAAAGTAGAAAGTAACTAAAAAAATGTATCTATAAATATCTAAAAATTTTAATATCATGAAAGCACTAACTGGAGATTCTGCACTGTGGTACACTTACAGTGTGATGAATTTGAATTTATGAGGCTCACAATAAGGCAAGAGGATCCGTACTAAAGTTTCTCGGGAAGGAATTCCCAAGCTATCTGAAATCAGGTGTAATAGCTAGAACTTTACAGGGTTTAGCAGAGCATTCCTACAAAGAGAATATTAAAGATATGGAGAAGAAACCAATAGAGCCTCTCGCTGGAGTAAAGTCTTCGAGGAGCACTAAAACAGGTCAAAGTGAACAATATCTTTTTTTGGCATCAGCAAAAACATGCTACACCATTTCACTGATTTGTGAGGCAAGAAGATTCATATTAAGGTTCTCTCAGATACTATTCAGTCATCATTATCATCATGAGTCCGTACAATCCCCAACCAGATCAAGGGCTCCAGATTTCTTCCCCATTTTGAGCGATTTGTGTCCATAATATTCCTTTCTTTTTCTTGATAGGATCCTGCCATCTTGTTGCTGAACGACCACGGCTTTTTCTACCATCTCTTGGATACCATTTCTGTACCAACTTGGTCCATCTTTCAGTTGACATCCTTGCTACATGGTCATCCCAAGTCCACTTTTCCTTGAAGTTCTTTGCCTTAATCTTTTATTTCTGTTTTTCTTCTGATATCTACATTTCTTATTTGGTCTTTTAATTTGATTGTTAATAAACTTATTTTCTTTCTTCTTTGACATACTTTCAACCTTTGTGTTTGTTTTTCAGTCAGGGACCAAGTTTCAGCGCCATAGAACAGGCAGTACACACATATTCATCATTTTCCTCATGATATTCATGGGAAAGTTACCCTTAAGGTTAAACGCAAGTGACCAATACTGACTCCAAGCGGTTTCTACTCTTCTTTTAACCTCTTTGTTCTGATGATTTCTAAAGGAAACGACCTGGCCAAGATAACAATATTCCTGAACATAGTCAATGATTTTATCATTCATTTTTATATCTGTTTTTTCACTGTTTGTCATCACTTTAGTTTTGGTTTCATTTATCGTTAGTCCTGCTCCTCCACTATGACTATTCAGGTCATTCAGCATTTGATGAAGTCCTGCTTGGTTTTCTGAAAAGAAGACAGTATCGTACTGCGAATCTAAGATTAAATAATTAATTCTGATGACTTGTTCATTTCCCCAATCAATGATTCTGAATATTGGCTATAACAATGCTGTAAATAGCTTTGAGGAAATGGGGTCTCCTAGACGTACACCTTTTTAGATTTTAAAGGGCTTTCCTACATTTTCACATTTGCAATTATGATAAATTTATTGTAGGATATGATTGTATGGTTCTGGTATACCTTGATTGATTAGAGCATTTATAAGAGAGGTATGATGCACCATATCAAAAGCCCTTTTGTAATTCACAAATGCTAGGTGCAATTTTTTGTAGTATTCTTTATATTTTTCAATGACCTGGGTTACAGTGAATAGGTGGTCCATAGTTGAGTAGTCAGTTCCAAATCCTGCTTGCTCAGGTGGTTGATTTTCATCCAAAACGTTGGTTATTCTTCTCAAAATGAATTTTGAGAACACTTTGTAGACAGTTGACATTCGGCTGATTGGGCGATAATTTTCAATATTTGTTTTTGGCCCTTTTTTGTGTAAAAGTTTCCCAAGTAGGCCACCCCTCTGGTAGGTTTTGGCTCTGGATGACTGTATTAAATAAATGAGTCAGTGGTATTGTGAGTTCTTCTGCTACAAACTTCAACAATTGGTTTGATCTTCCTTCTCCGTTTCGGAGATCTTCAAGTGCGATGCTTACTTCTGATTCTATAATTGGTGGTATTTCATGCATACTGTGGTCTAGTATCCTCTCTTCTATATTAGGATCATGACTCTTGTAAACGTTTAGATAAAATTTTGTTGCAATATTGAGTACTTTTCCTCTATTTCCAGTTGTTTAGCCAGCCAAAAAGGATTTGAATGAGCAGAACATTCCGTAAGTCAGAGAACACACAAAAAGATATCAGGATGAAAGAGATGACCGACAGAGACTCTTTGTGTTTTTGTTTCGGAGAAGCAAAAAATCAATTCGAAACTTCAGACACCAAAAACCTATCTTGACGTCAACATAAACATTTTAACATCTCTTTATATAATTATAAAGTTTACAATTAGACAAGAAGACGAATACTAAGGTTCTTCTGGTATGGATTACTGGATACTCAGTAATTAGGGATAATAAGAAGACAAATTCAGTAGCCAGAAAAAGAACTGCTTCATAGGACTAGAACTTTCAGTGCTTTAGGGAAGTACATCCCAACATAAAGAGCAAAAAAAAAAGAGGAAACCGGCAAAGACTCTTTCCAGATGAAGTTTTCAAAGAAGCACTCCTACAAATTTATTCGAGACTTTGGCAATACTGAGAGAGATCAAATATTTATCTAGACCTCATGAAGATGTTCCATCTTATCATTGATTTTTAAGAGCTACAATTAGTTAAGATGGTCTATTGTTAGACAAGCAGGAATTTCGGTTGTGGTGGAGGCTTGCAGAGTATCCAAGAAAGGAGCTTTGTAGGACCAAAACCTTCTGTGGTTTAGGGAAGCACACCTACAATCCGACAAAGTCTCTTTCTGGAGGAAGATTTCGGAGGAGCACTCCAAAAAGCTCAGTCGAAACTTTGGCACTACTGAGATAAAGATTCTTTTTGAACTATTTTTTCATTGATTGTTGTAGATTTTAATTTGGCAAGAGGATACATACTAAAGATTTCCTTGTTGTAGATTCTCGAATATATGGGAAACTGAGGTAATGAAGAAGCCATCTTAGTAGCTACTAAAGGGACCTTATTAAACCAGAATTCTCTGTGGTATAGCGAATACCTAAAAAAAGATCACGAGGAAAGGGGAAACCAACAGAGACTCTCTCTGGAGGGAGGTTTCAAAAGAACACTCAAAAGATTTCATTTGGAACGTTGGTACTACTGAGAAAACTAGCAATGTTACATATTTTTACTAATTTATGAAGCAAGAAGATCCACACTAAGATTCTTCTAGACACTCTGGAGTCAGGGGTAACGAGGAAACCTACTTAAGCCTAGTAATTACAGGTTATTTGACACTCAGATGAGTGCTCACAGCTTAATGATATGAATTTCAACAAGAGTGTTTCCATCTAAGGAAAAAACATACGCTAAAAGAAAAATATCACAACATTCAAAGCCAAGAAATAAGATAAAAATCCATAAATAAGTCAACCAATGAAGACAACAGAGATTAGAGACATGGAAAGCGATGGCGATTCGCAAAGAAATTTCTCAAAATATTCTCCACGGAATATTTCTATTTTAGAAGAATATGTAGTTCAGGGAAGTACATTCGGAATTGAAAGATCCAACTTTGGCAGTACTGAGAGAGATTAAAACTCATCTTGACCTCAATAGCGTGTTATATATGTTCATTAATTTGTGAGGCTTATAATTAGGCAAGAAGGTCCACACTAAGGTCTTTCTCGGTGTAGATTCCCGAACACTGAGGAATACTGAACAATCAGAAATTTGAGATAATGAGGAGGCCGACTTAGTATCTAAGGAATGGACTTTGCAGGACCAGACTTTCCGTGGTTAAGGGCAGCACACCTACAAAGAAAAGATCTGGAAGAAAGAGGAAACCGTCAATGACTCTCTCGGGAGAAATGTTTCGAAGAAGCACTCCAAAAAGCTCAGTCGAAATTTTGGCACTACTGAGAGAAAAATTCTAATTGGACCTCAACAAGAATATTTTATATTTCCCCATTGATTGGTTTGGCTTTCGATTAGGCAAGAATCTGCAAACTAAGGTTTTTCTTAGTGTAAATTCTCAGGCATTCAAGACTAAGGTAGCGAGAAAGCCAGTAGTTGTAGGACTAGAACTTTCCGTGATTTTCGGTAGTACCCTTACAAAAAAATATCAGGGACAAAGAGAAAACCAACACAGAATTGGAATCTTTTAGAGAAGCACTTCAAAAAGTCCCTTCGGAACTACAGAGAGATAAGAATGCTATCTCGACCTCAGCATGAATATGTCACATCTTTTCTAAGGTTCACAATTAGTTTCACGGTGAAGTTCTACTTGGTATAGATTCCCGTATACTCGGCAATCTGAAATGTTGAAGCAGCTACTTAATAGTCAGAAATTCACGAACGAACATTTCTAAATTCATCTTGGTGGAAACTAAATCGAATCCTTTTTTAAAACGAATAATTACTGGTTATCAAAAATGGATAATTTATGATGACATCGAATGAGAATAGTCATGACCTAAAGAAGTCGGAATGAAGCATGTTGATTTCTAGGAACCAAATAGTCAATCCAACTGTGTATATGCCATTGCATAACCTGAGCTCTGCAATCTAAAAAAAACGACCAGGACTGGTGAAGCATGAAGATATATTTCACCACGACAAGGCTACGCAACACATATCGCTGGTCACTCGCCAATTGTTACTGACGTAGAGAAGTGAAAAATCAAGTGATTGATGATTGCAACAAAATAATATGTTTCATCTGTATGAAATAATCGCCCCTTAATTCAAAAGTTAGTGCTTAGTGTGATATGTCACTAAATTTATTTGGCTATAAATGAACGAAAGCGTTAAGAGTTTTGACGTTACAACAATGTGTTCATAAATTTGAATATATAATGTTTTCTGACCGTTCAACCCTCATATCTGGTCAATTCGAAATGTCGACTCCTAGAACACCAAAATCCGAGTAAAATCCGGAAAGTTTTCCGCTCCAAGGTTCAGCCCCGACTACGCAACTGCGTCGAGGCGTGCCCTAATCAACCTTATCGCTACCCGAAAACCGACTTCAGAGAAATATAAGCTTTCTCTCGCGAAATTGGAAATAATTTTGACTGCGCCCGTGTTTTATCTCAGATAGGACCAATTGGGGACTACGGGGCCCTTGGGCGAATTTTAAATTGCCGCGGCAAACTTTACTTGGCCCAAGACTTATCTAAATCGAACCAATAACCGTCTACTTGGGAGATGTTTTATAGGAACGGGAATAAAGTTAATTCTACCGCCGCAGAGTTGAAAATTTCCCGAATAAAATATGGATGATCTTCGCGGTATGCCCGTTAGCTAGAATGGTCTGGATGATTTAAATTCGGAAGATAGGGAACGATCACTAGATCTCCGCCTTTGGGAAGTATCTGAAATTATGGGATTTGTGTAGTTTCATATCAGCCAATGAAGATTTTGAAAATGAAACAATTTTTATTTTCCGCTAATTTTTATTCCATTACAATTGTTTCGTCAAACCATGACTTCATCAGGTGAGTAGTACTAGTGACTATACAAATCAAAGATATGTTCTTATGTAAGAAGTGGTCTATTTAATATTTGGATTTTGATCGGCTATGAATAAAAAACTAATGAATATGTTTTCAAAATTGTGACTTTATTAAAATCCGATCAACCCAATATTTCAGTACATTGTCCATTGTTTGGGTCTCAATCTCATGAAGGATTATTTCGATATATTATGGTGAGCATGCGTGAGCTGTGAACGTAAATCTCCGTGCTCCTCAAGAATTAATTCATTTTCGAGGCCAAAATTTTCGAAAACCATATCAATTGACTTATAAAGGAATAATATCGGAATATATTATAAGTTGTGCAACATAATGGGTACGAGAAACAAAACAATTGCTGACCTTGAAAGGACTTTTCAAAGTCAAATGAAAGAGTTCGAAGAGAAGCTGAAAAGTGTTCAAGAACCTGGTGGATTTGTACAAGGTACCATTTCCATCGAAACTCTGAAGATGGAATTCGAGGCTTTCAGGCTGGAAATATCTACTAAGCTGGAAAAAATTGCGGAAGGGCTGGAGCAGAAAAATTTCTCCAAAAATAGTCTGATCTACGGTATGAAGGAAGATAGGGAGGAAGACATCTTTCCCACAATAATAGATTTATTCAAAAATCAGTTAAATATAGACATCGATAAGAACCAAATAAGCAGTTGTTATCGAGTTGGTAAAAAACCCAGCGGTCCGAGACAAAACATATCCAAACATAGACCGATTGTTGTTGAATTCGTGTGCCAGTGGATGCGGGATATCGTGTTTGCCAGAAAATCGAAACTAAAGGGCAGTGGTGTTGTTTTAGTGGAAATGCTTGTGAAAAGTAAGCTGCTTCTCTTCAAGAAGGTTAGAGAAAAATACAGGAATAACTGTTGGACTATTAGAGGTAACATTAAAGTTGTTGTAAACAATAAAATCGTACAGATTGAGAGTGAGGAACATTTCAGTCGACTCGAGACTAATTGAAAACTCTCACTATCTTTGGTTTGATTTCTCGGCTTTTCAAATTACATATATATTCTTGTTTTTTCTTGGGGAGTTGGGGTTATTGGGCGTTTGAAAACTTTCGTATTTCTTAAATTTCTGTGAGTCTTTGTCTTGCCATTATTTCAGATATTATAGAGTCGTTAAATTGTCTTCAACGTTTATTTCTGTCAATATTCTTAGTGTTATTTCTTGTTTTCGAATTTGACACTTTTATTCTAGTTTTTGTTAGTTCATTCTGATTAATCATATAAACAAGTGAATGACTCATCTCAAATAGCCTCTATGAATATGAAACGGGATTAACTATTCAAATATAAAAATGGATGTACTCAAATTGGCTCACTTAAATGTAAGAACTTTAATTGGACATTTTACAGATTTTAAAAACATGTTATTATTTCACTCTTTCGATATAATAGTTCTCAATGAAACTAGGTTAGACGACAGTATTACCAGTGATATGGTTGATATTCAGGGGTATGAGTTTATTCGTTGCGATCGCAGTAGACAGGGTGGTGGTGTAGGAATTTACATTAGATCTGATTTGGGGTATGGTGTTCTTAAAGTTGGGGGTTCCATAGGGCAAATTTGGCTCAAAATTGTTTCACCTGATTGCGATTTGGCATTAGGGGTAGTTTATAGACCTCCAGACATCAGTAATAGGATATTCTGGCAATTATTCGAGGATGAATATGAATATGTAAATACACAGGTTGGTAAAATAATTTGTATGGGTGATTTTAATACAAATTTGTTGGTGGCAAATGGTGAAGCGAGTTTTGTGAAAGAAAGAGTTGATTCTCTTGGTCTCTGTCAGTTAGTAAGTCAACCAACAAGAATTACCAACCATTCGGCTACTCTCATTGATTACATATTGGTGTCTGATTCTCATAGTGTTTCAGATATTAAGATTATATCTACCGACGTTGACACTGATCATGAACTTGTTTCCTGTGATTTCCACATTGACGTGAGAAAGAAATGTCCCATATTTAAAACTATCAGGGACTTCAAAGGTTTCAATTATAATCAATTCAACTCAGAACTTCAATCTATACCCTGGAGAAATATATTCGATATGGACGACATAGACCGAAAGATTGACTTTATAAACTCTAATATAACAGCTTTATTAGATATTCACGCACCGTTTCGAACTGTTAGAATAACAAAAAGATATGCTCCTTGGCTCACCGATAGTTTAAGAGAAATGATGGACTTGAGAAATAAAACTCTGGCTCGTTATAAAAAGTTCAAATGTCCAAATGATTGGCTTCTCTACAAGAAAATTCGAAATGTAGTGTCATTGGCGGTGAGGAATGAAAAGAAAGCTTATTTTCGCACTATTCTTAACACCAAGGACACTAAGGAGTTTTGGTCAAATCTTAAAAACCTCAATATTTTTAATAGAAAATCAACTGAACTTCCCGGAAAACTGAAGGATGCTAATAAAATAAATCAACATTTTATAGATACTATTCCGAAAATCGCTAAGGACAAGGAGCTTCTCGATTTCTATACAAATAATCTCAGGGATTCGAATGTAGTTGATTTTGTATTTCGCGAGGTAGAAGAAACCGAAATCCTCGAAATAATAAAAAATATCAAGACCAAGGCTTTCGGACATGATGGAATTAATATATCGACAATTAGGTTGTGCAGTCCGTTCATTCTTCCTTTTTTGACGCATGATGTCAATTTTTGTTTGAATAACTCGGTTTATCCAAGCTCTTGGAAAAGAGCCCTTATCATTCCCCTACCTAAACACTCTAATCCATCCACGTTGGATGATATTCGACCCATTAGTTTACTTCCAACTCTATCCAAAATAATCGAAAAAGTGATGTACAAGCAATTGCTAGAATACTTAGAAAGAAATAAGATCATACCCAATTCTCAATCCGGTTTCAGACCTGGTCATAGTTGTTGTACTGCTTTACTTAATATAACAGATGAAATTTTCACTTCTATTGATCAGGGGGAACTTACCATCTTAACTTCACTCGATTATACGAAAGCTTTTGATTCCATAGACCACAGACTTTTGATTGCTATATTGCATTATATCGGATTTTCTCAAGATGCTATAAATTTACTAGCAAGTTATGTTGAGTGTAGATCTCAAGCAGTAGTTGTTGGAGATGAAGCATCAGCTTTTTTGAACTTGAGTTGTGGAGTTCCGCAGGGATCTATTTTGGGGCCTTTGCTTTTTATAATATATATATCGTGTTTTGTTCACGTGTGTACTTCGGCAGCTTCTTTTTTTTATGCAGATGATAGCCGACTCAAATTGTCCTTTAAACCTCATGAATGTCAACAGGCTATAACGGCCCTCAATTTCGATTTAAGTCGCATATTTGAGCTTTCTAGAAAACACTGCCTCCGCTTGAATCCTAATAAATCTGTTTGTCAAATATTTGGGAAGAAAAGTCAAAGGATCATGTTTTTGGAAAGGTACAGTCAAAGCATTATAATGGATGGAGATGTCATTGGCTTTGTGGAGAGTGCTAAAAATTTAGGCTTGATAATTGATAGTGACTTGCGTTTCACGAAGCATGTATCTGATTGTCTGAGTAAAGCTTATTTAAACTTGAGACTCCTATATCAGTGTAGGGACTATATCTGCAGGTCAAGCAGGGTTGTGCTTTGTGAGTCGTTGGTGCTTTCTCATATGAATTTTTGTGATGTTGTTTATGGCCCATGCTTGAGGGTTTCTGATGTGAATCGTGTCCAGATGCTTCAAAATCGTTGTCTGAGATTCATTCACGGTATAAGAAAGTACGAGCCAGTAACATACCCTCAAGAGCACCGGTTGGCTAAACATGGAACATAGGCGGTATTTGCACTCATCGGTTCTGTTTTTTAAAATTGTCAATCGAAGAACTCCGGTAGCACTTTTTAATAAAATATTTTTTCGATGTAGCGTACACTCAAGAAATATTCGTTCTAAATTCAACATTTCCATCCCAAGACACTATACTGATCTGTTCACGAGATCTTATTCCTATCAAATAGCAAAAATTATGAACGAGTTGAAATTTGAGTACAGAAATATCTCATTGGACAAATTCAAATTACATATCATGAACAATTTTCGCAATGATCCTTTATATAACTGAATCATTCGTATAAACTCATTAGAACATCTGACGTATTTGACTTAATATACGAGAATATTGTTTGAGGTGAGGCTTTTGACCATGCAGTTTTCAGTGTATGTACGGCATTGATAGACTCACATTTTTATAATTTGTTATGCTCATAATTTTTTTTCATTTATGTTCTGAATTTTGGGGGGTTAGATGGAAGAGTAGACGTATGATTTCTTTATGTTCTTATCGAATAACTAACTCTATTTTGTTCTGAGATCATACGAGCTAAATCTCGCCCTCAAATAAGTAATTTTTCTTTGTAAACTTCGTATTGTGATAATAAAGACCATTTATTATTATTATTATTATTATTATTTCGCGTATTAAGGTGTCACATACAGTTTCAGAGTTACAGTATCACTGTCTAGCTCGTTATAAATGGGCACTGTCGTTAAGCAGGATGTCAATGTGATATACTTAACTCAGGATGTGGGAGATTTACAATTTGAAGAAGATAATATAATCACTTAAATGATTTATGAAAATATTACAAACTGTATGCTCATTACAAGGGGAATAATCGTATGCTTTTTGAAGTAGAGTCACTATCGCAAGCTAGGCTTTTATATAAGATGATAATTATTCATTTCTAATAATATGACCTATCAAAAATGTATAGGATGCAAATAATAAAAAAATTGATGATCCTAGATATCTGTTCTCATAAATTTGCACAAAAATTGAGAACTAAATAAAATATATCTATGATTGTTTCGATCTTTACTTGACGGAAATTCATCTTGAAAATATGAATAAAAACATTATTCTAATTTCCGCTAATATTTTATGATACTACGATCGTTACGTCATACCATGACTTCTTCAGGTCAGTATTACAAGATACTGTGTATACCATGAACAAGAATTTCATTATATAGGACATGGACATAACAAAAAATAGAGGGGGTGAAGAGAGTTTCACAATTCTTTTGGAATTCTGAAAAATGATTCAAAAAAGATTCAACAAAGGGGAGCTACTTAATTCTGTTTGGTTATTCAATAATATTTTTCTTTTATGATATCTATTAATTTCTAAAGTTTCTAACAAGTTTAATCTGAAACTTTTGTTTTCTGTGTGTAAAATTTCAAAGTTACTATCAAAACTATGTCCTGTATCTAGAAGGTGCTCTGCATAGGTTGAATTTCCCTTTTTGTTACAATAACATTTTTCGTGTTCCCTAAGTCTCGTCTGGAACGGTCTCCCTGTCTGACCAACATATACAAAATGACAAGTACTGCATAACTTATAAACACCTGAATTCTTGTTCTTAGATATTTCATCTTTATTGTTTTTATTAATTTTTCGAGGGAGTTATTCGATTTATAAGAAATTCTAAAATTGTGGTTCTTCTTTAAATATCTAGCTACCTTTTCTGTTTTTGGTCCCAAGTACATTTCGTTGACATACTTGGGACCAAAAACAGAAAAGGTAGCTAGATATTTAAAGAAGAACCACAATTTTAGAATTTCTTATAAGACGAATAACTCCCTAGGAAAATTAATACAAAATAATAAAGATAAAACATCTAAGAACAAGAAATCAGGTGTTTATAAGTTGAGGTCTTGAGTTTGGGCGGTTCAACTGTCCGTTTAACATCACCTTTTGACGGTATGTTCAAATTATATTATTCCGTGAATAGTGAACCGAATTTGAAAATTTTAACTGGGTTCTACACAGAACATGAATAACTTTCAAACTAACCAACACTCGATATCTTTTCCATATTGAAAAAATGTTAGGGGTTGATCTGTTTTCTTAAAATCTTCGAAAATTCTTCTAATTTCTGGGTGGGGTCAAATTTTCGTTGGACACCGTGTGTATTCTTCAATGTACTTGGTTTTATGAAATAAATTAATTTTTATCAGGTATTCAGCAATTATCATGTAGTACCAAAAACTTGTATGAACAAACGGAAAGGTCCTTTAATACTAGAATAAAGTAATATAGGACAACTTTTCTTAATGAGGGAAAACGATTTTTAGGTGTATTTTTAGATTTTGTATAAAAAAAGTAAAGATCTGAGGCTGAATTCATCGGAAAGTTTAGAGTGAGGAATTCTTGTAATCCAATTCACCTCTGTTGGGTTTATTCTGCTAGGAGTTCAAGAAGAAGCATCTGAAGAAGCTACAATTGAGCGTTTCAATAGATAAATGCATAGAAATCAACGTGAATGTGTATTATTTGATTAGAATGTACAATGCATTCTATCAAGTAACGGTAATACAATCATGAGATGTGAAATTTGCAGACTTTTCATATTCGAGCACGAATGAAATTTTCGCTCTCATTAAAATAAACAGTTTCAAGTCTTCAACGCCATATCTTCTCTTGTCCAATTTTCAAAGCAATCCAATTAACTTTTTCATCCATCCCTCGTCCGACCACGTATCAATTTTTCAATTAAATTACCTCCCACACCCCACGAGCAAACAGTAATATATCTCAAAAGTCTCAGAAAGTTCATCGACAACCCTCTAAAATTACACCGTCATTCGATTAAGGCGTGAGCCGCACTGTCTTGGATAGTGTATCGCATTTCAATCAATAACTCACCCCCTTAAACCATCCCTGACGGATAATGAAATTGAAAAATGGCAGCATGGCCTTCTGGAGTACACGACGTTTAGTCGATGGAAAAGGAGGGATGAAAGAAGAATAGGACGAAAGGCGACGCCAAGTTTTGGGGTGAGTTGGGAGTTTTTCGAGGGTGGCTCTGGTAGAGGGTCGTTCGATGTCTGCCATTGTATAGGCGATGATTGTATCATGAACATTTATAGATTGGGGCTGATGAAGAATTCAGCAAAGAGACAGACCGATTGAAGAACAAAATATCTTTTATACTATATATCTAAGAATTTTGATGAGGGTGTCATTAATCATACATTTTTGATTATTTCGGCACTTGCTTGATGATCATTTTAAACTTGAAAATAATGATGAATTCCAGTAGGATCTCTAATGGTCTTCATAAAATGGGAATGAATTCTTTAGCAGTAAATAGAAATAATTGAGCTAAGATGTTGGTGAACAATAAAGAAAGAGACCCCAAGTTTTCCGAATCGGGGATTAATCAAATTAAATATGATTATCGTAATGCTACATATATGGATCAGACAGTACCAAATTTACAACAAAGAATCAAAGAACAGAGGATGTCTACTTTGACAAACCAGAAATCAACCGGTTTTGTAAAAAATTGTATAGAAAATAATATTTTTTTTAATGAGAAAGATATCACTTCACTATATGATGTTAAAAAGGGTAAATTGATGGACTATTTGGAGATTCTTTCAATGAAAAAAGCCATTGAGAAAAGGGAGAATTTAACAAAGTCCCAAATACTTTTTGGGAACACCCCTATATTGGAAGCTGTTATTTCCATGCGCCATAAAAATACACAGATGTCCTAAGTATAATAAAAGAACTTTTTTTTAATTTCAAGTTAAGTTACATCTCGTTTGAAGATGGTCGAAAGACCGAAACGTGTCAGGATTCTGAATAAACTGTGAAACATAAAAACTGTGGAAGATTTTTGGAAATAAAATCATTAGTATTTAATTTTTCGTTGTTTCGGTCTCTACTTGATGGAAATCATATCTTTAGTATTTATTTTATAGCAGATCAAAACTGCAAATTTTAATTGGCCGACCCCTTATATTTTGAAGAAAGTTAATTTATAACTTTAATTTTCATTACGAAGAATCTCACAGTTGTTATTAGAATTGGACCTGAATTGTTTCGGTACGCGGAGCACCTGACACATAACTCCTCTGGTGTTACCTTTTTGAAGCATCTTTCGGTCTGGACAACATAAACCATAGGACAATCATTATGAATCAGATTCCAGATTTATTGTTTCTATTTATCTTATTGTTAATGAGATCTACAACACCAAAAGAGTCCTACGTCAGAAACTTCTTAGTGAAAATGAACAGAAAATTTAAAAGAATTTGGTTACAATTTCAAAGAGAAATGTTAGATTGTCCGTATTGAAATATAAGTTTCAACTTAACATTCTTAGAATAACTTGAAATTATTGGATTACTGCCTTTAAAAGTTTTTTTAACGAAAAAATATATAAATAAAGTAAATAAAAATAACTTGGCTTAAGTTTTACTGTTTATTTGATGTCTGTTGACAGATATGTTTCGGGTTTTTAGCCCATTTTCAAAACTGAAAAGAACAAAACTTAAAATCGTATTTATAATGGTAGGGTAGATCACAGGTACAATTTTGAACAGTGTAAAAATATGCTGTTAGTTCGGTCCTAACCTTTTACAGATAAGAACAATGGTGATAAATTAAATTGAAGTTGTTCATTTGTAATTGGTATCTTCTTACGATGTGCTAAACAATTTTCCAAATAAAATTGAAAAAGGCTTTTTACTTGATAGAAGAAACAATATAATATAACAAAATTTGAATATCAAAACAGATTAGTTAGTCTTCTACAATTTTAATTTCAAATAAATTTTTATTCAAAAAACTTTTAGAATTAAATTAATGTCTACAATAAGCACCGCTTATATTTAATAGACGTATATAATCAAAACTCAATATACAATGTAAAATAGAATAAATGAACCAACAAATATAAAAAAGTCATTTAAAATCAATAAATAAATATTTGAAGGAGACAAAATTTTGTTTCTGATCTTACCATAATGAAACGAATTCCTTTTCGAAAACATAAAACACAACTTAAGGATTTTCCAAAAAATATAATTTATTTGAAATATTTCATATATTCAAATAAGTTAATTCAAAAATATCTCAAAACATGCACTATATCAAATAACAATTAGATTCTCGGATAATCTCTTCATCGGCCCTAGATAATATTTAAAATATCAAAATCAACTAACAATCAGTATATCTTACCTTAGAGTGAAACCGGAACTTGTTTAAAACAGACTAACTTTAAAAATCCAGATAGTCTATGTTCGTCACAAAATCACAGAAAACTGTAGGGTATTATAAGGTTTTCTTTAAAACTTATTGAAGACATAAATTTTATAGCTATTGTAGACATTAATTTAATTCTAAAAGTTTTTTGAATAAAATTATTTTTTTAAATTAAAATTGTAGAAGACTAACAGTGTTTTGATATTCAAATTTCCAAACTTTCTAAAAGGTCCATTCTTCTGCCTTTATTACCTACGTGTAAAATCTCAGTTCTACTGAAATCTATGAAATGGTTGTTATTTATACAATGTTCCAGATGTTATTTTATTATGTAATATTCTTTTTTTATGTTCTTCTACCCTTATGTTTTAGATAGAAAACACATATGCTGAAAATGTATCATGTTCAGTACTGCGTAAATAAACAAGAAAAAACGGTTTGATGACTACCTGAAATTAAATAGAACAGTTCTGTATAAAAACAGAATAGCAAGATCGTATAATAAAAGTAAAATAATGTGGCAAATTTGTTATGAAATCAGGAGAAGTGAACAAGGCAGAAATAGACAATCTGGAAACGGAAGACAAAAATCTAGACATCTTGGAATCGATAGAAATATTCAAGCACAAGCACGTTTTAGAAATAAATCTATTAAACGAGCAGACGAGCCTTCGAAACATCCCAATTCTGAAAGTTTTGCACAAGCTTTCAATGAATATATAACCTATAATTTGTTTATTCGTTTGAAAATTTAGTAAGCACTACGAAACTCATTGTATATTCAGTAATAAGTGAAAGAAAACGGAATAATTCATTATTTTATACCATTTTAAAATGAATGATCACAAAGTAACGTACTACTCTATCCAATACTACCATTTTAAATATAGTTGCGATGAAATTTTTGAAATAAATGGTTCCCATAAGAAGATACTTTCTTGTAGTAAAATCGTGTGAAATAGTCGATTTCGAGCAGTTAATACAATTTTATGAAGGATTTGTTTTTCCTTTCGAAGAAATAATAAAATGCAAATATAACGAGTAACATGTTCCAGACCTTCAAATATTTATTGGACCCAGTTCGATCAATCATCCCCAAGTTCTTCTTCATCAATAATATTATTCCAAAAGGTAAAACCTCCTGAAACGCGACGGTCTACGTCGACAGAACCTCGTCCAAAGTAAATTAAGAACGGAATTTCCAATGTAATTGAAGGCAAAGTTAAATAAAATTCTCCACAGCGTCTGAGGACTGCAAGGGGACGAGAAAAGCAGGCGGGGTGGGCCTTGCTCATTAAAGCCAACAAGGAATCTTAATATTCTATATAAATTTCTTTATGAATAGCCTTAAGGTTCACTTTCGAGCGCGGCATACCGAAATTCTGACCTTTAAGGTCTGGAACAAAGACCGGAGTTCTATTTGTTTAGATTTCTCCGGGGAGTTTTATGGAAATACTTCGCAGTTTTCTTATTATTCCTTCGTCAGAATTTCCCGGGTGAAAATTGGGGCTCCCAGTCGTGGAAAGCTGTCTTACGCAGCGTTTCCGCTCCGAATTTGAATGGACGTTTTTCGATGTTCGTTGTTTGGAATTTTAGGCGTCTGGATATTTCGGTTTAGTTCGGTAGCTGTTGTGGGAAAACCAGAAACCAATTGTTCATTCTTAGGTAGAGTAGAGAAAGAAAAAATTGTGAAAAGAACTGAACGTGAAGACTGAAACTTCTGAACGCTTGTGCATTTCACCTACGATTCTCACGAAATAGTGTATAAGCCTTCTTGTCATAACTTAGCGGATGGGCCATTTAAACTTTGCATTTTTGAACGGCTATAAATAAAAAATTCATGAACATTTTTTCGAAATTGTGAGTATATTAGAAAGGCTGAACCTTGACATTTACGAATGAAAAACAATATCGTTCAAATGATCGCCACGACTGGCTACAGCACCCTATCGGATCAACCCAATTTTTCATCACAATGCCGATTGTTTGAGCCTCAATCTCATGAATCACAAATTTGATTTCGTGTTTCAAGGCATCAATCGTCTCTGGATGCTTAGCTTAGTACTCGTCCTCAATGGATACCCCTAAAAAATAGTCCAACGCAGTCAAATCACAGCTCCGAGGCGGACAATTGACATCAGCATTTACTTTCAAATGTTCGAAAGTTCGATGGTTATGTTGGCTGTGTGGCAAGTTGAACTGTTGAAACCAAATGTCGTCCCCTTCTTCCTTTTGAATCTGGGGAAACAAAAAAACATATGATATTCTGAAACAAACGTGATACTGACATTTTTGGGAGAAATTTTCCTGGAAAAATTGAATCAAGTTGAAGAATATTCTGATCTAGAATCATCCTTGATATAAGCGATTATATCTTGAATTTTAGTGTTTCTTTTCGATATATTTTGGGTTTGGAATATTGATGGGAAGAGCGTTTTATACGCGATCAAAATTTTTTTCAAAAGCCCGATCTTCAATCTTCCCTCTGAACATCTAAGAGGTTTCGAATCGTGGGGATTCTCGAACTTCGTATGTAACTTTACAGGAAGAATTGAAATTGGAGGTTTTATCGTATATATCGGGTGTATTTTTTAGAGCGATAAAACTTTAAATTGAAATAAAACACATTTGAATTAAGATTGAAGCCAATTTTTTTTTTATTTGAAAGATAATTATATGACATTTATGTTTTGGAAATAATTTCCGGCATATGTACACCAGGACTAGCTCTGAGAAACCGCATTCCACCAGACCAATTTTGGACCACTTTTTCGAGTAATTCAAGCCTTATTTCATCAATAACACGAGTTATGTTGGCTTCCAAAGCGTCTATTGTTTCTGGTTTATCAGCATAAACCAATGACCTGACATAATCCTAAAGAAAATAATCCAGTGGAGTTATGTCGCATGATCTTGGAGGCTAATTAACTGGACCATTTCTCGAAATAATTTTATCGCCAAATCTTTCTTTCAATAAATCAATTGTTAGGGTAGCATCAGAGGTGAAGCACCATCTTGTTGGAACCAAACACTTCTGGGTCGATACCATCCAAATATTTGAACCAAATAATCATTGATCATCGATCTGTTACGAGCACCATTCACTGTAACATTAGATCCAGCATCGTTTTTAAAGAAATATGGACGGATGATGCCTCAAGCGTGTAATAAAGCACACCATACAGTGCATTTTTCGGGATGCAATGGAACTTGCAGAACTTCTTGAGAATTGTTTTCACTCCATGTACGGCTATTTCGCTTGTTTACATAGCAGTTCAACCAGAAAAGAGCTTCATCACTAAACACAATTTTACGATAAAAAAATGGACTAACTTCAAGCTTTTCTAGGGCCCAATCAGCAAAAAAACGATGCTTATTATGGTCAAGTGGCTTTAGTTCTTGAACCAGTTGGATCTTGTGTGGGTGTAGACCAAGATCTTTACGCAAAATTTTCCATGTGGTGGATGCACAGAGTCCAACTTATTGTGAACGTCGACGAATAGACAAATCTGGATCATCATTAACACTATTAACTAACTATATTAACTAACAGCAGCGATATTTTCTTCTGTACGTACAATTCTTTGTCTTGTTGTTGTTGCATCCAGTAGAGAAAATGTTGTCCGAACTCTATCGATAGTTCGACGAATAAGCTGCTCTGGTGACTATGTGAACCATAAATTTCACGAAGTGCTCTATAAGTTTGGTGAATAGAACACTGATTTTGAAAATAAATTTCAACGATTTGTAAACGTTGTTGCGATGTGAGTCTTTCCATGATAATTTGTCAATGCTTACTGAAGAGAAATGTCAAAACAACATCCAATCGAAACATATATATATGTATAAGGTGTTCATTATTTTATAGTTTTTTTTTATTCTTTATTAGTTAATTTCCACCACATGTGATGTTAATATTTATGTCTATAAAGTGATACAGTGTATTTAGGACATGTTTTAAAATTTAATTCTAAATGTTTTCATGAGATTTATGCAGATTTGAATCTTTAGAGATTCTGGAGAATTAATTCCAGCTATTATTCTGTAATATGCAAATACTTCTTCATAGTAATTTTCAATTTATATATTTTAGCATTTAACAATAGTGTCAACGAAGACATTGCCAATTATTTTAAGAAAAATTCTAATTACCCAGCAGCTTTCACAACCGTAAATAGACATAGACAAATACATTGAAAATAATAAAGGTAAATCAAACAAAAATAATGAATCAGGAGTCTATAAGTTGACTTGTAAGGATTGCTCAGTGGTTTATATTGGTCATACAAGCAGATCGTTCAAGAAGAGAATCCACGAACATCAAATGAGCAACACTTTAGATTCTCCTGAACGAACAAGCAATTTTCACCTCTATTCAATATCTTCATGTTATTTGGAAAAACCAACGACAACCCCAATAACTTTTATTGCCATTTTCGATAATTCGGATTCCCAAATATCTTTCTTCCTACTTTTAGTCCGATTTGCTGTAATATCTGTCGATCCATATACGAGTATAAGAACCGATGTAACTTTTCACACAGTACTAGTTCAACTATAAAATGTTTGTGGAAATTGAATTTTATTGATTACTAGTTAAATGAAAACATCTATATTAAATTGCATTCAACTTAAATTTTCACTGCTCGAATCGTAACCATTTCCTTCTTGTGTATTTCCGTATTTTATGATACGTCAATCCGAATCTTTCAGCCTGTTTCGAAATTACATAAGGACGGCTCTTCGTTATCTTGGAAAGGCTCCTATACAAAAGCGAAGTTGGCCTGGAAATTTCTAATTTTCAACAAATAACTCATCCATTTTGATTAAGTTTTAATCAAATCGGGTTCGCGGTGCCTGCAATTAAACTCTTGAAATAATACGGAATTAACTTTCAGTTTTTGTCATGGCATAAATTCCACGATGAAAAATGGGAAGAGTAGATCCGATAATTAAGTAGGTATGCTGGTGCTTGGGTCGAGAGGCTTCAGTTGAACGGCCTGAAGCATACAGGGCTCTCAGTTCTATCTATTCTGAGAGACCCTAGATTATGAGAATTCATTGGTTTGAAATCTACTCATTATAAGCCTGAAATAAATCATAGATGAACGGAATTCTTTCATAACTTTTCATTCAAGGCGAAGAATTAATCGAATCGCTGTGTCTGTGACGGCCTTAAGATCCAGCAAAAAACTATAAATGAAAATCAGCTTCTTGAAACGGAATAACTAATTGTTAAAAACATAATGATATATGACAAATGTGGGGAAAACTGAGTGGGTATCACCTGTTCGCTTGGTAAATTTTCAAATCAAAATTCATTATTTCCTACTATACATGTAACATATCTTCCTACAGGGACTTCTGAAGCTTTGGTTAATAGCGGCCATATAGCTGAGGCTATATCTGTGCAATTGACTGTCATTTATTCAGTCTGTTTTGCCAAATCACTATGGACAGATATAGCGTTCAACAACATGTAGAAATGATGCTCCGCCCTCTTTTTCTTCTTCTACTTTCTCTTAACGTCAGAACTTAGTTCCGTGATTTCTTCAATGGTTTCCTAGCTGAAGTTGGGATGACAAATACCAGCTTTAATACCATCTTATAAGAAGTCATCCGGCGATCGTGGTGTGTATGGTCTTTTCTCTTTCGCAATTTTGACTCACCGGTCATTTGACACACAGTCTCTCCACACTCTTTTCTGCTATTTCTTGCTTCGTCCCATATGTCTCTTATTGGTTTACTGTTTTCTGGTCAAACAAGGTGTATCCTATTACACTGGCTGACAAAAAATATTTTTTTTGTTGTAACATAAAGCTTAATAGCATATTATTGTAGAATGGGCGTATCCAAATACAACAATGAGAAGAAAAAGGTTGTAACGCGTAAGGTTCTTTTGTTACATTCATAGACCATATTAAAAGCTGCATTATCTGATGCGTATTGAAAAAAAAATTCAGAATTTTTTAACCGTATATATCGGCTTTATTTAGTTTTACACCTACTAAACATTTAAGGAAAATACAAAGATTAAAAATATTGACTTAAAATACTAATTAAATTCTATTTTTCCTTTTATGAGGGGCCATATCTTCTCTCTTCATAAACCAACATAAATAACCATCATGGCTGGATCCCATCGTTCTTGATAGCGAATTTCCATTTTCCAAGGACAGATGTGAATGGAGGAAATGAATTTTTGTGACATTCGGGCACCAAGCGATTTGGAGGCATCCAATAGTTCATTATAACTATTGGTAGTTTGCATTCATATTATTGCCCAAAAATCCTCTTACTACACTAACAAATCAGTTCCTTGCTTTCAGTTCCTGCCTGGTAATCTTTTCTGTAAAATTAACGTCGTCCCGCAATTTTCTGATTTGTGGTCCAATAAAAACGCCTTCCTTCAATTTGGCATCACTTGGGAAAGTCTTGTTTTAAGGATTTGAATCCATCATCTTTATTCGTAGCCTTCACAAAGTTTTTCATCAGCCCAAGTTTAATGTGAAGAGGATGCAGAAGGGACACATTTGCGGTCTACAAGAGGTTTAAATTTAAAAGAGTGCGCATATTTTCATATTTTTCATTCATCGTCACTGAATGAGATACTGGTGTAGATGGTTTTAAATTTCCATTTTGCAATAACACAGCTTTTAAACTGTATGTAGACGAATCTATACATAATATTCCTAAATCGCACAAGCTAATAAAGCTTCTGAGAGATCTTCACAAAAGATCTAGGAGTGTCAGAATAATAATAATACGCCACTCAGAGGGGGAATGCTCAATATCAAGTTCCTGCATTGATCTATGCAGAAAACGGAACATTTCTTTTTTGAAATTCGTAATTTTTGTTTGGTTGCTTAACTAGTTCCATTCCTTAATACGGGAATCGAGAAGTTCTGAATGTTACTTTGATAACCCGAAATCACGTACTAAATCATTTAACTCACTTAGAACAATTAAATGTGGCTCGCCGGAACTGAGACCAGCAGTAGAAGTAGGGTCAGTGCACTGTTCTTCGGAGCTGCCTAATGATGCTATGTCTCGAATATCTACCAAAACAACATTTTGCGGATCTAAAAAGAACAGATCATATTGTAGACTGCACATTTGGATAGTCGATCTTGTGCTTTCTCTTTTTGGAATAACCAATCGTCTAAATGATTAGTGGGTTCTCGACATACCACAGGGACTGCAAAAGGCATGCTTTTCATCTTCCCATTTATTCACTGCACCAATGATACGCTACAACTAACACAGAACACATAGGGAGCCCACTGCTTGTCTAAGCTAAGCATCCAGAAACAACTGATACCTTGAAGACCGAAATCAAAGTTGCCATTCATGAGATTGAGTCCCAAACAATCCACAATTGTCTTGATCGGATGGGGTACTGTAGCCAGTCCTGGGAGTTATTTAAATGATATTGTTTCTTCTTCGTAAATGTCAAGGTTCAGCCTTCCTACTAAAAAAAAAAAACTAATAGATTTGAAAAAATATTCATTAGTTTTTTATTCATATCCGATCATAAAAACACCTCTCAGAACAGGTTTTCGACATCAGTCATCATTGTAATATTATAATGCATTTTTACTCACTTCCTATTTTTCCTTAAATAATTATTGCTGCCCATTCTCTGCAAATACTCTTTTGAGTAGATTTCATCGTTCCTAATGTTCAAAGCAACGTCTTAGCACCCCCGACGCCCTTAGAGAAACCCCCTAATCCTATATTCCCCGAAAATCTCCGTTTTAATGACTTGAAAACTTCTCCAGACCGACATCTGCGAACGGAATGATAATTTAGCCGCCGCCATCATCTTTTTTCTCGCCCGGCAACGTCCAACAACTTCCCACCAACTCAGCAACCGCCCAGGTCGGGCGTGAGGGGGCGCCCGGCCCCGACGTAACTTTAAATTGGCATTTCTTCCTCCTCCCGCTCAAAGAAGACGACGCTTTTCTGTCGGGGCAATTTATAATGGATAAAATTCGAATTGGAGTTAATCGCCGGGCGCTTGATGGATTTCCGTCGCAGACGCCCGGGCGCGGACAGTTTCGGCCTCCGTTCCTCCCTCTTAAGGGGTGAATACATTTTATAAATTGTGTCGGGCGACGAGGGGCGGAGGGTGGCAGCTAAGAACGCCATTTGGGTTTTATCGATTTTAAATGTGAATGTTTTTAGTGCAGAGGGGTTGTAAGGAGGGTGAGGGTGGTTTATGTTTAAGGTTTCTTCGTTTTATGATTTATTTATTGGTAAGCGTAATTTTATAGGCGGATAATTTTGTTTCTACCCTTTTTTGTTGTTTCATATTGTTAATTATTTATAATTTAAGCATTAGACTCATCAGGTTTGGTCCATTCAATAATTTTTTCAATTTCCCTAGCTGCCGAACCAGACATTTAGAAATTTCTTTCGAAAACAGACTCCTAGTACTTTAATTTCTGTATCTCAGAAAATTATTTTCTGAAATACAGGGTGATCCCAAAAAAAATTCTCTTGATAGATATATCGAAGACCATCAAAAATATATAATAATAGTTCATTTGAAAATTTACATTAAATAATTTATTTAAAAATCAACCATTTGTTGAATATTTTTTTAGGAACACCGTGTATATTAGAAAATAATTTTCTGAGATGCAGAAATGAAAGTAAAAGGAGCCTGTTTTCGAACAAAACTTTTAAAATGTCTGGTTCGGCAGCAATGGAAGCGTAACTCACTGTGACAAGACCCTGTATAATCATGAGGTAAAGACAGAACTAAGAATGTGTGAGGTTAACCTGGAATTTATTATTATATTTATTTATGGAATTCTTTATTCTTCCACGGAAAATAAGGAAAGACATGGTCATAGATTCGATAATATTAGAGAGGTGTTGTGCGCATGTTTGAACAAACAAATTGTAATTATTAAATATGAAATAAAAATAAATTTCAAGGATATATTTGATGGGACAGAGTTTTTAAAAATTTTTAAATATCAGGTGTCGAATGAATAATTGAAATAACACATATATTGAAAATTCACTATGATAAAGTTTTTCTTAATATTAGAGATAATAACTGGAATAAAATCTCTGGAACCTCTACAGATTTAAGTCTAAATAAATCTCTTGAAAACATTCAGAATTAAGTTTTTTAAAAAACAGTGTTATCTAGGACATGTTTTATTAAAAATTCAATTTTAAATATTATCAAGAGATTCATTTATACCTGAATCTGTAGGGGTTAATTAGTCAGTTAGTTAATAAGTTCTTCAGTAAGTTAGTTAGTTAGTTTGTTAGTTAATTAGTTTGCTAGTTAGTTAGTTAATTGGTTAATTAGGTTATTAGTTATTTAGTTACTAAGTTGGTTAGTTGGATAGTTAGATAGCCTTCTTTAAATTTAAACAAAAATATATTATTTCAAATTGCTTGTATCTAATAAATGAAAATGAATCGGACCTTCGTTCATAGGGAAAAATTGTCTAGAATCAAAAGAGTTGTCATCTGCCAAAGTTTGCCATAGAGCTTATACAGCACCCTGTATAGCTTGTCATTGTTACGTATTTGATACCTGACCTCTTTTGGAATTTTTCATCCTAGCTTTGTATTTCTTTTGAGCATATAATTATAACAACATGTAACCATAACATGTTTTGTGGGTTTCCAACTTGGATCCAATGAAGCAAAATTTAAAGGGTAATTTATATTTCACAGAACATCCCCAGACATGTTATTCAACTGAGAGCGCCATATTTCTTCACGACTTTTTCAATTAAATCTCTAAGGAGACAATAAACCTTAGACATGACATTTTTCATGCTCGCCCTAGATTGTTAATTAATTCCGTCGCAAACTACCCCCCCATTCAAAGCAGAGCCTACAAAGGAGCGGAATCGAATCTCTAAGAACTTCAAGGGGTGAAATGAGAGGGTAAAAACTGCCTGCTTCCTTCATGGAATTAAAACAGAAATTAAAGACAAAGGGAACAAAATTAATGTCGAAAAAGGGTTTCCAAGATGGCCTGCCGTCACTTCTTCCACCCTCTCTTATTCCTTCTTTTTCATCCCCCATTTCCGAGGCAGGGTAGGGTTGACGAGTGTTTGGAATAATTTCGGGACTTACATTTGTTTGGAATACCTGCGTCGGATATCGTTTATGATCCTTGAGTTGCGAGGGATATTTTAGAACTACCCCTGTTCATCTTTGCAATAAACGCATCGCAGGAAGAATGGGTTATTGAGCGTTGTGATGGCGGTGGAGATTTTCGGATATTTGAAGAATTCTGGAAAAAGAGGTGATTATTTATTCATCTATTTAAATCTACTTCAATGATTCTGAAAAATATTTAACTTTTTTCATAGAACAAGAAATTTCCCAAAAACCTAAAAATAAATAAATAAAAATTAAATAAATGTCTTAGAAAACCCAGTTTCAATTTTTTAATGTATAATTGACACTCATTACACAGTACTAAAAGGAATAAAGGAAATTAAAAATTATTAATTAAAAATATTAAATAAATACTTGAACGATACAAAAATTTTTTTCGTATCAATGTATTATGAATTTTTTGAAGAAACTTTCTTAAAGAGATTTATTTTTGAAGAAAATCATGAGGTTTATTCTTAGAAAGGAATTTGATTTTCATTATACATTGATACGAAACATAATTTTGTATCCTTCAAGTATTTATTTAATATTTTTATTTAATAATTTATATATTGTTTTGTATTCTTTTTTCCTTTTAGTACTGTGTAATGAGTGTTAATTCTATATGTCTACTAAATTGAAACTGTGTTTTCTAAGATATTAATTTAAATTAATTTTCAAAAAGTTTTTGAGAAAAAAATTTGTTATAAAATTAAAATTTGTAGTGAGGTTGTCAGAATATATATGAATATATATGATATTTCAGATATTGTATTAAGCCTTATATAAAATAAAGAACCTTCTTTTTATAATCTACTATCTTCATGCGATGGTTTTGTCGTAAATGCTTGAATGAAAAAAATTGTTGTTCGATAAATATACAGGGTTCCGCTATAGTTCTTTGGGCTTGCATAGCTGCTGAACCAGACATCTTAGAAATTTTGTTCGAAAGCAAGCTCCTTGTACTTTAATTTCTACATCTCAGGAAATTATTTTCTGATATACATGGTGTTCTTAAAAAATTATTCCACAAATGAGTGATTTTTTGAATGGATCACCACGTATATTTTCATACATTTTCAATGGTCTTCAATATCTCTGCCAAGACACAAAGACGCAAAATATTGGAGATATTTATCCAAAGATTCAGATCTTATTCAGAGAAAACTGCACATATTTGAAGGTATTAGTAGTTCGCTAAAAGTCCTCTAACGCATTTAATTATAAATTTCTTGTAACTGAAGAATCTCAAATTCTCACCCATATTTTCCTCAGTTGGAAGTTATTTGATGGTAAATAAAAGCAATCAATACCATATATCTTCATAGCTTTATAAACCAAATATTCTATTCGAAAAGAACTTCAATAATCGTTGCACACTAAATGTGCACTATTTAAAAACAAGGCTATTCCACAGAAAAATGTTGAAAAGAAGATGAGATCATAGACTCAATATCTGAAACTACCACGGGCATGCGTAAAAATACAAATTATAATTTAAATAAACAAATATGTACTCTTGATAAATGATAATGATATCTCGCATATCACTTGAGAACCATTTTTAAATTAATAAAGTAAATAAAAACAACTTGGCTTAAGTTTTTAGCCCATTTTCAAAACTGAAGAGAACAAACCTTAAAATCCTATTTATAATGGTAGGGTAGATGACAGGTACAACTTTGAAGAGTGTTAGTTCGGTCCTAATCTTTTACAGATAAGAACAATGGTAATAAATTAAATTGAAGTTGTTCATTTGTGATTGGTAGCTCCTTATCATGTGCTAAATAAATTTCCAAACTTTCTAAAAGGTCCATTCTTCTGCTTTTATTATCTACGTGTAAAATGCCAGTTTCACTGAAATCTATGAAATTGTTGTTATTTATAAGATGTTCTGAAGAACCAAATGTTATTTTATTATGTAATATACTTTTTATGTTCTTCTACCCTTATGTTTATAAATCGTCCTGTCTGACCTATGTAAAAAGCAGGGCATTCATTAAAATATAATTTCTATATACCACTTTTTCACACGTTTCACGACAGTTTTTGCTATTGACTAAGAGTGAACCTAAGTTTTTCTTATTTGTACAAATAATATTAATATTATTCTGTTTTAGTCTATTGCTAATTTTGTTACTAATTTGTGGTAGGAAATTTATGCTATGGAATTTTTCTTCTTCTTTGTCCTGAAGAATAAAGTAAAGAGAAGCTAGAGCCTTTTTATGCTGTTTTTTTAAATTAATTTATCGATTACGGTTCTATACTATGGTTCGACGCTAATAACTTCAAAACTTCATTTCTTTGTTAAAGTTGTCCTATGTACAAAGGCGTGAAAAGGAGACATTTTTATTTTATGAGGGTGGGAACTATTATTATGTATAAAAGAATCTGTGTATATGGATTTTCTAAATATGTCAAATTCAAGGGAATTAACATTTCTTGTGATCTGAATATCTAAAAAATTTATAGATTTTTGGGAATTCTCCATTTCAATAGTGAATTTAATAAATTCAGAAACTATTTAAATATTTTAATATTAGCCTTCTACATATTTAATTTCAAAAAATTATATTTAATGATTATAACTTCTGAAAATAAATTAAAATAATGTCATATAAGTACCACTTATATCAATTGACATATAAAATAAACATTCATTATAAGACATCCAAATGGTATAACAAAATCCAATAAATAAAAATAATTAACCAAAATCCTATAAATTAAATATTTTGAATAGACAAAATTTTGTTTCTGCTGATCACTCTTATGAAAACAAATATCTTTCGAAAATATCTAACATAATCTTAAGAATTTCATCATGAAACTATCTTACTTAGAATATTCAATATTATTGGATATCTAACTAAGTTACTTTATATAAAAACTTTCAGATGTACAGGGTTAATCCCATAATATTCTCGATTCGAGAATTTTAGCAGATATATTGAAATTATAAACGTTACCTTAAAATCATTTGTTAATTTTTATTGGAACATAGTATCTGTTAGGTGCAACAGAATTTATTTATTTTATTTAATTGGTAATTATTTCATGTTACCTTCATTGAATGCAGAAAGATTATTCCAAGTTCCAGCCCTTCATTTTAAATAAAACTATTCATTTGAATAATTTAATATTAGCCTTCCACATATTTAATTTCAAAAAATTATATTTATTAATTATAACTTCAGGAATTAAATTAATGTCATATAAGTACCACTTATACTAAACGATATATAAAATAAACATTCATTATAAGACATCCCAATGATATAACAAAATCCAACAAATGAAAATTGTTAACCAAAATCCTATAAATTAAATATTTTAAGTAGACAAAATTTTGTTTCTGCTCATCTTATGAAAACAGATATCTTTCGAAAATATCTAACATAATCTTAAGAATTTCATCATAAAACTATCTTACTTAGAATATTCAATATTATTGGATATATAACTAAGGTACTTGATATAAAAACTCAAGATATGTAAAAACATTACTGAAAAACAAGTTTTAAGAGAGACTTTGCTTCGTCACTATTCAAATAATTCATATTCAATAAATATAACATCAATCAAAAACAAATATATACTCACCTTTCAACCATATAGAAAACTTCTGGTAAACTGAAAAATCTTAAAATATAGTGTGACGGTTAACTATATATAAATATTTCTGTGGTTTACCCTTGATCTTAAAGATTGAAAGACAATTTAACGGCCTCTGTTATAGCACAAGGACTATCTGTATGAAGAATGTTAAGGAAACCAAATAATTATATATTATGAATAAAATAACATAAATAGAGGTTAATTCTTGATAGAAGGTATATAAAATTATTTAAATATTTTAATATTAGCCTTCTACATATTTAATTTCAAAAAATTATATTTAATGATTATAACTTCTGAAAATAAATTAAAATAATGTCATATAAGTACCACTTATACTTAACCCAACCAAATGCAAAATACATCATCCACATATCTTTTCCAATAAAGAACTCTATCAAATTATCTCGTGAAGAAAATGTCCAAAAATCAATAAATGTTTTAGATATTCAGATCACAAACAATGTTAATTCCCTTGAATTTGACATAATTAGTCAGTTCCCACTCTCATAAAATAAAAATGTCTCCTTTTCACGCCTTTGTACATTATTGTAGGTTACTATCAAGCCCCATCTCAATAGAAAACTTCAACAAAGAAATTAAAGTTTTGCAGTCATTAGCGTCGAACAGTGATTACAATACGAACGTAATTGATAACTTAATTTTAAAAAAACAGTAAAAAAAGCTCTAGCTTCTCTTGACGCTATTCTTCAGGACAAAGAAAAAAAAATTCCATAGCATAAATTTCATCCCACAAATTAGTAACAGAATTGCAATAGACTAAAACAGAATAATATTATTTTTATTTGTACAAATAAGAAAAACTCAAGTTCACTCTTAGTCAATAGCAAAAACTGTAGTAAAACATCTGAAAAAAGCGGTATACACAAATCATATTGTAATGAATGCCCTGCATTTCACATAGGTCAGACAGGATGATCTATAAACATAAGGGTAGAAGGACATAAAAAGAAGTATATTACATCATAAAATAACATCTAGTTTTTCGAAACGTTGCATAAATAACAACCATTTCATTGATTTCAGTAGAACTGAGAATTTACACGTAGGTAATAAAAGCCGAAGAATGGACCTTTTGGAAAGTTTGGAAATTGGCTTAGCATATGGTAAGAAGCTGCCAATCACAAATGAACAACTTCAATTTAATTTGTCACCATTGCTCTTATCTGTAAAAGATTAGGACCGAACTAACACCATATTTTTACACTCTTCAAAATTGTACCTGTTATCTACCCTACTATTATAAATAGGATTGTCAGTTCTATTCTCTTCAGTTTTGAAAATGAGCTAAAAACGTAAAATAAACAGTGAAACTTAAGCCAAGTTATTTCTATTTACTTTATTAAATATGTACTCTATGTTTCCCTTTGACTCCATAATGTTACATAACTTTCAACAGAGAAGGATATTGGTAAAAATCTCAGATTGTTTTTCAGATTTTCCGTTTTATCTGGAGAACAGTTCTAAAATTTCTAAAATGACGTTTATACTCCTTTAAATTGACAAAACCCAGAATTCTTTATTATCCATCATAGGAAGCTTTTCCAATAAATAATTCACATTTGAAATTAACTTCCTATGTCCATGATTTTCTCAAATTTTTTGTTAATTTGAATGAATACAGTTTGTAAAATTGTTTTGATCAGATTCCTAAAAGCCACATTAATGCTTCTACAATATCCTCAAACCGACATTTCAATTTTATGTACTTGAAAACGATAGAGCGGAAAATTGCAAGTTTAATGATTAAACAAAATGTTTGTTGTTATAATGCGATGTTAAAACAACTTAAAATTCCATCTTCGAAAGCACATTTACCTATCAAAAACGAGTCTGTTCGGAGTATCCCCATAAATATTTTTATGCTCCCTTTGCATACGCTATCTTCCCCTTTCTTTACCAAATAGCCTCTTAAACTTGAATGACTGAGTTGAAACTTTAAGACATAGCAAAGTCCTTATCTTATCAAACTGTTATGCTGTCATCAAATATGGATACGACTTGGGCTCTCCAGAGAGATATTCACTTTTGTTATGGTGCGGTGTTCGTTATGTCCAAAAATTCATCTAACTTTATCTCTCTCAAGTGGAAACATTCTGATGAATAGAATATGGTCTGGAGATTCGTCAAAATCTGAATGTGAGGTTGCAATAGAAAAATTCAGCTGATAACAAGCTTTTGAAGAATTAATTTCAAGTATAAAAGCGTACTCTCCTTTAATATCTTCAGAGTGTCATCTATCTTCAGTACCTTTACTGGTTTGAAAAATATTTTGTGGAATTTTTCGATTTTTCCCGGCTGAATCATATGTTTTGGGCTGAAATTATTCATTTTCGTGCAACCGCTTTTAAATTCAGCATACTAGCCGATTTTCCTGGTGAAGAATTCGAATAACATTTGTTAAGCTAAGCTTCCGTTTCAACGGTGTTTTTACCTTTGAAAAATGTACTTTCCCATCAAGGGGCCAATCGTTAGGTTCTTAATGTCAAAGCCATGAAGCCATGGTTACTGGAATACCATGTATTCATTTACGAAAACTTTATCCAAAATAAAGAGTCTATCACCGAAATTAAGCGTGAACAAAAAGCATTCAGAGGCTCTATGAACTGCTCGAACCCCAGTAAATGTTGGACAAATCCGTCGAGCCCTTCTGCGCAGTCCAGATGGTTCTGCGAAACTTTGTTTGAGTACTCGAATAACCTCATTTCTATCCATACAAATTGGTAGTTGATCAAAAGTTATAGCCAGGATATCACGAAAAACGAAAAATCTTCGAAACTGAGATGCAAGCTTTCATTGATCAAAACAAGAACCTGGTTACCTTCATGTCTGATGAAGCTTATTTCCATCTGAACCTGCAGAACTTCCGGTACTGAGCACAAGAAAATCCACAAGACTTGAAGGAAGCAATTTTCGTGGAAACCACCGCAATCGATAGTGTGTGGTGGCCCACTTCCAAGAACAGCTTCAGCGGTGCATTGCTTATCATGATCATCACAAGTCAGATATTGTTTCTCACCGTTGATTATAGTAAATCCTATGAACTGACATCTCCAAATATAAAACAGAAAATTTTCAATAGGAACAATGACAATTTTATGTATGCACATGATAATTCAATTGAAGAGTAAAAATTACTGTTTTAGCGGTTTCAACAGTTTTCACAAGTTCACAAAAAAAATTCAAAACTTTTTGATAATGTAGCAGAAAGAAGAGATTTAATTTCCTAGAAATTCTTGAAGTTATGTTTGCATTTTTAGAAAGTAATTTGGTTTTCATAATAGAGTCCGTCTGAAAAGGATCCGGAAAAAACAGTCTTATATACTTATACAACCTCCATTTAACTGTAAACATTTGACTAATCATCGAGGTACACCCGAAACTGGATCACCTCCATAATTTTCGGTGATGGTAATCCAGGACTGTAGAACTGACTGAATTAAATCATCTCTATTTCGTGGCGCTGCTCCTTCAACTTCAACCTTCAAAATTCCCCAAATGTTTTCAATGGGACTAAGATCTGGTGAAGCTACTGGCCATGAAATGGCGTTCTTGCATCCAAGCTTGAGTATAGATAAAAGTATGGCATCTTGCATTATCCTGGTGAAAACGCCACCCCTCTAGATATAAAACAGGCGCCGTTCCAAAAAGAAAATCGTTTAGAATGCCAGAATACTTTTCACTATTAATGGTACCATCAATTTTACAGAGAGACATAGCACCACCCTGAGATATTGCTCCCCAAACCACTATTTTGGTGAGAAATTTGGAAATTTGAACGGTAACAGGTTGCTTTGACAGGATTTTTAAGTGATTTCCACCAAGTTCGAAACAACTTTCATCAGATATAAAGACATTATTAAAATTATCTTCTTGAAAAAGTTGACAAAATTTTATTCCCTTCGTTCCTTTTTTTTTGAAGAAACTTTAAGAATTAAATTAATGTCTTTATAAGCACTGCTCATATTTAATAGACGTATAAAATCAAAAAAATGCATCATACAATATCAATTGGAATTAAGAAAAACCAACGAATATAAATTGTCAATTGAAATTAAAATATAAATAAGCAAACATTTTTTGTTTCGTTCCAGGCATGCGTAATGAACTCTTCAGACAAACTTACGAAGCCCTGTTTGTTACAAAATGTATTGTTTTCTGATCCTATATTAATGGAAAATAACTCTTTCTCAAAAATATAAAACATAATTTCAAGAACTTCTCAAAAACTAATTTATTTGAAATATTCAATATATTTAAATAAATTACTTCAAAAAATCTCAAAACATGTAGCACATCCTCAAGAAATAATTAAAATTACGATAAGATCAGTTCAACTTTACATATAAAAAATAATAAAAACAATTAAACAATAGACTTACCGAGTGCAAATATGATCTTGAAGAACATGTAAATAGGTACATTTATATTCAGTCAATAAATAAATATTCAGTCTTATAAAGACATTAATTTGATTCTTAAAGTTTCTTCAAAAAAATTTTTTGAAATTAAAATTGTAGAAGATAACAGATTAAATTTGTTGATATTCAAATTTTGTAATAATCCTTCTATCATGTAAAAAACCGTATCTTCTTATTTTATTTTATATATAATATATAATTATATTAGGTTTTTTAAATAAAGAAATTCATTATACAGTGTTGAATGGTTTAACTAAGACCAAGTGCCTTATAAGCTTTGTATGATTTTTTGTGAACATGGAACATAGAGTACCTTGAATATAAATGTACCTATTTGCATGTTTTTCAAGATCATATTTGCACTCGGTAAGTCTATACATTGTTTAATTGATTTTATTATTTTTTATATGTAAAGTTGAACTGATCTTATCGTAATTTTAATTATTTCTTGAGGATGTGCTACATGTTTTGAGATTTTTTGAAGTAATTTATTTAAATATATTGAATATTTCAAATACATTAGTTTTTGAGAAGTTCTTGAAATTATGTTTTATATTTTTGAGAAAGAGTTATTTTCCATTAATATAGGATCAGAAAACAATACATTTTGTAACAAACAGGGCTTCGTACGTTTCTCTGAAGAGTTCAGTACGCATGCCTGGAACGAAACAAAAAATGCTTGCTTATTTATATTTTAATTTAATAATTTATATTCGTTGGTTTTTCTTAATTCAAATTGATATTGTATGATGCATTTTTTTGATTTTATACGTCTATTAAATATGAGCAGTGCTTATAAAGACATTAATTTAATTCTTAAAGTTTCTTCAAACAAATTTTTTGAAATTAAAATTGTAACAGACAACAGATTAAATCTGTTTTGATATTCAAATTTTGTCATTATATGGCTTTTTTTGGTTTCCTTGATAGGTAGCCTTGCCTTTTCAGTGACATATGGACGGTTTCTGGATATACTTTAATATTTCGTTGATTTCCAAATCTCTTAGCCAATTTGCGAAACCCCAGGCACGGATTGTGTCGTCCTAAGGCCAATAAAGCGTTTAAATTGTTTCTATTAATCTAACGCGGTTTTTCTGAAACTGGTCTATGCCTCATAGACAGAACTTTTTTCCAGTTCAGTCAATTGCACTAACTTTTTAACGTTTCGAAAACCTTCTCTATACAAAATTCTTCCTGTTTTCTTTGTTATAGTTGCGACATTAGTTCATAAATTGTTTACCTGTGGACAATCAACAATATTTAACGAATAGTATTGCCATGCAACTTTGGCCATAGCCGACTATCTGCACAACCTATTTTATACATTTCTTTCGTCTTAGAATGTTACAAAAAGAAATATATTAAAATTACGAAAAATAATAAATTCTGGATACTTTCTAGATGGACTTCTTTTATTCATTTTGGTGCTGTGTAATGAATGTTAATTCTATATATCTCCTATATTGAAAGTGTGTTTTCCACAAATTTGGTCAATTTGATCTAAAATTTATCTTGAGAATTAAAATTTGTTGTGAGGTTTGCAGAATAAATCTGTATGATATTTAAGATGAACGAAATTATCCCTCAAACCATAATTTCCCGGTGATTATATAAAACAATCGATACCCGAATATTTCTAACATTCATTAACGGAACCTATATATCAAAAAATGCTCGAATACTGTAACATGACCCCAATTCGAAGCAGAATTAAGAAGTGATACATCAAGACCTCCTCCTCCCTCAACCCCCGCGAAAGTTGCGTTTCCGCCCATCCGAAATTTAAATTAATCACAGCTGTTTTTCACGTCTTCTGCAGCCCCCAAATTATATTTCGAGACTGTGCCTGAAAGTTTCCTCCTTATTTAACTTCGTCCATACTTTCCCGCAAGTTTTCCACCGAGTATTTCTTATTCTGTCGGCTTTCCGGGGCGCACATATATATGGAAACGTAGAAACGCCGTCCGGAAAATTAAAATATTGGACTTTTCCGAGGGAAAATTAATCGAGGCAGAGGGCCCCGATTTAAACGGAGTTTCGCACAATCAGAACTTTCGAAATTCTATAGAACGGGAATTTTAGGTGGGAGTTTTCGGGATAAGTTCAGACGATCCCCGGGTATCAGGGAAGTTTTCCGGTGTCGTTTTGATTAGACGGAACGCGGGAAACAGATGTCGGAAAATCTTTATTATTCGCTGGATGTATTCGATTTTCCGATAGAAATTTGCTGGGAAATTATGAGAAGTCTGTAACGTCCAGGCTTTTGTTCACTATTTTTGATACCGAGAAAACATAAACTTTTCCGAGGAAAAAGACCTTGAATTGATTTTGGCTTCAGAAGAAGTGACTCAATTTGCTCAATCGTCAGAGAATGAATTGAGGTTGCTTGATTGTAATGTTACAAACAAGACTTCTTCTAGTCCTCTAGAAAAAGGTTGTAAGGATTTATATTCCAAGGGTGTTTTTTTTTTAGAGTGATAGAACTTTCAATAGGGATAACTGCGACAGAAGGTAGAAGCCATGTTATTTTAACATTTCTGTTCAATAAGCATTGACAAATTATCGTGAAAAGACTCGCGCCACAACAACGTTCACAAATTATTGGAATTTATTTTTAAAAACAGTGCTCTATTCGCCAAGCTTATAGAGTACTTCGTGAAATTTATGATTTACATAATCGTCCATCTTAATCGCAGTTTAATCGTCGAACTATCGATAGATTTCGGACAACATTTTCTCTACTTCGATGCAACAACAACAAGACAAAGAACTGTACATACAGAAGACAATATCGCTGCTGTAAGTCATAGTGTTAATGATGATCCTGATTTGCCTATTCGTCGACGTTCACAAGTTGGACTCTGTGCATCCACCACATGTAAAATTTTCCGTAAAGATCTTGGTCAACACCCATACAAGATCCAACTGGTTCAAGAACTGAAGCCCCTTGATCATAATAAGCGTCGTTTTTTTGCTGATTGGGATCTAGAACAGCTTAAAATTGATCCACTTTTTTATCGTAAAATTGTGTTTAGTGATGAAGCTCATTTCTGGTTGAACGGCTATGTGAACAAGCAAAATTGCTGTATATGGAGTGGAAACAATCCTCAAGAATTTCTGCAGATTCCATTGCATCCTGAAAAATACACTGTATGGTGTGCTTTACACGATGTTTCAGAATTTGAATGGTATTGACCCAGTAGTGTTTTAGTTCCAACAAGATGGTGCTACAACTCAAATGAATTTATTGAAAGAAAGATTTGGGGATAACATTATTTCGAGAAATGGTCAAATTAATTGTCCTCCAAGATCATGCGACATAACTCCACTGGATTATTGTCTTTGGGGTTATGTCAAGCTATTGGCTTATGCTGATAAACCAGAAACGATAGACGCTTTAGAAGCCAACATAACCCGTGTTATTGATGAAATAAGGCCTAAATTACTAGAAAAAGATGTCCTCAGAGCTAATCGTGGTGTACATATACCGGAAATTATTTTTAAAACATAAATGTCATAAAATTATCTTTCAAATAAAAAAAAAATCGCTTCAATCTTAATTTAAATGTGTTCTATTTCAATTTGAAGTTCTATCACTCTAAAAAAAAACACCCGAACATTGCAGGTGAAAAAAATTATTTTTTATTGTCAAATAAGCCTTAAAAATAACTCACACTGTTCTTTGATTTTGTTAGAACATAAATCAATCTTGAATTATAAAGTTGATCTGTGTTTCGAAGCATTAGTCCTTTACACGTGGTGAGTTTTTTGATATAGATTAGTTTTTTGATTTTGATATTTGGAATATTATTCTGGACTGAAGAAGGAATTGCTTAGAATTATATTTATTTTTTGAAGATATAGTGCATGTTTTTAGAGATTTCTGAATTAACTTATTCGAATATTTAAATATATTATATATTTCAAATATATTATATTCTTTGAGAAGTCCGTTAAGTGTGTTCATGTTTTTAAAAGGCAATTGGTGTTCTTAAAGGTACCAGAAATAAAATTTTGTCCCCTTTAAATATTTATTTATTAATTTTAATGACTTTCGTATATCTGTTGGTTTATTTATTCCATTTGACATTATATATTGAGTTTTGATTATATGCGTCTATTAAATGTAAGCAGTGCTTGTTTTAGACTTCAATTCAATTCTAAAAGTTTTTTGAATGAAAAAAATTTTTTGAAATTAAAATTGTAGAAGATAAACATATTTCAATTTGTTTTAATATTCAAATTTTGTTATATTTCTTCTATCAAGTAAAAGGCCTTTCTATTGTATTTTAGTCTTTGAGTGTTATTTTTCTGTTCTAGGAGGAATAAATGATATAATAAGGTCATCCACGTCTATTTTTACTACGGCATCACCTAGGTGTCGAGCGAATGTGATATTAACATTGAAAAAGATATGTTCGGCTTTCAAGAAAAGGAGAATTGAAAATAGATCTACAAAATTTTGAAGATTTTCTGTGAATACAACATTACAATGCTGCCAATAGATTAAAAATTCACGTCGAAATAAATTTTATCTATGGATTTTCAAGAAAATCGAAATAGTTATCCAATCTTTAATGTTAGTTCAATTCATATCTGAAAAATTGGGGATATAATGCAATAAATCAATTTTGTATGAGGAAACATCAATTTAGACAATAAATTAGGAGATTAATGTAGGTAGTGCAGAGCCTTGATCAACTTATAAATTTTATGGATATAGAATTCTATATTTAAGTAAATAATTAATTTAATTATGTCTCAGTGTTAATCTAGAATTAGCAATGTGACTAACTGACTGTGAAAAATATATTGGGAATTATAATACACATTCGTAGAGTGGGGTTAAGATTTTCCAACCCTCCACTTCATAACATAAATTTGCTGGTTTGAATTCACCAATTACTCCAGTCATTTTTATAATGGAACGGAGAACAAAGAAGCAAAAATCAATTAAGCTGGAAACTATCTCACGACTGCAAGAGTTATTTTACCTCCAAAAACCAAGGGAAAGGAATCCGAACTACAGGCAAAAAGATAGTGAATTGGGTTCAGCTTTGGGCTTGAGAAGTTAGAAAGGAAATAGACGGGTTGAAAATTAGACTACGCTTTTTGGAAGCACGATTGTAGTACGTTGAATATAGAACAGTTTTTTTGAGGATGTAAAATTTAACCTAAATTAAGTTTTCAACAATCCTTGGCTTTCCTAGGAATGCTAGGTTCTATTTTAATTACTTAAGAAATTCGTTTATCCCTGGTAAAGAATGTTTTTCAAAAAGGATCTTTAATTCATTAAGAAATCCTTGCTATAATTGTTTGCTTCAATGAGATATTAATTTATGCACTTTTGACTTTGATATATCCAGGTTTTTTTAATTGAAACGAAGTGAAATGAGTGATTTATGAAAACTTGTTTTAATTATGGTCCACTATCAAATAGTAACAGCTGGTACTGTTCGATATAATAATGTTATCCTTTTCAATATTGTGATTTCAAAAGAAATTTATAAATTTTTTAGTACTTTTTCTAAAGAGTGCTTCTTGTATCAAGGTTTCCTACTGATTATGTATACAGGTTGAACGTCAATCTTAAATTATCTAAGAAGAAATAATAGAGGTTCAAATTATAAAAGTTTTCTTTAGAGTATTCCACGATTTTTGAGATGAAACATTTTGAAAAATTGCTATCATATTTCCAATTTCTTGGGGCCAGATCTATAAATGAAAGCTAAGTAAAAAAATTTTGTTGCCGAAAATTAATTATGAGTGGTGCCTGCAAATGTTAAAAGCAGTTTAATCAAATAAGTCTCTTTTTTGCCTACTTGTCTTAGGAAATAGTGTGCTATCGTTTCACCTCTTTGTTATTTTTGAATTTTGAGCCGAAAATGTTCCTAAACAACTGGATTGGACTCATTCTTGAAGAATTTAAACAACAAAAGTAATTCTATCTGGCCGTCCGTAAACACCCTAACTTTCAAACGGAAGGAGACTTGAAACTTTCAGAGTAGATTGATAGTTTCTGTATATAATTTTTAATATATATTGCAGAAGTTAGAAGATATAATTCTGATTTTAAAATTATTTTAATTGAGAAATTTTAAATATCATACAGATTTATTCAGCTAAATTCCTCAAAAATGTAGAAAATCTCTAAGAAGCAATTTAGAATTATTATAACGATAACTCATCAGCTCAACTTCATATTTAAAAAATAAAAATCATTAACAAACCGTACTAACTGAATGCTGTTTACTAGATATTTTTTAAATATGAAGTTGAGCTGATGAGTTACCGTTCTGATCATTCTAAATTGCGTTTTAGAGACGTTCTATATGTTTTAGAAATTTTTTAAGGGAAGTTATTTTTGAGAAGAAGTTGTTGAGGTTTTGTTTTGCATTTTTGGGCAGGAGTTTAGTTTTCATAAAACAAGGAACGAAATAAAATTTTGTACTCTTCAAGTACTTATACAATAATTTTTACTTGACAATTTATATTTCTTTGAATTTCTTTCATTATCTTTGGTACTGTTTGATAAGTATTAAGTCTATATGTCTACTAAATTGACACAGTGTGTTCTAAAGACATTTATTTAATTTAATTCTAAAGCTTTAGTAATTTTTTTTTAATTAAACTTCGTAGCAGCTTAACAGAATAAATCTGTATTATATTTAAAATCTTGTAATAATCCTTCTATCAAGAAAAAACCTTTTTTTTAATTTAATACCTGTATACTGATGTCAAGTATAGTGCCATGTAAACATTCGGATATATTGACTTATCGCAAAATTTTACTGCAGTCAATACTGTATCTGGCAGATTTTCTCTAATTCTGTTTCCATCAAACTAAAAATGGTCGTTACTTTCTTGGAATTTTGACACGAATCGGGATAAATTATGCTTAAAACTAGAATCATATTTCCCTCTTAATTCAACGATTTTGCAGAGAATCAAATCAAATATATTAAAAACTTCGAAAACATCATTATGGAAACGGAATTTGAGAACCACCAGTACATTATCTAACAATAGAGTGAAAATACTCCTGAAATATTTTAGGAAAAAATGATCGTTTTTTATCTTGGCTGGAAATTTGAAATTTTATATTTTGGATTCGTCTGGGCTGGAAATTTTAAATTTTATACTTTGAAATCCTTGGGGGAGTACTTCCAGTACCTCGCCATACCTACGCCCTTGGTCCAATGATTGAGTTTAAAATACGGACAGTATTAATTTGACTCCCAACAGATACATTTTTCGTCGTTTGTAATGATAACTATTGACTTAATGTGTCTCTGTAGTTCTCAATAGTCAAGGCAAAATAAATGAAGACAATGATTCTGGAGTCTTAACTTGACCTGTTATGATTGTTAATTCATCATAATTTGAACTAAATGAATATATAGAGCTAAAAAATCAGACCCAATTAATTTGTAGTTCTATTATTATCTGAATAGTGCCAAAATACTATAACAAATATCAATTTCCTCCTTAATTGATACCGAAAAAACTTGAAAAAATGATTACCCCATTTCACTCTGTTATTTATTCAATCGAAAATGTTCTTCATACCCGAACAATACTAAACGTTGCAAAATGTGGTGAAATCGATGCGAAAACCGAGTTATAATAATTTCAATATCGATCCCTTAATTAATACAATTCCGGAACACATAAAGCTCCAAAGGACGTTCTACGTTCCGCAAAAATACCATTTAAATGGAATCCTGTCAAATTTATAATCGAATATATTTTGGAATTTTGTTCATTTTGCATCAATCACGTCGTCTATGTTTTGAAGCCTAATGATGTTAAAATTTATGTTTGCGTATACATTTTGCCGAATATAATATAGCTGTTTGTTGATTAATTTTGTAATTAATTGTGTTTAATTTCGGTACTCTGGTTGGAGGGATGAAGGGGGAAGGGGGTTTGTTATAGGAAGATGTGACTCGAAGTTGTTTGTCGATGTGATTTGAAGCACCGTTTTGATGCAGATCTAAAAACTTTTACCCAAGTCCGAAGATTGCTGAGTTGTACTCGTATTTTTAATAAAGTTTTTCCATTTTAATGATTTACGGACTTCCATTGCCTGAATTCTGTTTTACACAATATTCCTTAACGTGGACAAAAACTTAAAAGAAGAACTAAAATAATTTAGGTAATGGAAGTTGGAAATCATAATAATCAGAAAATTTTGCCACTAACATTTAAATTAATAAAGTAAATAAAAATAACTTCGCTTCAGTTTCACTGTTTATTTGATGTCTGTTGACATATATGTTTCGGGTTTTTCAGCCCATTTTCAAAACTGAAGAAAACAAAACTTAAAATCCTATTTATAATGGTAGGGTAGATCACAGGTACAATTTGAACAGTGTAAAAATAAGATGCTGGGTAGGTTTTAATCTTTTACAGATAATAGCAATGGTGATAAATTAAATAGAAGTTAAAAAAATGTATATGAGACAGTAATTTATTTCCACAAAAATGTTTGTACAACTACAACAATTGTTTCACCACGATGTGGCTTCTTCAGGTATTACATTGTACTGTCTGAAACAATTGTTGTAGTAGTACAAACATTTTTGTGGAAATAAATTACTGTCTCATATGCATTTTTTTAATTAAAATGAGTTTCCACCAAGTAAAGACCGTATCTATTAAATAAATAGAAGTTGTTCACTTGTGATTGCTAGCTTCTTTCCATGTGCTAAACAAATTTCCAAACTTTCTAAAAGGTCCATTCTTCCGCTTTTATTACCTACGTGTAAAATCCCAGTTCTACTTAAGTCTATGAAATGGTTGTTATTTATACAATGTTTCGAAAAACCAGATGTTATTTTATTATGTGATATACTTTTTTATGTTCTTCTACCCTTATGTTTTAGATCGTCCTGTCTGATCTATGTAAAATGCAGGGCATTCATTACAATATAATTTGTATATATCGCTTTTTTCACACGTTTCACGACAGTCTTTGTTATTGACTAAGAGTGAACCTAAGTTTTTCTTATTTGTACAAATAATATTGATTTCATTCTGTTTTAGTCTATTGTAAATTTTATTACTTATTTGTGGTATGATATTTATTGTATAGAATTTTTCTGTTTCCTTGTCCTGAAGAATAGCGTAACGAGAAGCTAGTGCTTTTTTATGCTGTTTTTTTAGAATTAATTTATCGATTACGTTCGGATTGTAAGCATTGTTCGATGCTAATGACTTCAAAACTTTAATTTCTTTGCTAAAGTTTTCTATTGAGAGAGGGGTTGATTGTAATCTATGTACAAGGGCGTAGAAAGAAGACATTTTTATTTTATGAGGATGGGAACTGTTATTGTGTATTAATGAATCTGTTTACGTGGATTTTCTGAATATATCAAATTCAAGGGAATTAACATTTCTTCTGATCTGAATATCTAAAAAATTTATTGTTTTTTGTGAATTTTCGATTTCAGTAGTGAAGTAGATAGAATTGTAAAATGAATTTAACAAATTCAGAAACACTTCTAATTTTCTAATAGAACCTGACCAAATGCAAAATATATCATCCACATATCTTTTCCAATAAAAAAGATTTTATTTTCAAGATGGGTCATGACAATTTCACTCAAAAGTAGTGATAAGAGAGAACCCATATTGTTGATACATTTTATGGTTGAATTTAAAAAACTTTGTTGAAGGCATATTTCAAGTAGGATCATTGTTTCTCGTATAATTTCAGAGGTGAGTGATTGGTTTTGCTGTAATGAATTTTGAATTATATTTTTAATTAATAAATTAGGTATGGAAATAAATAAATTCACAACATCGAATGAAACAAGTTAAGCGTTAGGGGGAATTTTTAAAGTTTTTAATTCTTCTGCGAGCTGAATAGTATTTTCGATAGAATATTTT